>CM075671.1:148207500-149612500 GCA_037962975.1 Clitoria ternatea
AATATATCCCCGTTGTTATATCCATTTTTTCCACTAGTGATTCCAAAAGAATGAATATGAATACCATGTGATTATGTACATATGCATCAAAACATGTATACTTTGCATACACATATCGTTCACCATCTTATTCATCATTATAATACTGTCATACATATATCACAAATGACATTATAATTTAGGCAAGGTATACAAGCATATACATAATCAAGTCCTTCAACATTTGGACTATTACACAACTCATCACTTTACTCAAATTATTATTTGGTATTCATATCTTTTATGTTGTCTTAATACATTATCTCATCCTCAACACAACCATCATCATATCTCATCATCTTTGGCATACTTCCTTGCTATATAATGCTCTTAAGCTAATGCATATGCACAACAGAATATTTCAATAATTGCAGATCTGACTGTGGGAATATAACACCGATTGTGGGATTTAAGTATAATCATCTAACCATACCCCTACTGTAGTAATAAAATGTGTACAGTTATACTCAAATTGCATGCATTTTCACCAATCTTTTACTGGTACCAAACCACATCACCCATCATGCAACACCTGGTCATTTCACCATGACAGCGGTAACATATATTCAATACATGGTTTGCAGGCCGGCCATGACTCATTTCATGGCAGCTGTGATCCAATGGACCACCGGGGTTACATGCTCATCAAGAGCCACCCCCCACAAGGGTCGGCGACATGTAGCTCCCTGTAGCAATACATGGGCAGCTTCGTGACTTACACACCGAGTTACAGAGGAAAATAAAATTGCTTGTGCACCGAGCCACCCTCCCACTGGGTCGGCCGAGGGAACTACCCTAATGTTCCAACATCAGCGGCTATGCAGTATGCCATCGATGCAAATGCCAATCATATGCATTTCTCACTCTATGCATCCTATACATGCCACTCATTAAACATCATCACATCATCATCAGCATCAATACCACCTCACATTCCTTAGTGGATTTATCATTGGTGAGTTTAGTCTTTGTTTTCAAGTTTGGTATGTAGCATATTAACAATTCATTTATCATTTACAATGGCACTTATCATCAATTTCAATCATCAAATTTTCATTATCAAATCATGGTATGCTATTCATTCACACCCATTCTCAATCAAACATCAACAACACTCATTTCACATCTATGGTGGTCATAATCATAGCATCATATTATTAAACAATCCACACCACTATATAGCACAACATATCTATTCTAATTACACAATGCATGTTGCCAAACATTATCACCAATATCATATACATAATACAAATTTCCATAACATCAAAAGCAAGGCAAGCATGCAAGTTGTCACATATGACAATCAATTACTATTCAATTCATGCAATTAGAATATAAAAACTCATCTGCTACCTCAAGAGAAGAATTCCGATTGATACGACGTGCCCGCCTCGTCGTTTGGAATGGATCCTACATTAACATACATGTAAAATCCTAATCAATCAACCGTTCAAGACACAATTTAACTCTATTTAATCACAATCATATCTATAATTTTATAAGATGTATAAGACATGTTATAGACATCATTCTCCTTCACTTATTAGGCTTTGGGAATTCCTTCCCATCAAGCCTCATTCATTAGATTCAAAGGCTACAAAACAACCATAGCCTAATATCCATAAGGATTCCCCATTTACCAATACTCATACCCTCAATATTATGCATTTCCTCTCAAATATATTATTTAACCAACATACACCATTTTCCCTAAATCTTAAAAGTTAGTGTTTTCACCAAAACCCAACCACATTCATAATACATCATTAACTCTTCATCACCTTCCAACATACCTTCATCTACCATATTTATTTCATTTCAACCTTGCATTTATGACAACCCACTTTTGGGTTCATGCACTTAAAGCTTCCATTAAACACCCATTCATATACATTACTCCCCCAAACCATAATAAATCATAACCAAGGAAAACCCATCAAAAAATGGAAAGAGAAGCTTACCTCACCCAAAAACAAAAATGGGTTCCAAGAAGGGCAGAGGGGCTGCGAAAATTTGAAGAGGAGAGGGGAAGAGAGTCCAAGCTCCAATAATCTTCTTCCAAGCTTCTCAAACAAAAATGGAGGAAGAAGGAAAGATCACCACCCTTTTGTCTAGGGTTTTAGGAAAAGTAGGAGAGAAAATAGAGAAGAAATAGAGGAAGAAGAAGCAAAGTGTTAACCAAGTGGCCTCAATTACTCAAGAGGGGGGTGAATAGAGTATTAAAAATTTTTGTTGGAATGCTTTTGAAATTAATTCTTTTGTAGTCAATTTAATAAATATGAATAATGCATAAAAGAACAAGTAATGATATCAAATAAATAACAATACTATTTTAGCACTTGGATAATGATAATTGGATTTAACGTAATTACTTCAAGAATAATTCTCAAATTAATCCCAATAATTAATTAAATAATTTATATTAAATTAATTGTGTACTTAAATTACCAAGCAAATTAAATCACAATAATAAATGAGTTTAAGGAAGAGAGATTTGTAAACCGATATAACGAGTTCCACCACACCAGTGTACGTCTCGCCTTCAAGCAACCCACTTGAAGGATTCCACTATTGAGAATTTAAGATACAAGCTTTGAGCAATTACAGCTTCTTAGTGTCCCACACTCAAGAACTTAATCCTCACAAGCAAAAGGGCAACCCACCCAATCTCACAATTTCTCAATTACAAGGTTGAAACCCAACCCAAAATCTCTCAGAATTTATGTATGTGATTTTACAAGTGTGACTCTCTCAATAGAGTGGATATATAAATTTTAATCACTAAATATTTTTCTTCTCTTAGAAAAGGATATGTGAATTTATTACTCAAAAATATTTTTATCACAATATAACTCTCAAAAATTATTTGCAAAGAAAAGAGACAGAGAGCTTAAACTTAGAAAGAATAAGAAAGCAAGAAGGAAAGCAAGGGAATTCCGTTGCTTGGTGTTGTTTCTTCTACCTTCAGTTTCCTCTCTATTTATAGGCAAAGGAGCATGGTTTCTTTCAACCTCTGATCCTCAATTTAGGCAATTAATTTGAAATTTGTCTGCCTCCATGTTTCCTGCGTGCTTGATTTTTGGCTTGGAGAAAGAGATTGTCTGCCTCAATTAATGCAACGCCATTTCAATTTGAGTCTCAAGAGAAATCAGCGCAGTTTGAGTTTTTGAAAACGCGTACTGATGTTTTCTATGATTCAACACATGATTCAAGTGATGAATTGATTCATCCAGTGTATTTTTCATTAAAAACAGCAAGTGAATGAATTCCTAGAAGTGCTGAATCGATTCCTGGATAGCATGAATCGATTCTATCTTGCATGAATCGATTCCTTGGGTAAATCATATGTATGAATCGATTCCTACAGGGAGAATTGATTCCCATCCCCATGAATTGATTCCCAATGGCCTTGAATCGATTCCTTGTTCCTTTTTCACGTGGGAAATCGATTCCCATAGGGGTGAATCGATTCCTAGGCTTCTCCTACACCTGTTTCCTCAATTTTTGATGTATTTTGATGCGTTTTTGATCATGTAGTTCATGGTTCTTGATTCCTTTCACATGGAAGATTATATCACTTGTTTAAAATTTCTATAAATGCCTTGAATCAATTCTTTGGACTTCATCAATTTAATTCTTGATTTCTTGATCCGTATAAGCTTGAATTGCTTCTAATTAATCGTTTTGCACAATATCCTCTGATTAAATTTCTTGATCCTTCAATTGTTTGTCATTCATCAAAACCTGTTTCAACATACAAACACACAAAGTGTGTTTGCCAAATGGTCACGGTGAATGGACGAAAAGAAGAAAAGAAGTGAAGGCTTTTTGGCTTTATTTTTAATCCTCTCATTAAAAGATTCATCGTTTTATGACAGACAGGACTTTTGTTTGGGCTCAATAATTTATCTGAAAATTATTCTGAATACATATTCGGACTCCTAATAATATCCTCAACAGCCCTGACCAATATCGTCTTAATCGGAGATACTTGGTTCGACACCTATATTTTAATCGGGTTAGTTTTCAGCTTATTCGGTCCCAATAAATTACTAACAGTCCCCAAAAATCTTAATTTAATTAATTCTAATATTTTGGGACATTAAATAATCCAAATTCCATTATTTAATATTTACTTCCTTAATTAATTCTCTATTTTAAAATTTGGGATGTTACACCACTCAACGCCTCTATCTCATATTAAGCTCTTTCTGATCAAATAAGTACTTTAAACTTTTATGGTCACTAAATACAACAAACTATGAATCGTAAAGATAATGCCACCATATTTTCAATGCAAACACAACAGAAGCAAGCGCTAGATCATGTGTCGGGTAATTCTACTCGTGCAGTCTCAACTACCAAGAAGCATAAGCAATAGATCTATTATTCTGTACCAATACACATCCCAGGCCTAACCTCAAAGCATCACAGTATACATGAAATTCCTTTACCACATCAGGCAAAGCAAGCACTAGTATTATAGTCAATCTTTTGTTCAATTCTTGGAAACTACCCTCGCAAGCATCATTCCATATAAAAGGAAAACCTTTCTTGGTCAGTTTAGTCAGAGGGAGCACAAGGGGTGAAAAACTCTCAATAAATCAACGATAATATCTTGATAAACCCAAGAAACTCCTAATCCCAATAACTAACTTTAGTCGTTCCCAACTAATATAGCTTCTATTTTAGAGGGATCAACAAAATCACCCTTGTTTAAGATCATATGCCCTAGAAACCAGACACTCTCTAACTAGAATTCATATTTAGATAACTTAGCATACAATTGTTTCCCCCTTAACAATTGTAACACTGCTCATAGGTGACAAACATGTTCCTCCCGAGACTTAGAATATACCAGACTATTGTCAATGAATACAACCATAAAGCTATCTAGATACCAATGAAAAATCCTATTCATGTAATCCATGAGCATTGCTGGGGCATTAGTAACCCCAAAAGGCATTATAATATACTCAAAATGTCCATATCTGGTCTTGAAAGCTGTCTTTGAAACATCTTCAGGTTTTACCTTGATCTGGTGATAACCTGATCTCAGATCATCTATCCTCGACAATGGATATTTATTCTTAATTATCAATTTATTTAGCTAACGATAATCGATACATATTCTCATTGTGCCATCTTTCTTTTTCACCAGTAAAACTAGAGCACCCCACGACGAAGCACTTAGCTTAATAAAGCCTTTATCTTGCAATTCTTCCACCTATTTCTTCACCTTTGCTAACTCTATAGGTGACATCCGGTACGACGTCCTAGAAATTGGCTCTACACCAAGAATAAGATCAATAGAGAAATCAACCTCTCTACTTAGAGGCAACTTAGGAATATCCTCTGGAAATACATAAGGTATAACATCCCACCTAATTATTAGACATTAATCATGCGATTGACTTAATTAAGCGCATAATGATATGTTGATTAATAAAAATACAAAGGAAATTTTTATGATTTAAAAATATTAAAGGTGAAGGGAAATTTGTATAAAAAGAGGTTGAGAGATGCACTTTCAATTTGTTATACTTTAAGAATGTCATTAGAAAAGGTAACAACATTTTTATAGTTCATGGGACTCAGAAGCAATCAAGCAAAATGGTTAAATGAAGCAAAAGAAGAAAATGGGATCAGGGGCTACTTGCTTGAGCGAGGCCCTGACTCGCTTGAGCGAAACCAACGAGGGTCGCTTGAGCGAGGTACCCACTCGCTTGAGCGAAACCCCATATCCATGCTTGGGTGGATCACCAAATGCGCTTGAGCTGAAAAAGCCATATGCATCAGGTCCCTATTCTGCTTGAGTGAGCAGAGCTCGTTTAAATGAAAACGCTCCAGAATCTCCTTCAACATTACTTGCTTAAGTGAGAGGCTCAAGCAAGCCATGTTGCTTAAGCGAAAACACTCCAGAACCTAATCCATGCCCGCTCGCTTGAGCGAGTCACGCTCGCCCGAGTGACATCGACACAGAATCGATTTGCTTGGCCCTCGCTCGAGTGAGGCTAAGCCCGCTTAAGCGAAATTCATCCAGTAACCACCCCTCCTGATGCATGCATGTCTCGCCTGAGCGAGAATCATTCCCGCTTGAGCGAGACTAGGCCAGAGGCCACACTACTGATACAGAGAACTCTCGCTTGAGCAAGAATACATCTGGCTTGAGTGAATTATACAGTACATACATGGAAACTTGAAATTTTCACACAATCTAGCATGCTTAAACCTTTATATGCATCATTTGGTCTAAATTATCCATACACACACATTCAAACATGCATTTGAGATTGTTTCCGACTAAATATACACATCAATCCTAATTCTAATTCATCAAATACATCACAATCAAATCCATCATTCCACATACTACCTATACAAGCCCGAAATTCATAAATCCATTCTTCCCATTTTCCATTCATGGACACTAGGCAATTCACATACCCATTACATCATTCATGATTCTCAAATAAAAACAAGACCTACCTATAATGGTTTATCAATTGCACCTAATATTGGTTCCATGCCAATATACATCAAATCCATGAGAAATTTAACATCAACATCACCACTTTGTCACCTTATCAATATACAAATTTAAATTCATCATTTATCACAGTCATTCATAATTCAAGTTGTCATCGTTCCTACCATATCATGACCACTTTGACCATATGCTAAGTTAATTCATCACATACACATGAGACATATTATGGCATTACATACATAAAACACTCTACACATTACACATATCATTTGTTTTATAATTTCCTTCACTCTTTGGCATCAGTTATCTGTTTGGCGCACCTCCGGGGCCTCAACGTCCTCCCTGTCACTGGTTACTAAATTAAAGGAAACCACAGCAAGGGTGAGTGTTTGGTATCATAATTAATTTAGAACGGTAAATAAATGACAACGTACATGATTAACTAAATATTATCACTAATATTAGTTCACTAATCCTACCATATGCAAATAATGTTACTCCTCTTTATCGTCTATTCATATATATAACTTCTTAGTCTTATACCAGTTTCAGCATCCTCAATGTACAATTCACAATCAACAAATATGATAGAGCAACTTCACATTATCACATTTAATATCAATAATTTCATTAAACATCACATTGACTCTCACATAATTTGACGCCTAGTATCCGGATACTAAAGGATCGGCCTTCAGTTAGGGGTCCTACTTGACACCCCGTGAACCCTGCTTGGTCCACCGAGTCCTGCTTGACTCTCCACCTCAACCACTGGGTCCTACTTGACCACTGGGTAGCTCAACTAGGCACAAAAACCATGGAAGCCAGAAAACGAGGGGCTATACATACTGCCGGCCATCCCACACTACATAATCATGCATATACATCACATTCTCATATCAGATATCATGTGGCCATCAATAACAGATCATAATCATCAACTGGGGCGACCAACGTGTCAAGCCCACCAACATAATGCCACCATACACATCAATTTATCACAATTTAGAATGCTTAATTTAATAACTACCACAAAATATCTACAATTCCACATTCAAACATGCATACACATACAATTATTATTTAGTAACTTTTCTCACTATATCAAGGTTTAGTTAAATGACCCAAGCTCGACGTACGCACCTATTCTATTTAATTACAACCCAAACACCCCCTTACCTCGATTCCAAGCTTCAATAATTTGTTCTTGGTGTTGGTTACATCCCACGCTTACTCGATTAGCTTCTCCGTTTTCGAACACAATACCCGCTTCGCTTATTGACCCTCCGACGCCCATTCCACCACCTACAAATGCCTAAACATAAAACCCATCAATATTCCATCATACCTAATATTTTAGAAATGATTTTTGAGCTTCCCCCTTACTAAAAACATAAAAATCAAAACCCTCCAAGCTTGTATATGGTTCAGTTATGAAGGGAAAGGTGAGACGACCCCAGAAATACAGGTAAATTTTTCACGATTTAAGATCATTAATTAATCAAATAATTAGAGTGGTGAAGCTTTTAATTCAACACCTGGATCTATGAAAAGCCATTCTCATATATGAGGATATGAGAGGGTAAATTAAAATGATTTCATAAGAAATTTCCAATTAAAAGCAGTGGAAGAATTAATTAAATTGGTTGTTAAATGAGTGGATTTTAAGGAGAAAGAATTTCATGAGGTTCAAGGATTCATAATATGTCCAAAGTACTCTTAAGATGATGCAAGAAAAGGATTTGATGCATAAGAAATAAAAATTAATTAAAACAAAAAAATGAGGGCATCAGAGTGCCACTCACTCAAGCGAGAGCCACACTCGCTTGAGTGAGCTCACGAGGTGACGCTTGAGCAAGCCAGGAAAATGCTGACTGAAGAAAAGAATGAGCATCAGGGGGTCCTCTCACTTGAGCGAGCCCCGTCTCGCTTGTGCGAGATTCAAAGACCACCCTTGAGCGAGCTAGCGAAACGCTTGGGCGAGAGCGGGGATCTGCCTCAGGGACCAATATCGCTTGAGCGAGTTCTATCTCACTTGAGCGGGATTGCTCCAACAACATTAGGGACTCACTGCCCGATTTTTACTTGAGCGAGGCAAGGCTCGCCTGGGCAAAAATCATCCAGTGTCCATTTTCCCTTCCCCTCGCTTGAGCGAGTCCCAGGCCAAGACCATTTCGCCTGAGTGAAAATGGTCTAGTAACCAACCACTGATTCCAGACGAATCTCGCTTGGGTGAGAATGCCATTCTCTTGGGCGAATTTTGGCCAGTGGCCAAACCATTGATGCAAGAGGATCTCGCTTGAGCGAGATTCTCACTCGCTTGAGCAAGATTTGCAGTACATGCGCAGGAAATGAAAATTCACACAACTTAACCTATAAATCTTCATCCTATAACATTCTAACCTATCCTAATGCATTAAATACACTCCATCATGCATTTATAAGTTCATCCAATGATTTTTACACATCAAGGAAAATTGTAATGCATAGGATTCAAACCATTTTCACATAAACTTCATGGAATGCTATAAATTGTAAAATACATCATTCATTCATAAATTTCACCATTGTTTAGCATCATGCATTCATGAAAATTTACATCGACAAGCATGATAATTCATCTTTATACATCATTTGGGTCATTAATGAAAATCGGCCACTAACACCAAGGTCCAATTTTCCTACATGACCCTGAAAAATCATCATCTACAATCTAGACAACAAAATGAGCATACAAATACTCTTTATGCTATACCAAAGATCTAGATTTTGCCGGCCAAGGCACTTCCTATACACCTATTTACCTCCTCAACAAAATGTACTTCAAAATATCCACTCTTCCCATAAGTGCCCTGCATCACAAGTCTAAAAATGGACAACATGGGAGAGTGAGTCATACATTCCAAAAGAAGGAATATGAATACCATGTGATTATGTACATATACTTTAAACATGTATACTTTGCACACACACATCATTCACCATTTCATTCCTCATTATAATACTTTTATACGTACATCACAAGTGACATTACAATTTAGACAAAGTATACAAGCATATACATAATCAAGTCCCTCAACAATTGAACTATTACCCAATTCATCACTTTACTCAAATTAATATTTGGTGTTCATATTTTTGTTATGTTGTCTTAGTACATTATCTCATCCTCATCACATCCATCACTATATCTCATCACCTTTGGCATACTTCCCTTTCTATATGCAAATGCTCTTAAGCTAATGCATATGCACAATGGAACATTTCAACAATTACAGATCTGATTGTAGGAATATAAACACCGATTGTGGGATTCAAGTATGATCATCTACCCATACACCTACTGCAGTAGTAAAATGTGTACACTTATTCTTAAATTTGCATGCATTTCACCAATTATTTTACTGGTACCAAACCGCATCTCCTATCTCGTAACACCTGGTCATTTTCACCATGACTGCGGTATACAACATATTTGACATATAGTGTTGCGGGCCGGCCAGATCTCAAATCATGGCGGCTGTGATCCCAAGGACCACCGGGGTCACCTGCTCATCAAGAGCCACCCCCACAAGGGTCGGCCACATGTAGCTCCCCGTAGGAATACATGGGCGGCTTTGTGACTTACATACTAAGTCACAGGGGAAAATAAAATTGCTCGTGCACCGAGCCATCCTCCCACTTGGTCGGCCGAGGGAACTCCCCAAATGTTCCAACATCGGCGACTATGCAGTATGCCATGGACGCAAATGCGAATCTTATGCATTTCTCACTCTATACATCCTATGCATGCCACTCATCAAATATCATTACCATCATCATCACCAACACCACTTCACATTTCTTAGTGGATTTCTCATTATTGAGTTTAGTTTGTTCTCGAGTTTTAAGTGTGGCATGTTAACAACTCATACACCATTTACAATGGCACTCAACATCAATTTCAATCATCAACTTTTCTTTTTCAAATCATGGTATACTATTCACTCACACCTATTCTCAATCAAACATCAACAACACTCATTTCACATCTATGGTGAACATAAGAATAGATTAAATTATCAAACAAACTACACCACCATATAGCACACCATATTTATTCTAATTGCACAAGCATGATACCAAACATTATTCTCAACATTACATACACAATTCATATTTCCATAACATCAAAACAAGGCAAACATATAAATTGTCACATATGACAATCAAACACTATCCAATTCATGCAATTAGAATATAAGACTCCTCTCCTACCTAAAGAGAAGAATTCTGATTAGTACGACGCACCCGCCTCATCATTAAGAATGGATCCTACATTAACATGCATGTAAAATCCCAATCAATAAACTATTTTAAGATACAAATTCAATTCTATTTAATCATAATCATATCTACAATTTCATAACATGTATAAGACATGTTATAGACATTATTTCCATTGTTTGTTAGGCTTCGAGAATTCCTTCCCATCAAGCCACATTCATTAAATTCAAGGGCTACCAACCTCAATAGCCCAACATTAATACAACCCCATTTATCAACATTCATATTCATCAATGCCATGTATTTCTTCATAAAACATACTATTGAGTCAACATGAACCATTTTCCCCCAAATCTCAAAGTTAGGGCTTTCACTAAAACCTAACAACTCTCATTAATGCCTCATCATTCTTCATCACCTTCCAACCATAAATGCACCTCCACCATTAACCCCTCATAAATATTCATATTTATGGCAACCCACTCTAGGGTTCAAGCATTAAATACCCCTAATAAATACCTATTCATATGCATGGGTCCCCCAAAGCATAATAACATATACCCATGGCTAAAATCTTCAACAGAATGGTGAGTATACTTATCTTACACCCAAAAATGAAATGGGTCCAAGAAGGAGAGAGACACACACAAAAATGGAGAAGAAGAGGAAGATTTAAGCTCCAAAGGCCTCCCTCCAAGCTCCTTCAAATAAAATTGGAAAAGGATGAAGATGGCACCACCTTTTACTAGGGTTTTGAAAGAAAAAGATAAGAGATAAAGAAAAAATGAAGAAGAGAAGAAGAAAAGTGTATTTGCAAAAGGAGTTCAGCAAACTCACGTGGAAAGGAGGGGAAAATGTGATTTTGGTTTTAATTTTAACCATTCATTAAAAGATTCATCGTTTTATGACTAACTGGACCTCGATTGAGGCTCAATACTTAATCTAAAAATCGTTCCGACTACATATCCGGACTCCTAATATTATTCTCAACAGACCTGACCAATATCATCTTAATCAAAGATACTTGGTCTGAGACCCATATCTCAATCGGGCTTATTTTCAGCTTATCCGGTCTCTATAAATCACCAACAGTCCCTAAAATCTTAATTTAATTATTTCCAATATTTTGGGACATTAATTATTCCACATACAATTATTTAATATTAATTCCTTAGTTAATCCTCTATTTGAAAATTTTGGGATGTTACAATCCACCCCACCAAAAAGAAAATTTCGTCCCTGAAATTTAACATACCGGATTCGAATATGTCGAGGTATCGTTCTCTGATGTCGTCCTCATGTTCCCATATGAACGTCTCCACATTTTTGTGTTTCCAACTGACCTTCACTAAAGGTACCAACTTGTTCTGTAGTCTCTTCACGGAATGCTCGGCAATGCAAACAGAAACAAGAGGAATGGACAGGTCATCACCTACATCAACATCATCCATAGGGATTACGTGTAGAGGATCATGGAAATATTTCCTCAACTGTGACACATGGAACACATTATGTAGGTTGGCGAGATGCGGAGGGAGTGCAATCTGATAAGAAACGTCGCCAATCCGCTCCAATACTTCATAAGGTCCAATAAATCTAGGGCTCAACTTTCCACTCTTCAGTGCCCTTCAATTCCCTTTATCATGCAAGACTCTCAGGAATACATGGTCACTAACTTGGAATTCAAGTGGTTTATGTCTCTTATCATAATAACTTTTCTGTCGGTCCTGAGCTATCTTCATATGCTCTTGTATCTTCTTAATCTGCTTAGTAGTCTCCTAAACAATTTCTGCCCTAAGGCCAAGTTCTCACCAACCTCAAGCCAACATAAAGGGGTTCTACACTTCCTTCCATACAACGCCTCATACGGTGCCATGCCAATATTAGAATGGAAGCTGTTGTTGTAGGTAAACTCGATTAAAGGCAAGTATTTCACCCATGAACCACCATGTTCTAAAACACATACACGTAATAAGTCTTCAAGACTCTAAATAGTTCTCTCGGATTGTCCATCCGTCTGAGGGTGATAAGCTGAGCTCAACTTCAATTTAAAGCCCATGGCCTCATATAGACTTCCCTAAAATCAAGAAGTAAAGCGTGGGTCTCTATCAAAAACAATACTAGAGGGCACCCCATGCAACCTCACTATCTCCTTAATGTACAACTGTGCCAGATCCTCCAAGGAACTTTTCATGCTAATCGGAAGAAAATGCGCACTCTTCGTCAAATGATCTACAATCACCCTAATTCCATCACAATTGGACCTCGTCCGAGGTAGGCCGGACACAAAGTCCATAGCATTAACATCCCATTTCCAAACAGGGATCTCCAAAGGTCTCAAAGTACCAGAAGGCCTTTGATGCTCTAACTTCACCTTCTGACAAACAAGGCAAGATGCTACAAAGTTCGCCACATCGCGCTTCATACCAGGCCACCAAAAATTCTTCTTCAAGTCTTGGTACATCTTGGTGGAACCAGGATGAATGCTCAATACACTTTTGTGAGCTTCCTCAAGTACACTTTTCCTTACATCTTCCCTTAAGGGAACATAAATTCGGCTTTTCTCACGCCAAACGCCATCCGGACCTTCCACTAGGAACAAATTTTTCCCTTTCTCTTGGGTTTTCTTTATCTCCATCAAATACTCATCATTTGGTTGTTGTACCTTCACATATTCAAGAAATTCATTCGTAACCTTCAACATCTCAAGAGACATTTTCTTTGGAGTATATGTCTCCACGCCCACATTCAAATTTCTAAATTGTTCAATCAACTCCATTTCTTTCGCCATCATCATAGAAATATGCAACGACTTTCAGCTCAAAGCATCGGCAACTATATTTGCCTTTCTGGGATGATACCTTAACTCAAACTCATAGTGTTTTAGGAATTCCATCCATCGTCTTTAGCGCATATTAAGTTCCTTTTGGTCAAACAAATACTTAAGGCTCTTGTGATCACTAAAGACCACAAACTTAGAACCAAACAAGTAATGTCACCACAACTTCAAAGAAAACACCACCGCCACCAATTCAAGATCATGTATAGGATAATTAATCTCATGCAGTCGCAATTGTCTCGACGCATAGGCTATCACACGCTCACGTTGCATCAACACACAACCCAAACCATGCATAGATGCATCACAATACACCACAAAATCATCCGTCAAATCAGGTAGCGCTAACACTGGTGCGGTAGTAAGCCTTAACTTCAACTCTTGGAAACTTTCTTCACATTCACGAGTCCACACAAAAGGTTGATTCTTGCGAGTCAACTTCGTCAATGGTAAGGCTAAACGAGAAAATCCTTTAATAAACCTCTGGTAATAACTGGCAAGACCAAGAAAACTTCTTATCTCCATTACAGACGTCGGTCTTTCCCAAGCCATAACAGCTTCAACTTTTGATCTATCCACGACAACTCCATCACCGAAAATCACATGACCAAGAAAAGAAATCTCATTCATCCAGAATTCGCATTTAGAGAGCTTAGCATATAATTCTCTCTCTCGAAGAATGGTTAATACAAGACGAAGATGTCTTTCATGCTCCTCATGACTCTTAGAGTATACCAAAATATCATCAATAAACACCACGACGAACTAGTTCAGATACTCGGGGAAGACGCGATTCATGTAATCCATGAAAATCCTAGTAGCATTTGTCACTCCAAATGGCATCACTACGTACTTATAGTGTCCATATCACGTTCAGAAGGCAGTTTTAGGAATGTCTTCGGTCTTTACCCGAATTTGGTGATATCTGGAATGCAAGTCAATCTTTGAAAACACCACGGTGCCCTTCAATTGATCCAAAAGATCATCAATACGAGGAAGAGGATATTTGTTCTTAATAGTTAGCTTGTTGAGTTGGCGATAGTCAACGCATAATCTCATGCTTCTATCCTTCTTTTTCACCAACAACATAGGAGCACCCCAAGGAGACACGCTTGGGCGAATAACTCCCACTCGAGTAATTCCTCGACTTGCTTCTTCAACTCGGTCAACTCCATAGGAGACATCCTATAAGGAGCTCTAGAAACAGGCTCAGCGCCAGGAATGAGGTCAATAGAAAATTCCACTTCTCATGGAGGAGGTAATCCAGGAATCTCATCCGGAAACACATCAAGAAATTCCAAAACAATAAGAATTTCACAAGGTTGGGAAGCACCATTCCCATCAACCAAGTAGAACATCATAAAAAGCTGAGAGATACCTTGCACATCAAAGCCTTCAGCATTCGAAGTCAGGAAGATCACCGTCTTGTTATGACAAATCCACCAAGACTTTATTAGCGGATAATCAGTCCATGCCTAGAATAATGTCTAGTCTTTCATAGGCAAACATACGAGGGATACAATAAACTTCCTACCCTCAAGGTTCATCTCGACATTCTCACATTGAGTCACCGATCTTAAACAAGTACCGGTCGGTGTAGTCACCAATATAGAACCCTTCATCATACAAACAGGCACCTTCAAGCGCCTCACGCAATCCTCAGAAATAAATAAGTGCGTAGCAACAGAATCAAATATGACATGTACCAAATTACTAAAGATTTCACACTCACCACAGACAAGATCTTCAGCTTGCGCGGCTTCTTCACTAGTAACTACAAATACCCTACCAGCAGCTTGTAGTTGATCACCACTATTGCGGTTACCGTTTCTTCCACCATGGCCATTGTCTCGACCATTTCCATTTCTTCCACAGTTATAGTTCCACCACGGCCACCATTACGACCAACACTTTGACCATTACCGTTACCGTGACCATGACCTCCCAAGCCACCATGTTCTCCACGGTTAGCATCATAGTTCATGCAAATAGGAGTGTTAACATTAGCATTCAATAGGCAATTAGGGTGAATATGCCCAGGTTGGTTGCATTGGTAGCATGCTACATCATCTCGTGGGCAATCACGTGCTAAATGGTTGGTACCACATTTGAAGCAAGTTAGACCTTGGATATTTCCACGACCTTGGTTACGACCATCGTAACCACCTCTAAGAGCACCACGTCCTCTTGCACTGAAGGATCTACCACGAAAGAACTTCTTCTTAAAATGACCTTGCTTCTTGAAGCTAGAAAATTGGCCTTTCAACTTAGGCTCATGCTTTCCATGATTCAAAGGAGCCATATCATCTTCATAAATACGATACTTGTTCACAAGTGTAGGGAAGCTTCTAATCTCTTGATGCTGAATAGCCTGCTTGATCTCGGCCCTCAACCCATTTTCAAACTTCACATATTTGGAAGCTTTAGTACCCTCTTGTTGATAGGGCGGATAGAATGCATATAGCTCCTCAAACTTGGAGGCATACTCCTCCACCGTCATACCACCTTGCTTAAGTTCCATAAACTCAAGCTCTTTCTTGCTTTTATAACTGTCCAAAAAATATTTCTTTAAGAACTCCACCTTGAAGTTTTCCCAAACCAAGGGAACATCAGCAGATATCATACGTCCCCTACTAAGACGCCACCAAGCTTCGGCTTCATCGTGGATCATAAAGACCGCATACTCCACCTTTTGTGCCTCAGAACACTCAAAGCTAGCATAAATTCTTTCTAAGTCATTGATCCATGCATAAGCATCCTCCGGTTTATACCCTCTATGAAATTTTGAAGGTTTCCTCTTGAGAAATAAATCAAGACCTTGGGAGCCTTGTCCCACATTCAGTTGGCCTTGTCTTTCCAAGAGATCAACAAATCGATTCAAGGCATTTGCCATAGCAGCAGCCTCACGTTAGGTCTACCAACCATATTTCAAGCCTATATGTTAAAACATGCCTCACACATGACTAAACTAGACCAGATAATAACTTTTCAACTTATAAATGCAAAGGTCTTAGCACTCATAAGTCTATCATGTACCACATCACACAATCATATTATTTTCAACACATAATCACAACATATTCATCATTTAGAGGTAAATAGTGTAAGGACTCTTGGCCAGACTCAACAACTCTAGACAGCAATCATAATTTAGTGACAAATAACCATAATCCAATCAAATAATCCATAAATCAATCAATCATAGCTCATATGACTCAATCATAAGCAACCACTATATGGTCGACACTATTTAAATACGTATCGAGAGTAACCAATGCTCTGATACAAGGTTGAGACGACCCCAGAAATATGGGTAAATTTTTCATGATTTAAGATCATTAATTAATCAAATAACTAGATTGGTGAAGCTTTTAATTTAACACCTGGATCTATGAAAAGTTACTCTCATATATGAGGATATGAGAGGGTAAATTAAAATGATTTCATAAGAAATTTCCAATTAAAAATAGTAGAAGAATTAATTAAATTGGTTGTTGCATGATTAGATTTTAAGGGGAAAGAATTTCATGAGGTTCAAGGATTCATAATATGTCCAAAGTACTCTTAAGATGATGCAAGAAAAGGATTTGATGCATAAGAAATAAAAATTAATTGGAACAAAACAAATGGGGGCATCAGAGTGCCACTCGCTCAAGCGAGAGCCACACTCGCTTGAGCAAGCTTACGAGGTGACGCTTGAGTGAGCCAGGAAAATGTTGAGTGAAGAAAAGAATGAGCATCAGGGGGTCCTCTCGCTTGAGCAAGCCCCATCTCGCTTGAGCGAGATTCAAAGACTAACCTTGAGTGAGCCAGCGAAACGCTTGGGCGAGAGTGGGGATTTGCCTCAGGGACCAATATCGCTTGAGCGAGTTCTATCTCGCTTGTGCGGGATTGCTCTAGTAGCATTAAAGACTCACTACCCGATTTTCACTTGAGCGAGGCAAGGCTCACCTGGGAAAAAATCATCCAGTGTCCATTTTCCCTTCCCCTCGCTTGAGCGAGTCCCAGGCCAAGACCATTTCGCCTGAGTGAAAATGGTCTAGTAACCAACCACTGATTCCAGACGAATCTCGCTTGGGTGAGAATGCCATTCTCTTGGGCAAATTTTGGCCAGTGGCCAAACCATTGATGCAAGAGGATCTCGCTTGAGCGAGATTCTCACTCGCTTGAGCAAGATTTGCAGTACATGCACAGGAAACGAAAATTCACACAACTTAACCTATAAATCTTCATCCCATAACATTCTAACCTATCCTAATGCATTAAATACACTCCATCATGCATTTATATATTCATCCAATGCTTTTTACACATCAAGGAAAATTGTAATGCATAGGATTCAAACCATTTTCACATAAACTTCATGGAATGCTATAAATTGTAAAATACATCATTCATTCATAAATTTCACCATTGTTTAGCATCATGCATTCATGAAAATTTACATCGACAAGCATTATAATTCATCTTCATACATCATTTGGGTCATTAATGAAAATCGGCCACCAACACCAAGGTCCAATTTTCCTACATGACCCTTAAAAATCATCATCTACAATCTAGACAACGAAATGAGCATACACATACTCTTTATTCTATACCAAAGATCTAGATTTTGCCGGCTAAGGCACTTCCTATACACCTATTTACCTCCTCAACAAAATGTACTTCAAAAAATCCACTCTTCCCATCAGTGCCCTGCATCACAAGTCTAAAAATGGACAACATGGGAGAGTGAGTCATACATTCCAAAAGAAGGAATATGAATACCATGTGATTATGTACATGTACTTCAAACATGTATACTTTGCACACACACATCATTCACCATTTCATTCCTTATTATAATACTTTTATACGTACATCACAAGTGACATTACAATTTAGACAAAGTATACAAGCATATACATAATCAAGTCCCTCAACAATTGAACTATTACCCAATTCATCACTTTACTCAAATTAATATTTGGTATTCATATTTTTGTTATGTTGTCTTAGTACATTATCTCATCCTCATCACATCCATCACCATATCTCATCACCTTTGGCATACTTCCCTTTCTATATGCAAATGCTCTTAAGCTAATGCATATGCACAATGGAACATTTTAACAATTACAGATCTGACTGTAGGAATATAAACACCGATTGTGGGATTCAAGTATGATCATCTACCCATACCCCTACTGCAGTAGTAAAATGTGTACACTTATTCTTAAATTTGCATGCATTTCACCAATTATTTTACTGGTACCAAACCGCATCGCCTATATTGCAACACCTGGTCATTTTCACCATGACCGCGGTATACAACATATTTGACATATGGTGTTGCGGGCCGGCCAGATCTCAAATCATGGCGACTGTGATCCCACGGACCACTGGGGTCACCTGCTCATCAAGAGCCACCCCCACAAGGGTCGGCCACATGTAGCTCCTCGTAGCAATACATGGGCGGCTTCGTGACTTACACACCGAGTCACATGGGAAAACAAAATTGCTCGTGCACCGAGCCACCCTCCCACTGGGTTGGCCGAGGGAACTCCCCTAATGTTCCAACATTGGTGGCTATGCAGTATGCCATGGATGCAAATGCGAATCTTATACATTTCTCACTCTATGCATCCTATACATGCCACTCATCAAATATCATCACCATCACCATCACCAACACCACTACACATTTCTTAGTGGATTTATCGTTGTTGAGTTTAGTTTTGTTCTCGAGTTTTAAGTAGGGCATGTTAACAACTCATACACCATTTACAATGGCACTCAACATCAATTTCAATCATCAACTTTTCATTACAAATCATGGTATGCTATTCACTCACACCCATTCTCAATCAAACATCAACAACACTCATTTCATATCTATGGTGAACATAAGAATAACATCAAATTATCAAACAAACCATACCACCATATAGCACACCATATTTATTCTAATTGCACAAGCATGATGCCAAACATTATTCTCAACATTACATACATAATTCATATTTCCATAACATCAAAACAACGCAAACATGCATATTGTCACATATGTCAATCAAACACTATCCAATTCATGCAATTAGAATATAAGACTCCTCTCCTACCTCAAGAGAAGAATTCTGATTAGTACGACACACCCGTCTCATCGTTTGGAATGGATCCTACATTAACATGCATGTAAAATCCCAATCAATAAACTATTTCAAGATACAAATTCAATTCTATTTAATCATAATCATACCTATAATTTCATAACATGTATGAGACATGTTATAGACATTATTTCCATTGTTTGTTAGGCTTCGGGAATTCCTTCCCATCAAGCCACATTCATTAAATTCAAGGGCTACCAACCTCAATAGCCCAACATTCATACAACCCCATTTATCAATATTCATATTCATCAATGCCATATATTTCTTCATAAAATATACTATTGGGTCAACATTAACCATTTTCCCTCAAATCTCAAAGTTAGGGTTTTCACCAAAACCTAACAACTCTTATTAATGCCTCATCATTCTTCATCACCTTCCAACCATAAATGCACCTCCACCATTAACCCCTCATAAATATTCACATTTATGGTAACCCACTCTAGGGTTCAAGCATTAAATACCCCTAATAAATACCCATTCATATGCATGGCTCCCCCAAAGCATAATAACACATACCCATGGCCAAAAACTTCAACAAAATGGTGAGTATACTTACCTCACACCCAAAAATGAAATGGGTCCAAGAATGAGAGAGAGACACACGAAAATAGAGAAGAAGAGGAAGAAGATTTCAGCTCCAAAGGCCTCCCTCCAAGCTCATTCAAACGAAATTGGAAGAGGATGAAGATGGCAATACCTTTTGCTAGGGTTTTGAATAAAGAAGATAAGAGATGAAGAAGAAATGAAGAGGAGAAGAAAAGTGTATTTGCCAAAGGAGTTCAGCAAACTCACAGGGGGAAAATGTGAGTTTTGGTTTTAATTTTAACCATTCATTAAAAGATTCATCGTTTTATGACCAATAGGACCTCGATTTTGGCTTAATACTTAATCTGAAAATCATTCCGAGTATATATCCGGACTCCCAATATTATTCTCAACAGCCCTAACTAATATCATCTCAATCAGAGATACATGGTCCGACACCCATATCTCAATTGAGCTTATTTTCAGCTTATCCGGTCTCCATAAATCACCAACAGTCCCTAAAATCTTAATTTAATTATTTGCAATATTTCAGGACATTAATTATTCCACATACAATTATTTAATATTAATTCCTTAGTTAATCCTCTTTTTAAAATTTTGGGATGTTATAAAAGGGAGGGGAAGGCATATTTTGATATACCCATTATTCTAGGAACCTTATTTCAAGCTCTACACTGCCATTGAAAAGCAAATCAAACCCTCCACATGCAATGGATGTTGTGGCTAGAGAGAGAAAGTGAA
This sequence comes from Clitoria ternatea, assembly GCA_037962975.1. Taxonomy (NCBI): domain Eukaryota; kingdom Viridiplantae; phylum Streptophyta; class Magnoliopsida; order Fabales; family Fabaceae; genus Clitoria; species Clitoria ternatea. The sequence goes on from CM075671.1 coordinate 148,228,583, forward strand.
AAGGGAGGAAGGAAACTTAAAATTAAGGTTACCAATAGACTCACCTCGAAGTCATGATCCCAGAAACATGGTTAATTTGAAGTTTCAATGCAAAACAAACCTCCAATTGGAAGCTAGAAGCTTCGGCAATGGAGAGGAAGAAGAAGTAGATGTCATGCGTGAAGGAAAAAGGAGGAAGAAGAATGAATTTTGTTATTTAAGACCTAGGGGTGAAATGGTCATTTTTCTATTTCTTTTATATTTTTCCTTAAAAGTTTTAAAACTTTTACTTTTAACCCTTATTGGTAACTTCTAAATTTACCTTCATCTAATTACACCTTATTTAAACTTTATAATTAATCAATCAAATAAATTTATTTAATTCCACAACATTTAATTATTTATAATTATATTTATAATAATAATAATTCCCAAAAATCTCAAATAAATTTGAGGAAAATTATTAATCTTTTCCGCCGATCAAAGATTTTCACTTAATTATTCGGGATGTTACATAAGGGAACTCACATACAACAGGAATCTCACAGGGCTTGAAATCATGCTTTCCCTTAGCTACAGATAAAAGAATAAACATTTTAAAAATGTCACTAACCGTCAATTTGGAAATATGCTCTTCTGGGAAGCTGATGGTCTTCTAGAAGAAATCCACCATAACATGGTTAGTTGATAACCAATCTAGACCCAGAATAATATCCAAGTTCCTCAACGGAAGACAGATAAGGTTTATAATAAACGCCTTAACGTTCAGCAACTAAAGCATTTTTCATTAACACAATAGGTACATTGAGGCGTCGCGCATAACCTTCAGCAATGAAAGAGTGTGTTGCCCTGGAATCATATACCACATTAAGTATATTGCCAAGAATAATATACTTATTATGCATAAGCTCATCATTCTTTGTCGCCTCTATAGCATCAAAAGCAACAACACGTCTAGTAGTACCGTTTTACGTACTTCTAGTCTAAGTGTTATCTATTTTCTGAGTTTGGCCTCCGTAGCTACCACCACTATGACCACCTCTGTGTGATCCACCACCATGGGCCATTGAAATGTTAGCCTTATTACCCTAGGGATGTCAATGCGGGTTACCCACCCCCGCCCTGTTCGCCATCAACCCACCAAAATACGGGGTGGGGTGAGTTTGGCCCCTTACCTGAGACAGGTTGAAATTTCTGGCTCACCCCGCTTTGATGGTAGGACGGGGCGGGTTAGCCCGCCAACCTTTAAAAAACTTTTAAAATTTAAAATTATTTTTAGTATTTGAAAAAAAGTTTTTAATAGGAGGTTGCTTAGTGGTCGGTCTGCTTAAAAATGTAAAATAATAAAAATTTATTAACTTATTATTTTTAATAAGAAAAGGTTAATTAAATTAAAAAAACAAAGTAGTATACCACTGAAATAAAAATTTTGAATATAATTATATTAATAATTCTAACTCAACACTAATAAAGGTAATATGCTAAAATGAAACAAGATCTCATTCCTCATAAAAAATTAACAATAATAAATAAGGGCTAAACATGTAAGTTTCATTAATATTCAATAATAAAAAGTTCAATGTCTATCCTAAATAAATAATCAAACCAACATAAAAATTAAATTAGTCAAGTTCATTTTCTAAAATAGGTGATTAAAGTTACCAAACTACCAATAACGCTAAGAATCAAACTAATAAAGTGCATTCTCCAAAATAGGTAATTAGAAAAATTTTTATAAGATATTATTAATATTGTATTATTAATAAAATATTATATAACTTGTTGGGTCAATTTGCCCTGCCTCACCAAAAACCAATTTGCCCTGCCCCATAAAATACGGGGCAGGTCGAGCAAATTTTGAACCCACCGCAAAATAAATTTAGTCAACTCTCCCCATCTCGTTTTAGGTGGGTAGAGGGGTTGGTCTGTCAGGCTTGACTCATTTTGACATCCCTATATTGCCCTGTGCATTCTAGGTCTCCCTCTAAGGACAATCAGGCTTAATATGCCCTCGTTGCCCATACTGAAAACATATAGGCTAGCTTGAATAACAATCTTTAGCTAAATATCCCTCCTTGCCATAATTAAAACATGCTCTACCACCAAAACGACCACTGTTGTAGTCTCGAGATGAATAAGATATGGTAGAGGATCCACCATGGCTAGACTACCTTTACTTCTTGAAATTTGGCCTATTGGCCTTCAACTTTTCTTATCTTTTCTTACAGCTACCCTTTGTAATTGAACCTCCTCCATCAACTGTGCCTTATTCACCAGGATAATCTCTTATTTCTAAAGGAACAATGACACTTTGAAGCTCCACTCGCAACATTTGTTGCCCTCAGTACCCTCCAAAAAGAAAGTATACAAACATACATCACACAATCATAAAACTTTTTGGTTTAAAATACAACCCCTCTGAAACCACCTTGTGACGCCCTTTACTAATTCCTAGAATTTATCCTAGGGTCTGATAAAACCAGGGTAAATTTTTCACATTGGAAGTTTCCCTAGCAATAAATGATAGGAATCTAAAGGGTACGTGCCTTAAACCATTTAGAATCCTTACACTTTGATATAGGAATTCTCTTGAATTCCTAAAAGAGAGGTGGAGCTTCCTCTTGAATCTCCTTAGATTTATACTTTAGATCTCCAAATATTGAAGAATAAATGCTAAAAATAGAAAGTAAAGGTGTTGGCCGAAATGCTAATGGTGTGGAAATGAAGGTTTTATGGTGGAAAATCCTAGATCTAGGCTTAAAATGTAAGGAGAAATAGAAGGAAATAGAGAGGCTAGTATGTATTATTGGTGTCGCCACTCTCAAAGCTTGAGAAATAAGGTCAAGAGGTTCACCACCTTAGGGAGCGATCCCAAAGGATTAGAACATGAAAGAGAGAGCTAAGCTCAACTTTCTAGAGAGGTCATACTTTATCTCACTAAAACTTTCTTTAAATTCAACTTATGATGGAATTACAAAGAACTGAGGTATATATACCTCTTAGCAAGGGAAAATTCAGAATTGGCTTAGGTGGGCTTGTAAATGCTTCACCCAAGGCCCAAAATCTAAAAGTACATGGCCTAAAAGTGGCCTAAAAACTATTTTGGGCATGTAAGGCCCAAACTAAAAATAATTCTAAACTTAATTAATTCTTAAAAATAATATTCCTAACAAAAATATTTACAAAGTGCAAAGAATGGCCTAAATAAGGCCCAAGTGAGGCCCAATGGCCAAGGTCCTTATCATACTCCTCATCCTCAAGAGGATTTGTCCTCAAATCCTGATAATCCTTAAAGTAATGCTTAAAGTAGTGACAAATATATAAGATGAAGGGAGAACAAAGTGAATCAATGAAAAAATGAAGAAAGTAGACAAAAAAGAAAGAAAAATAAAGGCAAAAATAGGAAGGACATGAGGTTTTCCACCAGGGTCAAATACTAACCTCTTTACCTTTGTGAAAATAAAAGAAAAGATAACATAAAAGAACAGAAAGTAAAAATCTATCAAGAAGGCACAAAGTAACCAATGGAACTCCTCATGTATCCTAGAGATAGTATAAATGACATGATGCTCAATGAGGATAAGATAAGGTATAGAGAAATGATCATGTAAAATAGAAGTAAACAAGGGCATATTATGTAAAGGGACATGGTGAACTACCCTAAGAGTATCATAACGTGTAATGGCATTTAAACCAAGAACTAGAACATGCATGGAATGCAAAGATGATACTAGTTCCCAATATAATCCTCTATGAAAATGAATAGTAGAGACATGATCAATATATGATATGGGTGTAAATAGAAAAGGTTAGGAATTGAAACAAATGGTAAACCTATGAATCCTAGATACAAGTAAAATAACAAAAGATAAAACATGAGGAAAGGTTAACTCAAAAGAATAAAGACACAACTCTATCCTAAAAGAACCTATAGTAATTATATACATGGTACAAATGATCCTAAGAAAGCTATGCACACATAAAGTTCTATTCATCCTATAGTGAATAGGAGAGGGTGGAACACAAACCTCTAAAGGATTGAACACTGTAATGGGTAAAGAAGTAGAAAGACCCATTAAGCACAAAAAGGTATTAGAAGTGTATTTGTCATGAAGCATGTAGAGAGTTTGGTGAAGGAACAAGGCTCTCTTCATATGAAGTTTAAAGGCAAGGAGGGAAGAATGCCTTATGGAGTCATCTAGAGTAAGAACTTCTTTACCCTTTTCTTTTGTAGATTTTCTATGTGGTGTGTGGGAAGCGAAAGGCCCAACCTCCCTATCCCTCTATAACTTCATTTGAAGTTGGTTTTCCAAGACTTGTTGAGGAGAAAAAGGATGTAAGAAAAACTTTTTTATTATTAAGACAAACAATATGACCTTTTTATCATATTTCCATGGTCTACCCAATAGAATATGTGTGGCTTCCATAGGAACAACATCACACCAAACTTTATCATGGTATGTTCCTATGGAAATAGTAAGATTTACTTGTTTGTTTACTAACATCTTACCCTTTTCATTAAGCCATTGTAATTTGTAAGGTCTAGGGTGATCAATTAGCTCACAACCAAGTTTGTGGACTAGTCTTTGACTAGCCACATTTGCATAACTCCCGCTATCCACAATGAGAGAACAAAGTTTTTCATTAATGTAACATCTTGTGTAAAAGATGTTCTCTCATTATGTAGTATCATCATCTCTTATGTGGCTTCCGAGAAGCCTTCTAATTATGAAGAGATCACATTCATCTCCCATGATATATTCACTCTTATAGGAATTACTACTTGAGTTATTATTAGAATGTGAAGAGGAAGATTACGCATAGCTTGAGTAGTGGTTAATGCCCCTTAAAATCATAGTTTTCTTTGTTGGGCATTAAAAGCCAATGTGGCCCCTTCCTAAACATTTAAAACATTTTATGGAACTTTTCCTAGAAAAAGAAGGATTGGATGAAAATTTTCCTTTTTATAAAGGGTGTGTTTAAAGGGTTTAGTAGGGGAGGATCCCTATATACCTCACTTTTAAGCCTTGGAGATGAAGTGCCCACTTCAAGCTCTTTACTCTTTTCTCCAAGAACCATCTCTTTTTGAGAAGGAGTCCTCTTTGCACTTCCACTTAGCCCTAAAGGGTTTAGATTCCCCTTTGTAGTAAGAGGCTCCCTCTATGAGTTGAGCTTCTACTCGTGTACATTGATAGAGAAGTTCCTTAATGTCCACATAAGGTAGAAGTTTCACTCTCTTTTTAACATTATGATTAAGGCCATGTAAAAATTTATGCATGACGATTTCATCATCCTCCTCAACATTGGCCCTAATCATAGCCATTTCCAAAGCCTTGTAATAATCTTCCACACTTTTAGACCTTTGGAAGAGCTTATTGAGATTGGCCAATAGCTCAACCCTATAATAGAAGGGAACATATCTCTTTTTGAACAAGGCTTTAAAATCATCTCATTCATCAATGGGTGGGAAATATTCTTTTTTTCTTTCTTTGCAAAGTCAAGTCCACTAAACTAAAGCATAATTTTGGAAACCAAAGGTGGCCACTCTAACTTTTTTTATCATTTTTTGTTTGATGGGAGTTGAAGAGTTGTTCAACTTTCATCTCTTAATCAAGATAGGCTTCTACATCACTTTTTCCATGGAAGGGGGTACCTCTAATTTGACCTCTTTAAGCCCCACCTTCTTTTGAGGCCTGTGATGCCTCCTATGGTGCCTATCTTATACTTCACTAGTTTCATTGTGTTGTCTTATGTTTATGATGCCTACAATGCCTAGTGGTTTGCTCTCGTTCCTCCCTATTCTCAAGATTACATAGTCGGGTATTCATGTTATTTAATTTTTCTAAGATAAGCTGCATGTGTGTGTTATTCAAGTGGCCTCAATACTCAAGAGGGAGGGGTGAATTGAGTTTATAAAACTTTGCTTGAAATGCCTTTGAACTTGATTCTTTTAATACAAGTTTAGAGATTATGAAAGTAAGATCAAGTAAAGTACACAAGATAATTCAAAACAAGAGGCAAATATGAATAAGACAATTTATCAAACACTTGGTGTGCAATGTACAATATTAACCAAATCAATCAAGCTAAAATATGCAAACCACAATCAACCAACACAAATCGATCAAGAGCAATATATGAAAGTAAAAGAGTAAGGGAGAAGAGATTGCAAACCGATTTAACGAGTTCCACCAACCCGGTGTACGTCTCGCCTCTAAGCAACCTGTAACATCCCTGTTTTTAGGAACATTTTTATCCTTGTACATTTTAATTATGGAGGGTTTGTAAGCAAGAATAAGTCAATATATACCCTGTTGATGGTCTGTAGTACCTCAAAAATGTCATTTTTGCACGTAATAATAGAATTTATATGGAATATTAGTGAAATTATGCAAAAACCGAGTGAAAAGGGCTCTGTTCCGAGTGACAGAGAAGAATTCCGAGTGAAGGATTAGAAATTCCGAGTGAAGGAGAGAATTCCGAGTCAGTACCATGTTTTCCAAGTAAAACATGACTGAGAAGGCTACCACCGAGTGGAGTCCTGACCTGAGAAGCAATTCTGAGTGAAGAGTGTTCAAAAGAATCACTTCTGAGTGAAAATCCGAGTGAAAACACCCTAGAAAGGCTCGGTTCCGAGTTGAATGTTTCCTTTTCTGAAGGAAATTACTATGGTTGGAGCATTCCGAGTGAAAGAATGCATAAATGCTTCTATTTATGTTGATTTGATGCTTCCTTTCTGATTGAAGTATATTGTGGAAACAATTGGGAAGGCTTCCGAATGGTTTTGCTTAGGAAACCGAGTGGAAAGTGGTGGAGGAAGTCAATTCCGAGTGAGATACACTCCACTGGACCAAAACCGAGTGAGAGAAGTACGTGTGGGTATTGGTCCGAGAGGTAATGGCCTAAACCGAGTGAATTGAGTGAAGGAAGACTCGGATTTCTGAGTGAAGATTCTGAGAAAGAGAGGACTCGGTCTGAAGAGATATTACCGAGTGAGAAACCGAGTGCCTGAGTCGGTTTCAAAGGAATTCCGAGTGAAGAATTGAAGCTTCGCTCAAGCGAGCAAGCCACGCTCAAGCGAGCCTTGAAATTGTTGACTCAGAAGTAGGAATTCCAGTCGGAATAGCCCTTAACCGAGTGTAATTCCACTCGGAATTCAGTGACAGAAGTGCGTATTGACTTCAATTTTGTCTTTTAATGATATTTAAATCCAATCGTGCGCATTATGGATGGTGGACGACCAGAAATTGACACTGACTCAGCATATATCTTATTTAATCCCTAGTGACCTTTCCATTAGCAATCCACTCACAGCCCACTCAGAAAAGTTGTCCCCTACTTGTTTTTCCACTCACTCTCTCCCTATTTAAACGAGTTCAAGGTCCTCAGAACTCACACCACACACACGACCCAAACACCCTTCATCACTCTCCTTCCCAGCAAGTTTCTTTCTCTCTTTTCCCTTCCATTTCACTCGGATTTGAAGCAGGACAGCGAAGGGAACCTCTTTCTTCTCCTCCAGGAACTTCATTGAGGTAAGGGGGTATATTGTTGGGTGCCTTGTGGGAAAACCGAGTGAAGGACAGATTCAGTATGTATGAATTAAATGCTTTATATTGTTATCTGTATATGCATGTATATATATATATATATATATCTGTTACCGAGTGATGAATTGTGATATGACGTGTACTTATTGGACTGAAAATACTAAGAATCATGGGTACCGTGTGATTTCCAGTGAAAAACTATGAGTTTAATGATAACAGGTTCTGTTTTAGGCCAATCCGATCGGTTTTGGTATCATTTCAATCGGATTCTTTATATTACCAACTCATTTTCATTCGGATAGAACAATAATTCACTCGGAAAACACCATATTTCACTCGGAAAACACTCTTTTTCTCTCGGACAGCATCTCCCAAGTCTTATTTTACTCGAAAATCTCTTTCTTAAATTATTTCACTCGGAACTTGTCTTAATTTCACTCAGAAAATATAATCATCTTTTACTCAGAACCCTTTTTCAGTAAATTCACTCAGAAAACACTCTATTGCTCTCGGACAGTAGCTTCCCAGTCTTATTTCACTCGACAAACACTTTATTTTACTCAGCAAGCAGTTATTCTACTCGGATTTGTATTATTTCATTCAGACAGAACTCTTTTCAACTAATTTCACTCGGTAAACTCATATTTCACTCGGAAAGTATCTTATTTTTACTCAGGAAACTCTTTTCTTACTGATTCCACTCGGAATCATACTTAATTTCATTCAGGAACTCATTTTCACTCAGAATTTAAGTAGCTTCACTCATGAAAACCTTTTCCAGTAATTTTAACTCGGTAAACACCTTAATTTCACTCAGAAAACTCCTTTTTGACTGAATACCACTCGGAAATATACTTTATTTCACTTAGAGACTCATTTTCACTCGGATTTACAAACAATGCTACTCAGGAAACCATTTTCCTACTGACTTCACACGGATTTATATTTTAATTCACTCAGAAATTTGTTTCACTCAGAATTCAAGATATTTAGTTAAGAAAATTATTTTTTAGCTTCTGTTTCACTCGGATTACTTATTAATTTTAGTTAGAAAACTCTGCTCAGTTTATTTCATTCGGATTCATAGCTATCTCATGCGGAAAACTTATTTTTCACTCGGATTCAAGCTGTTCCAGTCGGAAAACAGCATTCCACTTCATTTCACTCGAGTCCAAACTTATTTCAGTCAGGAAACAGCTTTTCCAGTGTCATTTCACTCGGATTTTTAGCCAGATCACTTGGAGAACCCTTCTCTGTATGATTCCACTCGGAATCATACTCATTTCACTCGGATTTACCCCTGTTCCACTCGGAAAACTCTGTTTTTAGTGTTTTTCACTTGAATTCTCAATTGGAAACCAATCTTCAATACTTTTTAAGTTATTGGTAAGTTATAATTAACATTCTTATTCCATTATTATCATTATTTATTGTCAAACTTAATATTATTATCCTTATTATTAGTTTTATTACCATTATACATTGTTAACATCTAAATTATGCGTAATTACATAAAGAACATATATTATTTTACTCTTTATGAAAGAATATATATAATAGATATATTTCTTTAAATAATAAACGAATATCTTACAAGGTTTAAATGATTGATGGAATTCAAAGAACTTGAGAATGATATGATGAGACTGGAAATACATAAGATACCCAAGGAATCAATTGATAAGATAAATGCATTTCGCATCATGAAAATATTTTTGAAGAAGAAAAACCTCTAGAGCATACACTTGGTACAGTGAAGGACACTCACGTTCGATCTCCATGAAGAATCTTGGGAGTACAACTGGAACGGCAACCCAATGGCATCAGATTCGCGCCTGATAGCCGGGTGAGACGATGCAATTCTAGTGTACTTTGACTAAATGACGGAGTGTAACTATGATCGTAGGGATCCAAGTTCCAAAAATATTTAAATCAATGATAAGAACCAATGAGTTCATTCGTACCACATGGAACTTGGGCGGACCCTGATCGCTCTAGATGATTCGAATGGTGATATTCCAAAGAATGAGAAGAAGATGAAACGATTTATTGGGCCCACATGCATCATGAGACTTAACCAAAGATAAATCATAATAGATCCGAACTCATGCATTCATTACAGCATATCTGATTGTTATAATGGTGAATATGTTATATGTATGATTTATTTCATGGCAATATGCTTGATTGTTATAATTGTGAACATGCTAAATATATGATTATGTGATGACAACATGTTTGATTGTTATGGATATGCTAAATGTATGATCTATGTGACATTGTATGTTAACTGGATTATGTCCGCACCGGATGAACCAATCAGGGTCTTGGGTTATACTCACCCTTACTGTTGAACATTTTTCAGAGGAATTAGAAACTCAAGAACCCGAGTGTGAAGATCAGCAATACGCTAAACCCATTGAGAACAATCATTAAGGATAGAATATTTATAATCAGACACCGGATGACTGTATAATATTAAGGGTGCCTGCGTGCTCCATTCTGTTAAGAGTACAATTATTTACAGTTTGTGAATGACTATGTGATATATACAATATTACTTCCGCTGATCTGCCACGTATTTATTTTAAAAAAAAAATATTCACTTTTTCTAAAAACTGTTAACACTCTCAGTTAAATGAGATGAACCTACAGAAGGATTTGTCTTATCTAACCGAGGGTGTTACAAAGGTGGTATCAGAGCATAGTCGATTCATTAAGCTTGTGGAGTGGACCATTAGGTTTCCACGTACTCTGATAGAAATATTGAACAGTCCATAACACTCCTAAGACTAAATATCCTATGTGGAATGCTCCACATAACGCATACCCTAAATCTATTTGTTGATATTCTTTCAGCAAATTCCTAATGGCACGCCAAAATAACAATCACGTGATGGAGAATCTTCTTACCAGAATTGTGGAGGTAATAGAAAGACAAGAGTTACCTCATGCTTCTGCCAGACAAGGATTAGCTGATTTTCAAAGGAACAATCCTACGCAATTCAAGGGAGGCTTCAATCCAGAAGGAGCACAACTATGGATTGAACACCTTGAAAAGATTTTTGTCGCTATGCGATGTTCTGATGAGGATTGTGTAACCTTTGCTGTCTTCATGCTGGTTGGATAAGCAGAACACTGGTGGACTCATGCTAGAGTCAGACTAGCTACTGATGGGCATATCATTACTTGGGGACGATTTAAGACAGAATTTCTCGCTAAATATTTTCCCGAAGATATAAGGAGGCAAAAGGAGCAGGAATTCTTTAATCTGAAACAAGGCAATATGACTGTTGGGGAGTACGCAGCTAAGTTTGATGAACTGGCATAATGTTGTCCCTACTACACTCACATGGGAGAAGCATCAAGATGTGCAAAGTTCGAGGCAGGGCTACGACATGAGATTTGTCAAGCCATATGTTATCAACAAATTACACAATTCACTACTTTGGTTGATAGATGCCGCATATTTGAGAACACCTCTAATCTTCGATGACCTGGAGCGTCTAATCATGGGCCAGAGCGACGTATGCCAGATCGACAGTAAAGAAGGGATTTTCGAGGAGATCGACCATATTTTCGATCTTTCAACTCAGCCAACCGAATTCCTCCTAAAGGTCAGGAGAACCAAAGTAGTAGAAACTGCACAATTTGTGGACGGATCGGACATCGTGATGTTGACTGTTGGTACAGGAATAAAAATAACCAACAACAAGTAACTCAAAGACAGGCAGTACGACCAACAGGTCAAGGAAGTGGAGGATCTACTGCAAATGTCTCTACCAACAATGCCCCAAGAATGCAAAATGTTCCCTGCAACAACAACTTCAGACAGAACAATAATCCTGGAAGGCCCGGAAACAACTCAACCGGAAGGCCAGGGGAAATGCCAGAGTTTTTACCATGAATGGTGCAGAAGTATCACAAGAGAACGATCTTGTGCAAGGTACATGCTTTATAGGAAGTACTCTATTAAATGTATTATATGATTCTGGAGCCACTCATTCTTTCATATCTGAGAATTGTGTAAAACATTTAAAGCTTCCTACAACCTCTCTGCCCTATCAAATGATTGTCACAACTGCCGCCAATAAGCCCATTTGCTCTACTCGCATATGTCTAGAATGTCCTCTTAACATCGAAGGGAAAGCTTATCAGGTAGATCTGATATGTTTACCTTTGATTGATCTAGACATTGTTCTAGGGATGAATTGGCTTGCTGCTAACCATATTCTTATTGACTGTCATAATAGATCCATCTCTCACGGGTCTACTACATCTGAATGTGATCAAGTCACAGATTCTTGCCTTGTTAACTCAGATAAGGTAATCTCAAAAGAAGTCCAACTATACATGATCCTTACTGAAACTGAAAGTAAGGCCACTTCTCAACTTGAACAGATTCCTGTTGTTCAAGAATTTCCAGAAGTATTCCCTGAGGACATACGAGAGCTACCTCCAGAGCGAGAAGTCGAATTCAGCATTGATATTATACCGGGCGTGGGACCAATCTCTATTGCTCCTTACCGGATGTCACCCAAGGAACTCAGTGAGCTCAAAGAGCAGTTAGAAGAACTTCTAGAGAAAGGAATGATTAGACCCAGTGTCTCACCTTGGGGAGCACCAGTTCTTCTAGTCAAAAAGAAGGATGGCAGTATGCGGTTATGTGTTGACTATCGTCAGTTAAATAAAGCTACGATCAAGAACCGATACCCTCTCCCAAGAATTGATGATTTGATGGACCAATTACGAGGAGCCACTATCTTCTCGAAGATTGATCTGCGATCAGGCTATCATCAGATCAGGGAAAAGAAGGACGATATACCCAAAACGGCATTCAGAACACGATATGGGCACTATGAGTATCTTGTTATGCCCTTTGGAGTTACAAATGCACCTGCAGTCTTTATGGGATACATGAATCGAATCTTCCATGAGTACTTGGACAAATTCGTGGTTGTATTCATTGATGACATCCTCATCTACTCCAAGAGCCATGAGGAACACGAGGAGCATCTTCGAATTGTTCTGAACACTTTGCGTGCAAGGCAATTGTACGCCAAGTTTTCAAAATGTGAATTCTGGTTGACAGAAGTGAAATTCTTAGGACATGTCATCTCTAAGGAAGGAATTGCTGTGGATCCTACAAAGGTAGAAGCTGTACTAAATTGGGAACAACCCAAGAATATGACGGAAATTCGCAGTTTCCTTGGACTGGCTGGATATTATCGTCGATTCATCGAGAATTTCTCTCGAATTACAGCACCTTTAACTAAGCTGACTCGTAAAGATCAAGCATTCGAATGGACTGACAAATGCGAAAGCAGTTTTACAGAGTTACGCCAACGACTCACTAGTGCACCTGTCTTGATTTTGCCAGATCCTGCCAAGCCATATGAAGTGTACTGTGATGCGTCAAGACAAGGACTAGGATGTGTCCTAATGCAAGAAAGAAAGGTTGTTGCTTATGCTTCACGACAGCTAAGAACCCATGAAGTTAAGTATCCCACACATGACTTGGAATTAGCTGCAGTTGTGTTTGCCTTGAAAATCTGGAGACACTACTTGTATGGTACATACTTCGAAGTCTTCAGTGATCACAAAAGCTTGAAGTATCTATTCGACCAGAAGGAGTTGAATATGCGACAACGTAGGTGGATGGAATTTATCAAAGATTATGATTTTGAACTCCGATATCATCCAGGAAAAGCTAATGTTGTGGCTGATGCACTCAGTAGAAAGGCTTTACGTCTATCATATATGATGACAAAGGAGTTAGAATTGATTGAACAGTTTCGCGATTTGAACCTAGCAGTAACACCAAAAAGAGGAAGCCTTATGGTTGGAATGCTAAGGATTTCCAATGATTTCTTGGAACAAATCAAAGAAGCTCAAACCAATGATCAGGAATTACAAGATCTAGCAGAAAAGACAAAAGAAGGAGTCTCAGAGTTTAGCAAAGATGAACATGGGGTGATCAGGTATCAACAGAGACTCTGTATTCCAGTCATCACAGATCTTAAAAGATCCATCCTGGATGAAGCACACAAAAGTAAATACAGCATCCACCCAGGATCAACCAAGATGTACCAGGACTTGAAGAAATTATTCTGGTGGCAAGGAATGAAAAGGGATATCGCTGAGTACGTAACAGCTTGCCTGATGTGTCAGAAGGTAAAGGCGGAACAACAACGACCAAGTGGGACCCTTCGTCCTTTGGATATTCCAGAATGGAAATGGGATGAGATTTCTATGGACTTCGTGAGTGGATTTCCCAGAACATCAGCTGGATGTGATGCTATTTGGGTAATCGTGGATCGATTAACAAAGACCGCTCACTTTATTCCTGTCAATATGAAGTATTCCCTAGAGAAACTCACCCAGATCTATATCAAGGAAATCGTACGATTACGTGGAACTCCCACTGCAATTGTGTCCGATCGAGATCCTCGTTTCACATCACAGTTTTGGAAGAGTCTGCAACAAGCTCTAGGAACTCATCTGAAGTTAAGTTCCGCATACCACCCGCAGACAGACGGACAATCAGAAAGAACAATCAAGACTCTTGAAGATTTGTTGCGTCTTTGTGTCCTAGAACATGGAGAAAGTTGGCAAGAATATCTTCCACTTATTGAGTTCACTTACAATAACAGCTATCATGCAAGCATCAGAATGGCCCCTTATGAAGCTTTGTATGGAAGAAAGTGCCGTACACCTTTATGTTGGTATGAAACTGGTGAAAAGACAATAATTGGACCAGAGATTGTTCAGAAGACAACAGAACAAGTTCAAAGGATTCAAATGGCAATGAAGGCTTCGCAAGATAGACAAAAGAGTTACTATGACAAACGTCGGAAGCCATTAGAATTTGAAGAAGGTGACCATGTATTTCTCAAAGTTACTCCTACCACTGGAGTAGGAAGAGCTTTGAAGGCCAAGAAGTTAAGCCCCAGATACGTAGGACCCTATCAGATTTTGCAAAAGATAGGAACTCATGCGTACCGCATTGCTCTGCCACCCGAGCTGACAAACCTTCACAATGTCTTTCATGTCTCTCAACTCTGCAAATATGTACCAAGCCCTGATCATGTTCTAAGTCTCGATCAATTTATTCTGAAAGAAAACCTTACCTTTGAAGCATCGCCGGTTAAGATTGCTGACCGACATCTCAAACAGCTAAGAGGCAAGGAAATCCCTTTGGTCAAGGTAGTTTGGAGTCAGACAGAGGATGGGGATGCTACTTGGGAAATTGAGGAGAAAATGAGAGAATTGTACCCTCAATTGTTTTAACTTTAAATTTCGGGACGAAATTTCTAAAAGGAGGGGAGAATGTAACATCCCTGTTTTTAGGAACAATTTTATCCTTGTAAATTTTAATTATGGAGGGTTTGTAAGCAAGAATAAGTAAATATATACCTTGTTGATGGTCTGTAGTACCTCAAAAATGTCATTTTTGCACGTAATAATAGAATTTATATGGAATATTAGTGAAATTATGCAAAAACCGAGTGAAAAGGGCTCTGTTCCGAGTGACAGAGAAGAATTCCGAGTGAAGGATTAGAAATTCCGAGTGAAGGAGAGAATTCCGAGTCAGTACCATGTTTTCCAAGTAAAACATGACTGAGAAGGCTACCACCGAGTGGAGTCCTGACCTGAGAAGCAATTCTAAGTGAAGAGTGTTCAAAAGAATCACTTCTGAGTGAAAATCCGAGTGAAAACACCCTAGAAAGGCTCGGTTCCGAGTTGAATGTTTCCTTTTCTGAAGGAAATTACTATGGTTGGAGCATTCCGAGTGAAAGAATGCATAAATGCTTCTATTTATGTTGATTTGATGCTTCCTTTCTAATTGAAGTATGTTGTGGAAACAATTGGGAAGGCTTCCGAATGGTTTTGCTTAGGAAACCGAGTGGAAAATGGTGGAGGAAGTCAATTCCGAGTGAGATACACTCCACTGGACCAAAACCGAGTGAGAGAAGTACGTGTGGGTATTGGTCCGAGAGGTAATGGCCTAAACCGAGTGAATTGAGTGAAGGAAGACTCGGATTTCCGAGTGAAGATTCTGAGAAAGAGAGGACTCGGTCTGAAGAGATATTACCGAGTGAGAAACCGAGTGCCTGAGTCGGTTCAAAGGAATTCCGAGTGAAGAATTGAAGCTTCGCTCAAGCGAGCAAGCCACGCTCAAGCGAGCCTTGAAATTGTTGACTCAGAAGTAGGAATTCCAGTCGGAATAGCCCTTAACCGAGTGTAATTCCACTCGGAATTTAGTGACAGAAGTGCGTATTGACTTCAATTTTATCTTTTAATGATATTTAAATCCAATCGTGCGCATTATGGATGGTGGACGACCAGAAATGGACACTGACTCAGCATATATCTTATTTAATCCCTAGTGACCTTTCCATTAGCAATCCACTCACAGCCCACTCAGAAAAGTTGTCCCCCACTTGTTTTTCCACTCACTCTCTCCCTATTTAAACGAGTTAAAGGTCCTCAGAACTCACACCACACACACGACCCAAACACCCTTCATCACTCTCCTTCCCAGCAAGTTTCTTTCTCTCTTTTCCCTTCCATTTCACTCGGATTTGAAGCAGGACAGCGAAGGGAACCTCTTTCTTCTCCTCCAGGAACTTCATTGAGGTAAGGGGGTATATTCTTGGGTGCCTTGTGGGAAAACCGAGTGAAGGACAGATTCAGTATGTATGAATTAAATGCTTTATATTGTTATCTGTATATGCATGTATATATATATATATATATATATCTGTTACCGAGTGATGAATTGTGATATGACGTGTACTTATTGGACTGAAAATACTAAGAATCATGGGTATCGTGTGATTTCCAGTGAAAAACTATGAGTTTAATGATAACAGGTTCTGTTTTAGGCCAATCCGATCGGTTTTGGTATCATTTCAATCGGATTCTTTATATTACCAACTCATTTTCATTCGGATAGAACAATAATTCACTCGGAAAACACCATATTTCACTCGGAAAACACTCTTTTTCTCTCGGACAGCATCTCCCAAGTCTTATTTTACTCGAAAATCTCTTTCTTAAATTATTTCACTCGGAACTTGTCTTAATTTCACTCAGAAAATATAATCATCTTTTACTCAGAACCTATTTTCAGTAAATTCACTCAGAAAACACTCTATTGCTCTCGGACAGTAGCTTCCCAGTCTTATTTCACTCGACAAACACTTTATTTTACTCAGCAAGCAGTTATTCTACTCGGATTTGTATTATTTCATTCAGACAGAACTCTTTTCAACTAATTTCACTCGGTAAACTCATATTTCACTCGGAAAGTATCTTATTTTTACTCAGGAAACTCTTTTCTTACTGATTCCACTCGGAATCATACTTAATTTCATTCAGGAACTCATTTTCACTCAGAATTTAAGTAGCTTCACTCATGAAAACCTTTTCCAGTAATTTTAACTCGGTAAACACCTTAATTTCACTTAGAAAACTCCTTTTTGACTGAATACCACTCAGAAATATACTTTATTTCACTTAGAGACTCATTTTCACTCGGATTTACAAACAATGCTACTCAGGAAACCATTTTCCTACTGACTTCACACGGATTTATATTTTAATTCACTCAGAAATTTGTTTCACTCAGAATTCAAGATATTTAGTTAAGAAAATTATTTTTCAGCTTCTGTTTCACTCGGATTACTTATTAATTTCAGTTAGAAAACTCTGCTCAGTTTATTTCATTCGGATTCATAGCTATCTCATGCGGAAAACTTATTTTTCACTCGGATTCAAGCTGTTCCAGTCGGAAAACAGCATTCCACTTCATTTCACTCGGATCCAAACTTATTTCAGTCGGGAAACAGCTTTTCCAGTGTCATTTCACTCAGATTTTTAGCCAGATCACTTGGAGAACCCTTCTCTGTATGATTCCACTCGGAATCATACTCATTTCACTTGGATTTACCCCTGTTCCACTCGGAAAACTCTATTTTTAGTGTTTTTCACTTGAATTCTCAATTGGAAACCAATCTTCAATACTTTTTAAGTTATTGGTAAGTTATAATTAACATTCTTATTCCATTATTATCATTATTTATTGTCAAACTTAATATTATTATCCTTATTATTAGTTTTATTACCATTATACATTGTTAACATCTAAATTATGCGTAATTACATAAAGAACATATATTATTTTACTCTTTATGAAAGAATATATATAATAGATATATTTCTTTAAATAATAAACGAATATCTTACAAGGTTTAAATGATTGATGGAATTCAAAGAACTTGAGAATGATATGATGAGACTGGAAATACATAAGATACCCAAGGAATCAATTGATAAGATAAATGCATTTCGCATCATGAAAATATTTTTGAAGAAGAAAAACCTCTAGAGCATACACTTGGTACAGTGAAGGACACTCACGTTCGATCTCCATGAAGAATCTTAGGAGTACAACTGGAACGGCAACCCAATGGCATCAGATTCGCGCCTGATAGCCGGGTGAGACGATGCAATTCTAGTGTACTTTGACTAAATGACGGAGTGTAACTATGATCGTAGGGATCCAAGTTCCAAAAATATTTAAATCAATGTTAAGAACCAATGAGTTCATTCGTACCACATGGAACTTGGGCGGACCCTGATCGCTCTAGATGATTCGAATGGTTATATTCCAAAGAATGAGAAGAAGATGAAACGATTTATTGGGCCCACATGCATCATGAGACTTAACCAAAGATAAATCATAATAGATCCGAACTCATGCATTCATTACAGCATATCTGATTGTTATAATGGTGAATATGTTATATGTATGATTTATTTCATGGCAATATGCTTGATTGTTATAATTGTGAACATGCTAAATATATGATTATGTGATGACAACATGTTTGATTGTTATGGATATGCTAAATGTATGATCTATGTGACATTGTATGTTAACTGGATTATGTCCGCACCGGATGAACCAATCAGGGTCTTGGGTTATACTCACCCTTACTGTTGAACATTTTTCAGAGGAATTAGAAACTCAAGAACCCGAGTGTGAAGATCAGCAATACGCTAAACCCATTGAGAACAATCATTAAGGATAGAATATTTATAATCAGACACCGGATGACTGTATAATATTAAGGGTGCCTGCGTGCCCCATTCTGTTAAGAGTACAATTATTTACAGTTTGTGAATGACTATGTGATATATACAATATTACTTCCGCTGATCTGCCACGTATTTATTTTAAAAAAAATATTCACTTTTTCTAAAAACTGTTAACACTCTCAGTTAAATGAGATGAACCTACAGAAGGATTTGTCTTATCTAACCGAGGGTGTTACACAACCCACTTAGAGGATTTTCACTATTGTAGATTAGAGATACAACTTTGAGCAATTGCGGCTTCCTAGTGTCCCACACTCAAGAACCTAATCCTCACAAGTACAAGGGCAACCCACATAATCTCTCAATCTCACAATATCCTAAAGATTGAACCCCAACCTTTGTAACCACTCAACCTAGAGTGAATAACCACTCAATCCTAGAGTGAACTTTGGTGTTTGATGTTTATGTTTACAAGCAGAAAATACTCTCTCAAAAGAGTGGATGAACAAGTGATAGCTTACACAAAATCTAACTCTCAAAAGAGAGGATATACAAGTTCTAGCTCAAAGAATGATGAATATACAAGGATTATGGAATTTCTAAGCACAAAGGTAAGTAAAGATTGATTGCCTATTCTTGTGTGTTGTTGTGCTTGTGTTTTCCTTGCATTTATAGAGCCATGGTTGAGCTGCAGAAGTTCCTAGCCGTTACATGTAGTGGGCATCTGAGAAATGGTGAAAAAATGAGCTGTCTTCCCACTAAAATGTGTTTTCCCACTATCGTAATCGATTATGCCTCGAGCTGTAATCGATTACATTTTGAATTTTTTAGTTCAGTTCGTGCTGTAATCAATTAGCATTCACTACCTAATCGATTAGCTTCAAGTCAGAGACCAGGTAATCAATTATATCTTGTCCAGTAATCGATTAGCTATAGCTCCTGATGCATTTAATTCATTTCTTGATTTGGTAATCGATTATGATACTTGGGTAATCGATTAGTGATGTTCCAGTAGCTTGGTAATCGATTGGCTGAAGTCCTGTAATCGATTATCATATGTACCTGATGCATTTAATTCAGTTTTTGATGTTGGTAATCGATTATGTCATTTGGGTAATCGATTAGTGTCATTCCAGTAGCTTGGTAATCGATTAGCATTCTCCATCTAATCGATTAGCTTATGTTCCTGATGCATTTAATTCAAAATAGGAGCTGCCTAATCGATTAGCTTGGACTCCCTAATTGATTAGCTGCGCAGTTTTTCTAGGTCTGATTCTAAGTCTTTGTTTTTTTTGCAAGAGTTTCTGCAAGAGTGTTTTGTCATTATCAAAATCCTTGAACCTGAAATCATATTCAAACACATTCTCCCCCTCTTTGATGATGACAACAATGTTCATCTCTTGAGGGTTGTTAGTTTAAACAACAAGCTTATCTTTAATTTTAAGTTTAAACAACAAGCTTATCTCTAATTTTATCTCTACAAAAAACATATCTTTTGAATTCTACATGATCTCTTATCTCTTAACCAGATTTTCAGAATTTACAAGTTATCTCTTATCTCTTAAATATATCTCATTACATTATCTCTAAAACATTATCAAATCTCCCCCTATCTTTAGGAATCTATGCCTTTGGAGATAATTAACCACTTAGAGATAATTAATCATTTAGCATATTTGTTTTTAGCAGCCAAAATACATGAACAATTATTTCTTCTCCCCCTTTGGAATCATCAAAAATAATACAGCGAATAGAGGCATGTATTGAAAGGTAAATCTTTATTCAATTCAAACTAAGGGAAAGTACATCAAAGGAAACATTACAGAATAAAAAAAAAACTTATACGGAATTGATAAAAACACAAAACATATTAACCAAATCATGAAAAATGGATTTAGTTATCTGGATTAAAAAAGCGAAGCTCGGAGATTTGGTGAGAGAACTCATCATATCGCTGTTGCATCATCTCAAAGTGCTGTTGTTCAGTCATTAAAAACTCTTGAAGAGAGTTCTCAATGAGGTCGAAGCGGCGGTCAAGGTGAGCGTAGAGAGATACGAATGGATCAGTGGGGGCTTCCGGTGTAGGTTGTGTTACAGGAGGAGGAGGGATTGGCTCATCAGCAGGGGCTTTAAAAGGAATATTGGCATGATAGCCTTCCATCCTTGAGTACCAAGCGCCATTCAGAAAAACAAGACCCATTTTGGTAAGGTGATGGGTGCCAATGCAAGCCTTTGGAGGCACCTTCTCCGACAGCTCTTCAGCCAAGTCTACTCCACAATGTTTGAAGATTCTAGTGAGTAGAATGGCGTAGGGAAGCTTTTGCTGATCCTTGGCTTGGCGCATGTGGAGCTTGATCATTTGAACCCAATTTATCTCTTTTTGGTTCTTCATAGCCCACATCAAGAGGACATCATCCTCTTCTACTAGAGCATAGTTCCTACCACGGGGAACCAACATCTTGACCAAGAAGAAATGTAGGAGGCGGTTGTTCATGGTCAAGTGACCCACTAACTTGTGGTTGCTTCTTGGGCGATCAGCCTTTCATAAGGATTGTCGGGCAGTGAGAGCATTGAAACCCCATTCATCCTCGGGATCTCCTCCATCGAACTCTGCATCATTGAGTGGCAGAAGAGAGATTTCCGCCAACTGGGCATTTGTGAGCTTAATGGTCATATTTTTAACCTTTGATTCTATCACCCCATTGACAAGCTTGAGGTTATAGTAAAATACCCGGAGAGTTCCGGATAGTAAAGTTCTTCCTTAAGGGTGAGGAAGGGGAAGAGGTTGTAGTGGTGGAGGCATTGGGTGAAGGTGAGGCTGTGGTTGTCAAAAGTTTCAGCAATGGTGTAGTGGGGGGTTATGATGTCTTTTTCATAGAAATGGTTGATGAAGTGTTGAAGGTCTCTATGGCTTGTGAAAAACCTGGAGAAATCAAGGGGATTTTTTGTTTGGGCCATTGAAGACCTTGCCCTCTTGGTGGTTCTTGAGGTAGACATGGTGGTGGAAGAAGAAGAGTGTAGAGGGAAGATGAAGAGAAGAAGAGAGTTCTTTGGGAACTTGAGAGAGTTTAAAGGAGAAGAGATAGTGTGATTTGAGAGAGTGAATAGGTGGGGTTTTATAGGGAAAAAGTAGGTTTAGGAAGGAGAGAAAGTGAGTTTAATGGGAGAAGAAGACGAGCAGCCTCGAAAATCAGCGTTTGACTATCACAGACTCGAGGCTAATTGATTACGAGGCATAGGTAATCGATTAGTTCACTGTTTCTAAGGAATTTGAATCGTTTCGTACAGTGGGTAATTGATTAGGAAAGATGGGTAATCGATTATGTTGAGAACAGAATCGACCTAATCGATTAAGAAAGTATGTTAATCGATTAGAGGAAAGTTGAAACGTTTTGGACCTGAAACAGAGGCTTTATAATCGATTATGGACCAAGTGGTAATCGATTAGGTAGAAAACAGAGGCTTGGTAATCGATTAGATGTCAAGGAGTAATTGATTAGGGAAGAACCAGAAGCTTGCTAATCGATTATTTCAATCTTTGTAATCGATTATTTTGCTTAAAAACGCCCAGATTTTGCTGATTTTGTTTCAGAAGACTGGAAATCTATCAAGTTTTTCCTTAGAACATTTCGAATTTAATGCAACATAATCAGAATCAAGCAATTATCAAAATCAAGCAATTATCAAAATCATCCATTTATTCAAACACAATTGGTTATATCAAGGATTCCTAATTCTCTCCTAATATGTATGAATTGATCTTTTGCTAGAGGTTTGGTGAAAATATCTGCTAATTGCTTGGAAGTTTCAACATGTTCGAGCACACAATCACCCTTTAATACATGATCTCTAACAAAATGATGTCGAATCTCAATATGTTTGGTTCTTGAATGCATTACAGGATTCTTTGAAATATTAATGGCACTTGTGTAATCACATTTGAGAGGCACATGGTCTAACATAACACCAAAATCTAGAAGTTGTTGTCTCATCCAAAGGATTTGAGCGCAATAACTACCAGCTACAACATATTCTGCCTCAGTTGTGGATATTGCAACACTTACTTGTTTCTTGCTACGCCAAGAAATAAGAGAACTACCAAGTAAATGACATGTTCCACTAGTGCTTTTCCTATCTAATTTACATCCTGCAAAATCCGAACCCGAATATCCAACTAATGTGCATTCAACCCCTTTGGGGTACCATAAACCGACATTTGGAGTTCCAACAAGATATTTCATTATTCTTTTTACAACATTTAGGTTTGATTCTTTTGGACATGCTTGATATCTTGCACATATACAAACAGCAAACATAATGTCCGGCCTACTTGCGGTTAAGTAAAGTAAGGATCCGATTATACCTCTATATTTAGTAAGTTCAACATCCTTACCCTTCTCATCCTTGTCCAAGTAGCCTGAAGTGCTTATAGGTGTGGCAATGTCATTTGCCTTGTCCATGTTGAATTTCCTAAGCAATTCTTTGCAGTACTTTGATTGACTAATGAATGTGCCTTCATTGGTTTGCTTGATTTGTAGTCCAAGGAAGAAAGTAAGTTCTCCCATCATGGACATCTCAAATTCTTCCTGTATTAACTTAGTAAACTCTTTGCACATTGACTCATTAGTAGTACCAAAGATTATATCATCAACATATACTTGCACCAATAGTATGTCATTCTTTTTGTGCTTTATGAATAATGTTGTGTCAACCTTTCCTCTTTCAAAGTTGTTTTCTAAAAGAAATTTGCTCAATCTTTCATACTATGCTCTTGGAGCTTGTTTTAAACCATACAAGGCTTTCTTTAGTTTGAAAACATGATTTGGAAATTGATAGTTTTCAAAACCTGGAGGTTGATCAACATACACTTCCTCTTGAATGTAACCATTCAAGAAAGCACTCTTGACATCCATTTGGTACAATTTAAAATCCTTACAACATGCAAAGGTTAATAATAATCTAATAGCTTCTAGCCTAGCTACGGGTGCATATGTTTCTTCATAATCAATGCCTTCTTCTTGATTATAACCTTTAGCTACTAGCCTAGCTTTATTCCTAGTAATTATGCCATTTTCATCTAATTTATTCCTAAACACCCATTTTGTTCCTATTATTTGGTGATTATTAGGTCTTGGCACTAATTCCCAAACTTTATTTCTTTCAAATTGATTCAATTCTTCTTGCATGGCCAACATCCAATGTTCATCAATAATATCTTCATCAATGCATTTGGGTTCTATTTGTGATACAAAGGCTAAATGATTACATGCATTTCTAATGGCGTTTCAAGTACTTACACCTTTAGTCATTTCACCTATGACTTTATCTAAGGGATGGTCCTTCAAAGTGATCCATTGTTTTGGTTCCTCAAGTTGTGTTGCATCTTTATCTTTGTTCTCTTCTTCCTTATCATTCAATGTTAAATCTTGAAGAATACCTACAATATCATCAACATCTTTCTTTCTCAGGGAGTTATGGCTATTCTCATCAAATTTGACATGAATGGACTCCTCAATGGTGTTTGTTTGTTTATTAAAGATTCGATAGGATTTACTAGATTGTGAATACCCTAGGAAGATTGCCTCATCAGCTTTAGCATCAAACTTTCCTAGATTATCTTTTCCATTATTGAGCACAAAGCATTTACATCCAAAAATATGAAAGTATGAAATGTTAGGTTTTCTTCCCTTGTAAAGTTCATAGGGGGTTTTCTTTAGGATAGGCCTTATTAAACATATATTCATAACATGACAAGCGGTATTCACTACATCGGCCCAAAAATGTTTCGCAATGTTATTTTCATTTAACATGGTTCTTGCAAGTTCTACTAAGGATCTATTTTTCCTTTCAACTACTCCATTTTGTTGTGGAGTTCTAAGAGCTGAGAAATTGTGATTGATACCATGTTTTTCACAAAATTTTTCAAAAGATTGGTTTTCAAATTCTCCCCCATGATCGGTTCTAATGGATGCAATTTTAGAATTTTGCTCATTTTGGATAATCTTAGCAAGTTTCTTAAATGCATGATATGCTTCATTCTTATGAGCAAGAAACAAGGTCCATGTATATCTAGAATAGTCATCTACAATTACTAGACCATAGTAATTACCACTAAACCTTTTGATTTTGGAAGGTCCAAATAGATCCATGTGCAAAAGTTGTAAAGGCTTTTGGGTGGAAACAATGTTTTTAGATTGAAAGGATGTCTTTACTTGTTTTCCCATTTGACATGCATCACAAAATTTGTTTTCAAATTTAAGCTTTGGTAAACTAATGGTAAACCAATTACTAATTCTTTAGAAACAAGTTTATTCAAATGGTCTACATGTATATGAGCTATTCTTCTATGCCATAGCCAAGTTTCATCCTCTCTAGTCATGAAGCATTGTACATCATTTGAGGACAAACTATCCATATCAATCATGTAAATATTATCAATTCTTTGACCTACAAATTTGATTTCCTTATTAATCTTATGTTCAATTATGCAACAATTTGATTCAAACAAAACTCTATATCCTTTGTCACATAATTGACTTATGCTAAGTAAATTGTGTTTTAGGCCTTCAACATACAACACATCACTAATAGAAGTAGAGGAATTCTTACCAATGTTTCCAATGCCTAGAATTCTTCCTTTGGTGTTGTCACCGTAGGTGACACTTCCTTTTCTTTTGGGAGTGAATGAGGTGAATTTACTTATGTCTCCCGTCATATGTTTTGAGCACCCACTATCCAAATACCAGTGGGTGTTGCTTGCCTTGAAGCATACCTACAAAACAAGATTAATTTAGAGAACTAGGTACCCATTGTATGTTGGGTCCTTTAATGTTAGCTTGTGGTAATGTTCCTTTGGGAACCCACACTTTTCTTATGACCTTTGGCCCTAATTTTCTAACATTGCAATTTGATGAGCTATGACCTTTGAAACCATAATGATTGCATTTTATAAAAGGTGAGGATGATTTCATAGGTGGCACAAAGAAATTTTTATAGTGTTTTTCTTTCTTGGTAGAGTTGTATCCTAGACCGGTTTTATCTAACATGTATCTTTGGTTTCCAAGTAATATATTTAAGTTATCTCTACCATTAGTGAATTTTTCTAGCGTCCTATTTAAGTCTACAACCTTGGTTTCAAGAATATCACACTTCTTTACAAATTTACATGGTTTGGTCCTAGAGCATGCTTGAACATTTTCTAATTCATCTTTCAAACATTTATTCTCTTTACAGACTTCTATAAGATCTTTTTCAAGAGTGTCAATGGTTTTTCTTGACAATTTGTATTTACTAGAAAGCTTGATAAATTTATCATACAACTCTTCAAAAGCATCTAGTTATTCATTCTTATCTAAATCAAGGAGACTTACCTCATTATCTTCTTCTTGGTGGTTTGCCATTAAACAAAGATTCACTTCTTCATTTTCGGACTCATCAGAGCTACTTACATCGTTTTCATCCCATGCGATGTAAGCTCTTCTTCTTCCTCTTTTCTTCTTGCCTTTCTTCTTAAGATTTGGGCAATCCACCTTGAAGTGCCCTTCCTTGCCACATTCGAAACAATTGGGTGAAGAAGATGATTCATTTGGAATAGGTCTCTTACCTTGGGATTGAAGTTCTTTTGGAATCGTTTGTTTTTCATGAACTTTCTGAATCTCTTCATAAACAATCCAAATTCTTCTTCTTCATCAAGGTCACTACATGACTCTTCTTCATGTATAGAGGTGGCCTTGAGAGCTAAGCCTTTCTTCTTGGATGATTTTTCTTCTTCCTCCGCTTGCTTCAAAACTCTTAGTTCTTGCTCTTGTTCTTGTAATTTTCCAAAGAGTGTGGCAAGTGACATTTCATTGATACTTGGGGATTGTTTGATGGCGGTGACGAGTGGTTGCCATTCCTTGCTAAGACTTTTCAAGACCTTGTGCACAAGTTCTTTGTTAGTGTAAACTTTACCAAGAGTAATGAGATGATTAATTATAAGAGTAAATCCCTTTTGCATTTCTACTATGGTTTCCCCTGAATTTATTCTAAAACTTTCATATTGACTAGTCAAGGTACTGATCTTGGAGTCTTTTACATCACTAGTACCTTCGTGAGTTACTTGTAAAGTATCCCACATTTCCTTAGCGGATTGACAAGTCATTATTCTAAAAAATTCATCTGGATCTAATGCCATAGTGATGAGATTTTTAGCCTTATAGCCATATTGCACTTTCTTCTCTTCATCACCAGTCCATTCTTCCATAGGTTTTTCAACGTTTTTATCATTGACAGTATGCATGGGTATATAAGGACCATTTTCAATGGCATTCCAAATTCTTAAATCAATAGATTGAATAAAGATTTTCATTCTTTCCTTCCAAAAGGCATAGCCTTCCCCATTGAAAGCGGGAGGTCTATTTATGGCACCACCCTCGGGAAAAAGGTTTTGAGAACTTGAGGCCATCTAATCTCTTGAAGTTGTTAAGCTTGATCTACCAAGAGTCAAGCTCTGATACCACTTGTTATTCAAGTGGCCTCAATACTTAAGAGGGGGGCGAATTGAGTTTTTAAAACTTTGCTTGAAATGCCTTTGAACTTGATTCTTTTAATACAAGTTTAGAGATTATGAAAGTAAGATCAAGTAAAGTACACAAGATAATTCAAAACAAGAGGCAAATATGAATAAGATAATTTATCAAACACTTGATGTGCAATGTACAATATTAACCAAATCAAGCAAGCTAAAATATGTAAACCACAATCAACCAACACAAATCGATCAAGAGCAATATATGAAAGTAAAAGAGTAAGAGAGAAGAGATTTCAAACCGATTTAACGAGTTCCACCAACCCGGTGTACGTCTCGCCTCTAAGCAACCCACTTAGAGGATTTCCACTATTGTAGATTAGAGATACAACTTTGAGCAATTGCGGCTTCCTAGTGTCCCACACTCAAGAACCCAATCCTTACAAGTACAAGGGCAACCCACCCAATCTCTCAATCTCACAATATCCCAAAGATTGAACCCCAACATTTGTAAACACTCAACCTAGAGTGAATAACCACTCAATCCTAGAGTGAACTTTGGTGTTTGATGTTTGTGTTTACAAGCAGAAAATACTCTCTCAAAAGAGTGGATGAATAAGTGATATCTCACATAAAATCTAACTCTCAAAAGAGAGGATATACAAGTTCTAGCTCAAAGAATGATGAATATACAAGGATTATGGAATTTCTAAGCACAAAGGTAAGTAAAGATTGATTGCCTATTCTTGTGTGTTGTTGTGCTTGTGTTTTCCTTGCATTTATAGAGCCATGGTTGAGCTACAAAAGTTCCTAGCCATTGCATGTAGTGGGCATCTGAGAAATGGTGAAAAGATGAGCTGTCTTCCCACTAAAATATGTTTTCCCACTATCGTAATCAATTATGCCTCGAGCTGTAATTAATTACATTTCAAATTTTTTAGTTCAGTTCGTGTTGTAATCGATTAGCATTCACTACCTAATCGATTAGCTTCAAGTTAGAGACCAAGTAATCGATTATATCTTGTCCAGTAATCGATTAGCTATAGCTCCTGATGCATTTAATTCATTTCTTGATTTGGTAATCGATTATGATACTTGGGTAATCGATTAGTGATGTTCCAGTAGCTTGGTAATCGATTGGCTGAAGTCCTGTAATCGATTATCATATGTACCTGATGCATTTAATTCAGTTTTTGATGTTGGTAATCGACTATGTCATTTGGGTAATCGATTAGTGTCATTCCAGTAGCTTGGTAATCAATTAGCATTCTCCATCTAATCGATTAGCTTATGTTCCTGATGCATTTAAATCAAAACAGAAGCTGCCTAATCGATTAGCTTGGACTCCCTAATCGATTAGCTACGTAGTTTTTCTGGGTCTGATTCTAAGTCTTTGTTTTTTTTTGCAAGAGTTTCTGCAAGAGTGCTTTGTCATTATCAAAATCCTTGAACCTGAAATCATATTCAAACACAGTGTGGGGGTAAGATCTTTATCTCTCTCACTATATGAAGACATGTTATAATGCAAATATGCTTAAAGTAAGATAGATATACTAGTCAGTCACTCAAGTGAAAACTAGCCTAAAAAGACAAACAAAATATGACAACAAACAAGAAAAACAATTAATGAAAGCAAGTAAACCAAACTAGTCGAATGTACAAAAATTAAATTAAACCTAGCATGCAAAAAGTGCACTATAC
This sequence comes from Clitoria ternatea, assembly GCA_037962975.1. Lineage (NCBI taxonomy): Eukaryota > Viridiplantae > Streptophyta > Magnoliopsida > Fabales > Fabaceae > Clitoria > Clitoria ternatea. Next base: position 148,257,425 of record CM075671.1, read on the forward strand.
TAACCTAGAAAGCAATTAAAACAAAACTAGTCGTGGTGCACAAAAGTAAACTAATACCTAAGTGCATTACTCCTAATCAACTAATTAAAATCCCAAAGTCCAAAAAGTCCAAAGTCCAAAGTCCTTAAAGTCCAAATACAAGGACTAAGAAAAATGAATTAAAATAATGCTATTTTTTTTACACGCTCCCAAAATACAAAAAAATGAAATACAAAAGACACAAAGTAACTACCAAGTTATTACAAAAATGTGCTCTCCAAATACAATGTCTTCAAAGTTCCACCAACTTTAAGGCAAGGCACCAAGCTACAAGGAAAAAAATTTGAAACTCAAAGCAAAGATTAGCATAAACAAATATATTTAACAAAAGAAAAGGAAACAAAAGTGTTTGCACTCCAAGCTCACAAGGTGTTTGTACTTCACTCAAGTCTCTATACTTGTTGATGCTTAGGTCAATCCTCAAGTCAAATTTCAATCATTCCAATTTGTTACCCCAAAAGTGATGTCTCACTTTAACTAGTCTCAAAGAAAGCCAATAAAGTGAAATACTCCAATGACAAAACCAAGAGTTCAAAAAGACAAGTAAGAAAAGCACAATTAGAAAGCTAAACCAAATGGATTAAGAAGTGACAAACAAGAATGTGACAAGCAAGAAACGGTATAAAGAAGGAAGGCACAACAAGAATAAGATGAAAATGTGACAAACTAAGAGTCAAGAAAGACAAAAAAAGTTAAATGCAACAATAAAGAAAGCACGCAAAATTTGCAAACTAAAAACTCTAGAATGCAAGCAAGTCTATTATCTTTTTATATACTTTTCATAAGAATTTTTTCTTTAACAAATATGCACTAAATCACACAAATCAAACACTATAGGTACTGCACAAAATTAATTCAAGGTGAAGTAATCTTTTTTTATTTGCTATGGATTACACACTTATTTTTATTACACTTTTGCCAAGAAAAGACCTAAACTAACTAACAAATAAAAGGACCTTTCAAGCCTTTTTCTTTTATACAATTTTTTTCAATTTTTTTAATGATATTTCCCCTATTTTTTGAGTATTTTACTGCACCACAAACAACCCCAAAGAATTGCAAAGTTGTGCACAAAAATGACAATAAAAAAAGGCAATAAAGTGGCATTTATGCTAGCATCTTCTTCCAACAATTAAATGCAATGGAAGGCAAGGTAAAATGACATGAAACACAATTAAATGAACCAAATTTCAGTATAAATATTGACACAAAGTGCTGGAAAAATTGAAAAGAAACTAGATACACAACCTAGGAACAAACTAACAACCTACAACATGTAATGAACTGCAATTTCCACCTTAGAATGAGATGGCTAAGACAATTACAAGGAGCTTGTTAGACACTTTAACAAATGTGATTAAAATGCCTAGAATTCCAGCAACTCAAACATAAGCCAAATGCAAAAAAAAAAAATCCTAGAAACACAAGGAAACAAGCTCCAAATAATACGGAATCCAAGAACACATAAACATTTTCACAAACACATGGAAGGCACTAGTATATGCACACGATTTTATATGAATTCAGAACTGAAAATTCACATTAAGATATAAAAAAGACAAAATGCAATCACAAAATGCAAAGAAAAGGCATTAGAAAGGCAAGAACACAAAGTAACTTCCACAACAAGGTAACTAGTGGTCAACAACTTTGACTAAATTTTTTTGCTCCAATTTTTACCAAACTTTAAGGTTATGTGGCGGATACATGTAGCAACAACATTTGTGAAGTGACTTTGCAAAATTCAAAGGCAAAAGGTGTAGATCTAAAATCTAAGATTTGACAATTTTTTGAAATTTTCTTAGATTTTCACATATGATATGTCAAAATGAAGCTATGGAAAAGGAGATTAAGAATATATAACTTAAACTTCAGAATATAAACATTAAAGAAATAGATATAAAAAAGAATTCAAGAGGTTAAAGACTCTAGATACCAAATAATGTAGGAATTCTCTTAAATTTCTAAAGGAGAGATGAATCTTCCTCTTGAATCTCCTTAGATTTACACTTTAGATCTCCAAATCTTGAAGAATAAATGCTAAAAAATAGGAAGTAGAGGTGTTGGCCGAAATGCTTATGGTGTGGAAATAGAGGTTTATATAATGGAATATCCTAGATCTAGGCTTGAAATGTAAAGAGAAATGGAAGGAAATGGATGACTCATTCTGGACCTACACGCGCAATCCGTACTCAAAAATTCCTTAGAATCATGGAGATATACGCTAAAATATAGTTGTGCATTATTTCAAGCAACTTCACTACCTAAATCATAATAAATGCAAGTAAATTAGAAATCTTTTTGCCTACACGCACCCTAAATAAGCCTAGGGTCCTGTTAATGTCTTCAGAGACTCTAGATCTCACTAGAACTCAAACTCACCCTCTCAGCTGACTAACTAAACCAATTTCTCTCTAATTAACATTTCTATCTTCAATACCTATGGTTTTTTGCCACCACAACCATCAAACGTGATTCCAAACACCTATATCTTAGGCCATTCAAGATCTCTACCATTTAAGACTACCTTAGCACTTCACTTTAGTTCCTATCAAAATTCCTAATATTATAATCAACATTCAAATAAAGCGGGCTCAACGCCTTCCAATCACAATGTTCACATACATAAACATTCATATATATAGTCCCTGGTCATCACTCAACATATTCATCACCATAAACGGGTTATCTTTATAGTTATATTCATCAACCAATTGGTAACAAGCTTCATAACACATCATACTCGCATATATTCTCATTAATAATCATCATAGCACTAAATACTCAAAGCATAATATATTTACATATTTACACATATATGTTAATATTCAAATCCTCTTAGCATTGCTCCCAGCTTATTTGGCACTGGTCTCTATGTGACATCTCTCAGTCGACTAAGATAATCCTTACTTGGTTGTCTCGGTTGACTAAGAGTGGCACATAAAAGTTATAAAAATGAGGAGGCTTTTTTTTGTACATTACAAACATGAAACATAAAACATGGTGGACCGTCATATGTTAATAATAATAACATCAGTTCATTACAAAATCCAACAAGGTGTACATACTCAAATGAAGTCAGAGGCACACAGGCTCCCATATAACAAATATAACTCAACTACCTAGTACAAAATATAACCGGGATGCCCTAGTGACAATCCTACTTAAACTCGAACATCAATCTGATTCGGGCTCCTCGTCATAAACAAGGTTGGGGGGTCTCTCACGAGGCCAAGGAGCCTAAGACCTTGACTCCTAAAACAAATAAAAGTGACTCTAAGAAGATCTTTAGCTGCCTCACTCATGTCTCCTTCCCCAAGGTTACTATATCGGTAATAACTATAAACATGACGAAGAAAGTCAGAAGATGTGACCCACTAATAGCGAAATAAGAAAAGCTTCATCAACGGTGACTCCTATACTTCTTTTTCTTTGTCTTCTTCCATTGGGGTCTCCTCAGGCTCTACATTTGAGTCTTCCTCGGGATCCCCATCCTCGATCAGTTCCTCTACCTCAAGAACATACTCTGAGGCAGAAGATCGAACAACACGAGGCTCGACCCTGAGAGGCTCAGGCTTTGGATGGTAACTCAGCTTAGAAGGGTCAGGTCGAGACTCGTCCTCCACCATCTGCTGGAAGAAAGCAAGACTCTGAGTACGAGGAGGCTCATTGTACCTCTAAACTGTACTTCCTATAACCTCAACATCTCTATCGTAAGGAGGTGGCTCTATCGGAAGAACATCAGGTTCAACTGGAATATCCTCGGGAATAGGGGAAGATTACCATTAATCACTACATTATGAATTATTGGCGTAACGGTCCATGAACAAGCCTAACTAAAATGTGAAGGTGAGATCTCATCTCTACTTGTCCATCTTTCATCAGGAGGTCTATCATTTTTTACCAACTCCCCTCACCCCACTCATTCACACATCACATGGAGGTTCGAGAATCATTTCCCCATATACACATATCAAAATCATCACTTATCACTCAGCAATCCACAGTCACAAGCATAATCTAACCACCTCTTACTGCATCAAACCCTACTATGCATCATATTACTCAGTCCATAATCAACTCATTCTATGACTCATAAATGACACGATCACATGGAAATCTAATCACTGGATAAGGTATAACACATAATAATCTCCTAGGATTTTACATATGTACACTGAGTAACTTTACAATCATAAACATAACAAGCACCCAAATTCACAAATCCCAACATCAGTCAATATCATACTATACTTTCAACCACATTTAAATCACCACAGAAATTAAGTTCACAGTCAACAATGAAAATGGGGTTAGTCAATCACATGCCATGCATGAATTAAATCACCATTTCAAGTTCCTTCTGTCAACATCAAGGGTATATAGACCACAACCCATCATCATTATTATGGATCCAACCTCATGCCCTGGGCGTGGCAATATACCAAACTCGTGCTACACGACCATAGTAACCTGTCGTATGAGTCAGCGTATCCTTAGGCTTGCCACAGCTATCCGACACCGGGTGCTACACGAGGTTATTCAGACGTCTAAACCTTAGGTTACCCCCAAGGTTTCGTATCTTGGAACAGCAACACTTGGTTCTCCAGTGTACCCCTCATTATAATACAACTGGCCACGATTTTTGTACATCTCAATATCAATACGAATGATGAATTATATTATCTTTTATTTTCTTAATCTTTCTCATTATACCTAGTCACCGGGTAGGGTCCCCGCATCAATAGCTTGTTATCCCTAAGAGCGCATATCAAAACTTCTTATCTCTTTCCCAACTCATCCACAAGTTCTTTTCATAGAACACCAAAATTATTAAGAGTAATTCATAATTAGCTTAAGTCATCCTTTTCTTAAAACCTCATAAATATAAAAATATACCTTTCCAAAAACATGAGCTTTAAAGGGATAAATTTAATATCTTCAATTTAAAAAGTTCCAAACCATAATCACTTGACCATTAAAATTCTACACTTATAAAATAATAATGAAAATATTAAATACTTCCTAAAAACAAATTACTTTAAAATCAATGATGCACTAATTTCTTTATTTTCAAACATCAATTTTTGTGATTAAGGACAATAACCATTACCCACTCACATCCTCATCCATTTCCATATTTAGGGTACCATTCATATAGTCATACCACTAAGTCAAATCGACAACAATTCATAGGGGTAGGGGCATTATGCCCATTTATCACATATTTCCTGAGATCACAACCTTATTCATTTTCACCATTACACTTTTATTTCCACGAACCTTACCGGAACTTCTGTCTCATTTATCAATATTATATTTCATCAAACAATTCATCATTCTTACTTTCACAAAATTCTTAAGTCAATCACAATCCCCAGACAACATCACTCATGCGCATTTACATGATCAATTCATTAGAATTCCACAGAAACCAACAAACAATAAAAAATATACATTTATCCTCATTGATTAATCTCATCATTCAACCTCGCTTAATACAATTAAGTCATACAACAACAATGTTTCACATGCTCATTCACATATCTAATTAGTCAGCATAACACAACTATAACATTTCAAGGCAACGGCAACACTATTCTCAGAAACGGGTAAAAAAACATTCTCTTAGTATGCAATAGGAAACAGTTTTTATTGTATTGCGATAGGTATTTAAAATTTAAAGGTAATAGTAAAAAATCGTTTCTATAAGCTTATGACTACATTTAATAACCGTTGCATAAATATAAAAATTAGCAACAATTAGAAACTGTTTCTTTATAATAAGACAACAGTTTTGAAAAAGTTGCCAAAAATAATATTAAACACTTTATTATAAAACCGTTTCTATAAATATATTATATATTTTAATATATTTTAAAAAATAAAAAAAATTGTTAACTAAATGCAATTTAGGCAAAAGCTAATAACTCCCTCCAGTTTTTCGTGAAACTTTGGCCTCTTCCCTGACTCACATTTAATTTTTCCTTTTTTTTCACAATCCCTCACCCATATTTCTTTCATAATCCCTAATCCCTCTTTCACAATCCCTCACTGGTTCATTGGTTCTTCTCATTCATAACAAGCGATTTCTCATCTCCATAAAGGTTCATTGGCTCTCCTCCCCCAACCGTTCACTGGTTCTCTCTGCAACAACATCACTATTTCTTCTTCTCGTCCCAAAGGTAACCTCTCTAACATACTTGTAGCATATTTAGTTGCATCTCCATGGGTTTTTAATGAAAAATCTATTTTGGGTGTTCTGTTTAGGGTGCTTGCTGTTGTTGTTTGGGTTCCTGCACTACATAAGGTTCTGTGGGTGTCTTGTTGTATTTTACATGTTTGTTGTTATGTGTGAGTATCCATCTCTAATTTATAATCAATGTAAAGTTGAGTTATCGTTGAAATAGTTAAGTGGAATGCTGGAATTTTGACTCGTGAAAGGTATATATACTAAGTTTAGACCGAAAAGGAATTTTGACTCATGAATTTTGACTGAAAAGGAATTATAATCTAATTATGTTGCGTGCTTGAGGATTACATATATAATGCTAAACTTTAGTGATTGGAATCAGTAAAGGTAGTTATCCCTTTTCATAGACAAGTTGGAATTATTTATTGTAAAATAATGCTTCCACCTAATTGTGTAATTCGAATTGTAATTAACCACCCATTGGACCGTAATTATTTTTGGAACATTTGTCCCTCCTCCCTTGGAACAGCTCCAAGAAATACTGGAATTTCAATACCTAACTTTTTTATCTGTAGACATGTTCCATGCCAACTTCATAATATAGGCTTGATTCACCAATTGTGCTTGTCTGATTTTTTATTTTGTATGGGTGCTACAATGACTTTATACTCTGCAACTTGTTTTATCAAGGGAAGTTATGGAAACTTTCACTTATTCCATGGCTTAAATCTAAAATATTTTTAGCAACTTTTTGGGCAATAACAAGAACTGCAGATTTATGTCCCCTTACTTACACTAATTGGAAGAGTGTACCAAACAAAGATGACATATTGGATTATGTCAAGGTACATTTTATAACTTTGTGTATCATATGTGTTTCAATACATTCATGATTTAAATATTTAATTATGTTCTTTTTCTTTGTTGAAAAAATTCATACTTCCTAGTAATGGAGAAAAAGTTGTGCTCAATATTATAAAAGATGCTTGGAGGAGACATAAATGCTCGATTAAGAAGAATTACTTTGATGAGAAGGCAAGCACACGCGAGTTACCAAAAAATTGTCCTAACAATATACCAGAATCGCAGTTTAAGGCATTAATTGAGTATTGGAGGCTTGAAACCACTCAAGTAAGATAGATATTAAAATTATATTTTATTTTACATTGTAAATTTATAATTTTCATATTTTATTGAGTTATTTATTTATGAACATAGGAAACGAGTGATCAAAATACTAAGAACATATCTCAACAAAAATGGAGACATTAAGAAGGCCCTATAGGTTTTGTTGTTATTAGGGAAAGATTGGTATTTCTTTTTCATTAACATATTTTATATGATTTAATTATTTGGTATTCTTTACTAAAATCATTATTTTATTCATGTAGCATTCTAGCAAAGCTGATAGAGAGTCCCCTACACAAGCGGAGATGTTCATTGAAACTCGACAAAGTAAGAAAGGAAAGGAATTAAATGAAGAAACATGAGATGCAATTGTAAGTTGTGATTCTGGATTTTTTTTGTTTAACTTAAGTAAAGATCCTTGCTATTTGGTTGAACATTATCAATAGACAAAAAGTTATTTCATTATTGTTAAACAAATTTCTAGCTAGTTTCAAGCTCTCTAGTTTCAAGGATGAAGCTACTTTCGGATGGAAAGTTTAAAACTTTCAATTCAAATTTTTAGATTATGGAACTTGTTTTTTCTAGGTGTTTTTACTTGCTAGTTGCTTGTCTCTAGACTCTTATTTTGTGTTTTAATTTTGAATTTGATGATGTTAACTCTATACCAAATATTGCTCCTCATTATTACTACTTGCCCCTTTACCCTCCAAAATCATACACTCTCTATATGTTTTAGAAATAGTGCTAGTCTTGGTCAATCATGGGATGGAATAGAATCACAATTTTTACAGTCATATATTGCTTAGCTGTAAAGTATACATGCAGATTTTTCAAATGCATTTTCTGTTTATGCATTGTAATTGGAGTATCCTGTTTCCCTATGTAATTATTTAAAAGTTATAAACACCTCTAACTTATTTTATTATTATTTTATGGAATTCAAGAGTTAAAGTATGTTATAAACACCTTTAACTTTTTATATGCCTACCGTTAATTGAATTCGTGCAAGTTATAACATACTTTAACTTTTGAATTCCATAAAATATGCTCATGTGGCATATTCATTATTTAAAAGTATGAGAATATTTGTCATATTTTGATGTTATGATATTAGAAAAGGATAAAAATATTTAAAAATAAGGCTAAATACACCTTTTGGTCCTCTATCTCTTAAGTTATTTCCAGATTGGTCCCCTATCATTTTTTAATTCAAAATGGTCCTCTAACTTTTTAAAAAGGTATCAGTTTGGTCCTTTTTTTGATTCAAAATGGTCCCCTAACTTTTTTTTTAGAAAGGACCAAATTGACACATTTTTAGAAAGTTAAGGGACTATTTTGAAATAAAAAAATAATAAAGGACCAATCTGAAAATAACTTAAGAGATAGGGGACCAACATGTGTATTTAGCCTAAAAATAAATATGGGACTTGTGTGCTAAAGATAATTTCTTATTTTTCATTTTAATTCCAAGTGTATGACTCTAACTAGCGGTATGCAACATGCAGCAGCACAGGTGCAGTTTTTTAGTTTGTTTTTCCAAGAATAGTGATTCTAAAAAGTTAGTGACATGAATACATGCTACAAAGCTTATAACAGCCAGCTGCACATGTGATGGATTATACAATAAGGCAGAAATTGAAATGCATGTAACTTGTTCTACAAATTTTGATTTTACTGTCATTAATTTCTCTTGTGGAAAACTTATAACACTTGTATATTTTGTTGAGTTAAAACTTCATGGTATAAATTGGTTTTGTTTTTTACTGATTGTACCTTTGAAAATGCTAGACAAAACTTGAAGACTTGATTGATAATTCTGGCTAGACTTCAACAGAGGCCTTTCAATCCTTGTTTGGCAAAGAAAAGCCTGGAAGAGTACGTTGTTTAGGAAGGACAATAACCCCCACTCTATTGAAAAGACAAAATGAAATGGCAGAGATTAAGAAAAGGCATGCTATTGAAGTCAAAGAGTTGACTGCTAAAGTTCAAGAAATAAAAACAAAGCATATTAAAGAAATGGCATCAATGGAGCAAAAAGTTCAAGTACTTATAAGGACCATGTTAAATCAAAATAACTCAGAGATGGATGTAGAAGCTTTGGCAACCTTGCTATCTACTCCCGGTGATGCTAATAGTGGGTTGCGTTCATCTACATCCACACATGAGGTAACTATGAAATTAAAGTTAATGTAATTATTGATATACTTGTTTCTGTTAATTTCCAAGGTGACTTTGTAATTTGCTAAACAATTTTGGATATAATTGTTTTTGTTTATTTTAAAAAAAGGATTTAAATCTTTACATGCTATTATTTACTTTGTAGGTAAATCATGATATGGATAGGGATAAATTGGATGACAACTTGGAAGAAGAAGATGAAGATGAAGATGAAGACTTGACTTGACTTGACTTGATTTGTTATTTATGAAGATAATTTTTTACTTTAAATTTGATGGGTGTAAAAGATTGATTTGATTAATAGTAGTGATGAATGACACGGTAGATGACTTTTTTATGACTAGTAGTCATGACTATAAATGGTTTTTTTTATGACTAGTAGTAATGGATGACAATTGTTTTTGCTCACAAACATTTTAATTTAAATCACAATGTGATTTATAAAATTTAGGTGCTTACTATGCCATCTTAATTTGAATATCACAATGCATGTTATTTAGAAAATTGTAATTGACATATTAAGAGTCTAGACTATTTTAATTTGAATATATGTATCACAATACATGTGATTTAGAAAATCATGATTGACATATTAAATCTTAATAATTATTTTATTTTAATTATAAAATATATTTTTTTAAGGTACAAACATTTGTTAGTATAAGTTAATAATTTTAAAGTTTTGCTATATATCATCCAAAGGTAATAAAGTTATCCTGTCATGTAACACAACGGCTAAGAACTGTTGCCAATAATAAAACCATTGTCATTTTAAGGAACAGTTATAAAATGTTTCCTTTTATGCAACATTTAATAACCGTTGCATAAAGGGTCAACAATTAAAAACCATTGCCATTTCATGTTAATAAAACCGTTGCCTGTGATCACATAAAATGCAACGGTTTTTTGCTTTCGTTGCTTTTGTCAGTCCAAAACCGTTTCCATTGGCAAAGGAAATGCTAATAAATACAACGGCCGGGAAACCGTTCCCATAGGATACAGAAACGGTTTTTCACTTAAAGTAACAGTTTCTGACCATTCCAGAAAATCATAAATGTTGCAGTATGGTCAGCCAAGTACGTGAATCCATGTAAATGACAATCACACTTATCACAACATATCAATCAAGATCATCATGTCAACTCAACCATTACTCTATTCAACACATGCACGTTAAAGTGTTCTTCACACTATCAAATCCATTATTCATTTAACTCATGCACCAATTATATATATATATATATATATATATTGATCTGTCCTAAATCGGGGTCTAGAGATCTGGTGTCAAGTCAATCATAAATAGTATAAAGATTCTGTGTAGAAGACCGGATGTATGAGTGTCCGGTATAAATATCCGTTGTCCTTATATGAGAAGGGCGGATTGGGCGTTCTGGAGATCCTTCACACCGACCTAACGCGTTGACGTGGGCGAATGGTGATGTCACCTGCAAAGATTCTCCGACGCTCAAGTCAGTGATAAAATTCCAAGTGAGGAATGTTTTTCAGAGAGTAATCGTAAAATAAGTTTTTTTCCCCAAAAGATCCCCCCTCCTTCATGAAGGGAGTTCATATACCTGATTGGCTCGATTTAAAAGGACTCGTTAGTGGGGAACCACTAACCTCCAATAGCATTATTTTATTGCGCACTTACCAGAATGATTGGGTCAAGTGGCTATTTTATATTGAGCGTAGAGTGTATAGACCAGAATTAGGGGACAAGTGGACCATTCCCGTGAGCAGATTTTGGCTCGTAGTGCAGGGAATTATTGATCGGTCCCCGTAGCAATGCCCTTTGTCCTTTGTGGGGTGACGTGTATAGTATCCGGTGTGTGTGGTGTTATCCGGACTAACCGGTATAGGGAGAGCGCCTGATACGGAATTACAGTCCGGATGTATACCGAGAACACCGGTCATACTTTATTTGACTGTCAAAGATGCTGAAATACACCTTGTAGATCGGATACCGGTATTGAGACCGGATCATATGTCCCCTAGCTTGTGTGAGGGACTATGTAGTTGTTCACATAAGCTACTCATCCTACGAGAGGTCTAGATGCCGGTATACCTATGTACAAAATATTTTCTACATGTATATTGTTCAGCATTAACCGTACTGCGGATGAGAAATCCGTCGTCTTGATATTGCTACAACGGATTCAGACAAAGATCCCCACCATGGGAATACCGAAAGTTTTTGGAAATTGAAACCTTTTTGAAATTCGAGTAACGGCTGTAAAGCACAAATTGCGTCGCATGATTAGTCATCAAATGTCTTTAATCGTGCATACGAGCAGTTATTGCGCATAAAGCGTAAGTTTTAGTAACCGTTGTTTGGGTTTAATGGGCCTAATTTTTAAGGCCTCTGAGCCCAATAAGGAGGCCCTTTAGTGAATTAACGTCGTTTTGGCGCCCGTAGATTCGAAACGTCTGTGCTGTTTGTTTTGTAGACCGATGCGTTTAATCTTGAACGACACAACCTTAAGAGTTGGTGATCGAAACCTTTCATTTCCTATAAAAGGAAGACTTAGTGGATTTTGGGAACCGCTTGTTTCAGCTACCCCAACAAAACTCTGCAGAAATTTCGTAAGGACGCTCGTTGCCTGTTTTGCGAAACTTTTCTTGCCTTCATCCTCCTTATTTTCTGAGGTAACCATTCTCTCCTCCTCTGTTACTTCATTTATTTCCTTTTATTCTGTTCTTTGCTCATAATAAATGTATTTTTAAGAGGGGGAGAATAGCTTCCCGCAACCCTAACTATCGTGGGGGGAAGAATCCATGTGATTCTTCTAGTGACTGAGTTACGTCGCTCAGAAAGGGAATCTTGCTCATAGTGAAGAGTGATTATTCCTTCTTCAGAGTCGTCCTCTGATTGTAGTTGCTCTTCAGATAGTGAAGTGAGTAATGATTGTTACCCTTCTGACGGTGTGACTTTTTATCGTAGAGCAAAGATTTTGTTTAGGCGACTCAAATAGCGACCGGAGAAGGAATTTCTGGAGATCAAGCCATTCTGCAGACAGCAGAAGGCCTCTACAGCGTTGCTGTCTCTAGGCTGAGCTGGGAGGAACTTCAGGCTAAGTGGCCTTTCTGCTGGGTGGCTGGTGAATTTAAGAACTTGGCCTCTCGTCATGCAAATGAGGATGGATCTCAAATTCAACCAAGGTTCACACTTCATGCAGAGGAAGAAATGAAAAAGTGGTTCAGGGTGTTTGCACCTCTTCCTACAGAACGGATATGCCACGCAATGCCAAATGACCGTTCTGTGTACATGCATGATTTCGTATTCCACTACCTTGGAGTTCGTTTTCCTCTATCCGAGCTCCAAATGGGTATGTTGAGGTTCTTAAATTACGCACCCTCTCAACTTTATCCCAACGATTGGGGCCTCATCCGTGCTCTGGAGGTGCTGGGCGATTATTTCAACTTTACGCCTATTGTAGCGATGTTGTTCTACTACACCCAAGTAGTTCGGAGGGCTAACAAGCAGGGTGGTGTTGGTTTAGTGACACTCCGGACCTTATGTTCCTTTGTGAACTTCGAATCTTACACCGATTCGGCTAAGGTTGATGGAAAATCGTTCAAATCCTACTTTACCCGGATATCTGTTAGGAAGAAGAAACCTGTTTTTTGGAGGGATGAAGAGGGTCTTAATAAATTTTCTCTGAGCTGGACTCATAAGCATTTTCTTTTAAACTCCCAAGCATATTATGCTGATCAATCCGAGCTATCCCCTGAATCGTCGAAAGTGTTGTTCGCACTTGAAGCGCACACTACACGCTCTAAAGTATTCTCGTGTAGGCGTCTTTTAAGTAGTTCAAGCGGAGTCCGGGATGAATATCTTCGTAATTCTCGTTTTATTTCTCCTTTTCTCCTTTGTCAAATGTGTAAAATATTTCGTAGTTGCTAATATCTTGTGTTTGTGCATGCAGGTGAAATAGAACAGGAATCTCCGGAGATGAATAAGCTGAAGGGGTTTAAAGCGGCAGGTAAATCCGTAGCTCGCGAGAATGAAATTCAGGCTAAGACTTCTGTAAAGGATCATCCTGAATTAATTATTCTGACATCGGATGTGGAAAGGGAGATTCCGCTGGTCGAGGGCGGCTCGACTGGTGTTGGCGCAACTACTAGTCAGCCCCAAATAACCGAGAGGAGGAGAAAGATCAAGAATGATTCTTCCGGAGGACCATCGAAGAAACATAAACCTTCGGGGAGCTCAAAAAGGGGAAGAGTTTCAAAAGGTAAGGCTGTAGAGACCTCGGATGCAGCTGATGTTTCTTCCGGGCACCATAAGGGGATTCCTGCCGGGGTTTCTGGATCTAGTCCGATCTCCTACCCAACAACTTCGTTCCTGACCCCCTTTCTTTCATATCGGGGAGCAACTCCAGCGATTCTTCCTCAACCGCTGTATGAACTCCGGCCCACGCTTAAAACTAAAGAGATCAAGGAGGCGTGTGAGGCCGGAAAATGGCAGTTAGCAGAACTGACTGGGATGCTTCATTCATTCAGTTTGTTAGCTGAAGACGTTGACAAGGTTGATGAGCTGAGTGATAAATTAGAACAGCTCAACCTCTCGACGGAGAAGGATAAAGCTGCCCTAAAATTGGCTGAAGATCGCTTTGCCAAGTCTAAAGAGTTTGCAGATATTATAAACAAAGAAGATCTCAAGCTCAAAACTATGCTTAAAGACTTGGAAGGTAAATTGGCAGAGAAGGAGGAGACGCTTAGTAAATCTCAAGAGGAACTCCGTAGCAGTCAAGCTAAACAAGCTGATCTTGAAGACAAAAGCAAAGCTGCTGCGGAGGATTATTTTAAGCAAGCCGAGGAGTGGCCCCAAAAGGAGAAGAAGTTCCTCCTTGAGATCGAGGGACTGAAGACTGGGAGCACGGAATCTGGAGGATCGAGTGGGGAACTATCGAGGTTACGGGAAGAATTGGCTGTAGCAAAAACTGAGAAGCAGAAAGCTATCGACATATGCACTCAGGCGGTTGAAGAATCCTTCGGCCTGGCTATACGCCAAGTTTTCTATCGCAACCCCACTGCGAAACTTAGCCTCTATGGTATGGATCCGTTCTACGAATTCCATGGAGGAAGGTTAGTCACAGTGGTTGATGGTCGACATGAAGATCCTCCGAAGTCCTTGTACGGTTTGCCTCCCCTTCCTGAGGGTCAGAGTATGGGACCTGACTTCGTCTTTCCTATGTCTGAGGTTGCCTCATCTGCAGAAGGTACTGAGGCTCCCGAGGGGAAGACTCCTGAGGAAATCCTGAAGGAAGAGACACAAGAGCTTGGAGCAGGGGAAGCACAGAAAGAGACTGAAGAGCAAATTCCCCCTCCATAGTCTTGTTTTTGTTTATATGTAAAGTTGTGTACCGGGATCAACTCCGGTTTTGAACAGTTACATGTAATTTTGCTTTTTCTTTTCCTTCTTTATGAATGAATAAAATTATATTCGGATATTTGTCTTGGATATATATATTGTCTCAGTACCTGATAGTCCATTTTGTATGACTAACCGTTGAGGTCGAATCGAAATGATTACCTCAGAAAATTAGGTAATAGAAAGACATATACATGAATACTGTCCCCAAGTATAGGCGTGTTAAGGAATAGGTACCTGTTGTAGGGTGTTATCCTTAGTTCTTTTGGGGAGAAAAGTGGTCAATCCGTTGTTCACAGAATCGGTGTGTCAGGATGGATGACTAGTATTAATTAGTGTTACTCTCACAAGGAGGTTCACATAGTCAATCTGTTGTTCAATGTGAGAGTATCGTTCCGAGATTTGGGAACTGCAAAGATGATGGTTGTATTTTCCATCGTAGGGATAGTGATGAGAATTTGTTCATGACAGGAGTTGATACATAAAATCACAGATCAAGTGATAGGGAGTATCCATCCTGGAGAAATATCTCTCAATCACAAGAGCACGGATTAAGCCTTCAAGATCACAGGAGTAATATCATTAAATCACAGATTGGGTGATTGAGATTATCCGTTTTGGGGAAGTACACCATGCCAGGAGTTACATCGTCAAGTCACAGATCAGGTGATTGAGATCATCCGTCCTGGAGAAGTACACTGTACCAGGAGTTACATCGTCAAGTCACAGATCAGGTGATTGAGATCATCCGTCCTGGAAAAGTACACTTTGATCTTCAGAGTATGGAATTGAGTTTTCAATTTCATTATCGAATCCGGTATTCAGGGTCATCACTTTGTTTGTCCCCTAGCTTGTGTGAGGGATTAGTAAAGTGACTCATATAAGCTACATCGTCTGTAATGATTTTGAATATCGGATGATATTCGTCGTTTATAGAAAGTCGTTACGTGGTTGCATAAATATCCGTGCTTGGGATGAAGTTCCGTTGTCGTAGATCTTCTTAGGACGGATCCGTACAAAAAGTTCTTTTGTGTGGGAATCCCAGAAGTTATTGAAACTTGCAACCCTTGGTATTCGGGAAACAGTTGCAATATTTCTCATGATTGGACATTTAATGCCTTTAATCACGTGGGCAGGCCATTATTACTTTAAATACGCACGTCTTTATAACCATCACCAAGGGGCTTAATGGGCCTGAAATTTAAATTTTGAGACCCATTTGAGAGGCCCTTTTGACAAATTGACGCTGATTTCGTGCCTCAATGTTCGAAATGACAACCTTGTGTCTACGAAAAAGGTGTCGTTTAAAAGTGTCGTTTGGTTGTAAACCACATAACCTTCGACTCCTTATAAGAGTAGAATTTAATAGATTCAGAAGTTACTCAGTGTTTGCTTACCTGAAGAAACTTTGCAAAAATTTCAAGAAGAGATTTGTGTTTGCTTGTGCGAGATTTGATTCACCACTTCTCTTCATTCTTAGGTAACCTCTCTTTCGTCTTCTCATTTTTCTTTTAGTTTTTCGAAATGTCTGGGAGAGACTTTGCTAGCTCGAGATATGTTGGCCGTAGGGGAAAGAGAGGTAGAGTGTTGTCTCGGACCTCCTTTATTCGTGGTGGAAGGATCCCTGTGATCGTCCACTCGAATCCACTTCATTCAGAGAGGGAGGCGTCACCCTATTCGAGGCGAAGGGTGATAATACCCTCTTCAGAATCCTCTACTAGCGAGAGTGAGGGGAGCGCTAATTTGTACCTCTCTGATGATGTTAGCTTTTATCGCAGAGTTAAGGCGTTTAAGTTAGCCGTAAAAAAGATGTCTGAAGAAGGCACCTCTAGTGGTGGAGCATCTTCTCAAAAATATATCATAAAGACAGCTTCTGGGTTGTGTAATGTAGTTGCACATCGGATTGACTGGGTAAAGTTCCAGCAGAAACACCCATATAGCTGGGTTGCTGACGAATTTCGTGATACGGTGTCCATACATGCTCGGGAGGATGGAGCAAGGTTGAAGTCTCGCTTCACCGTTTTCAAAAAAGAAAAGTACAAGGAGCGTTTCATGGTGTTGGCTCCCTTGCCATCACAACGGATCTGTCATACGCCGGATGAGAGGTCAATATATATGTATGACTTCTTATTCCTGAACTTAGGTGTACGCTTCCCGCTCAGCAAATTCCAAATGGCTGTTCTGAGGTTCTTGGATTGCGCTCCCTCACAGCTTCACCCAAACGGATGGGGTTTGATTCGTTCTCTTGAAGTGCTTGGGGAGTACTTTAATTTTACACCGACGGTGGCCATGCTCTTTTACTTCACGCAGGTGGTCCGTCGTGCTAATAGGGAGAAGGGAGGAGTAAGTCTAATAACCCTCCAGACTCTCTTCAAGATCATCAACTTCGAATCCTACACTGACTCTGCCAAAGTTGATGGACGTTCCTTTAAGTCTTATTTTACCAGGATTCGTGTGAAGCCTGATGAACCAATTTTTTGGTTGAATAAAGATGGGATTGAATAGTTCCCCGTGTCCTGGACGCATGAACATTTCTTGTTGACGTCCCAGGCTTATTATACTGATGAGGACGAGTTAACACCAATATCGGTTTCCGTTCTTTCTGCTCTTCAATCGTACACCGCCTCGCATAAGTTCTTCTCTTGCAGGCGTTTGCTTGGGTCAAAGACCACCTGCGAGGAATATTTGCGTAATTTCCTGTCATTTTACATGTTCTTCTTTCTTAATAACTTAAAATCTTTTGTTTCTGATGGTTCTTTTTTCTAATTATGTAGTTGAAATTGAAGCTGATTCGCCAGAGATGGAGAAGTTGAAAGGCCTCAAGGCTGGAGGGAAATCCGTGGCGGCTGAAAACAACATTCAAGCAAAGCGGAATTCCAAGAAGGCCACTGTTGAGACCATCATACTCACCTCGTCTGCTGGTGACGATGTTCCTTTGTTGGAGGGTGGATCTGATATACCGACCTCCAACATTAAGGGAAAAAAGGTTGGTGAGAAAAGGAAGAAAGCAAAACATGACCCTTCCAAGAAAATCGAATCTCAACCCTCTCCCAAAAAACAAAAGATTTCTGAAGGGGCAGTTGATGCAGAGGTTTCCAAGGGTAAGGCGGTAGAGAAGGTCACACTGGATGCCCCGAGCAGTGTTCCTACGTCGGTTGCCAAACCAATAACTGCTTACTTTGCGCCTAAGGTTTCCTGTCCTCCCCCAGGGAATTCCAATCTTGCCCCACACCTAGTGTATGTGCGTCTCGTGCCTCAAAGCATCCCTGATTCTCCGTACCAGCTGAAGACTTTAGAGCCTGATGAAGTAACAAAAGCTTGTGACGCCGGACAGTGGCAGTTAGCAGAACTGTCCGGTCTCCTAAAGTCGGTTCGGAGACTGTCGGAGGACAACGAACGACTCAGTAAATTAGTAGGCAAAGTTAATGACCTTAGCGTTGCTGCAGCTAGGGATAAGGCAAGCATCCTCCGACTGGAGAATAAATTAGAGGCTTCCAAAGAGGAAGGGTATAAAAAGGATGAGGAGATTGCCAGTCTGAAACATCTTGCTAAGGAGTTGGAGGTCCAGATACTTGATCAGAAGAAAACCAATTCCGACCTCCATGCCAGCCTTTATACAGAGAAAGAACACTCGGCTAAATTAGCAAAAGAATTGAAGGAGGCTAAGGTCGTTTACTCTCAAGGAGCAGAAGACTGGTCGCGTAAGGAAAAGGAGTTGCTTTTAAAGTTGGCGGGTTCGACTAACGAAATCAAAACTTTGAAGGCGGATTTGGATGAGGCTGTAGGTATCTGTGACCAAGCAGTCAAGGAATCCTTCGGACTGGCTGTTCGTCAAATTCAATACCGGAATCCTAAAGTGGAACTCAATCTGAACGGTATCGATCCGTTCTATGAGTTTCACCAAGGAAATCTGGTGGCCATTGTTAATGACCGTCAGGAGGATCCACCTAACACCCCTTACGAGTTTGCTCCTCTACCTGAAGGTCAGTCAATGGGACCTTCTCTCCTGAAGCTTAAAAGCGAAGGAACAAGCTCTAGCGCTAATGAAAACAAGGCTACTGGTGATGGGGGCGGCAAGGCCGGAGGTAAAGGTAAAGGAGAGGACGGAGAGACGAGCCAAAAGAAATAGTGTCCTCCTTGTCTTAGTCTTTATTGATTAAATATACTGTGTTCCGGGATCAGCTCCGGATTACTGTATGACTTCCTTCTTGTAATTTAACATTTGATCAATAAAAGAAAAATTTGCCTTTATATGTTTGTTAGCTGAGAACAGCTTCGATAGAAGGGTTGCATGTGTAATGAATCATTCCGGATTTAAATATGTAAAGTGAAGAACGGATGTTAACATATATAACTTTTACTCCGGATTTGAACATGTAGGATGAAGAACGGATAGGGACATGCAACTATCGTTCTCATGTACGGGCACTTTGATAATTAAAGGCTTGGTTTAACAAAAAAGATAGAGTATCTTTTGTCAAGCATGGATAATTTGGTGTGATGAAGTCATTTTCTAGGATCACACGTTTGGTATACAAGCCTGGTAAAAAGTGTGCCTTGCTCCTTGAAGATTAGGCCTTTTGATTGTAAGTATTATAGTAGGGATCGCCGTTGTGAGGGAATATGCTATTGTCATGAGAACGGCTTGCAATGTTAATCTTGAGGGGAAGTGATTGTGAGAACGTTTCACTAAGAGTTCATTCCTAGAAACATTCATTAAGTTGTAGATACTGTCCCCCAGTATTGTTGGGTGATCAGTTCTGAGCGAATATTTAACTGAACAAATTCCAAGTGAAACTTTCGAGTGGAAGTTCTTCTGAGTGAGGATTTCCGAATGAAATTCTTCGGATGTGATATTCTAGGGTAATATTCCACCGACTAAAATTTCTCCGAATGATGCTTGGCATGGTATCGAATGGAGAATTTTCGAATATTTCAAGTGAATATGATTCGAATAGGGGTGTACCCGAATGAATTATTCTTGAGTCGGAATTCATGAGTCGGGCTTCGAATAAATAATGCTGATTGGAGAATTGATGACCCGGACTTTGAAATCATGAAGTTCACGAATAAGGGACTTCAAAAGAAAATGTCAATCCGGAGTTCAGAATAACTTACTTGTTATGTTTGGATTACGGTTCGATCCTACAATCCAAAATTCTGATCGGGGTTCGGTTTTGATCCTACAGCCCATGTCGTATCTGGGGTTCGGTTTGATCCTACTAACCGTTCTTTGTTCGGTCCTTGGTTTTACTCAATGACGATTCTTCACCGACGTTCTGCCAGACCTACTAGTCGTACTCGGGGTTCGGTTTAATCCTACAATCTGAGCCTTCAACACGGGGTTCAGATCAGGGCTAATCCTGAACCTACTGCGCCCGTTACTCAGGGTTCAGCGTGGTCTTGAAGAAGAACCAGCTTACTACGCCCAAGCCTTCAATACGGTGTTGGGTTTTACCCTCTTACCGTTCTTGGAATGGGGTTCGGTACAATCCTACAACCCATTTCCTGAGGTTCGGTTTGATCCTACAACCCAGGTCTTCACCGGTGTTCAGCCAAACTTACTAACCATACCCAGAGTTCGGTTTAATCCTACAAATCCAGGCCTTCAATTTCTCACACTTACTCGAGGAGTTATATCGTCAACTACAAAATGGGTAGTTGAGATCATCTGTCCTGAGTATGCTCTTATACGCTGCACATATTCGAGGAGTTACATCGTCAACTATAGTACGGGTAGTTGAGATCATTCGTCCTGAATATGTTTTTGTACGCCGGATAAACTGAAAATCACAGCATAAGAAAAACTCGAAAGAGTTAAGTTGTTGTATGAGATTCTTATTAAACAAAAATAAGAATTACAATGAAAGCATAGCTGGGATTATAATTTCTCCAGTGATAAGTCTCAAATGAGGATAGGAGAGTATGTATCGCTCCAGCAGCTAGCTGTAATAGATGCGCAAGTTCTGGGTGTTCTATTTATTTTGAATTGGAGTGCCATCAAGGTTCTCAAGGCGGTAAGAGCCTTTGCCAGCAATCTCGGATACTCTGTACGGGCCTTCCCAGTTTGGGGCTAGTTTGCCTTGATGAGCGAATTTGTTCCCTATACTTGCTTTTCTCAAAACCAAATCTCCAATGTTGAAAGTCCTTGATTGGACTCGTTTGTTGTATCGAAGAGCTACTTTGGCTTTGATGGCCTGATCTCTGATGAACGCGTCTTCTCTGAGTTCTTGTATAACATCCATTTCTGATGCTAAATTAGCGTTATTGTCCTCCTCAGAGAAGTATTTGACCCTGGTAGAAGCGATTTGCAGCTCCACGGGTATCATTGCCTCCACCCCATATGTTAGGCGATATGGAGATTCATTGGTGGAAGAATAAGGTGTAGTTCGATATGCCTAAAGGACATGGCACAATTGGTCTGTCCATCCGCCCTTGACGTCACCAAGACGTTTCTTTAGTCCTTTGAGCACCTCTCTGTTGGCCACTTCAGCTTGGCCGTTTGTTTGGGGATGTTCGACGGAAGAAAATATTTGGGTTATTCCTAACCCTTCTAGCAAATCTGTAAATTTTCTGTCCGTGAATTGGGTGCCATTGTCTGTGACAATCCGTGCTGGGACTCCGAATCGTGTTATAATGTTTTCATACATAAAACAACGAGTTCGGGCTGAAGTAATATGTACCACCGGCTCTGCTTTGATCCACTTAGTGAAATAATCGACCCCTACAATGAGATATTTGATACCCCCAGGGGCAGTTGGGAAAGGACCCAAAATATCTAATCCTCATTGGTAGAACGGCCATGGGACAGCGGATGTGAAGAGTTCTTCAGCCGGTGTATGATGAAGGTTAGAGAATTTCTGGCAGGCATCGTATTTCTTGACGAAGTCAATGGAGTCTTGTTTCATCATGGGCCACCAGTACCCCGCCCTGAGGATTTTTCTCATTAGACTTCTTCCTCCGGCGTGGTGTCCACACTGTCCTTCATGCACTTCCTCCATTATGCCCTGCACTTCGTTCTCTTTGAGACAAATCAAGTAAGGCACAGAGAGTGCCCTTCTGTAAAGATTACCATCAATCATGGTGAAGTATGGTAATTCTCTCCGAATCCTTTTCTTTTCCTTCTCGTCTGTAGGTAACTGCCCATCAGCCAAATAGTGTATGTAGGGGGCCATCCATGTGTCTCCGTAAAGGGAGTTGGTCATTATGGCATTTAGAGAAGGGAAAAGAGGAATGCTCGGCGACGTCAGTGTGCTTTGGACCAGCGTAGTAGTGCTACCTGGTCGTTTGGTGCTTGCTAATCTGGAGAGTATATCCGCTCTGGTGTTCTCTTCGTGTGGAACATGTTTGAATTCCATTTTTGAGAATCTATCTCTCAACTCCTTGACACAGTTTAAGTACAGTTGGAGTTGAGGCTCACGAGCTTGATATTCTCCCAAGATCTGCGAAATCACGAGTTGTGAATCGCTGCAGAGCGTCGCCTCAGAAGCTCCGATGTCGATTGCAGCTCTTAGTCCGGCCAAACAAGCTTCGTATTCAGCTTGGTTGTTGGAAGTTTTGAAATTAAAACGAAGGGAGATCTCTAAGTGTACTCCATCATCGCTTTCAAGGACTACACCTGCTCCAGAGCCTTTTTGATTAGATGAACCATCGACATAGATGGTCCAATGGACGCAAGGTGTATCTGGATCAATCCCTGTCAGCTCCACAATAAAATCTGCCAAGACCTGAGCTTTAATAGCGCCTCGAGGTTCATAGGATACATCAAACTCTGAGAGTTCAATGGACCACTTGATCATCCTACCAGTGAGGTCAGGTTTGATTAACACAGAGCGGAGTGAGAGGTCCGTTCTTACCAAGATTGGATGGGCGTGAAAGTACGGTCGTAACCGTCGAGAGGCCCAGACAACAGCGAGGGCTGCCTTTTCAATTTTTTGATACCGGACCTCCGCACCTTGTAATGTTTTGCTGGTGAAGTAGACCGGCCTCTGTCCATTAGGAGTTTCTTTTACTAAGGCAACACTTAAAGCTTCGTCTGAAATGGCCAAGTATAAGATGAGTGTGTCTTCGGGGTCAGGTTTTGTTAGAATAGGAGGTTTGGACAACACCTCTTTAAGCTCCTGAAATGCTTGCTCTTGTTCCTGTCGCCACTCGAATTTCTTAGACTTTTTCAGCACTTTGTATAGAGGAAGTGACCTGTGAGCCATCTTTGGCATGAACCGTGCCAAGGCTGCTATTTTGCCATTCAGGGATTGGACTTCTCTCAGATTCTTTAGACTCTGCATGTCAAGAATCGTTTGGCACTTCCCTGGGTTGGCTTTGATACCGCGTTGAGTTAGCATGAAACCCAAAAACTTCCCAGCTGGGACAGCGAAAGTGCATTTCAATGGGTTTAGCCTCATGTTAAATTCTCTCAGACGGGTAAACACTTGGCGTAGGTCGTCAATATGATCACCTCCAACTGGTGTTTTGGCTATAATATCGTCGATGTACACTTCAACAAGCTTGGTGTGCATGCCCTCAAACACCTTGTTGATCATGCGCTGGTATGTGGCCCCAGCATTTTTCAGGCCAAAAGGCATAACTGTGTAGCAAAAGACACCACGATCATTAACAAAAGCTGTTTTCTCCTGATCCTCTTCGCACATCGGAATTTGGTTGTAACCTGAGTAAGCATCTATGAAGCTCAGGTACTGATAACCAGAGGAATCATCTACCATCCGGTCTATGTTAGGAAGAGGATAAGGATTTTTTGGACAGCAGCGGTTGAGATCCACATAGTCAATGCAGATTCTCCATTTGCCATTGGATTTGCGGACCATCACTACATTTGAGAGCCAAGAGGAATAGCGGATTTCCCTGATAAATCCAGCCTTCAATAATTCCTCGGTTTGTTGGCAAGCTGCTTTCTGCTTCTCCGGTCCCAATCTTCTCTTCTTTTGGGCAACCGGTCTCGTCTCTGGGTAGACGGACAATTTATGACAACAGAAAGCAGGGTCAATACCAGGCATATCGGCTGCGGTCCAAGCAAAGAGGTCTTTGAATTCCTGAAGGAGCATCAATAGTCGCTGCTCAATTTCTGTATCTAGCTTGTCGTTAATATGGGTGACCTTTTCTGGAGAATCCCCAAAATGATGTCCCTGGAACTCCCATCCGGTGTAGGCTTTGATGGGTTGGACGGATCAATATGCAAATCCGCCCTAGGGTCCAAATCGACAAGGCTCACAGAACCAGCAGCTGCTCCAGAATTATTGAGTTTCCTCTTTTTGTTAGATGCTTCCAACTTTGTCATATTCAAGCTCAGGTTGTAGCAATACCTGGCCATCTCCTGGTCACCTCGGATGGATGAGACAGTATTGTCTTTATCAATAAACTTGATAAGGAGGTGTGGAGTTGATACGACTGCCTCCATAGCATTCAGGGTGGGGCGGCCTATGATGCCATTGAATGGTGATTTGACATCAATCACCAACACTCGGGATTTAACCGTTCTGGCCCCTGGTTCGCCTTCAAATGAAATAAGGGTGTCAAGGTACCCCTTTGTTGATTACTTTGCCCCATTGAAGGCTGTCAGCTCCTGTGTGTAAGGCTGTAAATCCGAGTCATTAAAACCCATTCTTTCAAAGCAATTATAGAAAATAACATCACAGGAACTTCCCTGGTCAACAAGGATTCTTTGGACATCCTTGTTGGCTATCACTGCAGTGATAACCACAGCATCGTCACCACCAGGAATGGTTGGGCCAAAATCCTCGTCAGAGAAAGAAATTACTGGAGCTTCAACCCCTCCTCTGTAAGGACGATTGTCTTTAACCCTCCCTTGTACAGACAGAATCATTCTATGATGATTCTTCCGGGCTGTAATTAAAACTCCTCCCCCAGCGAACCCTCCGGCGATCATATCAATGACTTCACGCCGGCCTTGACGCTGTTGTTGAGGTATGTTATCTTTATGTGCTGTTTCATCAGTCATTACACCCTTTTTTTTCTCCATAGCAGAGAATTTTCTAACCGGATTACGGTTATCGTCATCCCCGTCGTCTGGATCCCTTTCTCTTTTCTCATTCCGATCTGCCCTGTCAAAGGATTTTTCTTTGAACAGGTATTGCTTTAATTTGCCTTCTTTAATTAGCGTTTCAACTGCGTTCTTTAGAGCTTGGCAGTCATCAGTGGAATGACCATTCTGTTCATGGAAATCGCAGTACTTACGGGGATTCCCTGGTCTTTTCACAGGGGGTGGCCTTCTAATACCATAGATGCTGAAAGCTGGCCATCTGACCTCTCTCAAAATCTGAGATGGCTTGGCTGATAGAGGTGCATAATGGCTGAAGGAATTAACACGCCTTTCTCGAGGTCGAGGAGAGGGTTGTGATTGGTGATTGGTGAATGGCCTCTCCATGCGTTCTGACCTCATCTTTTCCTTATCTCTCCGTGGTTGAGGAGGGGGAGTTGGTGGCTTTTTCTTCGCAGCCATAGCCTCTAGGTGCATCTCTATACTCACATACTTGGAGACTTTTTTCCTGAACTCTTCAAATGTTGTTGGTGGGCTTTTTGCCAGTGAAAGAACGAAGGCTGATGCTGGCTGCAAAGCCTCAATAACGATATGCAACTTAATGGATTCTGTGAGGTTAGGAACCAGGGATGCTTCCTTGTAAAACCTTTTAAGGAAATCCTTTAAGGTTTCATTTTCGGCTTGCTTGATCTGGGCCAAAGTATGAGATATCTTGGGGACATCTTTGGAGATGACGAAATGGGTCTCGAAAACAGCTGCCATTTCAGCCCAAGAATTTATAGATTCAGAAGGTAAGCTTTTGAACCATCCGAGGGCCTCTTCTGACAATGTTCGTGGGAACATTCGACACATCACATCCTCATCAGCCCCTAAGTACATGGCTTCGAATACGTAAGTATCAAGATGCTTAGTGGGATCATTTTCGCCATTATACTTCCCAATGGAGAGTGGCTGAGTGGTTTGAAGATGTTTGGGGATGCGGATACTCATAAGTCTTCTTGAGAAAGGGACCTTGAGTCTATAAGTTACAGAGGGTGTTGTAATTACCTCTTTCTTCTCTCCGGCAACTTCCTTATCAGAATCATGGGTTTGTTCTCTTGCTTCGAACGTGGGGATGTTTGAGTATTGGAGAGTTGTGGATTTTTCTCCATCGGTTGTTTGTTGCGTCCCGTCAGTTTGGGATGCTGATCTCTCTCCTATACTCTGTCTTTCATGTTTTAACTCTACCAACTCCTCCATCAACCTTCGTATCATCTCATCTCTTGGATCGGGTGTAGGTACTTGCACCACTCTCCTTGAACTTCCAACAGGTGATTCAAACACTAAGCGTCTGTTTGTTGGTTGTTCTTGGGCTGTAACATCCTCTACGTGTCCCTCGGATACGTTTCTTGCATTGCCTTCCATAATGCTCCAAACCAGACTCTGTAAACGAGAGGTGGGGATAACTTTATCGGGTCCCACCGGGCGTGCCAATGATCTGTTCTGAACCAGGGTCTAAAGATCCAGTGTCAAGTCAATCATAAATAGTATGAAGATTCTGTGTAGAAGACCGGATGTATGAGTGTCCGGTATAAATATCCGTTGTCCTTATATGAGAAGGGCGGATTGGGCGTTCTGGAGATCCTTCACACCGACCTAACGCGTTGACGTGGGCGAATGGTGATGTCACCTGCAAAGATTCTCCGACGCTCAAGTCAGTGATAAAATTCCAAGTGAGGAATGTTTTTCAGAGAGTAATCGTAAAATAAGTTTTTTTTCCCCAAAAGATCCCCCCTCCTTCATGAAGGGAGTTCATATACCTGATTGGCTCGATTTACGAGGACTCGTTAGTGGGGAACCACTAACCTCCAATAGCATTATTTTATTGCGCACTTACCAGAATGATTGGGTCAAGTGGCTATTTTATATTGAGCGTAGAGTGTATAGACCAGAATTAGGGGACAAGTGGACCATTCCCGTGAGCAGATTTTGGCTCGTAGTGCAGGGAATTATTGATCGGTCCCCGTAGCAATGCCCTTTGTCCTTTGTGGGGTGACGTGTATAGTATCCGGTGTGTGTGGTGTTATCCGAACTAACCGGTATAGGGAGAGCGCCTAATACGGAATTACAGTCCGGATGTATACCGAGAACACCGGTCATACTTTATTTGACAGTCAAAGATGCTGAAATACACCTTGTAGATCGGATACCGGTATTGAGACCGGATCATATATATATATATATATATATATATATTTCCTCTTATTATTACCCTTTACACCCAAAATTTTTACTACATGCCTTATTTAGTAATACAAATTTAGTATCATATAAATTTACCAAATTTTCCTTTCTTCCACCAATTTCACGTGACATGGCAGCAAGTTCACGTAAGGCATTTACTTAATTTGAACTTTATCTTTTTACTATTAATCTTATATGCCAACTTAACTAAGGCTAATAAATATTTATTTAAATCAATTAATTACTAAAATTTCCACCAATACTTATTTAAGTCCTAAAAAAAATTTCAATATGCAATCATTCCTTATTTCCTTAGTGAAATCAAATTTTGTTTTTGCTCTTGTATCAAAATTTTCTTTACTCTAAAATCCTTAACTAATTAACTTCATTAACAGTAAAATCAAATCTTCCTAAAATCTTTATAAAATTTTATCATGTAAATATTTTCGTAAAAATCTTTAATTAGTTTCCTTAACCTATTTAGTCTACAATAAATTGAATAAAAATTTTCTCTTAAGTTAGAAATTTATAGAAAATCACTTAAGGACTTTTAGTACTACTTTTAACACCTATAGATTTTAGTTCTAACACTATCAGTTTTAATTTTCTACACATACTGTTTTTAACCTTTTTACACCCGCTGGTTCTAATTTTTAACACCTTTTATTTTCTATTTTTTAACACCTACCATTTCCAGCTTTTGACACATGCTGCTTTTGACTTTTAACACATATCTCTTTCAACTTTTAACACTTGTTATTTATAGCTTTTAAGATCACTTCAATTTTTGAAAGTTCTTTCATTTTCCATCAAAATAATTACCACGCACATGTTAGGGCCACACGACCACAACCAAAATACACCCAAAACTTATTCAACTCACCCAACACATTTTAGAACTTATCAACCAATATTTTCAAACAATTAAAATTTCCAATTACTCATCAAAAACATCTTATCGCCATCATCAACATTCATAATTCATGATTTTAATTTTCTTTGAAAACATCAAAACTGATTATTCATATGTCAATCACATATTTAAATGCCCTTTAGCTACAAAATCATTATTCATTTCATCAAAGAGTGTAACACCCTCGGTCAACTAGGACAATCTCTTCCACTAGATTATCTTGGTCAACTGAGAGGTTATGAGTTTTAGGAAAATGTGGAAGTTTTGTTTTTTTGTACAAGAAAACTTGGTGGAATAGATATATCATATATATAACATAGTCATATACAACACATGGTCATAACAGCGACTGTACAAACTAAAGTAAAAGGGCACGCAGGCTTCCATAAAAGAAAATAAAATTAACCTATTCTATTTGTCTTTGGTCCAAGAAGAGTCTGACTGGTCCTCGATGTGAAGTCTGTGTCCATCTCCACGATGTCTGGAAAAATTTAGCGTAAGGGTGAGTCTTCACCTCCAGAATAATCGGGAAGATGCTTCGTCGACACCTGTTCCACATATAATACAAACAATCCAGGATTGAGCCCCTCCCACTCTTTTTGGGGTCCCTAAGATACACTTTAAGTTATCTCACCACTCTTGGTCCCAAGTGACCATTCCCATTCTCCTATTCATCTCTTAGGATTACTAAGTTCTATAAAGCTATACTTAAGTAACAAATGATAACAATTTCAGTGCAATGATGCAATGCATGAGTTTATTTTGTTATTTCTAATCTTTTATTAGTCATTATGATGCATATGGGCCTATTTTCCACTTATCAATCTCACATGTCAATAACCATGTACACAACCATCCGACTCATTCTCCTTGCCCAACTAGAGCGACCGGAGCTCTCCTCGTTCTAGTTTTCATAAATGGATAAGAACCCATAGTCTTATCATCATAATGGCCAATCATATCTCTACAGAATAAGCATTCCATGGTCCTGACAACATTCACTCTGAGTCGAAGTATACTTAATTTTCCACGAGCTATTCGGTCTCAGGTGCTAATCTGAACCATTAGACGCCTGCTCTAGTATACTCTCAAGACCTCCCATGGGGTCAGAACACTAATTGTTCCCTAATGTACCCATCACTGTATGCTCTAAGGGATCACTCTAACATCCCTCCTTAACTCTAAATATGATGCATAATTCAACAATTCATTTTTATTCAGTGGTCCTCGGCAGGATACCCTAAATGACTCCCTTCCATTCCTAATGTCGAGTTCTTTTTCTTTATTCAGCTTAACCAAATCTTCTTTTTTTCTTTATTTTAGAAATTCTACTCAACACTTAGGAATGAAATGAGATTCTGTACTTTCTCAACAATTAAGGGTACATTGGCGCTACAACGCCCATAATTCATCTCGTATCCGAATTCCTTACACTATCATAATTTAATCATTTCGGGATCCCTGTCGATACCACCTCCCATATTTCTTATTTATGAATTTCCTTATTCAGTTATCCATGCATCATATAACATTTACAACTATATCATACCAATAAGTATTCAATGGCATCACAATATACAATCCATTATACCACATTCATCACACATTTTCATCACAACATTCATCATGTATCTAGCACACGTATATCTATATACACAATCATCCATAATCACATATTCAATCATGTTACATACAGCCAATTAACAATTGTCATATTGCATGTAGTACTAAGAAATCATCACACAATAATTATTAGACATACCACATAATATACATATCGACATTCACCATTTACTACTACTTAACAAGTTATCCCATATTTAACGTCACTAGAAGTTTACTTATATATGCAACTAGATGTAAGCGTTCACATTATATCCCTACCGTTTATCTAGTTCACATCATTAGCATTCCCTTAATTTAGCTCGTTAGTAAAGACATACTGTCACTTAATTTAATTCTTTATGTAACTTTCAATTATTTGTTTAATAATTATTCTTTAATTAGGTATGATTATCTCTTTACTCAATTTAATTTCCTAAGGTCCAATTATGAACTCTTTAGTCATCGTCAAGAGGTCTCGCTATTGATTTTCCTTTACTGATCCAATTAAATTTTATTAGTTAAATGACCCGTTTCCTTGGTCATTAAAGGGGTCACTAATTCTTTATGTATAATTATCAATTTAGTGATGTTCTTTCTAGGTTCATGACTACTTATCTTTTTGTACCTTTTTCATTATTCCCCTTATTAACTAATTTTCTCCTTAGTTACATTCTTTTAATCAACTAATTTTACTTCTTATGGTGTTGATTTGTTGCTTAAGAACTTAGGTACCGCTCTAACCTCTATGTTATGAACTTGGTCATGTTATTCCTTAGTCACTAAAAGTTGTCATCTAATTTATTCTACTTCTTGTTATTACTTAGTTTAAAGTCTAAATTTCATTTCCTTTCTACATTGTTTACCTTTACAAGTGATTAATACTCTATAACTTATTTATTTCATGTATGTCATGTCCTAAAATCCTGCTTACTTAGTTAATTATATATATATATATATATATCATGTATCATATAGATATTTACTAAGTTCCCTGTCACTTGTATTATTAATTTCTAAAGTTTTTAACTCCTAACACTTATTTCTTAACTTAGATTCCTAATGATCTCATTTATTTCTTTTAGGCACTTTTCTCTTTTCTTAATCTATTTATTAAATTCCTTCCTCTGTAACTTTTTCCAAATTGAACTCTAAAATTCCTTTTTATTTATTTTCTCTCTTCTTTTTTTTCTACTTGGGTTACTTAGGCTATTAAAATATTTAAACTCAAAATTTCATTCCCTAATGAAATCCTTTTCTAAGTTAGTCCTACTTTGTCAATCCCTTTTTACATTTTATCTCAATTGGTCACTAATATTTCTAATTTCTAACGTCCATTTCATTGTGCTTCAAAAATTTCTTTTTCTTAGCTCATAAAATTTATTTGGGTCTAATCATGTCACTTATTAATAAACCTTTTTCAAGTAAAATTTTCCATTTTTTCAAACTCAACTTATTTATCTAATTAACTTTTATAAAGTTTTGTAATAATTTAAAACAATGTCGCTTTTAGTAAAATAAATGTCTTAACTGTCGGGTTGGTAAATCTTTCTTAAAAACATGATGTCGTCAAAATGCTCTCGGTGATACGTGACGATAAATTAATTCCTAATAGCGGGGCTTACCAGAAATAAATTATAAATTACATATCATTACTGTAAAATTTAAATAATAATAATAATACAACCAAATCGAATAAAACTGAGCCCGCCTAAACACTAAAATTCCTAAATTTTTCGTTACGACTCCGATCGTAATAAAATCCTTCCAAACACACGAACGTCGAGTTACATCAATTAAATTTTTTAAACTACCCATTAACTTGAAAATGTTAAATTTTTAACTGTTGGTTATGAAAAATTACGCGATTTGAAATCAAACCGTTAGATCACAACGAAATTCAAAACAGAGGTTCTCGAGTATACGAGCAATATTATGGAACGGTTAAAAACAAGTTTAGACAAGGTAAGACCCCCTTTACCTCACGAAACACTCGCTGCCCGGAGGAAGGAAAATGACGAACTCGCTAAAAAATCGCTAAACACCCTGATTCGCCATCCGATTGCTTCCGTGTCACTAGAAACTAACATGCATGGATTTTTGAGTCATCAAGGGCAGCCAAGAAAATACTAACAGCCATGAAATTATTCAAAATTAAAAGATCGTTTACCAAAAATTCACCATTTACTCTGTATTTTCCACCGTTCATCGCTCACCGCCGCCGATCGTTGTTGATTGCCCTCTGGTACCTAAAAACTCAACATGCAATGACTCAAAGGGGGTAGAGCATATCACGGCCAGCAAGAAAAACAAGGGAAAACAACCATGGAAAATCTAGAAATTGAAAGCACTTAAGGAAATGATCGTCAAAATTTACTGATTGTTCGAAACCTTCCGCCGAGTACTCCCAATCGTTCCCAGGATCTAATAAATGACATAATGATTATTAAGAAAAGAGGGTCACAGTTTGGAGTCCAAATCAGCATTCATGTGGCTGGAATTTTTAGAAGAGAAACCTAAGGAAACCAAGGAGAAGAATGATGGAAGATTCACCTTGAAGATTTGGATGTCAACCGTGAGCTGAGGGAGGAATTTATGGTGGTGGACGGTGGTTCTAGGTGGCTGGAAGGGAGGTGGTGTGGGTGCTGGAATCTTAGAGAGAAAGAAAGAATGAAGGGTTATGGTTGGGGCCGAGAAGAAAGAAGAAAAGAAGTGAATGAATGGTCATGGTATCTTGGTATGGTGTTTTATGGTATGACAATTTCTTATAATGGTAGTTTGATGATACATGGTATGACATAATAAAATGAAAAGAAAGGTGCATTAATTAAACAAGGGCAGCGTGATATTGATGGTCACTTGGTGATAGGAAATGAAATAGAGTAGTATTAAAATTTTAAGGCAATGTATAACATGGTTATGGTAAAGCATGATAGTATGGTGTATGGTATAGTTACAACTTGTTAAGCAAGTTGTAAATCCTTACAAAAGAAAGAGTTAGGGAGAAGAGGACATGTGGTATTCTGGCTGAGCAAGGAGTTAGGGTGAAGGAGACAAGTGTCTAGTGGGTGGGAGAAAGTGATTGGCCCTTGTTGTATGAAGAAGCTGAAGTGGCAAAACCAGGGGCATCCACGTTTTTAGGCTTCTAAGGCCTGATACAGGCTGAATTAGGAAAACGGCCCAACATAAGAATTGTAGGACTTTTTCTTATCTTTAAATTGATATATGGTATAAAACGTTTCATTGAGAAACGAATGAGATATGACCCATTTACCAAAAGAGTGTAAGGTTGTGATGGATGTTTCTTACAAAGATTAATTTTATGGGCAAAATTAGTGAGGAGTTTGACTTCGTGCCCTTCATCAAAGTTGTAGGGAATTAAGTTTAGAAAATTTAGACTAAACAATTATTCGATTTCAAGGTCATACGAGTCAGAAATGCAAAAACTACTTAACATACTGCAAGTTACCACTAGGAAAACACGAATCAGTATGGTATTTTAAATTCTCAAATTTATGGACAAGAATTAGCTTTCAAGCCCTTCATAAAGTTTGTAGATATTCTTTTTCTCTTTCAATTGATATATCATCTGTGATGATCCAAGTTTGGTAGCCCGAGATATACCCGCTTTACAACAGGGTGCTCTAGAAGCTTCCCGGATCAGCTACGACTTCAGAAATAAATTCACCATTAATTCTCCTTTGAGAATTTGGTTTCCTGTCCTTGATTAACATTGTAGATCTTTTTGATACAGACCCATAGCAAAAAGAATGGAGTGATTCAAGCACCGAACAAAGGATATATACGAATTTTAATGAAGGCTGCCAGCATGATGATGAAACAGCTAAGGGGTTGTAAAGATCTATTAAACTGTACCGATTTAGAAGGAGTTATCCTTTGATGCCTTCATGAAAAATGTAGATAATTTTGTTACAGAGATTTTGACACCAAGTTTACGCGAATCAAAGGTTATGAATTTTAAGGCGCAGGGAAAAACATATGAGAGAGTTATGAATTTTTTTTTGAACCATGCGCAGGGAAAAACGTCCAAACAATGGAATTTTGAGGCGAACATACTAGATGTTCAATTTTGAGGTTGAAAGAGTAGGAATCAGAGTTCGGGGCTAGAAATGAAGATTAGAGATCTTTTCAAAACAAAGAGATTGAGACATAAATTGTTTGATTCCAAGATTGTATGCGAAATTTGGATCCAAAACACCAAAGGTATTCAGGTCGAGTTTGAAAATGATTTATAAAGAAACTGATTTATGGAAAAATGAGGGTGATAGAGTCCGAACTGAGCTTCGGCCTCTTCAGGGAAAGTTCCTAAAATGTCAAAATGAGGTATATGAATGGTAAAACGTAGGAGATGTTAAAGGTTCTGATTGGGCCGGTCAGGCTAAGTCAGACACCCTTAATCTTTTACGAAACAATCCTAACAAGACTAGTTTCCCTACTAGATCACTAGTCTCAGGTGGAACAGTCAGAGTCCGACCTCCAGCTGGGTCCCAAAGTTCAAATCTAAGGAACCCGACAGTGTTTTATTATTAATCATAATTATTAATTAAATAAACAATTTAAAATATAATTTTAAAAAAAATATTATTATAAATATTTATATATTTTCAAAATAATCAATTGAATATATTTTATCAATATAAATCTTAAATATCAGTTATTAAGCATTAATTCATTATGCTAAACTAAATGTTACTAGCAGGGATTAATTATCAACTAAATAATTATCGACTAAATAATTATCAACAAATTAATACTCAATCAAAATAATTGTTATATAGATGATGTTATAAAATTTCAAACTAAATAAATAACACTTTTAAAATTAAACAATTAAACATTTAATATATTTTCAAAATAAATAATTATTCATTGGAGTTGGATATTAATTATCCAAATGAAGTATTATCTATTAAATATTATTGACAGAAAATAATTATCAAATAAATATAATTATAAATCAATTAATACAAAATAATCGATATTAACATATTATTTTTAATTAGACAGTATGGTCGAACGTTATTCAGGTTATTACCATTTTCTTATCTATGTTTCTTTCAGTCGTTATATTCTCTCGGTGTTCTTATACTTCATATTAAGTATCTTAACTAGCTCTGTTCTTCACTATTTTTCTCATACTAGACTGTTTGTCAAAATAGACCGAAGCCTCAAGCTTCCTACTATGAGCTTAACAGAGTATCCAAAGGAGTCTTGAGGGTCTGGTTTCATATTCTCAAAAATTAGAGTTATTACAAAGGGCACCACGACCGCACCAAGCAACATGCAACCATCACAACTTCTATTGATCATTACTAAAACAAACATGAAAGCATTGACAACCCAGGATCCTTAACAATGTACATACATCATCATCATCATCACCACATCAAACACCATAGCCAAGCACTCAAATTCTCAAAATCAACATGCAAACACTCCATGCATCATTTATTATCACTAAAACTATAAATGCACACTTGGATCAAGGTTTAATGGGTGAGCCCCCCTTTACCTCAGGTTGTTATCTCACGGTCTAGAGAGGGAGAGGGTGGATGGTGTTTCTCTTGTTCCAAGCTTTCTCAAGGGTGTTGTCAAACTCCAAAGATGGTGACCAAAGTTGCCGCCTTATTGAGATGGTGAGCAAAAACCCTTCCTTGCCAAGATGGTACTTTTGGGTTCAAGGTAAAAAGGGAGGAGGAAAACTTTAAAATTTGTGAGGATGCCAAGAATGAGAAGGAAACAACATGCATGAAGCTTGATAGTGATTTGGAGACCAACAATAGATACACATGCACAAGGGTGAGGGTTTTGAGTTTACACTAGAAGGAAATGAGGGTTAGATTTTTGGGTGGCCTTTAAGAGTAAAGGAGGTAGCCACGGTGAGGGAAAAGGATAATGATGTTGATCGAAAGAAGGGGAAGGAGAAAATAGGAGGAGGTAGCTAGAAAAGATGGTGCTGTTTGGTGGTGGTGTTTATGTAGAGGGAGAGAGAAATAAAAGAGCTAACTTGGTGAGCAAGGGAAAGCTAAATGAGAGAGTGAAGTGGTGCTATGCTGAAGGGAGTGGTGTGATCTATAGAGGGGAAATAGTGCACCGAGTTTGAAAAGGAAAGAGTGATGAGAAAATGCATAAAGAAATTAACTTGGTAATGTTTTAAGTTTGAGAGCAAAATATTTTAGGTACATGACATGCAACCAATGGGAGGGGGAATATATGCATCGGGAAATTAATTGTAAGAGGCATGATATAAGGTTTCTAGAAAGCATAAAAAGAGACTTTGACAAGATTTGGTTTAGGATCATTATAAAAAGGTATAAAGATTAATTAAATATTAAAATGTTAATCTGATGGAAAAAAGGAAGAAGATTACAAAATTTAAATTTGTTTTAGGGGCCAGAATTTGGGAAAATGTCCAACATCAAACTAGGATATAACATTTCCCTGTTTAAAAGAAGCTACAGAAACCAAAATTTTGATATTGGGAAAAAGAGATATGATCAAAATACGAAGGGCTGCCAAAATTGGTTTCAAATCAGGTACCACAACCTTCTTTTTAAAACTGGGATCAAATGGTTGAGAATTTACAAAAAAGGCCAACATCAAAGTTTTAAAATGAGCTAAAGCACATAATTTTTCGATATCGGGAGAGGAAGATATGCTCTGAATACCAAAAGTTGTTTAGGGTATGACGAATATATAAAACAGTAACTTAGAAATTAAACTGGATGAAAAAGGTAAGAAATTAAATTTTGGAGTTTTGTCAAATTTATAAATATTTAAATCAAGAAAATTACAAAAAAACGGATCAATTTTGATCATGGACGAAGAAAATGTGACCAAAATACTAACAAGTGCGCAAATAATTCAAGGAATTAATTAGGCACTAGCTTATTTTCCAAATTGGGTGAAATGCATAAAGGATTGGGCTTTGGGCTCAACATGAACATTGTAGAGGGTTTTGATTCAAAAAATTAGAAGTTGGAATCAGAAATTTTTGACGTCGGGAGATAAAATTATGTTGAAAATAACTCAACACGCGTAGAGCTCAATTCGCAAACAAAGTTCAAAGGTAAAGATAATAAGGTCGAGGTTCGAACCGACTCTCAGGGAATCCAAAAATATACCTCGGGAAATGTACTTGATTCAACATTAGATACGCTGAGCTTTCTCCTCACCTCATGACTTTAAGTATTATCTGTCGCTTGATTCGATTCTTGGTTCAGCTTCTGATAACTTTTCCAATGAACACGTCCTTCAGGGCATCTCTTAGAGTCATTTTTTATTATTCTTAAAATTATTATATAATCTTTATACCAGTTTAGATCACATCACCCTCATTACCTTCTTTTCCTTTCTCATCATCTTAATTTCTCTTAATTAATCACTTAAATAAATCATAAATCATAAATCAATTATTTCTCATCACTTTTGTCTTAATCAATTTATTAAAACATCAAATATATTTATCACACCATATAATAGGGTCTTACTGCCTCATAAATATCATATATATTGGTCGAAGCCCACAAAATCATCAAAAATCAAGCATCAAATCACTGGCCACAACCACAAACACAAGAAAATAACCTTAAATAGCAACAAAACAAAATAAATGGCCCTACAAGACTTCCCTGAAAGGTCGAGACATTACACTCCGCAACATCTGCAATGTCCCTGTCTTCAGTCATTAACAACAACAGTAAAGGTGAGTGACTGGAAATACAACCAATGCAAATAATCAAATACTATAGGGAAAAACATAACATAGCCAAGAGTTCATCTAATCACATTTAATTGATTCATTTCTACTTACTTTCAATATTCATAATTCTTAAATCTTATTAGTATGATAATTAACAACCCACACTCACAATATCACCATTAACTCATTAGATTTCATCATCAGTTTAAATAATTTCAAAATTGACTCTTAGTCAATAATAATATATGAATCTCTAGTACCCGAATACTAAATTACATCGACTATTAGTTGGTGCTCCTAGCCGACCATTCTAAATCCTACCTAGTCTACTGAGCCTAACCTGGCTCCCCACCTCACCACTAGATCTTACCTGACCACTAGGTAGCTCAACTAGGCCACGCTCGATTAGGGGAGCAAAAACAAAGGGTAAATATACCGATCGGTCGCCTATACCACACAACAATCACATATATCAACTCACATCTCCATATCATTTCATTTAACTCAAAACTCAACGTCCCGACACAACGGCCATCACCCTGGGACCACATCAATGCCACTAAGGCATCTCAATCACTTCTCATCATATTACTACTCATCAATAAAATCAATAATTCTTAGCTAATTAAAAATTTATTTTTCATAATATATCAACATATAGTTTCCTAATTTATAACTTAACCCTCAATGCACTCATAGAAATAAGGTTACAAGACATCATTCAACCATTTTATGGTTTTGGTCATACTCAATCATCAATTGATTCATGACTCATCCCCACAATCTAATCAAAAATATCTAAAATCATATGAATATACACATACACATATTTATGTAGAACTTTGATATAATTAAGCTATCCTACCTTTTTCTTATTTGTAGTAATTGGCTCTCACTATCATTTCCATTAATCTATATGCCAAGCACACCTCTTTACCTCACTTCTACGTTTCTGAAGCTTATAATCAAATGCTGATTATATCTAAATGACTTCAAACACTTCTTTAAAGTTTCTAAAGCTTACCTTTGCCATTTTTGACTTTCATCTCTAAGCTTTGCTCCACCTAAGAGCTTTCTGGCACACGTTCCGTCACCTGGCAACGTCGAAACAAAACCCATTATTGTCGGATGCCATTTCTAGGTTCCAACAACTTAAGTTAACATCTTTGCACTTTAAATTCTTAAAATCCAAGGAACCCAACAACCCCATTTCAAGTGTATGCTCCAGTTAGAAAGGGAGGGGAGGAAACAAGAAATTGAACATGGCCATTAACTCACCATCGCAATGGTACCTTCGATTTTAAGTTCTAGCAAGAAATTGAACTTCTATTTAGCACCATTATCACATGGCCATGTAGGAGAAAGAATTGCTCTGTTTTCTTTTCTTCTTAGTAGAAGTGCACAAGAGAGAAGAAGAAGGAAATGAGTTTTTCATTTAATGTCACAAGGGCATTTTTGTCTTTTTACCTATTCTTTTCTATTCCTTTTATTTCCTTTAAAAATTCACTTTTATATTAAGTAATTAATTATCTTACTTACATCACATGGTAATTAATATTTTACCATCTTAAAATTTAATTTAATCTAATTTTGTAATCAATCACCTTTAATTAATTAATTTAATTTCATCACCAATTAATTTAATGTAATTTAATTCACCAGAACACTCATTTAATTTATTTATTAATTCTATACAACACAATTAATTAATTTTAATAGTCAGGATGTTACATTTTATATTTTAATATAAAACTCAATCGTATCGCATCCTCCAACGAAGCCGTGCTTGATGTTCAATCCATTATATCCTTGTTGTATCATTTATGTGTTAGCTTTTTCTCAATTATAAGAATCCTTATACTTTTTGGACACAATCAAGATGTATAAGTCATATATCAGTGTCTAATATGTGTTCAATACTAATACTTCAACATTTTTTGAATATTTAGACTTTCTAGATAAAAGTGCATTAATTTGATATTAAATTTTAAGACACTTAGCTTTACTTGTGATATTAACAGGATGGAAAGAAGTAACTTAAAATTCCTCATGCTAAAGATGTTAGTTGTTACATTTGTGAAGACTTAATCACAATACATATAATAGATATAAATACTAAGTAGATGAGATTTTACTGACCTAATACATTTTGAATGGATGGCTATGAATGCTAAAATTGGATAGTAATTATGTTAAGAACATGTCTGGTTGAAAAAGTAGTTAATAATATTTCTGGACCAGACCCCAGACTACGTGATTACATCCTGACCCCAGCATTTGTTAATAACATACATGAAGGTACTCAAACTAAATAAAGTATGCTTTTTTATGATCTAACCTATTTATTTAAGTGTTTCAGGAATTATATATTAAGTTCACAAGTTACAAGTGACAGGGGAGTCCATAAAATCAAAAGTCTAATCCTTCAATAGTCAAAATTTAGAGTTTAACCAAAAAGTCTAGTTCAATAATTTTGTCATATGAATCAACTCAATCAAACCTTAGACTTTTGAGCATCCAGAATTTTTAGTAAGAACTTTACTTCAAAGTACAAATCACAATGTTCTAAAAACTCTTTGATGATGCATTGGAAGTCAAGCTCTTATTAAGAAGAATGTGCTTATCATCAAAAAGGATAAGAGACAAATCAGTAGAATAACCAATACAGTTTTTTGAAGACCTCAATGTAACAACTCTACACATTTTAGAAAAGTTGAACCAAGTCAGCTTATGTGTCAGATTAAATCAGAAGAATTACAGTATTGATCTCTATGTAATTACTAGAACAAATAAAGCCAACAATTAGCTTTATTCTCTGAAGATATCAAGGAACAACTTATTCATGTAAGTGTTAAAGTTCCTTGCTACCAGACTCTTGAACATCCTTTGAGATCATCAAAAGTCTAGTACCTACGAGGATTTCCAATGTTCATATCTCCTTTCCAAATCAACAACGGTCATTTCATTTTTCTTATATATATTATTGGAGAAGTTCTTTTTCAAATAAAAGAAGAGAAGCCTATCAAGAATACTTAGTCTTTGTGATCAAACTCTATCTAATCTCTTCTTAGTTCTTCAAAGGCAAAGACCTTCTTTGTTGTCCGGCTTCTAGTAGATCTTGGTCTCTTGTCTTTCTTAACTTAGTGTATTCATTCTTCATTGTATATCCTTTATATGAGAAACCTTACACTTTCATAAAAATCAGTTATTGTGTAAAAGTCTGGTGAGCTACCAGGCTTTAGTTTTAATAGGAAACAGTTGTGGCCTGGAAAGGCTTTTCAAAGAATTCTTGGGTTGTTGAGCTAGGAGTGACTTGTTGAAAGAATACTTAGGTTTAAGCCAGGAGTGGTTGGAGTCAAGAATACTTATGGCACTAGTCTGGTGTTGTTATTGTAACGGAGATTTTACAATAGTGGAAATCCTTCAAGTTAGAAAGGACTGGACGTAGCTTTTATGTTATAAGTGAACCAGTATAATTTCTTGGTGTTCTTCCCTCTCCTTTCATTCCTTCTTGCAATTCTGTCTTATAAAAGTCTTATTACCTGTGCATTTAAGGTTCAAAATTCTACAAATGAGTCTAAGACTTATTCAACCCCTCTTTCTAAGTTTGACTCTGAACCATCAATTTGTATAAGAGCTTGTCCTTTGGGTTGATTACCCCTTTGAGTGAAAATGATCAAGATCCATGGCAGCTTCTCAGAGTAATTAGATAATTGTAGAAGGTTCATCTATCAACAGGCCACTAGCTTTCTTTGGTGAAGACTACCCATACTAGAAGGATAAAATAGAGATGTTCATAAAATCCACCCTATCAGTTTATGGGAAGTCATCATAAATGGTGACTATGTAGCCCTTGTTAATAAAGATGGAAAGCTGAAGTTTAAAGATGAATGGAGTTTTTATGAAGTAAAGAAAATGAAGATAAATACTAAGGCCAGATTCTTACTTACTTGTGCTCTTAGTACATCAGAGTACAATAAGGTGTTTAGCTATAAAATAGCCAAAAAAGTCTAGGGTGCCAAGAAGATACTGCTGACCAAACAGTATAATACTTTCAAGATGGAAGAACATGAGACTATGGATCAAATGTTTGGAAGATTCTAGACTCTGCTAAATGAGCTCAAAGCTCTTATAATTACACCTTCCACAAATCACACTAATGTGAAGCTTCTTGGAAGTCTTCTAGAGAATTTTGATGCCAATTGTTAAGCACTAAACGAAGCAAAGCATCTGAGTACCTTCTTCTTGAATGAACTGCTTGGAGTACTTAGAGTGCATGAATTAAAGCTAAAATAGAAGCAAGTCAGCAAGCATTCTTCCTCTAAAAGTGTTTCCTTGGAGTCTGATGAATTAGGGAAGAAGTCAAAGGCATTAAAAGCTAAAGAATCCTCAAACTCAAACCCCAACTCTGATGAGTCAGGAGCTGATACAGAAGAGGAGTTGGCCCTTGTAACCAAGTGATTTCATAGGCTGTTAAAGAATAAGTTCAAACTTGAGAAATTTCAAAAGAAGTGATGGTTCAGATATTAAACTTAAAAGGGGGTTGAATAAGTCTGTTAACTTTTTAACTAAAAAGTGATATTTAAATGTAACAGTGTTTTGCACAGTGGACCACACTTTTGCTAGAAAGCGAGCGTGTGAGAGAGAGGGCAATAAACTTCTGAAAATGATAGGGAAAGAGAGAAGTACACAAGAGATTTATACCGGTTTGCCTCTGATAATGCATGATTTATCCTTAATTCCTTAGTTTAAATGTGTATAATTTGCCATCACTTATGTAATATATTACATTTTAACATATTTTTATAATTTGAACTTTATTTAATATTTAATTTTAAAATGAATTAAGGATTGATTTTTAATGGAAATAATGAAATCCTTGTTTCTCTTATTTTGTAAGGAATAATTGAGCTTGTAAATTGAAGAATTATGACCAAGGATCAAGAGGAAGAAGCCATCAGTGATTGCATATCAAGAAATTGTCCAAAAATCATGAAAATGCACCATAACAGTTAAATGAATCGATTCATGAGAAGCATGAATCGATTCAAGCGTGAAAATGGCCCAGGAATTGTAAAAACCAGTGCATGAATTGATTCCCCTGGTATGAATCGATTCACATGAATAAAAAGGCCCAGGATTGTAAAAATTAAGCTATGAATCGATTCATCATCACCCTGAATCGATTCATATGTCTGATTCACTCAAAAATCACGTAAAAATTAGCTTGAATCCATTCATTTGCTCCTTGAATCTATTCATTTCAATTGGAATGCACAAAATACACTAAATGAATAGATTCTTGAAGTTAAAAATTGAATTCTGAGAAGTGGAGATAGCCTTGCATCGCACCAGGAAATCAAGATTGTATTATTGCAATAATTCATGCTCCACTCAGCAGAAAGTGATTAGCTCCATTAAGGCAAATTGGAATTTTTAAATGCAACATCCCATGCCATTAGTTGCTATAAATAGGAGAAGAAATAACGTTGTTGGACACACCTTGCATCCCTTCACACTTCTCTTTCTTTCTTTCTTCTCTGCTTAGGAGCATCAGAGGTGTTGGAGCAAACTAAAATGCAGAGAATATAAGAGCTAGAGAATAGAGGCTTTCTCATTCAACAACAAAAAAATACATGATTACAACTATTGATATGAGAGAGTTCTAACTAACTTTGTTAGCCTTTAAACAGAATAACTAAGTCTAATGTTTAGATTCCTATTCAACATTCCCCTTTAATCTAATATTCAGCATATTTCATTCTAAGAAAGTCTCTTACTTTTTCAAATCTCTCCTATCTAAGTGGTTTAGTAAAAGCATCTGCTACTTGATCTTCCGTACAGCAATATGCAAGCTCCAATCTACCTTTACTTACTTGATCCCTGAGAAAATGAAACTTTATTTCTATGTGTTTGCTTCTGCCATGAGACACTAGATTTTTAGACAGGTTTATAGTTGATTTGTTGTCCACAAATAATTGTACAGGCCTTTTATTCTTTAGTTTCAATTCTTCCAACAATGCTTCTAGCTATAGGACCTGACCCACAGCTTCTACAGATGCTATGTATTTTGCCTCACAAGAGGAGAGTGCCACCACATTCTATTTCTTTGAGCACCAAGAAATTGGTGCATCCAGATATTTAAAAAAATAACCAAATATGCTTTTTCTTTCCACTTTATCACTACACCAATTAAAGTTAAAAAAAGATCTATGTTTGCTTCACTCTGGTCATCTCCTTTTGGGAATAAGAGGCCATAATCTTGTGTATATTTCAGATATCTCAGTATATGTTTGGCTACAATCATATAAGGCACTCTTGGATCACTCATAAATCTACTGATCAACCCAACTCTATAGCTAATATCAGGCCTGCTATTACATAGAAACCTGAATGATCCTACAATTTGTTTAAACAGAGTTGCATCTACAGTTTTCTCATTTAGTTCTTCAGTCAACTTCAGATTTGCAACCACTTGTATGGGTGCTGCATTACAATTTTCCATGTTAAACCTTCTCAGAACTTCACAAGTGTATTTCTTCTGATATGGGAATATTCGCTGGTCAGTGTGCATGAACTCAAAGCCAAGAAAATAATTCAAAGTTCCCAAGTCAGTCATTTCAAATTTTGATTTCATCTCCCCTTTAAATTGCTCAATTTCAGTCAGCTCACTACCTGTGACAATTAAATCATCCACATAGAGACACACAAGAAGCAAGTTCCTATGTTTTGTTTCCTTCACATAAACTCCAAATTCAACTGTGTATTTCACAAAGCCTTGCTTGGATAGGAAAG
Organism: Clitoria ternatea; assembly: GCA_037962975.1. Classification (NCBI taxonomy): domain Eukaryota; kingdom Viridiplantae; phylum Streptophyta; class Magnoliopsida; order Fabales; family Fabaceae; genus Clitoria; species Clitoria ternatea. Next base: position 148,301,608 of record CM075671.1, read on the forward strand.
CATCAATCAGTTTGTTCCAAGCTCGAGGGGCTTGCTTAAGGCCATACAAGGCCTTCTTTAATCTATATACTTGATGTTCTCTTCCTTCTGTTTCAAATTCTGGTGGCTGCAGAACATACACCTCCTCTTCTAATGGGCCATTGAGGAAGGCTGATTTAATATCAAGCTGGCACATAGTCCAACTTTTAGAACTAGCAACAACAATCACAAGTCGAATTGTTTCCCTTCTTGCGACTGGAGCATATACTTCTGTGTAGTTTATTCCTTGTTTTTAAAGGAAGCCTTTTGCAACTAATCTGTCCTTGTGTTTAGTAATTGTGCTGTCTGGCTTGTATTTGACTTTTAACACCCATTTCACATCAATAAGGTGTTTATTTTATGGTAAATCCACTAACTCCCAAGTCCTGTTCTTTTAAATTGCCTCTAGTTCCTCAATCATAGCATCCTTCCATTCTCTAATATTAAGGGCCTATTTCCAGTCCAATGGTTCAATGTCTGCCTTGAATGCAAAGTGTACCATCTCACCACTGTCAAGAACCATATTATTATTACACAATTCATAACCTGCAAGTCTGGTGGAAGGAAATTTTACTCTGAGATCTTTTTACAACAGGATTTAATGAATTTGAGGGGCTATGTTGCTTGACCTTTATACTATCTTCAAGGATACATCGAGTATGGGTTTTAGATTTAATTTCCCAATTCCATGATGTAGTTTCATCCATTGTAACATCTCTGCTGATTACAATTTGTCGCTTCACTGGATTATACAGCCTGTAAGCACCAGTTGGGTGATATCCAACCGCTAAAAGAGCTTCACTCTTATCATCTAGCTTCTTTCTTTTCTCATCAGGTATGTGTCTATAGCATAGAGAGCCAAAGATCCTCAAATGCTGCACAAAAGGCTTATCTCTAGACCAAGCTTCTTAAGGTGTGACTGCTTTAAGTCTTTTGGTAGGACATCTATTTAGAACATAAGTAGCAGTTGTGACTGCCTCACCCCAATAGCTGTTGGGTAACCCCTTTTCTTTGATTATACATCGAGCCATATCCAGCAAGGTCCTATTCCTCCTATCAGCTAGGCCATTATGTTAGGGAGTGAAGGGAGCTGTCACTTCATGTTCAATACCCTTTGCATCACAAAACTCATTAAATTCTCTAGAATTGTATTCACCACCACCATCTGTTCTGAGTATCTTTAACTTAAAGTCAGTTTATCTTTCAACCAAGGTACAAAATTTTATAAATAATTAAAATACTTCACCTTTTTCTCTTAATAGGTATATCCAAATCTTTCTAGTCAATTCATCTACAAAGGTTAGAAAATACTTGTTTCCACTAAGAGATGGAGTATCAAAAGGGCCACATACATCTGAATGAACAACACCAAGAGGCTATTTGGCTCTTTAGGGTGCAGTGATCTTAAAGGCTTTCCTTGGTTGTTTGCCTATCAAGCATCCTTCACAAGTTTTCTGTTGGGGTTGGATTGGTGGCAGACCAAATACCGTTTGCTTGCTGTTTAGTTGATTTAAACTTTTAAAATTTAAATGACCATACCTGTAATGACATAGCCAGCTTTCTTCCTCAGTGTTGATGGTGGATAGCCATTGGACTGTAACAACATTTAAATTGATCTTAAAGGTTTTATTTTTGGATAAAAGTGCCTTAAGTATCATCCTTTGTTTGGAATCAAAGATTTCAATATGGTTTTGTTGCATTGCCATAGTGAATCCTTTTCTAATAGCTGCCCCAAGCTGAGTAGGTTGTTCTTCATTGATGGAACATACAACACATCATGCATGTATGTTATTTTCCCATCCTTGCATGTGATCAACACCTTTCCTATTCCTTTTGCAGAGATGGTGCTGTGATCAGTAAACCTCACACTATTTTTAACATTTGGATTAAAGTCTATCAGCCAGTCCCTATTTCCAGTTTTGTGATTCAAACACCCAGTATCAAGATACCAAGAAGAGCAGTCTTTATCACTATTTCCGGTTACCATTAATCACACTTGATCTGAATTAGATCCATCATCATCTTGTGCTAAATGAGCCTCATAACCTTTCTTGTTTTTGTTGTTCGTAATGCCATTATTTCCTGACCAGCATTTATAAGAGTAATGACCAAATTTATCACAGTTATAACACTACACTTTTCTTTTATCAGAAATATTTCTACCACCTCTCCCTCTATGTTGATGACCACCTCTAGGATTTGGATTCTCTTTCTACTCATTGTCGTTGTTGCAATGAGAGTGTTCTTGTGAAGTAGATCCATGTGAATCTCCACTTCTGCCTCCCCTAAATCTTCCTCTACCTCTTTTATTCCAGCCACCACGACCTCTATACTTTTGAGTGGTTCTGGCTTGTAAAGCTTGCTTTGTAGCTTTTTCATTATTTCTTCTTTCAGAAACTCTCTGCTCATGTGCCTCTAAAGAGTCTTGCAACTCTTCAACAGTTATAGTTTCAAGGTCTTTTGACTCTTCTACAGCAACCACTATGTGGTCAAATCGAGGTGTTAAGGTTCTGAGTACCTTTTCAGCAATCTTGGAATCAGATATATTCTCATCACAGTATCGCATCGAATTGGCCACAACTTGTACCCTATTGAAATATTCTACGATGTTTTCTTGCTCAGTCATAGATAGTAGTTCACACTGCCTTCGAAGAGACTGTAACTTCAATTTCTTTATTTTTTCCAGTATTTCCATACACTTGTTTTAGAGTCTCCTGTACTTTCTTTGAGGTTGTGGCTTTAGAAATCTTCTGGAAGATTGTTGCAGAGACACACTGATGCAGTAAAATGCGAGCCTTGTAATCCAATTTCTTGTTCTTTTTAAACTCTTCTTTCTTCTCTGCTGAGGCCTCTTTAGGAGGTTCTTGAAACCCGATCTTCACGACTTCATCGAGTTCTTGAAACCCAAGAATGACATCCATCTTCACACACCAATCATCATAACCTTTCCCATCGAATACAGGAAGATTTCCAGGTATGGCACTCACAGTAGCCATGGAAGCACACCCGTAGTAATGCTTCGAACCCTATCAATGGTGTGTCCCACTCTCGTAGGTCCCTTTCACACAAGCTCTAGATACCAATTTGTTGGAGCAAACTAAAATGCAGAGAATATAAGAGATAGAGAATAGAGGCTTTCTCATTCAACAACAAAAAAATACATGATTACAACTATTTATTTGAGAGAATTCTAACTAATTCTGTTAGCCTTTAAATAGAATAACTAAGCCTAATGTTTGGATTACAATTCAACAAGAGGCACAAAGCCACTAAAGGAATTTCTTCCCCCTCCTCCGTTGTATTTCGGGTTCAGTCTTTCTTATTTTTAGTGTTTTTTAATTATGGAGGGCTAAAACCCTTAGATTGATTTTCTTGGAGAATTATTGTAATTTGATTCTGAGGTTCTTATTTTTAATATAGTATGCTTTTATTATTGTTGATTCCTTCATAATCTTACTTTGCTTGTTTAATTCCATTCTGTTTAATTAAATTTATATGCTTAATCAGTTTAATTATACAAATGGAATAGAATAAGATTTTCATTAAAATGGATAAAGGAAGTATGCATGCTTAATGAATATTTTCATAATCAGTTTTAATTATTATGGTTTGCTTAATTCCATAATATGATAATAGATTATGTATGTAGGCGATGTTCTTATGTATGCTCAATGATTCTTAGATTTTACGATCTTGACTCCTTTTGCTTAATTAGGATGCTTGATTAATATGTTCATTCACTTTGAATATAAGTAAAAGAATTATGAATTGAAAAAGACGCTTAATTGATTAATTCAAATTGAGCTAAGAAATCAACAGTAATAAAAGTGTACAAATCATCTTTTGTGAACCAAGGATAAATCTAATTACAATACTCCAAGAAAATCAATCGCTTGTTATTTATTTGTTCTAAGTTTTATATTTAGTCTGTTTTAAATCTTATTGTTACAACCAAACCAACCCCCCCAAAACATTTTTGTATGTTGAATTTTTGTTTATTAAAATTATTTTAAAACTTGATTTTCCTAAATTTTTGTGTTGATCTTCGAGAGAACGACCTAGGTTCACACCCTAGTACTAAATTATTTTTAATGTATCAATTTGACCGACCATGACAGTCTCGCATCAAATTATAGCGCCGCAGCCGGGGATCAACGATCTTTAGGAAAAGTTTTGTTTTAAATTAATTTTAATTTTAAAAAATTTAAAAAAAATCAAAAATTCCAAAAAAGTAATGATTTGTTTATTTGTTTTGTTTTATTGCATGATTTGGGATTATTATTATGTATTGCTTATGATCATAAAATACATTATTGTATTCTACGTATGACTAGAAGAACATTTATGCATTTACATTCATTTGATCCTGAAATTGATAGAATTTTTCATAGATTAGTTAGAAAAGCTAGATTTAATAATAACTTTGTTGATAGTGATAGTAATAGTATCTCATCTGAATCTGTTGAAAATAATTCTGCAAATTTTTCTGATATGGCTGGACCTCGTGAAAGAACTCTTAGAGAACTAACTGCACCCGAATTCACATACAAAAGTTTTTGTATTCAATATCCTGAAGAGGATATCCCTTTTATGCTTAAGACCGTACTTATACACTTGTTGCCTATGTTTCATGGTCTTATGGGTGAAGATCCACACAAACACCTCAAAGAATTCCACATTGTGTGCTCCACAATGAAACCTCAAAATGTTCAAGAGGACCATGTCTATCTTAAAGCATTTCCTTATTCTTTAGAGGGTGTTGCTAAGGATTGGCTCTACTATCTTGCTCTAAGATCAATCACAAGTTGGAATGACTTGAAGAAAATGTTCTTGGAAAAATTCTTTCCCGCCTCTAGAACTACTACAATCCGGAATGACATATCTAGAATTAAGCAACTCTCTAGAGAATGTCTTTATGAGTATTAGGAGAGATTCAAGAAACTCTATGCAAGTTGCCCTCACCATCAAATTTCTGAACAACTCCTTCTTCAATACTTTTATGAAGGTCTACACCATGTTGATTGCAATATGTTAGATGCGGCAAGTGGAGGAGCTTTGGGAGACATGACTGCTGATGCTACAAGGAACTTGATTGAGAGGATGTCATCCAATTCCCAACAATTCGGTGTAAGAAATGATGCTTTTAAAAACTTGTATGATTCAAATTCTAGTGCATCTGACATTAAACTGGAGAGAAAACTTGACGCTCTCACCACTCTGGTCACATATTTGGCAGTTAATCAAAAATCCATGACTGCCAAAGTGTGTGGCATTTTCACTTCACAAGAGCATCCCACTGATTGTTGTGCTTCTCTACAAGAGAAGGGTAATGATAATCCCCAAGCTTATGTAGCCAACATATACCATAATAGACCTCTACAACAACAATAACAAAACCATGGCCTTTCCACCAACAGATACAACCCAAGTTAAAGGAACAATCTAAATCTGAGATGGGGAAATCAACAAACCAACCCCCCCAAAACATTTTTTTGTATATTAAATTTTTTGTTTGTTAAAAATTAATTTTAAAACTTGATTTTCCTAAATTTTTGCGTTGATCTTCGAGAGAACGACCTAGGTTGACACCCTAGTACTACATTAATTATTTTTAATGTATTAATTTGATGGACCACAACAGTAACACGTCAAATTCTATCCCCAACCCCCATTTCAAAACCATGCACCAACCTTTCAAAAGCCAACACCTCAACCATCCACAAGTGGCCCTTCTTTGGAAGAACTGGTGAAACAAATGGATGTACAAAACTTGGAGTATCAACAAAGAAATGATGCTACTATCCAAAGCTTAATCAATCAAATTGGACAATTGGCTTCATCATTGAACCACTTACAGTCTCAAAATTCTAACAAATTACCATCTCAACCAGCTGCAAATCTAAGGAATGTGAGCGCAATTTAGTTAAGATCAGGTAAGAATCTTGAGGCACCCATACCCAAGGAACCTAAGAAACAAACCACTAAGCCTGTAATAGTTGAGAACGATGTACCCTCTTCAAGCACAGGGAAGTCTAAGATATAATTACCATAAATCCCACCTTATATCCCTTTTCTATTTCCACTAAAAGCAATTCCAAGCAAGAAGATGAAGAAGTGGACAAAGAAATTTTGGATACTTTTAGGAGAGTGGAAGTGAATATACCTCTTCTTGATGCAATCAAACAAGTCCCTAAGTATGCCAAATTTCTGAAGGAGCTGTGCACTCACAAAAGAAGATTGAAGAGCAATGAGAGGATAAGCATGGGAAGAAATGTTTCAATACTGCTTGGTAAGGAAGTTTCCAATATTTTAAAAAATGTAAGGATCCAGGTACATTCTTTATACCCTGTATCATAGGCAATAAAAAATTTGAAAATGTCGTGTTAGATTTAGGAGCTTCAATAAATGTTATGCCTATGTTTGTTTTCAAAACTCTATCTCTTGGAACTTTACAACCTGCCAGTGTAGTGATTCAGTTAGCAAATAGGAGTACTACTTACCCTGCTGGATTATAGAGGATGTTTTGGTTCAGGTAGATCAACTTGTTTTTCCAGCTGACTTTTTCATACTTGATATGGATAAAGTGTGTCTGATATTCTTATTCCTATAATTCTGGGAAGACCATTTTTGAAAATAGCCTGAACCAAAACAGATGTTCATTCTGGAACTCTCTCTATGGAATTTGGTGAAACTAGACTTCAATTCAATATTCTTGATGCTATGAAACACCTGTCTGAAAATTATTCTGTTTTTCATATTAACATTATGGATGAATTGATTTATGAATATCTTTCTGATATCTCTTAAAGTGTTGATTTGGAATGCATGAATGATTCATACAATTGTTTTACATGCAATGATTTTGAAAGTTGTGCTATTTATGCTGAAATTGATAAATACATACATGCTGATTCAAAATCTTTTGATATGTCTGTTAACCATAAGCAGCTAGAATACACTAACCTGAGTATAGGATTTCAAAAAGACTCTTAACAAAATTGTTGAGGTGTAAAGAACAGAATCCAAATCTGCTTTGTTAGTTCTATCTATTTTGCAGGCACCCAAATTGGAGTTAAAGCCCTTACCTAAGAACCTCAAGTATGTATACTTAGGCAATGATAAGAAACTCCCAGTGATAATTTCTACTTCTCTTGATGAAAATCAAGAAGAAAAATTGTTACAGGTTTTGAAAAAGCACAAGAAGGCTATAGGTTGGACATTGGCAGACATTCCTGGTGTTGGTGTATGCACTACGAGCTATTAATGTATCAATTTTAACTTATCAATAAAATTAGTATGTTTAGTTTTTTAGACTAATTTTAATGCTATTTATCCTGGAATAATAGGTCATATGAGAATTATTCCTAAAATGTCCCTAATCAAGTATTTACATGGGGACATGTAAATACATTAAGATTAGTGTGTGAATGTACTAATGATTTGATCTCACAAATAATGGATATATGATATCAAGTCTTTACACGGGTACACATTAAGAGTAATGTTGTACTAGACAGACCCACCATGAGAACGTTGCATGGATCGTTACATAAGTGTCATAAACGTTTCTCAATATGATAATGGTATAGAGTCCTTCAACCTAAAGTCACTACAATTCCTATATAAGGAGTTTATTGTTTTAATACAATCAAACGTTATCTGTAATAAGATGACCATAAAGATTATGATTAGGAAATAGACAAATTATGCAGAGGGATATGAGTGATGTAGATGGAATTTGTCTCTCCTATATGACAGGAGTGATATCTATGGTCCACTTGATGGAGTGAGACTAACGAAATGCATGGCCATGCTAAAAGGAATAAATATTAGATATTTATTCTGTAAAGACTACTCTGGTATCAAGTAAAATGAATTGGGCCCTACAAGGATGACGACGACCATGCCTTGGGCCCAATTAGATATCATAACAAAAGGAATAAATATATAAAATAATTATCACTTATAGGTCATGTCGATGATAAATAATATTCAGACATAATGATGTATTGCTAGATACCGCTCTTATTTTATCTTAATAATAAAATAGTTTATTATTAATATAACAGAATATTTTACCTATAGGGTCACACACATAGAGTAAGCCCACCAGAGGATAGTTTTATTTTAGTTAGACTGAAAATAAAACTATTTGGGCCTAACTCATTTAGAATGAGTCAGGAGCCCAATGTTTAATGAGAGCTGAGGTCAAGACCTAAGCCTATATATAGAGCATGAGATGCTCATAGGCTGCTGCTTAGAAATTAGACTATAATCAAATTTCCGTACTAGCATTCGGAACTTTGTTTTTCTGGTGGGAGTGCTCGTGTGGACTCCTAAGGGCGAAGCTACAATTGCTTCGATCGAGGAACTCGTTTTACGTCTACAAGAGGTAAACCCTAATTAAAAATTTTAATTTTGTATAATGCCTTGAGACATTTGTGTTTTAATTCTTTTTGGGAATCCTTTGTGTTTTCGCTGCCTAACCCTGATGGGATTCCCTTACACTTGGAATTAGCCCTTCCATGTGCATGCACAGGATATTTCTAAAAGAAAATGCTAAACCAATAAGATAGCCCCAGAGGAGACTCAACCCTGTAATCCTTGAGGTTGTTAAGAAGGAGATTACCAAGCTTTTACAAGCAGGAATCATTTATCCTATGTCTGACAGTCAATGGGTGAGTCCGATTCAAGTGGTTCATAAGAAAATAGGGATTACAGTTGTGAAAAATGAGAAGGATGAATTGATCCCTACCAGAGTGAAAAATAGTTAGAGAGTCTGTATTGAGTACAGGAGACTAAACTAGGTGACGAAGGACCATTTCCCTTTACCCTTCATTGATCAAATGATTAAGCGTCTCACAGGTAAGTCTCACTATTGTTTTCTTGATGGATTCTCTAGATATTTTCAGATTCACATTGCACCTAAGGATCAAGAAAAGACCACATTCACCTGTCCCTTTGGCACATTTACTTATAGGAGAATGCCATTTGGCCTATGCAATGCTCCTGGAACTTTTCAAAGATGCATGATAAGTATTTTTCATGATTTCATTGAACATTGCATAGAGGTGTTTATGGATGATTTTACTCTTTATGGATCTTCTTTTGATGCATGCCTTGATAGTTTGGATAAAATTTTAAATAGATGTATTGAAACTAACCTTGTCTTGAACTATGAAAAATGTCATTTTATGGTAGAACAAGGAATAGTTTTAGGGCATGTAATCTTTGAGAAAGGAATTGAGGTAGATCCTGCCAAGATAGAAGTCATATCACATTTACCTTACCCTTCTTATGTACAAGAGGTTCGTTCTTTTCTTGGTCATGCAGGTTTCTACAGAAGATTCATAAAAGATTTTAGCCAAAAGGCTAGACCCACTATCCAATCTGCTTCAAAAGGATAATGTATTTGAGTTTGATGAAAAGTGTAAAGAGGCCTTTAATTATCTCAAGCAAGCCCTATGATTGGACAACCCCATTCGAGTTGATGTATGATGCCTATAATTATGCATTGGGAGCTATCCTTGGTCAGAAGATTGACAAACAGCCTCATTTGAGTTGATACCTTCATAATCTTACTCTGTTTGTTTAATTCCATTCTGTTTAATTAAATTTGTATGCTTAATCAGTTTAATTATACAAATGGAATAGAATAAGATTTTCATTAAAATGGATTAAGGAAGTATGCATGCTTAATGAATATTTTCATAATCAGTTTAATTATTATGGTTTGCTTAATTCCATAATATGAGAATAGATTATTTATGTAGGCAATGTTCTTATGTATGCTCAATGATTCCTAGATTTTACGATCTTGACTCATTTTGCTTAATTAGGATGCTTGATTAATATGTTCATTCAATTTGAATGTAAGTAAAGGAATTGTGAATTGAAAAAGACGCTTAGTTGATTAATTCAAATTGAGCTAAGAAATTAACAGTAATAAAAGTGTACAAATCATATTTTATGAACCAAGGATAAATCTAATTACAATTCCAAGAAAATCAATCGCTTGTTATTTATTTGTTCTAAGTTTTATATTTAGTCTATTTTAAATCATATTGTGACAACCAAACCAAACCCCTTAAACATTTTTGTATGTTTAATTTTTGTTTGTTAAAATTATTTTAAAACTTGATTTTCCTAAATTTTTATGTTGATCTTTGAGAGAACGACCTAGGTTCACACCCTAGTACTACATTTTTTTAATGTATCAATTTGACAAACCACAACAGTCTCGCATCACCTCCAACACAGAGACTACATCCAGTACCTTCAACTTGAAGGATTTTTCACTATGTAAAATATTTCTTTTACATAAACAACCCAGACTGAGCCTATGAGTATTATTGACTCCAGCTACTCTGGCTTAAGCACACCCCCATGCTTCTAAGTATTCTTGAATTCAGTCACTCCTGGCTTAAGCATAACCCATGCTTCTGAGTATTATTTTACAAGCACCCACTCTTGGGGAAAACCCAAGTATTCTTTCATGAGCCACTCCTGGCTCAAACCCAAGTATTCTATCCAAAGCCTCTTCAAGCCAAAGTGTTTCCCAACAGATCAATAGACCTTTTGTGTGACATGCCCATCTTTGTGTTTCTGATTCACTCTCACAAACTCTCTCTTTTTCTTTTCTTCTTTCATATTTTTATTTTCTATTCATATAACTCTCTATTATTCTTTTGTAATCTCTTTTCTTTTCTTCTGAGACATCTATATCTATTACTCTCTCGTGCATACACATATATATATATATATATATATCTTTTTAGAGGAGAGTTATAATATATATGGTATTCTTGCTGATAGAGATAGATCCATTGGATGACCATTGAAGAGTAAGTCATTCAAATGCTTAAGAGAAGTCTTCTTAACAGATATGATCTTTAAGAAGAGTTTTTCTTCTTGCTGAGTATAGATCAGAGAGCTTTCAAGATTTATGCAATTGCAGGCATAGAGTCAGTTTCACTAAGATGGAAAGATCTTCATTGAAAGATGGATCTTTGATCTACTTTATTTCAAAATTTCCTTTCTTGTGATAACACTTTGAGCTGAGAAGGAAATATGCTTTATTGAGTCATCATATATAGGTCCAGACATGATGTGTTCAAAAGAGAATATCTGAGATTAGATTGAGGTCTGGTGAATCATAAAATGTTGATGATGAGACTCAAAACTTCAAGAGATATTCCAATCCTTTCTTGTGATTTTAAAGAAGGTCTGAAGCATCCTCTATGTGGAGACAAAGTCTGATTGAAAAAGGTTGTCTTAAACTGTGAGTTCTTTCAGATTCTTTGAGGCTTGCTATATGACATGAAGAGTCTGGGTCTATTACATGTCCAGAAGAACGTTTTTCTTAGGAGAGATATTGCCACACTTTGTGTGTTTCTTTGATGCATAGCCTTCTTAGTTTTGTCTTACCAGACTTATTAAATACGAGCTCCCCCTTTGATTTATAACCCATGCTTTATATCCTGAAACACTCAAATAATCTTATCAAATGTTTAATAACTCATAACTTGACTAATTAAGATGCTTGATGTTGGTTATCAACAAATCTAAGGGTACTTCAAAAAGTCTTCTTGGTTCTAACAAGAAGGACCACAAAGGTAAAAATCAATTTAAGTTTAAAACTAAAAAGTTTGTTCTGGAATATTTTAACTATAAGAAACCAGGACACATGAAAGCAAAATGCCCTCTCCTAAATAAAGACAAAAAGGACAAAAGAGAAAAATAAAATTCTCCAAGAAACAGAAGGGGTTGATCATATGGGATGATGAAGGATCATCTAGTTCTGAAGAGTCTGATAAAGAGACAAAGTTTGATCAAATCTGTCTCATGGCAAAATAAGGAACCAGACTCTGAAACAAGCTCAAGCGACTTAGAATCAGAGGATGTAAGCTATTATGAACTTAAACAAAATTATGATCTATTATTCAATGAATTTTCAAACCTTTTGAAAATTGTTGAAAAATTGAAAGTAAAACATGTTGACATGGTTACTGATTTTGAAAATCAGATTTCAAAATTGAAAGAATAAGATTTTGATAAAAATATTCAAAAAGAAATGGAAGAAAATAAAAAGATGCACCTGGAAGAGTTAAGCAAACTCAAAAGAAAATGTTGTTTTGAAAACAAATTTAGAAAACTCTAAAGTTTGTTGGAACTCTCAAGGTGATGAAATCATTAAGATACAAAAGTAAGTAAGCTCTCTTGCTTCTGACTTGAGCAAGTTTATCAATGGGACTGAAAATCTAAACAAACTTTTGGGAAAATCTCATGGTGACCACAACAGACCAAGTTAGGGGTATGTAGAGAAAAATGATTTCAAGCAATTTTCATCTCCCTCATTTGTTTCAAAGAAACAAAAGCATGTCAAATGTAATTATTGTAAAAGACATGGTCATGTAATAAATGATTAAAGGAAAAGAAAAAAATAAATGAAAAAATTACTAACAGTGTAAGACCCAAGAAAATATAGGTACCAAAATCATTAATTATTCAAATTACAGATGTGCTTAAAGACAATGACAAAGTCTCTACACTAGTATCTGGATAGTGGATGCTCATATTATATGATAGGAAGAAGGTCTATGTTCCTAGACCTAGAGTAGTTTAAAGGTGGAATAGTCATCTTTGGAGGAAACCAGACTTACAGGATTATAGGGTCTGGTAGAGAGAGTAAAATTCCTTTACCTGTCATTAGGGATGGAAATGGGCCAGGCTGGGCTTTGAAAGGCCTAAGCCTAACCTACATCAAATTTTCAAGGCCTGAATCTGGCCTATTAGCCCGTTATAGGCTTTTTTTAAGGCCTGGTTTGTCCTATTTGAAGGCCTGACCTGTTTAAAAGCCTGTTTAAAAGGCCTGTTTATAATAAGACTTTTAAAAGGCAAGAACCAACCTAAAAAAAACTTGTGTTCCATTCCCTCCTAATTTTTTAATTGTAAACTTGTAATATTAATTTATATTATATAAATATAAGTATGTAATATATATATATGTATTAGTTTATGTTATAAATATATTATATATATAACTAATTAATAATTAATGTAATTAAATAGACCAGCCTGTTAGGCTTTAAAGGCTTTTTAGAAAGCCTATGGCTTGACTTGCTTAGTTAAAAAGGCCTTTTTAAAAGCCTAAGCCTGGCCTTCTAGCCCGACAAGCTTGGCCTATGTGGGCTTTAAACGAGTCGGGCCGTAGGCCCCCGACGGACGGCCTTGCCCATGTCCATCCCTACCTGTCATTGAAAATATTTTTTTGGTTGAAGGTTTAAGACATAACCTACTAAGCATTAGTCAATTTTGTGACAGTGGGTACAAGGTCTCTTTTGATAAAGAAAAGTGTACTATCATTAACCATGATGAATCCACACTCTTCACTACAAACAGACATCACAATATTTACAAGGTTGACTAGAATGAACTGAATGATCAAAATGTAACATGCTTGTTTTCAAACTCTAAAGAGAGATGAATCTTCCATAAAAAGCTTGGGCATGTGAGTTTAAAGCATATCTCAAAACTTCATAGAAAAGGCCTTGTTAAGGGACTACCAAAAATTTCTTTCAATAATTCCCTAGCTTGTAAAGCATGCCAAAGAGGGAAATAACGCAAAATCTCATTTAAAAATAGAAATGTTGTTTCCACTATCAAACCTTTAGAATTGTTACATTTAGATTTGTTTGGTCCATCTGAGGTGTAGAGTCTAGCAGGGAAAAGTATGGATTTGTCATTGTTGATGATTACACAAGAATGAGATGGGTATACTTCCTAGCACACAAGGATGAGTCTATGAAAGTATTCAAGATTTTCTACAACAAGTAGTTAATAATATTACTAGACCAGATCCCAGACTACGTGATTATATTCTAACCCCAGGATTTGTTAATAATGTGGCACCCTAAATCTGCTATTCGATATTATAGTTATCTACTTCCAATTAATAAAAAGTAAGGAAAATTTTTCTCATTTATTTTGACTCTTAATTAAGGCGTATCACAATTCAATACTTATAATAATTACCCTAGATCTAATTAGGAACCAACACATATGTAAAGATATGAGAAGGTGAAAGTTAAGAAAATACCTAATTAACTTTATCGATATATACAAAATTGTCAAGCACTAAGTCCTCTACTACTCATATTGAACCTTAATCATCCATTCTCAAGGGTACATACCTACAACCTCACTTCAAGTCCAATAGTCCATATTCATAAGTAAATTCACAAGATGTTTCCAAGAGTCTACTTATATGACAATACCATTCACACATACTAGATAATCATCAATCTTTACTTCTCACATCCTAGCCCTCTTTATATGATCACATCCAAGGTTAAATTCATTCCTTAACCACATCCATGTATTATACACAATATCATGACATAATCTCAACATTCATGCATAATAACCTCATTCATAAAGGTTCATAAACACTAACCTCCAACATACTAACAAAATCATAAATCAATCTCTACATCCCAAGTATCAACAAATAATTTAACAACATCCATTCATAATTTCAAAAACCTAGGCATTTACACCAATAGTCAAGCTATACAAAACAATGCTTATACACATTAAATTCTATAAAAGAATTTAGATCATCAAGTCCAAAAAAAATGCTGGCCAAGGCAACCATTATACCTTCTTCACATCAAGTTTCCTCTTTAAAAGAATGTCACTCCACCATTCCAACCTACACCACAAGGCTAAAATGGACAACATGCAGAGTAAGTATATTTTCTCAATGATGAGCAATCATAATGATAATTCATGCATAGTGAAGTAATCTTATACATTTTCCATCAACATGTCCAATCTCATTGATATAATACATAGACTATAATTTAACAATCCAATTCACACATCATACACTAAAAAACCAATTCATGCCAAAACCTTCAAATATCAATCTAATTTCACCAAGAATGGTCATCACTACATTTATTCACTAGCAAAACAACATCAACAATAGTTCTTAATTCAAGGTACTCATAAGACACATTCATTTTGGATACTCCAATTCAAATGTCATGTCCTCATAAATAATGCATATTCTGTCCAATAAGTAATACACATGCAATGAGACCGACTTTGAATAATTCCATTTTCTCTTCATATGCATATTTTACTCATGTGACTACAACCACGCATAGTTGTTCAATATTTAAAACTAACGCAAGGTTTCATTTTCAAGATCAATGCAAGATCAATAAAACATGTCACATGGTATACACTACGACCATGCATAGTCATTCATACATTCAACCAACGCAAGGTTATCATTCTTAAGATCAACGCAAGGTCATTAAATATTGCATATGAAATATGTTATGCATGCCATGAGATGCAAAAAGTGCATATGGTGGTCTCAATTTTCATATGAATTCCACTTCATTACCATGCATAAGCCAAAAGGATGTATCAAAGGTACATCACCATCACACTTATCAATTCACCATCCATGTCATTCAAAGAATCTTACTTCACATATTCATCACACATGGCAACACTAAAAACATCCAAGGCCAACATGGAAATATATATCACATATGCATACATTATCAACACCATAACCATACATTTAGAAAATAAACTTCTCTCCTACCTCAAGAGAAGTACTCCGACAGGTTGAATGTAATATCCCGATTTAAAAATTAACTACCGAATGAGATTAGTGAATGAGTTAAGATTAATTGTAGATTAAAGAACTAATGGTTAATTAATTAATGTTAGTGGCCAGCTGTAAAGACGCATGCGCCCCTGGAGTATATAAGAGTTTCGGCTCTTCTCTTCTCCACTCACTTCCTCATTCGCGTCATTCCACTTACTAAAGGTCGAGAGAGAGCTGAGAGCTTTTCTTCAAAGGAAAACAAAGACACTGTCTGATCCTCTTTTCCTACCCACTCCCCTCTTCGTTCTCTTCGTCTTCCTCTTTATTTCCTTCTTCCACTCAACACTGAGTAGAACCGAGGGGAACAGCGTAGTGGCAGAGGAAACAACATGGTGTTGTGTCCTGGAGGTTGGATCCTCCCTTGTTCTTCTTCTTCTTCTTGTCTTCTTCCATCTGATAGGGCTGCATGAGTCCCGGTGTGGATGTTAACAGCGTGGGGTGTCTCAGTTTATGGGAAATGACCTACTGAATTGAAAAGCTAAGGGCATTTCTTCAAAGGATGCAGAGACACTGTTCTGTTCTCTTCTCCTGTCCTTCTTCTTTTCCTCGTTGAGCTAGAGAGGGTGAGAGTGTGCGTTCCCTCTGTATGCAACCTGTCTTCTTTCATACTGTTCCTCGTCTCCTTCCTCGTCGTCTTCTCCTTCACCCAACTCAGTGATGTTGGGATGTCTTGGGACTGGAACCCTCCATTGTTGGCAAGATCAGACTGTTCATGGGTGTGGAAACAGCTTCGGATTCTCCATGCTGAGTATGGAGTCCAGCGTCTGAACCCAGAGGTCGTGTGAGTTGGAGGGAGCGGTCGAAGGATGATTGGTCGGTACTGTTAGCTCGAGGAGCTCCTGGAATCTTTATTCCAGGTAGGGGGTATCTTATATCTTAAATGCATGGGTTATGGACGGGTTCCGGGTTTTAATGGCTTGCTGATTCTGTGTCTGATTCTGTGTTTTATTTGCATGAAGAGTATATGATACCCGGATGCATGATGATTAGGAATCGAGTGTTGCATGTTTAGTTTCATCCATGAAATGCATGTTGATAGTCTCAAGAATATTGAATGGTTGCATGAAACGAACGTGTTGAGGTGTTGTTGATGATTACCGTGTGACTTATGTGGCATGCTGGTTATTATGAGTTTGAAATGCTGACTACATGTGAGAAAATATGGACTTAGTGAGTCTGATGATGTGTTACACTGATTGCATATGATGCATGTATTGTTGAATGAAAGTTGTGTATGAAACTTGTGTTGTATGATGAATCCGTGTGTGGCGCATGGGATGCGTTAATGCTGGGAGCATGTAGTGTGGGACACTACCATCGGTTATTAAAAGCGTGAGACGCTGTGAAATCCATTTGAGTGAGACTCAAGGTAGCCTTTGAGTGAGACTCAGGCTGCCCGTGAACACCGCCGTTGGCGCTGAGAGCGTTGGTGTCAGATGTGTGGGCAAACGGTTGGGTACCTATAAAACGGCCAAGCAGCTGGGAGCTGAATAGAAGGCTGGGAGCCTACATTGCAACGAATAAAAATCGATTACACACAAATGCGGATTCGAGTGAATTAATCTGTGTACATGTATAGTTGATGTTGATTGAAATCTGATTGTATGAGTATATGTTAATGTCATTGAAATGATATGTGTATATAGCCGAGAGATAACTGTTGGATTCTGATCGGAACATGTCTTATGTGTGTCCTGATTAATTGGCATTGTGTATGTTATTAATGGTCGCTGTGTATATTTATGTTGTTGCATAACTGAGGAATAATCCGAGTCAGTATCTATCATTTAATATCTAAGATACTCACCCCCTACACCATTTTTCAGTATGTGCAGGTCGGACTCGGAATGAGGAGAAAGCCTTAACCCGAGTGATGGGTATTTATGTTGTTGTAGTGTATAGAGTATGCTGTACCGATTGTATATAGTTATATTAAAGCCTTGGCCGGCTCTCATGTAAAATGATGATTAAACATATTAATTTATAAGGATTGATTATGAGAATTATAGACATGGTGTCACTTGTATGGGATTATAAGTATTGGTAAATGTATAATGTTAAGATAATAAGTATTCCGAGTTTATGATTATGTCTATACATCTATGTTGTATACTGGTGACTTGTGTTTGGGTAGACTGAGAGATGTTGATGGATAGAATATTGCTAAGTTAATGATTTTCCGAGTAGACATAGTT
This sequence comes from Clitoria ternatea, assembly GCA_037962975.1. Classification (NCBI taxonomy): domain Eukaryota; kingdom Viridiplantae; phylum Streptophyta; class Magnoliopsida; order Fabales; family Fabaceae; genus Clitoria; species Clitoria ternatea. The sequence goes on from CM075671.1 coordinate 148,319,512, forward strand.
GTGAGAGTCATCTCCGAGTTAGGCTATAAATGGTTATGCCTTCTTGTCCGAGTGGTGAAGACTTAAAGGATTCTGAGAGAAATCTCTTTTGATGAACCTATTCTGTGTGGGATTTAATGGGAGAATCTCCGAGTAATGCTAGGCTTGATTATTCCGAGTGAAAAATATGTGTAGATCCTGAGTGGGAAAGGGTTTGGATAATTCCGAGTGGAAACCCCGAGAGAACCTCTTCCGAGGGGAGAGTTGTTGTAATGGTTTAGATTGGAATGAATTCTAAGTATATGATATTTATAATCCGAATGAATGATATATAATCTGAATGAATGAGGAACTATATTCTGAGTGGTTAGGATTTGAATAAGTCTTAGTGGGACTTGACTTAATGATTTTCCCCGAGTAAATAAGGTGATATTGCCGAGTGCATCTGGCTGGAATAATCCAAGTGATGTATGACTGTGGGGACCCCTTCTGAGTGAAGGAAGGTCTATAGGTTTCCCAAGTGAGTGGAACTCCTATACTGAGTGATTGAATGCCGAGTGTGGCTTCTCGCTTCAGTGAATGAAGAATTCACTCCAGCAAGTGTGAATGGATGGAAAGGTTGTTTGGTTGACTTCGCTTAAGCGATGGGGTGTTCGCCTGAGCGAGTTGGGTTGTCTCGCTTAAGCGGAGTCAGATCTCGCTTGAGCGAGTACACGTTGTACTGGTTTCACTTGAATGCTCTTGTGTTTCCGTTGGGCTGATTGGTCTTCTTCTTTCATTCCCTTTCCTTCCCTCCTTTTACTCGGTTGTTTTATGGGTTACCGGTTGCTTATGGTTTATTTTGGAAAGCTATCCCTTGCCCTTCCATTCGTTTTATCTTTCCCTTGGATTGCATGTTATTCTTGGAAAAATTTTCCGGTTGTTTTTATGGATTATTTTTGGGAAAAATTTCCCTGCCTCGGTTTTGGTTTTAAAAATTTGTAGGATGTTTCATTTTGGTATCAGAGCAGACCTAAAAGGTCCATGGCCAAGGGATGCCTACTGTGTGTGGGCGGTTGAGTGCATTTTGACCGATTGTCATAATTGTTTATGATCTTCTATTGGATATTATACATGTTTAACCATGATTTGTGTGATATATGTCTATGTGTTGTTGGGGACAGTGGTGAAAGGTACTACTATTGTGATGTTGATTTGGGGGATAGAAGACTTGATGCTACCCTAGCCCGATTGTTTATGAGCTGCTTAGGGGTTATTTTAAGCCTGGGTTGGTCAGAAAGAAAATAGAATAATATATGTTGGGACCCTTGTATAGGTGGAGGTCGGATCAATTGGTCAGGACTCTTGGGTACGCTATGCTAATGGTTCATGGCCAAGTCATGCTTGTTGAATGGATTAGAACTCCTATGTTCGAGTTGGTTAAGTGAATGATATATGACGTGTGTGGTTTACGACATAAGTAATTTATTGCAGTTTCCTAAGTTGGAAATCTGGGTGTGTGATAGATGGTTAAATATAAAGCTTGATGCATGTTGATTCGGGTAGTGTCTCGGTTTCTGATGTGTGAAAACCGAGTGGATGATTGGTTGATGTTGGACCACTAGGTATGGTGACCTAGATTGATTGGACACGATCATGAATGAACAGATACTATTGAGATGGGTACCTGAGAGATTAGAAAACTGGGTGAGAACTTGGTGTAATTGGATACCTAAGAATTTGGATTAGACTCGGGCTTATGGTTGAAAACCGAGTAAATACTTGATTGAATTATGACCTTATACTGTCAGACCTGTGGACTAGAACCTATGGTGGTTTCGACTCGGAGATAATTGGATGTGGTGGGAATGCCCACGATGGGTACTTGATGACCCCTAGAAATTCCGATTTTGATAATTTGATTAACCCTATGAATTGTTGAGCCGAGTAAGACAATTGTATGGTAACTCTTGAGGATTGAATAGTCATATGGTGAAGTGCGAATAACGAACGATACCTGATGGATAAAGAAATGGTAGTGTTGAATTCTAGGTGTATTTGGGTATTGAGTAGGGTAATGATAGAACCCGTGTGATGATGCTGATTGTACATCCAATAGGTGGATTGTACTTATGATTGGTGAAAAGAGTTAACTGAGGCAAAAACTTGTTATTTAATCGGAAATTATATGGTAACCTCGAGATGTATACTCAAGAGGGTTTAATAAATTGTTTAGGCTTCAATTGATTGATGAGTGATGACATGATGGAATAATGGACTGTCAGATTATAGCTTTATGAGGATGAGATTCAGTGACGAGGTGTGTACCCTGTGTGAATCGGAAATCTATTGCTATTATACAGTTTACAGTAATGGTAATTGATAACTTATGACTGTTGTTGTGTGATGTACCCTAGTCGGTGCATAACAATGATATTGATATAAATGTGTCGTTTATAAATTTATGTGAATTGTCATTAATTTCATGTGCGTTAGTATTATCTGTGTGAGTACAGTCGGTGTGAGCTATGCTGTTCCGAGATGACTTTGCATACCATAGGTATTGTGGCAGCGTACACTCTTGCAGCTACTCAAGTAATTGTTGTAACCCTATAGGAGTGAGACGTCATCCTATAAGTCGGATGCAGCAATTCAAAGGTCGGGCAGGTGAGACTGTAGCTACTTATGGTGATGGTTGAGTCTATCGGGCTATCCTTGTAACATCCTGAATTTTGTAAAAAATGAGTGATTAATGAGAATGGCAAATGGTTGATTATTGAGGATGATGTGTGGGGGTATATGAATTTATTGTGGCAAGGTATGAATATGTGTATAAGAGTTGGTGATGAGTTTGAATTTCATATGATTAATATGTTTGGAATGAGAATTTTATACATATGGATGTTGAACAAGAAGTATATGCCTCGTATGTTGTATATGATATGCTAGAAATGATTGAGCTGGCCCTGAGTGTAATTCTGTGGGCTGAGTTGAATGGAATTGTGAGTTGGGGTGAGAATTTCTGAGTAAGAATGCTTAGGACCAGTTGGATGTACCCCATATGACGTATGTTATGTGTTGGATATGAATGAATTGGCTTTGAATATGATTTCATATACGCAAGTGCTGATAATTTCGCTCAGGGGAAGTGGATTCTCGCCCGAGCGAGAGACTTACCTGTTTGGAAATTAACTTCTGGGCAATTCTCGCTCAGGCGAGAGTGAATCTCGCTCAAGCGAGATTGTCCCAGTATCAGTGTTTAGACACTGGAGGAAATTCGCCCAGGCGAATGGAGCTTCGCCCGAGCGAGGGCGAAGGAAATTAGCTACTGGATGAAACCCGCCTGAGCGAAGGGTCTTGAAGGATGGCATTCGCTCAGGCGAGACAATTGAATGATGAGTGGATGAGTTTGTGGATGAATCCTGCCCAAGTGGGAGGTTTAGAAATAAACTAAGTGGTGGTAAAACTTCTGAGTGAAATTCCGAGTGACCTATGTTCTTGCCATGGCCTTCCGACTGAGGGAAGAGTTATAGACTCCGAGTGGAGTAATCGTGGGAACCATTCCCGAGTGGAGATTATGACGCTTCCGAATGAAGCATGTGTGTGGGTTTCTTGAATAAATTAAGTGTTTGGTTAAGTGTGGAGTGGACATAATTCCGAGTGAGTGACCAATTAGGTGAAAGGTCGGTCTCTGGAATATTTATCGAGTGAAATCTCATGTGAGTGAAGACTCGGATTTGGAGTGAATTTACCGAGCAGAAGTCTGAGTAAGATAAGACCCGGTCTGGACTATTTTACCGGGTGGAGGACCGATTGAGTGATGGTCGGTCTTGAAATTAATTACCGAGTGAAGGACCATAAGAGAGAAGAGTCGGTTTTGAAATAATTCACTGAGTGAGAACTGATTATAAGTTGAGTCGGTGTTGAGATGAATGGTTGAGTGATAGCCGATCAGGTGCTGAGTCAGTTTTGGGAATGAAATTCTAAGTGAGTGATGTTATATACACTCTGATTGAATGTTAAGTATAAATTCAGAATGAATAAGATTTCATGTATTTTGAGTGGCTAAGTGTTAAGTAATTCCGAGTGGAACTTGATTAAGGAGTTTATTTCTAAGGAATGAATGGTTAATGTATTCTCCAAGTGAGAAGAGGTATAAATACCGAGTGGAAGACCTAATGAGTGATGAGTCAGTTTTAGAATGATTGCCGAGTGAAAGATTGATTGAGATGACTCGGATTTGGATTGAAATTGCCGAGTGAGAGACTATGTGAGTATGAGTCGACCCTGAATGACTTGGTTGAATGGAAAGTGGATCGGTCTAGATTGTTATGTCAAGAGGGAAGCCGAGTGTGAGATGACTCGGATCCGGATGAATTTTGCCGAGTGAAAGCTGAATGAAGGATGGGTCGGTTTCGGGGAAATTCTGTCAACAGAAACCCGAGTACTGGGAAGGATGACTTCTTGTCAGATTCGCCTAAGCGAATGGATACCTCGCTCAAGCGAGCGAGTGTGGAAATAGATACTGGACAATTCTCGCTCGAGCGAGTGGCTAGTTGAAGGGAGCCTCGCTCGAGCGAATGCACTTGGGAATGCTTACTGGAACGTTTCCGCCCGAGTGAACTGAGACGCTCAAGCAAGATAGGCTGTCTCGCTCAAGCGAAGTGGGTTTCGCTTGAGCGAGTGACACCCTGATGGTATTTTACCCTTCTTTTCTCTCGGTTTTGACTGTTTTGGCCCTTCTTTTCTCCGTTTAATGGAATTGGGCCCTCTTTCCCTTATTTTATTAGATACCGAGGAGTCATATAAGGGCATTAATGTAAATATAAAATGACATGATGTATTGTTGGGCTGCCATCTTAATTATAACGGTGAGATTTTAATGGGAAGAAAATATAAAATCATAAACTCTCACTTTCTTTCCACTCTCACGTCACTTCTTCCTCTCCTTCCTTCATTCTTCTTCTTCGTCTTCTTCCCTTCTCCATCTCCTCTTCTTCTCTCCAAAAACCTAAGCCGTGTGGAGTGTCTTCTCCTCCTCCACCATTTTCATTTTTTTTATGGAAGCTTGAAGGAGAAGCTTGTGCTGGAACTCCTCCCTCTTCTCCCACTCTATTTCCGTGTGAACCTCTCTCTTTATGGAAAGCCCAATGTTGGCTTTTGGGTGAGGTAAGTTCTTCACCATTCTTTATGAGTTTTATGCCCTAGACTTTTGGTTCTATGTATTTAGGGGAGTAGTTATTGTGTATATGGGTTGTTGGGAGAAGCTTAAAGTGAGGAAACCCAAGGTGGGGTGTTGTTATTATGGCTTTTATAGTGGGTTATTATAGATGCATGAATTAATACTTGGATGAGTGGAAAATAAATGAGCAATTATGATGTTGATGGGTTTTAGTGAAACCCTAACTTTAATAGATTGGGAAAAGTGTGAAATGTGAATAGAATGTAGGTTTCATGATATTGGAGAATGAGATTAATGATGAAAGATGACTATTGATGGTGATTAATAAGCATGGGTAAATGTTGTTGGGTTTTGATGAAAAACCCTTGTCTTAAGAATTTGAGAAAATGTATATATTGTGACTTGAAGGTTGAATTGGAAGTGAATGGGTAATGTTTGATAGGTATGTTGTTAGTTATAGTGATGAACAATGATGAACATTGTAGATAATCCTTAATGGTGAAATCAATGGATATACATGTTGGTATGATAAGATTGTGACTTGATGAGGTTCTAGACCATTGTGGTGTGCCATTTAAATTTAAATGATTAATTGTGGTTATTGAAGGATATGAGAGCTAAGTTGAATATTGAGTAACAATGATGATGTTGTTGGGTTAATTGGCATTTATGATCTAAAGGATCTTGGCTTTGGGAAAGGAATTCCCGAAGCCTAATACAATTATATAACTTGGTGTTCATCAAGTCTAGGACTTGATGATAAGCTAGAAAATGTCTAAAAGCTGTGAGGAATGCCTTGTGATGGCTTATTAATTGTATGAATGCATATGTATATTATGTAGATCGTATTCCGGGTGATGCGATGGAGCTTCCGGAGTATTGGAACTGTTTCGGCTCTTCCCTCAAGGTAGGAGAGGAGTTAACATTCAAATTGCATAAGTAAATTTAATAGTGATTATTGTATGTGATGGTTACTCATGCTTGCCTTGCCATGTATATGTATTGAATTAATGGAAATGGTAATTGATAATTATTGAGAATTATTATGATACTCTTGTGATGGGTGCAAGTAATTGACTTGCATGTGTGAGAGGTAATTATGAATGATATATATGTATATGTAATTCGTAATACCTTGTTGCCACATGTGTGGATTAATATTATGTTTGTTGCTATGCCTTTAGACATCTACGTGTGGATTGTCATGAATGATGTTTTGGCCATTGAAGTGCCTAATATATGTATGTTGTGCCTTGAGGGGCCTTGTGAATGTTGTATGCCATTGAATGCTAATTATATTAATGATATGCCTTGAGGGGCTTGCAAATAAAAATATGATTCTTGAAAATGCCAGATTAAATTATATCCCTAATTGAGAGGGTGAGATATCCTTGCGAGGTTGTTGAGCATATGCATTATTGCATCTTGCATTCATGGCATGGCATAGCATTGGTATTATGTGGTTGCGATCACAATGATGGAAGATCCTGTGGGATTCTATGAAGGGAGTACCCCTTGCGAGGCGGGAAACCAATGTGATGATGATATGATATTGTGCCGGTGGTTGCGATCACCTAATTGTGGAATGTGAAAGGCCCTGCGGGGACCATTGTATGATGATGAGCCAGTGGTTGCGATCACTAGGTATTTGATATGATAAAGGGCTTGCGAGCACCTATGATGCCCATGGTTACGATCATGAGGCGGGAGTACCCCTTGCGAGGCGGGAAACCAATGATTATGAATGATTGATTATGGTGGTTGCGATCACCCGTGATATGAAATCGGATTCGTTGCATATGCATTAAACAGTTGACATATGCATTAGCTTTAAGACCATGGCATTTGAGATGGGATGACCACGAGTGTTGAGAAACCCCTTGCGAGGAGGTATTGAGAGAGACCTTAATAAATTAATGATGATAATGATTGTGAATGCCCTTGTTGATAAGTGGCAAAGTGATAGTGTTTGTGATTGTGTATATGTTGTGCTTATTTATGATATGAATTGCGATTCATGAGGCTTGTATGCCTATTGTGATAGTGAGATAATGAATGAATGATAATTTCATGTTTTGATAGCAAAGCACACATGATGTTTGTATGCATATACACATGATTACAATATATATATTATTCGTCATTTTGAATGTATAACTCACTCCCCCATATGGTCTCCTTTTTAGCATTGTGATGCAGGTTGCCATAGGATGAGTTCGGATTTCAATTAAAGCTTGGGAGTAGGTAAATAGTGGTAATGGAAGTGCCTTGGCCGGCATCATTTAGAGATTCTTGTATAATGAATGGGTTGTTTGTGATGATATAGATGATTTTAATGAATTTGAATATGTATTCGGAGTTATGAATTGTGGACATAAATATAGAATGTAAGAGATAATATGATGTATATTAGAAGGATTGAAATTGAGTGATGTTCATTGATGATTGTGATAGTCGGGAGAGGATTCCTGAATGTATTCATGTATATACATATTTATACCTTAAGCTTTGCATACTTATGAAATTACGGGTAGGATGATGATGGTTGTTTAATAAGCTTATAATATGCCATTGCATTCTAGCCTAGCCTTTTCTCATATCGTCATATATGGGACTAGGCGTGTGCCCGGTATACACATTCTTCTGTTGTATACTCTATTATTTTGTATACCTTTATGGGCAATTTACTTATCGATCCAGCTTTAGGTTATATAATCTCACTCTTTGGTTTTCTGTGACTTGGGTCTTGATGTGGTCATGGGGATGTATTAGAAATGTTTTCAAATGCGAAAATTTTACTCGTATTTTCATTAAATATGACGATCACATCGGGATTCGAGTACAGAAAATCAGGGGTGTTACAGTCCTGAGTGAAGGCGAGAGTGGGTCGAGTGGATGTTAATTGGTAGTGTATTAAAATGAGGATAGAAGGCTTGTTGACATTGATGTGCTTGCCTCCGAGAGAATCAGAGGTTATGTGGGGTATGAATTGGTTGTGGAAGTGGTGTTGACTGTCGGAAACAAGAAAGGGATCTTGCCGACATAAGTACTCTATGTTACTGATCGAAAGGTGTGGCGGTGGTGTGTGATCATGCCTTGATTGCCACCGATTGAGTAAGTTAACTATAGGGAATGATAACCACTACCGAGTACTGAAGATTTGGAGGATCAATTAGGTGCTACTCAGTCTTTTAGAGTCAATTGACAGTTAGAATGCCATTAGAGTGGATTAAGGTTTCTGATACACCTAGAACAGCGTTTATAATTTGCTATAGCCATTTTAGGAATGTGGTAATGCTGTTGGTATGATGAGTATTCATTGATGGTATCCCGAATCCTGATGGGAGTAATTAGTTGCTGAGTGTATATATCTGTGACCCAAACCTATCACTAGAATTAGAAGTTTATGGGTTTAGCCGAGTAATATTGAGGACTCGGTGAAGGATCATGATTCTCGAGCTGAGATAATTAATGAGGCAAAATTTACTTAGGGAAGGTTAATATAATTTGAGTGTCAGGAGGTAGAGATGATTCTGAGTGAGGAGAAGGAATATAATTTCGAGTGAAAACCTTCTGGGTGAAAGGACTACTGAGTAAAGTTATGGTGTTCCGAGTAGAACCTCATAGAGAGGATCATTACTAAGTTAAGGGAATTGTGTCCGAGCGTGACACTTCTGAGTAGGGTAAGATTCGAGTGATGTGACTCGGAGCGTGACATTTCCGAGTGGAATGGTACCAAGTAGACGATTCATCGTGTGAAATTTCTAAGTTGTAGGGTGTGCCCCTGACTAATCTTTCCCTGAGGAGCTTCTGGTCGGAATGTGGAGCTTTGAATAGGTAAGTTTCTGAGTGAATTACCCCGAGGGGGAGTAGACGCCCGAGCGGTAAATTTATTCATATTTGTGATCGGGTTGATGTTTAGAGCTGCTGAGTATGGACTCAGGTTTATAATTGATGTAAGCTTGAATGCCGGGTGAAATTTTCGTAAGTGGAGAGTTTTCCGGGTGAGGATTATTTCCAAACCCCGAACAACCCTTTTGATTGAGTGATCTGAGTGACAGTCTCAAGGTGTAGGCATGGATTTGGCCGAAGGAATGGTTAGAAATCTGAGATCTTAGAACCGAGTATGATGCCTGTAAGGGATGAATCCAGGCAGCCTGTGCTAATTAGAGCACCTTGAAGCTCTGTTGGGTGTTGGTTTCGGTATTGCCAAGATATATTATGGTTTAGAGAAGAGATTTTGTAGTCAGATGTTGAATACTCGAGAGTTTAATCCGAGATTAATCGGACATTGATGAGTATTTTGTGGGAATCGGTAATGTTGTTTACCAACTAGGTTCTTCCCAACTGGATAATTAGCATCCATAGTATGCCTTATGTGACATAAATTTTGAACTTACGCTCTATGTGGGTACTTAAGTGTATTGAGTGATTCCTTAGAATTGGGGGAAATGACGATAGATGTACACCGATTGGTGTTGAGAGTGTAGGGCCGAGTGGCCAAAGAACTAGAGGTACCATCGGTTGTAGTGAATCGGCAGAGTTGAAAGGGGTAGATTGTACGTTTTAAAAAAAATTGAATCCCCGAGTATATTGAATTCTATGAAAAGGTTGTACTCAGGTAGGACCTGACTCTAGTGATTATGCCGACTGGAATTGTGGGGGAGGTCGGTAAAACGCTTGAGAAGCAAAACTATGCCGATTGGAATTGACTGGTCGGTGAATGCTGGAGAAGCATAGGTATGTAATTGTTTAGAGTGACATGACAGTAATATGCCGAGCGGTTGATTGGGGCAAGTATATATTGGAATTTCGAGGACGAAATTCTTTGAAGGAGGGGGGAATTGTAACATCCCGATTTAAAAATTAACTACCGAATGAGATTAGTGAATGAGTTAAGATTAATTGTAGATTAGAGAACTAATGGTTAATTAATTAATGTTAGTGGCCAGCTATAAAGACGCATGCGCCCCTGGAGTATATAAGAGTTTCGGCTCTTCTCTTCTCCACTCACTTTCTCATTCGCGTTATTCCACTTACCAAAGGTTGAGAGAGAGCTGAGAGCTTTTCGTCAAAGGAAAACAGAGACACTATCTGATCCTATTTTCCTGCCCACTCCCCTCTTCGTTCTCTTCGTCTTCCTCTTCATTTCCTTCTTCCACTCAACACTGAGTAGAACCGAGGGGAACAGCGTAGTGGCAGAGGAAACAACATGGTGCTGTGTCCTGGAGGTTGGATCCTCCCTTGTTCTTCTTCTTCTTCTCGTCTTCTTCCATCTGAAGGGGCTGTATGAGTCCCGGTGTGGATGTTAACAGCGTGGGGTGTCTCAGTTTGTGGGAAATGACCCACTGAGTTGAAAAGCTAAGGGCATTTCTTCGAAGGATGCAGAGACACTGTTCTGTTCTCTTCTCCTGTCCTCCTTCTTTTCCTCGTTGAGCCAGAGAGGGTGAGAGTGTGCATTCCCTCTGCATGCAACCAGTCTTCTTCCCTACTGTTCCTCGTCTCCTTCCTCGTCATCTTCTCCTTCACCCAACTCAGCGATGTTGGGATGTCTTGGGACTGGAACCCTCCATTGTTGGCAAGATCAGACTGTTCATGGGTGTGGAAACAGTTTCGGAATCTCCATGCTGAGTGCGGAGTCCAGCGTCTGAACCCAGAGGTCGTGTGAGTTGGAGGGAGCGGTCGAAGGATGATTGGTCGGCACTGTTAGCTCGAGGACCTCCTGGAATCTTCATTCCAGGTAGGGGGTATCTTATATCTTAAATGCATGGGTTATGGACGGGTTCCGGGTGTTAATGGCTTGCTGATTCTGTGTCTGATTTTGTGTTTTATTTGCATGAAGAGTATATGATACCCGGATGCATGATGATTAGGAATCGAGTGTTGCATGTTTAGTTTCGTCCATGAAGTGCATGTTGATAGTCTCAAGAATATTGAATGGTTGCATGAAACGAACGTGTTGAAGTGTTGTTGATGATTACCGTGTGACTTATGTGGCATGCTGGTTATTATGAGTTTGAAATGCTGACTGCATGTGAGAAAATGTGGACTTAGTGAGTCTGATGATGTGTTACACCGATTGCATGTGATGCATGTATTGTTGAATGAAAGTTGTGTATGAAACTTGTGTTGTGTGATGAATCCGCGTGTGGCGCATGGGATGCGTTAATGCTGGGAGCATGTAGTCTGGGACACTACCATCGGTTATTAAAAGCGTGAGACGCTGTGAAATCCTTTTGAGTGAGACTCAAGGTAGCCTTTGAGTGAGACTCAGGCTGCCCGTGAACACCGCCATTGGCACTGAGAGCGTTGGTGTCACATGTGTGGGCAAACGGTTGGGTACCTATAAAACGGCCAAGCAGCTGGGAGCTGAATAGAAGGCTGGGAGCCTACGTTGCAACAAATAAAAACTGATTACACACGAATGCGGATCCGAGTGAATTAATCTGTGTACATGTACAGTTGATGTTGATTGAAATCTGATTGTATGAGTATATGTTAATGTCATTGAAATGATATGTGTATATAGCCGAGAGATAACTGTTGGATTCTGATCGGAACATGTCTTATGTGTGTCCTGATTAATTGGCATTGTGTATGTTATTAATGGTCGCTGTGTATATTTATGTTGTTGTATAACTGAGGAATAATCCGAGTCAGTATCTATCATTTAATAACTAAGATACTCACCCCCCTACACCATTTTTCAGTATGTGCGGGTCAGACTCGGAATGAGGAGAAAGCCTTAACCCGAGTGATGGGTATTTATGTTGTTGTAGTGTATAGAGTATGCTGTACCGATTGTATATAGTTATATTAAATCCTTGGTCGGCTCTCATGTAAAATGATGATTAAACATATTTATTTATAAGGATTGATTATGAGAATTATAGACATGGTGTCACTTGTATAGGATTATAAGTATTGGTAAATGTATAATGTTAAGATAATGAGTATTCCGAGTGTATGATTATGTCTATACATCTATGTTGTATATTGGTGACTTGTGTTTGGGTAGACTGAAAGATGTTGATGGATAGAATATTGCTAAGTTAATGATTTTCCGAGTAGACATAGTTGTGAGAGTCATCTCCGAGTGAGGCTATAAATGGCTGTGCCTTCTTGTCCGAGTGGTGAAGACTTAAAGGATTCTGAGAGAAATCTCTTTCGATGAACCTATTCTGTGTGGGATTTAATGGGAGAATCTCCGAGTAATGCTAGGCTTGATTATTCCGAGTGAAAAATATGTGTAGATCCCGAGTGGGAAAGGGTTTGGATAATTCCGAGTGGAAACCCTGAGAGAACCTCTTCCGAGGGGAGAGTTTTTGTAATGGTTTAGATTGGAATGAATTCTAAGTGTATGATATTTATAATTCGAATGAATGATATATAATCTGAATGAATGAGGAACTATATTCTGAGTGGTTAGGATTTGAATAAGTCCGAGTGGGACTTGACTTAATGATTTTCCCCGAGTAAATAAGGTGATATTGCCGAGTGCATCTGGCTGGAATAATCCGAGTGATGTATGACTATGGGGACCCCTTCTGAGTGAAGGAAGGTCTATAGGTTTCCCGAGTTAGTGGAACTCCTATACCAAGTGATTGAATGCCGAGTATGGCTTCTCGCTTCGGCGAATGAAGAATTCGCTCCAGCGAGTGTGAATGGATGGAAAGGTTGTTTGGTTGACTTCGCTTAAGCGATGGGGTATTCGCCCGAGCGAGTTGGGCTGTCTCGCTCAAGCGGAGTCGGATCTCGCTTGAGCGAGTGCATGTTGTACTAGTTTCGCTTGAATGCTCTTGTGTTTCCGCTGGGTTGATTGGTCTTCTTCTTTCATTCCCTTTCCTTCCCTCCTTTTGCTCGGTTGTTTTATGGGCTGCCGGTTGCTTATGGTTTATTTTGGAAAGCTATCCCTTGCCCTTCCATTCGTTTTATCTTTCCCTCGGATTGCATGTTATTCTTGGAAAAATTTTCCGGTTGTTTTTATGGATTATTTTTGGGAAAAATTTCCCTGCCTCGGTTTTGGTTTTAAAAATTTGTAGGATGTTTCATTGAAGAAGTTGGATGGTCCCACCTCACAAGAATGGTCAAAGCCTACATTAAATAAATGTAGAAACACATCAGCATCATACTAATCTTTTATGATGTTTTCAACTCCGTTTTTTATATACATACTTCACACTAACCCATAAAAGTTTCATCCTTGATATTTTTAGGAGTATTATGGATTCTTTCAATATTACTCAATGCTTTGTAAATTTTAGAACCTTGTCTACAAATTGTCAATGTTCAAGAATTATTCATGGGATCTTACAAGGCTCCTAATAAACCTCTCCCTTTACCATAATTATTTACAATACTTTTCCTTTTGTAGACAACAAGTTTCACTCTACCAATAATTTAATTAACTTGTTCTTCATCCATTAATACATAACTCATTTGGTAGTAATTTTTAATTGTTAAATCAAACCATGATAATTCTTTAGAAATACATGTTATTTACCCAACACATGATTCACATGGAATATCCCTTAAAATACCAAGTCCTTTCTTCCTAATTGATTATTAAGTCCCCACTAACACACTAATCTTTGTTCCTAACTCTAACATCTCATCCCTTCCTCTCATTAAATACTAATTCCTCTTTCATTCCACTACAACTATCCCTAACGATTATGAGCCACATATCCCCTACAACAACATTCTCTAAGTCCAACTAGTAAACCATTTTATACCTAACATAACCCAATATCATTTTGTAGGCCATCAATCCTTTCTTTCAATCTCAATGGTACATGTCCTTCATCTAGTTCACTTTTAACATTACACTCTTTTTCCAACATCTCTTACTTAATAATGATTCAAATTCTTAAACTACATTTAGTAGCACTTAATCAATTTCATAATTATTCCTTTTAAGTCCTAACGTATTCTAACAAATTTATTCATCTTAGTAACATACCTATTCCTTACTAATTCATATAGCCTTTCACCTACCTCATGACACATTACACTCTTTTTAAATCAATAATTACCCAACACTAACTCTAATTATTAACCTACATCTTACAAGAGGTTTCAAGTCTATTAACAAAGCCAACACATTTTTGAGCCAATTCTTGCTACTTACCATTTTTCCTACATCAAGAGGGATTTTTGAAGCTTACCACTTAGCATACACTTTCTACCAACACCAATAAATTCTAGAATGTTACCTATGGTCTCAATCATATCAAAACCATCATAAGCCATTTCAAGTCCAAAATACAAATTTTCCCTCAAATTAAAGTATGCTACCAATTTCAAATTTTGCACCTAATGCCATCCAAAACTAATTTATTTATTTCAACAACAATTAATCCTATCTTAATAACCAATTCAAATCAACTTCAAGTCACAAAAACAATTATTCAACAATATTAATAACAAATTCCCAATGGTCTCCTAACCTAGGTTTTGGGTTCCACATGCAATTTCCTAAATTTTTCCAACACTAACAACATAATCTATAACACTTTATGCTACTAATTTAGGGCTCGTTAAAGGTTCTTAAACTTACCCCAATGTAGTCTTAAACCCTTGATTCAATAAAGCAAAAAGGAAGTGGAGAGGAGTGGCCCAAACATCCAATGCACCAAAAAGCTTCTCAAAAGTGTAATTGGAGCTTCCTACACCATGAATTTTTGTCAATCAAAGGGGGGAAACCAAAGTGGAATTTTCGGTTTTGGTGTGGAGGACAAGAAGAGATGATGAAAATATGTAGAATGAGGAGAAAGAGAAGAGGAATAAGGTCCTAACCTCAAAAACTTGTCAAAAATGGCACCTTTCTTCAATTCCCTTCAAGCTTTGCCCATGGCTTTTGGTGGAATGGATTTTAGAATGAACAGGAGAAGGAGAAGAGGGATTTTCACTAGATATAGGAAGAAAAGAGGGGCTGGATGAAATTTTGAGTGGGAAAAGAGAGAGGGAGTTTTGCTTTTTTGGCTAAAATTACCACCATGCCCTTCATTTAAATTTTTTGGCTCCAAGGCCCATTTTTTTACAATTCCTCATGTTTGGGCTTTAGAAGTTGATGGCATTGAGGTGTTCATGGCCAGCCCATTTGGTTGGGTGAAATTAATTGCGTTTTGGTTCAAAAACGAAATGTTTTGGTCGCCCGGGCCCCTTTTTACGTCTAATTAATTATCTACAAATTTTTCTGGGTTTATTTTTGTGTTTAACATATTTATTTGAGTGTTTTCTAATACTCAATAATTATTTTTGGGTTAGTGAATTTTTGAGGCCCAATTGAGGCCCGTTGCCCGAATCAGTCGTTTTCTGACGTTAAACGACGTTGATAAATCCCAAATAATTCATAATAAATTCCACGAACGCTCAAGTTAATTTTAGCTCATTTTTGGGACATAAATATTCATTCCCAATATTTTTCTAATGTTTCCCAGCCTGTTGGGCCTGTCTCTGTATTCTGGTCGTACGTCGTTTGTCAATTAAACGACGACAGTAATCGTTGTATTCGCTATATTAACTCAAGGGGTCCATAATTAATTTTTCTATATGTACAGGGCATCAAATAATTATTTTCTATAATTGTTCTATTTATTTAATCTGATTAATTAATTCTACTTAAATTTTTGGGATGTTACAATTAACATACATCAAGGTACTCAAACTAAATAAAGTCTATTTTTGTGTTCTAACCTATTTATTTAAGTGTTTCACGAATAATATACTAAGTGCATAAGTTACAAGTGATAGAGAGAGTCCATAAAATCAAAAGTCTGCTCCTTTAATAGTCAAAATTTAGACTTTAACCAAAAACTCTGGTTTAAGAATTTTCAGTCATATGAATCAACTCAATCAGACCTTAGACTTTTGAGCATCTAGAATTTTCAATAAGAACATTACTTCAAAGTACAAATCATAATGTTCTAAAAACTCTTTGATGATGCATTGGATGTCAAGCTCTTATCAAGAAGAATGTGTTTATCATCAAACAAGATAAGAGACAAATCAACAAAGTAACCAATACTGAGACGCCCCGAAAATACGGGGAAATTTTTCACGATTTAAAATCACTATTCAATGAAGAGAAATTAAGTGGTGAAGCTTTTAATACAACACCTAGATATATGATAAACCACTCACATATATGAAGATATGAGAGGGTAACTTAAAGGATGATTTTAGAATAATTTTCCAATTAAAATCAGTGGAAGAATTAATTAATTTAATTGTTGCATGATTAAATTTTAAGAGAAGAGATTTCATGAGGTTCCATGACCCATACTATGTTCAGAACACCTTTAAGATGATGCATAATAAGGATTTGATGCATAAGAAATGAAAATTTATTTAAAATAAGACAAGGGGGCATCAGGTGGCTACTCGCTCAAGTGAGAGCCATACTCGCTTGAGCGAGCACACATAGTGACGCTTGAGCGAGCATAAGGAAGGATGAGCGAGAAAAGTTTTAAGCATCAGGGGCTCTTCTCGCTTGAGCAAGCCCCATCTCGCTTGAGCGAGCCCCATCTCGCTTGAGCGAGATACGAAGATCACCCCCAGGCGAGCAAGCTAGACACTTGAGCGAGAGAAGAAATTTGCCATTAGAGCCAATCTTGCTTGAGCAGATTCCATCTTGCTTGAGTGAGATTGCTCCAGCAACCACAGAAGCTCACTGAGCGAAAATCAACCAGTGTCTATTCCCTTCTCCCTCGCTTGAGCGATCACCGGGCCAGGGCCATTTCACCTGAGTGAGAATGGTGCAGTGACCAACCACTGATTCCTACCGAATCTCGCTTGGGCGAGAAGGCCATTCGCCTGAGCGAATTTCGGCTAGTGGCCACACCCCTGTTTCATAAGCAACTCGCTCGAGCGAGATTCCCACTCGCTTGAGCGAGTTCTGCAGAACTTGTGCAGAAACGTGGAATTCTCACAACTTAGCATATGAATTATCATTTCCTACCACTTTAACCTTTCCTAATACATTATTTTACTTTATTATGCATCTACAAATTCTACCAACTTCATAAGGTACTATAATTTAAGAATTACTTCATTCATTCATTGAATTAAACATCAACAACATCATCATCCAACTATCTATACCTTTCAAATTCAATTATCATTCATTCAGTGCATATCATTTGAAACATTCATCTCATAATTCTCCATAAAGTGCTACAAGTCACAATGCACACCATTCATTCTTAAAAATTAACAATATCAAGCATCATAATTTATCCTTTACATTATTTGGGTCATAAATGAAAATTGACCATACACATAAAGGCTCAAATTTTCCTCTATGACCCTCAAAAATCATCATCACTAATCTAGATATCAAAATAAGCATTCACATACATCACATGCTATACGAAAAATCTAGATTTTGCCAGCCAAGGCACTTCCTATACCACTATTTACCTCTATCAACCAAAATACATTTCAAAATGTCTACCCTTCCCATGAGTGCCCTGCATCACAAGTCTAAAAATGGACAACATAGGAGAGTAAGTCACACATTCCAAAGGAATGAATATGAATACCATGTGATTATGTACATATGCATCAAAACATGTATACTTTGCACATACATATCTTTCCCCATACTCTTAATCATTTCAACATCTTCATACATACATCACAAGTGACATTACAATTTAGACAAAGCATACAGCATATACATAATCAGATCTCACCACAATTTGGATATCACATACAAACTATTATTTGGTATTCATATCTTTTATGTTGTCTTAGTATATCATTACATCCTTATCACATCCATCATCATATTTCATCACCTTTGGCATACTTCCTCACTATATGTAAATGTTATTAAGCTAATGCGTATGCACAATGGAATATTTCAACAATTACAGATCTGACTGTGGGATTACAAACACTAAATATGGGATTTAAGTATGATCATCTAACTATACCTCTACTGCAGTAGTAAAATGTGTACACTTATCCTTAAAATTGCATGCATACATCAATTATTTTACTGGTACCAAACCGTATCGCCCATCTTGTAACACCTGGTCATTTTCACCATGACCGCGGTACACAACATATCAACATATGGTGTTGCGGGCTGGCCAGATATCAAATCATGGTAGCTGTGATCCCAAGGACCACCGGGGTCACCTGCTCATCAAGAGCCACCCCCCACAAGGGTCGGCCATATGTAGCTCCCCGAAGCAATACATGGGTGGCTTTATGACTTCACATTAAGTCATAGGGGACTTAAAACTTTCTCGTGCACCGAGCCACCCTTCCACTGTGTCGGCCGAGGGGACTCCCCTAATGTTCCCACAACGGCAGCTATTTAGTATGCCATGGATGCAAATGCAGATCATATGCATTTCTTACTCTATGCATCCTATACATGCCACTCATCATACATCATCATCATTACCAACATCACCATAAGGCTTCCAATGGATTCATTATTGTTGGTTATTCTCATTAGTTTAAGTCTTTGTGTAGTATTCTCAATAGTTCTCATTCATATTTCTCAACTTTATCATCAATACAAAGACTTGAATCATTCTCTATCGGGCATCACTAACATTCATGGTAGATACAAGTATAACATCATATCATTGATCATTCTACACCACCATATAACACACCATGAATAACCTAAATGCACCAAAGCATGTTGCCAAATGTATTACCCATACCATATACCATATTACAATTTCTCATATCATCTCAAGCAAGGATAACATGCATACCAATACATATGGCAATCAAATGACATTCAAATTCATGCATTTAGAACATAAGACTCCTCTCCTACCTCAAGAGAAGAATTTTGATTGATAAGACGCACCCGTCTCGTCGTTCAGAATGGATCCTACATTAACATGCATATAGAATCCCAATCAATCAATTACTCAAGACATTATTTCAATTCTATTTAATCATATTCATATCTATAATTTATAACATGTGCTAGGCATGTTATAGACATCATTTTTATTATTTGTTAGGCTTCAGGATTTCCTTCCCATTAAGCCACATTCATTATGTTCAATGGACTACCAACAATAGCCCAACACCTACAAAATACCACACCATCCAACACTCATACTGATGGAAATATGCACTAAAAGCTTATATAGGTTGCATCATTTTGAATAAGTCATTTTTTGTTAAATAGTTTAACAACCTTTATTTATCCTTGGAGTAATAGGTCATATGAGAGTTATTCCTAAAATGTCCCTAGTCAAGTATTTATGTGGGGTCATGTAAATACATTAAGACAAGTATGTAAGTGTACTGATGATCTGATCTTACAGATCATGGATATAAATGATATCAAGTCTTCACACAGGTACACATTAAGAGTAATGATGTACTGGACAGACCCACCATGAGAACGTTGCATGGATCGTTACATGAATGTCATAAATGATTCTCAATGTGATAATGGTATATGTAGTCCTTTGACCTGAAGTCACTACGATTCCTACATAAGGAGTTTGTTGTTTTAATACAATCAAACGTCTTCTGTAACAAGAGGACTATAAAGGTTGTGGTTAGGCAATGAACAAATTATGTAGAGGGATGTGAGTGATGTAGATGGGATTTATCTCTCCTATGTCACAGGAGTGATACCTATAGGCCACTTGATGGAGTGAGACTAAAGAAATGCATGGCCATGCTAGAAAGAATAAATATTGGATATTTATTCAGATAAAGTCTACTCTGGTATCAAGTAAAATAAATTGGACCGTACAAGGATGACACGACCTTGCCTTGGGCCCAATTAGGATATCGTGACAAAAGGAACAAACCTATAAAATAATTATCACTTATAGGTTATGCTGTTAATAAATAATATTCAGACATAATAATGCATTGCTAGATGCCGCTCTTATTTTATATTAATAATAAAATATTTTATTATTAATATAACCGAGTATTTTACCTATAGGGTCACACACATAGAGTAAGCCCATCAGAAAATAGCTTTTTATTTTAGTTGGACTAAAATAAAACTATTGGGCCTAACTCATTTAGAATGAGTAAGGAGCCCACTCTTTAGAGAGCAAATTAGGTCAAACTTAAGCCTATAAATAGAGCATAAGATGCTCATAGGTGGCTACCCAAAAAGAGACACAAAATACACAAAAGTTGCAAAAGCTACACGCCATCAAACTAGCATTTGGAAGGTGTAGCATTTCTGGTGGGAGTACTCGTGTGGACTCCTAAAGGACGAGGCTATGATTGCTTCGATATTCTTCAAGAGGTAATCCTAAAACGCAATTTTTTTTGTGTGTTTGTCTTATGCTTTGAAATATGGTGCTTTGTAAATCCTATGGGAATCCTTGTATTTCCACTGCTCATACACTTGGGATTCCTTAACAGTGGTATCAGAGCCTAGTTGCAAAACCGTGTTTTAAGCAAACATTTGTTTAAAGAACATGTAAAAATAAAATAATTTTTTTTACGAAAAGAATTGTAAAGGTTGAATCCTTTTGCAAAGGTTGCATCTTTTATTAGATATGTTGCAAAGGTTGCATTTTTAATGAGATATTATGTAAAGATTGCATTTTTATGAGATATGTTGCAAATGTTGCACCTTTTGAAAGCTAATATCAATTTATTTTTGTTTTATATATATTGATTGCTTTTCTCAACATTTTAATTAAAGAACATGTTTTTGGGATGTGCTTTATTATATGAACATTTTGTATGTTGCAATGGTGATTGTTTTATATGTGTTCTAATTATAAGACATGTTTTATGTTTGTTTAATTAAATTGAAATCAAAGGTTGTATTCAATGCACGTCTATATGCTTTCTCTTTTCTAATATGAATTGTTCATGTGAGATTGTGTTTAGAAAGTTTAAGAGTTAAACCCTAACCGTAATGAAAACTAGGATTCAAAAGTTGAAACCTAGCCGTAATGGTATTTTATTTATTTGTAAATGTTACAAATAAAATATTTGATTATAATATTATATTTTAAATTCGATTTGTAAAAGTTGCAAATCAAATGTTAATTGTTTGTTAAATTTAAAGTTTATAAGAGTTACAAATTTAAATAATTTATTATAATTAATTTTAATAGGATTTGTATCGTTTGTGATTTTTTTAAAATTAATGTGATTTGTAAGAGTTACAAATTTAAATAATTTATTCTTATTAATTTTAATAGGATTTACATCATATATATGATCTTTTTAAAATTAATGTGATTTGTAGGAGTTACAAATTGATTCATATTTATTAAATTTAATATGATTTATAATTGTTACAAATAGAAGATAAGATCTTTATTAAATTTAATAATTTTAAAATTAAATACTTAATCCTTAATAAATTTGATAGGATTTGTAAAAGTTACAAATTAAAGATAAGATCTTTATCAAATTTAATATGATTCAAAATAAAATATCTTAAACTCTAGAGATAAGGTCTAAAATTTAAACCTTGATCGTTCCTAAAAAATAGGATAATTGTTGAGACTCTAGAGATAAGGTTTAAAAGTTAAACCTTGACTATTCTTATTTTAGGATAATTGTAAGGGTCAAAAGATAAGGTTTAAAAGTTAAAACTTGGCCATTTCAAAATTTAAGATTTCAAATTGTTTGAAATCATAGCTGAATATTTTGATCTGTTAATGGTCAGTGGGAGGTTCTGGCTAGGAAAGACTTGGTACTTAAGCGGTCACTCCGGACCCACCTCTTTTTCCTGGGAACTAACCTGATTACAGTACTAAATTTTTGGGTTGGAACACCCTTTGACCCTGTCTGTTGAACGGTCAACGGAGCCGCCAAACTTCTTTGCATAGTTTTGCTTTTATGACCCCGCGTGTTTAATTATGTGTTTTAATATTTATTTTATTTTAAATACAATTGATTACTCTATCAATTGATTAATTAACACGTCCAGCGGTGAATAGTTATGGTCTTAGATTCTTTTTATTTAATTTTAAATACAGCCTACGTGTTGTGCCTTTCTCTATTCTAAAATTTCTTCTCTCAACCCTTCACTCGTATGTAAAACGAGTTTTCTTTATTACATTGTAATCTTAGAAAAGCCAACAAGGTGGAGACGTAGAAGAAACCTAGGGTGGTGACTCTTGGTGGATATAACCTTGAAAGGAACAAAGGAGTGGTGACTTTAGGATGATGGTGGTGGTATCAAGAAGTAAGACTTCACGAAGTCAAGACACCATAGTTCCTTTAGGTTTATTTTATTTTATTTTCTAGGAAGACCATAACTATCTCACAATTTTGATTGCATGTTTTGGGGTTTTATTTTACGTTAAAGTGTTTAATGAAAATCGGTAAAGAACAATAAGAAAATTGAAATCCCTCAACCTTGACAATCATACTTTCCAATAAGTAATAATGTTTAACTTGATATAGATAAAGTGCAGGTCACGTCATAGTTGGGTGCCTTTATTTATGTTTAGAAGGACATGATTGGATAATTGGATTATCCAAGTATAACTTATTAAGTTTTATTCAAATAGACATTTTCAATTGGATTGGAAAAGCCTAAAGGTATGAATAGTCTAAAACGCGTTCTAATAAACAACAGTCATCAATGCTAGTTTCAATAAAGTGTAGGTTCTGCCAAAGCAGGGTGCTTTTATTGATATTAGTAAAGGATGATGGATAATTGGATTATCCAACCATTTGTTATTGGACTTATCTAGGTAACTTTAATCAAATTCAAGAACCTAGAAGCGTTAATATTAAGTTTAAACGCCTTCTAATAAGTAACACTCGTTGAGACTAATGTCAATAAATAATGGGCCTGCCAAAGCAGGGTGCTATCATTTATATTAGTAAGGCGCGATGGGATAATTGTAATATTCAAATTGTTTTTATTAGGCCTAAACTTAACTAAGTTTTTCAATTGGATTGAAAATAACTTAGAGGCGTAATGATTGAGCTTAAATTCATAAGATGAATAAGGGTAAAGAGTTACCCACTCAATCATCCAAGAGTTGCATGAGATACAATTGGAAATGTGTTTCCTACCTAAATAACTAAGGGTTGGGCAATCATCCAAAGCTGACTCAACACTAGGCCAAATATGGATCTTGGCCACCTAGAAAAATCTTCCAATGGGATTTTTTATGATTCAGCGAGGGTATTTGTTTTTGAATGAAAATATTGGGAGACAACATATTTATTTAATGACTAAAATTTTAAATATGTTTTGAAATAGAAGTTATAGATTTGCATGTAATTTGTTTTAGAATAACCATGACAAACCAAATATTGTTTTGTTGCAATCTGTCCTTTGGAAGGATACTTTATCTAGAAAAATGCCTAGATAAATATCGAGACTTGAGAATTATCTTCAATAAAGAGGAAGCGGTAGTGTGTCATGTTTGGCTTATATATGATCTATGGTTGGGTCTTGAGTACCTTATAGAGTCTGCATAAACTCTGAGCTGTAAAAGGCACTATGAATATATGTGAGATATATGATATGATCGTATATAGACTCTATTAAGGCCGAGTTGGTCTGGAAGTCTAAAAGGTGATCAAGAAAGGAAATTGTTTCCAGTTTTAGCCAAATAAGACATTGAAATAATGTCTAAAGAACTTGAAGGAGTTCAAAAGAAAGGGAAGTAAGACTTCCACTACAGGTCATGTTATAGAAGTCAAGTTATTTTGCTTCACTAACACTAGTATCAGATACTAATAGTAGATCTCAAATTTTGAAAGATTAAAGAAGTAGTCACTTGTTAAGGGTGGAGAAATCTGTGTAAAATTGAGCAAAAGTTGCTACAATAAAGATAAGATCTTTACCTATTGAGCTAGTTAGTGAACTAGACATTGTGCATATTGTTTCTTGTTGGACAAGAAATGTTTTTTATATAAAATAACTTTATTTTTTCAAAAGGATGTTAATGCACAATTGAGTAATGGATTCCATATCCTAAATCTTAAAACACCCATCTATAACATAACTGTCAAAGAAGGTTAAAATAAGTGATTTTGAACCTTACTTACATGGTATTGTCTCCTAAGGAAAATGAATAAGAAACACATTTCTAAATACCATTAATGTGGTTATATGGACTCTTTTGATTTTAGAATCAATTGAGACATGTAAATCTTATTTATTGGAGAGATAGTTGAAACCTCATTGAAAAGTGAAACATGAGTAATCTATTATCTAATACACGATGATGTATATGGGCCTATTCGAACAATAACTAGATATGTTTTTCAATACTTCGACATACTAATTGAAAAGTCAATGAGTATAGATTTATGTAACATAAGTTAGAAAGTCTTTGAAAAGTTTAAAGAATTCATAATGAAGTGAAAAACCAAATTGGCAAGACAATTAAAGCCCTTGATTAAATCAAGATAGCAAATAATTTGAGCTACAAGTTTGATAACTATCTAATAGAGTGAGAGATTACCTCTTAACTCATTCCTTATGGAATGCCATAATAGCATCTCTACGGGGAAAAGTCAAACCTTGTTAGACATAGTTTGATTATTGATGATTATCAAACATCTCTAACTCCTTCAACGTTCCTTTATTAACAAAATTTCCACACTTAACCATGTTCCATCTTAGAATTTCTTAAAGAAACCATATATGATATGGACTAGGAAGAAACCTAGTATGTCTTTACTAATAATTTAAAACTATGATGCTTCTATAGAGCATCCAACTCTGACAAGGTCAGATCCAAATTGGATAAATGTCTTCTGTGAGATACCCAAAGAAAGCTAAGGGTTATCATTTCTACAATCCATCTGAGAACAAAAGGCTTGTTGCTTAGAATGTTGTATTCTTGAATAAGAGTACATCTCTTAAAGAATCAGTGGGGGGATAGTAGAACTTGAAGAAATTCAAGTATTACAAAGCATTCAAAAGTCAAGGATGGACTTGGAGCATAAATTACAAAATGTTGTGACATCATTAGCTCTAGTAGCACAAGACTTGCGTAAGATCAAATAGGATATGTAACCAAATCTGAAACATATGGATATCTTATAAATTAGAAAGGATGCATATTACTAATTGATCAAGTTTCTTATGAAGAGGCCAATGCAAGTTTAGATTCTAAGACATAATATAAGACCATGGGATTTGAAATGGGCTCCATGTATATTAACAAGGTACGAACCTTAGTTGACGCACCTAAAGGGTAAAACCTATAGGATGCAAGTGGGTTTTCAAAAGGAAAACTAAACATGGATGGTAATAAAAGTACCTTGAAAAGCAAGATTGACAAAATTCAATTAGCTTAAAAACCATTTAGATCCTGCTTGTTGTAGCAGTATACCACCATTATAAGATATGGTAGATAGATGTCAAGATAGAAATCATCTTAAGGATGTGTATGTGACATAACCTAAAGGCCTTTTATGCCTGACTCATCTAGAAAGGTATATTAACTGCAAATGTTCTATTTATGGACTAAAGCAAGCTTTTAGAAGCTAGAATCTTCATTAAAGAATAAAGATAAATCTTGTGACTATATAAAGGTTAGTAACTGCACAATTATAGTTCTAGTATTACATGTAGAAGACATGCTTCTTCTAGAACTAATAATATTCTCATTCTATAGTCAAGAGTATCCTTAATCACTTAAGAAGGACTAAGGATTTGATCTTGATAAATGGAAGATGACCTCGTTGTAAAGGTTACATCGATGTTAATCTTTTGATTATTTTGAAAGACTTAAGATTGTAATCAAAATATATGTGTTGTCAAGATGGTTACGATGTATGCTTAAAAGGTTCAAAGCAAGAAACAATCGTTGGTTCTACTAACAAATCTAAGTATTTTGCTATGTTAAATTACAAAAGAAGTCAATTTACATTTAATCATTCCAAATGTTTTGTATCCTATGAGTTTCCACTGTGATGACAATGGAACCATAGAACAATATAAGGAAGTGGATTAATCCAAGCATATACTTAAATAGTTCCATCTTTGGAAGATGTGAAAATATGCAATGTGCATACCAACAAAATTGTTGGGAACCCACTAGTAAAACCGCTTACGTAGTAAAAGCATAAGGGCACTATAGACGTCATTGGGCATTAACCTTATCGGCTCTAAGTGCAAGTGGGAGATTGTTGGAAATATGCACTAAAAGCCTATATAGGTTGCATCATTTTGAATAAGTCATTTTTTGTTAAATAGTTTAACAACCTTTATTTATCCTTGGAGTAATAGGTCATATGAGAGTTATTCCTAAAATGTCCCTAGTCAAGTATTTATGTGGGGACATGTAAATACATTAAGACTAGTGTGTAAGTGTATTGATGATCTGATCTCACAGATCATGGATATAAATTATATCAAGTCTTCACATAGGTACACATTAAGAGTAATGATGTACTGGACAGACCAACCATGAGAACGTTGCATGGATCGTTACATGAATGTCATAAATGATTCTCAATGTGATAATGGTATATGTAATCCTTTGACCTGAAGTCACTACGATTCCTACATAAGGAGTTTGTTGTTTTAATACAATCAAACGTCTTCTGTAGCAAGAGGACTATAAAGGTCGTGGTTATTCAATGAACAAATTATGTAGAGGGATGTGAGTGATGTAGATGGGATTTGTCTCTCCTATGTGACAGGAGTGATATCTATAGGCCACTTGATGGAGTGAGACTAAGGAAATGCATGGCCATGCTAGAAAGAATAAATATTGGATATTTATTTGGATAAAGTCTACTCTGGTATCAAGTAAAATAAATTGGACCGTACAAGGATGACACGACCATGCCTTGGGCCCAATTAGGATATCGTGACAAAAGGAACAAACATATAAAATAATTATCACTTATAGGTTATGTTGTTAATAAATAATATTTGGACATAATGATGCATTGCTAGATGCCGCTCTTATTTTATATTAATAATAAAATAGTTTATTATTAATATAACCGAGTATTTTACCTATAGGGTCACACACATAGAGTAAGCCCATCATAAAATAGCTTTTTATTTTAGTTGGACTAAAATAAAACTATTGGGCCTAACTCATTTAGAATGAGTAAGGAGCCCACTCTTTAGAGAGCAAATTAGGTCAAACCTAAGCCTATAAATAGAGCATAAGATGCTCATAGGTGGCTACCCAAAAAGAGACACAAAATACGTAAAAGTTGCAAAAGCTACATGCCATCAAACTAGCATTTGGAAGGTGTAGCATTTCTGGTGGGAGTACTCATGTGGACTCCTAAAGGACGAGGCTACGATTGCTTCGATATTTTTCAAGAGGTAATCCTAAAACGTAATTTGTTTTGTGTGTTTGTCTTATGCTTTGAAACATGGCACTTTGTAAATCCTATAGGAATCCTTGTATTTCTGCTGCTCATACACTAGGGATTCCTTAACACACACATCTAATGGCTTGTATTTGCTCTTAATTACACTATCCAACCAACATTCACAACTTTCCCCAATTCTTAAAAGTTAGGGTTTCACCAAAACCCAACAACTCTCATCAATGCCTCATCCTTCTTCATCTCTTACCATTATAAATACATCCACTACACTTATCCCTCATTAAAACCTCACATTTATGGTAACCCACTCTAGGGCATAAGCATTAAATGCTCCTAATAAATACCCATGTACATGCATTACTCCCCCAACTTACATTAACACTTATATATAGGAAAAACCCAAACAAAATGATGAGTATACATACCTCACACCCAAAAATGAAATGGGTTTAAGAAAGAGGGAGAGGCAACACAAAATGGAGGGGAAGAAGGAGAAAGCTTCAATCCCAAAGGTCTCCTTCCAAGCTCCTTGAGAACGAAAATGGACGAAGAGATAATCACCTCTTGGCTAGGGTTTTATAAAAATGAGGAAATGAAGAGGAAGTAGAGAAGAAGAAGAAGAAGAAGAAAAGCCAACGGGTTTTTCCAAGTAGAAAGAAGCCAACGAGAGTTTAAGAGGAGAAATTGGGTTTTTGCTTTATTTTTAATTCCATTCATTAAAATTTCATCGTTTTACTACTAACAGGCTCTTTATTTGGGCTTAATACTTTATCTAAAAATAATTTTGAATATATTTTTGGACACCCAATATTATACTCAACAGCCCTGACCAATATCATCTCAATCAGAGATACTTGGTCCGACACCCATATCTCAACCAGGCCTATTTTCAGCTTAACCGGTCTCCATAAATCACCAACAGTCCCCAAAAATCTTAATTTAATTATTTCCAATATTTTGGGACACTAAGTAATTCACATTCGATTATTCAATATTAATTTCCTTGATTAATCCTCTATTTTAAAATTTGGGATGTTACAATCCACCCCACCAAAAAGAAAATTTCATCCTCGAAATTTTAACTTACCGGATCCGAATGCGTCGGGATATCATTCTCTGATGTCGTCCTCATGTTCCCATGTGAACGTCTCCATATTTCCATGTTTCCAAGTGACTTTCACCAAAGGTACCAACTTGTTCCGTAGTTTCTTCACAGAATGCTCGACGATGCGAACAAAAATAGAAGGGCTAGATAAATCTTCACGTACATCAATATTGTCCATAGGAATCACATGTAGAGGATCATGAACATATTTCCTCAACTGCGACACATGGAACACATTGTGTAGATTAGCAAGATGCAGAGGGAGTGCTATCCGATAAGCAACATCGCCAATCCGCTCCAATACTTCATAAGGTCCAACAAATCTAGGGCTCAACTTTCCACTCTTCAGCGCTGTTCCAATTCCTTTATCATGCAAGACCTTCAAAAATACATGATCACCCACTTGAAACTCATGTAGTTTATGTCTCTTGTCATAATAACTCTTCTGACTATCTTGAGCAATCTTCATATTCTCTTGTATCTTTCTAATTTGCTCGGTAGTCTCCTGAATAATCTCCGACCCTAAGGCCAAGTTCTCACCAACCTCAAGCCAACACAAAGGGGTTCTACACTTCCTTCCATACAACGCCTCATACGGTGCCATGCCAATAGAGCTATGGTAGCTATTGTTGTATGTGAATTCAATCAATGGCAAGAATCTCTCTCAACACCCACCGTGTTCAAGGACACAGACTTTCAACAAATCTTCCAAGCATTGTATCATTCTTTCGGATTGTCCGCCGATTTGAGGATGATATGCGGAACTAAGTTTCAACTTAGATCCGAACTCGTTATGTAAACTTCCCCAAAATCGAGAAGTAAACCGAGGATCACGGTCGGATATGATACTAAACGGCACACCATGTAGTCTAACAATCTCCTTTATATATAATTGTGCCAATTTCTCCAAGGAACTCTTTATATTCATGGGTAAGAAGTGAGCACACTTCATCAATTGATCCACAATAACCCATATGGCATCGTTTCCAGCACGCGTTCTGGGTAATCCGAAAACAAAATCCATAGCTATATTATCCCACTTCCAAACAGGGATCTCCAATGGTCTCAAATAACTAGACGGCCTCTGATGCTCAACCTTAGCCTTCTGACAAACAAGGCAAGAGGCTACAAAGTTCGCCATATCACGCTTCATGTGAGGCCACCAAAAATTCTTCTTCAAATCTTGGTACATCTTAGTAGAACTAGGATGAATGCTCAATACACTTTTGTGAGCTTCCTCAAGTACACATTTTCTCACATTACCACTTGAGGGAACATAAATTCGGCCCTTCACATGCCAAATGCCATCTTGACCTTCCACTAGGAACAAATTCTTCCCTTTCTCTTGAGTTTTCTTTATCTCATTCAGATACTTATCATTTTGTTGTTGTATCTTCACATGTTCGAGAAATTCATTTGTGACCTTCAATATCTCGAGCGTCATTTTCTTAGAAGTATAAGTCTCCACACCCATATTCAAATCTCTAAATTGTTCTATCAACTCCATCTCTTTCACCATCATCATAGAGATATGTAATGACTTTTGGCTCAATGCATCGGCAACCACATTTGCCTTTCTGGGATGATACCTCAACTCAAACTCATAATCTTTTAGAAATTCCATCCATCGTCGTTGGCGCATATTAAGTTCTTTTTGGTCAAACAAATACTTAAGGCTCTTGTGATCACTAAAGACCACAAACTTAGAACCATATAAGTAATGTCACCACAACTTCAAAGCAAACACCACCGCCGCCAATTCAAGATCGTGTGTAGGATAATTAACCTCATGCGGTCATAATTGTCACGATGCATAGGCTATCACATGCTCCCTTTGCATCAACACGCATCCCAGACCAAGCTTAGACGCATCACAATACACCATAAATTCATCTGTCAAATCAGGCAACGCTAACACTGGTGCAGTAGTAAGCCTCAACTTTAACTCTTGGAAACTTTCTTCATATTCACACATCTACACGAAAGGTTGATTCTTACGAGTCAACTTCATCAGCGGTAAGGCCAAACGGGAAAATCTTTCAATGAACCTCCGGTAGTAACCGACAAGCCCAAGAAAACTTCTTATCTCTATTACAGACGTCAATTTTCCCCAAGCCATTACAACTTCAACTTTTGATCTATCAACGGCAACTCCGTCACCAAAAATCACATGACCAAGAAAAGAGATCTCACTCATCCAGAATTCACATTTAGAGAGCTTAGCATACAGCTCTTTCTCTCGAAGAATAGTCAATACAAGACGAAGATGTCTTTCATGCTCTTCATAACTCTTGGAGTATACCAAAATATCATCGATAAACACCACAATGAATTGATCAAGATACTCATGAAAGATGCGATTCATGTAGTCTATGAAGATCGCAGGAGCATTCGTCACTCCAAATGGCATCACTACGTACTCATAGTGTCCATATGGCGTTCGGAAGGCAGTTTTTGGAATATCTTCAGTGTTCACCCGAATTTGGTGATATCTAGAATGCAAACCGATCTTTGAAAACACAACAGCACCCTTCAATTGATCCAATAGATCATCAATACATGGAAGAGGATATTTATTCTTAATGGTTAGTTTGTTGAGTTGGCGATAATCAACGCACAATCTCATACTTCCATCCTTCTTTTTCACCAACAACATAAGAGCACCCTAAGGGGACACACTTGGGCGAATAAACTCCCGTTCGAGCAATTCCTTAACTTGCTTCTTTAATTCAGTCAACTCCATAGGAGACATCCTATAAGGAGCACTAGAAACAGGCTCAGCGCCAGGAATGAGGTCAATAGCAAATTCCACCTCTCGTGGAGGAGGTAATCCAGGAATCTCTTCCAGAAACACATCGAGAAACTCTGAAACAATGGGAATCTCACCAGATTGGGATGTACCATTCCAATTAATCAAATAGAACATCATAAGAAGCTGGGAGATACCTTGCACATCAAAGCCTTCAGCATTCGAAGTTGGGAAGATCACCGTCTTGTTATGACAATCCACCAAGACTTTGTTAGCAGACAACCAATCCATGCCTAGAATAATATCCAGGTCTTTCATAGGCAAACAAACAAGGGATACATTAAGCTTTCTACACTCAAGGTTCATCGCAACATTCTCACATTGGGTCACCAATCTTAAACAAGTACTGGTCGGTATGGTTACCAATATAGAACCTCTCATCATACAAACAGGAACCCTCAAGCGCCTCACATAGTCTTCAGAAATAAATGAGTGCGTAGCACCAGAATCAAAGATAACGTTCACTGAAACACCAAGAATTTCACACTCACCACGGACAAGATCTTTAGCTTGGCGTAGCTTCTTCACCAGTAACTGTGAACACTCTGCCAGCAGCTTGTAGTTGATCACCACCATTGCGGTTTCCATTTCTTCCACCATGGCCATTACCTCGACCATTGTCGTTTCTTCCACCATTATTATTTCCACCACGGCCACCATTTCGGCCACCATTATAACCATTACCGTTTCCACGACCACGACCTCCATGGTTAGCATCATAATTCATGCGGTTAGGAGTGTCAACATTAGCACCTCTTGTGTTCAATGGGCAATTGGGGCGAATATGTCTGGGTTGGTTGCATTGATAGCAAACCACATCGTCCCGCAGACAATCATGTGCCAAATGGTTAGCACCACATTTGTAGCAAGTTAGGCCTTGGACATTTCCACGGCCTTGGTTACCACCACCGTAACCACCGCTAGGAGCACCGCGTTCTCTAGTATTTGAGGATCCTCCACGAAAGAACTTATTCTTCTTGAAACGACCTTGCTTCTTGAAACTAGAAAATTGGCCTTTCAACTTAGGCTCATGCTTTCCATGACTCGAAGGAGCCACATCATCTTCTTCATAAATTCGACACTTATTCACAAGTGTCGGAAAACTCCTTATCTCTTGATGTCGGATAGCCCGCTTGATCTCGGGCCTCAATCCATTTTCAAACTTAACACACTTCGATGCCTCGGTACCCTCTTGTTGATAGGGCGGATAAAATACCCACAACTCCTCAAACTTAGAGGCATACTCCTCCACTGTCATACCGCCTTGCTTAAGTTCCATAAACTCAAGCTCTTTCTTACTTCTGTAGCTATCCGGAAAATATTTCTTCAAGAACTCCACCTTGAAGTTTTCCCAAACTAAGGGAATATTAGCAGATACCATGCGTCCCCTAGTAAGACGCCACCAAGCTTTGGCTTCATTGCGGATCATAAAGACCGTATATTCCACCTTTTGTACTTTACAACACTTGAAGCTAGCGTAGATTCTTTCCAAATCATTAATCCAAGCACATGCTCTTCTGGCTTATAACCTCCATGAAACTCTGAAGGTTTCCTCTTGAGAAACAAATCAAGGCCTTGGGAGCCTTGTCCCATGTTCAGCTGGCCTTGTCTTTCCAAGAGATCAGCAAAGCGATTCAAAGCATTTCCCATAGTAGCAGCCTCACAATTTGGTCTACCAGCCATATCTCAAGCCTATATGTTAAAACATAGCTCACATGTGAGTGTACTAGACCAAACATCTAATTTTTCAACTTACAAATTCAAAGTTCTAGCACTTATAAACTTATCATGCACCACATCACATAATCACATCACTTCTCAATACATAATCACAATATATTTATCATTAGAGGTAAATAGCGTAAGGACTCTTGGCCGGACTCAACAACAAGTACATCGATTTCAAGTCTATGGCAAACAGCCATAATCCAATCAAATAATCTATAAATCAATCAATTAAAGCTTATACAATTTTAATCATAAACAACAATTACATTAACAACGTTGATCATGATCCTATCAAGAGCAACTAATGCTCTGATACCAGGATGAGATGCCCCAAAAATATAGGGAAATTTTTCACGATTTAAAATCACTATTCAATGAAGAGAAATTAAGTGGTGAAGCTTTTAATACAACACCTGCATCTATGATAAACCACTCCCATATATGAAGATATGGAAGGGTAACTTAAAGGATGATTTAATAATAATTTTCCAATTAAAATCAGCGGAAGAATTAATTAATTTAGTTGTTGCATGATTAAATTTTAAGAGAAGAGATTTCATGAGGTTCCATGACCCATACTATGTTCAGAACACCTTTAAGATGATACATGATAAGGATTTGATGCATAAGAAATGAAAATTTATTTAAAATAAGACAAGGGGGCATCAGGTGGCTACTCGCTTAAGCGAGAGCCACACTCGCTTGAGCGAGCACACACAGTGACGCTTGAGCGAGCATAAGGAAGGCTGAGCGAGAAAAGTTTTAAGCATCAGGGGCTCCTTTCACTTGAACGAGCCCCATCTCGCTTGAGCGAGATACGAAGACCACCCCCAGGCGAGCAAGCGAGACACTTGAGCGAGAGAAGAGATTTGCCACTGGAGCCAATCTCGCTTGACCGGATTCCATCTCGCTTGAGCGAGATTGCTCCAGCAACCACAGAAGCTCACTGTCCCACTTTCACTAGGCGAGGCGAGTCCTGCCTGAGCAAAAATTGACGAGTGTCTATTCCCTTCTCCCTCACTTGAGCGATCATCGGGCCAGGGCCATTTCGCCTGAGCGAGAATGGTGCAGTGACCAACCATTGATTCCCACCGAATCTCGCTTAGGCGAGAAGGCCATTCGCCTGAGCGAATTTCGGCCAGTGGCCACACCCCTGTTTCATAAGTAACTCGCTCGAGCGAGATTCCCACTCGCTTGAGCGAGTTTTGCAGAACTTGTGTAGAAACATGGAATTCTCACAACTTAGCATATGAATTATCATTTCCTACCACTTTAACCTTTCCTAATACATTATTTTACTTTATTATGCATCTACAAATTCTACCAACTTCATAAGGTACTAAAATTTAAGAATTACTTCATTCATTCATTAAATTAAACATCAACAACATCATCATCCAACTATCTATACCTTTCAAATTCAATTATCATTCATTCAGTGCATATCATTTGAAACATTCATCTCATAATTCTCCATAAAGTGCTACAAGTCACAATGCACACCATTCATTCATAAAAATTAACAATATCAAGCATCATAATTTATCCTTTACATTATTTGGGTCATAAATAAAAATTAACCATACACATCAAGGCTCAAATTTTCCTCTATGACCCTCAAAAATCATCATCACTAATCTAGATATCAAAATAAGCATTCATATACATCACATGTTATACAAAAAATCTAGATTTCGCCGGCCAAGGCACTTCCTATACCACTATTTACCTCCATCAACCAAAATGCATTTCAAAATGTCTACCCTTCCCATGAGTGCCCTGCATCACAAGTCTAAAAATGGACAACATGGGAGAGTGAGTCACACATTCTAAAGGAATGAATATGAATACCATGTGATTATGTACATATGCATCAAAACATGTATACTTTGCACATACATATCTTTCATCGTACTCTTAATCATTTGAACATCTTTATACATACATCACAAGTGACATTACAATTTAGACAAAGCATACAGCATATACATAATCAGATCTCACCACAATTTGGATATCACACACAAACTATTATTTGGTATTTATATCTTTTATGTTGTCTTAGTATATCATTACATCCTCATCACATCCATCATCATATTTCATCACCTTTGGCATACTTCCTCACTATATGCAAATGCTCTTAAGCTAATGCATATGCACAATGCAATATTTCAACAATTGCAGATCTGACTGTGGGATTACAAACACCAAATGTGGGATTCAAGTATGATCATCTAACCATACCCGTATTGCTAGTAAAATGTGTACACTTATCCTTAAAATTGCATGCATACATCAATTATTTTACTGGTACTAAACTGCATCGCCCATCTTGCAACACCTGGTCATTTTCACCATGACCGCGGTACAAAACATATCAACATATGGTGTTGCGGGCCGGCCAGATATCAAATCATGGCGGCTGTGATCCCAAGGGCCACCGAGGTCACCTGCTCATCAAGAGCCACCCCCCACAAAGATCGACCACATGTAGCTCCCCGAAGTAATACATGGGCGGCTTCGCGACTTTACATCGAGTCACAGGGGAATTAAAACTTGCTCGTGCACCGAGCCACCCTCCCATTGGGTCGGCCGAGGGGACTCCTCTAATGTTCCAACAACGGTGGCTATGCGGTATGCCATGGATGTAAATGAAGATCATATGTATTTCTTACTCTATGCATCCTATACATGCCAGTCATCATACATTGTCATCATTAGCAACATCACCATAAGGCTTCTAGTGGATTCATTATTGTTGGTTATTCTCATTAGTTTAAGTCTTTGTGTAGCATTCTCAATAGTTCTCATTCATATTTCTCAACTTTATCATCAATACAAAGACTTCAATCATTCTCTATCGGGCATCACCAACATTCATATTATATTCATGGTAGATACAAGCATAACATCATATCATTGATCATTCTACACCATCATATAACACATCATGAATATCCTAAATGCACCAAAGCATGTTGCCAAATGTATTACCCATACCATATACCACATTACAATTTTTCATATCATCTCAAGCAAGGCTAACATGCATACCAATACATATGGCAATCAAATAACATTCAAATTCATGCATTTAGAACACAAGACTCATCTCCTACCTCAAGAGAAGAATTTTGATTGATAAGACGCACCCGCCTCGTCATTCGGAATGGATCCTATATTAACATGCATATAGAATCTCAATCAATCAACTACTCAAGACATTATTTCAATTCTATTTAATCATATTCATATCTATAATTTACAACATGTGCTAGGCATGTTATAGACATCATTTTTATTATTTGTTAGGCTTCGGGAATTCCTTCTCATTAAGCCACATTCATTATGTTCAATGGACTACCAATAACAATAGTCCAACACCTACAAAATACCATACCATCCAACACTCATACATCCAATGGCTTGTATTTGCTCTTAATTACACTATCCAACCAACATTCATAACTTTCTCCAATTCTTAAAAGTTAGGGTTTCACCAAAACTCAACAACTCTCATCAATGCCTCATCCTTCTTCATCTTTTACCATCATAAATACATCCACTACACTTATCCCTCATTAAAACCTCACATTTATGGTAACCCACTCTAGGGCATAAGCATTAAATGCTCCCAATAAATACCCATGTACATGCATTACTCCCCCAACTCACATTAACACTTATATATAGGAAAAACCTAAACAAAATGATGAGTATACATACCTTACACCCAAAAAAGAAATGGGTTTAAGAAAAAGGGAAAGGTAACACGAAATGGAGGGGAAGAAGGAGAAAGCTTTAATCCCAAAGGTCTCCTTCCAAGCTCTTTGAGAACAAAAATGGAGGAAGAGATGATCACCTCTTGGCTAGGGTTTTAGAAAAAAGAGGAAATAAAGAGGAAGTAGAGAAGAAGAAGAAGAAGAAGAAAAGCCAATGGGTTTTGCCAAGGAGAAAGAAGCCAACAAGAGTTTAAGAGGAGAAATTGGGTTTTTGCTTTATTTTTAATTCCATTCATTAAAATTTCATTGTTTTACTACTAACAGGCTCTTTATTTGGGCTTAATACTTTATCTAAAAATTATTCTGAATATATTTTTGGACTCCCAATATTATACTCAACAACCTTGACCAATATCATTTCAATCAGAGATACTTGGTCCGACACTCATATCTCAACCGGGCCTATTTTCAGCTTAACCGGTCTCCATAAATCACCAACAGTCCCTAAAAATCTTAATTTAAGTATTTCCAATATTTTGGGACACTAAGTAATTCACATTCGATTATTCAATATTAATTTCCTTGATTAATCCTCTATTTTAAAATTTGGGATGTTACAAATACAATTTTTCGAAGACCTCAACATAACAACTTTGTGTATTTTAGAAAAGCTGAACCAAGTCAGCTTATGTGTCAGATTAAATTAGAAGAATTACAGTTGATCTCTACATAATTACTAGAAGAAATAAAGCTAACAATTAGCTTTATTCTCTGAATATATCAAGGAACGCCTTATTCATGTTAGTGTTGAAGTTCCTTACTACTAGACTCTTGGACATCCCTTCAAATCATCAAAAGTCTAGTACCTACACACAAAGCAAACTCCTTCAAAGGATTTCCAATGTTTATATCTCTCTTTTCTAGATCAGCAACGGTCATCTCATGTCTCTTATATATTCTTGGAGAAGTTCTTTTTCAAATAAAAGAAGAGAAGCTTATCAAGAATACTTAGTCTTTGTGATCAAACTCTCTCTAATTTCTTCTTAGTTCTTCAAAGACAAAATCCTTCTTTGTTGTTCTGCTTCTAATAGACATTGGTCTTTTGTCTTTCTTAACTTGGTGTATTCATTTATCATTGTATATCCTTTATACACTAGGTTCTATAAGAAACCTTACATATTTTCATTAAAATTAGTTATTGTGTAAAAGTCTGGTGAGCTACCAGTGTTTAGTTATATTGGGAAACAATTATGGCCTGAAGAAACTTTTGAAAGAATACTTGGGTTATTGAGCCGGGAGTGGCTTGTTGAAAGAATACTTAGGTTTAGGCTAGGAGTGGCTGGAGTCAAGAATACTTATGGCACTAGTCTGGTGCTATTATTGTAAAGGAGATTTTATAATAGTTGATATCTTTCAAGTTAGAAGGACTAGACGTAGCTTGTGTTAGAAATGAACCAGTATAATTTCTTGGTGTTCTCTCTTCTCCTTTCATTCCTTCTTACAACTCTATTTTATAAATGTCTGATTACCTGTGCATTAAAGATTTAAATTTCCACATAAGTGTCTAAGACTTATTCAATGCCTCTTTTCAAGTTTGAGTCTAAACCATCAAGTTGTATGACCTTATTGACAATTATTAGGATTTGATCATTTGAGGTGAAAGTTAGCATAAGGTACACTAAAATTGTGTATTTAAATATCCTATTAACATCCTGAATTTTATAAAAATGATTAAATATAAAGAATAAATATTAAATAATTATAAATAGGTTAATAAGTGTCCTAAAAATATTGAAATAATTAAATTGAGATTTATGAGGATTATTTATAATTTATTGAGGCTTTAAGAGTTAAAATTATACCCGGTTAAAATATAGGTGTCAGACCAAGTATCTCCGATTGAGATGCCGTTGGTTAGGGCTATTAAGAATATTATTGGGAATCCAAATCTATATTCAGAATAAATTTTGGATTAAGTATTGAGCCTGAATGGGGATCCTATTGCTTATAAAACGGAGAAGCTTTAATGAAGGGCTTAAGTTAAAACAAAAATCTTCTCCTCTTTTCTTCACTTTCCCGTGGCTTCTCATTCTCCCTCTCCCTTCTTCATTTATTTCATCTTCTTCCTCCTCTCTTCTTACCCAAACCGTGCCCTCCTTCCATGACCATTACCCACCAAAATTTCTTGGTCTCTATGGATTCATAAAGCATGAATGGAACATTGGAGCAAAGCTTGGTTCTCTTTCTTCTCTCTTTTCCTCATTTTCGTGTTTGGCATAGAGCTAGGAGAAAGAGGTATGATTTTTGAACACCCATGGTTTTTGTTTATGGTTTTTGAGTTATTGAGGTATTATGATGGGAGATTGGATGTTATTTGGGTGAATAATGGCTTTTGGAACCAAAACACTAGGTTAGAAAACCATTGGGGATTGTTATTGATGTTTATGATGATTGGAATATAATGTTGTTAGCCTATGGATGTTTGAAATGATGCATATAAATGGTGGGAGTTGATGATGATGAATCTTGATGAAAACCCTAGAAATTAGGATTTTGGGAAATTGATGAGAAAATTATGAGATATTGATATTGGGATGATTATATATATATATATATGAGAATGAGTCTTTGAATGGGTAAAAATTGATTGTTGATGTTGATATATTGTTAGGGGATCTTGAACAATGAGAATGTTAGAATGATTGTAATTGAATTTTAATGAACCTTGACCCTAAGATTCAGGAATGTATGTATTGTGGCTAGAAGAAATGGTGTTTTTAAGAAGTGAATATGAGGTACTCAAGGTTAGGTGATGATTTGTATGATGATGAATGATAGTGAAAATGGTAGAGGACCTTTAATGGTTAAACCTATAAATAGGTATTGATATGAGTATGAAAAGGGGGGATGTGAGCACTAAACCATAATGTTTATGATGGTGTAAAATATATGTCTCAAATTTTGTTAATGTGGTATTTCATTTACCATGAGCAATTCAAATTGAATTTTGCTTCTTCATAATACCAATTCAATTTGATTTTTACTTCTTTAGAATAGCAATCCAAATTGAATTCTATTTCTTCATAATACAAATTCAATTTGAATTCTACTTTGTCACAATACAAATTCAATTTGAATTCTACTTCTTCAAATACAAATTCAATTTGAATTTTACTTCTTCATAAAACCAATTCAATTTGGTTTTGTCTTTATGGTTAAAGAAATATTATTATATTCCTTATAATTGCATATAAAAGGATTCAAGGTACCACATTTGCAATTATGATCAAATTCTCTCCTAGTATAATCAAGAGAGAGTTTTAGGGTTGAGTTTATATTTTTAGTTTCACCTGAGAGAGTACTTTAGTTAGTAAACTTGAAAGATAATTTTATTTTTTTCCTTGTGACTTGTAGGGCTTATTGTCTCTTTATTCTCTTCTTTTTGAGAACTTCTTGTACTTTCCTTCTTATATAGTGAAACTATTTTGCTCGTGATCATCCATGTTCTTTTTCTCCAGTTTTGGGGGTTTCCACGAAAATATTATGTGTTCATTTTCTTGCCCTTATACTTGATTCTCTTTATCTCTAATTGATTTGATCCAGTGCTTTCGCAACATGTTGATTTCCTTAACAAGTGGTATCAGAGCTGCTTGTTTGATTGGAGGTTCAATATGTCTACCGTCACCAAATTTGACATTGAGAAGTTTGATGGCAAGACTAGTTTTTTTATTTGGCGTGTCCAAATGAAAGTTGTTCTCACTCAAAATGGATTAAGGAAAACTTTAGATGGTAAAACAAAAAGACCATCTACTATGACCGAAGAGCAATGGGATGAGTTAGATGAAAATGCGATTTCAGCAATCCAACTTTGCTTGTCCAAGGAGGTTCTTTGTGAAGTAGCCAACGAAACCACTGCTAAGGCTTTGTGGTTGAAGTTGGAGACTTTATACATGACCAAAAGCCTCACAAATAAGCTTTGTCTCAAAGAACGGTTATATACCATTTGTATGGTTGAAGGTACTTCTATTCAATCTCATCTTAATGAGTTTAATTCTTTTATTATGGATCTAGAAAATATTGATGTGAAAATTGATGATGAAGATAAAGTTGTTCTATTGGTTGTCTCTCTACCTTCTACCTATAAACACTTTAAAGAAATTATGTTGTATGGCAACAACGATACCTTATCCTTTGAAGATGTTAAATCTAATTTATTATCTAAAGAAAAGTTTGATCTTGAAATTCATTCTGAGGACAAGGGTGGGGGTTTAAGTGTCAGGGGTAGAACTCAAGAAAAAGGAGTACCAGTAATAAGAAGATCAGATCCAAATCAAGAGGGCGTAAATCCAATAAAACTTGTCGCTATTGCAAGAAATATGGGCATGATATCTCTTATTGCTTTATCTTGAAAAAGAAAGAAGAAAAGCATGAAAAAGATAAACAACCAGCTGAAACTGCTAATGTTGAGAATGATTTTGATGGTGATGTTATGCTATCTGTTGTTTCCTCTGATAAGAGGAGCAAACATGAATGGATTCTTGATTCTGGATGTACTTTCCATATGTGTCCTTAAAGAGACTTATTTACCACTCTTGAACCTATTGATAGTGGTGTTGTCTTGATGGGTAATGATACCCAATGTAAGGTTGCAGGAATAGGTACCATTCAGATCAAGTCTCATGATGGTAATGTCAGGACTCTTTCTAAAGTTTGCTTTGTTCCTGACTTGAAGCGGAATCTAATTTCTCTTGGCACCTTAGAATCTCTTAGGTGCAAGTATTCAGCTGAAGATGGAGTTCTAAAGGTATCAAAAGGTGCCCTTGTTCTATTAAAAGCTTCCCGTGTTGGTAGTTTGTATAGCTTGCAAGGATCTATAGTGACAGGCTCAGTAGTTGTTTCATCTTCTATGCCTGATATTGATGTCACCAAATTATGGCACATACGTTGGGCCATATGAGTGAAAAAGGCATGCACCTTCTGAGCAAGCAAGGTCTTCTTTGTAATCAAGGCATCGGTAAGTTAGAGTTTATGAACATTATGTTTTTGGGAAGCAGAAAAGAGTTAGCTTCTCTACTACAACACACCAAACAAAAGGTATTCTTGATTACATTCATTCAGATCTTTGGGGACCTTCCAAAGTTCCTTCTTATAGAGGAAAATGTTATATGATGACTATTATTGATGATTATTCTCGTAAAGTTTGGGTCTACTTTCTAAGACATAAAAAATGAAACTTTTCCCACTTTTAAGAAGTGGAAAACTCTTGTTGAAACTCAGACAGGGAAGAAAGTCAAGAAGCTCAGAACTGTGAAGGTGACTTTAATGAGTTCTGCATAAATCATGGTATTGCTAGACATAAAATCGTTCTAGGTAAACCCCAATAGAATGGTGTTGCAGAACATTTAAACATAACTATCCTTGAGAGAGCTCGTTGTATGCTCTCAAATGTTGGGTTATGGCATCGACGTGAATTATGGGCAAAGGCAGCATCTACTGCTTGTTACTTGATTAATCGCTCTCTACACTCTTCACTTGATTTTAAAATTCCAGAAGAAATTTGGTCAGGTAATCCTATTAATTATTCTAATTTAAGAATATTTGGATGTTCTGCATATGCACATGTTAATGATGGAAAATTAGCTCCAAGAGCTATTAAGTGCATATTTCTTGGTTATGCATCTGAGTGTAAAGGATATCGTCTATGGTGCTCTGATCCTAAGTCACGAAAGTTAATTCTCAGTAGAGATGTGACTTTTAATGAAGATGCATTATTATCTTTTGGAAAACAATCTTCTATTTCTTCTTCTAGTACTAATCTACAGGGTACTAGTGAGAAGGTAGAGTTAGAATTAAAATCTGCTAATGTTGATGTCTCATCTTCCTCTACCAATGAGTCTAGCATTGACGATCATGGTGATGATCGTACCACTTCTCCTATTCAGACACAGGAAGAGG
Organism: Clitoria ternatea; assembly: GCA_037962975.1. Lineage (NCBI taxonomy): Eukaryota > Viridiplantae > Streptophyta > Magnoliopsida > Fabales > Fabaceae > Clitoria > Clitoria ternatea. The sequence continues at coordinate 148,362,231 of CM075671.1, forward strand.
ATTATTTTATTGCTCGAGACAGACCAAGGAGGCAAATTAAAAGGCCAGTCAGATACACTGTTGATGATAATCTGACTGCTTATGAATTGTCTATTGCACAAGAGGTAAATGATGCTATAGAGCCTACCAGCTATTTTGAAGCTGTTTCTTGTCTGGATTCTTTAAAATGGCTACTACTATGAATGAAGAAATTAAAAGTCTTCATAAGAATGATACATGGAGTTTGACAGAACTCCCTAAAGGCAAACGACCACTTCAATGTAAATGGGTTTATAAGAAGAAAGATGGCATTCCCGGGGTTGAAGATCCTAGATGCAAGGCAAGATTAGTTGTCAAAGGCTTTCACCATAAGGAAGGTATTGACTTTAATGAGATTTTTTCACCAGTTGTTCGTCATACCTCCATCCGTATCTTGCTTGCTTTTGTTGCTTTATTTGATCTGGAATTGGAGCAACTTGATGTTAAACTAGCTTTTCTACATGGAAAGCTGGAAGAAGAAATCTATTTGGATCAGCCTGTGGGATTTATTGTTCCTGGTAAAGAGTATCTTGTTTGTCGTTTGATAAAATCTTTATATGGTCTCAAGCAAGCTCCTAGATAGTGGTACAAAAGGTTTGACTCCTTTATGATTGGGCAAGGATATTCAAGGAGTCAATATGATGACTGTATTTATTTCCAACAATTTCTTGATGGAACTTTCATTTACTTGTTACTTTATGTTGATGATATGTTGATTGCATCACGTGACAAGTCTTTGATTAGAAAATTAAAAGCTCAACTCAATAATGAGTTTGAGATGAAGGAATTAGGTGCAACTAAGAAAATTCTTGGCATGGAGATTCACAGGGATCGTCAAGCTGGTAAATTGTTTTTATCTCAATAAAAATATGTTGAGAGATTGCTTGATAGATTTAATATGAAAACCCGTCAACTTGTTTCTACTCCACTCGCTACACATTTCAAGTTATCCTTAGATCTATGCCCACAAACTAAAGTAGAAATAGAGCGTATGTCACACGTTCCTTATGCTAGTGTAGTTAGCAGTTTAATGTATGCTATGGTATACACTAGACCAGATTTAGCATATATTGTCAGCATGGTGAGTCGATACATGCATAATCCTAGAAAGGATCATTGGAATGCTGTGAAATGGATTTTTCAGTATGTAAAAGATACTTCTAATATTGGCTTGGTATTTGACAGAAGCAAAGCTACAACTAATGATGTTGCAGGTTTTGTTGAGTCAGATTATGGTGGTGATCTTGATAGAAGAAGATCTCTTTCTGGTCACATCTTCACTCTTTGTAACTCTGCTATCAATTGGAAAGCTTCACTTCAATCTATTGCTGCATTATCTATAACTAAAGCAAAATATATTTCAACCACGGAGGGTGTGAAAGAGGCTCTTTGGATTTGTGGTTTGGTCAATGAACTTGGTCTTACACAAGATATTTTTACTATGTTTTGTGATAGTCAAAGTGTTATTCATTTGACCAAGAATAGTCGTTATCACGACAAGACCAAACACATTGATGTAAAACATCACTTTATCCGAGACATTGTTACAATTGGTGAAATTATGGTACAGAAGATTCATACTTCTGATAATCCAGTAGATATGCTTACTAAACCACTTCCTAATACCAACTTCTAACACTGCGTGGACTTGGTTGGTCTACACAGCACTTGAATGCCCCTTTGGGCTTTATTCGACAATGAGCAATTTATAAAATTTGATCCAAGGTGGAGACTGTTAAATACATGTCTCAAATTTTGTTAATGTGGTACTTCATTTACCATGAGCAATTCAAATTGAATTTTGCTTCTTCATAATACCAATTCAATTTGGTTTTTACTTTTTTAGAATAGCAATTCAAATTGAATTATATTTCTTCACAATACAAATTCAATTTGAATTCTACTTCATCACAATACAAATTCAATTTGAATTTTACTTCTTCAAATACAAATTCAATTTGAATTCTACTTCTTCAAATACAAATTCAATTTGAATTTTACTTCTTCATAAAACCAATTCAATTTGGTTTTGTCTTCATGGTTAAGGAAATATTATTATATTCCTTATAATTATCTATAAAAGGATTCAAGGTACCACATTTACAATTATGATCAAATTCTCTCCTAGTATAATCAAGAAAGAGTTTTAGTAGTGAGTTTTTATTTTTAGTTTCACCTGAGAGAGTACTTTAGTTAGAAAATTTGAGAGATAATTTTATTTTTTCCTTGTGACTTATAGGGCTTATTGTCTCTTTATTCTTTTCTTTTTAAGAACTTCTTGTACTCTCCTTCTTATATAGTGAAACTATTTTGCTCATGATCATTCGTGTTCTTTTCTCTAGTTTTGGAGGTTTTCATGGAAATATTGTGTGTTCATTTCCTTGCCCTTATACTTGCTTCTCTTTATCTCCAATTGATTTGATCTAGTGCTTCCGCAACACGCTGATTTCCTTAACAGATAGGGTAAGCAAATAAATAAGATTATGAATTGATGAGGTCTTAGACCATTTTATATGCCATTGAAAATTATTGATTGATAATGGTTTGAAAGAAGCTAAGAGGCTCATGATGAATTTGAATGGCAAATGGATAGTTTAAGTGATGGTGAAAGAGATGTGGTTGCTGTTGGGTATGATTAGCCCTTTAAGACTTAGAAAATCTTGGTTTTGGGAAAGGAATTCCCAAAGCCTAACACAAGTATGTGAATAGGTGTTTTAACAAGTCTAAGACTTGATATTGGACTTTAAGAGATATTGTCAATTATTTAGATTTATGATGGTGCCTTGTGATGGCTCATAAATTGAATACATGTATATTTATGTGTGTTGATAGAAGATTATATTCCGGACAATGTGGTGGAACTATTGAAGTGTATGAATTGTTGCGGTTCTTCTCTTGAGGTAGGGGAGGAGTTTATATTTCAATTGCATGAGTAGAATGATTGATGATTGATGATAATATGACTTATACTTATGCTTGCCTTGCCATGATTATTTGAATAATGATTGATAGTGTGATGGATCATAGGCTTGGCAATTTGTTGAATGTTTGGGAATTATATATATATGAGATAATAATGAATATTTAGTGGTCCCTTTTGATGGGTATGATTTATTTGTTGTTAGAAATCCATGAATGGATGAATTACTCAAAAATATGAAGTTGTGTTTATAATTTTCATGCATAATTGAGGAACTAATAGGGTTATATTGAGTTTTAGTATGATTGAATGTCATGAAATAGTTACAATAGCCCATATATGTAGTTTAAGACTTGTAGAAATTATAATGGACCAATTCCATTGAGAATAGGCCCTTGAGTTGCATAAAAACACCTTGGATTGGTTTAAACGCGTTTATGCGCATAAGTCCCTCATTTTTTGGAATTTTTGAGTGTGGCCGATGGCCACACGTCATAAATGATGTATAAAAGTTGGTGTTAAAATTTGGTAGAGTTTGGAGTTGATATGAAAGAGTTAGGATGCTTAGAAGTTGAAAAATTGAACAAAATCTGCATAACTGCTGTCTTGAATCGATTCAAGACAGTCTTGAATCGATTCAAGGGCCACTGGAAGTATTTGAATTGATTCACATGAGTTATGAATCAATTCAGAGCCCCCTATAAGTGCTTGAATTGATTCATACGGGCTTGAATCGATTGAAAGCCCTGTTATGGCCACTGTTATGTTGTTTTTCTGACTGTTGTGATTTCTTTGTTGTTTTAGGCCTTTTAGGCATCTTAATGACGTTTTTGGCCTACGACTTCTTCATGAAAGTTGTATATAATTATGTTATGAAGGTGTGAGAATTAATCTCACTTTAATTGGAGTTTTATAACTCTCATTAGGCATAAAACACCAGACCCACTGCATGGTAAAATTCAAATTTAAGAGGGTTTTGAACCCAACTTTTTATGATTGGTAAATTGGGACTAATAGATGACATTTGTGATATGTCCTACTATTTTTAAGAAAAAAATAAACTTCTCTCATGTTTTAATGTTGAAATTTGTCATCAGCTTATTATTACCCAAAACCCCTTTATTATGTAAAAATGAAAGATCTTATTAGGCGTATGTGATGATGGTGTGTCTTAGTGGTGTTAATATTGATTGAGACATGTTATGAAGAGATGAATGTTCACCACTAATTATATGATATGATGATTGATAATGAAAAGAAAATGTTGTGGTTGTGTACACACCCTTAAATGATGATGAAACTAATGAAGGGACAATTGTATGACAATACATTTATTATAAATTGATGAATCGGAGATGATATCGATAATGAATGATGATGGATGATGTTGTTGATCATTTCCTTGAATAAAAGGATGATTCTTATTATTGATGAATTGTTAAATATAGTTATGTTTGATACAAGTGTGATCTTGTGTATGTAATTTAAAGTCATATTAATGAATTATTGTGATGCCACACTAATGTATGAACAATGGTAATGATCAATGAGATAAAAAATCCACTAAGAGATTATGTGGTGATATTGATGACATATTGATGAATGTTGTTGATGTTTGTGATGCCATTGTGAATGTTGCAAGTATTGACTTGCATGTATGATATGAATTATGTTGAAATGAAATGCCACACTTAAAACATGAAATAATGGCTATAACCAACAATGATAAAATCCACTAAAGATTGTATGGTGGTGTTGGTGATGATGATGATGTTTGATGAGTGGCATGATAGGATACATAGTGTGAGAATGTATTGATTAGCATTTGCATCCATGGCATATCATACGTTGCCGGTAAGGAATATTAGGGGATTCCCCCGGTTGGCCCAGTGGGAGGGTGTAACATCCTAATTATTAAATTAATGACCAGATTAAAATTAAGATTAATTGCAAATTTGGATTAATTGTTAATTGAGATTAATTATAAGTTAAAGCTTGACCATTGATTATGATTGATTGATTGTAACACATGATTGGATGGTGGCTGCCATTTTCACGTTCTCCCACCCGCTCCCCTCATTTCCTCGAGTATAGGTTCAGAAGCTCTCAACCACCTTCCTATTCTCTCAAAAATCCCCTCGAGACTCTTCCTCTTCTTTCACTTTTCTTCTCCTTCTTCTTCATTCTTCTTCTTCTTCGTCAGTTTACGACTATGGTGTTGTGGAGGACTCGAAGTTCCCCACTGTTGGTAAGGAGCGATCGCTCGAGTAGAAGAGGAAAAGCTCCCAGTCTTCCAGGCTGAGTGAAGAGTTCGACTGGGTTTGATGGTTACTGAGCAGGAGAGAGTGATTGAGGAAGCGAAGGAGCAACGGAATCAGCATTGAAAAACAGAGGAGCTCTTAGAATCTCTTTAGAAGGTAGGGGGCGCTTTACATCTCAAATGCATAGTTATGGATGGATCCCGGGTGAAAGTACTGCATTTTGTGTTTATGGTTGTGAATATGTTGATTGTGTGAATCATATGATGATAACTTTCGAATACTGGGTATGTGTGTGTGTTAGCTGAGTTACGTAAGGTCATATCCTTCTCCGTCCATCAGATGTGTGTTAGTAAACATGTGAATGTATAAAAATGTACTGGATCTGTGTCGGCCAAGTGCATGCGTTAAGAGTTTGTTATGCTGAGTCCCGTGTGTAGTTTAACACTTAACAGCATGTGGTATATGTTATTGATATTGCTAATACCGAGTGTATATTGTGGGACTGTTGGGTGATTCCTGTGTAGATTTTTATATTAGAAAGCATGAAACTGTGTTGTTGTGAATAATGGTATGATTACCGAGTACTTGTACTGAGATGCCGAGGGTAAATCCCTGATTGATATCTTATGATTATATGCATGTTAATGCTGGGATGAATCTGATGGGATTTCATAATGAATACATGAGATGCATGTGTTATGTGGTCTTACCGAGTGAAATGCCACTGTTGTGCTAATAAATATGTATGGAAAAAATAATAAAAGACCTTGGGTTGGACTCAAGGCAATACCGAGTAAACCACTCGTGTACTAGCGTTGGACGCTTGATGAAAGTCCTTGGGTTGGACTCAAGGCAAGCTTACCGAGTTGGACTCGGGGCTGCCCGTAACACTCCCGTTGTCGCTTGGAGCGATTTTGTTACGTGTGAGGGCAAACAGTTTGGTACCAGTAAAACGGCCGGATCAGCTTGGAGCTGAGAAAAAGGCTTGGAGCCTATGTTGCAACATAAAAATTAAATAAAAACTGATCGGATCCGACTGAAATTAATGTGTGCACATTTATATTTTTGATGAGCTCAATGTGGTTATATGCGTATGTATGGGGATTATCAATATGAGCAATATGGCTGTGTATTACTGATTAATATGGTTGTGTGTTATTTGAATAAATTTCGATTGAATGATACTGTGTGTGGATATATCAAATGACAGTGCATGTGATAGATTGATTGAGAGATAATGTTGTATAGTAGCAAGCTAGAGGATTTTTCGAGTCATTACTGTCATTTTATATGTAAAAGCTCACCCCTATTATGGCCATATTTCAGTGGATGTTGCTCGGAATGAGGAATGATGGGAGAGCACCAATTGCTGGGAAATGCATTGTACAGTGGAAGTGTACATGTATATATATATATATATTGTATAGATGGTTTTTGTATAGCCTTGGCCGGCTCTTAGTTTAACATTCTGTTTTTAATGTGTAGGATTTGAACTCTCTCGGTATTGAGAGTAAAACTAAACATATTTCAATATTTATATAATGCTATGTGTTTTATCTTATTCAGTGGGTAATGATGTGGGTGAATATCTGAGTGGTGTACATCTATATTCTACTAAATGAATAATGCTTGCGTGATTCCAAGTAAGGGAGAGCTAAGGTAAACCCGAGTGAGGTGAGATAAGAGACCCTCTTCCGAATGAAGAAGGGTTGGGCTAAATCTGAGTGAGTTATACCCATTAAAGGACTATTTCCCTAGGAGGATCAATCGAAGGGTGTTATGTGAGAAATCCCTTTAATAAGCCTATTCCGTGTGGATAAGGCCATGATATCCCGAGTGAGTGAAGTCATGTAATTCTGAGTGGGAATTGACTTAAAAACTTCCCGAGTAAGAACTTATTAGAATTTCCCGAGTGGAGAGAAACTAGAGTATTCTGAGTGAGCGAAGCTATGAAATCCTTAAGCGAGACTTGACTTGTAGAGTTCTCAAGGTATGAGAGTTCAAATATGCTGAGTGAAAAATATGTGAAACATTTCCGAGTGGTACGAGACTGTGGAAAATATTCCGAGTGAGGAAAACTTATAGATTTCGAGTGTAATGGCCGAGGGAATAATTCCCGAGTGAACTTAGGTTCAGATTCCGAGTAATAAAGTTACCGAGTGAACTTAGGCTCCGATTCCGAGTGATGAGGATACCGAGTGGACTTGAGTTTAGATTCCGAGTGGTCGAATTATCCAAGTGTCTTATTCGCTTGGGCGAGTAAGGTCTCGCTCCAGCGATCATGGTTCGCTTAGGCGCTTTCTTCCGCTGTCCATTGTTTGAACGATACGGAATCTTGCCAACTTAGGGGTATCCTGACCCAATTTTTCCTTTCTTTGGTCGGATTCCTGTTCCGATTTCCCCTGTTAGCCGATCAGAATTTTTGGGAAATTTTTTCCCTTTTCTCGGATTCTATTTAATTTAGGTAGGATGTTTCAGAGGGCGGCTCAATGCATGAGCATTCTGTTGTTTCCCCTGTGACTCGGTGTGTAAGTCATGAAGCTGCCCTTAGTTTGGTATGAGGCACCCTGTATGACAGGCCCAGTGGGTGGGCGGCTCTGTGATGAGCAAGTTACCTCGGTGTCCAACGGGACACAGCTCTCTCAATATGTGTTTGGGAGAGGCCCATAGCACTTATGGCAGGTGAGGCCATGTTGTTGATCTGCAAGTCACGGGGTGACTAGTGCTACATATGGGCGATGCGGTTTGGTACCAGTAAAATTGGTGATTATGCATGCATTAAGAGATATGAGTACACATTATACTACTGCAGTAAGGGCATAGTAGCACACCAATTCTCGACCAACAATTTGGTGTTTATTCCCACAGTCGGATCTGTAATTGTTGATGTTTATTCCATTGTGCATATGCATTAGCCTAAGAGCATTTACATATAGCATAGAGATATACCAAAAGGTGATGATGATTGATGATGATTGAGATTGAGATGTGATGATGATGAGATGGGTAAATAAATACCTAAAAGGAAACATGAAAATATAAATGACGTGAATACAATAAAAAGACATTGTATATGATGATGTTGTTGTAATGGCCCAATGTGATGAAGGGCATGTTTATGTATAATTGATAATGATGGTGTTGGCCCATTGTGGCAATGAGAAAATACGTGTGTATGTGATTACTTTGATATGAATAGATAGATGAATACATGATATGTATATTGTTGATATATATAGATTATGAAGATTATTGATGATTTTAGCAAAGCATACATGATGTTAATATGCATATGAACATAATCTCAATTGTATTCATATTTGTCATTTGAAATGTATAACTCACTCTCCCATGTTGTCCATTTTTAGCATTGATGCAGGAATATCATAGGATGAGGATATTTTAAAAGTAAAGCTTTGGTGTAGGTAAATAGTGGTAATGGAATTCCTTGGCTGGCAATGGATGTAAATTATTTCATTGTGAATAATATGTATATAATGATGTGATGACTATTGATATTGGTGTATGTATTGTGAATAATGATATAAGTGGATGATGTATCGATATTTGGGGTATTTGAATTTATACCCACTTGATGAATAAAATGATGTTGGATATGCAGCTTATTTTGGGAATGTAAAAATGTTAATGATATATGACTTTGAGGTTGAATTGAATGTGGTCAATTATGAAATATGAATATTGGAGATGTATGTTGCATGACCATATATATATATATATACATATTCTAGGCATTGCATGTTTATGAATGTGTAAGGTTGATTGTGGCCTATATGGTTTATGTTGTGTATTTGCATGCTTTGCCGAGCCTTTTCCCATATCTTCATATATGGGACTAGGCGTGTGCCCTATATACATATTCTTCCGCTGTAAACTCTATTATTTTTGTATACACTTATGGGCAATTTATTTAACGATCCAGTTATAAATTCTAATATCTCACTCTTTGGTTTTCTGTGGTTCAGGTTTTGATGTAATCCTTGAGGTGTTTTGAAACTATTTTAAACGTGAAAAATTTACTCACATTTTTATTAATTGTTTATCTTGATTACATCGGGATTCAGGTCCAAAGAACCAGGGGTTGATAACCTAGTATCAAAGCGTATTTTGCTCTGAATTAGAGTTCTTCATTATTGTCAGCGCATGGTTACTCTGCATTAAAATTGATATTATGGATGATTGGAGTACGATTACTCAATAGTAAGACATTTTGATGATCCTTGGAGTGTGATGCTCATTGTTGGAAAATGGATGTTCTGTATAGATTCAAGAGTGGCAATTATCTTGAAAATGATGATATATTAAAACATTGATTGCCCTATATGGACTTATGAATAACTAGTTGTCTAAGAATTGTGAATTAACTATCAAGGCAATGTTTTCTCAATGGCGATTCTTTTTGAATCATTAGTATTGAATTATGATAGTAGCTTATTGAGGATTCTTTGTGAATGATTATTCATAAGTTATAATTGTTTTTTATGGATGTATACTCATTATCATTGAGGTTGTATGATTCATTGGAAAACTTAATGAATCATGAGATTGAATATATGTGGATGAATTCCTCAATGTGATTGATATGGTTGTTTGTGTAAGTCCGGCCAAGTTCAACGCCGTGTCAGATTTTGATTGGGTGATGATTATGTTTGAAATTAAAAGAATTTACCCTAGGTAGGACTTTAACTCATGACCTTTAAGTCAAATACCACATCCATCACCACTAGACCACATGTGATTTTAGTGATTTAAATGACAATATTTATATATAAATGTAAACTTTCAATATCTTCTAAAAGTATATTTAATTTAATTATTATAATAAAATATTTATAGGTATATTTAATTTATTTATTGTAAATAAAATATTTAAGTCTATATTTAATTTTATTATTCTTAATAAAATATTTAATTATTTTTTTAATTTTATTATTTTGATAAAATATTTAAAAATATACTTAATTTATTTATTCTTCATAAAATATTTAAAGGTATATTTAATTTTATTACTCTATACTTAAATTATCAATAAAATAATTAAATATTTTATATTAAAAATAAATTAAGTATATTCTTAAGTATTTTAGTAATAATAAAAATAATTAAATTAACTATATTTTTAAAAATTTTATTAATAATAAATAAATTAACTATATTTTTAATATTTAATAAAAAATAATTAAACTAAATATTTATAAAAATATTTGATTAATAATAATCAAACTAAATATATTTTTAAATATTCTATTAAAATAATTAAATTAAATATATTTTTAAATATTTTCTTAACAATATTAAAATTAAATATACCTTTAAATATTTTCCTAATAATAAATAAATTAAGTTTATTTTTAAATATTTATTAGTAATAATTGAAATAAATATATTTTTAAACATTTTTTCAAAAATAAATAATTATATATTTTTAAATATTTTCTTAACAATAGTAAAATTAATATACCTTTAAATATTTTCTTAATAATAAATAAATTAATTTTATTTTTAAATATTTGTTAATAATAACTAAACTAAATTTATTTTTAAATATTTAATAAAAAATAATTAAGGCAACTATATTTTTAAAAATTTGATTAATAATAATTAAATTGAATATATTTTTAAATATTTTATTAAATTAATTAAAATAAAAAATAATTCAATATTTTATTAACAATAATAAAATTAAATATAGCCTTAAATATTTTATTTACAATAAATAAATTAAATATACCTATAAATATTTTATTATAATAATTAAATTAAATACACTTTTAGAAGATATTGAAAGTTTACCTTTATATTTAAATATTGTCATGTAAATATCTAAAGTCACATGTGACCTAGTGGTGATGGATGTGGTATTTGACTTAAAGGTAATGGGTTCAAGTCCTACCTAGGGCAAATTCTCTTAATTTCAAACAATCATCACCCAATCAAAATCTGACACGTGTTCTAAGTTTTGGTGTTGACATGTGTGCTAACAAGTTGACGCGTTTTAGGTATCTCACAATGGGTAATAGGTAACCCCTTGGACCTTTTAGGTACAATTATGTGATGAGATGCGAATAACTAATGTAAACCCCTAAGTGTTTGGTGAATGATGATGTTGAATTCAGGGTATACCTTGGTATTGACTAAGATATATGATTTTATGGTATGAATTTAGGCTAAATTGTGTGCCCTTGGTATTATGATCATTAGATAAATTATGAAGCTATGATGTGACGTAGTGACGACATGCGTGATTATGGGTTGGTAAATGGAAATTTAACCATGACATTACCTCCCTTTTTATTTGAAAGGTGCTATATTGAAGATGGAAACCAAGTAGAAATGTGATACAATATGAGTTATACGCCCAATTTATGGACTGGTTATGATTTGTGAGGGAAATCACTAATGAGAAAGCTTATTATATGATTGTGAACCCTACGTTAACCTTGATGTTACATACTTAATATGAGTTTGGTGATTCATTTAGGCTTGAATTGAGTTATAACCGACAATGTGTGAATGAGGCAAATGATTATTAGCTATTTGATCATGGCTTCTGGATGAATGAAGCCCGATGACGGGGTATTTACCCTATGATGAGTGGAGATCTATGGTCGATGCAATAATTTGTGGTGGTGTTAATTGATAATTGATGAATAATATGGCATGATTGATGCCAGATTATATGTATAGTGACGGTGTGATATGAGTGTTGGTCGTAGACTTGGGTGAAATGCTACTATGTCTCATGTGAGTTGGTATTATTTGAACAAGTGTCAATAATGTGAGTGATAAGAATTGAAGGTACTTGTCCTGATATGACTTTACATGCCATGGGCATAGTGGCAACGTGCACTTATGTGCCGACCTCATGTGTTTGCGGTAACCACTACGGGATTGGGACGCCTTCCTATATGTCGGATGCAGCAACACTTAGGTCAGGCTGGTGTAGGGTTATAACTGCTTATGATGAATGTTTGAGTCTATCCGGTGGTACTGGATATGAATATGTGAGTTGAGTCGAATGAATTGAGAATTGATGAGTTGTGACTCATTTTGGATATATGAGATTTTATGCTTAGGACAAAGAAATGATGATGATTATGTCTTGATGGACTTTGGGAAGTCCAATACTATTCTATGATGACATTATACCTTGTTGGTGTGCGGCCTGAAGTATGGCCTTACGATAGATATGTCGAGGTTAAATTTCGAGGATGAAATTTCTTTTTAGGTAGGGTGGATTGTAATATCCCGAATTTTATAAAAATGATTAAATATGAGGAATAAATATTAAATAATTATAAATGGGTTAATAAGTGTCCCAAAAATATTGAAATAATTAAATTGAGATATATGAGGATTATTTATAATTTATTGAGGCTTTAAGAGTTAAAATTATACCTGGTTCAAATATGGGTGTCAGACCAAGTATCTCTGATTGAGATGCTGTTGGTTAGGGCTGTTAAGAATATTATTGAGAATCCAAATCTATATTCGGAATAATTTTTGGATTAAGTATTGAACCCGAATGGGGATCCTATTGCTTATAAATCGGAGAAGCTTTAATGAAGGGCTTAAGTTAAAACAAAAACCTTCTCCTCTTTTCTTCACTTTCCCGTGGCTTCTCCTTCTCCCTCTCCCTTCTTCATTTCTTTCATCTTCTTCCTCCTCTCTTCTTACTTAAACCGCGCCCTCCTTCCATGATCATTACCCACCAAAATTTCTTGGTCTCCATGGATTCATGAAGCATGAATGGAACATTGGAACAAACCTTAGTTCTCCTCCTTCTCTCTTTTCCTCATTTTCATGTTTGGCATAGAGCTAGGAGAAAGAGGTATGATTTTTGAACACCCATGGTTTTTGTTTATGGTTTTTGAGTTATTGAGGTATTATGATGGGAGACTGGATGTTATTTAGGTGAATAATGGCTTTTGGAACCAAAACCCTAGGTTAGAAAACCATTGGGGATTGTTATTGATGTTGATGATGATTGGAATATAATGTTGTTAGCCTATGGATGTTTGAAATGATGCATATAAATGGTTGGAGTTGATGATGATGAATCTTGATGAAAACCCTAGAAATTAGGATTTTGGGGCTTTGGGAAATTGATGAGAAAATTATAAGATATTGATATTGGGATGATTATATATATATATATATATATATATATATATATATATGAGAATGAGTCTGTGAATGGGTAAAAATTGATTGTTGATGTTGAGATATTGTTAGGGGAGCTTGAACAATGAGAATGTCAGAATGATTGTTATTGAATTTTAATGAACCTTGACCCTTAGATTTAGGAATGTGTGTGTTATGGCTAGAAGAAATGGTTTTTTTAAGAAGTGAATATAAGGTACTCAAGGTTAGGTGATGATTTGTATGATGATGAATGTAGTGAAAATGGTAGAGGACCTTTGATGGTGAAACCTATAAATAGGTATTAATATGAGTATGAAAAGAGGGGATGTAAGAACTAAACCATGATGGTGTTGTGATGGGGTAAGAAAATAAATAAGATTGTAATTTGATGAGGTCTTAGACCATTTTGTGTGCCATTGAAAATTATTAATTGATAATGGTTTGAAAGGAGCTAAGAGGCTCATGATGAATTTGAATGGAAAATGGATAGTTTAAGTGATGGTGAAAGAGATATGGTTATTGTTGGGTATGATTAGCCCTTTAAGACATAGAAAATCTTGGTTTTGGGAAAGGAATTCCCAAAGCCTAACACAAGTATATGAATAGGTGTTTTAACAAGTCTAAGACTTGATATTGGACTTTAAGAGATGTTGTCAATTGTTTAGATTTATGATGGTGCCTTGTGATGGCTCATAAATTGAATACATGTATATTTATGTATGTTGATAGGAGATTATATTCCGGATAATGTGGCAGAACTTTCAGAGGGTGCGAATTGTTGCAGTTCTTCTCTTGAGGTAGGAAAGGAGTTTACATTTCAATTTTATGAGTAAAATGATTGATGATTGATGGCAATACGACTTATACTTATGCTTGCCTTGCCATGATTATTTGAATGATGATTGATAGTGTGATGGATGATAGGCTTGGCAATTTGTTAAATGTTTGGGAATTGTATATATATGAGAAAATAATGAATATTTAGTGGTCCCTTTTGATGGGTATGGTTTATTTGTTGTTAGAAATCCATGAATAGATGAATTACTCAAAAATGTAAAGTTGTGTTTACGATTTTCATGCATAATTGAGGAACTAATAGGGCTATATTTAATTTTAGTATGATTGAATGCTATAGAATAGTTCTAATAGCCCATATATGTAGTTTATGACTTGTAGAAATTGGAATGGACCAATTCCATTGAGAATAGGCCCTTGAGTTGCACAAAAATACCTTGGAACGGTTTAAATGCATTTATGCGCATAAGTCTCACATTTTTGGAAATTTTTTAGTGCAGCCAGTGGCCACACGTCTTAAATGATGTATAAAAGTTGGTGTTAAAATTTGGTAGAGTTTGGAGTTGATATGAAAGAGTTAGGATGCTTAGAAGTTGAATAATTGAACAAAATCTGCATAACTATTGTCTTGAATCGATTCAAGACAGTCTTGAATTGATTCACACGAGTTTTGAATTGATTCAGAGCCCCCTGGAAGTGCTTGAATCGATTCATACGGGTTTGAATCGATTCATAGCCCTGTTATGGCCACTCTGTTTTTCTGACTGTTGTGATTTCTTTGCTATTTTTGGCTCGTTTGTGCATCTTAGTGACGTTTTTGGCCTCCAACTTCTTCATGAAAGTTGTAGATAATTATATTATGGAGGTGTGAGAATTCGTCTCACTTTAATTGGAGTTTTCTAACTCTCATTAGGTGTAAAACACCGGACCCACTGCATGGTAAAATTCAAATTTAAGAGGGTTTTGAACCCAACTTTTTATGATTGGCAAATTAGGACTAATAGATGACATTTGGGATATGTCCCGCTATTTTTAAGATAAAAAATAAACTTTTCTCTTGTTTTAATGTTGAAATTTGTCATGAGCTTATTATTACCCAAAACCCCTTTATTATGTAAAAATGAGAGATCTTATTAGAGGTATATGATGATGGTGTGTCTTAGTGGTGTTGATATTGATTGAGACACGTTATGAAGACATGAATGTTCACCACTAATGATATTATATGATGATTAATATTGAAAAGAAAATGTTGTGGTTATGTATACACCCTTAAATGATGATGAAACTAATGAAGAGACAATTGTATGACAATGTATTTATTATAAATCAATGAATCGGAGATGATATCGATAATGAATGATGATGGATGATGTTTTTAATCATTTCCTTGAATAAAAGGATGATTGTTATTGTTGATGAATTGTTAAATATCATTGTGTTTGATACAAGTATGATCTTGTGTGTGTGGTTTAAAGTCATATTGATGAATTATTGTGATGCCACACTAATGTATGAACAATGGTAATGATCAATGAGATAAAAAATCCACTAAGAGATTATGTGGTGATATTGATGAAATATTGATGAATGTTGTTCATGTTTGTGATGCCATTATGAATGTTACAAGTATTGACTTACATGTATGATATGAATTATATTGAAATGAAATGCCACACTTAAAACTTGAAATAATGGCTATAACCAACAATGATAAAATCCATTAAAGATTGTACGGTGGTGTTGGTGATGATGATGATGTTTGATGAGTGGCATGATAGGATGCATAGTGTGAGAATGCTTTGATTGGAATTTGCATCCATAGTATATCATGCACTACCGGTAAGGAATATAAGGGGATTCCCTCGGTTGGCCTAGTAGGAGGACGGCTCAGTTCACGAGCATTCTGTTGTTTCCCCTATGACTCGGTGTGTAAGTCATGAAGCTGCCCTTAGTTTAGTGACGAGGCGCCCTATGTGGCAGGCCCAGTGGGTGAACGGCTCTGTGATGAGCAAGTTACCTCGGTGTCCGATGGGACACAACTCTCTCAATGTATGTTTGGGAGAGGCCCATAGCACTTATGGTAGGTGAGGCCATGTTGTTGATCCGCAAGTTACGCGGTGACAGTGCCATATATGGGCGATGCGGTTTGGTACCAGTAAAATTGGTGATTATGCATGCATTAAGAGATATGTGTACACATTATACTACTGCAGTAGGGGCATAGTAGCATACCTATGCTCGACCCACAATTTGGTGTTTAGCCCATAGTCGGATCTGCAATTGTTGATGTTTATTCCATTATGCATATGCATTAGCCTAAGAGCATTTGCATATAGCATGGAAATATGCCAAAAGGTGATGATGATTGAGATTGAGATGTGATGATGATGAGATGGGTAAATGAATACCTAAAAGACAACATGAAAATATAAATGACGTGAATACAATGAAAAGACATTGTATATGATGATGCTGTTGTGATGGCCCAATGTGATGAAGGGCATGTTTATATATAATTGATAATGATGGTGTTGGCCCATTGTGGCAATAAGAAAATATGTGTGTTTGTGATTGCTTTGCTATGAATTGATGGATAAATACATGATATGTATATTGTTGAGATGAATAGATTATGAAGTTTGTTAATGATTTTAGCCAAGCATACATGATGTTAATATGTGTATGCACATAATCTCAATTGTATTCATATTCGTTATTTGAAATGTATAACTCACTCTCCCATGTTGTCTATTTTTAGCATTGATGCAGGAATATCATGGGATGAGGATATTTTAAAAGTAAAGCTCTGGTGAAGGTAAATAGTGGTAATAGAATGCCTCGGCCGACAATGGATGTAAATTATTTCATTGTGAATAACATGTATATAATGATGTGATGTTTATTGATATTTGGTGATGTGTTGTGAATAATGATATAAGTGGATGATGTATTGATATTTGGGGTATTTGAATTTATACCCACTTGATGAATAAAATGATGTTGGATATGTAACTCATTTTGGGAATGTAGAAGTGTTAATGATATATGACTTTGAGGTTGAATTGAATGTGGTCAATTATGGAATATGAATATTGGAGACGTATGTTGCATGACCATATATATATATATACATATTCTAGGCATTGCATGTTTATGACTTATGTGTAAGGTTGATTGTGGCCTATATGGTTTATGTTGTGTATTTGCATGCTTTGCCAGGCCTTTTCCCATATCTTCATATATGGGACTAGGCGTGTGCCCTGTATACATATTCTTCCGCTGTAAACTCTATTATTTTTGTATACACTTATGGGCGATTTATTTAATGATCCAGTTATAAATTCTAATATCTCACTCTTTGGTTTTCTGGGGTTCGGGTTTTGATGTTATCGTTGAGGTGTTTTGAAACTATTTTAAACGTGAAAAATTTACTCGTAATTTTATTAATTGTTTATCTTGATTACATCGGGATTCAGGTCCGAAGAACCAGGGGTGACAAGCGGGTATCAGAGCGTATTTTGTTCTGAATTTAAGTTCTTGATTATTGTCAGCACATGGTTGCTCTGCATTAAAATTGATATTATGGATGATTGGAGATTGCTCAATAGTTAGACATTTTGATGATCCTTGGAGTGTGATGCTCATTGTTGAAAAATGGGTGTTCTGTATAGATTCAAGAGTGGCAATTATCTTGAGGATGATGATATGTTAAAACATTAATGATGCAAAAAGAATAAATATAGGATAAAATTGGAAAAATTAAGCATACTAGGCAGTGTTTAACAACTTTAAAATTAGAATTGAAGGTATGGTTCTTTTATGCTAGTTCAAGAAAATTGTTATGACCTCTTTTGGGTGCATTTTCTCTTTCATATCAATTTCATGATTAGACAAATGAATTATTTGTCCCATGCCATTTGTAAAGTGCCATAATAAGTAATTTAATGGAATATCACTTGTCATATGAACCTAACACTCATGAGAAGATAGAATTGAATAAGGGTATAAATGAGGAAGAGTAAAAACTGATTCATTCATCAAGTCTAAAATAAAACAATCGTGCTTTATATACAGCAAAGAAAGAGAAGGGGAAAATAATTTTAAGCTGAAATTTGAAAGTAAAGCTAACTAAAATGAGCTAGCCAAACTCCCTATTCAAGAAGGTTCTATTACCCTCCCCCAAGCTAGAAAAGGGGAGAAGGTATCCATTATGCCTAGCATGGTAACAAAAACATGAAACAGTTTAGGAAAAGAAGCTTCGGTGAAAAGATTAACCACTTGATCCTTGGTGGAGACAGGCAAAAGCTTGAGGAAATATTGTTGCATTTGTTCTCTTACAACGTGACAATCTATATCCAAGTGTTTGGGTCTCTCATGAAACACTAGATTAGAAGCTATATGAATGGCACCCATGTTATCACAGAAGAGAAGAGGCTGCTTAAGACAAGTAATGTGTAAATCCCTAAGCAAAAATGTCAACCATTGTAGCTTACAAGAGGCACTACTTAATGATCAATACTCAGATTCACTTTAGGACATAGAAATAGTCAATCGTTTCTTGCATTTTCAGTTGACCAAGGAACTCCTAAGGAAGAAGCAATAGCGGGTGATGGATTTTCTGGTAATAGAGCAGCCGCCCCAATCAGCATCACTATAGCCTTGCAATTGAAGAGAGGAAGTGACAGGGAAGAACAATCTCTTTCCTGGAGAAGCCTTAAAGTATTTAACAATTCTCAGGGCAGCAAGGTAGTACTTAGATTAAGGTGTTTACCAAGTGTCTCAATACTCAAGAGAAGGGGGTGAATTGAGTGTTAAAAAACTTTGAAGTGCCTTTGAAAATTATTCTTATATACTTAAAATACTTAGATACAAATCAATAAACAAAGCAGAATTTAATACCCTCCCAAAACACTACAAATAAAGTGCTTAATTTAAATAATAGCAAATATAAAGAGTTAGGGAAGAGAAGACTTGCAAACCATTATACTAGTTCCACCATTTCCACTAGTGGTGTACGTCTAGTGGCCAAGCAAACCACTTGGAGAAATTTCACTTATTGAAGATTTGAGATACAATTCTGGAGCAATTACAGTCTCTTAATGTCTCATAATAAGAACTTAATCCTCATAAAATTAGTAACCCACCCACTCTCACAATCTCTCAATAACACACTTAGGTTCAACAACCCAACTCTTAGGAATCACTTATATGGATATACAATAGCTATACTCTCTTAAATAAAGTGAATGAAACAAATTGAAGCTCACAAAAACAAACTCATAAGAAATGAAAAGCTTAGACCTAAAACCTCAAGAATATGCAAGTACCAATTCACTTTTATGTCTTGTGTTGTCTCCTTACAATTTGATCCCTATTTATGGGGTCTTCGAGCTTGAGAAATTGAGAGAAAAAGATTAGGGTTCATGCTCTATTTTGGGAATATATGATTCTGTTTTTGTTTTTTTATTTTTAAAGTTAATATCTGTCATTTTTACGCATACTAATTGATTAGACTAACATGCTAACTGATTAGTCTCAAGCCAATTGACTATTATATCTCCGCTAATCGATTATATTTATGAGTCAACCTTTTTCTTTACTTTTTTTATCATCTAATCAGGTATGTCTATTTTGCTAATCGATTACATTTATGAGTCGGCCTTTTTCTTCACTTTTTATATCATCTAATCAATTATGCCTATTTTTCTAATTGATTAACACGTGACTAATAGTAGTTCTGAGTACTTTTATATGATAGTGATCTCTATACATTATTGTTCTTTTTGCTTATGGATCTTATACATGCAATTCCAAGAAAGTACGACTAAGCATAAGTCTGTTTGACAAATAAATTTATTTCTTTTGATCTTGAACTTTATTTCTTGGAGAATTTTTCTTGTCATTATCAAGATTTGTCATGCAAACATATGCAAACACATTCTCACCCTTTTTGATGATGACAACTATCATGTTCATCTCATTGAGGTGTTAGTTTTGGCAACATATTAAGTTTAAGATAAATGAGTTTTCTCCCCCCTTAATATCGTAATATAAGCTCAAAGATCAAAGCAAAAGAATCACATATCAAAATCATATATTTAATATCTCTCCCCCTTTAGCATCATCAAAAACAAAAACATAACAATCTTTAATGCAAGGAGAAGTTAGTAAACCATATCATATAATAATCCAAGCCATAACATAGTCAAAACAGAAACAAATTTTCCAGAAATGTTTTCTAACTATAAGAAACACAAATAGAAACTAAGAGATATCAATCATCAAGTGTGAAAAAGCGCATATCAGCAATTTGTTGGGCGAGATTAGACTATTGCTGATGAAGATGGTCGTAGTGTTGTTACTAAGATTACTGGAGGCACTAGATAGAGGCTTCGATTTGATCATACCGAGCATTAAGAGAGTCAAAGTGTCCATTGAGGTAAGTGTACAATCCAACAAGAGCATCAACCGATATAATGGGAAGCGCTTCAGCAGGTGCAAGATCAGCTACATAATGTTATAAATTATTGTATATTTCAAAAGTTTTAAATAATGTTTTATCTTATTTTAATTAAAAGGAGTAATAAATTATTTTTATAAAATATTATTTATAAATTATAGATAAACTTTGACTAAGTCAAATCTTATCTTTAGACTTAGTCAAAGCTTATCTCTAAGTTGGTTAGATATTATCTCTGACTTAGTCAGATATTATCTAACTGACCTCTACTCCACTCCTATTTAATTAATAGTTTTTCTCTCCCTATACAAATAACATATACACAAACATAGATACAATTTCCTCTGGTCTTGGGTTATATAAATTTTTATTTCTACTAGTTCTGATCCTAGGTCTATCCTAGAAGGAGCTGTTATATCCTAGGGGATACGCCTTAGGCGAATAAATCCTTAAGGACAGTGCTATCACACGTCTCAGCTCATTGTCAAAAATTAAGAATTTTCCAACAATCTTAAGGATTTAATCATTTCTTTTCAATTTATTCTTGATTTCCTTTCCCCCAATTTGATTTTGATTTTCTTTTGAAACATCAATTTTATCTGTGAAAAAAAAACTTCTCCCTCACAAACGTAACGATTGTACTTGAACCCCTCTTCTCAAATCAACGTCAGCCTCTTCATCTTTGTTGCCACATGCGTATTTTTAATGTTAAGATGAAGAACGCACATCGCGTAATCAACTATGTTTCCAACGAAGTTGATCAGCTTGTAGACCAGGTATGCAGCTTTTTCGCGTTTCATTATCTAATTTTGTTTCATAATCTTGTAAGTGGTTGTGAAGTTTTAGATTTCAGCCTAAAAATTTAGAATACTTTTACTTAAACTAATTAATGATATTTTTATTTCTATTATAGCAATTGAATTTTCAAACCTTTAATATAACAAGTTGGACTCACAAATAATTTAGTCTTAATTTAAATACTTTATAACTAAGTTGCATTGCCAGATATTAGAGATTTTTTTTTCTCGTAGTTGTCTTACCCAACATCAATTATAATAAGCATCTCCCATTTCTTTTTTTCCTCATTATTTTTTTGTCACTTATTTCCCCACATAAGTTGAAGTGCATATTGTTACATGATTATACACTTAATATGATGATATATTACGTATCGCAATAAATTGTGAAGTATAAAATAATAATATTGGAAATTGTTGTGATGGTTAAATTTTGAGTGAGAAATAAATTCTTAATGTGGCTGTTGAAAAACATATGTATGGTAATGATTTATTTAAATTGTACAACTTATCATGGTGCCTGTTGCTAACCGTGAATGGTGTGTTAAATTAGAAAATTACGAAATTGGCTTCAAGCATGTATGAAATCTAATGTGGAATTAACTCTATGTTATTAAGAAGCTGTGTGAGTAAATGTGTACATGCTGAATTATTTTTTGATTGTGGAATGTTTAGTTGCTATAAGCAGGATTTATGCCTGATTGTCTCACATACTTATGATAAATGATGAATCTAGTAATAATACGCATGATTGATTGACCATAAAATTAAATCTAGTATTTAATTATCTGAAGATAAATTGTGAGGTGGAATAGTGTTGCTTTGTATGGATGAAAATTTGAGAAAAATGAATTTTTTAACAATGTTTTGGTAAGGTCCAAACTCGAACAATTGTAAATAAAAAAAATTGATTTGAAGTAGATATGAAGGTGGATGTTTTGAGAACTCCACTGTGTTACCAGGAACAATAGCCTGATGATGTGAATATATGATAAATACTTGAATTATAGAAAAAGGCTTGTTGTCTATACATATAAATGATGACATTAAAAAAAAGATGTGATATTTATGGCTATTTTCATAAAGGAAAGATAGAGTTAGAATCAATTTATTATATTATTGGATAACTTAACTCAATAAATTTGGATGACAACCAATATGTGTAAGGTATAATTATAAGGAAGTGTGATAGTGTAAAACTATCATAAAATATGATTTTGAGAAACTTCTTTAAAAGTTTGAGTTATGAAGTACTATCAATGGGGATCCCTTAAAATGATATCATTTAATAAAAAAAAGTATGAATTTGTTGTCTAGTATGTAATATCCAAATTATTGAGAGCTTATTGAGTTTTATGAACTCATGATGTTATTGTTAATAGCAATATGCTATTAATTAAGGTGACAATAATTTTTGATATGGTTGTTGGATTACAATTATTGTGAGCATGATTGAAATAGTTATAAATAATAACTAAATAACTAAAATATTATAATATATTAAGTTGAAAATTTTTTTTATCTTTATTATTATTTTTAATTATTTTTCTCTAGAGAATGATTGTTTATAGTATTACATGGTAAAATTTTTACAATCGGTGTCAGTAGCATGTCATAAATATATGTTATCACATAGTTGACTTTAAAATGTAATGATGAAATATGAAGTAACTATTCATCGATATGGTCTTCAACATTGGATGATTTATAGAAAATATGGTAGAATCATATCATAATAATAATAAAAGGTCACTCTAGTTTATCAGCTAGTATTTTGTGATAACTTAATTTTATTCATTAGTATATTTTATGTAACATCCCAATTTTATAATAATGTACCGGGTGAAATAAGCCATTAAAATAATAATTCAGAAGTGGAAATTGTTCACTAATTACCCTTAACTTAATTAATCAAAAGGTGATTAGCTTTAGTAGATGCTGATAGGACTGGGTGACGTGAGCAGACTACTCCTCACGTTTTCCCACCCCACCATTCCCTTCCTTCATGCATGCATTTATAATTGGTTGATGGCTTTCCTTGCCATTCATTCTTTAAATTTCCCTGCGAGTTCTTTTTCTTCTTCCTCCTTCTCTTTCTCTCTTGTTTTCCTTCTTTTCTTCTCCTTCTCTGCTCTCTGTTTCCACTCCCTGTTTCGGAAGCCACGTTGACGGTGCAGCAGAGGAGTCAGAGCTCCCTTATACGAATAAAGGACGAGCGTCGAAGCAGAAGCAGAAGCAGCCCTGCACCACTTGTAGAAGGCAGTAGTGTTCCAGTGAAGGTTAAACGAGTGAAAGTGTTGAGTGAAGCAGCGAGGAAAAAGGACCAGCGCCTAAGCAGAAGAGTCTCTCGAAGTCTCGTAGTTGGTAGGGGAAGTACCTTACATGTTAAAAGCATGGGTTATGAATGGGTTTCGGGTGTTGATAATTGTGGCTCTGTATTCTGTTTGTATGATGTGCCTGCATGTGGAGTACCCGAGTGTAGGATAAGTGAGAGTGAGTGTTGCATGTTATCATTACCCTTGAAAATGTATGCGTTGATTAAGTCCTGACACTATTGTATACCGATTGTATGTTATGTCGTGTTGATTGGAATACTTATTTGAATCTGTTGATCTTTATATGGATGCATGCGTTGATTAAGTCCTGATACTGTTGTATACCGAGTGCATGTGATGCTTGAGTTGATGAGAATACTTATAGAATCTTGATATTAATTGACACCGATTGCATTGGACCTTTATGTTGTTGTATCCATCTAATGGAGTTATGATGATGATTGTATGGAAGTATGTGTGTGTTGGATTAATATGTGGAGTTCTGAAAATGGTATTACCGACTGCATGTGAAGTATGTATGGCTGAGTTAAAGATTGTGTGCATGAACTCTATGTTGTGTGATGAATCCGCGTGTGGCGCATGGGATGCGTTGTGCTGGGAGCACGTAGTGTGGGACACTACCATCGGTTATAAAGCATGGGACGCTGTAAAATCCTTGAGTGGGACTCAAGGTAGCCTTCGAGTGGGACTCGGGCTGCCTGTGAACACCTCCGTTAGCGCTGAGAGTGTTGGTGTCACCTGTGGGCAAACGGTTGGGTACCTGTAAAACGGCCAAGCAGTTGGGAGCTGAAATGATAGCTGAGAGCTATGTACAAAAGGCTGAGAGCCTATGTTGCAACGTCAGAACCGATTATACACGAATACGGAACCGAGTGAATAATCTGTGTGTATTAACTGCTGATATTGCTGGAACTGATTATGCATGAGATGATGAATGTATATATATATATCCGTGTACATATGCTGTTGATGCTGATTGAAACCTGTTCTATGAATGTATGTTATGTTGTTGAAGAGTTGCGTATATATATAGCCGAGTGAGAATTGTGGGTTCTGACTGATAAATGTTCAAAAGATGCATTCTGATTCATGGACCTTAACATCATGTCACTGATTGTTGTATGTCAATGTTATTGAGTTGATGTGTGTAAGGGGCGAGTGACAACTGGTGGATTCCGATCGGTAAGGATCTTGTGTGTGTGTTCTGGTTGATTAGTAATACTCTGACCTTAATCATTGCCACGTGTGATTGTGTGTGCATATACATATAGTTGTATAAATATGAGACAACCTGAGTCAGTATCTATCATTTAAAATTTAAGATACTCACCCCTGCTGTGGCAATTTTTCAGTGAACATCTCTCGTAATGAGGATTGGAGGAGGAGCTGAAATGCCGGGTGAAGTGCTAATGCACTATGGAAATTTTATGACTGTGCATGTGTTGTATATAATGATTTGGGTTAAGCCTTGGCCGGCTCATGTTTTGCTATTAGTCTTTTATACAGAGTTGATCCGCTTAAAATGGGAATATGACAATGTGGTTGTAAATCCGTGATATGCACTCCTATATACATATATATATATATATATGCCTATGTTTATGCCATGTTGCATGTCTATCTTATGCTGTGAAATGCCTGGGTAATCTTTATATATATGTGCGTTCATATTCCCGAATGTGCAGGAGATGACATAACTTAACATAAAGAAGCCAACCTATGGTCTAGAGGGTGAGTTTGTGACTCTGTCACCGAGTGGGAAAGTTCAGACGCTATGAGTGAGTGAAATTAGATAGCTCCGAGTAGGAATTGACATAGAAGACTGCCCCTAACGATGAGTTGTTAGGATCGAAGTTGAGAGCCTAACTACACGTTCCGAGTGGTTATTACTAAAATTTCTCTCGAGCGTAGGATAATCAACGAACCCCGAGTGAGAATCCGCCGGGTGAAGGTTTTTCCGACTGGAGAGTGACACCTTAGACTCTAGGGGACCCCACTGTAGTAAGCTGTTAGAGACAAAAGAATCCAAGTGGGTCTTAGCCTAGTAGAATGTTGAGAGTCGGAAGATTATGGTTACCGAGTGGAAACTAAGTGAAATACCCTGAGTGACAAAAAGGACGTGAAGATTACTTTGAGTGAGGAGTCCTCCTAGATCCCGAGTGAGTGATAGTGGGGACCACTTCTGTATTATTTGCGTATATGTTCTGATTGATGAAACCGTAGAATAAGTTGCATTGTCCGAATGGGACTAGTAGGTGCAAGAGCTAAGTTCGAGTAGACTGAGGTTGGATCCTTCCGAGTGAATCAGGCGCTGGAACCCGAGTGCGGAAATGCAGAGTGAAATGAACGAATACCGAGTGAAGTTTTTGCTTGAGCGTGTGCGCGTTGCTATGTGACCTGCCTACGCGATTTCTCCCTTCTTCCGCTGATTAGTTTCTTGAATTTCTTTTGTTCTCTTATTCTTCTTCTCCTCTTATTTCTTATATCGTGGTATTCTGGTTTTAATTGTGAAAAATTTTCCCTATTTTTCTTGTCTATGATTTGTTTAAATTAGGGTGTTACATTTTGGTATCAGAGCAGACCGAAAGGTCCAAGGCCAAGGTATGTTTGCCGAGTGTGAGCGGTTGTGTGCTTTCTGACTGAGTGGTCATCATGATTGAACCTGATTGATATTGACTTATGGATAGGAGGTTGTTTCCCTCCTGGTCCGATTTATTGAGTAGCATATAGAAATAGTATGATGTGCTAAGTTACTGAACATTAGGCTGAAATCTGATCGGTGGTAAGTGGCTAGGTATACTTATCCTTGAAGGGGTGTTAATTTCAAGACAAGGGATGACGCATCGCCAAAGCATGGAGGCTATAGCCATGGTATTCCAACGTTTTACAGACGTGTTTGAGAGGCAGGGCCAGCCTCGAGCTGAGGAGGGCCAAGTGCTGGACCGCTTCCTGAAGAGGAAGCCGAGTGAATTTCTAGGAGAACGGAACCCTGAGACAACTTTTAAATGGACTCAGGAGCTGGAGAGGATTTTTGGGGGTCTTCGCTGTACCGAGGCCCAGAAAGTAGAATGTGCAGTATACATACTGCGTGACGAGGCGGAAAACTGGTGGAAGATAGCCAGAAACCGATTCCCTGACGATGATAATCAGCTGACCTGGAACGATTTCAAGACATGCTTCTTAGAGAAGTACTTCCCCAACACAGTAAGGAGTCGGAAGGAGTTAGAGTTTATGGAGTTGAAACAAGGCTCCATGACTGTGGAAGAGTATGCGACCAGATTCGAAGAGTTGTGCCTATTCTACCCACCTTTCCAACAACCAGGGATGGAGAGCTCCAAGTGCCTTAAATTTGAGAATGGATTAAGATCTGATATTAAGAGAGCTTGTAGATACCAAGAGATACGGAGTTTTCCTGCGTTGGTGAATAAGTGTAGGATATTTGAGGAGCAGAGCCAACCATTCCTTGAGGCCCCAGCAATCCCGCTTCAAGAGGTCGAGTAACGTTAGCAGAAACCGATCCTTTTCCAGAATTGGGGGTCGGAACCAGCATGAAAGATGACCAGCTGTGGGAGACGGAAAGTGTTTCAAGTGTGGAGGAAATCATTATGCCCGAGACTGTAACAACGATGGTGAGGTGGTATGCTTTCATTGTAATAAAAGGGGACACATTCGCCCCGATTACCCCCAACTCCGTCAAGCAAACACCAGTGTACGTCAAGAAGGTTTCCAAGAGAGAAACCGAGTGAATAATAACCAAAGACCGGGTGGCCGAGGCAACAGAGCCAGAGGAAACATGATGCTTGCTCCAAATGGCCGAGAGAGGAATACCGACCAACCAGCAGCAAGAAGAGTCTACACCATCAACGCGGAAGATGCTGCACAGGCGAATGACTTGGTACAACGTAAGTGCTCACTCAGTAGATATACGCTTAATGTTGTTTTTGATTCAGGAGCCACCCATTATTTTATACCTGATGAGTGTGTAAAGCAATTAAAGTTACCGACTGTGTTTATGGATCAGACTTTGGAAGTAGCCAATCTGACTGGCGCTAAGGTGTTGACATCATTAATGTGCAAGGATGTAACATTTGTGTTGTGTGATCAAAGTTTCACTTTCGATTTGGTGTGCATACCCTTAAAGGACCTTGACATTATGCTCGGAATAGATTGGCTTTCAGCCAACAAGGTGTTAGTGGATTGCAGAAACCGAAGGATAATCTTCCCGGGACAGCACAATGAAGACAACACGGCACAAGGTATAGCTCAACTGTTTATGATGCTTTGTCTAACAGAGGGTGAGAGTAAAGCCTGGGTAAACGAAATTCCAACTGTCTGTGAATTCCCAGAGGTGTTTCCTGAAGACGTACCGAGTGTCCCTCCCAATAGAGAAGTCGAATTCTCTATAGACCTGATCCCTGGAGCCGAGCTAGTCTCTAGTGCACCATATAGAATGTCCCCAACTGAATTGGCCGAGCTGAAGAAGCAAGTAGATGAGTTACTCGGAAAACAATTCATTAGGCCGAGTGTATCACCTTGGGGCGCACCTGTACTGCTTGTTAAGAAGAAGGATGGCAGCATGAGGCTTTGTATAGACTACCGACAGCTAAACAAACTCACGATTAAGAACCGATACCCATTGCCCCGAATTGATGATTTGATCGACCAACTGCGTGGAGCCTCAGTCTTCTCGAAAATTAACCTGCGATCGGGATACCACCAAATCGAGTGAAGGACTCGGATATCCCAAAGACTGCCTTTAGGACTCGGTATGGTCACTACGAGTATGTAGTGATGCCGTTCGGTGTAACAAACGCCCTGCTGTCTTCATGAATTACATGAACAGCATATTCCACCCATATTTAGACCGATTCGTAGTTGTTTTCATTGATGACATCCTAGTCTATTCTAAGACTTCTGAGGAGCATGAAGAACATCTCCGAGCGGTACTCCAAGTGTTAAGGGAGAAGCAGTTGTTTGCAAAGCATTCAAAGTGTGATTTCTGGATGAATAAAATCCATTTCCTCGGACATATGATTTCCGAGGAAGGTGTCTCGGTGGACCCTTCGAAGGTGGCGGCTATAATGGTTGGGAGAGACCCAAGTCGGTCTCGGAGATAAGGAGCTTTATGGGCCTGGCAGGTTATTATAGAAGATTCATTGAGGGTTTTTCTAAGTTGGCCTTGCCACTGACTAAATTGACTCGGAAAAACATTCCCTTCGTATGGAGTTCCGAGTGCGAGAACGGCTTCTGAGAGCTGAAGGACAAGTTGACGACTGCTCCAGTGCTGGCATTACCTGACTTACAAGAGAGCTTCGTGGTTTATTGTGATGCATCAGGACTCGGATTAGGATGCGTGCTAATGCAGAAAGACCAAGTGATAGCGTACGCCTCTCGGCAATTGAGACCTCACGAGCAGCATTATCCGACCCACGACTTGGAATTGGCAGCTGTGGTGTTCGCATTAAAAATCTGGAGGCATTATTTGTTCGGGTCCAGATTTAAAGTATACAGTGATCACAAGAGCCTCAAATACTTATTCGACCAAAAGGAACTGAACATGAGACAGAGGAGATGGATGGAATTTTTAAAAGATTATGATTTTGAGCTAAAGTACCATCCGGGTAAGGCAAACATTGTTGCCGACGCGTTGAGTCGGAAATCCCTTCATGTAGCAGTGATGATGGTGAAGGAGGTAGAGCTATTGGAACAGTTCCGAGACATGAACTTACATGTTGACATCCCCTCCTCTCGGAAAATGACGATCGGTACGCTGAGGATTACCAATGAATTCCTGAAATCCGTGTACAAGCAACAGCAGTGAGATTCCTACTTGGCTAAGATGAAGGAGACTCAGGCCAAAGACAAGGATTTGTCCTTGACCGAGGGATCAGATGGAATCTTCCAAGTAAGAAATAGAATATACGTGCCAGGTGGGGGAGAATTGAGAAGAATGGTGCTTGATGAAGCACACAAGAGCTTGCTAAGTATCTACCCGGGTGCCACGAAAATGTACCATGACCTAAGAACCCAGTTCTGGTGGCCCGGATTAAAGAGGAACGTGGCAGAATATGTGGCTCGGTACATCACCTGTCAGAAGTCAAAAGTGGAGCACCAGAAGCCGTATGGTGCATTGCAACCCCTGGAGATTCCTGTATGGAAATGGGACTCAATTGCCATGGACTTTGTCATGGGATTGCCCAAAAACCGAGCCGGCCATGATGCGATATGGGTCATTGTTGACCGACTAACGAAGAGTGCACACTTCCTGCCTGTGAACATAAAGTACCCGATGCATAGGTTAGCTCAGATTTATATTCGTGAAATTATCCGACTGCATGGTATACCGACTTCTATCGTATCGGATAGGGATCCTAGGTTCACGTCCTGGTTTTGGACCAGCCTGCACTAGGAAATGGGTACGAAACTTTGGCTTAGTTATACTTACCACCCCCAATCGGATGGACAATCCGAGCGAACGATTCAAAGCCTGGAGGACTTGCTAAGGGCGTGTGTGCTAGAGCACGGTGGGGAATGGGAGCAGTACCTTCCCTTGGTTGAGTTTACGTACAACAACAATCATCACAATAGTATTGGTATGGCACCCTACGAAGCACTGTATGGTTGAAGATGCCGAACCCCGCTTTGCTGGTCGGAATCGGGTGAGAGTCTACTATTAGGGCCAGAGGTTGTGAAACAAACTTCAGAACAGATCCGAGTGATAAGAGAAAAGATGAAGAGGTCTCAAGATAGGCAGAAGAGCTACCATGACAAACGCACCAGACCATTGGAATTTTCAGTTGGAGACAGGGTATTTTTAAGGACTTCACCGAGTAAAGGAGTCGGGCGAGTCTTGAAGAGTGGAAAGTTAAGCCCTCGATACATTGGGCCGTATGAAGTGTCAGAACGAGTCGGCTCCATGGCATACCGAATAGCATTACCGACTCACTTGTCTCGATTGCATGACGTGTTTCATGTGTCTCAACTAAGGAAGTACCAGCCAGATTCTACTCACACAATGCCTGATGATGAAGTGGAAATCAGGGAAGAACTGACCACTGTAACTATACCAACTAGGATCATGGACCGATCGGTAAAACGATTAAGGAGTAAGAATGTGCAACTGGTTGAAGTGGAGTGGCAGCAGGACGGGTATACTTCTTATACCTGGGAGGGCGAGGATGCCATGAGGCAGCAGTACCCCGAGTTGTTTGACCAAGGTGAGTTACCGACTGAATTTTGAGGACGAAATTCTTTTGAATAGGGGAGAACTGTAACATTCCAATTTTATAATAATGTACCGGGTGAAATAAGCCATTAAAATAATAATTCAGAAGTGGAAATTGTTCACTAATTACCCTTAACTTAATTAATCAAAAGGTGATTAGCTTTAGTGGATGCTGAAGGGACTGGGTGACGTGAGCAGACTGCTCCTCACGTTTTCCCACCCCACCATTCCCTTCCTTCATGCATGCGTTTATAATTGGTTGATGTCTTTCCTTGCCATTCATTCTTCAAATTTCCCTGCGAGTTCTTCTTCTTCCTCCTTCTCTTTCTCTCTTGTTTTCCTTCTTCTCTTCTCCTTCTCTGCTCTCTGTTTCCACTCCCTGTTTTGGAAGCCACATTGACGGTGCAGCAGAGGAGTCAGAGCTCCCTTATACGAGTAAAGGACGAGCGTCGAAGCAGAAGCAGAAGCAGCCCTGCACCACTCGTGGAAGGCAGCAGTGTTCCAGTGAAGGTTAAACGAGTGAAAGTGTTGAGTGAAGCAGCAAGGAAAAAGGACCAGCGCCCAAGTAGAAGAGTCTCTCGGAGTCTCGTAGTTGGTAGGGGGAGTACCTTACATGTTAAATGCATGGGTTATGAATGGGTTTTGGGTGTTGATAATTATGGCTCTGCATTCTGTTTGTATGATGTGCCTGCATGTGGAGTACCCGAGTGTAGGATAAGTGAGAGTGAGTGTTGCATGTTATCATTACCCTTGAAGATGTATGCGTTGATTAAGTCCTGACACTATTGTATACCGATTGCATGTTATGTCGTGTTGATTGGAATACTTATTTGAATCTGTTGATCTCTATATGGATGCATGCGTTGATTAAGTCCTGATACTATTGTATACCGAGTGTATGTGATGCTTGAGTTGATGAGAATACTTATAGAATCTTGATATTGATTGACACCGATTGCATTGGACCTTTATGTTGTTGTATCCATCTAATGGAGTTATGATGATGATTGCATGGAAGTATGTGTGTGTTGGATTAATATGTGGAGTTCTGAAAATGGTATTACCGACTGCATGTGAAGTATATATGGCTGAGTTAAAGATTGTGTGCATGAACTCTATGTTGTGTGATGAATCCGCGTGTGGCGCATGGGATGCGTTGTGCTGGGAGCACGTAGTGTGGGACACTACCATCGGTTATAAAGCATGGGACGCTGTAAAATCCTTGAGTGGGACTCAAGGTAGCCTTCGAGTGGGACTCGGGCTGCCTGTGAACACCTCTGTTGGCGCTGAGAGTGTTGGTGTCACCTGTGGGCAAACGGTTGGGTACCTATAAAACGGCCAAGCAGCTGGGAGCTGAAATGATAGCTGAGAGCTATGTACAAAAGGCTGAGAGTCTACGTTGCAACGTCAGAACCGATTACACACGAATGCGGAACCGAGTGAATAATCTGTGTGTATTAACTGCTGATATTGCTGGAACTGATTATGCATGAGATGGTGAATGTATATATATATATATCCGTGTACATATGCTGTTGATGCTGATTGAAACCTGTTCTATGAATGTATGTTATGTTGTTGAAGAGTTACGTATATATATAGCCGAGTGAGAATTATGGGTTCTGACTGATAAATGTTCAAAAGATGCATTCTGATTCATGGACCTTAACATCATGTCACTGATTGTTGTATGTCAATGTTATTGAGTTGATGTGTGTAAGGGGCGAGTGACAACTGGTGGATTCCGATCGGTAAGGATCTTGTGTGTGTGTTCTGGTTGATTAGTAATACTCTGACCTTAATCATTGCCACGTGTGATTGTGTGTGCATATACATATAGTTGTATAAATGTGAGACAACCTGAGTCAGTATCTATCATTTAAAATTTAAGATACTCACCCCTGCTGTGGCAATTTTTCAGTGAACATCTCTCGTAATGAGGATTGGAGGAGGAGCTAAAATGCCGGGTGAAGTGCTGATGCACTATGGAAATTTTATGACTGTGCATGTGTTGTATATAATGATTTGGGTTAAGCCTTGGCCGGCTCATGTTTTGTTGTTAGTCTTTTATACAGAGTTGATCCCCTTAAAATGGGAATATGACAATGTGGTTGTAAATCTGTGATATGCACTCCTATATACATATATATATATATGCCTATGTTTATGCCATGTTGCATGTCTATCTTATGCTGTGAAATGCCTGCGTAATCTTTATATATATGTGCGTTCATATTCCCGAATGTGCAGGAGATGACATAACTTAACATAAAGAAGCCAACCTATGGTCTAGAGGGTGAGTTTGTGACTCTGTCACCGAGTGGGAAAGTTCAGACGCTATGAATGAGTGAAATTAGATAGCTCCGAGTAGGAATTGACATAGAAGACTGCCCCTAACGATGAGTTGTTAGGATCGAAGTTGAGAGCCTAACTACACGTTCCGAGTGGTTATTACTAAAATTTCTCCCGAGCGTAGGATAATCAACGAACCCCGAGTGAGAATCCGCCGAGTGAAGGTTTTTCCGACTGGAGAGTGACACCTTAGACTCTAGGGGACCCCACTGTATTAAGCTGTTAGAGACAAAAGAATCCAAGTGAGTCTTAGCCTAGTAGAATGTTGAGAGTCGGAAGATTATGGTTACCGAGTGGAAACTAAGTGAAATACCCTGAGTGACAAAAAGTACGTGAAGATTACTCTGAGTGAGGAGTCCTCCTAGATCCCGAGTGAGTGATAGTGGGGACCACTTCCGTATTATTCGCGTATATGTTCTGATTGATGAAACCGTAGAATAAGTTGCATTGTCCGAATGGGACTAGTAGGTGCAAGAGCTAAGTCCGAGTAGACTGAGGTTGGATCCTTCCGAGTGAATCAGGCGCTGGAACCCGAGTGCGGAAATGCAGAGTGAAATAAATGAATACCGAGTGAAGTTTTCGCTTGAGCGTGTGCGCGTTGCTATGTGACCTGCCTACGCGATTTCTCCCTTCTTTCGCTGATTAGTTTCTTAAATTTCTTTTGTTCTCTTATTCTTCTTCTCCTCTCATTTCTTATACCGTGGTATTCTGGTTTTAATTGTGAAAAATTTTCCCTGTTTTTCTTGTCTATGATTTGTTTAAATTAGGGTGTTACATTTTATGTCATAGTAAATAACTTTATCATATTATAATGTGTAAAATGAAAATGTTTTTATGTGACGGCTTTACTAATGTGATATCATTACATCAATTGATTGATAAATAAAAGGACTTATACTTATGGGTTGATTTGAATTTGCTTGAAATTTCTTAGCATGTGACATAAATGAGTTAGTTAAATTTAATTGATTTTGGTTCAATTATGAATTATAATTACACTGAATATGAGTGACATAGAGTTGCATTATTATTTAAATGTTAATTTTGAACATAAAGATATGTATATGAAAAAATATTATAAGTAATTAGATACTTGAGAGTGTGTACACTATCTTTGTGAAAGAAATAAATATGTTTTTGAATGTTTGATTATAAGGAAGTGGGTTGCATAATGTTTGTTATATATATATATATTGTTTTGGATAATTATCATGAAATTTTAATTATTAGTTAATGAACATCCCTTACGATAATATTAATAAAAGAAAAATATAGAGGATGTTTTATTGCTTAGACATGAGTATGTCATAATTAATATTTATTGAATTATGTGTACCTATGAGTTAGTATGAAAATTTTACTATACATGTAGAACTCATAAAGTACTTGAGAGGTACTAAAAACTTTGGTATTATTTATAATGAGTTTATTTATTTTTATGAAATCATAAATTTTATGTGTTGTGTTTATTTGATTCATGAAGTGTTTGAGAGATACTATATGGTGTCATGAAAGTATATTTCTATCATACTAATGTTATGGTGACATTGCTTCGATCCAATATTAAGTGAGAATAAATTCAAATGGAATTTATTTTACTCTTGAAAGAGATGAGTTATAATATTCCTTAATTTTGAGTTTTCCACTATGTTATTGACATAGTGATGGTGACTAGCTAATTTAATTTAGTCAATTTTTTAGTTCTCCACTATGATATTAACATAGTGATGTTTGACTAATTTAATTTAGTCTATTTGGAGCTTTCCACTATGTTATGGACATGGTGATGTTGACTAATTTAATTTAGTCAAGATTAAATTTTATTTCATGTAATTTATTTTTACTCTAAAGAAAATCCTCACTTGAAATTTATCAAGTAGACCTGCATAGCCTAAATTGAATTGAAGGCTAAGTTTATCACTTGGTAAAATTTAACTCTAATTAGCTAAGAATTTTTTCTTAGCATATGGAAGAAATGTGTCTTCTTAAGTTTTATATTGTGATTGCCAATAGGTAAAAATAATTAATAGTATTTATATTGAGATCTCGAGACATGTACATGTATATTATAATCAAGTAATGTAGTTATAAATCATGGATCAAAATTATTTTGGTCCCGAGTCTCACAAAGTGAAAAACTAGTGAGTCAAACACCGAGGGGAATGAGACTTGAGCCATTTGTAACTAACGGTGATGGCAAACCAACCTTTGTGATTGGAGATCCCATGAAGAAGGTTCATATGGGTAACAACTGTCGCGACCTAAATCGCGGCGGGAGGCCGACCGTAAAAAGAAAATAGGGTTTCCCGAGTTTCCTCCGGAAATCGTGGAGTCGCCACTAATGTTTTTAAGGTAAAACATCAGAAAAAACCTAACATGAAGGTACTAGTCCTAAATTAAGATTTTAAGTTGGGAGTCTAATTACAGGTAGGGAAGGTATTAGCACCCTACACTGTTTGTTTTAAACGGTTACCCTAGATTGTTTAAGTTTGAATAATCCTACTACTTTATAATTTAAACCTCTTAAAGATGCCTTATGGATTTGTTGTTGATTTAATGATTTTTAAAATTATAAATTTTACGATTAACAGGACATCTCGTCCAAATTAATCCAGTTATCATTAAAAGCGTGATGATTTTATTTTTACTAGTAAAAGGGATATATATTTTTTAAAATTTAGGCCCGACAGGAATAATTGTTCCGGCTCCTACGTATATCCTAAGCGTTAGGGGAAATTAGGGTTACGTAATTCTTTGGGTTATTTAAAAAAAATGCAAAGTATATTGAAAATGTCGAGATTTAAAATGTTAACCAACAGGACGTCTCGTCCAAATTGATTTCAATTGTTGTATAAAAAAGGAACTTTGGGTCTTATTGAATTTATTATATTTTTAGAGAGAAATTTAATAGTCTAAATTGATTTAAGAATGAAAAATTTTATTTGGAGACCTAGATTAATAGGACGTCTCGTCCAAAGAATCTATAAAAATATTTTGATTTTATTATATTATAGAAATTGCTTAAAGTGTTTTATGGTCTAAATTATTTTAGAAAATTTAACATAGATTGACAGGACGTCTCGTCTAAAAATTCTATAAAGACCCTAAATTTGTTATCAAAATATGTTTATGGTCGAAGTTAATTTTAAAACAACTAAAGGCTTATAATTACTTGAAAACTTTGGCCAACAGGACGTCTCGTCCAAATTGATCCCTAATAGGAATATATTAATTTTCGTTACTTATTGGCATCACTAGAATATTTTAGGGTCTAGAAATTAAACATAGGTTAATTGTACGTCTCGTTTAAATTAATCCTGACATAAGAATTTTAATTTTAGGCACATACCAATATTATTTTTTATTTTTTATTTTTACAATGTAATACTCTAAACTTGGTTTGTATCAAACATTAACGGACACTATGTGATACTAATTATCAGAATAATTCTAAAGGGAAAAGGATTTCATAATTTAACTCCCTAAGAAGCTAGGATTACATATAATCACAAAAAGAACAGTGAAAAGAAGAAAAAAAATACCTGATGTTGGTGTTTTTGTGAGTTGTTCTTCTCTGTGTCAATTTTCTTTTCCGCGTGGACTCTTTTCCTATAGCGTAGCTGCACCTGAATTCTTCTTTTTTTTCAATTCCTCAATGTGCCTCTACGTGTATATGCTTCTGTACTCCAGAATTTCTACCCTCTTTTATTCTCCTTGATTCACGTTAATATCCTCCTTCTCTTTTCTAATCATATGCGTTTTCTCTAATGCCCATTGACCCCTTCTTAATTCATCAATCACGTGAATATCCAGCCTACCAATCTCTCTCTCCCTTTCTACTGCAGCGTGGATCCTTATATATCTCCATTCAATCTTTTACGTAATCTATATATTATTATTTAACAAAAAATTGGTTTTCTTTATCTCCTCGCCAGTGAAGCATTTTATTATTCTATTATATAACATGAAATCCATTTCCCTTTATCTATTATAATATATATTCTTTTTTCATTATCTCGTAGCTTATATATTAATAAACAAAGTTAGCTTAATTGATATAATTATAAAATCTGAAGCTGATTTGTTTATATATTAAAAAAAAGCTCTATCTCATCTTATTATATTTAAAAACTCTATCTCTTCAAAAGAAACTTTATCTTATTCCTTAAAATCTCCATCTTATCCTCTTATCATTATCTCATAACATATAGATAATAGGATTAGCTTAATATAAAATCTGAATTTGATTTTTTTTAAAAAAACTTATCACATTTTATAATATACTCATTTATTTAAAAAGCTTTATCTTTTTCTTTCTCTAATCTTCTAAAATCTTATCCCTTATGAAATTCAAATTTTAAACCTTTGAATTTTGAAAATGTCTAAGTCTAGGAGTTCAAAAATTTATGGTCTTGATAAGGATTTAAAATTTAAAAGTCAAAACCTGGATCAATAATTTGAAATTCAAACAAGCCCATAGGTTCACTTTTTTCTAAAAAGAATTTTTTATTTTTTGGTATTTTTATTATTTATTGAAAATTTTAAATGGGCCGGGATAAAATTGGGTAGCAACAACAATAAGTCACTTAGTTAGTCTTGCTAGCACTCTTTCCTTTTTCTCTTCCTATGGCGTATGTGAGAAGTGCTAGACTGCACTGAATGATGGTTAAGCTTTAAAGCTTTTAATGATTTTCATATCCTTTATGGGTAATGTATAAAAGTGCATTATACACTTGATGAAAACACCTATGTGAGTGTGGAGTGGGGCCGCTCCTATGGAATTAAATGGCAAAATTTCTAGAGCACTCATGAATTACCAGGCACGCGCATGGCCTATTAGCGCAAAACCGCGATAACGGTAGAAATTGTGGTGGTGTGATGTGATTAATAAACCTCTATCATACACTAGAGTGTCATTGGTTCATAGAAGCATTCTTTCACCAATGCATTGTATGTTAAGTTTATTAGTCTAGAGTATGGTTCATAGTCCAAAAGACACCAGACTTGATGCATCAACATCCATATTGTTAACCCAAGTAAATTATTTTTTGAAAGATTAAATATATTTAAAGCTTTTGAAATATGAGGGGGATTGTTGTAAATTATTGTATATTTCAAAAGTTTTAAATAATGTTTTATCTTATTTTAATTAAAAGGAGTAATAAATTATTTTTATAAAATATTATTTATAAATTATAGATAAACTTTGACTAAGTCAAATCTTATCTTTAGACCTAGTCAAAGCTTATCTCTAAGTTGGTTAGATATTATCTCTGACTTAGTCAGATATTATCTAACTGACCTCTACTCCACTCCTATTTAATTAATAGTTTTTCTCTCCCTATATAGATAACATATACACAAACACAGATACAGTTTCCTCTGGTCTTGGGTTACATAAATTTGTATTTCTCCTAGTTCTGATCCTAGGTCTATCCTAGAAGGAGCTGTTATATCCTGGGGGATACGCCGTAGGTGAATAAATCCTTAAGGACAGTGCTATCACACGTCTCAGCTCATTGTCAAAAATTAAGAATTTTCCAACACATAAGGGTGATCGCTCTTGAGGTACCACTGGTCCTCAAAATGGTACATGCTCACTAACTTGGGATATAATCTGATTGGTGATGTGAAGATTGAGATTTTTAACTCTTGTAAGATAACACCATCTTCAAGACAAAGGTTAGAATAGAACACACAAATTAACTCAGGATAAATTTTTTTCTTTTTGAGTGACAAAGGGAATGAGCTTTTATTGGTGAAGAAGATCCATAAAGGTGAAACAAGGATTATGAAAGAATTCTCTATCAGTCCACATAGGAGCAATAACATCCTTTTCAAAGAAGTTTTTCACAAATTTTTGGATTTCTCTTTGATAGTTGAACAGGTGGGAGTAGTCAAAAGATGGAAGGGGTATCGAGGCATCAACAATGTTGGCCTTTTTCTTTTTGTGAGGGTGAGAAGATTAAGGTTTTGACGTGGCCAGATATGAATGAGGAAAGATTTTGGCCTTTGGAAAAAAGTGAAATGGTTTTAAGAAAGAGAGTATGAGAGAAAAATGACTTTGGGAGTGATACTGCGATAGAAAGCCCTAAAGTTGTAGGGTTTTAATTTATATAACTGATGCTAATCGATTAGTTGTGACACTCTACAAGCGTGCGGGGCTGTCACGTAATATAAAAAATATTGTCTCCACAAGGATCGTGTTCTCAAGTACCTAGAATAATGATCCTATTTATTTAAACAAGAAAGAATAAAGATCTTTGCGTAGAAGAATTAAAAATAGAGTAATTAAAAGTGTAAATCAGATATTCTCCAGGAATGAAAACAATTAAATATATCTTGGGATTTGCGGGTAATGAATTGCTTTGTATAAATGTTTAAGAATTTTACTTTATCTT
Source organism: Clitoria ternatea (assembly GCA_037962975.1). NCBI lineage: Eukaryota > Viridiplantae > Streptophyta > Magnoliopsida > Fabales > Fabaceae > Clitoria > Clitoria ternatea. The sequence continues at coordinate 148,401,965 of CM075671.1, forward strand.
TTACTCTGAAGTTTACCAGGACTAACTTCCTAAGGTTCTGATCCGATGTGCATACAGGTCCCTAATGGCAAGTGACACCGGGAAATGCAGAAACATAAAAAAAGCCAAGTCAAAACTTGAGCATTGGACGAGGTACTGAAAAACTGTGGCAATCATTAAGTCTCAATATGGATTTATGGGTACGACCCCGGTCAGGAAAGTTGACGTCTAAGTATAGGTAAGACAAGTATAGGCAGCATGTCCCTACAACGACTGTAGCCATTGTTCACTGTTAGGAAGGTCAAATCATTTTATACATTCAAGAAAGTTTTATAAATATAACTCATTTATTAATTCAAGAGAGACTTTTGGACAACACTTAAAAAACCTCCATAATCATTCTATTTACTCTAACAACCATACTAACTTAAGCATCAGAGCCCCTTTTGTAGGTACACCTCTGGTGTGTCCCATCAACCACAGTTGAAACTGACTCAAATCTTTACCTTAGCGAGAAGAGCACAGAGTTCCCACTAGACCTGTGTGTACAATACCAGACTCCACTGAGATAGTGTAATATATATATATATATATATATATATATATATACTTTGGACACCGGTTATACAAGGCGTACTCTACACCTCGTACATCGCCAGACAAGGTTCTAACTTTCCCTTTCAGAGCTCCGTTAGATTACTCAGAAATCAACCAAATCGTCATTTAATTTTAAAATAGAGTAGTAAAGAATAATGGAAATCTCAAGCCAATACAAGAATTAAAATGTTCACTTTTCAGTCTCTTCTAAATTTAATTATTATGAAAAACTCCAGTCCTTAAAAGATTTAAATAAATTTCACTTTTTAGTTCCTCCTAATATTTAATCTTAGGTTCAATTCTTGAATTAAATTAATTAAATTCACCTTTTAGTCCTTCCCTAAAATAAAGACTACACCAATACATCACAAATCACCCCCCCTAAATCCCAAGAATAAGGATTCTAGCCACTCATGGTAAATAAGAAATCACAAAGGTTCATTGAATCCATACAACTCAAAACAAGGGTTACAAAAGTTCAAACAAAAGGCAAAACCAAGAATCTGAAACCAACCACAAGATGTGTAGAGTCTTCAATTCTTCAATCCCCTCATGCTATCCTCCTTGAGAATCCTTGAAAGAGTCCTCCCAGATCACCTATTATGCCTGAACAAGGTTCCTCTTGAGTATAGAGAGCGAGTCCCTTAAAATAAAGCCCATCTCCCCATTTTATAGAATGAAAAACGCAACATCTAATAGGTCAAAAATGAACCATGGCCATGGTGAGCACCACAGCCATGCCGTGGTTCACTCTAGACCCTTCTATTTTATTTTTTTGCTTTTTCACTCCATGGCCATGGTTCCCACCAAGGCCAGGCCGTGGAGTGCACTGTCTTGGGCCTTTTTTTCTTTGTTTTTCATTTGTTTTGGTATGCAATCACTTCTTTATTCAAGGTTTTCCATATTTAGTCTAGAAATAGTCTCAAAACCTAAAAATTCTATAAAACTAGCAAACCAAGTAGCAAATGAGGGAAAAGAGAAAATATGATAGGGATTTATGTGGATTTTATTTAATTAATCCTAAAAATGCCTATAAAATACAACCTAAAATGATGTGTTTTAGAGACACATCAACCTACAAACATAACTGCAATAGATTTTGAAAGACAAATCATCCTAATCGATTAGGTATAAAAGGTAATCAATTATCAAGTAGACAAAATCACCTTAATTGATTACAAGAGAGAATGAATCGATTATAAAATCACACAGAATCACCTTAATTGATTATAGAAAAGAACAAATCGATTATCAAATCACATAGAATCATCTTAATCGGTTACAAGAAAGACCTAATCGGTTATAGAGATAGTTAGAAACAACTTAATCGATTAAGAATAAGTTTAATCGATTTGAAGAGAAAATAGAATCACCGTAATTGATTATGGGGTGTGCTAATTGATTATGGAAGTAGGAAGAAACCCTTACATCGATTAGAGAGGTGTGTCTAATCGATTACAAAGCCTTACAAAATAGGTTTAATTGATTAGAGGACAGGGCTAATCGATTATGAGGTTCCTAAAATATTGCACATAATGAATTTTTCATATCATATTAATAATGCAAAACACATTCAGCAAACATATGACATATCTAATATGCCTAGTTCTCTTTTAATATTTATGAATGGTTCTTAAACTAATGGTTCAGTGAATATATCAGCTAATTTCTTAGATGTTTCCACATGTTCAAGCACACAATCTCCTTTTAACATATGATCTCTTATGAAATGATGTCTAATCTCAATATGTTTAGTCCTAGAATGCATGATTAGATTCTTTGAAATATTAATGGCACTTGTATTATCACATCTAAGAAAAATATTATCTAATTTAACACCAAAATCCATGAGTTATTGTTTCATCTATAGTATCTGTGCCTAACAACTACTAGCAACGACATATTTAGCTTTTGTTGTTGATAGAGCCACACTGATTTGTTTCTTATTATATTATACTAAGAAATAAGGGAATTTCTAAGCAAGTGGCAAGTACCACTAGTACTTTTCCTATCAAGCTTACAACTAACAAAATCAAAATTATAATAACCAATAAGGGTGCAGTTAGCCTCTTTTGGATACCACAACCCTAAGTTTTGAGTTCCTATTAGATATTTCATTATTCTTTTAATGGTAGTTAAGTGAGATTCTTTAGGGCAAGCTTGAAATCTAGCACACACACATATAACAAACATAATATTGGGATGAATAGTAGTTAAATATAATAAAGATCATATTATACCTCTATATTTAGTTATATCTACATCCTTGCCCTTCTCATCTTTGTCTAGATAATAAGATGTGCTTATGGGAGTTACCATTTCATTTACTTTATCCATGTTGAACTTCTTTAGAAGTTCTTTGCAATATTTGGTTTGACTAATAAATGTTCCTTCACTCATTTGCTTGATTTGCAAACCAAGGAAGAACATGAGCTCTCCTATCATTGACATCTTAAATTGTTCTGCATGATCTTAACAAACTCTCTGCACAAAGTTTCATTAGCAGCACCAAATATACTATCATCAACATAGATTTGAACTAATAGAATGTCAAGGTTTTTACGCTTAATAAACAGTGTAGTATCAACATTTCCTCTTTGAAAATTATTTTCCAAAATAAATTTGTTAAGTCTTTCATACCAAGCTCTAGGAGCTTATTTTAAACCAAATAAAGATTTCTTAAGTTTGAAAACATGATCAGGAAATTCATAATCTTTAAAAAAAAGAGGTTGATCTACATATACTTCCTCTTGTATATAACCATTTAAAAAGCGCTTTTGATATCCATTTGATAAAGCTTAAAATTCATGCAACATGCAAAAGCAAGTAATAACCTAATAGCTTCTAATCCAGCAACAGGAGCATATGTTTCTTCATAACCAATAATTTCTTCTTGATTATAACCCTTAGCTACTAGCCTAGCTTTATTTCTAATGATAATTCCATATTCATCCAGTTTATTTCTAAAACCCATTTAGTTCCTATAACTTGATGGTTATTGGGTCTTGGCACCAAGTCCCATACTTGATTTCTTTAAAACTAATTTAATTCTTCTTGCATTGCCAACATCCAATGTTCATCAATAATAGCCTCATCTATAGTTTTAGGTTCAATTTGAAAGACAAACGCTAAATGATTACACATATTTCTAATTAAGTTTCGAGTACTTACACCTTTTAAGATGTCTCCTAGTATGTTGTCGATTAGATAGTGTCTAGATATGAACCACTCCTTGGGAGCATTGATAAGCTCATTACTTCTTTATGAGTCTTCTAATTCATTTTCATTTCTTCCTTCTTCTTTGTAATTTCTTCATTTTCCTTTGTCATTTCCTCCATCTTCTTCTTTGTCTTCTACAGTTGTGTCTTGAGAAGAATCTGCACAATCAACATATTCCTTTCTCAGAGGTTTTTGGTTAAATTCATCAAATTTTACATGCAATGACTCTTTAATTTTACAAATTCATTTGTTAAAGATTCGTTAAGCTTTACTTGATAGAGAATAACCTAGAAAGATTGTTTCATCAAACTTAGCATCAAATTTGCCCAAGTTATCTTTTCCGTGTTCAAAATAAAATATTTGAATCTGAAAATATGGAAATAAGAAATGTTTGGTTTTTATCCTTTGTAAAGCACATAAGGGGGTTTTCTTTAGAATAGATCTTATAAAACATCGATTCATAATATGACAAATTGTGCTAACTACATCAGCGTAAAAACTTTCTGTAATTTCACTACCATTCAACATAGTTCTTGCTAACTCCTCAAGCAACCGATTTTCCTTTTAACTACTCCATTTTGTTATGGAGTTTTAGGATCTGAAAAGTTATGTTCAATGTTGTGTTTTTCACAAAATGCTTCAAAATAATGGTTCTCAAATTCTCCCTCATGGTCTATTCGAATGGATGTAATTGTTGTATTCTTTTCATTTTGGATAACTTTAGCAAGTTTTTTAAATGTGTTAAATGCTTCATGTTTATGAGTAAGAAATAGTGTCCATGTAAACCTAGAAAAATAATCCACAACCACAAGCACATAGTAATTGCCACAAAAGCTCTTAATTCTTGATGGTCCAAAAAGATCTATGTGTAAAAGTTGTAAAAGCCTAGTAGTTGAAACAATATTTTTGGCTTGAACAGAAGTTTTTATTTGTTTTCCCTTTTTACAAGTATCACAAAACTTGTTTTTAAACTTGATCTTTGGCATTCCAATTACTAGGTCTTTTGAAACAAGTTTGTTTAAATGATCAAAGTGAATGTGAGAAATTCTTTTATGCCACAGCCAAGACTTATCTTCTTTAGATAAAAAAACATTGAGCATCATTTGAAGCTAACCTATCTAGATTAATCATATAAATATTATTGATTCTTTGACCAATGAACTTTACCTCTTTGTTTATTTTATTTTCGATTATACAGCCATTTGGTTCAAATAATACTCTATATCCTTTGTTGAATAATTGACTAATACTAAGCAAGTTATGTTTTAATCCTTCCACATATAAGACATCATTTATGGAGGTAGAGGAACTATTACCAATATTACCATACCCAAGAATTCTCCCTTTAGTGTTATCACTGTAGGTTACACTCCCCCTCCTTTTTGGAGTAAAAAAGGTGAACTTGGTGATATCCCCAGTCATGTGTTTGGAACACCCGCTATCCAAATACCAATGAGTATTTCTTGCCTTGAACCATACCTACAAAACAGATTAAGTCAGAATTTTAGTACCCATTTTATGTTAGGTCCTTGAATGTTAGTTTGTGATGTTCCTCTTAGAACCCATACCTTTCTAACCATTGTAGCCCCTATTTTTTAACATTGCAAGTAGATATAGTGTATCCTTTAATACCACATTGAAAGAATTTAATAAAAAGAGTATATGATTTCATAGGAGAAACAAAGAAATTTTTGTATATTTTTCATTATTATTGGCATGATATCCTAAACTATTTTTTTGAAACACGTATCTTTGTTTTCCTAGCAAAGCATTCAAATTATCTCTACCATTGGTGAATTTTTCAAGTGGTCTATTCAAGTCTAACACTTCTTTTGTTTTCATTATACAAGCTTTCATTTGCCTTTCAAGAGTAACAATTGTTTTTTTAGATAATTTATATCTATTAATAAGCTTAATAAATTAAGAGTGTAATTCTTCAAAAGCATTAAGAATTTCTTCCTTAGTAAAGTCATGTTCCAAATCAAAATCATTTTCCTCATTTTGTTCTTCATTGTGGCTTTCCATGAGACATAGATTGGTTACTTCATCTTTCGACTCGCTTGAGCTACTTATATCGTTTTCATCCCAAGCTATGTATGCATTTCTTTTCTCCTTCTTTTATGTAACCTTCTACTTTAGGTTTGGGCAATCAGCTTTAAAGTGTCCTTCCTTTTCACATTCAAAATAAGTAGATGAGGAATTGTTATCTTTAGAAACATTTTTCTTACCTCGATTATTTGCGTTCCTTTAAAATTTCTTATTTTTCATGAACTTTTTGAATTTCTTTATAAATAGGCTCAAGTTTTCCTTATCTGAATTTTCCTCATCGGTTTCTTCCTTATCAGTTGATGTTGCTTTGAGAGCAATGCTTCGTTTCTTCTAAAGCTTCACTTCTTCTTTCACCATCTTTAAGTCTTTCAGCTGTTGTTCTTATTCTTGTTCTTGCAATTTGCCAAATAAGGTTGCTAAAGACATTTCATTCACATTTGGTATTTGTTTGATAGCTGTGACTAACGGTTTTCATTCCCTAGTGAGACTTTTCAACGCTTTATGAATAAGCTCTTTGTTAAAGTAAGATTTGTCAAGAGTAATAAGATGATTAATAATCAAAGTAAATCATTTTTAAGCTCAAAAATAGTTTCTTTGAAATTCATTCTAAAACTTTCATATTAACTAGTTAGAGTTCCAATTTTAGAGTCTTTAACATACTAGTTCTTTCATGTGTAGTTTGCAAGGTATTTGTTAGTCCTCAAATTTTCAATAAAAGCTTTAATAAAAATTTCATAAAAATTACAAAAATTAGTTTAATTTGTTAGAAAATTAGGATTTAAATTCAATAAATGGATGTTGTTGGAAATGATCTGCCCTTGATCAATTTTCTCTAAGTTTTGCAGTGAAAAAGTTAAGAAATCAAGAGAAAATTACACTGGAGGAGCTGACGTATAGCCTCACCCCACGCGTAGCATCAACAACTATTTTTGATGCTGACGCTACGCGTCACAGCTACGCGTAGCGTCAGCGCTGCGTGGACTCCACATCCAACTTGGCTAAGCACTCAACTTTGACCTAAAAATGGCCACCCCACTCAACACCAAGGGCCACCCCACTAAGCACAAATGGCCAAAATACAGTGGAAACACGTCCAAGTGGCCAGGCATGATTATATTTAATAATTTGAAGTGGCCATTATCAGTTGTTTGATGGAAGCTGAGTCAGGGGTGTGACGCGTAGCGTCACACTGACGCGTATCATCAGCACCCTTGCTCAGCCCTATAAATAGGGCCATCCAACACCATTCTATATCATCCCATAGCATCCCATTCTCTTCTTTTCTCTCTTGTGCTTGACTTTGAGTACTTCTTTTGTGAGTTATAGTTCCAGAATAGTTTTCTAGATACTTGAGTGTGTTTTTGGTGTATTGTGATCGTTGTATCGTGAAGTTCCCATCGTCTTCATAATGTCAAACTCTGTAAGTGTTGTTTTTACTTTCACCATGTGTAACTAATTTGTTTATGTTGGAATTGGTGAACTAATCTATTGAGTATAATGTTATGAATTCGACCTCTGCATGTTTATGATTCAAGTCCATATTAGTATTTCAACCTTTTATTAATATGAACATCAAACGGGAGAATGATTCTCATGTGTATTGAAACTTGTTTTATTAGTATGAATGTCAAACAGGAGAATAATTGTTCATGCCGTATTGAAACTTGTTTTGACGAAAGTAAAAAGTTAGAATACCCTTGGTATCTCAATTCTATAGGGGTTTTTAACCATTGTTGCCATAAGGCCAGGTCTTAATGCAAGTTTTTACTGAGAAAGCTCACGAGGGATCGGACTTTACGGTGAATTCTTAGAATTTATATCACGAGGGATCGGTTATAATGATTTTAAGCTGCAATGACATAAAACTTGATGATTAAATATGCATGTCTTGAGTTCCTCATTGTTATTCTAGATTAGGGATCCAATTTCCAACATAATTTGTTTATCTATGTTTATCTCAAGTATCTTACCTATTCTAGATTGCAACTCGACTTTTTAGATAAATTTTATTTTCTTTTATCTTATGAACCACTCAATCATGCTATCCTGTGAATATTGTATAAATTGTATATAAATCATTCTTTTGTCTATAACTTCCTTCACATTTACCCTAGTAAATAGAAAATTACTGTTGTTATTGGACTTTCAATCCCAGTGGAACGATATCTAAATTTTGAAAACTACAAATGATTGGTGCGCTTGCCAATTAACAACCGGTGATGGAAACGAACTGTTGAGACGCTATCGCCGGGTTAACAGTATCCCACATATCTTTAGCGGATTTACAAGTCACAATTCTAAAGAATTCATCCAGTCCTAAGGCAAAAGTAATAAGATTTTGGCTTTGTAATTATATTAAACCTTTTTTACTTTATCACTAGTCCAATCATCTATAGGTTTTTCAATTTCTTTCCCATCCACTATACTTTTAGGTACATAAGGACCATTCTAAATTTTAAGATCAATACATTGAATAAAAATTTTCATTCTTTATTTCCAAAACGCATACCGTTCACCATTAAAACTAGGAAGCCTATTTATGGCACCACCCTCGGGAACAAGAGTATAGGATATTGAGGCCATCTTTTCTCTTGAAGTTGTTAAGTTTGATCTACCAAGAGTCAAGCTCTGATACCACTTGTTACCAAGTAGCCTATTACTAAAGATGATGGGTGAATTAAGTGTTTAAAAAACTTTGAAATGCCTTGGAAAATTATTCTTTATATAACTAAAATACTTAATACAAATCAACAAACAAAGCGGAATATAATACTCAGCCAGAACAATACAAATAAAGTGTTTAATTTAAACAATGACAATAAATATAAAGAGTTAGGGATGAGAAGACTTGCAAACCAATATACTAGTTCCACCACTTCCACTAGTGGTGTACGTCTAATCCCCAAGCAAACTACTAGGAGAAATTTCACTTATTAAAGATTTGAAATACAATTCTAGAGCAATTATAGTCTTTCAATGTCTCACACCAAGAACTTAATCCTCATAAAATTTGGTAATCCATCTACTCTCACAATCTCTCAATAACACACTTAGGTTCAATAACTCGACTCTTAGGAATCACTTATATGGGTATACAGTAGCTATATTCTCTCAAATAGAGTGAATGAAAAAAATTGAAGCTCACAAAACCAAACTCACAAGAAATAGAAAACTTAGAGCTAAAACCTCCAGAATATGCAAGTACCAATTCTAATTTGATCCCTATTTATAGGGTCTTGGAGCTTGATAAATCGAGAGAAGAAGATTAGGGTTCATGCTCTATTTTGGAAACATATGATTCTATTTCTATTTTTCCATTTTTAAAGCTGATATTTGTCATTTTTGCGCATACTAATTGGTTAGACTAACATGCTAACTGATTAGTCTCGAGCTAATTGATTATTATATCTCTACTAATTGATTATATTTATGAGTTAGCCTTTTTCTTCACTTTTTTATCATCTAATCAGTTATGCCTATTTTGTTAATCGATTAAATTTATGAGTCAGCCTTTTTCTTAACTTTTTATATCATCTAATTGATTATACCTATTTTGCTAATCCATTAATGTGTGACTTATAACAGTTCTGAGTACTTTTACATGATAGTGATCTCTATACATTATTATTCTTTTTGCTTATGGATCCTATACATGTAATTCTAAGAAAGTACGACTAAGAATAAGTCTGTTTTACAAATAACTCCATTTCTTTTGATCTTGAACTTGATTTCTTGGAGAATTTTTCTTGTCATTATCAAAACTTGTCATGCAAACATATGTAAACACAAGGTGTACTAAGGAACTAACTCAACTACTTAACAACATGGCTAATGTTAGGCCTAGTGGTGGTGAGGTACAACAATATGCCTATGAGTCATTTGTAGCCCCTAATATCATCATGTAGGGAACCAGAATCTGTGTAGGGAGAGAGCACAGTCCATAGGTGTAGAGGCAGGTTTGCAACCCAATAAACCTGCATCTATAAGCAACTCTAGATAGTATTTCCTTTGGAAAATTGAAATCCCCTTATGTGATATGGCAAGCTCCAAACTAAGGAAGTATTTAAGGGGCCCTAGATCCTTAATGCCAAAATAATGTTTCAGGTGTTCCTTAATAAAACTAAATTCCCTAAGAGCACTGCCTACCAGGATCACATCATCAACATATATTGTTAAGGCAGTGAAAGTGGATCCCTGGATTTTCACAAACAAAGAAGAATCTGAATGTGCTGGAATGAAATCATAGGTGGATAAAGTGAAGGTCAATTTTTCAAACCATTTCCTACTGGCGTATTTCAAACTATAAAGGGATTTGATGACTTTACAGGATTGGTTAGGTTTGGAACTCACTCCAACTGGGATTTCCATGTATACATATTTTACTAAATCTCTATGCAAGAATGCATTATCTATATTTGATTGGTGCAGGTGCCAATTATGAATAGCTGCTAGAGTAAGAAGAAATCGAATTGTGGTCATCGTTGCCACAGGTGAGAAGGTATCAAAGTAGTTTATCCCTTTTACCTTGTGTATCCCTTGGCCACCAACCTAGCCTTATACCTAGCAATAGAACCATTAGCATGCCTTTTAGTTTTATAAACCCATTTATAACCAATAGATTTGACAATAAGTGAAGTGTCAACCACCTTCCAAGTTCCATTCTTGTTAAGGGCTTCTAAATTAGTGTTCATAGTTGTAATCCAATGAGGGTCCTGAGCTGCTTGAGTGTAGGATTGGGGTTCCACTTCAATAAGCATGGGTAAAGCATAGGATCTATGGGAAGGAGTAAGGTTAGTATAGGTGTGGTTTATGGAGATAACATGCATACCAGAAGGTAATGTGGGACAATGGTAGTCTGTAAGATGTACAAATGGTCTGGTTGATTTTCTAGTAGAGATAGGTATATGTGAGAGGAGTGGTTCATCAAGGTGATCAAGGTTTGAGCAAGGTTATTGGTGAGTAATGGATGTTGATTCTGATAAGGCAACAAATTCTGGATTTGGAAAAGGAGATAAGGTGAAAGAGTCAATGCACATATAAGTTGGTGAGGTATGAGGCTTAAGGCTGGCAGTGGAACCACTGAATGGTAAGATATGCTCAATGAAGTGGACCTCTCTAGATACAAACACCTCTCGAGTGAAAAGGTCCAGTAACAAAAATCCTTTGGTGTCTGGTCTGTATAACAGAAATACTGACTTTCTTCCTCAAAAATTTTCAACTCTTTTAAGTCTACATTAGTACCATAAAGCATTAAGTAAGGTGACTTATTTCCTATAGTAGAAGTTGGCACCCGGTTCATTAAGTAGGCAGCATGACCTACTGCATAGGTCCACAAGTGTTTTGGTGCATGTGAGTGAAACAATAGTGCTCATGTGACTCCAAGAAGAGTTTGATGGCATATCTCAACTCTTCCATTCTTCTGAGGTGTTTACACACAACTTTTCTGGTGTAGAATTCCCTTAGAGTCATAGAAAGAGGGCATCAAAAATTCTCCACCATTATGAATCCTCACCACTTTGACTCTTTTCCTTAATTGTCTCTATCATTTTAATGAATTTTTATAAGGCACCTGTAACAGTCCTGATTTTTTAGAATAGGAAATCAGACCCTCAAGACTCCTTAGGACACTCTGTTAAGCTTTTGGTGAGAAGCTTGAGGCTGTGGCCTGTTCTCCGAACAACTTAGAATGAGAAAATAGAGAGAAGCAAAGTTTAATCTGAAAGATAACAATACCGAGAGAATGTAATGAGTGAGAAAAGCAGAAATAAGAAAATAATAAATAACATTCAACAACGTTGTTTAATTAGAAATAATACGTAACGACGGTTATTTTGGGTACAAATTAATTTATAATTATATTAAATCGATAATTATTTTTTGTCAATTATATTTAATAGATAAATAATTATAATAATTTGTTTTGAAATTATATATATTAAATTGTTTATTTGATAATTATTTTTAATATAATACCGTTCGGTTCCTTAGATTTAAACTGTGGGATCCAGCCTGAGGTTAGACTCTGACCGTTTGACCTAAGACTAGTGATCTAGTAGGGATACTAGTCCTGCTAGAATCCCTCTGTGAAGAATCAAGGGTGTCTGACTTGGCCTGATAAGCTCAACCAAAACCTTTGGCGTCTCTTACGTTTAACCGTTCATATACCTCAGGATATCCGATAGTGACATGGTCAGTCTTTGGTGACTCATTTCAACATTTTAGGAATTTTTCCTGAAGGGACCGAAGCTTGATTCGGACTCTATCATCCCTGTTTTTCAATAAGTTGATTTCCTCAGAAATCAGTTTAAAACTCGACCCGAATACCTTTGGTGTTTTGGACCCAGATTTTTTATATGATCTTAGAATCAAATGATTTTGGTCTCAATCTCTTCATTTTGAAAAGGTATTCAACCTCTGTTCCTAGCCTCGAACTTGGATTCCCACTCTATCAACCTCAAAATCAAAAATTTAGCATGTTCTCCTCAGAACTCCACTGTTTGAACATTTTCTCTGCGCATGGTTCAGAAAAAAATTCATAACTTTATCATACGACCTTTGATTCATGCAAACTTGGTGTCAAAATCTCCATAACAAAATTATATACGTTTTCTATACATACATCAAATGCTAAATCCCTATATATCAGTACAGTTTAATAAATCTTTGTGACCCCTTGGCTGTTTCATTTCAATGCTGGCAGCCTTTGATTAAATTCATGTATCTCCTTCGTTTGGTGCTTGAATCATTTTGTTCTTTTTGATATGAATCCGTATCAAATAGGTCTACAATGTTCATGAAGGGCATGAAATCAAATTCCCAAATGAGAATTAATAGTGAATTTATTTTCAAAGACATAGCTAGTCCGGGAAGCTTCTAGAGCACCCTGTCATAAATCAGATATATCTCAAGCTACAGAACTCGGATCATCGCAAATGATATATCAAATTAAAGAGAAAAGAAAGATATAAAAACTTCATGAAGGGCGCAAAAGCCCATTCTTACCCCATAAATCCCAGAATTTTAAATACTACATCAATTCACGTTTCTCTAGCAACAGCTTGCACTAGGTGCAGTATTTTCCACATGTATCTATCATATGACCATGAAATTGAATGAGGCCTTCACTAAATTTTTCTTAACTCAATTATACACAACTTTTATGCAGAATATAAAGCCCAAATCACTACCCATTTGGCCTAAAAAATAATTTATGCAGTGAACAAAAATCCCGTCACAGCCCTGCACCCCTTTTTATTTTGGCCATAACTCTCTCAATTCTTAATGGATTTTTTTGTGCTTTATATCAAATTAAATAGAACAAAAATTTATATAAATTTTGTGTTTAGCCTAATTTCAAATTCAGCCTGCATCATCCCTTAAAAACCCAAACAATATGATGTCTCCAGCACTTGACACACCAGCCTCTATGCAACATGAGCCAATTAGATTGCAACACCAATGGACACTTGTCTTCTTCACCTTAACTCCTTCCTTAGTAAGTTCAGACCCCTTGCCACCTAATTAGAGAGATGTCACCACCATGTCTTCCCTTTCCACTTAACCTACCCACCTCCCGCTTCAGCCAATGAACATTCATGCAAGCTACACCTACATCAAACCACTCCAAATTACCATCATTTCTTCTAACTCTTTTCCCTTTTCCTTCTTGGTGGTTCATGGCAGCAGCTCTCCCCCATCCTCTTTTCAATTCCTCTCCCTTCTAAGCTCAAATCAACCACCACAACAACCACCCCAGGCTACCAAAGTCACGACCACACCAAGAGCTACCACCATCCACCACTATAAAACCCTTCCTCCTCTTTTTGTTTCCTCCAACCTGTGACCATTCTTCACTACTCAACCAACTTCTTCCACTCTCTCCTAAGCTTTGGATCTTCAAGAAAACTCAACTTGGCTCCCTTGTCTTAGTCTCAAAAACCATGTACTCTCCTTGCCAAAGTAAGGTAGGTGTTTAAATTTCTAAGTTCTCAAAATTCTTGTTCTCCTTTCCTTTAAGTTTCTTCACTTACATGCATATATTTTGAGCTCTTTTCTTGCTATTCTAAAAGCCTAAAACCGTGACTCCTTGCTCTTTCTTGGTGTGCATGTCACTTTTCCTAAAGATCGGGCACGACCGGTGGCGAACGGTAATGAACGGTGGAAAAATTACGAAATAAATGATGAATTTTCGGTAAATGATCTTTTGGTTTTAAATAATTTCATGGCTGTTTGTGATCTTCCTTGGCTGTCCACAACTTTTTAGGTGTCTAAAAATTTTTGCATGTCACATTTCTAGCGATGTAAGGACGACCGACGATGATCAGCGGACGTTTTGGAGTACCTGACAAATTTTTGACAAACGGATTATTTTCCTTCCTCTGGGCAGTGAGCGTTTCGTATGGTAAGGGGGTCTTGGCCTAGTTTGATTATGTTTTAAATTGTTCGGTGATATCGCTTAAGTTTTTGGGGACCTTCATTTTAATTCTCGTCACGATCCAACGGCTAAATCTCAAACCGTAAAAATTTTCGTAACCGACCGTTAAAATTACTATATTTTTAATTTTGTAAGAATTTTAAAAATTTAATTTGGCATAAATAGACGTTCACGTGTTCAGAGGATTTTATCACGATCGGACAAGAAAGCAGAAATCTAGAGATTTAGTGTTTCGGCGGGCTCGGTTTTATTCAATATGGTTGTATTGATTATTTTTAATTTGTGATGTATTTATGTAATTTGTAATTAATTCCCCGGTAAGCGCCGCCATTAGAATTTAATTGATCGTTCAAGCGTCGCCGGAGTTACTTTAAAAATATCACACACATCGAGAAGAATTGTCAATCGGGCTGTTAAAAATGATTTCTTTTATAAAAAGTGATATTATCTTTCAAAGAGAAATATAATAAATAAGTTCATCAAATAAATTCATATTTTGTTAGAAAGTTTACTCAAAAGAACTTTAATAAAATATTTTTATAACTTAGGCCCAATAAGGTTTTATAAATTAAGGATAATAATAATAATAATAATAATAATAATAATAATAATAATAATAATAATAAGTGGAGATTAGTGTAATAAATATTAGGAGATAGAAGAAAATCCTTGGAAACAATTTTAGCAACTACTTTTGTGACCACTTGAAGTATAAAGGAATAATAATTTTAGGAACTTAGGTAAGTGCAATAAAATAAACTAAAGAAACTTAACTAGAAAATAAAGTTTGGAGTTAAATACTTTAATAGAATAAAAAGGCCAAGAACAAAAAAGAAATGGACCATTAGATATTAATTTGAAGAATTTAGAATCCTAATAAAAGAAAATAAGGTTAGAAATCTAGGTAACCATTAAAAGAAGGAGAAAAAGAATTAAAAGATTTTTTATATCTAGAAACATTAATTGAATAAGAAAGGATTTTTAGACTTAAGATCTTAGAGTTATAATAAAAAGAAACAAAATTTTACTAGGGAATGAATTTTGAGTCTAAGCATTTTAATGGGCCAAGTATGAAAAATAAAAAAAGAGGGGGAAAGAAATTTTATAGAGAGGACTTTAATAAATTAAGAAAAAGGTGCCTAGATGAGATAAATAAAATCATTTGGAGTCCAAGATAAGAATTAGATGTTAGGAGTTGAAAATTTTAGTGGTCAATAAAACAAGTGACAAGAAACTTAGGAGATCTTTATATGATGCATGACATATATAATTAACTAAGTAAGAGTGATTTGAGGACATGACTATACGAAATAAACGGTTAAGCTTTAGGACATTAGTCGCTAAAAAAGGTAAAAGATATAGAGGATTTTAGAATTTAAACCTCGAACTAGTAATAAAAAGAAGTAGAATGACTTATAGATTAACTAGTAATTTAGTGGCTAAATAATATTTGACTAAGTCCATAATATTGGTGTGGATTCTAGATTTCTAGGCAATATTTTAATGTCATAAAGAAAATAAACTCTAGATGACTAAAAGAATGCAATTAAGGAAACTAATATGTTAATATAATTGGAACTCATGGGAGCAAAGGAAAAGTACAAAAGGTAGTAACTAGAAATTCAAGAATAATACTAATTACAAAGGATTAGTAACTCATTTCGTGACAAAGGAAATAAGGAAGTAATCACGCATGATTAAATAGGTAAGAGATGAATGACTTAACGACGTACAAAAGAATGAGTCAAGTACATATATTACAAATATTAGGGATTATTGAAGGATAGAAAATGATAATAAGGTAATAAAAATACGCTAAGGAAGTTTAACAAATGTAGGAACATCAATGTCAACAGGACCTAAGCACCGACTTAAATGACATACAAGTAAATCAAGGATGAATAAAACCAATAGCAGTAAGTAAGAAGTAATGAAGGACAAATGGACATCTTAAATAAATCAAGATAAATGGTCTGATAAGATATAAGTAAGAAACCAAGATTAAAACACATGTAAAGAGATATCCATAAGTATGCCTGTACGTATGATCCTCTTATGATATATAATGATTGTCGTATAATATTTGTGTGATAAATGTTGCGTCTGGTGACTACTATGCAATTGTGAGTATGAATATGTGTTAATTATATGTAAAGAGTATGTGTGATATGTAGGATGAGTGTGGTATGATGACATGTGTAACACCCTAAATTTTTAAATAAAGAATTGATTACTGAAATAAATATTAGAAATTTGTATGTGGATTATTTAACATCCCAAATTATTGAGAATAATTGAATTAAGATTTTTGGGGACTGTTGGTAAATTGAGGAGACCGGATAAAATGAAAATAAGCCCGGTTGAGATATGGGTGCGGGACCAAGTATCTCTGATTGAGATGATATTGGTCAGGGTTGTTAAGGATAATATGGGGAATCTGAGTATGTATTCGGAATAATTTTTAAATGAAGTATTGAGCCTGAACAAAGATCCTGTTTGATCTAAAATGGGAAACTTTTAATGAGAGGTTAAAATAAAACATAAACTCTCCTCCTCTCCCTCTCATTTTCACGTGACTTACTCCTACTTAGGCAAACATTCCTTCTTCATCTCTTCATCTCCCACTCATTATCTTCTTCTTCTTTCTCTTCAAAAATCCACAAGTATGGTGTGTGCTATTTTTTTTCCTCTTCCATTTTCGTTTGGAGCTTGGAACTTGGGGCTCCCTCTCACTCTCCCTCTCTCCATTTTCATGTTCTCTCTCACCCAATCTAGGAGCTCACTTCTTTTGGTTTGAGGTAAGGATTTCTCTTCATTTTCATGAGCTTTAAGCCCTAGGTTTTGGGTATTGGTTGTTGGGAGAGAGTTAATGCATATGGGTTATGTTAGGAGAGACATTTATGATATAAAACCCTAAGGTGGGTTGTATTTAATGTGAGTTTTATGCGGGCACATTGTGGCATACGAAAATGGCACTTAATGTGATGGAAGGAGATGGACATTGTTGATGGTTATTGGGTTTTGATGAAACCCTAACCCTAGAATTTGGGGGAAATGTATATTAGGGGTAGATGAACATTTATTATTGGTAATAAATGCCATTTATGATGGGTAATGGCCATTGATGATGGTAATTGGTTGGTGGAAGTCATTGATGGAAAAACCCATGGATGGGTTTAGCTCTAAATGCATAACAATAAATATGAACAACCAACCCATTGTGGGTATGGTGGATAAAATGAAATAAAAGAGATTTGAGAGTTAAAATGGTATAAAACACTAAGTCATCGAATATATAAGCATTTGAGTCTTGGTGGTTGAAATAGAAAATTTATTGTGTGATGTGTTGTGATGTAGGAAGTGACCCCATTGACGAGGCGGAACCGTCAAACCGCGTTGATCACTACTTCACTTGAGGTAGGAGGGGGTAACTATAATGCATGATTTCATCCATTGATGATGTGAAAACATGTATATGTGATTATGTTGATGATTGTTTCAATGGATGATGTGATGATGTTATGATTTGAATGCATTTAGAATGATTATTGTTGTGTGGCATGTGGTTGGGATAATGGATATGATGTTGTGATGAGATTTTGATGATCAAATGTGATGATGGCTTGAGACCATGTATGAATTAAAATCCATGATGTAGAATATCCCAAAGATGTATGTTTGAATTGATGCATGTGTATACCACTAACTATTAATGTGTATGAAATTTAAAGAGAATTGGAGATGATTGAGGATGATGAGAATATTGAAATCCACTAAGTGGTGGTGATAAATGGTTGAATATGGAGTGGCATCTAGGATGCACAGTGTGAGGATGCACTTGATTTGCATTGCATTGCATCCATGGCATATCATTGCTGTCTATGTGGAATGTTAGGGGGTTCCACTAGGCGGGCCCAGTGGGAGGGCGGCTCAGTGCACGAGCACATTGTTGTTTTTCCCCTGTGACTCGGTGTATGAGTCACGAAGCTGTCCATAGTTTGTGATGAGGCACCCTATGTGGCAGGCCCAGTGGGCGGGCGGCTCTATAGTGAGCGAGTTACCTTGGTGTCCGACGGGGCACGGCTCTCTCGATGTGTGTTCGGGGGGGCCTGTAGCACTTATGGTAATTAAGGCCACGATGTTGATCCGCAAGTCACGGGGTGACTAGTGCTACAGATGGGCGATAGCGGTTTGGTACTAGTAAAAATTATGATGTTATAAGCATGCATAAATTGAGATATATGTGTACACAATTTACTACTACAGTAGGGGCATAGTAGCACACCTATGCTTGTCCTACAATTGATTTGATGTTGTAATCCCACAGTCAGATCTGCAGTGTTTGACGAGAAATTCCTTGTGCATATGCATTAGCTTTAAGCGCATTTACATATAGCCTGAGATATGCCTAGTTGATAGCCCATAGTGGCGAAGGATGAATGAGAACAAAAAAAGGGGGGAAAAGAGTGTGATACTAACCCTATGGGTGTATTCGGTGATTTAAATGAACATGATTATGGGTGTATACTTAAGGACGTGATATATGATTTTGGATAGTATAGTATGTAAATGATGTATGATATTCTATGAGATGTGGTATATAAACAAGTATACATGTATTTCATCATAATGTATGACTTTGATTCATTTAGATTTTGTTACTCACCTCCTCATCGCAATTTTTAAGTTTGATGTAGGTATGATGTAAATCCTACCATTTTGGAGGCCGAGTTTGAAGAAGGTAAATATGGAATGGAAATGAGAGAGCCTTGGCCGGCGTGTTTTGTAACATCCCGAATTTTATAAAAATGAATAATTGATGAGAATAAACAATAAATAATTGTATGTGAGTGGATTTGTGTCCCAAAAATATTAGAATGATTAAATTGGGATTTATTAGGGATATTTATAATTATTTAAGCTTATGTGAGTTAAAATTTTACTCGATTAGAATATGGGTGTCGGACCAAGTATCTCCGATTGAGATGCCATCGGTCAGGGCTGTTAAGAATATTATTGGGAGTCCGAATGTATATGTTAGGAATCCCTAGTGTATGAGCAGCGGAAATACAAGGATTCCCATAGGATTTGCAAAGTGCCGTATTTCAAAGCATAAGACAAACACACAAAAAAATTGCGCTTTAGGATTACCTCTTGAAGAATATCGAAGCAATCGTAGCCTCGTCCTTTAGGAGTCCACACAAGTACTCCCACCAGAAATGCTACACCTTCCAAATACTAGTTTGACGGCGTGTAGCTTTTGCAACTTTTGCGTATTTTTGTGTCTCTTTAGGGTTGCCGCCTATGAGCATCTTATGCTCTATTTATAGGCTTAGGTTTGACCTAATTTGCTCTCTAAAGAGTAGGCTCCTTACTCATTCTAAATGAGTTAGGCCCAAAAGTCTTATTTTAGTCCAACTAAAATAAAAAGCTATTTTCTGATGGGCTTACTCTATGTGTGTGACCCTATAGGTAAAATACTCAGTTATATTAATAATAAACTATTTTATTATTAATATAAAATAAGAGCGGCATCTAGCAATGCATCATTATGTCTGAATATTATTTATTAACAACATAACCTATAAGTTATAATTATTTTATATGTTTATTCCTTTTGTCACGATATCCTAATTGGGCCCAAGGCATGGTCGTGTCATCCTTGTACGGTCCAATTTATTTTACTTGATACCGGAGTAGACTTTATCTGAATAAATATCCAATATTTATTCCTTCTAGCATGGCCATGCATTTCCTTAGTCTCACTCCATCAAGTGGCCTATAGATATCACTCCTGTCACATAGGAGAGACAAATCCCATCTACATCACTTACATCCCTCTGCATAATTTGTACATTGCCTAACCACAACCTTTATAGTCCTTTTATTACAGAAGACGTTTGATTGTATTAAAACAGTAAACTCCTTATGTAGGAATCGTAGTGACTTCAGGTCAAAGGACTATATATACCATTATCACATTGAGAATCGTTTATGATATTCATGTAACGATCCATGCAACGTTCTCATGGTGGGTCTGTCCAGTACATCATTACTCTTAATGTGTGCCCGTGTGAAGACTTGATATCATTTATATCCATGATCTGTGAGATCAGATCATCAGTACATTCACACACTAGTCCTAATGTATTTACATGTCCCCATGTAAATACTTGACTAGGGACATTTTAGGAATAACTCTCATATGACCTATTACTCCAAGGATATGTAAAAGTTGTTAAACTATTTAACAAAAAATGACTTATTCAAAATGATGCAAACCTATATAGGCTTTTAGTTCATATTTCCAACAATCTCCCACTTACACTTAGAGCCGATAAGGTTAATGCCCAACGACGTCTACAGTGCCCTTATGCTTTTACTATGTAAGCGGTTTTACTAGTGGGTTCCCAACAATTTTGTTGGTATGCACATTGTATATTTTCACATCTTCCAAAGATGGAACTATTTAAGTATATGCTTGAATTAATCCACTTCCTTATATTGTTCTATGGTTCCATTGTCATCATAGTGGAAACTCATAGGATACAAAACATTTGGAATGATTAAATGTAAATTGACTTCTTTTATAATTTAACATAGCAAAATACTTAGATTTGTTAGTAGAACCAATGATTGTTTCTTGCTTTGAACCTTTCAAGCATACATCGTAACCATCTTGACAACACATATATTTTGATTGCAATCTTAAGTCTTTAAAATTACTCAAAAATTGACATCGATGTAACCTTTACAACGAGCTCATCTTCCATTTATCAAGATTAAATCTTTAGTCCTTCTTAAGTGTTTAAAGATACTCTTGACTATAGAATGAGAATATTATTAGTTCTAGAAGAAGCATGTCTTCTGCATGTAATACTAGAACTATAATTGTGTAGTTACTAACCCTTTTATAGTCACAAGATTTATTTTCATTCTTTAATGAAGATTCTAGCTTCTAAAAGCTTGCTTTAGTCCATAAATAGAACATTTGCAGTTCACATGCCTTCCTAGATGTTTTAGGCATAAAAGGCCTTTAGGTTGTGTCACATACACATCCTCAAGACGATTTCCATCTTGACATCTATCTACCATATCTCATAATGGTGGTATACTGCTACAATAAGCAGGATCTAAATGGTTTTTAAGCTAATTGAATTTTGTCAATCTTGCTTTTAAAGGTACTTTTATTACCATCCATGTTTAGTTTTCCTTTTGAAAACCCACTTGCATCCTATAGGTTTTACCCTTTAGGTGCGTCAACCAAGGTTCATACCTTGTTAATATACATGGAACCCATTTCAAATCCCATGGTCTTATGCCATGTCTTAGAATCTAAACTTGCATTGGCCTCTTCATAAGAAGCTTGGTCATTTAGCAATATGCCTCCTTCCTGATTTCTAAGATATCCATATCTTTCAGGTTTGGTGACATATCCTATTTGATCTTACACAAGTCTTGTGCTACCGGAGCTAAGGATTTCACAACACTTTGTGATTTCTGCTCCAAGTCCATCCTTGACTTTTAAATGCTTTGTGATACTTGAATTTCTTCAAGTTCTACCATCCTCCTGCTGATTCTTTAAGGGATGTACTCTTATTCAAGAATACAACATTCTAAGCAACAAGCCTTTTATTCTCAGATGGATTGTAGAATTGATAACCCTTAGCTTTCTTTGGGTATCTCACAGAAGACATTTATCTAATTTGGATCCGACCTTGTCAGAGTTGGATGCTCTATAGAAGCATTATAGCTCCAAATTATTAGTAAAGACATACTAGGTTTCTTCCTAGTCCATATCATATATGGTTTCTTTAAGAAAGTCTAAGATGGAACATGGTTAAGTATGGAAATTTTGTTAATAAAGAAACATTGAAGGAGTTAGAGATGTTTGATAATAATTAATAATCAAACTATGTCCAACAAGGTTTGACTTTTCCCCATAGAGATGCTATTAAGGCATTCCATGAGGAATGAGTTAAGAGGTAATCTCTCACTCTATTAGATAGTTATCAAACTTATAACTCAAATTATTTGCTATCTTGATCTAATCAAGAGCTTTAATTGTCTTGTCAATTTAGTTTTTCACTTCATTATGAATTCTTTGAACTTTTCAAAGACTTCCTAACTTATGTTACATAAATCCATACTCATTGACTTTTCAATTAGTATGTTGAAGTATTGAAAAACATATCTAGTTATTGTTCCAATAGGCCCACATACATCGCTATGTATTAGATAATAGATTACTCATCTTTTCAATGAATGAGGTCTCAATTATCTCTCCAATAAATAAGATTTACATGTCTCCATTGATTCCAAAATCAAAAAGAGTCCATATAACCACATTAATGGTATTTAGAAAATATGTTTCTTATCCATTTGTCTTAGGAGACAATACTATGTAAGTAAGGTTCAAAATCACTTATTTTAACCTACTTTGGCAGTTGTTATAAATGGGTGTTTTGAGATTTAGGATGTGGAATCCATTACTCAATTGTGCATCAACTTCCATTTGAATAAATAAAGTTATTTTATAATAAGAAAAGTATTTCTTTTCTAACAAGAAATAATATGCACAATGTCTAGTTCACTAACTAGCCCAATAGGTAAAGATCTTATCTTTATTGTAGCAACTTTTGCTCAATTTTATTCAGATTTCTCCACCCTTAACAAGTGATCTACTTCCTTGATCTTTCAAAATTTGAGATCTACTACTAGTATCTGATACTAATGTTAGTGAAGTAAAATAACTTGACTTCTATAACATGACCTGTAGTGGAAGTCTTACTTCCCTTTCTTTTGAACTCCTTCAAGTTCTTTAGACAAATTATTTCAATGTCTTATTTTGGCTAAAACTGGAAACAATTTCCTTTCTTGATCACCTTATAGACTTCCAGACTAACTTAGCCTTAATAAAGTCTGTATACGATCATATCGTATATCTCCCATATATTCATATTGCCTTTTATAGCTCAGAGTTTATGCAGACTCCATAGGGTATTCAAGACCCAAACATAGATGATATATAAGCCAAACATCACACACTGCCGCTTTATTTTAATGAAGATAATTCTCAAGTCTCAATACCTATCTAGGCATTTTTTTTTTAGATAAAGTGTCCTTCCAAAGGACAGATTGCAACAAAACAATATTTGGTATATCATGGTTATTCTAAAATAAATTACATGCAAATCTATCACTTCTATTTAAAACATATTTAAATTTTGGTCATTAAATAAATATGTTGTCTCCCACTATTTTGATTCAAAACAAATACCCTCACTGAATCATAAAAAAATCTCATTGGAAGATTTTTCTAGTGGGCCAAGATCCATATTTGGCCTAATGTTGAGTCAGCTTTGGCTGATCACCCAACCCTTGGTTATTTAGGTAGGAAACACATTTCTGTTAGTCCTCAAATTTTCAATAAAAGCTTGAATAAAAATTTCATAAAAATTATAAAAATTAGTTTAATTTGTTAGAAAATTAGGATTTAAATTCAATAAATGGATGTTGTTGGAAATAATCTGCCCTTGATCAATTTTCTCTAGTTTTGCAGTGAAAAAGTTAAGAAATCAAGAGAAAATTACACTGGAGGAGCTGACGCATAGCCTCACCCCATGCGTAGCATCAACAGCTATTTTTGATGCTGACGCTACGCATCACAGCCACGCGTAGCGTCAGTGCTGTGTGGTCTCCACCTCCACTTTGACCAACCACTCCACTTGGACCCAATAATGGGCACTCCACTCAGCCACAAGGGCCATCCCACTCACCATGAAAGGCCAAAAATCGGTGGAGACATGTCCATATGGCCAAGCATGATCAAATTTAATAATTTGAAGTGGCCATTATCAAGTGTTTAATGGAGGCTGAGTCAGGGGTGTGACGCGTAGCGTCACAGGGACGCGTAGCGTCAGCACCCTTGCTCAGCCCTATAAATAGGGCCATCCAACACCATTCAAATCATCCCATCCCATTCCATAGCATTTCTTTTCTCTCTTGTGCTCGACTTTGAGTACTTCTTTTGTGAGTTGTAGTTCTAGAATAGTTTTCTAGATACTTGAGTGTGTTTCAGTGTATTGTGATCATTGTATCGTGAAGTTCCCATCGTCTTCGTAATGTCAAAATCTGTAAGTGTTGTTTCTACTTTCACCATGTGTAACTAATTTGTTTATGTTGGAATTGGTGAACTAATCTATTGAGTATAATGTTGTGAATTCGACCTCTGCATGTTTATGATTCAAGTCCATGTTAGTATTTTAACCTTTTTATTAATATGAACGTCAAACGGGAGAATGATTTTCATGTGTATTGAAACTTGTTTTATTAGTATGAATGTCAAATGAGAGAATGATTGTTCATGCCGTATTGAAACTTGTTTTGACGAAAGTAAAAAGTTGGAATACCCTTGGTATCTCAATTCTATAGGGGTTGTTAACCATTGTTGCCATAAGGCCAGGTCTTAATGCAAGTTTTTACTGAGAAAGCTCACGAGGGATCAGACTTTACGGTGAATTCTTAGAATTTATATCACGAGGCATCGGTTATAACGATTTTAAGCTGCAATGACATGAAACTTGATGATTAAATATGCATGTCTTGAGTTCCTCATTGTTATTCTAGATTAGGGATCCAATTTCCAACATAATTTGTTTATCTGTGTTTATCTCAAGTATCTTACCTATTCTAGATTGCAACTCGTTTTTTTTAGATAGATTTTATTTTCTTTTATCTTATGAACCACTCAATCATGCTATCCTGTGAATATTATATAAATTATTCTTTTGTTTATAACTTCCTTCCCATTTACCATAGTAAATAGAAAATTACTGTTATTATTGGACTTTCAATCCCAGTGGAACGATATCTAAATTTTGAAAACTACAAACGATTAGTGCGCTTGCCAATTAACAAACCTGGTGGTGGAAAAGAACTGTTGAGATGTTATCGCCGGGTTAACAAGTTTTCTGGTGCCGTCGCTGGGGATTGAATTGTTTCAGTAAAACAGTAAAATTTTAATTACCGTGGTAAATATATTTTTTTTTACCTTAGTTAATTTTTTTTATTATTATTTATTTCTTATCATTATTACAATAACTTTCTTTGTCTAGTTTGTGTATGCAAACTCGATCTACCACAAGTAAAATTTATTTTGATCCTGAGATAGAAAAGTTTGTAAAGAAAATCAAGTCTTTGAAATCTAAAACACAAACTAATTCTTCTTCTACTTCGAAAATTTTTGAAAATTCAAATATGGCTGCTGAAAGGAGAACATTGGGACAGTTTGCTGCTATTAATGGTCCACCCTAAGTTTCGGGAATGTTTCAAGGACCAGTTTTACCAGTGGAAATTAAACCTGCCACTTTAAACATTATTTAAAACAACCAATTCGCTGGTTTAAATCATGAAGAACCATATAAACATTTAACTGTTTTTTATGAGTTATGCAGCACAATTGGTTTTGAACCCAATCAAGAAGAGTCTGTTTACATGAGACTTTTTCCTTTTTCATTGATTGGTAAAGCAAAAGAATGGTTTAAATCTTGTCCACCGGGTAGTTTTGCAAACTGGTCCAATGTTGAAAGAAAATTTTTGGAAAGATTTTATTCTCCTTCAAAATATTTTGAAGCAATGACAGCCATACATTCTTTTTCTCAAAATAATGATGAATCACTAGGAGAGACATGGGAACGATTCAAGGCACTTTTGAGAAAGTGTCCAAACCACAACCTGAATGATGCCGAAAAGGTAAGAATCATTTACCATGGTCTATTACCTCAGTTCAAGATGATGTTAGATGCTTGTGCAGGTAGTTCTTTAATGAACAAGACTGTGGAGGAAGCCATAGAAATATTGGAATCAATGGCTATCAGTGACCGCCAAGCAAAGCATGAAAGAGGTAATATACAAAGGAAGCCAGGAATGCTCAAATTGGGAGTAAATGATGCAGTGTTGGCTCAGTAAAAATTACTGACCCAACAAATTGAAGTTATGAGCAAGCAATTGGAAAAACTCCAAATTGCTCAAGTAGCATCACCACCCCCTACTCAACTTAAAACATGTATGCACTGCATGGGAGAACAACCATGTGGTTACTGTGGAAATGAGCAAGAGCAAGCCAATTTCATAAACCATCAAAGAGCACCCTTAGGTAATTTTCCTTTTAATCATGGAAATTCTTTTCCTAACAATTACCTGCAGGGTTGGCAAAATCAGAATATTGGCTGGAGACAGGACACTGGACCTTCCAACAGACCTCCTAACAATCAATTCAAGCAACAACAAACTGACAATGCAAGATTGACAAGAATAGAGGAATCTATTCAACAGTTATTGCAGTTTGTGGAGACAAATAAAGCTGCCCGAAAAGCATCAGACATACAAATGGGTTAGCTTGCAAAAGAGATAGCCGAATTAAAGAGTTCTGGGTTTTCTACAAACACTCAAAACCCAAGGGAACAATGTAATGCTGTTTCTTTTGATGTTGTAAAAATTGATTGTAAAGAAAAGAGTGAGAAAAAGAAAGAAGAAGAGAAAGAAAGTGAAAAAATAGAAAAAAATGAAAAAAAGAAAAAAGAAAAAAATGTGCAAATAGATACAGAGCAAGAAACAAACTGTATAACCCCAAAAAAATGTAAAGATCCGGGGAGTTTCACCATTCCTGTGATAATCGGAAATATCAACATCAGGAATGCGTTATTAGATTTAGGGGCTAACATTAACTTGATGCCCTTAGATTTAATAAAGCGCATTGGTGAATATGAGCTAAAAGAAGCAAAGACAGAATTACAGTTTGCAGATCGCTCCGTCAAAAAGCCTTTTGGGATTGTGGAAGATGTGTTGGTAAAGGTTGACAAGTACCACTTCAAGGTTGACTTTATGGTACTGGATATGAAGGAGGATACTGAGATCCCCCTGATCCTAGGAAGACCTTTCATGAAGACTGCAAGGATCAGAGTAGATGTTGATCTAAGTACGGTTGCAGTCAAAGTTTATGAAGAAGAGGTAAGCTTCAGTGCTCATGAACACCTCAGGATAAGTAATGAGGAAAAAGTTTATCCCTCAACCAAACCAGGTATATCTCTTCCCAATCAATTAAATTGTTTTAAATTAACCGATGCTTTGAAAGATGAAAAACAGGTAATTAAGTATCGAAAAAGAAGAAGAAGGAAGAAAAAGACAGATGATTCCTCAACGAATATTGGGAGACCCCCTGATTAATCAAAGGTAATGTCTGGCTGGAGACATTAAACCTAGCGCTCAATGGGAGGCAACCCATTTTGTTATTTGTTTTTTTTTAAAAAAAAATTTCTTTTAATAAATCAAATTTTTGTTAGTAAGTTAATTTATACACTTAGAGTTTTTACACAATAAAACTTAAATTTGTAAAATCAATTATCAATTTTTTTTATATAACTTAGGAATTTTGATAAATTTAATTACAATAAGTTTATTAACCATCAAGCAAATTTCAATAACCCGGTGAGCAGAGAGATATTTTTTTTAAACACTTGAGGGTTTAATCGACATATTTTTAATTCGAATTGATTTTGCTTTAATCTCTGATTTGTGTTGTTGTACAAAGAATTCGAGAAAATGATCAAGGCATATTTATTGGTGAAACGAAACCTTGGGCCAAACAGCTTACCTTGGTAAAAAGTCTTTTATCCTTTGCAAAGCCAATTTGAGCCTAAAATAAAATTCTTTGGTAGCCTTAAAACCTAAATTTGTTTAAACCATTCCCTATACTTGATTGATTAAAAGAGCAGTTGAAATAAATGAAAAATATTTTGAGTGTTCTCACAAAAATGGGGAGTGAAAATAAGCAACTTGATTCTTTTCAAAAGGAAAGTATGAAAAAGAAAAAAATCAAAAATAGTGAAAAGAATCAAGTTGGGGGTATTTATTTTTCATCAATAAAAGAAAATGAGAAGTTTGGGTCAAGAAAAAGCCTAAGAATTATAAAATACTCTTTTATGATTTCAGGTTTTTGAATTCCAAGAAAAACCATTACTTCTTGAAAACCAAGCCTCATTACAACCCGTGAAAAGACCTTGTGATTTTCGAATTAACTCGGTATAAATAACCATTGATTAGATGACAAACAAAGTTAAATTCGTTTGATTTTATGATTGATTGAGTGAAATAGGTTACCAATTGCATAGAGATAAACACTTGTGAGGTAAGCCTGAAATTCTGCTTGATTGTTAATAGAATATTGTAAATAATTTTATCATTAGACCTTTGTTATATTTGATATCAATTTTTGATTATTACAAATTAGTTAAATTGTGTAATTATTTTTTGTGGTAAATTTTCGGACTAACTTAAAAATTTGATTCCAAATTTTTATTTTTTTTCTTATTTTTCTCTTGCTCGAGGACGAGCAATGTCTCAAGTTGGGGGTATTTGTTAGTCCTCAAATTTTCAATAAAAGCTTGAATAAATATTTCATAAAAATTATAAAAATTAGTTTAATTTGTTAGAAAATTAGGATTTAAATTCAATAAATGGATGTTGTTGGAAATAATCTGCCCTTGATCAATTTTCTCTAGTTTTGCAGTGAAAAAGTTAAGAAATCAAGAGAAAATTACACTGGAGGAGCTGACGCGTAGCCTCACCCCACGCGTAGCATCAACAGCTATTTTTGATGCTGACGCTACGCATCACAGCCACGCGTAGCGTCAGTGCTGCGTGGTCTCCACCTCCACTTTGACCAACCACTCCACTTGGACCCAATAATGGGCACTCCACTCAGCCACAAGGGCCATCCCACTCACCATGAAAGGCCAAAAATCGGTGGAGACATGTCCATATGGCCAAGCATGATCAAATTTAATAATTTGAAGTGGCCATTATCAAGTGTTTAATGGAGGCTGAGTCAGGGGTGTGACGCGTAGCGTCACAGGGACGCGTAGCGTCAGCACCCTTGCTCAGCCCTATAAATAGGGCCATCCAACATCATTCAAATCATCCCATCCCATTCCATAGCATTTCTTTTCTCTCTTGTGCTCGACTTTGAGTACTTCTTTTGTGAGTTGTAGTTCTAGAATAGTTTTCTAGATACTTGAGTGTGTTTCGGTGTATTGTGATCATTGTATCGTGAAGTTCCCATCGTCTTCGTAATGTCAAAATCTGTAAGTGTTGTTTCTACTTTCACCATGTGTAACTAATTTGTTTATGTTAGAATTAGTGAACTAATCTATTGAGTATAATGTTGTGAATTTGACCTCTGCATGTTTATGATTCAAGTCCATGTTAGTATTTTAACCTTTTATTAATATGAACGTCAAACGGGAGAATGATTTTCATGTGTATTGAAACTTGTTTTATTAGTATGAATGTCAAACGGGAGAATGATTGTTCATGCCGTATTGAAACTTGTTTTGACGAAAGTAAAAAGTTGGAATACCCTTGGTATCTCAATTCTATAGGGGTTGTTAACCATTGTTGCCATAAGGCCAGGTCTTAATGCAAGTTTTTACTGAGAAAGCTCACGAGGGATCGGACTTTACGGTGAATTCTTAGAATTTATATCACGAGGGATCGGTTATAATGATTTTAAGTTGCAATGACATGAAACTTGATGATTAAATATGCATGTCTTGAGTTCCTCATTGTTATTCTAGATTAGGGATCCAATTTCCAACATAATTTGTTTATCTGTGTTTATCTCAAGTATCTTACCTATTCTAGATTACAACTCGTTTTTTTTAGATAGATTTTATTTTCTTTTATCTTATGAACCACTCAATCATGCTATCCTGTGAATATTGTATAAATTGTATATAAATTATTCTTTTGTTTATAACTTCCTTCCCATTTACCATAGTAAATAGAAAATTACTGTTATTATTGGACTTTCAATCCCAGTGGAACGATATCTAAATTTTGAAAACTACAAACGATTGGTGCGCTTGCCAATTAACAAACCCGGTGGTGGAAAAGAACTGTTGAGATGCTATTGTCGGGTTAACAATTTCCAATTGCATCTCATGCAACTCTTGGATGATTGAGTGGGTAACTCTTTACCCTTATTCATCTTATGAATTTAAGCTCAATCCTTACGCCTCTAAGTTATTTTCAATCCAATTGAAAAACTTAGTTAAGTTTAGGCCTAATAAAAACAATTTGGATATTACAATTATCCCATCGCGCCTTACTAGTATAAATGATAGCACCCGGCTTTGGCAGGCCCACTATTTATTGACATTAGTCTCGACGAGTGTTACTTATTAGAAGGCGTTTAAACTTAATATTAACACTTCTAGGTTCTTCAATCTGATTAAAGTTACCTAGATAAGTCCAATAACAAATGGTTGGATAATCCAATTATCCATCATCCTTTACTAATATCAATAAAAGCACCCTGCTTTGGCAGAACCTACACTTTATTGAAACTAGCATTGGTGACTGTTGTTTATTAGAACGCGTTTTAGACTGTTCATACCTTTAGGCTTTTCCAATCCAATTAAAAAAAAGTCTATTTGAATAAAACTTAATAATTCTTGGATAATCCAATTATCCAATCATGTCCTACTAAACATAAATAAAGGCACCCAACTATGACGTGACCTGCACTTTATTTATATCAAGTTAGACGTTATTACTTATTGGAAGGTATGATTGTCGGGCTTGAGGGATTTCAATTTTCTTATTGTTCATTACCAACTTTCATTAAACGCTTTAACGTAAAATAAAACCCCAAAACATGCAATCAAAAATTGTGAGATGGTTATGGTCTTCCTAGAAAATAAAATAAAATAAAATAAACCTAAAGGAACTATGGTGTCTTGACTTCATGAAGTCCTACTTCTTGAAACCACCATCCTCCTAGAGTCACCACTCTTTTGTTCCTTTCAAGGTCATATCCATCACCACTCTAGGTTTCTTCTAGGTCTCCACCTTGTTGGCTTTTCCAAGATTACAATGTAATAAAGAAAACTCGTTTTACATACGAGTGAAGGGTTGAGAGAAGAAATTTAAGAATAGAGTAAAGCACAGCACGCAGGCTATATTTAAAATTAAATAAAAAAAATCTAAGACCATAACCATTCACCGCTGGACGTGTTAATTAATCAATTAATAGGGTAATCAATTATATTTAAAATAAAATAAATTTCAAAACACATAATTAAACACGCGGTGTCATAAAAGGAAAACTACGCAAGGAAGTTTGGCGGCTCTGTTGACCGTTCAACAGACAGGGTCAAGGGGTGTTCCAACCCAAATATTTAGTACTGTAATTAGGTTAGTTCCCAGGAAAGAGAGGTGGGTCCGGAGTGACCGCTTAAGTACCAAGTCTTTCCTAGCCAGAACATCCCACTGACCATTAACAGCTTAAAATATTCGGTTATGATTTTAAATAATTTGAAATCTTTAATTTTGAAACGGCCAAGATTTAACTTTTAAACCTTATCTTTTGACCCTTATAATTATCCTAAAATAGGAATAGTCAAAGTTTAACTTTTAAACCTTATCTCTATAGTCTCAACAATCATCCTAATTTTTAGGAACGATCAAGGTTTAAATTTTAGACCTTATCTCTAGAGTTCAAGATATTTTATTTCGAATCCTATTAAATTTGATAAAGATCTTATCTTTAATTTGTAACTTTTACAAATCCTATCAAATTTATTAAGGATTAAATATTTGATTTTAAAATTATTAAATTTAATAAAGTTCTTATCTTCTATTTGTAACAATTACAAATCATATTAAATTTAATAAATATGAATCAATTTGTAACTCCTACAAATCACATTAATTTTAAAAAGATCACATATGATGCAAATCCTATTAAAATTAATAAGAATAAATTATTTAAATTTGTAACTCTTACAAATCACATTAATTTTAAAAGGATCACAAACAATGCAAATCCTATTAAAATTAATAAGAATAAATTATTTAAATTTGTAACTCTTACAAACTTTAATTTTAACAAATAATTAAAAATTTGATTTGTAACTTTTACAAATCGAATTTAAAATATAATATTAAAATTAAATATTTTATTTGTAACATTTACAAATAAATAAAATACCATTACGGCTAGGTTTCAACTTTTGAATCTTAGTTTTCATTACGGCTAGGGTTTAACTCTTAAACTTTCTAAACACAATCTCACATGAACAATTCATATTAGAAAAGAGAAAGCATATAGACGTCATTGCATACAACCCTTGATTTCAATTTAATTAAATAAACATAAAACATGCCTTATAATTAGAACACATATAAAACAATCACCATTGCAACATACAACATGTTCATATAATAAAGCACATCCTAAAAACATGTTCTTTAATTAAAATGTTGAGAAAAGAAATCAATATACATAAAGCAAAATATATTGATATTAGCTTTCAAAAGGTGCAACCTTTGCAACATATCCCATAAAAATGTAACCTTTACATAATATCTCATTAAAAATGCAACATTTGCAACATATCTAATAAAAGTTGTAACCTTTGCAAAAGGATTCAACATTTACAATCCTTTTCTTAAAAGAAATTTTATTTTTATTTTTACATGTTCTTTAAACAAATGTTTGCCCAAAACACGGTTTTGCAACCTGGCTTTGATACCACTGTTAGGAATCCCTAGTGTATGAGCAGCGGAAATACAAGGATTCCCATAGGATTTGCAAAGTGCCGTGTTTCAAAGCATAAGACAAACACACAAAAAAATTGCGTTTTAGGATTACCTCTTGAAGAAGATCGAAGCAATCATAGCCTCGTCCTTTAGGAGTCCACACAAGTACTCCCACCAGAAATGCTATACCTTCCAAATGCTAGTTTGGCGGCGTGTAGCTTTTGCAACTTTTATGTATTTTTGTGTCTCTTTAGGGTTGCCGCCTATGAGCATCTTATGCTCTATTTATAGGCTTAGGTTTGACCTAATTTGCTCTCTAAAGAGTAGGCTCCTTACTCATTCTAAATGAGTTAGGCCCAATAGTTTTATTTTAGTCCAACAAAAATAAAAAGCTATTTTCTGATGGGCTTACTCTATGTGTGTGACCCTATAGGTAAAATACTCAGTTATATTAATAATAAACTATTTTATTATTAACATAAAATAAGAGCGGCATCTAGCAATGCATCGTTATGTCCGAATATTATTTATTAACAACATAACCTATAAGTGATAATTATTTTATATGTTTGTTCCTTTTGTCACGATATCCTAATTGGGCCCAAGGCATGGTCGTGTCATCCTTGTACGGTCCAATTTATTTTACTTGATACCGGAGTAGACTTTATCTGAATAAATATCCAATATTTATTCTTTCTAGCATGGCCATGCATTTCCTTAGTCTCACTCCATTAAGTGGCCTATAGATATCACTCCTGTCACATAGGAGAGACAAATCACATCTACATCACCCACATCCCTTTGTATAATTTATACATTGCCTAACCACAACCTTTATAGTCCTCTTATTACAGAAGACGTTTGATTGTATTAAAACAATAAACTCCTTATGTAGGAATCGTAGTGACTTCAGGTCAAAGGACTACATATACCATTATCACATTGAGAATCATTTATGACATTCATGTAACGATCCATGCAACGTTCTCATGGTGGGTTTGTCCAGTACATCATTACTCTTAATGTGTGCCCGTGTGAAGACTTGATATCATTTATACCCATGATCTGTGAGATCAGATCATCAGTACATTCACACACTAGTCCTAGTGTATTTACATGTCCCCACGTAAATACTTGACTAGGGACATTTTAGGAATAACTCTCATATGACCTATTACTCCAAGGATATGTAAAAGTTGTTAAACTATTTAACAAAAAATGACTTATTCAAAATGATGCGAACCTATATAGGCTTTTAGTGCATATTTCCAATAGTATATTCAGAATAATTTTTAGATAATGTATTAAGCCCGAACTGAGAACCTGTTTGTTATAAAACGATGAACCTTTAATGGAGAATTAAAAAAAAAATTAAAACCAAAAGCCTATTATTCTCTTCCTATTTTCGTTGGGTTCTTGCCCTCATTTGGCAATGACATTTCTTCTTCTTCTTCGTCTCTTATTCCCCTTCTCCATTTCCTCTTTTCTTCTCTCCGAAACCTAAGCCATGTGGAGCCTTCTTCTCCTCCACCATTTTCATTTTCATGGAAGCTTGAAGGAGAAGCTTGCGGCTGGAATTCCTCTCTTCTCTTCTTCATATTTTCGTATGGCTCTCTCTCTTCCTTGGGAGCTCATGGCTAACTCTTGGTTGAGGTAAGTTCCTCATCATTTTCATGAGCTTTATGCCCTAGATTTTGGGTTCTTGGTATGTGGGGGGAGTATTTATTGACTAAGGGTTATTGGGAGAAGCTTTAAATGAGGAAACCCTAAGGTGGGGTGGATTAAATGTGAGCCTTTATAAGCATTTAAAGAGGCACTTAAGATTAATGTTGGAAGGCGATGAGAAATAAATGGGTATTAATGAGTGTTGTTGGGTTTTAGTGAAACCCTAACTCTAATAAATTGGGGAAAGTGTGAAATGTGAATAGAATGTAGGTTTAATGATATTGGAGAATGATATTAATGAAGAAAGATGGTCATTTGGTGGTGATTAAAGAGCATTGGTAATAGTTGTTGGGTTTTGATGGGAACCCTAGCCCTAAGAATTTGGGGAAATGGATATAATATAGCTTGAAAGGTAAATTGAATATAATGGGTGATGTTTAATATGTGTGTTATTAATTATAATGATGAATAATGGTGAACATTGGAGATAACTCTTAATGGTGGAATTAATGGGACATACATATTGGTTGGTGAATTGATAGACCATGATTTGTGTCATTAGAGTTTTATAACTAAGGACGAATTGTCTGAGCTTTAAATGATAATGAGGATATTTGAAGAGTTGAGGTGAATTGGGAATACATCATGTAATGGAGGAGATGATGATGATGTTTGGTTTAGTTAGCCTTTAAGATCTAGAGGATCTTGGCTTTGGGAAAGGAATTCCCGAAGCCTAACACAATTGCATAACTTAGTGTTTACCAAGTTTAGGACTTGAGGTTGAGCTTTATGATAAGCTAGCAAGTATTTAAAATTATGATGGGTATTAATTATGTGAATATACTTGCATATGGTATGTAGATCGTATTTTGGGTGATGCAATGGAGCACTCGGAGCATTGGAACCGTTTCAGCTCTTCCCTCGAGGTAGGAGAGGAGTTAACATTCAAATTGCATGAGTAAATTGAGAGTGATTTGATGTATGTGTTAAATACTCATGCCTGCCTTGCCATATGGTTATTGAGATGTTTGGAATGGCAAGTTGATGATTATTGTGGATAATGTATGAGAGTATGTTTGTTAAAAATGATAAGTGTGATTTTAATGTGAATAATAAGTTTGGAATGAAAATCTATAAGTATGAATGTGTGAACCAGTTGTATATGCCTTTTATGATGTGTATGAAATATTGGATATGTCCAAATTTGGCTTATAATGAGAATTTCTGAGTAAGAATGCTTAGAACAAGTTTTATGTGCCCATATGACGTACATGATGTGTTGGATATGATTAAATTGGCTTTAAATGTGAGTTCATATGTTGAGTTGTGAGATCTTTCGTTTTCTACCTATGTTCTGATAATTTTGCTCAAGCGAGATGGGATCTCGCTCAGGCAAGAATCCCCTGTCTCGGTATTATGGCCTATGGGCCAATTTTGCCCAGGCGAGCGAGTGTTCCGCTCGAGCGTGTTGAGTGTGATGTGATCAGGTGAGATCCTGGACGAATCTCGTTCAAGCGGGCGTGGCCGCACTTGAGCGAACAAAAAAGAGAGAGTCGGTTTTGGATAATTTTGCCGAGTGAAAACCGAACGAGAGACGAATCAGTTTTGGAATGATTTTGCTAAGTGAAAAACCGAGCGAGAGATGAATCGGTTTTGGAATGATTTGCCGAGTGAAAACCGAGCGATAGATGAGTCGGTTTTGGAATGATTTTGCCGAGTGAAAATCGAGTGAGAGATGAGTCGGTTTTGGAATGATTTACCGAGTGAAAGACCGATCAGGAGATGAGTCGGTTTGGAATAATTTGCCGAGTGAAAGACTGAGCGAGAGATGAGTCGGTCCTGGAATGATTTAGCTGAGTGAAAGACCGAATGAAAGAGGGGAATCGGTTCTGGAATGAGTTCACCGAGTGAAAAACCGAGTGTTGGGAAGCCTCGCCGAGTGAGCGAGTGTAGAAGGGAAGGACGACCTCTGGTCGGATTTCGCTTAAGCGAGTGGATACCTCGCTCAAGCGAGCGAGTGTGGAAATGGCTACTGGAACAATTTCGCCCGAGCGAGTGGCCAGGTGTGTGGTGTTTCGCTCAAGCGAGCAACATGGAAATTAGTTACTGGCGTGATTTCACCCGAACGAGTAAAGGCGCTCAAGCGAGATGGGCTGTCTTGCTCAAGCAAATGTGGGTCTCGCTTGAGTGAGTGACCCCTAATGGAAATTTTCCCTTTTTCTCTCGGTTCTGATGGCAATGGGCCTTCTTTCTTTACCCTGTAAGATACTTGAGGGGAAGTATAGGGATTTATATATATAATTATGACATGATATGGTGGATTGTTGTGTTGCCATATTAAATATGAGATAATGGTGATGGATAATGGGTTAAAAACTGCCAAATAAATGTATAATGGCATTGATGAATAATGGGAAATATTATGACACCCCTATGGTGGATACAAGTAATTGACTTGTACGTGAGTGAGGCAATGATGATTGCTATATATATATATATATATATGTTCCAAGAATACCTTGTTATCACATGTGTGGATTAATATTATGATTGTTTGCTATGCCTTTCGATCTTCATGTATGGATTAATATTATGATACTTGTTATGCCTTTGATATCCATGTGTGCATTGTTATGAATGATGTTTGTGGCTAATGAGATGCCAATTATATGAATGATGTGCCTTGCGGGGCTTTGTAAATGATTATGTATGATTATTGAAATGCCAAATTAAAATATACCCCTAATTAAGAGAGTGAGCTATCCTTGCGAGGTTGTTGGGTACATGCATTATTGCATTGTTGCATTCATGGAATAGCATGGCATTGATATGTATTATTGTTGAATATATCACCTTGCGGGGTGCCACGATGGGTATAACCCGGAGTGAAGAGGACGTTGTCCTATTGTTGAATATATCACCTTGCGGGGTGCCACGATGGGTAGATCCCGGAGTGAAGATGAGGTTTATCATATTGTTGAATATATCACCTTGCAGGGTGTCATGATGGGTATATCCCGGAGTGAAGAGGACGTTGTCCTATTGTTGAATATATCACCTTGCGGGGTGCCACGATGGGTATATCCCGGAGTGAAGAGGACGTTGTCCTATTGTTGAATATATCACCTTGCGGGGTGCCACGATGGGTATATCCCAGAGTGAAGAGGACGTTGTCCTATTGTTGAATATATCACCTTGCGGGGTGCCACGATGGGAATATCCCGGAGTGAAGAGGACGGTGTCCTATTGTTGAATATATCACCTTGCGGGGTGCCACGATGGGTAGATCCCGGAGTGAAGATGAGGTTTATCACATTGTTGAAATATATCACCTTACGGGGTGCCACGAAGGGTGTATCCCTGAGTGAAGATGATCATATGTTTTGTTTTTGAAATGAATCACCTTGCGGGGTGCTATGAAGGGTATAACCCAGAGTGATGATGTTAATTTAAGTAATTGAGATTATTATTGGATTAAAATCTGATCCATTGCATATGCATTAAACTGTTGACATGTGCATTAGCCATAAGAGCATGGCATTTGAGATGGGATGACCACAAGTGATGAGAAACCCCTTGCGAGGAGGAATTGAGTGAAGTCTTAATGAATTGATGATGACAAATTGTGAATGCCTCGTTGGTAAGTGGCAAAGTGATTGTATATGTGCTTGTGTATATGCTTGTGCTCATTTATGATATGAATTACGATTCATGAGGCTTGTATGCCTATTATAATAATGAGTTGATGAATGAATGATAATTTAATGAATTTATAGCAAAGCACACATGACGTTTGTATTCATATACACATGATCACAATATATATATATATTATTCGTCATTTTGAATGTATAACTCACTCTCCCATATGGTCTCCTTTTTAGCATTGTGATGCAGGTTGCCATGGGATGAGTTCGGATTTTAAATTGAAGCTTTGGTGAAGGTAATTAGTGGTAATGGAAGTGCCTTGGCCGACATCATTTATAGGTTCTTATGTAATGAACGAATTGGTTATGAGAATATAGATGATTTAGAGATTTTGGGTATGTATAAGATAATCCTTTGAATTTATGGATGGTGAATATATATGTAGTATATAAGAGATGATCTAATGTGTACTAGAAGGATTGAAATTAAATGATGTTCATTGATGATTGAGATAGTCGGGAGAATATCCCCGGATGTATATGTATGCATATATATGTAATTATATCTTAGGCAATGCATGTGTATGTTGTGAGTGAATTAGACGGGTTTGTTTTATTAGGCTCATGTCGGGTTTTGCATGCTTTGCCTAGCCTTTTCTCATATCGTCATATATGGGACTAGGCGTGTGCCTGGTATACACATTCTTCCGCTGTAAAACTCTATTATTTTTCGTATACCATTATGGGCAATTTATCTATCGATCCAACTTTAGTTTGTTAAATTGTACGCTTCAGTTTTCTGTGATTTGAGTTTCGATGTGACACCGGTATTATCTTGGAATGCGAAAAATTTACTCACATTTTATTTATCATTATCTTGATCACATCGAAATTTGAGTCCGAAAAACTGGGGTGTTACATGTTTTTATTTTGTATGGTACATGGTGCATATATGCCCAATTTTGTAATCTTGATATGGTAAATGATGATTTTGGGGTCATGTAGGAAAATGAGATCTCATGTGAATGGCTCATTTTCATTAATGACCTTTGGTAAGGTATAATACCATTGTGATGTTTAAATCATAGCTAATTTGATGAATGGATGTTTAGAATCATGAATTATAGCCTTTTAGGATGTGTGTTGGAACTTTGTACAGTTGTTTTAATGCATGAGCTAGGAACTAGTATGGTCAAATGATGATTTATGAGGTTTTGATGCGATGGATGGAATGCAACAGCTTAAGTACGTTAATTGTGGTTTGTGGGAAATGGAATGGATTCATTTTGCCAAAAGTAGACCCATTGGTTACCTTAAAATGCCTTAAAATGAGATAAACACGTCTACTGTAACATCCTGATTCTTAATTTAATTACCGATTGAGATTAAGCTATTAATTAAGGGTTAATTGCAGAATTAGGATTAATGGTTAATTAGAGTAATTGCTGATTGGTTAGAAATAATTGAATAAATAATGTTAATGCCAGGTGAAAGGACGCATGCACCCCTGGAGGTATAAAAGAACTTCAACTCTCTCTTTCCCTTATTAGTCACGCTGGACAGCTCTCCTTCATGCGTACATCTGGTCTCTTCCTTTTACTGTTTCTCTTCTTCTTTACCCTCATTCGCATCACCCGTGTGGAAAGAACAGGGAGAGAGTTGAAGAGCTTTTCTGGGTGGAACAGCGACGTGGCCCTGTTTCCACTCCCTGTTCTCTTCATCCCCTCTGTCTTCTTCTTCTTCTTCTTCTCCTTCCGCTTGAAGCTGTTAGTGTCCCAGTTGGAAGTTGTGCTGGGAAGTGCCTTGGAGCCGTGGGGAAGACGAACCCGTTGGAAGAAATAGCAACTCTAGCCCAGGATCAACGCTGAGCTCGAAGGCTGTTGGAGGAGGTGTAACAGAAGGGCGATCAGTCAGCATTGCAACTCAAGGAGTCCCTGAACCCCGACAGCAGGTAGGGGGCGCTTTGCATGTCAAGTGTACGGTTATGGACGAATTCCGGGTGCTTGCTTTAATGTGATGTGTTATGTGTGAGATATGTAGTTCGATGTGTTGTGATTGAGTAATTGTGCATGCAACTCCCGGGTTGGTGATGTTGTGAACTGCTTTGTGGTGTGATTCCATCTATTAGTGCATGTTAATGTTTCTGAGCATGTTGACCGAATGCATGTAACTATGAGTTAAAAAGGGTGGTGATTTGCTGGGTTCTGTATGCAGTTATGTTGAATGTATTTGAATGAGAACGCCATAATGATTTCCGAATGCTCGAGATATGAGTTGATGCTTGATTCCATTTAGAATACTATGTGGTATTGCATGAGGTTGCACATACGAGGTGCCTTCCAGTCCTGGCTAGTTCCATGAGGGCCCGTGGTAGCCGTAGGAGCTAGAGAGGAGTCTCGAGACGCCAATGGGAGGCCGGTACCACGCGGGAAGGGCTAATGGACGAGGGGCCAGGAAGGAATCTGTAACTGAAATCATGCTTTAAGCCAGATCCGCATGCATGTGTGTATGAGCATGGTTATCGAGACCAACATGATTGGCATGGATTGATTGATTTGAATGAATGCCGACTAGATGATGTCATATGAGTGAATTCTGACTGAATGAATATGTATGTATTGATGTTGTTGCCAAGTGCCATGTGATGTGTGATTGAGAAGGTATGTTATTGTGTGATTTCCGATTGGATGATGTTGTGTGACTTTTATATTAATTGGCAGTAGATATATATATTTGTGGATTGAGCCATGTAAATTATATAATTGAGGTTTGAGGTAAAATCTGAGTCAATAACTATTGCTTCATATGTAAAAGCTCACCCCTACACCATTTTTCAGTGTATGCAGGTCGGACTCGGAATGGTGTGAAGACCTCAAGTCTGAGTGACGTGCACTCCCACTGTTGAGTGCTTGTATCGCATTTATTACGTTTAAGTCAGTTATAGCCTTGGCCGGCTCATAATAACAGTGTTGTATAATGAATATAAATTTATATATATAAGTAATCTGAACTATTATGACCCGAGTGCATGTTTATATACGTATATGGTTTATGATGATAACCTGTGCTTGTATCGGATACCAGGTGCTGACGAATGAATGATGGAAGGTAATGAGTATTTCGAGTGCATGATCATGTAGGTACATATATGTTGTATACTGGTGACTTGGGTTTGAGTAGACGGAGAGAGAATGGTGGATAGAATATCGCTAAGTTAATGATTCTCCTAGTAAACTTAGTTTTGGGAGCCATCTCCGAGTGAGACTATAAATGGCTGGGCCTTTCTTTCCGAGCGGTGATGCTTAATTGGATTCTGAGTAAGATACCTTAGATGAACTTATATTGTGTAAAAGCTGATGGGCGAATCTCCCGAGTAATATTAAGAATGATCGTTGTCGAGTGAAATTATAAGGAAACCCCGAGTGGGGAATTATTTTGTATAGGCCCGAGTGGAATCCGAGTGAACTTCTCCGAGGGAAGAGTTATTACGATGGATTAGATTGGACATATTTTAAGTGTTTTATATATAATCCGAGTGAAGTTATATATGTATTCCGAGTGGAAGACCGAATAGGTGTTGGTCGGTCTTGGAGTTAGTTTACTGAGTGATAGGTGTGTGGCACATTCTGATTGAATGTGGTTGGAATACACCGAGCGGTGTTTGGTTGGGTGGTAAGCCGAGTGAGGGAAATTATTAGACTCCGAGTGGAGTAACTTCATAGATTCCGAGTGGAATTATTAATATTTTCTGAGTGCGCCATTGCATGGCCTCTGTGGACAAAATTAAGAGACTAAGTTACGAACTTCCGAGGGAGGCAAGTATTGGGGCTATTCCCGAGTGAATGGAACCCCTGAATATCGAGTGAAACCCTTTACCGAGTGATGGGAATGTTGAGTCTGGCTTCATGCTTCAACGAGTGAGTTCTCGCTCCAGTGAGTATGTCCTCAATGGAAAGCTTTGGGTCAGCTTGGTGGGGAAGTAATTTCCCGAGTGGTTTATACTTGTAACCTATATGAATGAAATGAGGAGCTGTGTAGATTCCCGAGTGAGGTTCGAGCGTGATGATTTACTGGGGGAAACTATGTCCCAAATCTGAGTGAAAGATTACCTTGTACCTGTGTCGGCCCTAGCGAATGAGACATTCGCTCCAACGAGCGTGAGCGCATGGGAATATTGTTGGTTGATTTCGCTTAAGCGATGGGGTGTACACCCGAGCAAGTTGGGCTGCTCGCTCAAGCGTGCTGTATCTCCCTTGAGCGAGTGCACGCTGTTTTGGGGTCTCGCTCAGGCGCTGTTTTATTCTTCCACTGTGAATGTTTTTCCTTGTTCTAATCGGTTTTCCGAGCTTCTGGTCAGCTCTTTCCCTTCCTTTATTATTGTCTAATTCTACCCGGTTGCTGGGTTGGCTTTTTGGGAAAAATTTTCCCTGTTCTGGATCTCATTTAATTATTAAAATGAGGGTGTTACATCTACGTGTGTAAATTACTCATTTTTAGGAATTTTTTAGTGTGGCTAGTTGCCACACGTCACAAATAATGTGTTTTAGCCTGTGTTAAAATTTGATGGCATTCTGATATCGTTTGGATGGGTTTTGGTAGTTAAGAAGTTAGTTTTTCTACAAAATCTGCATAATTTCTACAGAATGACAGGGTGTAATCGATTAGCCTTTAAGGTGTAATCGATTACAAGACCTCTGTTTTTAATCTAATCGATTATACATCAGGCAGTAATCGATTATGGGTCATCCAGAACCTGTGTAATTGATTAGGTCCTAAGTGGTAATCGATTAGAGGGAGCACCTGATGCATTACGTAAATTCCAGCAGCTTGCTAATCGATTATGGGCGACATAGTAATCGATTATGGGTCCAACAGAGATCTTGTAAACGATTAGCTAAGGTCTTGTAATCGATTAGGTATCGCCTCTGATTCAATATACAATTCCAGGAAGTCTGTAATCGATTACTCTTTGTTTGGTAATCGATTAGGACATTATAATCGATTATCTCCACCCATTTTAAGCCTTGAATATGCAAGGGATAGTCAATTATACTATACAGAGAACAAAATGGTATTGTTGAACATATATTGCGTACTCTGATACCTTCTCATATCTTCATATATGAGATAGGTTACACAGATTCAGGGTATTGATCAAGCTTTCCATTATAATTCTTCGTGGAAATAAATTATGAAAAACACGAAAAATTTACCCCTATAATTTGGGGGCGTCTCAGCCTGGTATCAGAGCGTTAGTTGCTCTTTATTGCTATTATCGATTATTATTAGAATATTATTGATGCTCAATGTTTGTTATATGTGTATGGGACACAAAGTAGAGTGATTTCCTTATTAAATTGAATGTGGTTGAAGCATAGATGCCTGCTAATTTATATTGTGAAAGGTGATGATTATGTGATTATTAT
The DNA here is from genome assembly GCA_037962975.1 of Clitoria ternatea. Classification (NCBI taxonomy): domain Eukaryota; kingdom Viridiplantae; phylum Streptophyta; class Magnoliopsida; order Fabales; family Fabaceae; genus Clitoria; species Clitoria ternatea. The sequence goes on from CM075671.1 coordinate 148,445,584, forward strand.
TAAGCCCGGCCAGGCATTTCCTTTCCAATATTTACCTTCAAATTATGAATGCATTATGATGATATATAGGTAGATGATAATTGTTAATGATTGATAAATCTTAAGGAAAGAAACATAAGATTTCTAAATGTAGTTGTGTTGTGTGTCTAGATTGATCGATGGCGAATAGACGTAACTTTGATGCAGCCGCTATGGCTGAAGCTTTTAACCGATTTGCCGATATCCTTGAACGGCAACAACAACCCGTGGGTCAACCAAATCATGGTCTTGACCGATTCCTCAAGCGAAAGCCTTCTGAATTTCATGGAGGCTATAAACCGGAAGACGCTTATGTTTGGATCCGTGATTTAGAACAAATATTTGCTAGCATGGAATATTCTGAATCTCAAAAAGTAGAGTATGCGATGTTTATGATTAGAAATGAAGCTGAAGCTTGGTGGATTCTTACTCGTGGGTGTATGATTGCTGCCCACACTCCTCTAAATTGGGAGAATTTCAAGGTGGAATTTCTTAGGAAATATTTTCCTGAGAGTTATAAGAAGAAGAAAGAGCTTGAATTTATGGAGCTTAAACAAGGAAACATGTCGGTTGAGGAATATGCTTCGAAATTTGAAGAATTGTGTGTCTTTTACCCTCCTTTCTAACAGGAAGGTACTGAAGCTTCAAAATATGTTAAGTTTGAGAATGGATTACTCTAAGAGATCAAGAAGACGATTTGTCACCAAGAGATTAGGAGTTTCCCTACTCTTGTGAACAAGTGTAGAATTTTTGAAGAAAATGATGTGGCTCCCAAGAGTTATTCGGAGCACGATCATAGACTGAAGGGCCAATCCTCTAGCTTCAAGAAGAGGAGTGATTTCAAGAAGAATAGACAATTTGTGCGTGGTTCCTCTTCTCTTAGAGGTGGACGCGGTGGTGGAAGACATGGTGTTTATGGTGGCCGAGGTAATGGCCAAGGTCTTCGATGTTTCCGATGTGGAGGAAATCATTTAGCCCGAGAGTGTAACCATAAAGAGACGGTGGTGTGCTACAGATGTAACCAACCGGAGCACATACGTCCCGATTGTCCTTTGAATGCCACGGATGTAGTGATGCATAATGATGCCAACCGTGGAGGCTATGGTGCTTTTAGAGGTCGTGGTCGTGGAAACGGTAATGGTGGTCGAAATGGTGATGGCAACAGAAATGGTGGTAACGGCCGAGGTAATGGTAACGGTGGTCGAAATGGTCACAATCGTGGTGCTAATCAATAAATGGCTGGAAGACTCTTTGCCGTGACCGGTGAAGAAGCAGCACAAGTTGAGGATCTTCTCCAAAGTAAGTGATAAATACATGGTAATATTGTGAATGTATTATTTGATTCGGGTGCGACTCACTCCTTTATTTCTGAAGATTGTGTGAGGCGGCTGAAATTACTAATAAGCTTAATAAAAGGTTCACTCATGGTGTCTACACCGACCGGTACTTGTTTACGGGCGGTCACTCGATGCAGTGACATTGAGATGATTCTTAAAGATAGAAAATTTATGGTGTCTCTTATTTGTTTACCCTTGAAGGATTTGGAAGTTATTTTGGGAATGGATTGGTTGTCTGCCAACCAGGTCTTGGTAGATTGTCAAAATCGGAGTATCGTTTTCCTTTCTCCGAGTATCGGGCGCTTTGATGTGCAAGATATATCTCAAATTCTTATTATGCTATGTGTGGTGGATGGAGAAAGTACTACTCGATCATTTGATATTCCCATTGTGTCTGAATTTCTGGATGTATTCCCTGATGAGGTACCTGGTTTACCTCCTCCACAAGAGGTGGAGTTTTCTATTGATCTTGTTCCAGGTGCGGAACCTATTTCTCAAGCGCCATATCGGATGTCTCCTATTGAGTTAGCTGAGTTGAAGAAACAAGTTAAAGAATTATTGGAACGAGAATTTATTCGCCCAAGTGTGTCTCCTTGGGGTGCGCCTGTTTTATTGGTGAAAAAGAAGGATGGAAGTATGAGGCTATGTGTGGATTATCGACAACTTAATAAGTTGACTATCAAGAACCGATATCCCTTACCCCGCATGGATGATCTTTTGGATCAATTGAAGGACGCTATGGTATTTTCTAAGATCGACTTACGTTTCGGATACCACCAAATCCGGGTAAGGACTGATGACATTCCAAAGACTGCTTTTCGCACTTGTTATGGCCACTATGAATATGTGGTGATGCCATTCAGTGTGACTAATGCTCCTGCGATTTTTATGGATTACATGAATCGTATTTTCCATAACTATCTTGACAAATTTGTGGTGATGTTTATCGATGACATCCTTGTCTATTCGAAGAGCCATGAGGAACATGTGGAACATCTTCGTCTTGTACTGAATGTCCTTCGTGAGAAAGAGTTGTATGCAAAGCTCTCTAAATGTGAATTTTGGTTATCTGAGGTCCAATTTCTTGGACATGTTATTTCCAAAGACGGTGTTGTTGTTGATCCATCAAAGATTAAAGCTGTAATGGCTTGGGAAAGATCGACGTCTGTGACTAAAGTAAGGAGTTTTCTTGGTCTTGCCGGTTATTACCGGAGATTTATTGAGGGATTTTCCCGTTTGGCTTTACCATTGATGATGCTGACTCATAAGAATCAGCCATTTATATGGAATCTTGATTGTGAAAGGAGTTTCCAAGAGTTGAAAGTTAGACTCACTTCTGCTCTTGTGTTGGCTTTGTCAGACTTATTGGATGAGTTCGTGGTGCATTGCAATGCTTCCAAGCTCGGTCTTAGTTGCGTATTGATGCAAATGGAGCGTGTGATAGCCTATGCGTCGAGACAGTTGCGATCGTATGAGGTTAATTACCCCACACATGATCTTGAATTGGTGGCGGTTGTTTTTGCGTTGAAGTTATGGTGACACTACTTGTATGGCTCGAAGTTTATGGTCTTTAGTGATCACAAGAGTCTTAAATATCTTTTCGATCAGAAGGAGCTTAATATGCACCAACGACGATGGATGGAGTTTCTAAAGGACTATAAGTTTGAGTTGAGGTATCATCCTGGAAAGGCGAATGTAGTTGTCGATGCGTTGAGCCGAAAATCGTTACATATCTCTATAATGATGGCCAAAGAGATGGAGTTGATTGAACAGTTTCGGAATTTGAATGTAGGTGTAGAGACGTACACTTCCAAGAAAATGTCACTTGAAATGTTGAAAGTTACAAATGAGTTTCTTGAATATGTGAAGGTACAACAACCAAATGATGAATACCTGATTGAGATGAAGAAAACCCAAGAGAAATGGAAGAATTTGTTCCTAATGGAAGGTCAAGATGGCACTTGGCGTGTGAAGGGCCAAATTTACGTTCCCTTAAGTGGTGATGTGAGAAAGTGTGTACTTGAGGAAGCTCATAAAAGCGTATTGAGCATTCATCCTGGTTCTACCAAGATGTATCAAGACTTGAAAAAGAATTTTTGGTGGCCTGGTATGAAGCGTGATATGGCAAACTTTGTGGCGTCTTGCCTTATTTGTCAGAAGGCGAAGGTCGAGCATCAAAGACCATCTGGTTATTTAAGACCGTTGGAGATCCCTGTTTGGAAATGGGATAGTATAGCTATGGATTTCGTTTTTGGACTACCTAGGACTCGTGCTGGAAATGATGCTATATGGGAGATTGTGGACCGGTTGACGAAGTGTGCTCACTTCTTACCCATAAATATGAAGAGTTCAATAGAGAGATTAGCCCAGTTGTATATAAAGGAAATTGTCAGACTGCATGGTGTACCGTCTAGTATCATATCCAACCGTGATCCTCGGTTTACTTCTTAATTTTGGGGAAGTTTACATAATGAGTTAGGTTTTAAGTTGAAACTTAGATCCGCTTATCACCCTCAAACAGACGGACAGTCCGAGAGGACGATACAAAGCCTAGAAGATTTGTTGAGGGCTTGTGTTCTTGAGCACGGTGGATGTTGGGAGAGATTCATACCTTTGATTGAATTTACATACAATAACAGCTATCATAGCTCTATTGGTATGGCTCCCTATGAGGCACTCTACGTAAAGAAGTGTAGAACGCCTCTGTGTTGGCTGGAGACTAGTGAAAACTCGGCCTTGGGGCTAGAGATTGTTCAAGAGACTACTAAGCAGATTAAAAAGATATAAGAGAATATGAAGATTGCTCAAGACAGACAGAAGAGTTATTACGACAAGAGACACAAACCCCTTGAGTTTCAAGTGGGTGACCATGTATTTTTGAAGGTCTCACGTGATAAAGGAATTGGAAGGGCGTTAAAAAGTGGAAAGTTGAGCCCTAGATTTATTGGACCTTATGAAGTATTGGAGCGGATTGGTGACGTTGCTTATCAGATAGCACTCCCTCCGCATCTCGCTAATCTACACAATGTGTTTCATGTGTCATAGTTGAGGAAGTATGTTCATGATCCTCTACATGTGATCCCGGTGGACGATGTCGATGTACGAGATGATTTATCTATACCTCCTATTTCTGTTCGCATTGTCGAACATTCCGTGAAGAGACTACGGAACAAGTTGGCACCCTTGGTAAAGGTCGCTTGGAAACATGGAAACATAAAGACGTTCACATGGGAGCGAGCAGATGACATTAGAGAGTGATACCCTGATGCTTTCAAATCCGGTATGTTAAATTTCGAGGACGAAATTTTCTTTTTGGTGGGGTGGATTGTAACACCCTAAATTTTTAAATAAAGAATTGATTACTGAAATAAATATTAGAAATTTGTATGTGGATTATTTAACGTCCCAAATTATTGAGAATAATTGAATTAAGAGTTTTGGGAACTGTTGGTAAATTGAGGAGACCGGATAAGCTGAAAGATATGGGTGCCAGACCAAGTATCTCTGATTGAGATGATATTGGTCAGGCATGTTAAGGATAATATGGGGAATCCTAATATGTATTCAGAATAATTTTTAAATGAAGTATTGAGCCCGAACAAAGATCCTGTTTGATCTAAAACGGGAAACTTTTAATGAGAGGTTAAAATAAAACATAAACTCTCCTCCTCTGCCTCTCATTTTCACGTGACTTACTCCCTCTTAGGCAAACACTCCTTCTTCATCTCTTCATCTCCCACTCATCATCTTTTTCTTCTTTCTCTTCAAAAATCCACAAGTGTGGTATGTGCCATTTTTTTTCCTCTTCCATTTTTGTTTGGAGCTTGGAACTTGGGGCTCCCTCTCACTTTCCCTCTCTCCATTTTCGTGTTCTCTCTCACCCAATCTAGGAGCTCACTTCTTTTGGTTTAAGGTAAGGATTTCTCTTTATTTTCATGAGCTTTAAGCCCTAGGTTTTGGGTATTGGTTGTTGGGAGAGAGTTAATGCATATGGGTTATGTTAGGAGAGACATTTATGATATGAAACCCTAAGGTGGGTTGTATTTAATGTGAGTTTTATACGGGCACATTGTGGCATACGAAAATGGCACTTAATGTGATGGAAGGAGATGGACATTAATTGTTGATGGTTATTGGGTTTTGATGAAACCCTAACCCTAGAATTTGGGGGAAATGTATATTGGGGGTAGATGAACATTTATTATTGGTAATAAATTCCATTTATGATGGGTAATGGCCATTGATGATGGTAATTGGTTGGTGGAAGTCATTGATGGAAAAACCCATGGATGGGTTTAGCTCTAAATGCATAACAATAAATGTGAACAACCAACCCATTGTGGGTATGGTGGATAAAATGAAATAAAAGAGATTTGAGAGTTAAAATTGTATAAAACACCAAGTCATCGAATATATAAGCATTTGAGTCTTGGTGGTTGAAATAGAAAATTTATTGTGTGATGTGTTGTGATGTAGGAAGTGACCCCATTGACGAGGCGGAACTGTCAAACCGCGTTGATCACTACTTCACTTGAGGTAGGAGGGGGTAACTATAATGCATGATTTCATCCATTGATGATGTGAAAACATGTATATGTGATTATGTTGATGATTGTTTCAATGGATGATGTGATGATGTTATGATTTGAATGCATTTAGAATGATTATTGTTGTGTGGCATGTGGTTGGGATAATGGATATGATGTTGTGATGAGATTTTGATGATCAAATGTGATGATGGCTTGAGACCATGTATGAATTAAAATCCATGATGTAGAATATCCCAAAGATGTATGTTTGAATTGATGCATGTGTATACCACTAACTATTAATGTGTATGAAATTTAAAGAGAATTGGAGATGATTGAGGATGATGAGAATATTGAAATCCACTAAGTGGTGGTGATAAATGGTTGAATGTGGAGTGGCATCTAGGATGCACAGTGTGAGGATGCACTTGATTTGCATTGCATTGCATCCATGGCATATCATTGCTGTCTATGTGGAATGTTAGGGGGTTCCACTAGGCGGGCCCAGTGGGAGGGCGGCTCAGTGCACGAGCGTATTGTTGTTTTTCCCCTGTGACTCGGTGTATGAGTCATGAAGCTGTCCATAGTTGGTGGCGAGGCACCCTATGTGGCAGGCCCAGTGGGCGGGCGGCTCCATGGTGAGCGAGTTACCTCGGTGTCCGACGGGGCACGACTCTCTCAATGTGTGTTCGGGAGGGGCCCGTAGCACTTATGGTAATTAGGGCCACGATGTTGATCCGCAAGTCACGGGGTGACTAGTGCTACAGATGGGCGATACCGGTTTGGTACCAGTAAAAATTATGATGTTATAAGCATGCATAAATTGAGATATATATGTACACAATTTACTACTGCAGTAGGGGCATAGTAGTACACCTATGCTTGTCCCACAATTGATTTGATGTTGTAATCCCACAGTCAGATTCGCATTGTTTGACGAGAAATTCCTTATGCATATGCATTAGCTTTAAGTGCATTTGCATATAGCCGGAGATATGCCTAGTTGATAGCCCATAGTGGCGAAGGATGAATGAGAACAAAAAAAAAGGGAAAAGAGTGTGATACTAACCCTATGGGTGTATTCGGTGATTTGAATGAACATGATTGTGGGTGTATACTTGAGGACGTGATATATGATTTTGGATAGTATAGTATGTAAATGATGTATGATATTTTGTGAGATGTGGTATATAAACAAGTATACATGTATTTCATCATAATGTATGACTTTGATTCATTTAGATTTTGTTACTCACCTCCTCGATGCAATTTTTAAGTTTGATGTAGGTATGATGTAAATCCTACCATTTTGGAGGCCGAGTTTGAAGAAGGTAAATATGGAATGGAAATGGGAGAGCCTTGGCCGGCGTGTTTTTATTTTGTATGGTACATGGTGCATATATGCCCAATTTTGTAATCTTGATATGGTAAAGGATGATTTTGGGGTCATGTAGGAAAATGAGATCTCATGTGAATGGCTCATTTTCATTAATGACCTTTGGTAAGGTATAATACAATTGTGATGTTTAAATCTCAGCTAATTTGATGAATGGATGTTGAGAATCATGAATTATAGCCTTTTAGGATGTGTGTTGGAACTTTGTACAGTTGTTTTAATGCATGAGCTAGGAACTAGTATGGTCAAATGATGATTTATGAGGTTTTGATGCGATGGATGGAATGCAACAGCTTAAGTACGTTAATTGTGGTTTGTGGGAAATGGAATGGATTTATTTTGCCAAAACTAGACCCATTGGTTACCTTAAAATGCCTTAAAATGAGATAAACGCGTCTACGTGTGTAAATTACTCATTTTTAGGAAATTTTTAGTGTGGCTAGTTGCCACACGTCACAAATAATGTGTTTTAGCCTGTGTTAAAATTTGATGGCATTCCGATATCGTTTGGATGGGTTTTGGTAGTTAAGAAGTTAGTTTTTCTACAAAATCTGCATAATTTCTAAAGAATGACAGGGTGTAATCGATTAGCCTTTAAGGTGTAATCGATTACAAGACCTCTGTTTTTAATCTAATCGATTATACATCAGGCAGTAATCGATTATGGGTCATCCAGAACCTGTGTAATTGATTAGGTCCTAAGTGGTAATCGATTAGAGGGAGCACCTGATGCATTACGTAAATTCCAGCAGCTTGCTAATCGATTATGGGTGACATAGTAATCGATTATGGGTCCAACAGAGACCTTGTAAACGATTAGCTAAGGTCTTGTAATCGATTAGGTATCGCCTCTGATTCAATATACCATTCCAGGAAGTCTGTAATCGATTACTCTTCGTTTGGTAATCGATTAGGACATTATAATCGATTATCTCCACCCTTTTTAAGCCTTGAATATGCAAGGGATAGTCAATTATACTATACGGAGAACAAAATGGTATCGTTGAACATATATTGCGTACTCTGATACCTTCTCATATCTTCATATATGAGATAGGTTACATAGATCCAGGGTATTGATCAAGCTTTCCATTATAATTCTTTGTGGAAATAAATTATGAAAAACGTGAAAAATTTACCCCTATATTTTGGGGGCGTCTCAACATGTGTATGGACTGTGATGTTGTACTTCTATGATGCATCAAATGAATATGTTGAAATAAATAAGAAAAGAACGAATAAAGGAATGTCTCGGTAGGGATCTTGAGATGAATAACTTATGAAAATAATGTGATGAGATTAGATCGGATCCGATGTGATGATGGGTGTTGTAATGCCAATGTACCCATCATTTTTGGAAAATATAAGATCTTATTTTATTTCTAAGCGTTAGATGAGACCGTTATGAATTAAGGGATTTTGAGAAAACAAGGAAAAGAATAAATTGAAATTTCATGAAAAGAAGAAGTCTGACGTTAGAAATGAAAGGGAGCCATCAAAAGGACCCTACCGACGACTAGTGAAAAGAAAATTGTGTATTATGCATCATATATGGAAGTTAAGGAGGGATGTTTGAATAATCCCCTAGAGCATACAGTGATGGGTACACTGAAGAATCTGCCAGCGCCTCGATACCCGAGGGCAGTCTAGGGAGTATAACCGGAGGTGAGAATTCCAAGTGGCATCGGATTCGTGCCCATCGCCGAACAGCCTGTAGCAAACTCTAGTGTACTTCGACAAGAGGCGAGATTTTCTATGACTGTGGAGTTCCCGTTCTGTGGTGATATGTGACATGTGTAATTGGCTATTTGATGATTGGGACTATGAGTCCCTACCCATTTATGAAAACTTGAACGAGGAGAGCTCCGGTCGCTCTAGTTGGGCAGGCGAGATAAGGGTGGCGGATTGTGCACATGATTATTGGTATATGAGATTAAAGAATGGAAGATGGGCCTGCATGCATCATGATGACTAATAAAGAGAATAGAAATAATGAAAGAACTCATGCATTGCATCATTGGACTGTGATTGTGACTGTTTATTACTTAAGTATGACTTTGTAGAACTTAGTAACCCTGAGAGATGAATGGGAAAATAGGGATGATTAGTTGAGATCAAAAGTGGTGAGATAACTTAGAATGTATCTTAGGAACCCCAAAGATAGTGGGTGGGACTCGATCTTGGATTATTTGTGTTGTATGTGGGCAGGTGCTGATGAGACACCTTCCCAATTGTTATAGAGGTGAAGACTCACCCTTACGCTATTTTTCCAGACGTCATGGGGATGAAGACATACTTCAGAATAAGAAGCAACTAGACTCTTCTTAGACCGTGGATGGATAGAATAGGTTAAATTTTATTTTCATTCATCGGAGCCTGTGTGCCCCTTTACTTTCAGTTTGTACAGTTACTTTAATTGAAACTCTTGACCTCAAAAAAAGAAGGAAAGAATTCAATTGAAACTGAGTTAGTTTTGCATAATTGAGATACTGAAATTAAGTTTTGGGTAATTGACGGAACATGAAGCACATTGTGAAGATGCGGAGGAGCAGTAGAGGTGGGAATAAAGGTGGAGCCATAGTGGGTGATGGGAAGAGTGTTACCGTTTGCAACCAGAAGGCGACCAGACTCACGATAATCATTGGAAATGGTCAGGTTGCCAAGGTCATCGGTGACGTGATGGGAGGCACCTGAGTCAAGAAGCCAAGATGGTTCATCTTGGCTAGGAAGATGCACGTGATTAGCCTGATGGAGAAGTATCGGAGGGATACCCATGCAACTTGTAGCAGGTTTTTGCAGTATGTCCTTTACGATCACAGTATTGACAGACAGGAACTACATAAGGGAGTGAACCCTTGTGGGAAGAGTCATGGTTGAGTGTAGGTGAGCCAAAAGGAGGGACTTGGCCGCATGGCATGGAGGGACCGCGCTGAGAATGATTGCGTCGACCACGAGTGAAGGCAGCAGGGAAACACTGGTAAAATTTGTCTTTGCTGGCAAGGACAGTTGTTGGCATTCATCGCGTTAAAGGAACATCTCGTAATCCACCAGCTTATCAAAGAGTTCATCAAAGGGAAGGGGTGAATCACATGCACGGATGGACGTAGTGAATTCATGGAAAACACGACCAAGACCGTTTAGGGCAATAATGACAAGATCAAGGTCATCAACGGGATGACCAATGAGAGCCAACTCATCAGAGATAACACGAATTGAGCAAAGATACTCGCTCACAGAAGAGGTTCCTTTAGTTACAGAGGCAAGTTGTTCTTTTAGGGACATAATCCGAGTACGAGAACGGTTAGTATAATGTTTGTTGAGGCGAGCCCAAGCAACGGCTGCGGACTCGGCAGAGGTCATGACAACTTGGGCTTCAGGACTGCAGGAACAGAGTAGGGCAAGAAGAACATAGTGATCTTGCTGTTTCCAATGAGAATATGTTGGATTGTCAATAGCATCAACACCTGAACCAATTGTTGAAGATGGGTAAGGAGTGTCACCTGTGACATAGCCAAAAAGTTCAGTGGCTTGGAAAAGATGAGAAATTTGTGTGTACGACGTATGATGATTGGTGGAATTGAGTTTGATGTAGAGGCTATGGTAAGCTCAATAAGAGGTTTAGATTGGGTGGGTGCAGCAGCCATTTGAAAAAAAAAAAAGGAAGGATCGAAAGGCTGTTAAGTTAGGGGCTCTATGATACCATATAGGAAATTGGAATAAAGGTATTTCACTCTTTATTAAATTTGTGCAGTACAAATATATATATATATATATATATATATATATATATATATATATATATATATACACACACACACAAGGTTGTTGCTAACAGAACAGAAAAGGGTGCAAGGTTGTTGCATTAGTGAGAATTAAAGTTATATATATATATATATATATATATATATATATATATATATACACACAAGGTTGTTGCTAACAGAACAGAAAAGGGTGCAAGGTTGTTGCATTAGTGAGAATTAAAGATAAAGATAAGAACAGATATTGCACAAGTGTAGGCAAGAGGTTAGGTTAGTTAGTGAGTGCTCCAACAATCCCTATACTTATGTAGTTTTATTTTGCATGCACCTTTTCTCATTCTTTTCCTTATTCTATCGAAATAAACACAAAAGTAGTCAACCTTATAATGTTTTCTAAAATACTCAAAAGTCATACTCAATCGCATTACCATTTGTTGAGATGTGAAGATTATGAGGTTTAAAGTTTATCAAGGCCCTGTTTGGTTTTCCGTTGTTTGACCAACCCAAAAAAAGATTCTACGGTCAAACGGAGTTTTGACTATCTCAAACAATGTGAAAGATCAATATTAACCTTTAGATTTTTCCATTTTCATAACTCTATTTCCCCTACTACATACTAAATAAACACCAAATCCCTAAGTCTACTGAGAGTTTGTTAGCCAAGGTCTAATAAGTCCATTAGAAACTACTAAATGTTAGGTCTATTCTGTTAAATTTGTTAGCCCTCATAGTTGAGTTAGTTGTCTAAGTCATACTCCTTATTTTGATATAATTAACTTTACCATTTTTCATATTAAATGATTTACGCTTATCTTGAATTCTCTCATTTTCTCTTCACCTTCTATCTGATCCATGTTTCATAACATGCTCCATGAATTTTTCCTTTCCATACATCTTTATTTTCTTTTTGTTCCACTCTTGTTTAGGTTATTTTCCTTTGTCAATTGGTGCACTTTCACATCTTCATTTTTCCTTCGATTTGAGGTTTTGACTCTATGTTTGCTCATCACTTTCTTTGTTTTCTTTGTCAATTTTTTTCCTTTTTCCTTGATGAATTCATTTAGTTTCTTCAACTAATTCTTCTTCTTGTGTGTTCTTTTCTGTTCATTTTCTTTGATCCATTATTTCCTTAATTGTTGTCTTTTGCGTCATTGTTACAATTGTTTAGATATTGTGTTTTTAGATCTCCTTTATCGTTACTCAGTTTGTTGATCTATGCTTGATTTGTTCATTCTTGCATTGATCTTGTGTTTTCTTTGAAATCTTTTATTCTTTATTGCTTCAAATAAGCGTTCTTGTTGTTCCTTTTTGGAATCTATTATTTTTTGTTTCAGTTTCAAGTTGGTGATGTCTCTATTTCTTTTGCACAATAAGTGTTTGATACTATTCATTCTTATGTGGGTGTGGTTCTGGTGTGGATGATGTTGTTTTACGGATATTGATTTGTTTTTACTTCTATCATGCCTTAGACACCAACTGTTTGGTGAAATGTTTCTTTGTATTTATTTTCTGATTTGGCCTCTTATGGCTTGTTTTTGCTTTTGCCATGTGAGCCTAGGTGGTTAAGCATTCATTTTTTGGTTCTTGCTTTTGTCAAGTAGTTAAACCTCATGTTTAGTTTTTGCTCTTGATGGTTAAGCTTTACCTTAATAAGCACTGATGTTTTGTTAGCTGTTTTCTTTGTGCTTCTGCTCTTAGTAATTAAGTCTTAGTGTTTTGTGCTTTTGCTTTAGGTAGTTAAACACTACTATTGATTCTTTAGCTTCTGCCATTATGTTGGTTAAGCGTCTCCGCTGATGATGATTTCTGCTTCTGCTAAGTGGTTAAGCGTTTTGAGACTTCTACTCGTGTGGTTAAGCTCTTACTTGTTGAAGATGTTACAACTTTTATCTTCATGGTGGTTAAGTCTATTGAGAGTCTTCTTTGCTACTGATGTATTTCCAGCCTTAAGTCTTGTTTAGTGCTCAAGTGTTCTTTTGTATCGAAGATGTTGTTGGCTCTTTTTTTTGCTAGTGTATTTTTTTTAGCTTTATTGATGTGTTGCATTCTGTTTTGCTACTATATTGTGTTCATTAAGTTGCAAGTGTTACCACTTATATCTTGAGAAGGGTCGTTGAGTTGTAAATATAGGCTTAAGGTTTGTTAGGTCCTTAAATCTACTGAGAGTCATGTTAGTAACTACTAAGAATCCATTTGGTTAATAGTTAGGGAAACGAGGTTTAAAAAAAAAAGAAATCTAAAGGTTAATATTTATCATTCATGTCGTTTGAGACAATAAAAACTTCGTTTGACCATATAATTTCTTTTAGGGTTGATCAAACTTTTGACCAACTAAAAGGGGAACCAAACAAACCCTAAACCTGTTAGGTTTATTCTATTAAGTCTGTGGAGTCTAATAGTTGAGATGACTAAGTTTGGCACGTATGATTCCTTCAAGTGACCCTACCAAGCCTATTACATTGACAAGAAAACAAGCAACACTGAATGTTCTTAGAACAATCCATTTGCTACTCCAAGCAGCAATGTTCTTCTGTACAATGTACATCTCTATAGGGAAAAATATAGCCAATGGCCAGAAGTTTATGGCTCCTAACACTCCCAGGACTTGGTTGAAGTAAGGAAATAAGATTGCAATTGCAGTGGTTGAAATCACAAAGACTGTTCTAAAACAGATCCTGAATAGATTTATTTGAAGACATGGCAATAAAGGTAATTTCAATTTGTGAAAATCATTCACAAATCCACTGTTGGAGAATCTTCTTGAAAAGCATTTCTCAGCTGTACCATATATTGGTTGACTATAGATCTGAGAAGAACAAATAGATTCAACATAAATATGAGACAACTATGGATGAAAAAAGTTGAGTTATATCAATCATTTAAAAGATTTCTGTAGTATACAATTTTTTACCATATTATTTTTGTTTTTATTGTACGATTTATTTTATCTCACGCTTCTCTTTCTTCTCTTTTTATCTCAAAATATGCCTATTAAAAAGTTTTCATTGTTGTTATATTTAGAAGAATTTAACTACTCTAAAGTATAAAAAATATGTGCAACATTTTTTAAAAGATGGATGTATTTACCCACATGGTTAGAATCAAATTATTTGATGAACTTAATTCATAAATAATTAACATGCAAATATCCATTTATTTCTTATTTCTTATATTAAATAGAAATATCTTTCATATAACTGCAGATAAGTTGCTTCAGACTTAGGTATAGTTAAGCCTTTCACTCATTTCTAAAGGAGTTTAAATTCACTTGAGCATATTATATTTGAAATCATTGAAAATGAATTAATTGAATTGAATTTACAAATCAAATTCCATGTCTCAAAACAATTGATTTTTATTAGTAATTTACTATTATCCTTAATTACTCATTACTCATAAAAGGTTAAGGTGCAAAAATGACAATCTAGTAATTGAAATTAAATGAAATCAAAACCCAGGACTAAAAAGTCTAGATGAGTACCTGATATCCTCCCACCAAATGAAGAATAATGCAAGCATTAGCAAAGTCAACAAGCCAGTAAGGCTCATAAAATCCAAACCCGGTTAAGAGGTTTCCTGGTGTATTATTCCCAAAAGCTGCATATCCAGAGCATCCACAACAGAGATAGAAGAATGTTGTAATCAAGATTCCAACCATGGTGGCCTTCTTCATGGTTTGGTTTTCTGGTGGAGGAGACCCTAGAGTGTCCTTTGATCAACAAAATTCAATACATTGTTTTAACTATAAATCTGCTTGTAGAACAATCCAATTTGAGTATGGAATATAAAGGTACCTGTATCTCAAGAAAGATCATGGGGTATGGATATGAAAAGGAAATGTCAGCAATTCCTTGAAAGATTAACCACATTTTGTCAACAGTTTTTTCAGTTGGTATTCCTCTCAAGCTCCCCATAATTCTTCCATTTTCTGCATGCAACCAAACTCCGTAGAACCTATGCTGGTATAATATCCTAATGTCCCATGAAAACATTAGGACATTTTCCTAATGTTCTAGAAAACTTTATTTGTTTTCATTCCTTGTTTTTAGGTTTATTTATGAAGCTGTCACATTTGTTTTTGTTATAAAAAATTTCAACAGTTAACAATGAAATTTTGAAAGTAAAATACAAGTTAGCTAGTAGTCTTCCAAATACAAGTAATTTTTTTTAAGAAAAAAAACAACAATAATATGTTTTCCAATCAAACAAACAGGATGAAAAATTCCTATAATAAAGATGTGGCTTTAAGTATCACAATTCAGAATGCTTGAAATTATTAAAAAAAATGTTAAATTGAAGATTGATTGAAGATGAGTGACTTACTTATGACTGTTGCTATGCCAAGTCCAAGTCCAATGAAAGAGTATGAGAAGGACATAATGGCTGCCACAACAGAAACCCATGCCATGTTGTGGAGATCTGGTATGAATGACATTACAATCTGAACAGCTCCAAACATCACCATATACATACTTCCCCCATAACTACAAGGAGCCTTATGCCCTCTCTTGTGATAACAATTTGATTTCATGATTGCACTGTATGGTAGATTAAACATGCTTCATTAGCCTATACATAATTTTTTAAAAATAAAATATCTCAATAGGCTAGTGTCTCTAATATCACGTCAAGAAAACAGAAAAAGTAAAATGCGTCAAGTGATTCTATGAGAAAAGTACCTTAAACTGGTTGCTGTGGTAATTACATAAGCAATACAAGTACCATACAAAGCTAAAAATTGAAGGAAGCCAGCTATCCGTGTCCTGTTAGTACCTGTACTAACACAAAATCCAATAAAAAAGTATATATCATTATGTTGCTATTATATGATTATACAAGCAGAAAAAGAAGAATTTAACACATGCATGTTAGTACCAAGATTAGCTTTAACAGCATCCATGTATGAGTGGTTTCTTTTGCCTGTAACAGAATCAGGAGATCTGTAACAATCTGCAAGGATGCATGAAGAAATATACGAGATAATTGCGAAACAAAGCAATGCAAGTGGCCCTCCAATCCATCCTAATTGAGAGGTACTCCAAGCAAGAGACAAAACACCAGAGCCAATAACACCAGCAATGATATGAGCCACAGCACTCCATAATGTTCCTACATCAAAATTGAAGGTTAAAGATTAATGACATGAAAAAATGATTGGTTTATGATTATGGTTAGAGAGAAATTTACCAGTCCTTTTGGGATGTCCATCATCATCATAAGCATCAGTGTCACTCATTGTTACTTGCAAAGAGTTTTTGACAGCCATATTTAGCCAAGCATCTAATTCAATGGAAGGTCTTGGATTTCACTACAAATGCAATGTAATATTGGTTCTCTTCTCTGAGTTTGAGTTTTTTTTTTTTTAATTCAGGGATTTAAAATGAAGTGGTTTGGTTCTTGAACCATGGTGATTATATAAGATAGATTGAACCATGGTTATTACATATAAGGTAAATAGTTAAATAGTATTGTATTTTGTATTTATATTAAGATCGAGTATGTTTGGTAAGAATTAACTTTTTAGATTGTAATTTGATTTTGTTGTTTGGTTAAAAGTATCAAAATTAGATTATAATTTTTAGTGTACTTTATTTACAAAGGTATCAAATTAAAATCTATAATTAAGTTAATAAATTATTTTTAGTTATTTTTCTATTTTTCCTATTAACTGAAAAATATTAATATATTCAACTCATGTTACAAACAATTTAATTTATTCCTTAAAAGGTATTTAAAATTCAACAAAAGAGTTTTAAATGAATAAGTTATAATTAAAAGTGTAAATTTTGTTTTATTATTTTCCCTATAGTTAGTCCGGCCCAGTCCGTGATGCGCTTGGGTTTTTAATGGGCCGCGTCAGTCCTGCCCAATCGATGATGCGCTTGGGCTTTTAATGGGCCGGGGAAGATTTACTATGTAATATGCCAAGAATGGGCATAGCGAGTATTTAGCCCACCACCAAAGGTTGAAGGAAGAATATCCTAACCATTGGGTCAACTACAACTTTGTTAAATGTAGCGCGATATGAATTATTATCCTTAAAATAGTATTATTGTATTTGTTATTCCTCATGAAATTAATTGTCATATTTTTTCAATAATACATTTATTTATAAGTTCAAGAATAATCCTTAGATTATGATATTTGAATAAGTTGTTACATAAAAGATATCTCTTTAGTTGTTACTTTGTAGAAAGTGACAAATGTGTGATTGGGAATGTGAAATAATTAAAAAATTTATAAAGTGTAGGAGTAGGTTGAGCGTACCTCAAGTGTAATAAATATATGGTATTTATAGGAGAACCCTAGTAATGATGTTAGTGTCAATATTTTTTCACAAAATTTAGGAAAATTACATGTGTAGTTCTTGACACACTTACACTTATACAGATGCTTTCTAGTATACCGTCAATATAGGTCTTTAACCTCTAACTGATACCAACCCAAGTGTTATAATAGTTATCATGAGTTATGGTGGCTCTACTAGCTTGGGGCCTTGGTAATTATGTTTGAGTGCTAGTATGAGCCTCACGATACCCACACTTATATCAGATAATAATACTAAGGTATCTAGGAGAACCTAGTCATATTTTTTAGTTATTATATTCATGAATATTATAAATATTATTCTATTTTTAAATTATTATATTCTTTAATACTCCTCTTGATTTATATTATAAGTTCCTAAAACAAAAAATTAGTGTTTCATTTTATAAGTTCTTACAAAAATAATTTAGGACTATTTATTGTTATTTTTCTATTTACCCTTAAGCATCAAATCAATTTTGTACATTTATGCATTTAATAGATAAGGGTGGAGTTTGACTTTATATGATGAGAAATTTTAAAAAATAAATTTATTTTTTACAAAATGACTAATTACTTTTCTAAGATTGTGTGTCTTTGTAAAGAAGAGTTTATAATATGAAACAGATGAAATATAATATTTCCTCATCTCATTAATAATTTTTAATATTTTTTACATTATTAAAGAGTTATTACCTCCAGTTTCAAAAATAAGAAATGTTTAGTGAAATTTTTTGGTCCCTTAATATAAATAAAATTATATTTTTCAATGTCATTAAATGTTTGGTTACCAAATATGTCATCATTGTATATATTCCCAAGATTGCTAATTCTTTAGATAATAAATGATATTAAGAGTATTTTAGGAAACTAAATCAAATATGTGAGAACATTAATGTAAATAACTACTTCCAACTACTATAGTTAATATTGTGAAATTAGATATTTTTGCTTATATTTGAAACTAGAGGTAGTATTATTTAATTTTATAACCATTACTTTCTCTAGTCCTCGTTATGTGTAAATTCTGAGGAATTTCTTTGTCTCAAATATATGCAAAAGTATCTTTGTTCAATATCATTAAATGTTTATATATTAAATATGTCATTTTTAATATATTTTTAAGAGAACTAAATGTTTTATACAACAAATGAGATTCCAGACACTTTAAACAAATACATCAAATATTTTTATAATATTACTTGATCTAAAATATCACATCCACCACCACTAGACTACATGTCATTTTCATGGTATAATTGGTAATATCTATATATAAAGATCTTTCAATATCTTTTAAAATTATTAATTATATACATATATATTAATACTATTATTCATTATAATACATATATATTAGTATTAAATATATTAATTATATTATTGATAACATTATTAACTATAATATATTGTAATTACACTATTATTTAATGTATTTCTAAACATTTTAATAATAATACTTTAAAATATTTTTAATAATATAACTATATATACTTTTAAATATTTTTAATAATATATTGATCAAATATATTTTTAAAAATATATTTATTTATATTATTAAAAATATTTAAAAGTATATTTAATTATATTATTATTAATAAAATATTTAACAATATATTCAATAATAATATATTTAAAAATGAATTTATATTTTAAAAGTATTATTAAATTTATATTTAATTTAATTATTATTAATAAAATATTTAAAATTTATTTAACGATATATATATTTTTAAATATTTTTATTAATAAAAATATAATTAAATATATTTTTAAGATATTGAATGGTAACCTTTATATATAGATATTACTAATTACACTATAAAAATGATATGTAGCCAAGTGGCAGTTGACATAATGTTTTAGATTAAAGTCTAGTTTCAACTCCTATAAAGAGTCAATTCTTTAAATTTCAAATTTAATATAGGAGACCAATGGATATATTTAGTCACCTTTCTTATTATTATGTGTAAAATTTATCAGTTTTTAGTACATTACTGGTATAATTATATACAAATTTTAAAGATAATTACATTTATCTTGCATCACATCAGTTGTCCTCCGATTTCATCGACCCAACTCTTTATTTAATGAGATTCTTTACCGTAAAATTAATGAGATCGTTGACCAATTAATGATTAATGTTCTGGGGATTTAACCAATTCTCATTTCTTTTCCTCTCTTCTTTCAATTTTTATATACAGTCAAAGGGCAAAGGTAACTGGTTTTCTAATTTTAAAAATTTTATTTTCCTTAATTATTTTGTAGTGATGGCAATAAATCTGTTTTCCTCTAAATCATGCGTAAAGGTAGTAAACAAAGAATTTTTTTAAAATAAAAATATAGTAGTAAATAACACACAAACGTTTATTTTTGACTTCCTCCCTCTTGTGTTTGTTGCTGCAGTTGAAGCAGTATCAGCTCTTTGGGGACGGGGCTGGCCCGAATATAAAACTTAAAATTAAAATAGATTTCTAGTATTGTTATAATAAAATTAAGCATCAATCATCGATTAATGTTAATATAAAATGTAAATTATGGCGATAAAAAAAGAAAGAAAATACTTACAATGGTATTTTAATAAAGAAGTTGGCAAAAATAAACATGTAATGCTTTTTAATTTAATAATTAACTATATTATATGTATTGACTGATGGTTTAAGTGTATATATATACGTTTTATTTTAAAAATAGGGGGTGAGGCCCCGCATTAACACATGAGGCGTTGTCCCTGCTTTTATTTCTCATTTTTCTTTATACTCATTTTCAAGTCCATTTACTTTCTTATTCATATATTATTATTTTGTATCAATACCAATTAGTGTTTCAAAAAATTTTAAATTATCTATACCGAACATAAATATTTTATTGATAATAGATTTGTAAATACGTAAATATTCATTGGGACTTTAAGATAAGCTCTAACCTTAATAAATCTTATGACTTAACTTATTTAAACTTTTTATCAATTAAATAAAAAATTCTAAATTTTGCTGCAATTGTTGCCACATTGTTGGCATTTTTCTTCAATTTGTAGCAATTTTAAGGTTTCGGAATAATATTGCAGAAGTAGAACCAAAATTTAAAATGGGTACCTCATTCAGTTTCAACTATATCCACAAGTTAAACACCTACGAATGCTAGCATATTAACTTCGAAATTTGTCAATGAGACTATAGCACAAGTCTAATTCTTATTAACATGAAAAACAATATTCATTATTGTGGGGGATGACATAAACATTTCAACCAAGTTTCTCCTTTATGATTCCCTCAAGTGACCCTACGAAGCTCACTACGGTGACAAGAAAGCAAGCAAAACTGAATATTCTTAGAAGAATCCATTTGTTACTCCAAGCAGCAATGTTCTTCTGTACAAAGTACATCTCTACTGGGAAATATATAGTCAAAGGCCAGAAGATTATGGCTCCAAACACCCCCAGGACTTGGTTGAAGTAAGGAACTAAGATTGCGATTAAAGTGGTTGAAATCACATAGACTGTTCTAAAACATATCCTGAGTAGATTTATTT
The DNA here is from genome assembly GCA_037962975.1 of Clitoria ternatea. Classification (NCBI taxonomy): domain Eukaryota; kingdom Viridiplantae; phylum Streptophyta; class Magnoliopsida; order Fabales; family Fabaceae; genus Clitoria; species Clitoria ternatea. The sequence goes on from CM075671.1 coordinate 148,466,462, forward strand.
GAAAACTGGGCACTATAGGTAGTTTCACTTTATGGAAATCATTCACAAATCCATTGTTGGAGAATCTTCTTGAACACCATCTCTCAACATTACCATATATGGGTTGGCTATAAATCTGAGACAACAAATAAATTAGAAATTCCAAGTCTTAAAAAAAGGGATTTGATATCAATAAAATGGTAATGAGAGGTACCTGATATCCTCCCACCAAATGAAGAATGATGCAGGCATTAGCAAAGTCGACAAGCCAGAAAGGCTCATAAAATCCAAACCCTGTCAAAAGGTTTCCTGGTGTATAATTTCCAAAAGCTGCATAACCAAAGCATCCTAAGCAAAGGAAGAACGATGTTGTAATCAAGATTCCAACCTTGACTGTCTTTTTCATCGTTTGATTTTCCGGTGGAGGAGACCTTAGAGTGTCCTTTGGTAAAAATCAAAATTCAACTCACTGTTTTAATTATAAACAATAATTAATCACCGACCAATTTGGATACGAAATGTTAAGGTACCTCTATATCAAGAAGGAGCATGGAGTATGGATATGCAAAAGAAATGTCTCCTAGTGCTTGAAATATTAACCAGATTTTGTCAGCACTTTTTTCGGTTGCTGCTCCTGTCAAGCTCCCCATTATTCTTCCGTTTTCTTACATGATAACGACATCAATAAGAAAAACTATTATTCTCACAAAATTTTCTGTAGAAACTTGTAAAAGTAAACAACAAATTATGGTAAATAAAAGTAAGGAAATTTTTTCCCCTCAAATCAAATAAAAAGTAAGAAAGTTTCCTATATACAAGATGTTGCTTTAACGATTACACTTCAGAACGCTTGAAATTACTAAAAAATTGTTAAATTGACAAGATTGATTTGAAGATGAGTGACTTACTTATGACTGTTGCTATGCCAAGTCCAAGTCCAATGAATGAGTATGAGAAGGACATAATTGCTGCCACAACAGAAACCCATGCCATGTTGTGGAGATCTGGTATGAATGACATTACAATCTCCAGTACTCCATAAATTATCATACAAGAAGATACCCCATATTTACATGGAGCTTCATGCCCTTTCTTGTGATAACAATTTGATTTCAGGATTGCACTGTACAGTGTAGAATATACAGAGAACTGAATTAAAGGAATGATTAATTTTATTGAATCTGAAGTTCTAATACTAGAGTTACACAAATTCTGTTACAGAACCTAAGAACGGATTACTAGAGATGATAAGAGAATTATGTAAACGAACTTTCAAATCTACTGTTACTAGAGATAAGATCAGGAAGAGGTTAACACACACCAACAGAATAAACATGCTTCATTATCTTATGACTAAAAAATCAATAAGCTATTCTGCCTAAAATATATCACAAAGAAAATAGAAAAAGTAAAATTTGTCTTGTGATTTCATGAGAGAAATACACCTTATACTTGTTGCTGTGGTAATTGTATAAGCAATACCAGTCCCATACAAAGCCAAAAATTGAAGAAAGGCAGCTACCCATGTCCTTTTAGTACCTGAACCAACACATAATGCAATTGAAAGTTATATATATATCATTATCTTACTAGAATGATTATATATACAAGGAAAAGGGAAAGAGTTGAACATGTTAGTACCAAGATTAGCTTTAACAGCATCAATGTATGAGTAGTTTCTTTTGCCAGTGACAGGAGATCTGTAACAATCTGCAAGGAGGCATGAAGAAACGTATATGCCAACTGCAAAAGAAAGCAAAGCAATTGGCCCTCCAATCCATCCTAATTGGGCAGTACTCCATGCAAGAGACAGAACACCAGAGCCAATAACAGCAGTGATGATATGAGCCACACCAGTCCATACAGTTCCTATCAAAATAGAAGGAAGGGCTAACGTTAAGGATTAATCAAATTGATTGGTTTATGGTTATGGTTAAAGAGAAATTTACCAGTCCTTCTGGGACGTCCATCATCATCATATGCAGCAGTATCACTCATTGTTAGATGCAAAGTGTTTTTCGCAGCCATCTTTAGCCTAGAATTAACTCAATGGAAGGTCTTCTATTTCTCTGCAAGATGATACCTGTTATATATTGGTTTCCTGGGATTTTTTTTTTTTTGCTTATCTAAAATGAAGTGGGTTTGATTCTTGAACAACGTTATTATTCCTAAAGATTTATATGAAATAATTATTATATATAAGTTAGATGGCTAAGTAATATTGTAATTTATATTTATAATGAAATCAAGCATGTATCTTTGGCAAGAAGTAAACTTTTAGATTGTACTTCCATTTTGTGTTGTTTGGTAGAAAATAGTATAAGTCGTACACACTGATATAGTCTTGTCTTTATTAGCATAAAATTTATATCGAAAAAGTCCTTTAAAGTATTCCAAATTCAATAGAATTTTTTTAAAAAATGAATAAGTTTTAAAAGTGTATATTGTATTTTTTACGAATTTAAAACAATACAATAGTAGAAAATAATTATAACAAACTATGCTAACAAAATAAAATATAATAAGTGGACACAATTAAAGTATATAATTTTCAGCATCAACTAATTCATTAATGGCATATATTTAATTCTCCTTAAATATAAGGTCAAACATTGAGGATGAAGAAAAACCTATGTTGAGAAAAGACCTATTATAATATGAATGTTTTTAACAATTGTCTTTATTGGTAGATAACTAGTTGGTTTTATTGGGAGACACAAAACATACTTCTATAATTCATTCGTCTTGTATATTTTATTTCATTCAAAGAATAAAACTCATATTTTTTTCAAGTTTTCAAAAGTATTTTGAATATGATATTTTTGGTTTACAATATGTATTTATAAATTCTTTTACAAGAATGTTTTTATTACTTTTCTCTTCTTTAATTAATATTAAAGGTAATTTTGAAAAATGTAAAAAATACTAAAAAATCTTATGTTATTAGTTATATTAAATGTATTTCATAATTTTCTTGAAGTATGATTTTTTTAAAAAAATCTTATAAAAAGGATTATATGGAATACATTATTTTATTAAATTTATCATTTTTTTTATATTATCATTCTATCCTCAATTCCTAATGTATGCAAAAATAAATCTTGCACGACCTATACACTTGATGCTTGGCAAGGCATAAAGTGTTTGCCGCAAAATCCGGATCCTATCCATCTAAATCTCTCTCTATTTATCTCCATCACACTTTTTATACCGATCATAAAAAGATAACCGGTGTGAATAGTACGGTACTGGAGACGCTGTTCTGGTGATGTTCTGTTTTCTTTGCAAATGGTTTAAACTATAAATCTCACACTTCTCTATTTTCCTAATTACCGTTATTCAATGAAAATAAACACGTATGCGAAAGAATGATTTTGAATTTATTGATGGTGTAAAAAAATTTACATTACCAGCGCATACCCGTTCATGTATTTTTTTATAAGAAACAAATTAATTTCTAGTTGTAACAACATTGGTTTCGGTGTTGTATGTGGAGATCATAAGAGAGCTCCAAGTGAGGTACTTCATTAATTGTCAAAGGCACCAAAAGTTATTTGTTAAATTTTCTTATTTTAATAATTTATGTTTATATTAATTTTAATGATTAAGTCTTTTGTTTTTTATAAAAGGATCGAATAGATATTTTGTTTTAAAGTGTGTGCTCTGTTGGAAAATAAGAAGTAAAAGAAAAGAAAAATATATATATATATATATATATTTAATGCATACGAACCAAAAATTAAACGACACACAATTATAGTTATAGAATAATAACAAAAAATAAGCACTAAAGCAAATAATAGAATTTAGAGTTTTACAATAGTCTAAGTTGAAGCACAAAAAAAAATAATGCATACGAACCAGAAATTGAACAACACAAATAATTATAATTATAGAAACAATAACAAAAATCAAGCACTAAAGTAAATAATAGAGTTTTAGAGTCTTACAATAGCCTTGAGTTAAAACACGTTTATGCGCTCTCTTTATAGAAGAAACACCGCACCACACCAATAGAAAATTTTAAGTATATCTCTTTTTCAAGATTTTTTTGAAGAAATCTCAAACTACTTATAATACTCTAAGCTCATTAAATTTTTAGAGAAAGGAGAAACTTTAGTGACGATAGTGTATATATCTTTAGCTTTAACCTAAATGTCTATTTTATAGAGTGTAGAATCATAAGAGAGAATTGCAACTCCTATAAATTAGGCAATATTTTAGATATTTTCTACTCATGAACCACTTTACAACAAATAACCATATTATCCCATAAAATCAGGAAAGAGATAACATTTAAAAGATATAAAATAGCAACATTTAGCAACTACTTCTCTATCTATCCAGCAAGTTACCAACATTTTAAAAACTAACAAATCTTAACAATAAAAAAAAACAATTGGGTCAAAAACAGTTTATTAACATTAATGTTACTTATTACTTATTACATATAAAAATAATAATAAAGTATACTAACTTTAAAAGCTTATATAGAAAAGAACTTATAAAGAAAAAAAACTAACATTAAATTATCTTTCAAATAGATATAATGAAAATAATAATACGATCAATAATTAAAACAATGAAATATATGAATTTTAAATTACAAATAAAATATTTTCTAACAATCCCCCCACATGATTTAAAATTAAAAAAATTTAATTTGAGCACATATAATCATGCAATAGGCATTTGATACCTTTTGAGTTTGAACTAAATACATGTTTCAATTTAGAAGAACATAAAGACGTAAACATCTTGTGTTGTGTCTCTGACCAATCACCCCTTAAACTTTGCCTTTGGGTTCATTAAAAGATAAGTTCATCCTCAAACATCACATGAAGAGCCCCTCATTAGAGAAATCAGATTCAAAAACCTCCCCAAAAATTAATTAATATATGTTAAATATCATATGCTTTTTCAAGTCACCGAAATTTTAGCTTTGCTTTTACCCATTGAACTTCATTCATGGGATCACTATTTCTTTAAAGACTGGTGTCCACTATGGTGACTTAAATTATAAGCTACAATCTTATTTCTCTTGATGATTTTATAACTTATTAATTTGATAGGCCTTTCATGAGCGGATTCGCAATATTATGTTTTGGCTTAACAAAATCCAAAGAAATTATCACATGAGAAATCAAATGTTTTCTGACTAAGTGTCATCCTTCATCATTATAATTTTTACAATTAGGCTTAGCTATAGTAACTTGATTATCATGACGTAAGGAAGGTTAAATAAGAAAGATATATCTTTTGAAAGGCTTTTAAGCCACTTACTCGACTTTTGCGCTTGTATTGTATCTAAGGCCACCAATTTAGCCTCCATGGTAGATTTGACAATAACAGTTTATTTTATAGACTTCCAAGACATTGCACAACATTCTAATCTGAACACATAGCTTCCTCTTGATTAGTCATGACAACAGGGTGAATCATGGGAGTTTTACTCTCCCCATCCTTGTTCCCATAAAAGTCGGGGCATGTTCGGGATCGGGTTAAAATAAAACGGGTTTGAAATTTTAGAACTCATTCCCACCTCCACGAGTTCCTCGTAGAGTTAATGGAAACCCATGATGATCGTATCACATTCTATTTTTTTTCTTTATTTTCTTTTCATTTTGATAACTTAAATATATAATTCCAAATAATTGATATAATATATAAAATAGACATTAAAATTCTTTATAAATAATAAATTTCATGATTATATATTATTTTAAAAAATATATAAACTTATTATTATCTTTTAACTATAACTATAAGTAAAATTATTGAATGTGTATATCAGGGTGATTTTGAGTGTGGGGTCGGGGTAGGTAGTTGCTTTCTCGTACCCGCTCCCATTCCTATCAAAATTGGGATGAATTTTTATTTATCCCCAGTCAAAATAGGTTTTACCTGTCAAACTCAAGGCGGGATAAGTCGTTTCATTTGGATTCGAGTACAATTGTCATGTCTACAATTAATTTAGTTTCTTTTAAATCAGTGATCCAATCTTTATCACAGTAACGTTTAAACACATTAGGAAACTTGTTATTGCAAAGTACATAATTAATAGTTCCTTTCAAATATTTAAGCAATTCTTCTAAAACATTCCAATGATAAGCATTAGAACTCCACTCAATCTACCAACCACATATGTAGTGTCTAGTTTAAAATGCTTCATCAAATGCAACAATGACTCAATTATTTGAGCATATTTATTTCAATAAGCGAAGGATCATATGAATCAAATAATGAAATCATGTTAAAATAGTTAAAACTTTATAATAATTTCTCAATATAATGATATAAGGATATTGAGTCAAGAATCCAATCACTTGGTCTTAATAACTTATTCCCAAAATTAAAATATTTAAAAAATTTAAATAAAAGTTGTTTAATGACATTAATTATAAGTTTAATATAGCTACCAAATATAAACATACCATCAACAACATACAAGAGTGTCACCAAATTGACTTATCCACACTTATGCCTCATTTTATTAATAGAGAAACCATTAGAAAACACCACCTTTCAAAATTTGCAAGTCATTGCATTGAAACTTTCTTAACCCATAAAATGATTTGATAAACATGATTTTCTTTCTTGTCTATACATAACAAACCCTTCAGTTGATTTATAAATCTTTTATTCTAAATTACCATTTAAGAACAATCTAAACCATGTATTTGATTTCAAATTCATACACAAACAATAATGAATAAGTTATAATTGTAACTATTTAATAAACAAGTGAATAAGTATCAAAAAAATTAATACCAATAACTTGTTTATAACCTTACACAACTAGTCTAGCTTTATGCTTTTAAATTTAATTCTAAAGAACCATTTGTAACTTAGTGTTCTACTTCTAGAAGATAAAGTAAATTTTAGGATCGTCTTCTAGTAAAAATATCACCAAATTTTTTTTTTCATTTTACTCCTTGGTTAATTATTATTTAGATTGTTTGATCTATAGGCATCACTCAATTTATAAATTAGAAGAAGACACTTTGGTTTTTTAAGTGAAAGAATTTTTAAAGGAAACAACTCCTTTAGACTCCATGATAGAATTATTAGAAATTACACCAATTTTTTAATTTATTACTAAAAACTTATAGGTTATATTATTCAATTAATATTCACCAAAAATACAATCAATGGTCTTTGGGCCAATATTTCTTTCTAAACTAGAGGTATGTTGAACTTAACTAAATACCCCCACAATTCTAGAATTATAAGATATTGATTTACTTGTCTAAATATAATAACATTTGAAGAAACCATCTACTATAAAATTACATATTATATCCTCCTCAAAAGGGATACTATTTATTTGTTTCAAAATACTTAAGAAATCATCATGTGGAGCGCTATTTAATGTTATCATAACACCACCAAATAATCACATTATACCATGATCCTCACGAGATTGATACATGTATAGAATCTATATTACTTTTATTTTTGTGTTGATTTTCAAGTCATCATGAAAATAAAAGACCACTAAAAATTGAGACCATGTCAATAAAATTAGTAAATTGGCAACTAAGCAACTATCATTCATATATTTAAATATTATTTTTATAATATTTTCAAGAAATCTATTTATTTATATATATATATATATTATTTGTTCTCAGATAATCATCACAATATACACTACCAAGGTTTTACACATTATACAAATAAATAACTTCACCTCCAAAAAATTAAACAACCCAAAAAATACTTTTTTTTAATAATAATATTACAACGACATTAAGAGAGATATCTATTTTATAGAGTGTAGAATCATAAGAGAGAATTTCACCTCCTAAAAAATAGGCAATCTTTTAGATATTTGTTTTTCACTCATGAACCACTTTAACAGCAAATAAAAACTACACCATGTTATCCATAAAAAAAATCAGGAAAGAGATAACATTTAAAGATATATTCTCCAGCCATTTAGCAAGTTACCAACGTTTAACAACTAACAAATCATAAGAATGATAAAAACAATAATGAAGTAGTAACTTTAAAAACTTAAAATGAAAAGAAACTTTAACATTAAAATATCTTCGAAATAGATATACTGAATTTAAAAAGAATTAAAATAATAAAATATATAAATTTTAAATAAAAAATAAAACAATTTCTAACACGCAGTGTTGTATTAGGCGCCGTTGACCTAGTGGTCCCAACAGGGGGGTTAGGAAATATAGGACGTAGATTAACTTGTAACCGGTTAGGAGGATTTTGTGCCTTCAAGGTCATTAATGTAATTTTGCACGAACACAAGTCAGCGTAAATGTGGGAAAGATTCATGTAAGATTTTTTTATTGGTTCGTAAAAAAAAAATGAATAGTTTATAAATGATCAAAATGGTTTAGAATAGTTCATGTATAATTCACCTACGACTAATTTCAGTAAAACAAGTCTCGTCTAAAAAGATATAAATTATAAAGAGACATAAAAAAATAGGCTAAATACACCTTTTGGTCCCTTATCTCTTAAGTTATTTTCAGATTGGTCCTTTATTATTTTTTTATTCCAAAATAGTCCCTTAACTCTCTAAAAATGTGTCAATTTGGTCCTTTTTAAAAAAGTTAGGGGATCATTTTGAATCAAAAAAAGGACTAAACTGATACTTTTTTAAAAAGTTAGAGGACCATTTTGAATTAAAAAAATGATAAGAGACCAAACTGGAAATAACTTAAGAGATAGAGGACCAAAAGGTGTATTTAGCCTAAAAAATATATATGGATAATGAATTTAAAAATTATCGTGATATTGTAAAATAAAAAGAAAATGGAGCAAATATAGTTAAAAAAAAAATAATTGACTAGCTATAAAAAGATATAAGTTAGAGTGTTTTGATTTAAAAATATGTGGGTAATGAATTTAAAAATGATCGTAATTTTTTATTAAAAAATAAAATGGAGTTAATTTAAATTATTTAATTAAAAATATTTGAGGATGTATAAAAAGATATAAATTATAATGACTTGATGTAAAAGTACATGGTAATGAATTTAAAAATGATCGTAATTTTCGATCAAAGAAATGAAAATGGAGTTAAGTTAATAAAAAAGTTAAGGATGTATAAACGATATAAATTATAATGACTTGATTTTAAAATATATGGGTAAAGAATTTAAAAATGATCGTAATTTTTTTATAAAAAAAAATAAAAATGAGGGACATGACAATAATTTAATGTGCACGGTATTAATTTCGTTGAAGGAAATTGCCAACGAAGATATAGCATGTATAGGAAGAAGATAACACACAAAAGAAAAGTAAAAACAAAATGGATGAGGAAATAAACTTAGTTAATGGATAAAAAATTAATTTGTATCGGGTACACCAATATTTCATCACCCAGCCTTTCGAGTACTTTAGAGGGGATACATGATGTCTATATCGACTATAAGGCCAAATTTTACCCGGTTAAAATATGGGTGTCGGACCAAGTATCTCTGATTGAGATACCGTTGGTCAGGGCTGTTAAGAATATTATTGGGAGTCCGAATATATAATCAGAATAATTTTTAGATTAAGTATTGAGCCCGAACTAAGATCCTGTATGTTATAAAACGGTAGAGTTTAATAAAAAGGATTAAAATTTAAAACAAGCCCACCCATTTCTCTTCTCTATTCACGTTGGCTTCTTCCTCTCACCATCTCCATTCCTTCTTTCTTCTTCTCTCCCCTTTTCTCATTGCAAAACCGTGCACCTCCCTCCATGACCATTACCTACAAAAATTTCTTGGCCTCCATGGATTCATGAAGCATGAGTGGAGCATTGGAGCAAAGCTTGGTTCTCCTCCTTCTCTTTTTCCTCATTTTCGTGTTTGGCATAGAGCTAGGAGAAAAAGATATGATCTTGAACACCCATGGCTTTAGTTTATGGTTTTGAGCCTATTTAAGTATTGTGATAGGAGATTGGGTGTTGTTTTGATGGAAAATGGCTTGGGGAACCAAACCCTAGCTTATGAAACCATTGTGGATTGTTGTTATGGTTGTTAAGGGTTTGAGTGATATGTTGTTAGCTCATGAGTGCTCGAGATGATGCATATAAATGGGTGAAATCGATGATTGTTGATTATTGGTGAAAACCCTAGGTTTAGGAATTTGGGGCTTTTGGCCAATTGATAGGTATTAATGAATTATGCTTTAGAATGGGTCTTGGGAAGATTGGAATTGATTATTTGTGGTGATGGTTGGGTTTTGATGGAACCCTAACTTTAATATATTGGGGGAAAATGTAAAATGTGAGTAGAGTGTAAGTTTAATGATGTTAGAGAATGATGTTAATGATAAGAGATAGCCATTGATGATGAATTGACGAATCTTGATAATGGTTGTTGAGTTTTGATGAAAACTCTTGTCTTAAGAATTTGAGGGAATACATGTATTGTGGTTAGGAAGGTTGAATTGAATGTGGGTAGGAAATACCCAATGTAGGTGTTAATATGAGTATGAAATGATGAATATGAACACCAAAGCCATGGTGAATGTGAGGGGTTAGTGAAATGAGTATGTGTCTTGATGGGGTCTTAGACCATTGGTGTGCCATATGGGATTGTTGATGGATAATGGTTTGATAGGAGCCAAGTGGCTCATGATGAACTTGAATGGGAAATGGATAGTTTGAGTAATAAGGAACACATTACGAATGATGAGAGTGATATTGATGTTGAACTGGTCTGAACCGGGGTCAAGGATCCGGTGTGGGACCAGCCACAAAAGTATAGGTGTTTTAGGGTTTGTACACCGGTACAGTGGATATCCGGTATTGTAATCCGGCCTCTCAGTGGGAGAAACCAGTCTTGTTGTCCTGGAGATCCTTCACACCAACGTTTCGCGTTGAAGAGGGGCGAAAGGTGGTACCACCTGCGAAGATTCTCCGACGCTCAAGTTAGAAGAGTATAGGAAACTCAGTGAATACTCAAGCAATACAATAGTAAAGGTGTGAGATAGAACAACATAACCTTGCATGTGTATTGGAACATTCTATTTATAGTTGAACGTAGGAAATGAATCGTTGGATGTAAGTGGGTCCCTTGGTTCTAATAGCGTGTAGAGTGTGTCAATCAATAAGACTCAGTACTCAGAGTGTGTCAGGGGGTAGGTCAATTATCAGAGTACAATCCTGTGATAGGGATGGAGGATAATCACCTTTCCGCATATTTCACTGACAGTTGTACTTACTCTCTGAGGTAATTGACATAGACACATTCCGCTATGCGGGGTATCTTCGCTGATAAGTTATAAGGAACTCTTATCTCATAGTAATCCTAAGGCAAGCGGTTATACACGTCGTGGAAATGAGAACGGATAAGGTATCCGTCGTAGAGAGGACGGGTGAAACATTTAATGAAGTGAGAACGGATACAATGACAATGGATGACCGTTGCGGCACTGTCTTCCTGAGACACCGGATGCTCCTTTAAGAGGTTACTCTGACGTCATAACTTTGGGGACTGGTATCCAGACAGGATCATTTGTCCCTTAGCTTATGTGAGGGACTATGAGGTTGCTCATATGAGCTATACAGCCTTAAAGAAGTATGGATGCCGGTCAATCACTCCAGAAGTGACCTTTAAAAACTCTTTACCACAGGCGTGTTTGATTCCCTACCAATGCATCCGCTCTGTAGATGAAGTTACCATTCTCCTGATGTCCTCACAACGGATTCAGACAGGGATTCACAGCGAGGGAAATCCCAAGAGTTTTTGGAAATCGAAACTCTTGGTATTCGAATAGTTGTTGGGGTGCATTAAATGCGTCTGAAATGATTGGACATTAAATGCCCTTTTTAACACGTGAACCATCATTACCCAAGAGTGTAACCGTCGATTGGGCTTATTGAGCCTGGATTTCAACTTCCACAGGCCCATTTCGTTCAAAAACTTTCCTGAAGCGTTACTATTTTCGCGCTTTTAGTTACAAAACGACGAAGTCGTTTGAATCCAAAAAATTACATTTTGAAATAAACGTCGTGACTCTTGGCTAAACACTGTGCCTCTTCGTTACCTATAAAAGGGTCACTTAACGAATTTTGGAATTCACTTCTGTCATCAAGCTTAGTGAACCTATGCTCAAATTTCTGAAGACTCTCTTGCTGCCTTTCCTCTTCACAAAGCTCTTCCTTCTTTAGGTAACCTCCCTATCCTTTTCCTCTATATCATTTTGTTTGTTTTGCTTCAACCATGCGCCCTAGAACAAGCAGCGCTGGTACCTCAAACAGGGGGAGTCTGAGCTCTCGTGCCCCCTCTAGCCACCGTGGAGGAAGGATTCCAGTGAATCTTCCTGTGGCCGAGCCTCGTCGCTCAGAGAGGGTTGAAACTTCCTCCTCACGAGTGCCAGTTGTTCGGCGCCGCCCTGAGGATCCCCTTGACTCGAGGGCTACCAGCTGCTCTGACGATGGGTCAAGTAGTGAAGGTTACCTCTCTGACGATTTTGCCTTCTACCACAGTACACACGCGTTCCATCGTGCATCAGGTATCATGGAGATTCTGGGGTCTGGTAAAACTTTGATTCTGCGAACTACTGAAGGGTGTGTCAACGTCGTGGCACACCAGCTGAACTGGGAAAAGCTGAACAGAGAAAAACCGTACTGCTGGGTTAAGGAGGAATTCTTGAACATCCCCTCTCATCATGCAAATGAAGAGGGAAACCCAGTTACTCTCCGCTGCAAAATCTATTCCGATAAGAAGTATAAGGGACGCTTTCTTGTCCTTGCCCCCCGCCCAATGGAGAGGGTCTACCACCGTGTCCCTGACGAGAGGTCGGTCTACATGTACGACTTCGTCTTTCAAAACCTGGGAGTCCGCTTCCCCATGACGGAGTTTCAAATGGCCGTCCTCCGCTTCCTTGACTGCGCCCCTGCTCAGCTGCATCCTAATGGCTGGGGCTTAGTGCGCGCTCTCGAAATTCTAGGAGAGCATTTCAACTTCACCGCCACTGTGGCCAAACTATTTTACGACTGCTAAGTGGTCTGCCGTGCCAACAAGAAGGGCGGCCTTGGGTTCATAACACTCCGTTGTGACTCAAGGGTAGTGAACTTCAAGTCCTACACCGAATCCGCTAAGGTGGACGGACGCTCCTTTAAACATTACTATACGCGGGTCCGAGTTCAATCAAATAAGCCGGTCTTCTGGGTCAACAAGGAAGGGTTCACCAAATTCCCTATCAGTTGGTCGCACGAGCACTTTCTGCTGCTGAGCCGTGCTTACTACACTGAGGAAAGCGAACTTTCCTCTCATTCCGTCAAAGTGTTGAGTGCCATGCAATCAGCCTCAAAAGCCCTCAAGGGGTTCTCTTGCAGGCTTCTTCTGGGAGATGCCGCTGTCCGAGACACTTACCTTCGTAATAACTATTCTTGAACTGTGGTTATGTTGCATATTCATTCCGTTCTTATTATTTTTCCTTCCATGTTTTAACTTGATTTTTCCTTATTTTGCAGAGCAAATTGAAAAAGTCTCCCCCGAGATATTGTCCCTGAAATCCATGCTGGTGGATGGCGATTCTTCTTCTAAAGAAAACGAAATTCAAGCCAAGAGGAACTCCACTAAGGCAGTGGCTCCAATAATTCCTCTTACCTCCGCCGTGGGAGACGAGGTCCCTCTCCTTGATGAGAAGGAACCTGAGGGACAAACTGAGGCCGCGGGGCAAGGTAATGAAGAGGCCGCCCCGGAGAAGAAAAAGAAAAAGAGACATCTGGTCAAGGTAACGAATGTGGAGAAGCCTTCCTCTGGTGACCCTGCAAAGAAACGCCAGAAGACTCTCGAGGAGTCTGGGCTGAAAAAAGATAAGGGGAAGAAACCCATCCTCGATTCCTGTGCCCCTCCTTCATACGCCACGTCCAAACCGGACTTTGAGAGCGGTCCTCCTCCAGTGATTGATCCTCTAAGCAAGTCTTTTCTTTCCCCTACCTCTGGTTCTAGGGGTCCATGCCTCCCACTCTTCCAAAGGCAAGGTACTGTCTCCGCCCCTCTCTCGATGCTGCCGAAGTTCGAGGCGCGTGTAAGGCCAGTTGCTGGCAGCTGGATGAGCTATCCGGCCTCTTGGACTCCTTAAGCGATAAGGCAGACTATATGGAACAGGTTGAAAAACTTGAAGCGGACATCGCTTTAAAGGAGGCCTGGGCGGCCAAGCAAGCTGTGACTCACAAAGGGGTGGAGGCAGAATTGACTAAGGCCAAGGAGACGCTGCAGAAGAAGACTGAAAAAATAAGCCAGCTCCACTTCACCAACAAATCCTTGGAGCGGCAGGTTACTGAGCTTCAGCAGCAGAATAAATCCATCCCCCTCCTTGAAGAAGAGCTTCAATTGGAGAAGAAGAAATCGGCCAAGCTAGCTGACGATCTTGCAACAATAGAGGTCGACCATAATAAAAGCCTAGGAGAGTGGGAGGCCCTTCGAAAGGAAATACAGACTCAGATTGAAGAGCTAAAGAAGGGGAGTGTGAGCACTGGGCCGTCGGAGGAGGAATTTACCAAGCTTCAAAAGAAATTAGCTGCTTCTAAGGCCAAGGCTGCCAAAGCCTTGGAGATATGCAAGAACGTAGCTTTTGAATCCTTCGGCCTGGCCCTTCGTTAAGTCTTCTATCGCAACCCTGATGTGAAGCTCGATTTGTACGGACTGGATCCGTTCTATGAGTTCCACGGAGGGAAGCTTGTCAAAGTGAAGGGTGACGGCTCGCACCAGGATCCTCTTGACACTCTTTATGAACTGCCTCCACTTCTGGAGGGTCAAAGCATGGAACCAACACTGACCACTTCTGGCCCCGAAGATGAAACACAAGAGGATGCCCAAGCTGGCCCAGAGACTGGTGCGGATAAGACTCAAGCTGAGGGAGCTGAAGAGGAGAGAACGGAAGTGCCCACATCGGAGAACCAACCACCTGTTCTTTACTTTTGTGCTTTTATTTATAGCTGTGTACTGGGATCAGCTCCAGTTTTGATGAACTATACCTATAAAAATTTTCTTCTCATCAATTAAATTCGCCTTCACTTTCCTTCTATCATTTGTGACAAGTGTATGATTGCCAAATAACTTAGACATATACGCTATACTTTACTTCTTCATTCGTTATACATCTGCTTTGTTTAACTGTATTGTTGTTTAAAGCGCAATTTTCACCCTGGAGAAAGATAACAGAAATCGTAATAGATACACGATACTTAAGTTAAAGTATGCCCTGTCCCCAAGTGTGGGTATTTTGGGAAGGAAATATCTGTTGTGAAGTGTTACCTTTAACTTCACGGAGATTGAAAAGGTTTATTCAATCTCACAGATGTGGAATGACAATATTCGCATTCAAACGCCCTGTCTTTAGAACCAGTATCCAGACCGGATATTATGTCCCCTAACTTATATGAAGGACTTATGAAGTTGCTTATATGAGCTATACAACTTGCGAGAGGTCTGGATGCTGGTATAAACTGCAAAATTACACGTTATGTTTTTACCTTAGTAGTACTCGTTAATCGTCAAACATTGGCACAAAGCATTACGAATCAAACGGCTCTGAGCGAGCGGTTCCGAGTGGAGGTTTGACGTTGAATGAAAAACTCCAAGTGAACATTTGATTCTGAATGACCGATTCAGAGTGAGCATTTGACTCTGAGTGATCACTCCGAGTGAAATTGGTTCTGGTCGTATTATCTGGGAAGTTCTGAGTGAGAATTCCGAGTGGAAGCTCTTGTTGGTGTATGCACTATGAGCTTTTATGCTTTTTCGTTTGTATCATTTTTATGCTTATCAATAAAATAAATATTTCAGTTTAAAATTGTTTTAAAACGTATTTATCCTTTGAGTAATAGGTCATATAAAAATTATTCCTAAAATGTCCCTAGTTAAGTATTTACATGGGGACATGTAAATACACTGAGACTAGTGTGTGAGTGTATTGATGACCTGATCTCACAGATCATAGATATAAATGATATCAAGTCTTCACACGGGTACACATTAAGAGTAATGATGTACTGGACAGACCCACCATGAGAACGTTGCATGGATCGTTATATGATTGTCATAAACGATTCTCAATGTGATAATGGTATATGTAGTCCTTCGACCTGAAGTAACTACGATTCCTACATGAGGAGTTTATTGTTTTAATACAATTAAACATCTTCTGTAACAAGAGGACTATAAAGGTTGTGATTAGGCAATAAACAAATTATGTAGAGGGATGTGAGTGATGTAGATGAGATTTGTCTCTCCTATGTGACAGGGTGATATCTATAGGCCACTTGATGGAGTAAGACTAAGAAAACGCATGGCCATGCTAGAAAGAATAAATATTAGATATTTATTCGGATTCAGTCTACTCCAGTATCAAGTAAAATAAATTGGGCCGTACAAGGATGACGCGACCATGCCTTGGGCCCAATTAGGATATCGTGACAAAAGGAACAAACATATTAAATAATTATCACTTATAGGTTATGTTGATAATATTCAGACATAATGATGCATTGCTAGATGCCGCTCTTATTTTATATTAATAATAAAATAATTTATTATTAATATGACCGAGTATTTTACCTGTAGGGTCACACACATAGAGTAAGCCCATCAGAAAATGTTGTCTTATTTTAGTTGGACTAAAATAAAGCTATTGGGCCTAACTCATTTGGAATGAGTAAGGAGCCCAATTTTAAAGAGAACAAATTAGGTCAAACCTAAGCCTATAAATAGAGCATAAGATGCTCATAGGCCGTTCACTCAAGTGAGACACAAATTCGCAAAAGTTGCAAGAGCTACACGCCGTCAAACTAGCAGTTGGCAAGTGTTGCGATTCTGATGGGAGTGCTCGTGTGGACTCCTAAAGGACGAGGCTACGACTGCTTCGGTGTTCTTTAAGAGGTAATCCAAAACGATTTTTGTGTTTGTTTTATGCTTTGAAACACGGAACCTTGCAAATCCTTTGGAATCCCTTTTTTTTTTCCGCTGCTCATGTTTAGGGATTTCCTAACAGCTCTCATATTGATCCTTCTAGGAGGAGGATTTCCGAGTGACCATTCCCGTGTGAAGATTTTCGATTGATGCTTCGACAGTGCTCGGTTTGATTCGGTTTAATCCTAAAATCCGAGTCTCCATTCGGGTTGGAGATTCCCGAGTGCAACTCTCCTAAGAAGGTGTCCCCGAGTGTGACATTTCTGAGCGGGATAAATCCCGAGTGAGATATTTCTGATTTCTATGTAATACGGCACCGAGTGAAGAATTTCCGAGTGAAACACTTAGGGACAGATAAAGGCTTCAACTTCGGATGAGTGCGTTTTGGGTAGAGACTTTCCTGAGTAAACAATTCCTGATTGAAACTTTAAAGTGAGATTTTCTCAGCATACAGAGCTCACGAGTCGGACTTTAATGAGATATTACCGACTAAAGAATTTAAGAGTCTCGCATCAAATTTGAAGTGTTTTCGAGTAAGGAGTCCCAAGGGGGAATATTTCTGAGTGAGGAATTCTCAAGAATACTTCCGAGTGAATTCGATAACGATTGATTCTTCAATAGCAAACGGCCAAGTCTACAAGTTATACTTGGAGTTCGGTTTAATCCTACAATCCGAGCCTTCAGTCGGTGTTGGATTTTACCCATTCACCATTTTTCTTCACTCGGTGTTGGATTTTACCTATTCACCGGTCTTTGAATGGGGTTCGGTGCAATCCTACAACCCATTTCCTGAGGTTCGGTTTAATCCTACCACTCAGGTCTTCAATGGCGTTCGGTTTGATCCTACTAGCCGTATCTTCAATCAGTGTTGGATTTTACCTATTCACCGTTTTTCATCGACGTTCGGCCAAACCTACTAGTCATACTCGGAGTTCGGTTCAATCCTACAATCCGAGCCTTCACCGGTGTTCAGCCAAACTTACTAACCGTACCCAGAGTTTGGTTTAATCCTATAATCTGGGTCTTCAAATAGGGTTCGGTTTAATCCTACAACCCATTTCACCCCTCGAGGAGTTACATCGTCAATACACAGAATGGGTGATTGAGATCATCCGTCCTGAGGGTCTTTATACGTGACAGCTTATAACTATAAATCACAACATACAAATGAAAAGATGAGAGCGAGAGAGTCATAAATTGCATTTTCATTAAGCTGAATATATATTACAAAGGAAGCGTAGTTGGGGTCATGCCTCGTTAAAACCTTCTTGAGAAAACCCAATGGGAAAAAACTCAAGTAAGGAAAAAGAGTACATGTCGTCTTACCAACTAGCTGTAATAAATACGTAAGTTTTGAGTGTTCCACCTGTTGTAAATTGGGGTTCCATCGAGCTCCTCGAGTTGGTATGATCCTTTTCCAGTCACTTCAGAAACTCTATAAGGGCCTTCCCATGTTGGTGCCAGCTTCCCTTGATAAACGAATTTATTCCCCACACTCGCCTTCCTCAGAACAAGGTCTCTAGTGTTAAACGCTCTATATTGGACACGCTTGTTGTACCGGAGAGCTGCCTTCGCTTTTATTGCCTGGTCTCTGATAAAGGCTCCTTCTCTCAGCTCATGGAGAACGTCCAACTCTGATGCCAGATTGGCGTTATTGTCTTCCGCTGAAAAAATTCCACTCGGGTTGATCTGGTTTGTAGCTCTACTGGGATCATCGCCTCGACCCCATAAGTCAGCCGATATGGGGATTCGTTAGTGGAAGAGTATGGTGTAGTACGATATGCCCACAGAACATGGCATAGCTGATCAGTCCATCCTCCCTTCGCTTCTCCAAGACGCTTCTTCAACCCCTTTAGTACCTCTCGATTGGCTACTTCCGCTTGGCCGTTTGTTTGGGGGTGCTCAACAGATGAAAATATTTGGACTATCCCCAGTCCTTCGAGCAAGTCTGTGAACTTCTTATCTGTGAATTGGGTGCCATTGTTAGTCACAATCCGCCCTGGGACACCGAATCGAGCTATGATGTTTTCATATACAAAGTGCCTTGTCTGCGCAGAGGTGATATGTACTACTGACTCAGCCTTAATCCACTTAGTGAAGTAGTCTACCCCCACGATCAAATATTTAATGCCTCTTGGAGCGGTAGGAAACGGACCCAGGATATCAAGGCCCCATTGGTAGAATGACCATGGCACAGCGGATAAAAAGAGTTCTTGGGCCGGTGTGTGATGGAGGTTAGAAAATCTTTGGCAAGTATCACATTTCTTCACAAAATCAGCTGAGTCTTGCTTCACCGTGGGCCACCAATATCCAGCCCTGAGGAATTTTCTCATTAAACTCCTGCCCCCAGCATGGTACCCACACTGCCCCTCGTGTACTTCCTCAAACACTCCTTGTACTTCATCTTCTCTCAAACAAAGGAGGTATGAGGCTGAGAATCCTCTTTTGTATAGAAATCCATCGACCATGGTGAAGTATGGCAGTTCCCTTTCCACTCGCCTTCTTTCTTTCTCATCAGTAGGGAGCTGTCTGTCCGCCAGATAACGGATGTAGGGGATGACCCAAGAATTCTCGTAAGGGTAATTGACCATTATAGCATTTAGAGATGGGAACAGAGGGATGCTAGGTGATGTCAGTGTGCTCTGAACCACAGTCGTGGTACTGCCAGGCTGTTTTGTGCTTGCAAGCCTTGATAAGATATCCGCTCTGGTGTTCTCCTCTCTTGGCACATGCTTAAATTCCAGCACATCAAATCTCCCCTTCAGTTCATTCACACAATTCAAGTACAGTTGAAGTTGTGGCTCTCGGACCTGATATTCTCCCTGGATTTGTGAAATCACCAGCTGTGAATCACTGCACAATGTTACTTCTGACGCTCCGATGTCAATCGCCGCTCAGAGGCCGGTCAGGCATGCCTCATACTCAGCTTGATTATTGGAGGTTTTAAAATTGAATCGGAGGGAAATTTCTACGTGCACACCGTCATCGCTTTCCACTACAACACCGGCTCCACAACCTTTACTGTTTGATGACCCATCAACATAAATGGTCCAATGCGCTCGAGGTGTGGCTGGATCTGCCCCCGTCATTTCCACCATGAAATCTGCCAAAACTTAGGCTTTAATAGCTCCTCGAGGCTCATACAAAATTTCAAACTCAGAAAGCTCGATGGACCACTTAATCATCCTTCCAGCGAGGTATGGCTTACTGAGCACTGAACGGAGAGGTAGATCCGTTCTCACAAGTATTGGATGCACGTGAAAATACAGCCTCAACCGTCGTGAAGCCCACACAACTGCTAGAGCGGCCTTCTCTATCTTTTGATATCTGCTCTCGGCCCCCTGGAATGTTTTGCTGGTGAAGTACACTGGCCTCTGTCCCTCTGAAGTTTCTTTGACCAAAGCCACGCCTAAGGCCTCATCAGAAATTGCCAAATACAGGACTAGAGTCTCACAAGGGTCAGGTTTTACCAGTATTGGTGGACTTGAAAGCACGGCCTTAAGCTGCTGGAAAGCTTGCTCTTGCTCCTCTCCCCATTTGAAATTCTTGTGCTTCTTCAACACCTTATACAGAGGAAGGGATCTATGTGCCATTTTGGGCATGAATCAGGCCAAAGCGGCCACCTTCCCATTCAACGATTATACCTCCCTTAGGATCTTGGGGCTTTGCATATCCAGTATTGCCTGACACTTACCAGGGTTGGCCTCGATGCCCCGCTGGGTCAACATGAATCCCAAGAACTTCCCTGCTGGAATGGCAAAAGTGTACTTCAATGGGTTCAACCTCATGTTGTATTGTCGCAGCTGAGTGAACACTTGGAGCAAATCGTCAATGTGATCCCCTCCAGCGGGAGTCTTTGCGATGATATCATCGATATACACCTCTACCAGCTTGGTGTGCATGCCTTCGAATACTTTATTGATTATGCGCTGGTAGGTAGCACCGGCGTTCTTAGTCCAAACGGCATGACGGTGTAGCAGAAGACACCACGGTCATTGACAAAGGCCGTCTTTTCTTGATCTCCTTCCCACATCAGAATCTGATTGTACCCTGAATAAGCATCCATGAAACTGAGGTACTAATAACCAGATGAATCGTCTACCATACGATCAATGTTTGGGAGGGGATATGGATCCTTGGGGCAACATCGGTTAAGGTCCACGTAATCCGTACACATCCTCCACTTGCCATTGGCTTTTTGCACCATCACTACGTTAGAAAGCCAAGATGAATAACGAATCTCTTTTATAAAACCAGCTTTCAACAACTCCTCTGTTTACTCACACGCTGCCTTCTGCTTCTCCGGTCCTAACCTCTTCTTCTTCTGGGCAACCGGTCTCGTTTCTGGGTAAACAGCGAGTTTGTGGCAACAGAAATCAGGGTCCATCCCAGGCATGTCTGTTGCAGTCCATGCAAAAAGGTCTTTAAACTCCTACAAGAGAGCCAACAAGCGCTACTCCATGCCCGACTCCAGGTTATCATTAATGTGCGTGACCTTCTCTGGGGAATCCCCTAAGATGACATCCCTAGAACCACCGTCCGGTGTGGGCTTTGAGGGGTTAAGAGGGTCGATCTTCAATTCCGCCCTGGGGTCCAAGTCAATCAGACTGACAGACCCAGCCGTTGTTCCTCTGTCATTCAGCTTCCTCTTCTTATTGAACGCTTCCAACTTAACCATATTGAGGCTTAGATTATAACAGTATCGAGCCATCTGTTGATCACCTCTGAGGGAAGATACACAGTTGTCTTTACCAATGAATTTGATCAGGAGGTAGGGGGTAGACACAATTGCCTCTATCGCGTTCAAGGTAGGGCGGCCTATGATCCCGTTGTAAGGGGATTCCACATCGATCACTAGGATTCTCGATTTCACCATTCTCGCGCCAGGTTCACCTTCAAAAGAAATAAGGGTATCGAGATACCCTTTGGTAGGTTGCTTCGCCCCATTAAACGTTATGAGTTCTTGCGTATACGGCTGTAGATCTGCATCATTAAAACCCATTCTTTTGAAACAGTTATAAAAAATTACATCGCAAGAACTTCCCTGATCGACGAGGATCCTCTTCACATCTTTATTAGCTATGACAGCAATGATCACCACTGCGTCGTCTCCTCCTGGGATTATCGGGCCGAAGTCATCATCAGTGAATGCCACCGTCGGAGCTACCACGCCGTCCCTGAAAGGGCGGTTATCTCTAGGTTTGCCCTGTACAGACAAAATCATCCGGTGGTGATTTTTCCTGGCTGTGATTGATGCTCCTCCTCCTGCAAACCCTCCAGCAATCATCTCAATAACTTCACGCCTACCTTGCCTCTGCTGCTGAGGCATGCTGTCTTGTTGGGCTCCTCCAGCGATCACCACTCCTTTTTGCTTTTCAGCCGCAGTAAACCTTCTAACTAGGTTACGACTATTGTCACCCTCATCATCTGGATCTCTCCCCTTCTTGTCCATCCTGTCAGGCTCGTCTAAGGATTTTTCTCTGAACAGATATTGCTTTAGCTTTCCCTCTCTAATGAGGGTCTCCACAGTATTCTTCAACACTTTACACTCGTCTGTGTGGTGACCCGTCTGTTCATGAAAGGCGTAATATTTACGCGGGTTCCCAGGTCTTTTGACTGGGGGTGGCTTCCTTATACCAAAGACACTGAGCACTGGCCAGCCAACTTTCCTCAAGATTTGGGAATGCCTGGCATTCAGAGGAGTATAGTTGCTGAAAGACGAGACGCGCCTGTCTCGTTGATGAGGTCGAGCGCTTGCAAAGTCCTCTCTGAAGGCATGCTTTTCTGGTCTCACCCTCTCCTTCTCTCTCTGTGGCTGCTGAGGGGGCGCTGGAGGCTTCATTCTAGCTGCTGTAGCCTTTAGGTGCATTTCTATACCCACATATTTGGAAGCTTTCCTTCGAAACTCCTCGAAGGTTATCGGGGGGCTCTTTGCCAACGATAGGGCAAAAGCAGAACCAGGTTGCAAAGCCTCCACTACAATATGGAATTGTATGGCCTCCGTGAGGTTAGGGACCAACACAGCCTCCTTGTAGAATCTCTTCAGAAACTCCTTGAGAGTTTCAGTCTCTCCTTGCCTTATCTGAGCCAAGGTGTGAGAAGTCCTTGGGATGTCCCTGGAAATGACAAAGTGACTTTCGAACGCAGCTGCCATCTCTTCCTAGGAATCTATAGATCCTGAAGACAAGCTCTTGAACCAGCTAAGAGCCTCCTCCGTCAGGGTTCTGGGGAACATTCTACACATGACGTCTTCATCAGCTCCTAGATACATAGCCTCATAAACATAAGCATCTAGGTGCTTAGTGGGATTAGTTTCTCCATTGTATTTCCCGATCGACAGTGGCTGAGTCATTTGTAAGTGCTTAGGGATGACGACACTCATGAGTCTTCTCGAGAAAGGAACACTGAATCTATAAGTTCCAGAGGTCACCACCGCTTGCTCTCTTCTCCTGATGCTGACTCTATCACCAGAGTCTTGGGTCTGTTCCCTCTCCTCGTACGTAGGGATTTTCGAGTACTGGAGGGTCGTAGATCTTTCCCTCACAAATGCATGGTGAGCCTCTTCTGTATGGGACGTCACCCTGTCCCCAGCTCCTCTCTTCTCCCGCTTTAGCTCCATCAACTCCTTCCTCAGTTGTCTAATGACTTCATCACGAGGGTCAGGAGTTGCCACTGGTACCATCCTTCAGGTGTTGGTGACAGGAGATTTGAAGATGAGTCTCCTCCCAGTCTACTGGTGGGTCACGTCCTCTATATGACCATCAACAAAATCACGTCCATCACTTTCCATTCTGACGACCAAACTTCTACGAAAAGTGGGAATAACTCTAACGAGTCCCACTGGGCATGCCAATGAACTGGTCTGAATCGGGGTCAAGGATCCAGTGTGGGACCAGCCATAAAAGTATAGGTGTTTTAGGGTTTGTACACCGGTACAGTGGGTATCCGGTATTGTAATCTGGCCTTTCAGTGGGAGAAACCAGTCATGTTGTCCTGGAGATCCTTCACACCAATGTTTCATGTTGAAGAGAGGCGAAAAGTGGTGCCACCTGTAAAGATTCTCCGACGCTCAAGTTAGAAGAGTATAGGAAACTCAATAAATACTCAAGCAATACAATAGTAAAGGTGTGAGATAGAACAACGTAACCTTGCATGTGTATTGGAACATGCTATTTATAGTTGAACGTAGGAAATGAATCGTTAGATGCAAGTGGGTCCCTTGGTTCTGATAGCGTGCAGAGTGTGTTAATCAATAAGACTCAGTACTCAGAGTGTGTCAGGGGGTAGATCAATTATCAGAGTACAATCCTATGATAGGGATGGAGGATAATCACCTTTCCACATATTTCACTGACAATTTTACTTACTCTCTGAGGTAATTGACATAGACACATTTCGCTATGCGGGGTATCTTCGCTGATAAGTTATAAGGAACTCTTATCTCATTGTGATCCTAAGGCAAGCGGTTATACACGTCGTGGAAATGAGAACGGATAAGGTATCCATCGTAGAGAGGACGGGTGAAACATTTAATGAAGTGAGAACGGATACAGTGACAACGGATGACCGTTGCGGCACTGTCTTCCCGAGACACCGGATGTTCCTTTAAGAGGTCAGTCTGACGTCATAACTTTAGGGATCGGTATCCAGACCGGATCAGATGTCGTTAGACGTAGTTGGCCCTTTGAGATATAGAGAACCTTGGTTTTGGGAAAGGAATTCCCGAAGCCTAACACAATGGTATGAATTGGTGTTTTAGCAAGTCTAGGACTTGATATTGGGCTTATGGTAAGCTAGCAAATGTTTAGAATTATGAAGAATGCCTTGAGATGGCTTATTAATTGTATGAATGCATATGTATGTTGTGTAGATTATGTTCCGGACTATATGGCGGAGCTTTTGGAGTGTGCATTCAGATTTCGGCTCTTCCCTCGAGGTAGGAGAGGAGTTTACATTCAAATTGCATAAGTTATATAATTGATGATTATTGTATGTTATGATACTCATGTTTGGCTTGCCATGCTTATAGTGAAATGATATGAATGGCAATTACTGGCTATTGATGATGATATATATGTATGTATATATGATGATGATGAATGGTTAGCTATCCCTTGGAGGGAATGATGTGTTGTTGATAAACCATCCTTAAGGGGATGAAGCATATGTTTAAGAATTGAGAATTTATATGGGTGTTTGGTAAGAAATGTGATAGCCATTGTGATGGTATTGATGATAAGGTTGAAAGGTAATTCATAATCGAGGAACTCATAGAGTCAAATTATGTGTTATGTGATTTTGATGGCATGTGATAGTTCCAATAGCCTTTATATGTAGTTTATGACTTGTAGAAATTGGAATGGGCCAATTCCATTGAGAATAGGCCATTGAGTTGCACTAAAGTGCCTCAAAATGGGTAAAACGCATTTATGCGTATAAGTCACTCATTTTAAAGGATTTTTGAGTAAGGCCAGTGGCCACACGTCACAAATAATGTGTTTTAGCCTGTGTCAAAATTTGGTGACATTCCGATGTCGTTTGCATGAGTTTTGGTAGTTGAGAAGTTTATTTTGGCGTAAAATCTGCATAATTTTTGTAGAATGACAGGGCGTCGATTAGCCGCTAAGGTATAATCGATTACCAGGCCTCTGTCCTTCATCTAATCGATTAGGAATCATACTGTAATCAATTATGGACCGTCTTGAACCAATGTAATCGATTGCGTTCGAAGGTGTAATCGATTATGTACTAAAATAGAAACAAGGTAATCGATTACTCTAGTCCCATAATCGATTATGCACAACACCTGATACATTATACCACCAATAGAAGCATTGTAATCGATTAGCTCCTACCCGATAATCGATTGTCACTAGCTAAATTGATTAAATCAGCTTAGGATTTGCATCTTTACTTCTTTTGGGTACTTATCTTGTCCCCCTTGGACTTTTAGGCCTACTTGACAATTAAATGGAGTATTCTAAAACCTTCTTCCAATCCCATGTATACTTTTAGAGTAATTACGAGCGAATCCACTAGGGGAACATGTGTGGTTTGTCTTAGTGGTGATTAGGGAATGGCTTAAGGCCTTGGCGAGGTGTGTGTATGCCTATGTTATGTTATGAATACATATATGCTTCACCACTATGGATATATTGTGAATCTTGATGAAAAGTAAATGATGTGATTGTATGACACACCTTGGTTGACGATGGAACTAATAAGGGGACAATTGAATAGCAATGAGTTATTATAACTTAATGAATTTGAAAAAGTGTTAATGATGAATAAGAGTGAATGATGAATGATAATGTTGAATGAAGAGGGACGTTGTTGTTGAACACGCCCTAGAATGTTATTATTGATGGGCGTAGTGCTAATATGATTAATACAAGTATTGACTTGTATGTACAATATGCAATGATGATTGTTGAAATTATGTTTTGGGGTATCTTATTGGTTTCCATGCGTGGATAAATGCTATGATGATTGATATGCTATGATTGCCATATGGGGATTTATGAAAATGTGAATGTTGTGCCTTGAGGGGCCTTGTGATTGATTGTATGCCAATGATAATAAAAACCAAATATAAAATATGCCCCTAATTGAGAGGGTGAGATATCCTTGCGAGGTCGATTGACATATGCATTATTGCATTTTGCATTCATGGCATGGCATAACATTGAATATGTGGTTGCGATCACAATGATGAAAGATCCTGCAGGATTCTATGAAGGGAGTACCCCTTGCGAGGCGGGAAACCAACTTGATGATGATATGATATTGAGCCGGTGGTTGCGATCACCTGGTTGTAGAAAGTGAAAGGCCCTGCGGGGACCATTGTATGATGATGAGCCAGTGGTTGCGATCACTTGGTATTTGAAATGAAAAAGGGCTTGCGAGTTCCTATGATGCCCGTGGTTGTGATCACGAGGTGGGAGTACCCCTTGCGAGGCGGGAAACCATTATGAATTGTTGAACGTGGTTGCGATCACGAGAAAGCACCTTGCGAGGCTGCTAGAGGGAGTACCCCTTGCGAGGCGGGAAACCCATGCATATGAATGAATGATTATGGTGGTTGCGATCACCCGTTGTTATGAAATCGGATCCGTTGCATATGCATTAAACAGTTGACATATGGATTAGCCTTAAGAGCATGGCATTTGAGATGAGATGGCCACGAAAGATGATAAACCCCTTGCGAGGAGGAATGAAATAAAGATTTAATAAGATGATGATAATGATTGTGAATGCCCTTGTTGATAAGTGGCAATGTGATTGAGTTTGTGCTTGTGCTTGCTTATGTTTAAATTGCGATTCATGAGGCTTGTATGCCTATTATAATAATATGATGATGATTGAATGATAAATTAATGATTTTATAGCAAAGCACACATGATGATTATATGCATATGCACATGATCACAATATATTTATATTCGTCATTTTGAATGTATAACTCACTCTTCCATATGGTCTCCTTTTTAGCATTATGATGCAGGTTGCCATGGGATGAGTTCGGATTTTAAATCAAAGCTTTAGTGAAGGTAAATAGTGGTAGAGGAAGTGCCTTGGCCGACATCATTTGTGAACTATCATGTATTGAATTTATGAAATGAATAAGTTGCTTATGATGATATAGAGGATTTAGTGATTTTGGATATGTATAAGATAATCCCTTGAAATTGTGAATGGTGAATATAAATGTAGTATGTAAAGGATGATTTAATGTGTACTAGAAGGATTGAAATTGAATGATGAACATTGATGATTGTGGAAGTTGGGAGAAGATCCCCGTATGTATACGTATATATATATATATATATATAATTGTGTCTTAGGCAAGGCATGTGTATGTTGTGAGTGAATTAGACGAGCTTTATTTCAGTAGGTATATGTCGGATATTTGCATGCTTTGCCGAGCCTTTTCTCATATCGTCATATATGGGACTAGGCGTTTGCCCGGTATACACATTCTTCTTCCGTTGTAAATTCTATTATTTTTGTATACCGTTATGGGCAAGTTAGCTATCGATCCAGTCATATCTTATTAATTCGTACTCTTCGGTTTTCTGTGATTCGGGTTTCGGTGTGACATCGGACTTACTCTGGAACGTGCAAAATTTACTCACATTTTATTAATCATTATATTGATCACATCGGAATTCGAGTCCGAAAAACCGGGATGTTACAATAATAGGTCAATCTGAGAACTATTCTTAAATTGTTCCTAATCAAGTATTTATATGGAAACATATAAATATGTTAAGATTAGTGTGTGAGTATACTGATGATCTGATCTCATAGATCACAAATATGGATGATATCAAGTCTTCGCACAAGTACACTTTAAGAGTAATAGTGTACTAGACGGACACACCATGAGAACGTTACATGAATCGTGACATGAATGTCATAAAGGTTCTCAATGTGATAATGGTACATGTAGACCTTCAACCCGAAGTCATTATGATTCCTACATGAGACGTTTGTTGTTTTAATGCAATTAAATGTCATCTATAACAAAGTGATGATAAAGGTTGTAATTAGGTAGTGAATAAATCATGAGTGATATAAATGTGATTTGTCTCTCTTATGTGATAAAAGTGATATCTAAGGGTCACTTGATGGAGTGAGACTTAAGAAAATGCATGACCATGTTATGAAAATAAATATTAGATATTTATTTAAGAAAAGTCTACTCTGGTATCAAGTAAAATGAATTAGATCATACAAGAATGACGATGACCGTGCCTTGGGCTCAATTAGATATCTTGACAAAGGGACCAAACATATAAAGTTTATCACTTATAGGTTATTTTGATATTTATATTTGGATAATAATGTATTGCTAGATACAGCTTATTATATTATATTAAAAATTAAGTGTTTATATTTATAAACAAAATATATTTCTTATAGGGTCACATGCATAACGTAAGCCCGCTAGAGAATAACTTTTATTTTAGTTTGACTAAAATTAAAACTATTAGGCCTAACTCATTTAAAGTGGGTAAATAGCCCATTCATCGAGAGTGTTCATTAGGTCAGACCTAAGCATTATAAATAAAACATGAGATGCTTATTAGCTGCACGTTTGGGATACACTTATCTTCATAAAAGTTATGAAGGCTATGTTCTAACGAACTAGTATCCGGAGGTGCATTTTTTTGGAGTTTTTGCGTGGACTCCTTAAGGAAGAGACTATTATTGCTTTAGTTTGGCCTTGTACTACACTACAAGAGGTTAATATTAATAAATTTTAATTGTTATTGCTTGCTTTGAAGCACATGATTTACAAGTCCTCATGGGAATCCTTGTATTCTGCTACCTGACCCGATAGGATTCCCTAACAAATGAGTCATAAATGAGGAGTATTTATAGAGGTAGGTAAAAATTAAGTCCTACATGGTATTGTGTCAGTACGGATCCATAAATTATAGGAAAGACTGACACCTACATAAACATCCTTTACAAGTTGGTACCAATGTGCTCATGGCAGATAACTGGACCTCACCAAGGCATCGACTTACAGGGATTCTAGTTATTAGGATGGGGTACCTGTCGGGGCTCTCTAATACTGTTGTGTGCCTTATGTGGGGGTACACTTGCTTGGCTTGATAGTGATCTGGTGTCATGGATCGGGACCGGTATACGGACCGAATCATTTGCCCCCTAGCTTGTTGGGTGACCTCGAGGTTGCTTCAACAAGCTAAGTTATAATCCTATAGTGGAATGATGAACATAGAGTGTTCATGGATCTCAGCCAATGTGACACCTTTTAGAGGCATGGATTTTAAAATTGATGCTGGTCTTAATGTATTATATTGGTGTTAGTAGTGTCTGGACACGTGACCTATGTCAGTTGGTTGGTGACGATTCACTCCAATAGGTCTGTCAGACGACATACGAAGTGACACAACCCTTCTATGGGCTTGTCAGATGGTAGGTGAAACGACATGGCTCTTTAATGCTCCTGCGTAACTGCCGCTTGCCTTGCCTATAAAAGGAAGCTTAGTTGCATAGTAGAGGCACCTTGCTACTTAGATTGAAACGTTGCTCCAATCTTGCAACCTCTAGCCAATTTCATTTAGAGTTTTGGCTCATACAAAAGGAACCGCTCGTTGTGTTATACCAGGTAGTCATTCCGTTCTTCTTCTGTTTTAAGTGTTGTTTTTTTATTGCCTTAGGACAAAATGGTGAGTGAACATGAGTGAGGAGTCAATGAGAGGAATAATGCCGCCACCGACATGGTCAACAACATCATCCTAGCCAATCTACGAGTGTTGCTAACCCGTATCCATTCGACCTAGGGAAGTAAAGCTAGAGCGCTCGCTTGGGGTGGTAGGATAAGCCACTTAGCTTTAGGGAAAGGTCAAATTATCTGATAAGGACGAAGTCCACATTCAAACAAGAGTACTTAAAGAGATATGATACGTTTTTGGGTTCAGCAACAAATCCAGAAATAATTGCTTTGTTCGGGTTCAATAATAATGATGATTTATACCTTATTGATGATTTGACCTTTTATAGTTACATCTTTTTTTTTTGACCATACTATGAAGACAATGGTGTCTGATGTGAACTTTGGGACCCTCCCATACCGTGTGGTGGTTACAGACCCCGTTCATACGAACATCGTCGCACATCATATTAACCGGCTAGCTGCCAAGGCTCATAGCCCATATTGCCGGGTTTATGTTGATGTTAGGGAATCCCATTAGTGTCAGGTGTAACCTCCCAAAAATTTCAACCTCGTGTATAATAATCATCTTTAATCTAGTTCATTAATGAAATTATCCAGTTATATTAACTTTCTACATAAGTTTGGCTGCGAATTGAAGCTTCTTTTGATTCGTTCAAGTAGATTTCTATAGTATTAACCTTTGGTAGCACTCTGATTGAAACATTACCAAGTAAAATGTTGGTGAGCAAGAAATTCCGAGTGAAACAGGTCAAAAATAAGACTTTCCGAGTGAATAAAAGATCTGTTTCCGAGTGATGTTGAAATTCTGAGTGAATAATGAAATTCTGAGTGAAGGTTATGTCTTCCGAGTGAGCTACGTCCTGGACAGGACCTTCCGAGTGAGAGATCTCCCAGTATGAAATTCCGAGTAGTCGAGTCCGAGTGGAAGTTTCCGAGTTCAGTCTAACTCGTTCCGAGTCGAGCCCCTCCGTGTGTGTAATTCTGAATGGGGATAGCACCGATAGGGGATACATGGTGTGTTTGTCCAGAAGTATTCTAGAATAACTTCACTCGTGTGAAAATGAAAGGAAGTCGGTTTTTGGAATAAATTACCGAGTGAAAAACTGAGTGAGAAAGGACTCGGTCTAGATTATTTTGCCGAGTGGAAACCTGAGTGAGTGATGGTCAGTCTTGGTATTAATTTGCCGAGTAAAAGATCACACAAGAGAAGAGTCGGATTTGAAATAATTCACCGAGTGAAGAACGATCAGGCGTTGAGTCGGTGTGAGGGTGAATTGCCGAGTGAATAACTGATCGAGTGATAGGTCAGTTTTAATGTAAATTACCGAGTAAAGGACTGTTTGAGATGACTCGGACTTGGAATGAATTGCTAAGTGAATGACCGATTAAGTGTTAAGTCGGCGTTAGGATGAATTACCGAGTGAATGATCGACCGAGTGATAAGTCGGTTTTTGTGTAATTTGCCAAATGAAAGACTGAGTGAGTGTGAAGTCGGTCCTGGAATGATTTAGCTGGGTGAAGGACCGAATAGGAGGAACCGGTTCTAGAACAGGTTCACTGAGTTAAAACCGAGTATTGAGAAGGACGACCTCTGGTCGGATTCCGCTCAAGCGAGTGGATACCTCGCTCAGGCGAGCGAGTGTGGAATTAGATACTGGCTCGATTTCGCCCGAGCGAGCTGAGGCGCTCAAGCGAGATGGGCTGTCTCGCTCAAGCGAATGTGGGCCTCGGTTGAGCGAGTGACCTCCCTGTTGGAATTTTTCCCTTCTTTTCTCTCGGTTCTGATTATATTGGCCCTCCTTACCTTATATTGAATAATATTTGAGGGAATGCATAGATATATATATATATGCATCCCCAGAATACCGAACCAGTGCCAGAATCTATCTTTTACACCAATCTTGTCATTTATATATATATATATATATTAATATATTTTCCTTCAATTATACAAGGCTCCAGTAGGTAGGCGGTGGTAAAAGTCAAAATATAACTCATTTCTCATCTAAATCTCTATTATTTCCATAATTGATGCACCAAACCTCCAGTCACGAGAAAGCTTGTCCCCCCCACTTGTTTTATACATTATTAAACCAATACCACACCTTTTTCCAAGTCTGAATTCTCAGAACAACAAAAATTAGTAAAAGTCTCTCTTTCTCATTCCTTCTTTACGTACAAGCCACTCTGATTCAAAACTAGGACAATTTTTCAACTAATCTAAAACCCTTCATCAAGGTAAGAGGGGATAGGGTTGTGAATAAATATGGAAGAGGTAGAATTGTATGCTGTCCTAGGAGTTTCCAGAATTATTTTCGTATCTTGTTGCTCAATTTTGAAGCTGAAAACGTGTGAATTTGATTCTAACTTTTTCATCAAAGTTGTAGATCTTTTTGCTATGTAAATGTTGAGACCTGAATCGACTGATTTGGATATGTATAGCAAAAGTTATAGCCAAAATACTACAACATGTCTGTTTGGAATACGTATCTTATATTTTGTGTATATATTAATATTCTGGGCATTATACATGCATAATTAGACTTTGATGTCTTCACAAAAGTTGTATATATTTATGTTATGGATCTATAGAAAGTGGTTTCAAGTTAAAAGGATATTTGTAACTCTACTTATGCCTAAAATACAGAAGTATGTTCATGCTGAAAATCCGCTAACATGAATTACGAATTTTATTTTTAAAATTGGGAATTTTGTGGGGAGAATTAGTGTTCAGTGTCTTCATAAAAGTTTTAGATATTTGTGTTATGAGTAATTTAGAACTAGTCCCATGGGAAAATTATTTTTGTAGCTCCAGAAACGTTGAAAATACCAACATATGTACGTTTTGTTACTTTCTTTGAGATGGTTTGATATATTGTGAATATGTGATGTTTCTGTTTGGAATTTGAAAATATGGTCTGCATGAAAGTTGTAGATAATTTCATTATGGAACTACATAAAGTGGAATTACTTAAAAAGGATTTGATTTTCTCACATTATGGTCGTTCTACTAACATATGTTGCTGTTGAAAAATTCTGAAATTTACTTATAATGGCTTTTATGGATGAAAATGATATTCTCCATATGAGTAATGATTTATTATTGAATTATTGAGAAACTATGGATTATTATGGATGTTATTGAGTGTCCTATACATGTCATACAGTATGTATATCTTTGTCATGAATACTTATGAATGACTAAATTAATGTATACATGAATGCCTTGTGGTTTATTAAGATATATTGTTGAAACAGTAAATCCATGATTCTGAAAATTAATATATGTGATGTGTCATTTGAGGACTTGTGGTTTTCCAAGTGATTTTGGAAATATTGATATCATGGTATGTTAAATCGATAAAGAGAATTAAAGGCATTCATGCATCATAGGCATATGGACGCACCATGGAATTTAGGGGTTCCATGATTGCCTACCCTGGTGGGGGGTTACTCTATGATGAGTTTAAGCCCTATTTTCGTAGGAGCCATGAGGGTGTAGGGATTCATGGTTATGCAAATTCCTACTTGTATACTTATTTTCGCAGGAGCTATGAGGGTGTAGGGATTCATGGTTATGCTAATTCCTACTTGTGTCTCTATGAGACGTTTTACTGCAGTATTCCCACCAAACCAAATGGATCCAGCATGACATCATTCGACTAAGTTAAAGAGTTATTAAATATAAATGAAATTGTTTGGCATATTCATCATATCATTATGGTTTGTTGATTGTGTTTGTGCAATTTTATTCATTTTATATTTATTCTATATTGTGTCTCACTCTTACATTAATTTTTATAGTGCATGCTACACAGAATGACGAGTGATGCCATGAATGAAGCTTTTATGAAATATTGCTAGGACTTTGGCTTCATTTTAATTTAATGGGTTGTAATAGTATATTGTACTCTGTACTGTTATTTTATATTGTTTCCGCTATAGAAATGTTTTTATGCTTTAATTGTTCCCGACTAGTATGCATGATAATATTCCGTATTTATCAACTTTTACATGACTTCAGAATTTAAATTACGAGTTCCAAAATGATTCTTTAAATGCGAAAAAATTTATTCGGGAAAAATTATTATGGACGTCATATTTGTGGTATCAGAGCATTTTCAAAAATTCAGGACCAATTGCTATGACATGTATTGATATACTACGTTAATTGTTTGATTACTTGCTTGATAGTATGTTAAGTATGTGCTATATGAATTGTTGCTTGATTGATAAATTGTAAATTACTTATGGTTATGTTATGATCTTATAATTATATATGAAATATCTTTTCCCTTAGAGTTAGTATAAACCAACTACGAATGTAGGATGGCAAGAAACAATAACGACGCTATGGCAGCCGCTTTCAACCACTTGGCTAAGGCTATAGAGAGGCAAAATCAACCAAGAAGTGCTGGAGGACTTGACGGATTAGATCACTTCCTAAAAAAGAAGCCATCACAATTCAAAGGAGGCTATGATCCAGAGGTAGCATACCTATGGGTTAAGGAAATGGAACACATTTTCCAAGCCTTGCCCTACACAGAATTCAAAAGGGTGGAGTATGCCACCTACATGATGGTTGAAGAAGCAGAAAACTGGTGGATACATGCCAGAACTCGTATGATTGAGACTGACAGACCTTTGGACTGGATCAACTTCAGAGATTATTTTCTGGAGAAATATTTTCTAGCGAGTGTGAAGATCCGAAAAGAACTAAAATTCATGGAGCTGAAACAAGGCTGAATGTCTGTTGGTGAGTATGCTGCAAAATTTGAAGAATTATCTCTCTTTTATCCTCCTTTCCAACAGGCTGGTACTGAAGCCTCAAAATGTGTCAAGTTCGAGAACGGGTTAAATCTTGAAATCAAAGAGGCTATCGGTTATCAAGAAATTCGGAGTTTCCCCATCTTGATCAATAAATGCCGAATTTTTGAAGAAAACCACCAAGCCAGATTGGCATAAGAAAAGACTAATAGACAACTGAGACCTCAATCAGTTGCCTTCAAAAGGAAAGGGCCATTCTATCCAAATTGTTTCAAGGGAGGATCTTCATCATCTTCTCAGAGACGCAACAATCATATGAATATCAAATGTCATAATTGCGGAGGTAATCACCATATACGTGATTGCAACAGAGATATCACTTGCTTTCGTTGTAATCAGAAAGGTCACATCAGTCCAAATTATCCTCAGAACCGTAAAAACAACAACAATAACACTATGAATCATCAAAGAGGTTCTAATTATCAGGGAGGTCATGGAGGAAACACGCGTGCTGTTCAACCTCCAAGATAGAATAAGGAGTCAACAGACCAGAGATTACCACCAGCAACAGGAAGAGTCTTTGCCATCAGCGGTTTAGAGGCAGACCAAGCAGACGACCTTATGCAAAGTAAGTGTGAGATCAATGGTACCATTTTAACTGTGTTGTTTGATTCTGGTGCTACACATTCTTTTATTTCTGAGGAGCGTGTTAGACGTCTTTAATTACCTGTGAAGTCTATGATATATGATCTGACTGTTTCCACTCCCACCAGTATACAACTTAGGACCACTAAGGTGTGTAGCGATTGTTCTGTGTTCATAGAAGGTAGAAACTTTCTTGTCAATCTTGTTTGTTTACCTTTGAAGGATCTGGAAGTAATTCTAGGGATGAACTGGTTATCGGCGAATCGAGTCTTGGTGGACTGTTATAACAAGACCGTGATACTTCCATCAGAAGAAAATCCTATTTCTGACAACCTCAAGATCTTTGCCTTAAAAGGTGAAATTCAATTGTTTGCCTTGTTTACTCTTTCCAAAGGAGATGGTGAATCTAAAGAAATCAAGATCCCAGTCGTCTCTGAATTCCCTGAAGTATTTCTAGAGAATGTCTCAAGTTTACCTCCAGAACGTGAGATAGAATTCTTAATTGACTTAATTCCAGGAGCAGAACCAGTGTCTAAGGCTCCATATCGTATGTCACCTATTGAACTGGCAGAACTAAAAAAGAAAATTGAACAGTTGTTGGAGAAACACTTCATTAGGCCCAGTGTGTCACCATGGGGAGCGCCAGTATTGCTCGTCAAGAAGAGAGATGGAAGCATGAGATTATGTGTAGATTATCGTCAGTTGAATAAATTGACGGTGAAGAATAAATATCCTTTACCCAGAATAGATGATCTAATAGATCAATTGAGAGGTGCTACAGTATTTTCCAAGATTGATCTACGATCAGGTTATCATCAGATTCGTGTCAAGTCTGAAGATGTACCAAAGACAGCCTTTTGAACGCGCTATGGTCATTACGAGTATCTTGTGATGCCTTTCGGAGTGACCAATGTCCCAGCTGTATTCATGGATTACATGAATCGAGTGTTTTATCCCTACTTGGATTAATTTGTTATCATCTTCATTGACGATATTTTGATTTATTCTAAAACTTAGGAGGAGCATGAAAAGCATCTTCGAGTAGTATTGTAGATTCTGAAGGAGAAGTAGTTGTATGCTAAGTTATCAAAATGTGAGTTTTGGTTGAAAGAGGTAAAATTCCTAGGCCATGTAATCTCAAGCAAAGGAGTGTCTGTGGATCCTTCTAAAATTGAAGCTGTAACAAACTGGGAAAGACCTACGTCAGTTACTGAGATACGAAGCTTTCTAGGGTTAGCTGGTTATTATCAGAGATTCATTGAGGGGTTTTCTCGAATTGCCTTACCAATGACTCGTCTGACCCGGAAGAATCAACCTTTTTCTTGGACTCCACAATGTGAGAAAAGTTTCCAGGAACTAAAAACGAAGCTTACGTCTGCTCCAGTTCTAACTTTGCCTAATCCACAAGAAGACTTTGTGGTTTATTATGATGCTTCTAAGATGGGTTTAGGTTATGTTTTGATGCAACAATGAAAGGTGTGTAACATCCCAAGTTTTGTAATATTTAGCAAATTCATTTATGAAGGACTAATAAAGAAATTCTGAATGAAATTCTGAGTGAATGATGTTTGAAATGTGATATTCTGAGTGAATAGGGTATGATACCGAGTGAAGTAAGACCGAGGAACTTATCTCCGAATGGAAATAAGATGTTTCCGAGTGAAACATCATTAAGCAAATTATTTCTAAGTTAAGAAAATAGTATCCGAATGAGGCACTTTCGAATAAGGAAATCCGAGTGAAACAGTTCTGGATGGAGTATCTCTGAATTGAAACTTTTTAAGTAAAATGTTTCTAAGCACGACATTTCCGAGTGGAATGATACCGAGGGATGATGGTCGGTCTTGGAATTAATTACTGAGTAAAAGACCACACGAGAAAAGAGTCAATTTTGAAATAATTCGCTGAGTGAAGATCGATCAGATGCTGAGTCGGTGTGAGGGTGAATTACCAAGTGAATGACCGACCGAGCGATAAGTCAGCTTTAATGTAAGTTGTTGAGTGAAGGACCGAATAAGAGGAATCGGTTCTGGAATGACTTTCCCAAGTGCAAAACCGAGTGTTGGGTCAGGTTTCGCTTAAGCGAGAGGATACCTCGCTCAAGCGAGTAAGTATGAAATTCGTTACTAGATATTTCTCGCCCGAGCGAGTGGCTATTAGGAGGGAGTCTCGCTCGAGCGAAAGCATGGAAATGGTTACTGGGCAGTTCTCGCTCAAGCGAGAGCGGTTTGCTCAAGCGAGAATCAGGTCTGATGCTTTGCACGTCAACCTGTTCTTCTATCTTCTAGTAAAGTCTTTTTCTGATATTTTTCTAAGTATGGGACCCTCTCTAATGTGCTGTCCCTTTTTATTAAATGCTTACTCCTTATTCAGCATCTGAAGAAAAGTACAACAGATATCTTTTAATCATTCATGTCTCTTTGCATGAATGATATAAATACCAATTTCCACTATTGGAAAAGTTTAGAAAAACCTTTGAAAGAAAAGATATCATCTGTAATCATCCTCTTCCAAATACTGCTGAAAAAGCCATTAACGAAGAAGGAATCAGTCTTCATTTCTTCTTTTATAAAGAAAACACTAGATTAGCACAAAGCTGAGATTCCAGTCGGAATTCGCAAGCTGTGAATTGGATAAAGTTTTAAGTGTTGCAAGAGCTCTTAATTCCAGGTAGGGGGAGCATTCCATTTCAAATAAATAGTTTATGAATGGATGTGGGGTGATACTATTATGTTATATATGTGTGTCGTGTGTTTTGATACCCCATTTGTGTAATGCTTTACGTTTTTATATATACATATATATGTTCCATTTATATTTCTGATGTTGATATTGACAGTGATATGAGATTGATGATGAGTATGGGAATTTTTCATAATATCAATGTATATGCTTGAGATGCATGAGTGTGAGACATGTTGTGATATTCATAAAAGACCTTGGGTGGGACTCAAGAAAACCTCTTGAGCAGGGCTCGGGGTTTGGCCCGTAATACCGAGTAGAGGACCGCTATCACTCTGGGAGTGGTACTCGGTATTGCATTGGGGGCGTAGAGCGGTTTGGTACTTGTAAAATGGACGAATTAGCAGAGTGCTGAATTATGGCTTGGGGAGCCAGTGTTGCAACACAAAACTAACAGTCTTAATGGATCCATTTATTTGAGCATGGATATGCACTAATTCTTGTGTGTATGCCTTGATTACTGATAGGAAATGCTATATATGTTGTACGACTCAGTTGTGGTAAGTGTATAGTTATGGATTGGACCTTTAATCCAATTCAATAACTATTATTTGATGTGTTTATGCTCACCCCCTACTCATTATTTTTGCAGTGGATAGAGGACATGGTGATGGCATTTGAAGTCACTCGACCGACTGGAGCATTATGTATTAGTATGCACTATACATAGTGTACATAGTAAACTGGGTAGAAGCCTTGGCCGGCTCTTGTGTTTACCGAGTGAAATATTGATTACCGAGTGATAAAATTTTTATATTATGTAATGGCCGGTCGGCTTTTGTACTGTGACAATAATATTGTTAATACAAATTTTGTTTTAATCATGAAATGGTTTATGAAAAGTCTATTTATGTTTAAATTGCATTCTAATGGATCAGTCGATTTGATGAGGAATCGGTAATTTTAATGACTGAACCTGATCTCTATTGGAAAATTTAAATTATTTGCGAAAAATTTATTTGATTTACTAAAAAATTAATTTAAAAATTAAGGATGTTATATTTGGTATCAGAGCAAGACTTGAAAAAGTCCAAGGCCAAGGTTAAGCTACTAAATGCTATGATCGAGTGAAGCCATATCACTGTTGTTGTGTAATGTAGTTAAAGAAATAAACCATAAATAAATTGCTTTCATAACCATGAGTGGTACTAAAGTATGATAATTATTTCAGGATAAGAATGGACCCTCATGGTATGGACGCAATGGCTGCTGCCTTTCAGCGTGTGGCTGATATTCTAGAAAGGCAGAATCAGCCCCAACTGAGTAACAATCAAAGTATTGATTGTTTCTTGAAAAGAAAGCCGACTGAATTCCATGGAGGACTTCAGCCTGATCAAGCCTATGCTTGGATACAGAACTTAGAACGAATCTTTGATAGTTTGCAGTGCTCTGAAGCACAGAAGGTGGAGTATGCTGTTTTCATGCTTCGAAAAGAAGCTGAAAACTCGTGGAGAATGGCAAGAAGCCGATTGGTTGCCATGGAGATTGAACTGAATTGGGAAAATTTCAAGGAATGCTTCCTTGAAAAGTATTTCCCAAATACTGTTAGGAGTTAAAAGGAGTTGGAATTCATGGAAGTCCGACAGGGCAATATGAGCGTTGAGGAGTATGCAGCAAAGTTTGAGGAGCTGTGCCTGTTCTATCCTCTTTCCAGATGCCAGGTACAGAAGGTTCGAAATGCATCAAATTTGAGAGTGGTTTGAACCCAAAGATTAAGAAAGCTTTTCGACACCAGGAGATTAGAAGCTTTCCGATCCTTGTTAATAAATGTAGAATATATGAGGAGGATGATAAAGCTTTAACCGACTCGAGTAGTAAGTTGGATAGTTCTTCAAGGTTACCACCAATCAGCTTTAAAAAGCAAGGAAAGTCTGTGAGAGGAGAATCTTCCTCTAAATCTGGAGGTCGGGGAAATGCTGGTGGCCGACTGGTGAATAAACCGAGAGACATCAAATGCTATAGATGCGGGGGTAGTCACTATGCTCGGAACTGTGACAAAGATGAGGACGTTATTTGTTACCACTGCAACGAGAAAGGACATGTCCATCCTAACTGTCCTTTTCTCCAAATAACTGAATCACGTACCAGTGTAAACCGTGGAGGCTTCAGAGGACGAGGCCATGGAAACGGTAACAGAGGAGGAAGAGGCAATGGGGAACGCAACAATAATTCTATGATGCCAAGGAACGATCGGGCTGGGAGTTCTAGTACACCGACGGTAGGCCGAGTGTATGCTACCACTGTAGAAGAAGCTGCTCAAGCCCATGATTTGGTTCAAAGTAAGTGTTTATTTGGAAATACTACTCTTGACGTGGTGTTTGACTCGGGTAAAACTCACTCATTTATTTCTAATGATTGTGTCATGCAAATGACATTACCTGTTGTTACTATGAATCGGCCATTAAAAGTGTCTAATCCGACTGGTGCAAAATTGTGGACTTCCATGATGTGTGAGAACGTATCTTTCACTCTCGGTGATAGGGATTTTACTGCTAATATAATATGTCTACCTTCGAGAGGTCTTGACATCGTTCTCGGTATGGATTGATTATCAGCCAATAAAGTCCTGGTTGACTGTCAGAATCGGCAAGTAATATTTCCTAAACAAAAAGCTGATGAATATGAAATCAAAGGTATATCTCAACTGCTTATGCTGTTTTGTATGGTTGATGGGAAGAGTGAGTCTCGAATCCGAGACATTCCTATTGTTTGTGATTTTCCCGAGTTATTCCCAGAGGATGTACCTGGTGTTCCTCCCGATAGAGAGATTGAATTCTCTATTGATTTAATCCCTGGAGCCGAACCAGTTTCTA
The DNA here is from genome assembly GCA_037962975.1 of Clitoria ternatea. Classification (NCBI taxonomy): domain Eukaryota; kingdom Viridiplantae; phylum Streptophyta; class Magnoliopsida; order Fabales; family Fabaceae; genus Clitoria; species Clitoria ternatea. The sequence continues at coordinate 148,507,507 of CM075671.1, forward strand.
GAGCTCCTTATAAAATGTCCCCGATTGAGCTGGCTGAACTAAAGAAACAAGTTGATGAACTACTCAAAAAATAGTTTATCCGATCGAGTGTGTCACCGTAGGGTGCTCCGGTGTTACTCGTCAAGAAAAAGGATGGTAGCATGCGGTTATGTATTGATTACCGCCAACTGAATAAGCTGACTATCAAAAATAAATTCCCATTGCCTAGGATCGACGATTTAATTGATCAGCTACGTGGTGCGTCGGTCTTTTCAAAAATTAACTTACGGTCGGGATACCACCAGATTCGAGTGAAAGCTACCGATATTCCTAAAACGGCATTCAGGACCCGGTATGGACACTATGAATACGTGGTAATGTCGTTCGGAGTGACAAATGCTCCGGCTGTGTTCATGAATTATATGAACAATATCTTTCATTCTTACTTGGATAGGTTTGTGGTGGTATTTATTGATGATATATTAATTTATTCAAAGTCTTATGAAGAACATAAAGAGCATCTCCGATTGGTACTCCAAGTGTTAAAGGAGAAGAAATTGTTTGCCAAATTGTCTAAGTGTGAATTCTGGGTGGATAGAATTCAATTCCTGGGTCACGTTATTTCCAGAGAAGGTGTCTCGGTATATCCTTCAAAGGTCGAAGCTGTAATGAATTGGGAGAAGCCTAAGTCAATAACTGAAGTCAGAAGTTTTCTGGGTTTAGTCGGTTACTATTGGAGATTCATTGAGGGGTTCTCCAAAATCGCTTTACCATTGACTAAGCTAACCCGGAAAGATGTTCCTTTTGTGTGGTCATCCAAGTACGAGTAGAGTTTTCAAGAATTAAAAATCCGATTGACATCTACTCCTGTATTGGCTTTGCCAAATTTGTAGGAAAGCTTTGTAGTTTTCTGTGATACATCCAGACTTGGCCTAGGAAGTGTACTGATGCAGAATGGCCGGGTGATTGCTTACGCTTCATGACAGTTACGACCACACGAGCAAAACTACCCAACTCATGATCTGGAATTGGCAGCAGTGGTCTTTGCACTGAAAATTTGGAGCCACTATCTTTATGGCTCTAAGTTTAAAGTATATAGTGACCATAAGAGTCTGAAATATTTGTTCGATCAAAAGGAATTAAATATGAGGCAGAGAAGATGGATTGAATTCTTGAAAGATTATGAGTTCGATTTAAAATACCACCCAGGAAAAGCTAATGTGGTAGCCGACGCATTGAGTCGGAAGTCCATTCACATGGCGACAATGATGGTTAAAGAGATGGAGTTGCTTGAACAATTCTGAGACATGAATTTGCAAGTGGATATGTCTTCGTCTCAAAAAGTGACTCTCGGAACATTAAAGATAGCTAATGAATTTTTGAAGACTGTTTATGTACAGCAAATGACCGATTCTTATTTAGCCGAGATGAAAGAAACTCAGACTAAAGGTAAAGATTTATTTTTGACTGAGGGCTTAGACGGTATTTACCGAGTGAAGGGGCAGATTTATGTACCTGACTCGGAAAACTTACGACAATTGGTGCTTAACGAGGCATATAAAAACATTTTAAGTATTCATCCGGGTATTACTAAGATGTATCATGATTTGAAATTGCATTTTTGGTGGCCCGAAATGAAGAAGGATGTAGTCGACTTTGTGGCCCATTGCATAATTTGTCAAAAAGCAAAGGTTGAGCATCAAAAACCGACCGGTGGTTTACAACCTTTAGAAATTCCCGTGTGGAAGTGGGACACAATAGCTATGGATTTTGTAATGGGACTACCAAGGACTCGGAATGGTCATGATGCTATTTGGGTTATCGTGGACCGATTGACAAAGTCTGCACACTTTTTACCGATTAACATGAGTTATTCCTTGCCAAGGCTAGCACAATTGTACATTAGCGAAATAGTCCGATTACATGGTGTTCCATCTTCGATTGTGTCGGATAGAGATCCGAGATTTACTTCCCGATTTTGAGGAAGTCTACATCAGGAGTTAGGTTCGAAGCTCCGATTGAGTTCGGCCTATCATCCTCAAATAGATGGGCAATCAGAGCGGACTATTCAGAGTTTAGAAGACTTGTTGAGATCCTGTGTGCTAGAGCATGGTGGGAGCTGGGAACAATACCTTCCATTGGTCGAATTTACTTACAATAATAGCTATCATAGTAGCATAGGTATGGCTCCTTATGAAGCTTTATATGGAAGAAAATACCGAACTCTTCTTTGCTGGTCGGAATCGGGCGAAAATCTAATGTTAGGACCAGAGATTGTGCAGCAGACCTCTGAGTAAATCCAAATGATCAAGGACAAAATGAAAGCATCCCAAGACCGTCAAAAGAGTTATTATGATAACCGGATGAAGCTGATTGAATTTCAGATCGGTGATAAAGTCTTTTTAAAAGTCTCTCCAAGCAAAGACGTTGGAAGAGCATTGAAAAACAAGAAGTTGAGTCCAAAATATATTGGTCCGTATGAAATATTAAAGAGAGTCGGACCAGTAGCCTATCAAATTGCATTGGCTTCTCATTTAGCAAATTTACATAGCGTATTTCACGTTTCTCAATTGAAGAAGTACTTGCCAGACCCTACTCAAGAAATGCCAGATGATGATGTTAAAATTCAAGAAAACCTGACCACTATAGCCGAGCCCACTAGTATAGTGGACCAATCAGTAAAACGATTGAGAAACAAAAATGTTCAATTGGTCAAGGTTACATGGCAGCAAGATCAGAGTATCATGCATACTTGGGAACGAGAAGATGCTATGAGGGAACAATATCCCAAGTTATTTCGTTGATGTATAATTTTTGTATTTAAATTTCAAGGACGAAATTATTGTAGGAGGGGGGAAATATAACATCCCAAGTTTTGTAATATTTAGCAAATTCATTTATGAAGGACTAATAAAGAAATTCTGAATGAAATTCCAAGTGAATGCTGTTTGAAATGTGATATTCCGAGTGAATATGGTATGATACCGAGTGAAGTAAGACCGAGGAACTTATCTCCGAATGGAAATAAGATGTTTCCGAGTGAAACATCATTAAGCAAATTATTTCTAAGTTAAGAAAATAGTATCCGAATGAGGCACTTTCGAATAAGAAAATCCGAGTAAAATAGTTTTGGATGAAGTATCTCTGAATTGAAACTTTTTAAGTAAAATATTTCCAAGCACGACATTTCCGAGTGGAATGATACCGAGAGATGATGGTCGGTCTTGGAATTAATTACCGAGTGAAAGACCACACGAGAAAAGAGTCGGTTTTGAAATAATTCGCCGAGTGAAGATCGATCAGATGCTAAGTCGGTGTGAGGGTGAATTACCAAGTGAATGACCGACCGAGCGATAAGTCAGCTTTAATGTAAGTTGCTGAATGAAGGACTGAATAAGAGAAATCGATTCTAAAATGACTTTCCCAAGTGCAAAACCGAGTGTTGGGTCAGGTTTCGCTTAAGCGAGAGGATACCTCGCTCAAGCGAGTAAGTATGAAATTCGTTACTGGATATTTCTCGCCCGAGCGAGTGGCTATTAGGAGGGAGTCTCGCTCGAGTGAAAGCATGGAAATGGTTACTGGGCAGTTCTCGCTCAAGCGAGAGCGGTTCGCTCAAGCGAGAGCGGTTCGCTCAAGCGAGAATCAGGTCTGATGCTTTCCACATCAACCTGTTCTTCTACCTTCTAGTAAAGTCTTTTTCTGATATTTTTCTAAGTATGGGACCCTCTCTAATGTGCTGTCCCTTTTCATTAAATGCTTACTCCTTATTCAGCATCTGAAGAAAAGTACAACAAATATCTTTTAATCATTCACGTCTCTTTGCATGAATGATATAAATACCAATTTCCACTGTTGGAGGAGTTTAGAAAAACCTTTGAAAGAAAAGATATCATTTGTAATCATCCTCTTCCAAATACTGCTGAAAAAGCCATTAACGAAGAAGGAATCAGTCTTCATTTCTTCTTTTATAAAGAAAACACTAGATTAGCACAAAGCTAAGATTCCAGTCGGAATTCGCTAGCTGTGAATTGGATAAAGTTTTAAGTGTTGCAAGAGCTCTTAATTCCAGGTAGGGGGAGCATTCCATTTCAAATAAGTAGTTTATGAATGGATGTGGGGTGATACTATTATGTTATATATATGTGTCGTGTTTTTTGATACCCCATTTATGTAATGCTTTACGTTTTTATATATACATATATATGTTCCATTCATATTTCTGATGTTGATATTGACAGTGATATGAGATTGATGATGAGTATAGGAATTTTTCATAATATCAATGTATATGCTTGAGATGCATGAGTATGAGACATGTTGTGATATTCATAAAAGACCTTGGGTGGGACTCAAGGCAACCTCTTGAGCAGGGCTCGGGGTTTGGCCCGTAATACCGAGTAGAGGACCGCTATCACTCTGGGAGTGGTACTTGGTGTTGCATTAGGGGCGTAGAGCGGTTTGGTACCTGTAAAACGGACGAATCAGCAGAGTGCTGAATTATGGCTCAGGGAGCCAGTGTTGCAACACAAAACTAACAGTCTTAATGGATCCATTTATTTGAGCATGGATATGCACTAATTCTTGTGTGTATGCCTTGATTACTGATAGGAAATGCTATATATGTTGTACGACTCGGTTGTGGTAAGTGTATAGTTATGGATTGGACCTTTAATCCAATTCAATAACTATTATTTGATGTGTTTATGCACACCCCCTACTCATTATTTTTGCAGTGGATAGAGAAAATGGTGATGGCATTTGAAGTCACTCGACCGACTGGAGCATTATGTATTAGTATGCATTATACATAGTATACATAGTAAACTGGGTAGAAGCCTTGGCCGGCTCTTATGTTTACTGAGTGAAATATTGATTACCGAGTGATAAAATTTTTATATTATGTAATGGCCGGTCGGCTTTTGTACTGTGACAATAATATTGTTAATACAAATTTTGTTTTAATCATGAAATGGTTTATGAAAAGTCTATTTATGTTTAAATTGCATTCCAATGGATCAGTCGGTTTGATGAGAAATCAGTAATTTTAATGACTGAACCCGATCTCTATTGGAAAATTTAAATTATTTGTGAAAAATTTATTTGATTTACTGAAAAATTAATTTAAAAATTAAGGATGTTATAAGGTGGTTGCCTATGCTTCTAGGCAGTTGAGACCACATGAAATGAACTACCCGACGCATGATCTAGAATCGGCTGTGGTGGTATTTGCTTTAAAAATCTGGAGACACCATTTGTATGGAGTCAAGTTTGAGGTGTTCAGTGACCACAAGAGCTTAAAGTATTTGTTCGATCAGAAGAAATTGAACATGAGGCAGCGAAGGTGGATGGAGTTTCTTAAAGATTATGATTTTGATTTGAAGTACCATCCAGGAAAAGCAAATATGGTAGCAGATGCACTTAGCAGGAAATCCATTCATATGGCATCTTTAATGGTAAAAGAGATGGAGATGAGAGAACAGTTCAGAGATATAAACTTGGGTGTGGAGATGAAATCTTCAAAAAGTATGACTTTGGGGACTTTGAAGATAACCAATGATTTTCTAAAGCTGATAGGTGAAAGGCAGACAGAGGACTTACAATTACGTAAATTGAGAGAGTTGCAGGCGAATGGAAAGGATATGGGATTACAAGAAGGATTAGATGGAATTTGGAGGATTAGAAGCAGAATTTGTGTGCCAGATGATGTTGATCTAAGAAAGACAATCCTAGAAGAAGCACATAAAAGTATGTTAAGTATTCATCTTGGATCAACTAAGATGTATCAAGACCTGAAGAAAAGCTTTTGGTGGCCAAGGATGAAGAAAGAAATAGCTGAATATGTGTCTTCATGTCTGGTATGTCAAAAAGCCAAGGTGGAACACCAGAAGCCATCTGGTGAACTACAACCATTGGAGATTCCTGTCTAGAAATGGGACGACATTTCAATGGACTTTGTGTCAGGTTTACCAAGAACACGATCAGGAAATGATGCAATCTGGGTTATTGTAGACAGATTGACTAAGTCTGCTCACTTCCTTCCGATGAATATGAAGAATTCTCTACAAAAGTTGGCACAATTATATGTGAAAGAGATCGTGAGACTTCATGGTGTACCATCCAGTATTGTGTTAGATAGAGATCTGAGGTTCACTTCCCAATTCTGGGGGAGCTTACATCAAGAGTTGGGTTCAAGACTCCGATTAAGTTCAGCCTATCATCCCTAAATAGATGGACAGTCAGAACGTACCATACAAAGTTTGGAAGACTTACTGCGATCTTGTGTACTTGAGCATGGTGGTAGTTGGGAGCAGTTTCTTCCACTGGTTGAATTCACGTATAACAATAGTTACCATAGCAGTATTGGTATGGCTCCATTTGAAGCATTGTATGGTAGAAAGTGTCGAACGCCCCTTTGTTGGTTAGAAACTGGTGAAAGTTTAGCGTTAGGACCTGAAATTATGCAACAGACTACTGAAAAAATAGAAATAATCAGAGAGAAGATAAAGGCATCCCAAGATAGACAAAAGCACTATTATGATAAAAGAAGGAAACCACTTGAATTTCAGGTTAGTGATAATGTATTTTTGAAGGTTTCACCTTATAAGGGGATTGGTCGAGCATTGAAGAGTAAAAAGTTGAGCCCACGGTTCATTGGACCATATGAAATTCTAAAGAGGATTGGCCCAGTGGCTTATCAGATTGCACTTCCTCCTCACCTTGCAAATTTGCACAGTGTGTTCCATGTATCACAATTGAGGAAGTATGTACAAGACCCCACTCATGTTATTGCTACTGATGATGTTGAAGTTAGAGAAAATCTGACCATCCCTGCAGAACCCACACAGATTATAGAAAGGTCGATTAAACGCCTGAGAAACAAGGATGTACCATTAGTGAAGGTTGCATGGAAACAAGGAAATGATGTAACTTTAACTTGGGAGCGTGAAGATACTATGAGAACGCAATACCCAGAATTGTTCCACTAAGGAATGCGTTATATTAAATTTCGAGGACGAAATTTTTATTAGGGTGGGAGAATTGTAACATCCCAAAAATTTCAACATCGTGTATAATCATCTTTAATCTAGTTCATTAATGAAATTATCCAGTTATACTAACTTTCTACATAAGTTTGGCTGCGAATTAAAGCTTCTTTTGATTCGTTCAAGTAGATTTCTATAGTATTAACCTTTGGTAGCACTCTGATTGAAACATTACCAAGTAAAATGTTAGTGAGCAAGAAATTCCAAGTGAAATAGGTCAAAAATAAGACTTTCCGAGTGAATAAAAGATCTGTTTCCGAGTGAAGGTTGAAATTCCGAGTGAATAATGAAATTCTGAGTGAAGGTTATGTCTTTCGAGTGAGCTACGTCCTGGACAGGACCTTTCGAGTGAGAGATCTCCCAGTATAAAATTTCGAGTAGTGGAGTCCGAGTGGAAGTTTCCGAGTTCAGTGTAACTCGTTCTGAGTCGAGCCCCTCCGTGTGTGTAATTCCGAATGGGGATGGCATCGATAGGGGATACATGGTGTGTTTGTCCAGAAGTATTCTGGAATAACTTCACTCGTGTGAAAATGAAAGGAAGTCGGTTTTTGGAATAAATTATCGAGTGAAAAACAGAGTGAGAAAGGACTCGGTCTGGATTATTTTGCCGAGTAGAAACCTGAGTGAGTGATGGTCGGTCTTAGTATTAATTTGCCGAGTAAAAGATCACACAAGAGAATAGTCGGATTTGAAATAATTCACCGAGTGAAGAACGATCAGGCGTTGAGTCGGTGTGAGGGTGAATTACCGAGTGAATAACCGATCGAGTGATAGGTCAGTTTTAATGTAAATTGCCGAGTGAAGGACTGTTTGAGATGACTCGAACTTGGAATGAATTGCTAAGTGAATGACTGATTAAGTGTTAAGTCGGCGTTAGGATGAATTGCCGAGTGAATGACCGACCGAGTGATAAGTCGATTTTTGTGTAATTTGCCAAATGAAAGACCGAGTGAGTGTGAAGTCGGTCCTGGAATGATTTAGCTGGCTGAAGGACCGAATAGGAGGAACCGGTTCTAGAACAGGTTCACTGAGTAAACACTGAGTGTTGGGAAGGACGACCTCTGGTCGGATTCCGCTCAAGCGAGTGGATACCTCGCTTAGGCGAGTGAGTGTGGAATTAGATACTGGCTCGATTTCGCCCGAGCGAGCTGAGGCGCTCAAGCGAGATGAGCTGTCTCGCTCAAGCGAATATGGGCCTCGGTTGAGCGAGTGACCTCCCTGTTGGAATTTTTCCCTTCTTTTCTCTCGGTTCTGATTATATTGGCCCTCCTTACCTTATATTGAATAATATTTGAGGGAATGCATAGATATATATATACATCCCCAGAATACCGAACCAGTGCCAGAATCTATCTTTTACACCAATCTTGTCATTTATATATATATATATATATATTAATATATTTTCCTTCAATTATACAAGGCTCCAGTAGGTAGGCGGTGGTAAAAGTCAAAATACAGCTCATTTCTCATCTAAATCTCTATTATTTCCATAATTGATGCACCAAACCTCCAGTCACGAGAAAGCTTGCCCCCCCACTTGTTTTATACGTTATTAAACCAATACCACACCTTTTTCCAAGTCTGAATTCTCAGAACAACAAAAAATAGTAAAAGTCTCTCTTTCTCATTCCTTCTCTACGTTCAAGCCACTCTGATTCAAAACTAGGACAATTTTTCAACCAATCTAAGACCCTTCATCAAGGTAAGAGGGGATAGGGTTGTGAATAAATATGGAAGGGGTAGAAGTGTATGCTGTCCTAGGAGTTTCCAGAATTATTTTCATATCTTGTTGCTCAATTTTGAAGCTGAAAACGTGTGAATTTGATTCTGACTTCTTCATCAAAGTTGTAGATATTTTTGTTAAGTGAATTTTGAGACCTGAACCGACTGATTTGGATATGTATAGCAAAAGTTATAGCCAAAATACTACAGTATGTCTGTTTGGAATACGTATCATATATTTTGTGTATATATTAATATTCTGGGGATTATACATGCATAATTAGACTTTTATGTCTTCACAAAAGCTGTAGATATTTATGTTATGGATCTATAGAAAGTGATTTCAAGTTAAAAGAATATTTGTAGCTCTAGTTATGTCTAAAATACAAAAGTATGTTCATGCTGAAAATCTGCTAACATGAATTATGAATTTTATTTTTAAAATTGGGAATTTTGTGGTGAGAATTAGTGTTCAGTGTCTTCATAAAAGTTTTAGATATTTGTGTTATGAGTAATTTAGAACTGGTCCCATGCCAAAATTATTTTTGTAGCTCCAAAAACGTTGAAAATACCAACATATGTACGTTTTGTTACTTTCTTTGAGATGGTTTGATATATTGTGAATATGTGATGCTTTTGTTTGGAATTTGAAGTTATGGTCTTCATGAAAGTTGTAGATAATTTTGTTATGGAACTACAGAAAGTAAAATTACTTAAAAATGATTTGATTTGCTCACATTATGGTCGTTCTACTAACATATGTTGCCGTTGAAAAATTCTGAAATTTACTTATAATGGCTTTTATGGATGAAAATGATATTCTCCATATGAGTAATGATTTATTATTGAATTATTGAGAAACTATGGATTATTATGGATGTTATTGAGTGTCCTATACATGTCATACAGTATGTATATCTTTGTCATGAATACTTATGAATGACTAAATTAATGTATACATGAATGCCTTGTGGTTTATTAAGATATATTGTTGAAACAGTAAATCCATGATTCTGAAAATTAATATATGTGATGTGTCCTTTGAGGACTTGTGGTTTTCCAAGTGATTTTGGAAATATTGATATCATGGTATGTTAAATCGATAAAGAGAATTAAAGGCATTCATACATCATAAGCATATGGACGCACCATGGAATTTAGGGGTTCCATGATTGCCTACCCTGGTGGGGGGTTACTCTATGATGAGTTTAAGCCCTATTTTCGCAGGAGCCATGAGGGTGTAGGAATTCATGGTTATGCAAATTCCTACTTGAGTACTTATTTTCGCAGGAGCCATGAGGGTGTAGGGATTCATGGTTATGCAAATTCCTACTAGTATACTTATTTTCGCAGGAGCCATGAGGGTGTAGGGATTCATGGTTATGCTAATTCCTACTTGTGTCTCTATGAGACTTTTTACTACAATATTCCCACCAAACTAAATGGATCCAGCATGACATCATTCGACTAAGTTAAAGAATTATTAAATATAAATGAACTTGTTTGGCATATTCATCATATCATCATGGTTTGTTGATTGTGTTTGTGCAATTTTATTCATTTTATATTTATTCTATATTCTGTCTCACTCTTACATTAATTTTTACAGTGCATGCTACACAGAATGACGAGTGATGCCATGAATGAAGCTTTTATGAAATATTGCTAGGACTTTGGCTTCATTTTAATTTAATGGGTTGTAATAGTATATTGTACTCTGTACTGTTATTTTATACCGTTTCCGCTATATAAATGTTTTTATGCTTTAATTGTTCCCGACTAGTATGCATGATAATATTTCATATTTATCAACTTTTACGTGACTTCAGAATTTAAATTACGAGTTCCAAAATGATTCTTTAAACACGAAAAAAATTTATTCGGGAAAAATTATTATGGACGTCACATTAGGCAGCGGAAACACAAAGGATTGCGAACATAAATGTCTCAAGGCATTATGCAAAATTAAATTTTTTTGATTTAGGGTTTACCTCTTGTAGACGCAAAACGAGTTCCTCGATCGAAGCAATTGCAGCTTCGCCCTTAGGAGTCCACACGAGCACTCCCACCAGAAAAACAAAGTTCCGAATGCTAGTACGGAAATTTGATTATAGTCTAATTTCTACACAGCAGCCTATGAGCATCTCATGCTCTATATATAGGCTTAGGTCTTGACCTGAGCTTTCATTAAACATTGGGCTCCTGACTCATTCTAAATGAGTTAGGCCCAAATAGTTTTTTTTAGTCCAACTAAAATAAAACTATCCTTTGGTGATCTTACTCTATGTGTGTGACCCTATAGGTAAAATATTCAGTTATATTAATAATAAACTATTTTATCATTAATATAAAATAAGAGCGATATCTAGCAATACATTATTATGTCCGAATATTATTTATCATCGACATGACCTATAAGTGATAATTATTTTATATATTTATTCCTTTTATCACGATATCTAATTGGGCCCAAGGCATGGTCGTCGTCATCCTTGTATGGCCCAATTCATTTTACTTGATACCAGAGTAGACTTTACAGAATAAATATCTAATATTTATTCGTCCTAACATGGCCATGCATTTCGTTAGTCTCACTCCATCAAGTGGCCCATAGATATCACTCCTGTCACATAGGAGAGACAAATTCCATCTACATCACTCACATCCCTCTGCATAATTTGTCTATTGCCTAATCATAATCTTTATGGTCATCTTATTACAGATAACATTTGATTGTATTAAAACAACAAACTCCTTATATAGGAATCGTAGTGACTTCAGGTCGAAGGACTATATACCATTATCACATAGAGAACCGTTTATGACACTCATGTAACGATCCATGCAACGTTCTCATGGTGGGTCTGTCCAGTACAACATTACTCTTAATGTGTACCCGTGTAAAGACTTGATATCATATATCCATGATTTGTTAGATCAAATTATCAGTACATTCACACATTAATCTTAATGTATTTACATGTCCCCATGTAAATACTTGATTAGGGACGTTTTAGGAATAATTCTCATATGACCTATTATTCCAGGATAAATAACATTAAAATTAGTCTTAAAACTGAAAATACTAATTTTATTGATAAGTTAAAATTGATATATTAATAGCTCGTAGTGCATACACCAATAGTTGAACCTCCAAATATCACCTCTCTATGCTACTAAAGCTAGTGTGGAGAAGAAATTGGATGTTTAAGTTCATTCTAGGGAGAAGTACAAGGAAGACTTTATTGTAGTGCCCCCTAAAAGATGGACAAAATCTGTCATATGCCAGATGACTCCTGGTCTCTATATATGTACAAGAGTTTGTTCAGCCAAATCAACATCAGATTCCCTCTCACTGAGTTTGAAATCGGCATGTTGTGTTTTTTTGATGCCGGCCTTAATTAGCTACATCCCAACGGCTGAGGTCTTGTAAGGGCTTTGGAAATGCTCAGTGTACTTTAATTTTATACCGATAATGGCCATGTTCTTTTATTGCTGTGGAGTCATGCATTGAGCCAATAAAGGAGGGGGTTGAGCTACGTCTGATGGAACTCTAATTTAATAAAATTGAATCCTTCACTGAGTCAAGTAAGACTGATGGGGTCAACTTTAAGCCCTTGTTTTTCAAAGTGAAGGTGAAACCAAGTTTTTTGGGAGAGCTTTAACTCCACTCGGAAGTTTTACACTAGGTCGACTCACAAACACTTCTTTTTGACCAACATTGCATTCACCGTTGATGAAAACGAGTTGTTCCCCATACCGATAGTAGTTAGCGCTCTGTAGGACTATTCAATTCATAATAAAATCTCCTGCAAGATCCTATTAGGGGAAGCTTCTCGCTGGGATGCCTATTTATGTAATGACTTAATTTTTTCAATTATGTGTTTTGTTTCCGACATCATTTCACTAATATTAGTTTTATATTATAAAAGAGATGGCGAAGCTAAATGCCCCTGAACATCTAAAGGGGTACAAACAATTGACCGAGTCATGGTTAAATGAAAACCTGGTATTCTCCAAAGATTTAAGATATCGCTAACTGTGAATCACTACAAAGCGTGACTACCCTCGCTTTAATGTCTAAGGCCGCATGTAGTGTAACTAAACAGGTCTCATATTCAACTTGGTTATTGAAGGTTTAGAAATCAAACCTCAGGGAGATGTCAAAATGAACTCCATCGTCACTTTCCACTACAACATTGGTACGACACCCTTTGGTGTTGGACGAACCATCCACAAATACTGTCCAATATGAACGCGGACTCTCGGGATTTTCACTAGTTAATTTTGCCATGAAGTCCGCTAAGACCTGGGCTTTAATAGCTTCAAGGCTCGTAGACGATGTCGAAGTCAGCTAATTCGACAACCCATTTAATTATCTTTTTGACCAAATCGAGTTTGCATAACACCATTCACAATCATAGATCAGTTTGTACAACTACAAGGTGTGCATAGAAATATGGCCTTAGTCGGTGAGATGCCCTAACAACTGTTAGTGTTGCCTTCTCGATCTTTTGATACCGAAGTTCCACACATTGAAGGGTTTTTCTGATGAAGTAAAGAAGATGTTATCCTTCCAATGTTTTTTTTACTAGGACAACTCCTAGGGCCTCGTTTGAAACTGATAAATAAATAAATAATTGTTCGTCGAGGTTGGGCTTTACCAGAATAGAGGGCCTAGTCAAGACATCTTTGAGGCTTTGGAATGTAGCCTCTTGTTCTACAACCTATTCATACTTCTTGTTCTTTTTTAGGATCTTGTAGAGAGGGAGGGACTAGTGTGCCATCTTTGGCTTGTATCAAGATAAAGCAGCAAGCTTGCCATTTAAAGATTGTACCTCTTTGTTTTTAGGACTTTTCTACTCCTAAATCACTCATTTGTCCGAGTTGACCTTCATTCCTCATTGGGTCAACATAAAGCTAAATAATCTACCTCCCAATATGTCAAATGTGCATTTTAGGGGATTAAGGCGCATGTCATATTGCTTAAGTCACTCAAAAGGTTTCCTCAGATCAGCTACATGATCACCCCCTGCTGGGGTTCTAACGATGATATCGTCTACATAAACCTCCCCCAACTTGGTGTGCATGTCCTCAAATACTTTGTGAATCGTGTGCTAGTAAGTAGTCCCAACATTCTATAAACCGAAAGGCGTAACGATGTAGCAAAGAACTCCTTTGTCATTGATGAACGTAGTCTTTTCTTGGTCTTTTTCCCACATCAGAATCTAATTGTATCCAAAATATACGTCAACTAAGGATAAGAACTGATATATGGATGAATCATCAACCATGCAATCAACGTTAGGCATGAGATATGGATCTTTAGGACAACATCAGTTCAAATTTGTGTAGTCTATGCACATTCACCACTTACCATTGGACTTTTAAACCATGACGACATTTGAGAGCAACAAGGAGTATCAAATTTCTTTAATGAATCCAACTTTAAGAAACTCATCAATTTGTTCGCAAGCAGCCTTTTGCTTTTTCGGTCCTAGGCGCCTTTTCTTTTATACGAACGACTTTGTTTTCGGGTATACCGTGAGCTTGTGACAACAGAATTTGAGGTCAATGTCGGGCATATCAGCTATGGTCCAAGAAAACAACCCTTAAAACTTCTATAGAAGTTCTATTAGGGGCTTTTCCATATCAACATTTAGCTTATCATTAATGTGCATGATTCTATCCGCAATATCTCTAAGCACAATAGCCTTGGAACCCCCTTCCGATGTAGGCTTTGAAGGATTTAGAGGGTCAAGCTTCAAGTCATCTCTAAGATCCAAATCAATAAGGTTGACTGATCCTTTTAACATGCGTCCGTCATTCAACTTCATTTTCTTGTATGACATTTCCTTCTTTACCATGTTTAAGCTTAAATTATGACAACATGCGAGTCATCTCTTGGTCACCTAGAACAAAGGAAACCCGATTATCCTTATTGATGAATTTGATGAGGAGAAGATACTACGACCTCTATAACATTCAAGGTGGGTCGGTCATGATGCCATTGTAGGGGGATTTGACATCGATCACTAGAGTCTTGACAATTTAAGCTCCGGGTTTGCCATCAAAACTAATGCAAGTGTCTAGATATCTCTTAGTAGATTGTTTCGCTCTATTGCAAGTTATGAGGTCTTGTGTGTAAGGCCACAAATCCACATCGATTAAACCCATCTTTTTGAAATAGTCATCGAAGATTACATCATAAGAACGACCCTAGTTTACTAGAATTAGCTTGATGTCCATGTTAGCAATAATTGCGACAATGACTACAATGTCATCTCCTCCGAGAATAATAAGGTCGAAGTCTTCATTAGAAAATGAAATAGTAGGGGTTTGGATGTCATCCCTAAAGAGTCGATTGTCTTACTTCTTGTTTTGAACTGACATAATCATTCGAAGATGATTCTTCCTAGCAATGTTGATATACCCTGTTCCACAAAACCTCCTACGATCATATCAATGGTTTCGTGCTTAGCCTTAGGTAGGGTGGGGTGGGGTAGGGTAGGGTGGGGTGGGGGAGAAGGGAAGACCTCGTTTACGTCTTAGATTACCTTTATCAACTAGGACTTCTGCTTCTCCACTACAGTGAATTTTTGGGGCCTTGGGATGTGGGACTGGCTCATCTTGGGACTTATTCTTTAGGAGGTATTGCTTTAGCTTACCTTCTAAAATGAGGACCTCAATGACGTCCTTCAATTGTCTCCCCTCCTCTGTGGTATGTCTAGTTTGCTTATGGAAATCGTAATACTTCCTCGGGTTACCGGGTCGCTTCATTGGTGCTGGTTTTTAATGTTGTATATAGTTAAAGATAGCCAATCGACCTCTTGTGGGATCTGAGCCAGTTTGGTATTCAGGGGAGCATATTGGTCAAAATTGAACACCTTTTTCTCATGTTGTCAGGATAGTTGCTCCTTACCTTTTTCCTTCTTGGATGTCCATTTAGACTTTAAGTTCTTTTTGTCTCTTCTGCTGTGTTGGGGCCGGGGTGGGTAGGTGTCTAGCCATCATAGCTTCTAAGTACATTTTGATACCTATATACTTGGTTGCTTTTTTTCAAAATTCTTCAAGATTTTGAGGAGGTCCCTTTGCTAATGAAAGAGCAAACGTAGACTTTGGCTAGAGTGCCTCAATAACGATGTGGGGTTGAATTGACTCCGTCAGATCAGGCACTATTTCTAGCTCTTTATAAAATCTTTTCAAGAAATCCTTTAAAAATTCTTTCACCTTGCTTGATTTGGGTCAACATGTAAGACATTTTAGGGACATCTCAGGAAATGATGAAGTGATCACAAAAGGCTTTAGCCTTGTCGGTCTAAGAGTCAATGGAACCGGAAGAAAGGCCTTTAAACTAGCTGAGAGCCTTGCTAGTAAGGGTTCTGGGGAACATCTAACACATGACATTGGATTTAACTTCTCAGAACATAGCCTCATATGTGTATGCGTCAAGATGCTTGTTAGGATCAGTCTCTCCAATGTACTTGTCAATTAACAACGGTTGGGTAGTCTACAAATGCTTGGGAATAAGAAATCTCATTAGTCTCCTAGAAAAAGATACATTCAACTTGTACCCTATCGAGGTGCAACTAGGGTGAGGGTATCTCGTACGAGGAGAATGACGACTTTCCCTGTAATGGGATAGGAGCTCGTCCTCATACATGGAAATTCTGGAATAAGACGGAGTCATAGATACCTCGGATCGGGGTTGATACTAAGTCACGATTTGTTGCCCCGGTTGGGCGTGTTCTCTCTTTAACTCGGCCAATGCTGCCCTAAGCTAGCTTATGATCTTGTCACGAGGGTCTGGAGGTGGCATCATGGCACCCCACTTGGCATTTTGTTGGGCAGATACTAGAGTATTGACAAATCTGATGTCATTGAAACATCCTCACATGGCCGTTAGGAGTTCTAGGGACCTGGCCACTTACATCCATGATGAAGATTTAATTGCTAATTGTGGGAATACCTTTAACGGGCCCCACTAGGCGTGCCAATGAATTATCCAGCACTAGAGGATAACAACTTATGATGTTTGTATCGATTTTAGCTCTCTCTTATGTGTTACACCAGTCTAGTAGGGATCTAATGTTATCTGTCCTAGTCTAGTAGGAAGTCAGAAGTCTCTGTATCTAGTCTCCAGTAATCACATCGGCCTTTCATGTTGAGGAACGAATAAGGGTGCCACCTACAAAGACACTCCAATGCTCAAGTCAATCCAAGAGGTTAACATCAGAGCTCAAGCATGGATTAAAGTATTTTTCATACTTTAATAAGTCATAAATTATGAGTATTTATAAAGGTGGGTGATAGTTAAGTCCTATATGGCATTGTGTCAGTATGGATCCATAAGTTATGAGAAAAGCTGACACTTACGCAAACATGTTTGACATCCTTTGCAGGTTAATGCCGATGTGCCCTTAGTAGATGACCAAACTCGCCAGGGCATCGACCTGCAGGGATTTCGATCATTAGGAAAGGGTACTTGTTGGGGCTCTCTGATACTGTTGTGTGCCTTATGTGGGGAGGCACTTGCTCGATTTGGTAGTGATCCGGTGTCAAGGATCAAGGCTAGATGTGGACCGGATCAAATTTTAAAAATTTATACATGGAATTAGTTCTTGAAATTTTCAATTTATATAATTTATTTTAAAAAATCAACTAAAACAAAACTTACCTTACGTTCTCCTTCATTTTTCATTTCTTTTATTTACTATTGCTTCAACACAATTCTAAAGCAAGGATTTTATACCGTGAGATGCAATCCACAATTTATATTTGTTTTGTTTAAGTCCTCACACCCCTAAGTTGGAGGACTTTAGCCTAGCCCCATTTGTACACCAAAAAACTAAATAGATACCCACACTACATAAAAATCTAATAGGTTTTATGGAAAAAAGATAATCTAATTATGAACTTGTGTCCACGAGGACTAAGGTATAAATTCCATGGATATAATAATCTTGTTGATAGGTAATTTGTAGTATATTCGTAAATACACGGTCAAACCTTAAAACACACCTTCAACTTGGTGAGCTTTCAAGTCACCTAAACTTTTTATTAGAAAAAAAAAGGATAATTTAATTCCAAAAGAATATAATTTATTTCCCTGAATAATTTTTAAATGTTGAAAATTTATTAAATTCCTTAATTATTGTTCAATAATTAAAACGAATGATTATTTTTATAATAATGGTAATATATCTATTTCCTCCAAATCTTTTGTGCGAAGGTAGTCAAAGATTTCGTTAAGAAATTATATCTGTTTTGAAGATTTTTCTGCTTATAAACGATTATTACTTTAGTTGTCTATCAACCTGGTTTTTCAAACAATCCTTTTACCTACTTGTTAAATAAAAAGTAGTCATCATGTTAGAGTGAGGTGAATGTTCACGATAAGTTCACTCAAATTTCCTCTCTCATGTTTACTTCTCTTCTCGGATAGGGAAGAGCAAGAAAGAAGCAACGATTAGGTGGGTGTAAAAGAAACATGTTAAGCACCTTGCAGGCTTGCTCTCGCAAGTTCGGTGCGGTAACTACTTTCTCAATATGGTTGATTTACCTTCTTATGGGTGTGAACATTTTTTTTTACTTTTCTTTTGCATTTCCACATGTATCCCTTCTAGACAATCTTATCCATTCCGAGTCATGGTACCTGGACATGACAAATTAGCATATAGACTGTGTTGTGACTTTATTTGGAAGGATCATACCGGGAAAGATATCAGTCTGGTTCGTTGCAAGAATGTGGCTTTGCCTAGAGTTGAGCGGTAGCATGAATATTGCATTCTTGGGCAAACTGGTTTGGCAGCTCACTGATAATCATGATGAACGCAGGGTGAATGTTATTCTTGCTAAGTATTGCCCAACCGGAAGTATATAAAGGCAAAACTCACTTCAAAAGAAGTGATGTTTGGGTTTCAACTAGAGAATACCATTGGATTCAAAAAACAATCTATAATTAAGTTATAAATTATTAAGTATTTTTTATTTTTTATTTTGTTCTTATTAATTCATCAATTTAATTATATATTCTCCTAGTATGACAAACAATTTCATACCATTTTGTAAAATTAATTATTTTAAATTATCCAAATGAAGTAAATTATTTAAAATTATTATTGGTTAAAATGTATATTTAGACTCATACATTTATTTTAAACAATCCAAATGAAGTAAATTATTTCAAAATCCTTATTAGCTCAAATATATGTTGAGGTTCTTACGTTTATTTTACACTGCAAGAATAACATATTTTTAGCTAGGGTTTGGTTTTGTTTTGTTATTATGGGGTTTAGACCTATTAAAATTATTATCTATGGTTGACTCTTCCCTTATGATTATCAGATCAACTATGGTTTAACTGTCATGGGTGATTATATGCCTACCTGCTCTGAAGCACAGGTACGTGTCGGGTATGGGTACACGGTGGGTACGGCTCGGATACGCACCCAATACGCACCAAAAACAGGGGAAGAAAACTAGGGGTCGGGTACAACTCCGGTACGTTTTTACCGAAACACACCGTTTTGGTCAAGAAATTTAGGGTTTTCAGGGGGGATCAAATCATTCAAAGATTACCTTTTTTCCTGCATCCTTCTCTTAGTCTCCTTCATCTCTTGCTTCCCCTCAGTCTCGTGCTTCTCTCACCTCACCGTGGCAGTCGCGGGTCGTCTCACCTCATCGTGGCAGTCGCGGGTTGCCTCACCTCACCGTGGCAACTCTGCGTCCTCCTCTTCTGGGTTACTTCTTACATTCCCTTCCCTTCAAACATTGGGATTTTGATTTTGTGAGGAATAATGATTGCTTAGTTTGGATAGCAAACCTGAGGGGAATAATTGTGATTTTTTTTATCAATTTATTATTATGAAATTGTGATAGAAATTTATTGTGATAGAAATTATTTATTGTGGACAGGAATAATGCTTGTGCCTGTGGATTTGATTGAATATAATTTATTGTGATAGAAATTAAAATAAATTAAATATTGTGCCTGTGGGGTTAAATTGATTGAATATATTTTATTATGATAGAAAATAGAAATTAGAATTAGAAATTAAATACAGTGATTTTTTTACAGATGTCTTCCTCACAATCTTCCTCACACACATTTACTGGTTCTACAAGTAATTTTGTGTCTAGTAGATATACAACTAGAAATATCGAGGGTAATAATCCCCTTTGGGCATATGTGACTATTTTACAAAATAAGAAAGATGAGGGAGGGAATGTTAATTGACGTTGTAATTATTGCAATATATCCTATAAGGGTTCTTATTCTAGAGTCAAGGCTCATTTGTTGAAGGAAAAAAGGAAAGGGATTGTAAGTTGTGCACAAGTATCAAATGAATGTTTAGAAGAAATGAAACTAATTGAAAGTAGGGCTGTTGACAAAGCAAAACCAGTGCAAGTTCCTTTACCTACTAGTTTGAATTCATTTCTTGATGGGGTTAAAAGAAGAAAAGCTGCTGAAACCCTAATAGAAAAGGCTTTTAATAATGAGGCTAGGGATAATCTTTCATGTGAAATAGCTAGGTTATTCTATTCTGTCGGCTTGTAATTCAATGTTGCTAGGAATCCATACTTTATAAATGCATTTACATAGGCTGCAAATCACCCCATCTCGGGTTTCCTTCCACCTAGCTATAATTCTATAAGAACTTCTTACTTGCAAAGAGAAAAAGCCAACATAATGAAGTTGCTTCCACCTATGAAGGATACATGGCCAGAAAAGGGTGGAGCATAGTGACTGATGGTTGGATTAATGTACAAAGGATACCATTAATAAACTTCATGGTAGCCTCTTCCTTGGGACCTATGTTCTTGAAAGCTATTGATGGCTCGGGTGAGTTCAAGGACAAGCATTATATAGCGAATCTAATTTTGGCTACCATTGAAGAGGTGGGACCTCAAAATGTAGTCCAAATTATTATTGATAATGCACCTGTTTGTAAGGCAGCTGGTTCTATTGTAGAATCTATCCATCCTCATATTTTTTGGACTCCATGTGTAGTGCATACATTGAATCTTGCTCTAAAAGATATTTATGATCCAAAAAATATACCAAACAATGAGGTTGTCTTTGGACAGTGCCAATGGATTTGTAACATTGCTGAAGATGCTTGTTTCATGAAGAATTTTATCTTGAACCATTCTATGAAACTTTTTCTCTAACAAAATGACAGTTAACTTCAATGTGCTTCGTCCTCTCATGGAAAACTAGATTCGAGGCAATATGCATCGCGGCCTGATTATCACAGATAAGTGTCATCTGTGAAACCTCTCCAAATTAAAGTTCTTGAAGCAATTGTTTAAGCCATATGAGTTCTTGACTGGCTATAGCCATAGCACGGTATTCTGCCTCCGCACTGGACCTGGCTACAACGTTCTGCTTTTTGCTCTTCCAAGAGACAAGATTACCTCCGACAAAAATGCAATATCTGGAAGTGGACCTTCTATCAATGGGAGAGCCGACCCAATCAGCATCACATTATCCCACAACTTGAGTGTGTCCTCTATCTTCATATAACAGGCCTTTTCTAGGATCTTTCTTGACATATCGAACAATACGAGTCATTGTATCCCAATGTTCCTTACAAGGAGAGTTTAGGAACTGACTAACCACACTAACTACAAATGAAATATCTGAGCGAGTGACAGTGAGATAGTTCAACTTGCCAACTAAACGTCTGTATCTCTCAGGATTTGGAAGGGGCTCCCCCTAATTTGGTAGGAGCTTGACATTGGGATCCATGGGAGTGTCAACTGATTTGGAGTTTAACATCGTTGTTTCTTCCAAAATATCCATTGCATACTTTCTTTGGGATATGACGATCTATTTTTGGATTGCGCTACCTCTATCCCCAAGAAATATTTGAGTTTGCCAAGGTCCTTCGTCTGAAAGTGCTTGAAGAGATGTTGCTTTACCTGTGTAATACCAAGGTAATCACTGCCAGTAATAACAATGTCATCCACATATACCACTAAGTAAATACAACCAGTAACTGAATGACGATAGAAGACAAAATGATCTGCTTCACTCCTGATCATGTCAAACTCCTGAATAACAGTACTGAACTTGCCAAATCATGCTCTTGGGAGACTATTTAAGGCTATATAGAGATTTTCGCAAGCGACAAACAAGTCTAGAAGACTCCCCCTGAGCAACAAAACAGGGAGGTTGCTCCATGTAAACCTCTTCAAACAAGTCATCATGAAGGAAAGCATTTTTGATGTCCAACTGGTATAAAGGCCAGTGACGAATGGCGGCAATAGAGAGGAAGAGGCGTACCGAGGGCATTTTGGCAACAAGGGCATTTTGGCAACAAGGGAGAATGTATCTCCATAATCTAAGCCGTAGATTTGAGTATAACCTTTGGCGACAAGGCGGGCTTTGAGACAGTCAACTGAGCCGTCCGGGCCAACCTTCACCATGTACACCCATCGACAACCAACAACAGACTTCCCTGGTGGTAGAGGAACGAGATCCCAAGTTCCATTGCTTTGTAAGGCACACATTTCATCCATCATAGCTTGTTTCCATCCGGGATGAGTAAAGGCATCTCCTACATTCTTAGGAATAGAAACAGAGGACAAAGAAGAAAGACAAGAGTAATAGGATGGAGAGATGTGATGATAACTCAAAACAGTATAGTGAGGAGAAGGATTACGAGTAGAACGAATACCTTTGCGTAGGGCAATAGGAAGATTTGACGCAGGAGGTGGGACCGGAGAAGAGGTCAGATGAGTGAGCCCAGGATGTGAGTCTACAATCTGATCGGTGGCAGGCTGTGGTGGTAGAGAACGAGAATGACGTTGATAGACCTGCAAAGGAGGAGGAGGAAGAGGATCTAGAGAGGGAGGAGACTCCTTAGGAGGAGAAAAGAGGACAGTAGGTGTAGTCACAAGAAGAGGAGGCTCCGGTGAAGATGTTTTAGATTTAAAGAAAGGAACATCTTCAAAGAATGTAACATCTACAGAGATAAAATACCTGTGAAGAGAAGGAAAGTAGCACTTGTATCCTTTCTGGGTACGGGGATACCCAACAAAAACACATTTATGAGATCTAGCAGATAATTTATCAATGCCAGGACCAAGGACATGAGAGAAATAAGTAGAACCAAAGACGCGAGGAGGTAGAGAGTGAAGAGGACGATGTGGATATAAGACTTGATGAGGAATTTTACCTTGAAGAACAGAGGAAGGCATACGGTTGATGAGATAGCATGCGGTAAGGACGGCATCACCCCAAAATTGAAGAGGAACATTAGAATGAAGAAGAAGAGTCCGAGTGGTTTCTAGAAGATGTCTATTTTTACGTTCAGTAACCCCATTCTGTTGGGGGGTATGAGGACAAGAGGTTTGATGTAACAGACCGTGAGATGCCATAAAAGTCTGAAATGAGTTAGACAAGTATTCATGTGCATTATCACTTTGTAAGGTACGAATGGAAATCCCAAATTGAGTTTTTATTTCATTAAAAAAAGACTGAAAATTAGTGAATAACTCAGAACGATCTTTCATTAAATATATCCAAGTACAACGGGAAAAATCATCAATAAAGGTGACAAAATACCTAGATCCTAAAGAAGACACAATACGACTAGGACCCCAAACATCCGAATGAACCAAAGCAAAAAGGGACAAGGCCCGATTATTTATGCGAGTAGGAAAAAAGGTACGAGTATGCTTACCTAACTGACAAGACTCACATGATAAAGATTCTAAATTAGAAAAACGAGAGACTAATTTCTTGAAAGCATCGAGACCGGGATGTCTTAACTGAGCATGGATGAGAAAAGGGGATGCGGAAGCCGAAGCAACAAGGGATGGTCTGGTAAGTTGATAAAGGCCGTGAGACTCACATCCAAAGCCAATCATCTTCCCCGTTTTTCGATCCTGCAAAGAAACTGAATCTTTAGTAAAAGAGATGACACAATCAAGAGTACGAGTAAGCTGACTAATGGATAACAAATTAAATGGGGCACCAGGAATAAATAACACATTATCAACTGAAATAGAAGGGAGGGGATGGACAATACCAATACCCTAGGATTGTGTTTGGGAACCATTAGCCATAGTAACAAAAGGTAAGTAACCAGTGGTAGAGAGAGAAGAAAAAAGAGATTTATTACCAGTAATACGATCGGTGGTCCCTGAATCAAGGACCCAAGGACCCAAAGAATGAGAGATGCCAACGAAAGAATTACCAGTGTGTGCAACAACAGCAATAGAACCAGAGACTTGACATTCTTCACGCCACTTCAGGAAGTTATTGTAGGAGGGCGATGGAGACGGATCTGGCAGTAACGGAGGAGCAAAAGACGGTGGAGGAGGTAGCTGAGCAACCTGAGCAGTGCGAGGAGGGCGACCATGGAGTTTCCAACACTTATCAATGGTGTGGCCTGGTTTGTGACAGTGATCACAATGAGAACGTGGCCTACCCCCTCTTCGAGGTGCAGAGTCGCTATTGCGTGAAAGCAAAGCGAAAGAATCAAGATGAGAAACAGTCGAAGCAGCAGAGGGAGGCTTGGAGGGAGAGATAGGGCCATGAATGTTAACCCGAAGGAGAGTGGCCAAGGCACCATCCAAAGTAACCTCTGTGGGGCAACCCAAAATCTGATCACGAGTAGAGGAATACTCAGTATGTAGGCCATATAAGGCAAATGACAAAAGTAATTTCTTACGGTTCTCAAGCTCAGCCTCAGGAGTAGCACCAATAGGAAGCATCTCATTGAGTTCACACAAGAGATTAGTCACTTTACCCACATAAGTAGTTATAGAGCCCTGAAACTGTCGAGAGCCAAAGGTGGTCATAAGGTCCTCACCAATTTGATAGAGTCGCCGAATATTGTTGGTGAAGAGTTGCTTGGCATGGTCCTGAACTCCCTTGCAGGATTTTTGACCAAGGAAGCAATCACGATGGGATGGAGCAATAGTGTTCCGCATAATTGCAAATAGTTGAGCATCAATTTTCCTCCACCGCGGTCCGTTAGTTTCGGGGATTTCAGTTTCGAATTGTGTGAGGTGGTTCTCATAGCCTAGCCCAATAAGCCAAATTTTAATATTAGAGGCCCAATATGAGTAGTTTTTGTCATCTAACAGCTCGTAAGAGAGGAGGACAGTGAGGGAAGTGCCCGAAAGCAAAGAATCGGACTTAGTATCATCGGGATTAGCCATGGGTATGCTGGTGGAGAGAGAAAGACAGGGGCAGCAGCGAAAAACGTGCCAAACAGCAAGGAAAAAGTGACCGAAACGGAAAACAAACACCAGATCGAGGAAGAAGAGGCCGAGGCAATCAGGACCCAAGAAGGCGCGACATCACCGGAGGTGGACGCGCCGACACGCGCGGCTGAGAGTGGCGGTGTATGGGTTTCACGCGCAGAGGAAGGGGTGGCGCGTGGGGACGCGTGAGAGCTCCGATGGGGAAGTGCTGCCGGGGAAAGGCCGATCTGGGCAAAGGGAAGCCAGTCGTAAGGTCTCCGGGAGGAAACGGTGGCCGAAGGTGGCAGATCTGGGGCGGCAGTGCGGAAAACGAGGTGGGAGGGAGGGAAAATTTTACACAGTGAGCAGTGGCTTACCAGAAAAACACGGAATAGGAGGGATCTCTCGTTAGGCTCTAGATACCATGTTAAAAGAGAGAAAAACAAGAAGACATATGAATTCCGCGTGTTTTGTGATCACCCGAAGCTATTGTATTTATAAGGATTTTGTACATAAATACAGAATATACAATTAAAGATATGATTGATATATTTAATCTTAAAATATATCTTACTATATTTACATAATTCTAACAAATGGTAAATGCAAAATAAACAGAACCTTGTATACATGCCATTGATCTTGCAGTGTCATTAATTTGCTTCCAGTTTACTGCCATGGTCATCTGGTATTCATGACTATATGTGCCCATAAAAGTGAGATTCTTTGTAAAAAGTTACAGAATATATCAAGTGTAATGTTAAGAGTCCAAGCTTACGGGTATCTAGTTGCCTGTGCAATATCTGCAAGTGGTGATCCATGAGGGCCCCATGGTTCATTGTTGGTATCAAGAACCTTAAAGAGGGGAGAAACAATAAATCTAAATTACATTTTACAAAATAAACTTATCTTATATAAAATTAAAGATAGTCTCAAGTCAACATCTTTTTGTTGTGCAAGTATAACATAAAAGTAAGTTAAACTTCACACAGATCCTTACGCTAAATATCCTGCTAGGATATTCATAGTTTTTCACAGAATATTTTCTAAGAAAGAAAAGAGACCTTACTTTGTCTTCTTCCAAGAACTTTCAGCACTTTCTTATTTACTTCTCTCTTACTACAAGAATACATAAAGACTTAGACATTTAGGACATAATTAACCTCTAAAATAGTAATAAATGCCCAAAAGAGCATACATATACATGACACTAAACCATAGTTTAGTAAATAATAAATAATAAACAATTTTACTTCCAGGTCCCCAACAGTTTTACCAATAACCTTATTCATTGCAACTAGTGATCATCACAGGCTAAGAGTCAGCAGCACTAAGGGCCCAAACTGCAATACACAAATAAAGCTCACTTCAAAAAATTTAGAGTTTCAGAACAATATAAAGGCTATTCGAATAATTTAGGATATCTGCACGCATCATTCTGTTTATAGTCATAGTAATATAAAGTTTAGACCTACCCATTCTAGCATGGCACCTTTCTGATTCACCATATTCTTAAACTCGAGTGTTGTCATTCCTGTTATCAGCTCTAACAAAAGAATGTCAAATCCAAATCCAAAAGACTTGAGGGCGGTATGTTGAGAAGTTCTACATTCGTAGGTAGATACAAATGAAGTGACACATGGGTAAGAGGATTTGAATATATATCCTAACTTTCTAGATATTATTAGATAAACAGTCTCCCGAGTTTAAGCTACTAATATCTCTCACACTTAAATACGAGTCCATAAACAAATTATACGATCAACTTTTCTTGATTGGACCTCATGGCTTAGTAATATTGAAATAAATTCATGCATCATTATCTAGATATATTGATTGACATAAAAAGTAAGATATACATAAGTATATCTAGCTGAGTTCCTAATTAGTAGAATTATCTCTAATTACAAATTTACAATACCACTACAGTTTTTATATATATATATATATATATATATATATATATATATATATGTATATGGAAGTATATTACACTATCATGTTTTATTTGTATTCATTTTTTCCTTTCCATTTTAGCTTTCTCTTTTTCATACTTATATTCATCACAGGACCTGAGAAAATCCTTACTGGTATAAAATTCTGTGTACTTCATTCTTCTATTATCAACTTTAATTAACCGTCTCCTTTTTCCATCCATAAAATCATCTTTAAGAAATAGAAATTGGACATAGAGCTTGCATTTTAAAATACGCAATTCCACCGGTCAGTCAACTGTCATTCATATAAAAGGTAACTTTGTAACCAAAATATCATAAAAATGAAGAAATTTTGATCCTATCCTAACTTTAACAAGTCAACATAAAAGTGGTTGCTAGACAATTTCCTGGAGAGATTTCTTTTCATTTGAATGAAACTAAAACATTCCAAGTGCAGATCACAAGATTAAAACAGGATCCAAATGTAATTATTCAAGGCGATATCATTGCACAAAATAAAATACATCACAACATATGATCATAAAAGTGGTTACCAGAACATGGACCACAACAAAAACAGACTGGAAGTCCCCACTTTTTGTGCCAGCTTCCTGTTATATTAGTGATATCCGTAACAGAAGATATTCCATGGTGAAATAACCACCAGTGTTTTCCAAATGTCTACACTCAAAAGATAAATTGAGTAGAATGCACACTTTAAAAGGTCACCTTTTGATAGAGCGGAAGTGCCCCCCTTGCTGTTGAGAGACAAAACAAGTGTACAAAATAATGTTCTGCATGAATATTTAGAGCCAAAACATAGGCCACTAGGAATTGTTACAGTTGACAAGAAATTAAAGTCTAAAATACAGGTTGCTTCTGTTTGGGTTGTAGAACAGGGAGATCAACCTCACTCAATCCTCATGTTTGCCGCAGTGCCTGCTATGATTCTCATAGCCAATTCGATACTAGAGCAATTCAAGTCTGGTAGTTTTTCTGTAGCAATTGCATGCAATTGGTCAATGGTGACATTCCTACTTTTTCCATCTGGGGTCTTTTGAATCCTTTTCCACTCCTAAATTGTAAATCATTATAATTAGACAATGATTACTCATCCAAAAGTTAATGAAGTAAATAAACTCTCACATATAGAAAGCGAACTTGGTTCTGTGTATTATAGACAGATTTTAACGAGTTGTCCATCTAATCCATTAAAAGCTCACAATTTTGATGAAATGAGACATACACATTAGATTAATATGATATATTAGAAAGCACGCATTTGTGGTCCGTGATTGGAAATAATAGTGAAAATGGCATAACATCAAACAGGTTTGAGGGTAGAGTAGAAAGTACAAGCTGCTTTTAGAAGTTGAACCGAAGCAGGTGGAGACTTCAAAATGAAAGTAAAAGTTTTATCCGACACATGTAAATGTAAATGATAATTCATGAGAATAAAATGGATTAAGGGGTAGGATAGCAAAGACTAAAGAAGAGAACAAACATAGTAGAATGATTTTGACCGGAATGACAACCGGGCTTATTGGTGATTCTGGCATTGGCTTATAGAAAGCCATAATTTTCACACCGGAAATGGATTCAATGACTTTGGGGCGGGAACAATCACATGACTTTGGGTATTTTTACACTGCCTATTTTAATAAGCGATGTAAATAATACTTTTTTTATACCGCTTTAAAAATTAATCGGTGTAAAAAGCCCAAAATCAAGTGGTTTTTTCCACCCGATAGAGAATCCGGACCCCTTTAAAACTTCAATCACTACGCAAACCAACTTTATAACTCATTTATTCTCGAGTGTATAGCAATTTATTGGAGAAAAACAAACAAAAATCAAAGAGGCATTTTGTCGAACACTTAGTGAACGCCCAAGGGCCACGCAAGCACGTTTGTAAATTAATGTACCTTGTTTGAGAAGCAAGCTCATGAAGCTACAGCTGACAATTAGGTTTATCACTTTGATTGAGAGATAAATCTACTCGGAGCGGTGAAATGTAAAAATAGTCAAAGAAATTGAGGATGTTCAAAAAGACAAGAAGCAAAAGGGGAGGACATTTGAGTGTAGATTGCAATACCAAAATTGAAGTTGTAGAGATGTTGAGTTAAATCGATGTATCATTATATGAAGAAAGTATGATCGAACTTGAAGAGAAATCAAAACATAGAAACCATGAAGAAATTGCAACAACAAATGGCCAAATCATAATAACAAGTTCACCATCGCAAGAACAAACCACAATAACCGAGGAGACGAGACAAGGTATCATAGAACATCTGTTAAAAAAAATTATTTAGTAGTTTATTTTTTGTTTTGGTAAATGACACAAACGAAACAGCAACCAAAAAAAACACCTAGCTAACTCTACGGAACAAAACACCCCTAGCATCGTTAAACAAAAATCAACTAAGCTCTAGGTGCCCGTTAGTAACGAATTAAGGAAATGGAATTGTAAAAATTAAAAAATTTAACAGTTAATATTAATTTTTTAACCAAACAACCACCAGGAATATGTAAAAGGATTGTAAAGCGCTTCATCTGGGACACCCTAAATTTACAAAGTGATCCGCACACGAGTTGCCTTCTCAAAGGATATGACAAATCTCCATTGTCCATTCCTGCTCAATAACTCTCGAATGTCCAGAATAGTTGCCAAGTAATGATGAGAAAGAGAGATATAAAATTTGTGGGCCTCGCGCCACATTAAGATAAAGGCTCCTTAATATTTTTTATTAAAGAAGAAAATTTATAAAATAACTTAACCAATATTAACAAAGTCATTATAAAATATTTTATCCTAATGTAAAGTATAATAATAAGTTTGAAAATAATAAACAATACTCTAATGTTTTCCTTTAAGAATAATATCAAAAATAAAATGAATTAACCAATTAACAAATGATCATAAAATATTAAAAATTATGACCCTATAAACATAAAAATTAATAAAATATTGATATCAATATTAATAAAGACTTGAAAAGAAAATAATAAATTGTTAAAATAATTTATATAACAAAAATTAATAAACAAGTGATTTTTCAATGTAACTGCGGTAGTTCTTTACCAATATTTATCCTTTTATATAAATACTTTTTTATATCGGTTAGATACTTTTTAATTAAGTTGCATTAAAATTATCTTAATATTCTATTTCTATCTATTAATGTTATGAATTTTCAATTATCTAGATTTTTTTGTTTTTAATAAATGCCTAGAGTGTAAATGTGTAATGCATATCATTAAAACTTTAAAACAAAATTATTACATGAAGAAGGTGTCGAACCCTCACTATTAGCTTAAAACACAAGAACCTTATCTACTAAGTTATTATTACTTCATTATAAGTTCTTGATTTTTCTCTCTACATAACCTAAATCTTATTTATTTTGGACCCGTATCAATAATAAACCTTGGGCAATTGCCCTTGTTTTCAAGGCTAAGGTTGGCCCTTAATAAGGATTTGAAGTGGCTTTTAAGTTTATAACCTGCGAGTTTATTTTATTTTTTACATTTTTATCTTAACTGATTTATTGATAAAGTTGGGAAGCATAGAAAAAAAAAAGAGAAAACTTGATTAAGGAATAGAAGAAAATTCATTCTCAAACACTAAAGAAGAAAGGATACAAGGTGCCAAAAAGGATTAATGCACTAAATAGAATTAACAAACTTAATAACTGCCTAACAGAAGATTAACTCCCTAACACCACCCCTCAAGATGTGGATAAGTGAAAAATGTCAAGCATCCTTAACTTGGTAACAAGAGAATTCAAAGGCTTAGCTAGGGGAAAGCGATTTGGTAAAGATATCCGTAAGCTAAACAGAAGAAAAAATAGAAAGAAAACAAAGAACACTTAAGGCTAATTTTATGTACAATGTGACAAGTCATGTCGAGATGCTTGGTATGCTGGTGAAAAATAGGATTAAGTGTGATATGAAGTGCACTTTGATTATCACAGTAAAGGACTGAAGGCTTGGAATAAGGGATGTTTAAGTCTTGAAGGAGATACAAAATCCATTGAAGCTTACAAGTAGCATAGGCAAGAGCGTGGTACTCTGACTCAACAAATGAAAGAGACAATATAGGTTGTTTCTTCGCTCACCAAGAAATAGAAGAATTCATTCCAATAACAAAGTAGTAGCCATTGGTGGACTTTCAGGTGTCAACATGGCGGCCTAAATCAACACCATTGAACCTAAGTAAATGCATAAGAGAATGATGTGAGAAGAAAATACCATGACCAAGAGCACACTTCAAGTAGCAAGGACACAGAGAGTAACATGATGGTGATTTTCAATTGTGGAGCCCATGAATTGGCTCAACTGCTACACCACAAATGTAACATCAGGGCGGGTAGCATTGAGATACAAGAGTCGCCCAATCAGATGCCTATAAGTAGGAATATCTTCAAATGAAGGACTGTCATTATGAGACAATATAATGGTTGGATCTTAAGGGGTACTTGCTGGTTTACAATTAGAAATACCAACTTCGTCTAGAAGATCAAGGCAACATTTCCGTTGACAAACAGCAATACCTTTAAGGGAGTAAGCCACCTCGAGGCCAAGAAAGAACTTAAGCACACCAAGATCCTTGTACCATAGTTTCAGTGAAGTAAAAATTTTACAGAATTAATCTCCTCTTGAAAGTTCCCTAAGATTATAATATCATCAACATAGATGAGTAGAACAATGAAATCAAATGAATCATTCTTGGTAAACAATGAATGATCGAAAAATGCAGAAACATATTGATGGGAAGTGAATATAAAAGTCAGCTTGTCATACCAACATTAACTTGCTTGCTTAAGTCCATATAAGGACTTACAAAGTTTACAAACTTGAGATAGAGAAAAAGCCTAATCTTGATAGAAGCATCATCTAAACCTCTATGTCTAGAGTTCCATGTAAAAAAGTATTCTTCACATCCATTTGATAAATGGGCCAGTTCCCAATTGAGGCAAAAACAAGGATCACCCAGAAAGTACATAGCTTTTTCACCAAGGAAAAGGTATCAAGGAAATCAAGCCCCTCATTTTAGTTATATCCTTTTGCTACAAGGTGAGCTTTGTAACACTCAACATTCCCATCTACACAAAACTTGATTTTATACACCCATTTACACCCTATGGGCACGACATTAGGTGGTAAATCAATAAGGTCCTAAGTATTATTAGTTGCTAAAGCAGAAAGTTCAGTTTGCATTGCTAGTTACCAAAACTCAAGGTTAGAGGCTTGCTTATATAATCTACGTTCTGTGAGATCATCCGAGAGTGGTGGTAAGGTGTGGTCTTTGTGTGAGAACAATGCTAATTTGATAAACAACTGGATGGCTTATGATTTCGGGTGGATCTTCTAAGTGGTGGTGGAGATGTTGGTAAGGGAATTAGTGGTGAGACCAAATGAGGTGAGGTTGAATTTGATTGTGGTAATGTATGTGGTAAAGGTGAGGCAGTAGGATCATCCACATAAACATGAGTGAAAAGGCGAGGTTTGTATGAATGGTAAGGTAGGATAGTTTCATAAAAGGTAATGTGTCTTGATGTCTCAACTAAATATGAATGCATATTAAAAGCTAAGCAAGCCTTCATGTCTGATGCAAATCCAAGGAAAATGCATTGGCAAGGCCTTAGGCCAAACTTGAGTCTGTGTGATGCTAAACTAGAAATGTAGCATATACAACAAAAAAACCCTTTAGTTGCATCAGATCTTGTCAACATTTGTGTAGGGATTCATAAGGACTCGATTTATTCAATGCTATAGTTAGGAATCGATTCTTATATACACATTGTGCAATATTGCATAGAACCACAAATATTTAGCTGCCTTCAACTGGAACATGATAACTTGAGCTATATTCAATATCTCTTGATGTTTTCTCTTAACTCTTACGTTTTACTGAGGTGTTTCTACACAACTGTGTTAGTGAATGATTCCTTTCCTCTTAAACAACAAATGGAGTGAAAATTTTTGTGCCATTATTAGAATGGATCACTTTGATTTTGGTAGCAAATTGAGTTTCAACCATGCTTACAAAATGCTTAATAGGGGAACCAACTTCATTCTTATGTTAAAGCAACATGACCTAGGTGTATCTACTGTGGTCATCCATTTTGATCAAAAGCATTTACGACCATGAATTGAATTAGTGGAAAAAGGACTCCATAAATCCATGTGAACCAAGGAAAAAAATACAAGGAGCTTTATGAATGCTGAGTGAAAAACTTAGTCTTTTGTGTTGCGTAAAGTGGCAAACATCCCAGATGGTAGTCTCACTAGGTGAAATGTAATTATATTGTTTAGTCAACAAAGCAACCATTTCTTGGACAAATGTCCTAATTGGAAATGCCATAATGTAATTACAGGAAAATTAGAAACATCAATAACATGTAGAACATTACAAGCTGTTATTATTTCGTCAGATTCGTCATGCTTAACAGCCAACAATGGTATATACTTCCTTTATGCTTAATCAAACCAATCCTCAAGTATGTCCTCTGATTTTGTATATAACAAACAAAATTATAGAAAACTGGATAACAATTTAGTTGAGAAATCATCCAAGAAATGGATAAGGTTAACCAAAAAATCTAGAACATATATCACATCCTTAAGAATAATTGAGTTAGTTAAATTCACAATGTCTGTGTGCTGTGAAAAAACCAATGGCTTAATCCTCTTTTATTAAGAGAAATATGCAAGTGCTGAATATATCTGATTAATGGCTCCTATATCTAAAATCTAGAAGCTATGATTTCTAGTGGTGTGAAAAGAAAATACGAAGCATATGATAGGAATGAGACACAGACAGAAATTGTTAGCAGGCCTAAGAGGGTAACAAAAAGGCCCAATTGGCTTAGGGATTTTATTTAAGTAGTCTTATAGGCCCAACTGTGTTAGGGCATCTATCCTGCTTGTAATCTTTTATATGGAACGCTGGTGGCGGAGAGCAGGGAATGAAAAATTACTAGTTTTTCCTGTTAGTAGAATTTGTGTAGCTGAACTATAATCTGGTAGCTAAGAAATTGTAGGGTAGTTCCTATCAATATTTGGTGCTTTCATTGTTCTTACCTCCATGCCTCCCAAACCTTCCTCTTCCAAGGACTTGGAAGATGCCCTCCAATCCATTGCTGATAAACTGAGCTCCCTTCACACCCAGCTAGAGGATCATCGCCTCCTCCAGGACACTAGACACCACACCTTGCAAACTACTGTGGACTCTAGACATGATGCCATGACAGCTTTTATGGGCGGCTTATTGGAGCAGGTTGCCACCCTTCAACTTGGCTCCCAGCAAGGTAGGTCCCAACCTCATTCTCCTGTCACCACTTCCCCCGAAACCACAACAGCTTACATAGCCTCCACCAATAGCCCAATCGTTATACCCTATACTATTCCCCTCACAACCGCAGCTTCCACCTCTTCTATTCCTAATCCTTTGTTCCAAAATCCCATCCCCATACCCCACAATATGCCAGGACTTACCTACTCCACCCAACCCACTACTTCCACCTTTTCCTCTACTGGTTTTCCCTTTTCCCCTTTTACCGCCCCAACACCAACCACACCTTCTCCCCCTCTTCGTCCTCCTAAATTGGATTTGCAGCCTTTTGATGGGTCTGAACCCTTGGATTGGTTATTTCAGGCAGATCAGTTTTTTATGTTCTACCAAGTACCTCCTGAACTTCGTCTTCCCATGGTTGCCTTTTATATGCGTGGTGAAGCTTTATGTTGGTTTAAATGGATGTACCACAATGGCCAGCTTGGGGACTGGGCAACTTTTGTTCGCGCATTAGAACTTCGTTTTGGTCCCTCAACATATGAGAACCATCAGGCAGAGCTGTTTAAACTTCGACAACATGGAACAGTTACTGATTACCAAGCTCAATTTGAGAAACTCTCAAATCGGGTATTTGGCCTTCCATCTGAAATGCTCCTTAATTGCTTTATTTCAGGCTTGTTACCCGATATTAGGCGTGAAATGGCCATTCTGCAGCCCTCCTTAATCTCACAAGCTATTGGGCTGGCCAAGTTGATTGAATCCAAACTCAAAGATACTAGACCACGTTTGGTGCGTCCACCTCAAGCCCCACCCACAAACCCACTCATCCCTCATCGAAACCCTGTCATCCCTACCCCTTCTTCCCTACCTATCAAACGTTTAACCCCTGCCCAAATGCAAGAACGAAGAGCTTTAGGGCTTTGCTACAATTGTGATGAAAAATTCATCCCCGGCCACAAGTGTACTTCAAGTCGTTTCCTATTGTTATTATCTGATGAGGACCCTTCATCCTCTGACCCTCTTACCCAGGAGCCATCCAACTCCCCTGACCCTACTTATTCTTCTCCAACCGACTCCATTAATTTTCAACTATCTCCCCAAGCTCTTACTGGCCAACCATCACCCCAGACCCTCCAATTTCAAGGATATATTTCTGGCTTGCCTGTACGAGTCCTTATTGATTCTGGAAGTTCCCACAACATTTTACAACCCCGTATTGCTTCCCACCTTAAATTGTTAACCCAACCTACCCCTGCATTTCCTGTAATGGTTGGCAATGGCGCTCACATTGTCTGTTCTGGCCTCTGTCCCAAGGTGCCCATAGCAATCCAAGGCCATGATTTTTCCATCTCTTTTTACCTACTTCCGATTGAGGGTGCTGATGTGGTTTTAGGGATTGAATGGTTACGCACCCTAGGGCCCATTACTGCTGATTTTTCCATTCCTAGCATGTCCTTTACCCATCAATTTCAACCTATCACACTTTCGGGTGAAAACCACAACTCCTTACACCCCTCAACTTATACCCAATTTTGTCATCTTCTTCATACTGACTCCATTGCTTCTTGTCACTTATTACTCTTTCACCCTCCGCCTCATCCTTCCCCTCCTTGTGACAAACTTGAACCATCCCACCCAGCATTACTCACATTGCCCACCTCAATTTCAAACCTATTACTTTCTCATTCCCATATTTTTTCCAAACCCACTGACCTTCCACCTCCCAGAGCCCATGACCATCACATTTCCCTCCTACCCAACACCTCACCTGTCAATGTTAAACCTTACCGCTACCCTCATTTTCAAAAAACAGCCATGACTAGCTTAATTCAAGAGATGCTCAAACAAGGTATTATCACTCCTAGCAAAAGCCCGTTTTCTTCTCCAGTTCTTCTGGTTAAAAAGAAAGATGGTACTTGGCGTTTCTGTGTTGACTATAGGGCTTTGAACGCCATCACCATTAAGGATAGGTTTCCTATCCCTACAATTGATGAACTACTAGATGAATTAGGCTCAGCTACCATTTTCTCTAAACTGGATCTTCACTCAGGTTATCATCAAATACGAGTGCATCCTCCTGACACCCATAAAACAGCCTTCAGAACCTGGGATGGGCATTATGAATTTCTAGTAATGCCCTTCGGCCTTGCCAATGCTCCTTCTACATTTCAAGCTGCTATGACCGACCTTTTGAGGCCATTTCTATGTCGGTTTGTTCTAGTCTTTTTTGATGATATTCTTGTTTATAGTTCTACACTCACTGATCATGTTGCACATTTGAATTCAGTTTTACAATTGCTCTCCACTCATAAGTTTTTTGTGAAGTTTACTAAGTGTTCCTTTGCTACCCCTAAAGTTAGTTATTTAGGATACATTATTTCATCTGAGGGTGTTGCCCCAGACCTAGAAAAGGTGCAAGCCATTACAGATTGGCCTCAACCACGTTCTCTCACGGCTTTAAGAGGTTTCCTCGGTCTGACCGGTTTCTATAGACGTTTTGTATGTCACTACGCCACACTCGCCGCTCCTCTCACCGATTTACTTCATCAATCATCATTTACATGGCATTCTACAGCTACTGAAGCATTTACAGAATTGAAACAGAAAATATCTTCTTCTCCGGTCTTGGCACTTCCAGATTTCTCTAAACTCTTTGTTTTGGAAACTGATGCTTCTGCAGTGGCCATTGGTGCTGTTCTCACCCAAGAAGGTCATCCTCTGGCTTTCTTCAGTAAGAAATTGGGCCCTCGAATGTCGGCAGCATCCACATATGTCCAGGAGATGTATGCTGTAACAGAATCAATTAAGAAGTGGCGTCAGTACCTGATTGGCAACCATTTTCACATTTTAACTGACCAGTAAAGCCTTAAACATCTACTCTCTCAACAATTTCAAACACCAGAACAACAAAAATGGGCCACAAAATTACAGGGATACAGTTTTGAAATATTTTACCGACCTGGAGCTGCAAACCGCATGGCTGATGCTCTTTCCAGAAAGTTTCAGAGTGAATTACCCCTTCTATTCTCCCTCTCATCTGTAGTTCCATCCATGTTTGATACCCTACGACAATATTACTCACAAGATCCAAAGGGGCAACTCTTAGTCCAACAACTGCAGAACTCTAATCCAGAATTTTCAATGAGACAGGGGTTGTTAATTATAAAAGGCAAAATTTTTATACCCGATGGTCATGAACTGAGACAAAGTCTCCTTCATGAGTTTCATTCAACACCAGTTGGTGGCCATTCGGGCGTCAAACCCACTCTGGCTCGACTTGCTGCATCATTCTCCTGGTCCAAAATGCGAAAAGATATCAAAAATTTTGTAGCCAAATGCTCTGTTTGCCAGGCTTCTAAATATGAAACTGCAAAGAAAAAGGGGTTGATACAACCTTTACCTGTCCCGACAAGGATTTGGAAGGATCTTAGCATGGATTTTGTGACTCATCTTCCAAACTCCCTGGGTCATACTGCTATTTGGGTGGTCTGCGATAGGTTGTCCAAATCAGCTCACTTTCTCGCTTTACCAACTCATTACACAGCCTCGGATCTGGCACACCGCTTCTCAGTAGAAATCTGCAGACTCCATGGAATCCCTTCCACAATCGTTTCGGATCGAGATCCCCTTTTCCTTAGTACCTTTTGGAAACAACTATTCAAATCTCAGGGCACAACACTCAAATATAGCACCGCCTATCATCCGAAAACTGATGGCCAGACAGAGGTAATTAATAGATCGTTAGAAGCATACCTGCGCTGTTTTTGTGGTGACCGTCCCAAGACCTGGTTTAGATTTCTACACCTTACAGAATTCTGGTACAATACCTCTTATCACTCGGCTATCGGTATGGCCCCTTTCCGCGTCCTCTACGGGAAACATCCTCCGACGATCCCTGATTTTCTTCCTGAGGAAGTCTCCGTGCCTTCATTGTAGGCTACCTTGTTAGAACGGCAACTGGTTCTCCGAACTGTACGCGAGTGCCTCCAGCGAACTCGTCAATAGATGGTGACCCAAGCTAACCGACACAGGCAAGATGTTTCTTTTGAGGTGGGGAACTTTGTTTGGCTCCGTTTACGCCCCTATCGACAGACCTCTCTCCTGCGACACCCTTCTCAGAAGCTCGCCCGACGTTACTTCGGTCCTTTTGCAGTGAAGCGTCGAATAGGGAAGGTAGCTTATGAGCTTGACCTCCCTCCGCAGTGCCGTCTCCACCCAGTCTTCCATGTCTCTGTATTGAAACTTTTTCGAGGAACTCCACCTTCTGGTGTTCTCAATCCCCTTCCACCTAATCTCTTAGTTACCTCACCCTCTCACCTGCCTTTTCTAGAGAATCCTCGAGACGCAAACCCACTTAACTTTTCAGACTCCACTGCCCAAGACTTTAATCCTGTGCTCACTTCTGCAATGTTAGATGGCCACGAGGAACACGCCAACTCCATCCTACCGTTCGTTCCACCTAATCCCGTACCAGCTGTCTCTTTTACTCCGCCACGTGATTCTCCACTGGTTGCACAACTTCCCATGAATCCCTTGCACACACTGGATCCAGACCCTTCTCTTGTTAATAATTCGGAAACATCTTTGGGCCTTGAGGACAAGGCCCAACTCCAATAGGTGGGCAATGATAGGAATGAGACACAGACAGAAATTGTTAGCAGGCCTAAGAGGGTAACAAAAAGGCCCAATTGGCTTAGGGATTTTATTTAAGTAGTCTTATAGGCCCAACTGTGTTAGGGCATCTATCCTGCTTGTAATCTTTTATATGGAACGCTGGTGGCGGAGAGCAGGGAATGAAAAATTACTAGTTTTTCCTGTTAGTAGAATTTGTGTAGCTGAACTATAATCTGGTAGCTAAGAAATTGTAGGGTAGTTCCTATCAGCATATACCTGGGTCGATCTTCAAATTACCATTAATTAAACCTTCACAATAGTTGAATGCATTTCTAATACCCCCTGATCAGGATGACTCGTTTCAGCTTCTGATTTAATTAGAGCAATTATTCCTCTAACTTGTTTTGTGGTGAAGGGAAAGTATCTCACTCTCTAGAATTAGAACCATTTGTGTTGTGTTCTCTTTCTATGGATGTGTTAGTCTATGGATGTATTATTTGTAATAGTGGTACCTAGCCCGATACTACAAGGTGGAAAATTGTTTTTCTTATAGTAGTAATCAACTGTGTCTTGGCTTACCACAATAACCACAAAACTTAGTTGATCCTTTCCATCCTGAATATTGATTTTCCTTTACCATAATACATTCTTCCTTTAACAGCGTTGATATCAATTTTGGATTCTCGGGTGATGGTTCAGAGAACAGACTTAGAAGGGGTGCTTGAATAAGTCTATTTACCCTGTCACAAAATTCTTCATTTAAGTGAGTGAGCCCTTTTCCTGACTGATTTGGCAGCAGGCTATTGTATGCGAAGATATAATTTAGAAATGCATCACACTCTTATAAGGATTAAGATAGAGAGAGATCACACAAGAGATTTATACTGGTTCACTTTCAATGTAGAAGCTACATCCAGTACCGACTTGAAGGGTTTTTCACTATGTAAAATTGTTCTTTTACATATGTTGCTTCTGAGTATTATTGACTTCGGCCACTCATGACTTAAGCACACCACGTGCTTCTGAGTATTCTTGACACCAGCCACTCATGGCTCAGATTGAGTATTCTTTTGCATCACCCACTCTTGGGGCAAACCCAAGTATTCTTTCATAAGCCACTCCTGCCTTAATCCTAAGTATATTCTTTCTAAAACCTCTCCAGGTCAAAAACTGTTTCCCAACAAATACAATAGATCTCACAGACCTGAGCTTAACAAATTTGATAAGGATAATAACTCTGTAAAAGTAAGCAAGCCTTTGACTTAGCTAAGCTAAGAAGATAGTCTATACTAAAGACTTATACAAAAGAGAAAAGGCTTGACTTAGGGAATGGCTTAATATCAGTGTATAGGGAAAATAGGATTGATAGAAGACATATATTATGTCTGAAAGCTTATCAAAGATTGTTGGCTGCCATAGGCAGTGTATTATAATATGAAGGCATGTCTCTGATTCAGGTTGCTATGGCTTCTGTGTGTTGAACTGATAGCGAGCTTTCTTCTTCTTCATTCTGGACAATCTTAGGATCTCTCTTCTTTTCTATGAGCTTTTTCCATTTTTTTATTTTCTTGGGCTTTAGGTACATGGACGTTCAAAGCATACTCATATCTTTCTTTCTCTCGTTCATACACTTAAGTGTGTGCCCATTCCACTCTTACTTTTTCTTATTGAATCTCACTCTCTCTTTCTGTCTAAGTCTCCATCCTTCTATATCTGAAAGAGAAAGAGTTATTCTATAAATATATGATTTCTTTGAACAAACTCTTTGAAGAAGGAGATAGCTGTTGTGACATCCCCTACTTATTTTACATTTGTTTTAAATGGTTTTTGATAAAATTACAAGGAAATTTTTTGCAAAATAATTTAATTAATTGACACTAATTAATTTCCCTGACCTTCGGACGCCTACTCACTTAAAAGACCTCTCTACAACTCCCACATATCACTTACAAATCCTAAACTGCCTATACAACGAAAGAATTTCATTTTCATAAAAAGGGGGCCTGACGCGTATCCCATCACAGTCCTAAAGCTACGCGTCAGGCTGGCGCGTAGCGCCGGCATGACAGTAGCAGCAACTGCTGTTGTCATGCATTTTAGGCCATTTAGCCAACTTCCGAGGGTCTTGAATTTCCTGTTTCAACTCCAAACCTCACCAAACTTCATGGGCACTATATTACCACCATTCCGGAGCTGCTGGTGCAGTTTGTTTGCCAAAATTCCATGATATGCACATGCTTATGTGTAAAAATGCATTTAAATCATTTATATGTAAAACATATGCACCAAACTACCTAGATGGCCCCCAAATTGCCCGAAACCTATATGCATAGTTTCTACATGTCCTAGGGAACCTATTGGTCCCTTCCGGGGGTCCCAAAATTTGTAGGATCTCTGAATCACCTATTCAGTTCCTAATTTCCACATATTCCCTTCTATCTTCACTACATACATCATTCATCAAATCACCACTATATCAACCAGTTATCTTATTTCACATTACACACATAATTCATAATCATATACAAAACCTGCCCATATTATCAATCAAGCACATAAAACCTTGGCTCCATGCCAATATTCGCATAAGTCATTAAAT
Source organism: Clitoria ternatea (assembly GCA_037962975.1). Taxonomy (NCBI): domain Eukaryota; kingdom Viridiplantae; phylum Streptophyta; class Magnoliopsida; order Fabales; family Fabaceae; genus Clitoria; species Clitoria ternatea. Next base: position 148,548,907 of record CM075671.1, read on the forward strand.
CTAAGGTAAATGCCATTATTAATTACTCATGTCATCATCATCAAATCAACATACTAATCATAAATCATCATCATTATCACATCTTAGCCACATTATCCATATACTAAATATTCCACAAATCACATAAAGCTTGATTCATTATTACATACATTAAGTACATATCATTATCAATTCATTTCATAATTTCTACGCTCCTTGGCATCCTCTATCCGCTTGATGTTCCCTCTAGGGCATTCGTGCCTTCCCCATCACTAGTTACTAAATTAAAGAAAACCACAGCAAGGGTGACTGTTTGGCATATCGCGATTAATGTAGAACAATAATTAATAATAAATATACTCACTTTAAAACTTAATATCCTATTTGTTATCTTACTTATAGTTTACATATATTCATATACTCACCTCTACCCTTTCAAAATTATCCCTATCCACCTAAGCGCAACACAGTTCTCATACATTACATCAAATATTCATCAATATTCATATTCAATTCCTTATTACCATTAATATTTCCTATTTCATATCATGCTTGCTATCAATCATCAGTTCATCATAAAGCATAAATCAACATCAATTCACATATGTCACAACTGACTCGCCAATATATATATGACTCCTAGTATCCGGATACTAAAGGATCGACCTTTAGCTGAGGGTCCTACTTGACACCCCGTGAACCCTGCTTGGTCCACTAAGCCCTGCTTGACTATCCACCTCAACCACTGGGTCCTACTTGAACATAGGTAGCTCAACTGGGCCTCTAAGGACCATGGGAGCCAAACGAGGGGCAACCCATACCGTTGGCCATCCCACACCACATAATCATATCTATAAACATATCATACATGCTCAAAATGATTAAACTCATAGATAACTGTCAGAAACTGACATTTTACAATTTCACAGGATGGCCACACAGACCTGGCCCTTACACACGATGCCACAACATGTCAATAATTATTATTTCATCAACTTCAATAAGTTATTCACAATTATAATATCATGCATAGCACGAAACATCATCAATATTCATTTTAATTCAGCATTCACAATCCACCACATATATTTATGATTTCTATAATTTATTTAATCCACTACATATCGATTATTCAACCAATTTATTATATATTTCTCATAATATTCATATAATAGTCCATAAATATATACACACATATGAATAATGATCCTCTAACTAATTTTCTAAATTTCTCGCATCCTATCACTATTACATAACCTTGTCAAACCTAACATACATACCAATTCTAATTAATTACGACCTGAACACCCCCTTACCTCGATTCCAAGCCTCAATAATTTGTTCTTGGTGTCGATTGCATCCTACGGTCACTTGATTCGTTTCTTCGCTTCTAAAGTCGATACTCGCTTTACCAATAGCTCCTTCGGCACTCGTTCCAGTACCTAGGTCATCAAAACACAAAACCCATTAGTATATTGTCTTCTTTAACATGCTAGAACCAATATCCAAACCTCCCAAGTTCATAAAACGTGAAATCCAAACCCCCATGGCCACATGCAATTTGGTTTTGAGATGGGGAAGGAAGTGGAGAGAAAGAAACATAAGATCAAGGGTCCTCCATGAATTACCTCAATTTTGTAAGGTCCAAAAACGCAAGAAATTAAAAGCTCCCTCCAAGTTTTGGCCACAATCCGCAAAGGAGAAGAAAAGGGAAGAAAATGGTGTTTTTTATTCTGTTTTGCATGTCTCCCATTTAAAAATGATCACGACGCTGACGCTTCGCATCACAATGGTGCTATGTGTCAGCTTTAAAATTTTACCCTGATGTTTAGCGCCACTGCCACGCTACGCATCACACCATTTTACCATTACCTTAAAATTCACTTTTAAACCACTTTATTCACTTCATGTTCCATAATTATTATTAATTTAGGTCCAATTGCATGTTTATTTATTTTTCTAATTACTAAAATATCCAAGATGTCACAGTTGTTAGATGATCGTTGAGAGAGAATACACGCATTGAAAGAGAATATACCCGTTGAGAGGTATTTTGCACAAAAGACAAAGATTCTTAGTCTGAGAGAGAGCTATTCTACAAAGATAGCATATGGTGGAGAGCTTCGAGATTTCTTCATAAGCAGGTGATGATCAAGCAAAGTAAGATTGGCATAGGTTTCACTAAAATGGGAAGTTCCTATTCAAAGACTTTTTGCATAGAGAAGGTAAAGGTGAAACTGGATGCTTTAAGATGGATTTTGATCTACTTTGATTGGATGCTCTTCTTCACGTGAATATCTTCTTCATATTTTGATGTGTCAGCCTCAGAGAATCAACATTCTTAGGACCAGACTTATATAAGGAAGGATTCTAAAAAGATCTTGGGTCTGGTGATCCATAAGGTGTTGATGATGAGACTCAAGAACGGAGTACAAGTCTGTTCAGGTTCTTGCTTGATATGCTTAATAAGTTCTAGAGCAGTCGTAGCTTGGTGATGCATTAAGGTAGAGTCTGGTTTCTAGAGAGCTTTGCTTGAGGAGAGGAACTCTTGCATTGATTGTTGTGTGAAGCATAGCTTAACAGGTCTGGGTCTGGTAGGAACCAAATGTGATGTTCTTCTTTTTAGATCATGTTTCCAGACTATATTTCTTCAAGCCAACTGGTGCTATTTTTTCCTTGATTTGAGGAGACTTCTCATGGGGTGAACATTGACTTTGGCAGGCATGGGTGGAGCAAATCTTAGTGAAAAGAAAATGGTTGACATTATAACAAGGGAAATCTTTGGGATGCATACTTTGGAGGTGGAAGGTGTGTTGGTCTATGGGGTTTATTCATATGAAAAAATGGGTAGGACAATGAGCTTGTAGGGTATGATGTCCATACAAGGTTGTTTAGAGGATATGTGTGGTAAACTTTTCTGAAGTGGGAAGAGAAAATGCTTCAGGCTCAGTAGTGGCTTGAGGTACAAATGAGAAGCTCCTATCAGACTTATAAGCTTCAGAGTTTGATGAATCAAGCACCAAAGGATTTTCAGTAGATGAGCCTTAAGGATTGGCTATTTTCATAGAAATACCCCTCAACATTCCTCTAGTGATTCTTCCTAAGGTTCTGACAGGAGAAGTTATGTTCATAGCTTTAGCAGTAGGCTTTGATTGACCAGATTGCACTTTACTAGCTTGAGCAGACTTGGTAGCTTCAGAGGGTGAAATTCTTACAAACACCCTAGCTTTCTTCCTAGGAGGCCCAAACTTTTCATGATCGAATTCTGATACTGATGTATTTAAGGAAGACTTACTCTCATCAGAGTCAAACTTTGAGCTTTCTTCAACATCACTTCTTTTAAACTTTTTCCTTAAAGAAGCAGACTCATCTTGAGTGTTTTTAAATGGAGTAATTACATATGAGAAAGCAGGGACTTTGGTAGACAGGGAGCCATAAGTCTTGAGGTCTCTTGCATCTTGAACTGAAATGCCATTTAATTCAAAGACCTTGGTTAGGACACTAGTGTACGAAATCTTCTTCTGTTTCTTAGCGAGAAAGGTGATCAAATAGTTCATGATCATATTTGGAAGACTGGTATTTTCTTTCTTTAACATCAAAAGCATACAGAACTTGTCAAGCTTAGTTACAATATCTCTTACACTTTTCCTGGGGGAAAAGAGTTGTCTCATTAAGGCATGAAGAAATTTTGCTTTAGGAAGCAAATCTTTGACCAGCAATGTGGAAGGAGACTCAATTCCATACAATCATATATTTGCCTCACTTTCTGACATAGTGGTGCCAATGTAGTTTTCTAAAAATGTTAATCCTTCATTGGGGTAGCCGCAAGCTTGAGCGATACCATCCATAAAAATCTCAATCCTTCTATTTTGAAGACAGCCATACACCATGAAATTTTCTTTTTGACCTTTTGCAAAGTTCCAAAAGTTCATGATCAAAGAGGGAGAGTATTCATGTTTAATGCAACAAAAGGATAACCAGCCAATGCCAACAAGTTCAGGGATAACGTTCCTTCCTTCTTCATTGTATTTTTTAGGTGAGAAGCATACAGATTCAACAATGTCATTTTTAGAGATGAAGGTTATTTTAGAGGTTTGAGGAAAGAGGAAAAGTTTGAGGGTTTTGAAGAGAGAGAGGGAAAGCTTTTAGGTGATCAAGGCAAGGTTTCTGGTGGAGAAGGGTGAAATAAGGTGAAGAGTTTTTAAAAGAGAGAAAAGTAAGAACGTGAACAATCTTTTAGATATTTAAGGCACGTTTGATGAGCATTTATGCACATAATAGATAGTGGGAGAGAGAAAATTTTAATGCATGTTATTTTTGAAAAAATAGAAACCATTTTTGATATCAGTAGATGGGGTTTTCTAAGAGCGTGTGCGAAAATAAATAAACACATAGTAACGACACACACACACACATATACATACATATAAGACAAAAAGGATTTAAGTCAACCCAAGCAACATACATATTTACCAAATTTTTGTATACCAACCCTTCGTTTCATAATCTTAGAACATTCTGGTACTAACTTGTTCTTCCTTCAGAGTTGTACGAATAGTTTCTTAATTTGACAATCTCTTGTTAGTCTTGTATAAGGTAAGAGCAAATATTTATGGACTTGTAAAGATATCAATTTTTATTAAATAAAATATAGTCGAGAAATTAACTTAAAAACTAATAGATATATAACACATGGAATCATATCTAAATAGAAAATTTACTAACATTTTTTGTTTACCTTTCTTCCAAACTTGTTGATCTTCCTGATTGAATGAGCCAGCCAAAAAATTATCTTTCATTGCAGATACCTGAAGAACAAATCACAAACCTTAAAGCTTTATTCCTTCTTCTTCACTTTGCTGATGTAAATGGCTTCTGGAATTGTTCTATAAGATCTTCCCTTTTATCTTTTAGTCTTTATGAACTAAAACAACACTTTCTTGAAAAGTCTGGCTCAATAGCTTTATTTCCATGAATCTTCTTTTGCAGTAGACAGAGGAGAGACACCATGGATCTTTTCCCCTACACTTGTTAAAGTGATCAACCTTAGAGGATAAACTTTGATACCAATTGATGGTTTAGAGAACAGACTTAGAAGGGGGGTTAAATAAGTCTGTTTACTCTTTGTCACCAAATTCTTCATTTAAGTAAGTGAGCCCTTTTCATAGCTGATTTGGTAGCAGACTATTGTATGTGAAGATATAATTAGAAATGCATCAAACTCTTGTAAGGATTAGGATAAAAAGAGATCACACAAGAGATTTATATTGGTTCATTTCTAATGTAGAAGCTACATCCAGTACCTTTAGACTTGAAGGGTTTTTCACTATGTAAAATTGTTCTTTTATATATGTTGCTTCTGATTATTACTGACTCTAGCCACTCCTGGCTTAAGCACATCAAGTGCTTCTAAGTATTCTTAACACTAGCCACTCTTGGCTCAGATTGAGTATTCTTTTGCAGCACCCACTCTTGGCGCAAACCTAAGTATTCTTTCATAAGCCACTCCTGGCTTAATCTCAAGTATTTTTTCTAAAGCCTCTTTAGGCCAAAAACTGTTTCCTAATAAATACAATAGATCTCAAGAACCTTAGCTAAACAGATTTGATAAGGATAATAGCTTTGCAAAAGTAAGCAAGCCTTTGACTTAGCTTAGCTAAGAAGATAGTCTGTACTACAGACTTATACAAAAGAGAAAAGGCTTGACTTAGAGAATGGCTTAGTATCAATGTATAGGGAAAATATAATTGAAAGAAGACACATACTAAGTCTGAAAGCTGACAAAAGATTGTTGGCTGCCATAGGCAGTGTATTGTAATATGAAGACATGTCTCTGATTTAGGTTGCTATGGCTTTTGTGTGTTGAACTGAGTGTGCACATAGCAAGCTTTCTTCTTCTCTAGTAAATCTTAGGATCTATTTTCTTTTCTACGAGCTTTTGCCATTTTGTGATTTTCTTGGGCTTTAGGTACATGGACATTTAGAGCATGCCCACGTCTTTCTTTCTTTCGTTCATACACTTGAGTTTGTGCCCATTCTACTCTTACTTTTTCTTATTGAATCTTACTCTCTCTTTCTATCTAAGTCTCCATCCTTCTGTATCTGAAAGAGAAAGAATTGTTCAATAAATATATGATTTCTTTAAACAAACTCTCTAAAGAATGAGATAACTGTTAGATGACCGTTGAGAGAGAATACACCCGTTGAGAGGTATTTTGCACAAAAGATAAAGATTCTTTGTCCGAGAGAGAGAGAGTTGTTCTGCAGAGATAGGATAGGGTAGAGAGCTTTAAGATTTATTTATAAGCAGATGATGAGTGTAGATAGAGTAAGATTGGCATAAGTTTTGCCAAAATGGGAAGTTCCTATTCAAAAACTTTCTACGTAGAAAAGGTAAAGGTGAAACTGGATGCTTTAAGATAGATTTTGATCTATCTTGATTGGATGCTCTTCTTCATGTGAATATCCTCTTCATATTTTGATGGTGTCTGCCTCAGAGAATCCATATTCTTAGGATCGGACTTATATAAGGAAGGCTTTTGAAAAGATCTTGGGTCTGGTGATGCATAAGGTGTTGATGATGAGACTCAAGAACAACGTACAAGTCTGTTTAAGTTCTTGCTTGATATACTTAATAAATTCTAGAGCAGTCATAGCTTGGTGATACATTAAGGTAAAGTCTGGTTGCTAGAGAGCTTTGCTTGAGGAGGGGAACTCTTGCACTGATTGTTGCGTTAAGCATGGCTTAACAGGTCTGTGTATGGTAGGAACTAGATGTGATGTTCTTCTTTTCGGAGCATGTTTCCAGACTACGTTTCTTCAAGCCAACTGATGCTATTTTTGCCTTGATTTGAGGAGACTTGTCATGGAGTGAACATTGACCTTGATCTTCAGATGTTGTCTTAAGAGATAGGCAAACGTTGTTGTTGTTTATGATCATGAGTCTTTTATCATAGACTTTTGATTCCTAAAATACTTAGACAAACTTTTAGATTTTAACACAGTATGACTTGATTTAATTTAAAATTTGTAATGTTAATTATCAATAAATCTAAGGTGGCTCTAAAGTCTTCCATGAGCAAACTTAGTTCTACATCAAGATTAAGCGTGTGTTTGGTTATCCCCCCTAACGGTATCAAGTTAACCCAACTACGTTTATTTTTCTGTTAGGTGGACAACATGGCGTTTGGTTACACACCCTCCTCCATTCCGTTCCATGGACTTCCGTTGGTGGAATCTTGGCGTGCGCGCAAGCTCTGTTTGGCAAAGGTAGGTTCTGGCTCCCTTATGCCAACAGAAGATGGTGAAATGTCGAGGTTGGCCTTTTTGGGTTAAAAATAGAGGCCAAGGTTGGGGGTTCACATGCTGAGCCTCTCAATTTCGACGAAAGGGAAAAGCTTCGGACAGTGAGGGCACAGTGATGGTGGTCAACGCTGGGAGGCTCGCGGGAAGGAGGAGGCTGGCGTTGGTGGGATCTGTTCGGGGGTTGCGTGATTCAAGAAGGTCGACGTTGTCGGGGGAGCGACAGATCGGGGAAGAGATCAGGCCTGGACCAGTCGGTCTCATCGTCGAGGTTTGCGGTCGGATACCGGAAGGATGATAGTTGGTGTCGGAGAAGGTGACCGGCCTCGGGGGTATTCTACTCGGCGGCGACTGGCGATGGCTCCTGTGACAACAGTTTCTTCTTCCTTCCTTTTTGTTGTTATTGTGGTTTATTGTTGATGGTTGTTATTTGATGGTTTTTGATTATTGGGGTTCTCTGATTTGTAAGTTAGTGGAGATGATGAGGGTGAAATGGTTCTGTTCTTTTGATTTTTGTTGGTTGGTGTTTTTTTTTATCTTTTGTGGTTGTTGAAGAAGATAGAGATGAGATGGTAAAGTTCTCTATTTTTTTATTTGATGAAGAGGATTAGTATGAAAAAATGAAGTTTGATTTTTGTTCTTTGATTTCTTTTGAATTTCTGATCTGTGTCCTTCTTTTCTTGTTGTTTAGTATAGGGTTCCAATCACCCCCATGCTCTTGGTGGAGTTGTAGGTTCTGGATGGGCAAGCCACTGTGGGAAACCAGAGGAGATGAAGGGTGATGGGTTTTTTATTAATTAAAAGTATCCTTTTTTTTAAACATTTATGTTAGGCTTTATTTTCAAAAATTTTGGCCATGTATCGACGGCTAGCTATAGGATGGTGAGAGAAGTATAGTTGTGAATAATTTACTAATTAATTAGCAGAGAGGAATAATATTTATCAGTAATGGAATGAGTGTTAAGAATAATATTTAACAAAAATTATAAAAATTATTATGTTAAGAATAATATTTATCAGTAATGGAATGAAAAGTCAATACAATTTTAAAGGTTTTAGACACAAGCATTGTATTTGTTGAAATATAAAAAAAATACAATTGTTTTTTAGGGTTGAATAACAATTATATATTTTGTTAAAAAATACCCTAATTGGTTATAATATCATCTAATCAATAAAAAAATGGTCTTTGTTAAAAAATTACTTCATTTGTTTAAAAAATAATCTGTATTGTTAAAAAAAATTTCTATTTTGTTAAAAAAAATCCAATTATACATAATATTATCTATATATATACATATTTTGATTTAAGATATATTTACATTATAAATATATATACATATTCAATATATTTTTTATTAATACCCTTTTTGGTAATTTCCCATCAAACCACCATTTACCCAACCCAACTTTTTCCCCAACTAAACACAATCACTACTTCTCAACCCATTTTTACCCAACCCAACTTTTCAACATTCAAACACAACTCCGTTTATAAAACCTTAGTTTTCTCAACCCCGGTTTTCTCATCCAGGTTATCCCAATGGGTAACCAAACATACCCTAAACCAAATTGTCTCTTATTGCACAATCATAAAAAAGGCTCTATTCAAATTAGGCAATGGATCCATAAGCAAGATTCGAGAGTTATATAACAAAATTCATCATTCAAACAAACTAGAAATTTGATGATATGATCTTGTTGTTTAAATCAACGAGCATTCCTCATTGCTAGACAAACACATTGATTTGGACAAGTGCGTTAAGAAATCAGATGATAATTTTCTAATTCTTCCAACAAAAACTTTAATTCACAAAAACTCTAATTCTTCTCACTTCCTTTATGCTTAATCAAACTAATCCTCAAGCATGTCCTCTAATATTATATATAACAAATAGAATTATAGAAAACTGGATAACAATTGAGTTAAGAAATCATCCTAGAAATGGATAAGGTTAACCAAAAAATCTAGAACATATAACCTTAAGAGTAACTGAGTTAGTTAAATTCACAATGTCTGTGTGCTGTGAAATAATGAATGACCCATTAGGCAAGTGTACCCTTAATGGCTTAATCCTTTTTTATTAAGAGAAATATGCAAGTGATGAACATATCTTATTAGTGGCTCTTAAATATAAAATCTAGAAGCTATGATTTCTAGTGGTGTGGAAAGAAAATGCAAAGTATATACCTGAGCCGATCTTCATATTACCCTTGGATTCAACCTTCATAATAGTTGAATGCATTTCTGGTACCCCCTGATCATGATGGCTCGTTTTAGCTTCTAATTTAATTAGAGCAATTATTCCTTTAACTTATTCTGTGGTGAAGAAAAAGTATCCCGCTCTCTAGAATTAGAACCATTTATGTTGTGCTCTCCTTCTATGGATGTGTTATTTGTAAAAGTGGTACCTAGCATGATACTTAAAGGTGGAATGTTGTTCTTCTTATAATAGTAATCAATTATGTGTCCTGGCTTACCACAATAACCACAAAACTTAGTTGATCCTTTACCTCCTGAATATTGATTTCTTCCTTTACCATAGTATATTCTTTCTTTAACAACGTTAATATCAATTTTGGATTCTCAAGATTAGCAAATCCAAATTACCTCTCTTGTTGCACAATCATAGAAAAGGCTCTATTCAAATTAGGCAATAGATCTATGAGCAAGATCCAAGACTTATATAACTAAATTCATTATTCAAACTAACTAGAAATTTGATGATATGATCTTATTGTTGAAATCAATAAGCATTCCTCACTGCTAGACAAACATTTTGATTTGGACAAGTGCATTGAGAAATCAGACGATAAATTTTTAATTCTTCCTACAAAAACTTTAATTCAGAAAAATTTTTAGCAACAGATAAGGATCTTTGCCTTTAAACACTAATTTCTCGTTGTAATTCAGTAATTCAAATTAGATCTCTTTAAGAGAAATGTTTTTTCATATCATTCCAAATATCAAAAAAGTTTTTGATATATAAAATACTTTGTGCAATAGTCCTAGAATTGGAATTAAGAATCCAGGAATGCACAAGATTATTACACATTTCCCAAGGTTGAAACACTGGATCTAACGATTCAATAAGAGGAAGAATAGTTTCATCAACAAACCTGACTTATTCTCTGAGATCCATACACGTTTCATTACCTCTATCCACACATGATAATTAGCTCTGATAAGTGCCAGGGAGACCATCATTTTCATAGGGCTTTCATTTGAATGCACATAAAAGTAATTGAAAGGATTTTTAATAGGATATGTGGTATTGGAGTTACTAGCTCTATTATTGTCATACATTCCATCATTAATCGTTAAATGGATCTTTGATTAAGAATTGGATTTGTAATCCATAATTCGAGGGATTGGGTTTGGTGAATATGAGTGTTGGTAATTCGATCAATTGTATGAATAAACTAATTAATTAAAAAACATAATTGAATAGGTTAAGTTCAATCCTAACGTCTTTATTTCATTGTATTTCATCTTCTACTTTGACTTTTGTATTCACACCTCAAGAGAAATACCAAAATAATCAACCAAAAGTGTATATGATTGTGGCAAACCCTATGTATATGTTATTTTGATAAACTATTATCAATCCTGATTTGTTATAATATCTGGCAAGTCTTTGAGAATTGATAACCCTTAATTTTTTGAAACTGCAATGAATTTGGTGTGTTTGTCAAAGGGTTAGCAGTAGGGATCTCAAGGTCTTGGTGTTTCTAGTTCAACAACCATTGGTATTTTCACAGTATGGTGTAATATAGGGTGTCACCCACAAAGATACTCTGACGCTAAAATCAATATCGGGTAAATAATATCAGAGTTTAAGAAATAGGTAGTAATTGTGTGGTATTTATAGAGTTGGACGGTGGTTGTATCTTATGTGGAATATGTCAGTATATTTTTGTATATTACAAGAAAACTAACACATGCTCAGACATTCCTAACACCCTCTATAGGTCTTTTGGCCGGTATTCCCCTAGTTGTCCCATAACTTTCGCCCAATATCAGATCAATTAAATCCTGGTGTGGGGGCATCACGTAGGACTTTCTTACGTGGTGGTCTCCATACTAGTTTAATTATTATGAGGTATACTGGGTATGCTTACGCTATATCACGGTATGATCTATAGGAGTCTAGGGTAGTATCAGGTAAAGCTATCAAAATATGCTAACTAGCTCGATTCATAATGGGCCTGGGATGGGCTCAAAAGGCCTAAGTCTTATTTGGGCCCTATTTTTATAGCCGAAGCTTGGCCCGCCATGGGCTTTTGGGCTTGGAGGGCTATCTAGTTTTTTTTTCTTTTGGAAAAAAGGCCTTTTAAAAAAATTACAATCCATAAGATAGGAAGGAGTGTGCTACATAACAACAACGAGAGAGGAGAATATGGAAAGCATAAACTAATGGGACAAGGGAAATGTCATAGACACCATGCAGAGCCACCACAAACTAGACATTGGCGCTGGAGAGTTAGAAATATGGTCAAGACTTGATAGGGGAAGTATACGATGGTGGGAGAGATGGAGCGTGCGTGTGGCCTGTGTGGGTGTTTGTCTCCTTATTATGGCAAAAATAAAAAGTGAGACAAGAAAAGGTGAGGGACAGGATGAACGTGTATAAGGGTAAGGGGACAAAAATCAGAAATAAGAGAGAGTGAACAAGATTGGGTTGGGGGAGCATGTATAAGGGTGGGGGATAAAGGGTGGGGTAAGCGTGAGTGTTTGTTTGTGTGAGAGTGAGAAAAAGAGAGAGAGTGAATTAAAGAATAAAAAGGCACAGGTTCCTTTCTAACTAAGGAGGGAAATAATTTGTTAGGGTTCTATCTCCTATTAGGTAATTAAAAAATAATATGCCTATGTAATAAGTACTCATTTAGGGACGAGCCATCTTGACAAAAAATCCTGCTCAGGCAAAAGCTTAATTTAGGTCAGGCTGAATTAGCCTGGTTTTTATTTAAGCCTCTTTTTTCAATCCCATGCCCGCCTAGTTTTCAAGCCTTTCGACCTATTTTGACAGCTCTAGTATCAAGCCCAAATCATATTTGCTCTCTAATTTGTTGAAGTCACTTAAGGGTCATTTCAATAGGCTAATATTTATTGCCTTAGTGGTTCTCTACTTGAACTGTCATGCTTTAAAAATTTTGTTTCAGGATGAGGTCTCCTTGTGGAGTGAAAAGTTTGACAATTGTGACGTGTGTTGTTATGATTGGTTGTGATGTTTTGATTTCTGAGCCACGACGTTTGGAAGTGAAACATCATGTGTCATGGGTAATCATTGCATCGTAACATCTTGCAACTCTACACCCTGCATGCTTTTTCTATAAAAATAAGGCTCATTCCAATCATTTCTCAATTTGCTTCTTGAAAACTTCTGCTGCTCCAACATTGAATTTCTATACTGGTTTCCTTGGCTCATAGAAAGCAAATTGCTCGCATCATTCACCTAGGTATTCTCCCTTTCTCATCCTTTTAAATTTCCTTTTTTCAAAGTATTTTTCTTTTTTAAGTCTAGGATACGAAGGATGACAACATGAATGATGAGTCAATTAAAATACTCTCTAAGCCATCTTCGTGGTCATATGTGAAGTCCCGGTGTAATCTAAAGGTATCACAAAAGGAAATTTGTAGGTTGAGGGATTCTATAGTGGCATTAGTAAAGCCTTTATCCTCTAGGATACCTTCATCCCCTTGGGTGAGGGGGCTTTCAGTTGAGGCTCTACATTAGTGCCTTGACACATTGATCTCTTTATATGACTCCATGAGTGAAACGAACCTTGGATTATCAATATTATCCATTCTCTTTCTTAGGATACAGATTTGAGCTTTGCTTATTATCATTTTAGTGACATCTATTTATATGAATGCGTCCCTTTCTTGTAGAATATCGTCCAATTGATGGCCTTTAAAGGATCCTATCAGTTTAAAGCTACAAGTAACCAAATAATAACTGATGTACTGAACACCATTGTGATAATAAATTGTATAGATTGGTGATGAGTGTTGATTAGAGCATTGATTTCTTGACACAATAGAATTAATTTTACAAAGAATTGAACTGAATTAATGAATAAGGGAAGAAATTGAGCATGAATCTTTCGTGATGAAAACATTATATAAAAGAGAAAATTTTGTCAAACTCTTAAAAAAAATGTAGGAACTTTAAGAAGAAATCAAGGAAGGCAAGCTTAAAGAGAAATCAAGTTAGCAAAGCTGCAAGGCCTTTCACGCTTAAACGTGAACACTAGGCACTTGAGCGTGGCATGCATGGCATAAAAGTGAACAAGGCAGAAAGTAACAGGGCTCCTTGTGCCTAAACGTGACCACTTGCGCTCAAGCGCACCTTCAACAACAAGCATCAGGGCCTTTCATGCTTAAGCGTGATCACTTGCACTCGAGCGCACCTTCAACAGCAAGAATCAGGGCCTCTCGCGCTTAAGCGTGATCACTTGCGCTCGAGCGCACCTTCAATAGCAAGCTTTAGGGACTCTCACGCTTAAGCATGAACTCTAGGCAGTTAAGCGTAGCATGATAAAGATGCAAGCTTGAGCTCTACGCTTAAGCATGATGAAGAAAGAGTTCCAGGACCTCACGCTTGAGCATAATTTCTCCACGCTTGAGCGTGATTGAAGAAGAAGGGCCACTGAATTAATTATTGACCAATGGTGCAATCCTAGTTCACCTACTCTTGCATGTTTTTGACCACTCCTGCATGGGCTCTCAGCTAGTGGGGCTTTGCTTAAGCGTGAAAAGGAAAAGCTTAAGCAAGACTCTTCTTTAAATAGAGAATAGGAAGAGAATAAAAGGCATTGGGATCATTTTGATCATCAAATCATTCTTTCACCATTGTTTTAGTATTCTCTCTTGTATCAATTCTTTTCCGTATTCTTTTAGTAATTGATTAGTGAAAGTACAAGCCATGAGTAGCTAACTCATTCATTGGTATTGGTTGTAATCCATTCAAACCCTACATAATATTGTTGTAAGTTTTATGTATGGTAACAAGATTTGATAGTTTTTGTATTTCATTCTGGACTTAATGCTTAAAAGTATTTGATTACTATTTTCTTGTCTTTAGTTTTCTTAAGTGTATTCGAAAATAACTTTCAAAAGTAGATCTGAATCAAATACTTGTTGTAAGTAGCTTCCAGGGATAGTATCTATTGCAATAAACGTCTAAACAATCGGGCATTAATGTTGGAATGGTTTCAAGGTGACTGAGGGATCAGCAGGTTGAAACCATTCTTATGAATTTTGTAGTCGAGGAATCGATGCAAATGACTTTGATTGTGATGTAAAAATTATCATTTCAAGTTACATACATGCAAAGTTTACAGAGCTTATGATAGGTAAGATAAGATGAAACCAATCTAGTTTCCCACAATTGATTTTTGTTAAACTTAATATTGTTTGTTCTTTAGATTTATTACTCTCGTTTGATCATTTCCATTATCATCCTTTACAACAAATTAAGATGAATCTTTTGTCGAATCAATTCATAGATTAAGGTTTTTCATACTAACACCTCCTCAGTGGAACAACATCCTTTTTTACTACAACTCTAGTGTTTAAACTTGGCACTAATCTTTCATTGAATCCATATTATACAAACTTGATTCTTTTCTTGAAAACTTCATTTCTTTGTATGATAAAACCATTATCAAGTTTTGGCGCCGCTGCCGGGGAGGCGATTCAAGTTTGAAACTCTAGCATTCAATTTACAGGACTTTGTGAATAGTTTTCTGTTTAAATTGTGTTTCTCATTTTTGTGGTAACCTTGCTTGTGTAAGTGCTTGATTTATGCTTTTAAGAGGACAAGGATCAAAAGAACAACTTGCATTTGACCCAGAAATAGATAGATTCCTAAAGAAGATCAAGAGAAAAGCAAAGAAAAAGCAGAACTTCCACATAGGTGAAACTTCTTCCTCAATACCAGCTGAGAAAATGGCAGATGACAACAACCACAACCAAAATCCGCCAAGAAGGACACTTAGAGATTATGCCTTACAACAAGGACCCAAACATTTTTCAAGCATTTCTATTCCTAACACCATAAGAGCAATAGAAATGAAACCTATTTTTCTAAGTTTGATTAGTTCCCACCAATTCCATGGAATGTCAACTGAAGATCCATGTACTCATTTGGCAATATTCTATGAATTGGTTGGAACAATGGGATTTGACCAAGATGTTATTGAGGCTGTAAATCTAAGATTATTTCCTTTTTCTTTAGTAGGTAAAGCAAAGGAATGGTTACAATCTCATCCAAATCAAAGTTTGAATAACTGGAATATAGTTGAAGAAAAATTCCTACAAAGATTCTTTCCACCATCCAGATTCATCAAAGCCAAATCAGACATCACAACATTTAAACAGGGCCAAGATGAACCCTTTTGTGAAGCATGGGAATGTTTTAAATCTCTCCTTAGGAAATGCCCAAACCATGGTTTGGAAGATATTGCCCAACTTAATATCTTCTATAGTGGACTGAGGGTTGATACCAAAATGATATTGGATACAGCAGCTGGAGGCACAATGATGATGGTGGATGCAGATCAAGCCACCAGAATTATTGAAGCACTATCCTCCACAGACTACCAAGCTCAACATGATAGATCTTAAGTCCAAAAGAAGGGAGTATAGAGCTAAATACCACGGATGCCATCCTAGCTCAAAATAAGATACTCACTCAATAGATTGAGGCTTTCACAAAGCAAATGGTAAAATTACCGCAACAGCTACATACAGTACAAATGTCTTATTTTGCAGGAAATCAACAATCACAATTGAAATATGATTTTTGTGGAGGAGACCATCAAAATGGACACTACCAAGGAGAATAGCCTGACGAATCCATCCTATACATGAACAACCAAGGAAAGCAAGGTAATTTCAATAACAATGTTTATTTTAACAGTTTTTCATAGGGTTGGTGGAATAATCAAAATAGTGGATTAAAACAAGAAACGAGCACATCCAACAGGCAACAACCGTATAAACAGGGCCATCCTCCTTTGCACGAGAGAATATCAAAATTGGAGGACACCCTGGAGAAGTTCATGCAAGTTTCCATTACCAATCAGAAAAATACAGAAGCTTCAATAAGGAATCTGGAGACACAAGTGGGACAATTGGCTCGTCAAATTGTAGAGCAACATAATTCGTAATTTGGAGCTAATACACACCCAAACCCAAAGGAACATTACAAAGAAATTACCACAAGGAGTGGAAGGATCACTGGACAAGAAGTAGAGAAGGAAGAAAAGATGGAGGAAAAGAGTCTTAAAAAAGAATCTAGAAAAGAAGGAGTTGTAGAGAGAAGTGAGGAAGAAGAAGAAAATAAAAATAACAATGATGTACATATAGAGAAGGAGGACATCATTGAAAAAATAAAAAAAGAGAAATAAAAGAAAGGAAGAAAAAGGTGGACGACCCAGCACCACAGCTGAAAAGTTTGCCTTATCCAAAGAATCCTTCAAAGAGAGACAAAAAGAGGCAATTTACGAGGTTCATGGACATTTTCAAAAGGTTGCAAATAAATATACCTTTTGTAGAAGCCATGGAGAAAATGCCAACCTACGTAAAATTCATGAAGGAACTATTGACAAAAAAGAAAAGATTCTCGGAGGAAACAGTAGAGCTCAAAGCAGGATGTAGTGCTATTATTCAAAAAGCATTGCCTCAGAAAACCAAAGATCCAGGTAGCTTCACAATCCCAGTTACTATTGGTACACTACCAGTAGGGAAGGCACTTTTAGATCTAGGAGCCAGCATTAACTTGATGCCTTTATCAATGGTAAAAAGGATTGGAGATTTGGAGGTGAAACCAATACAGATGACTCTTCAATTGGTTGATCGATATATGAAATTTCTATACAGGATAACAAAAGACGTGCTGGTAAGAGTTGATAAATTCGTGTTCCCTGTGGACTTTGTCATCATGGATATTGAGGAAGATACAGAGGTGCCTCTCATTTTAGGTATCCCTTTCATGAAAACTGCAAAGGTTATTATTGATGTATATGATGGAAAGCTCAAGGTGAGAGTTCAAGATGAGGAGGTAAATTTCAATGTATTTGACGCAATGAAGCACCCTGTAGAGAAGCAACAATGCTTCAAAATTGATTTTCAAGATATAGACATTAAAAAAGAAGCAAACAAATGGCTCAATGAAGACCCGTTGCAAAAGGTACTGACATGTACCATAGAAGAATTAAATAAAAAGGAGAAATAGGAAGTTGAAGAAATTTTGAAGGTGCTGGAGTGCAAAAAGCCTATTGCACAAGAAGAAAGCCATTATGAGAAGCTGCCAGAAAAAGTAGAGACTATTATACGGAAGGTGGAATTGAAAGTCTTACCATCACACTTGAAATATGCTTTTCTTGATGAGGAAGGACAAAAGCCTGTTATTATTAATAGTCACTTGTCAGAATCTGATGAGAAACAATTAACTCAAGTGTTGAAAGACAACTTAACTGCAATCGGATGGAGATTAGAACACTTGAAGGAAATCAATCCAGCATATTGCATGCACCACATTTATATGGAGCAAGAGTTCAAACCGGTTGCTCAACCTCAAAGACGTTTGAATCTAACTATGAAGGAGGTTGTTAAAGGAGAGGTAATTAAGTTGCTAGAAGCTGGAATAATTTATTCAATTTCTAATAGTTCTTGGGTGAGTCCAGTGCAGGTGGTTCCAAAGAAAGGGGGCATCACTGTCACTAAAATTGACAAGAATGAATTGATCCCTACAAGGACGGTCACGAGATGGAGAATGTGCATTGACTACAGGAAGCTCAATACAGCAACCAGGAAGGACCACTTTCCCCTACCTTTCATGGATCAAATGCTAGAGAGGTTAGCAGGGCAAACATATTATTGCTTTCTTGATGGGTACTCAGGATACAACCAAATAGTTATTGCTCTTGAAGATAAAGAAAAGACAACATTCATATGTCCTTTTAGGATTTTCGTATACAGGAAAATGCCCTTTGGATTATGTAATGCTCCAGCAACATTTCAAAGATGCATGCTAGCCATTTTCTCGGACTTGGTGGAGAAATGCATTGAAGTCTTCATGGATGATTTCTCTATTTTTGGATCATCCTTCGAGCATTGCCTGGAAAATCTGAATATGGTGTTAAAAAGATGCATGGAAACCATTTTAGTCTTAAATTGGGAAAAATGCCACTTCATGGTGACTAAGGGGATTGTGCTAGGACATCAAATTTCTAAAAAGGGCATTGAAGTAGACAAAGCCAAAGTGAAGGTGATTGAAAAGCTACCACCAACAGGAAACGTGAAAGGAGTTCAGAGTTTCTTGGGCCATACTAGATTCTATAGGAGGTTTATCAAGGACTTCTCAAAGATTGCAAGACCTTTAAGTAATATCTTGAACAAAGATACTCCTTTCAACTTTGATAATTCTTGTTTGAATGTATTTGAAACTTTGAAAAACAAATTGATTTCTGCACCTGTGATAGTTTCTCTTGACTGGGAATTTAACTTGGAAATTATGTGTGATGCCAGTGACTATGCAATAGGAGCAGTACTGGGACAAAGAAAAGCTGAAGTTTTCTATGTCATTCACTATGCCAGCAAGGTCTTAAACCCTGCTCAAACCAATTATGCAATAACTGAGAAGGAATTGTTAGCAATAGTGTATGGTTTAGAAAAATTTAGATCTTATTTGATTGGTTCCAAAGTCACTATTTTTACTGATCATGCTGCCATAAAATATATGTTGAAAAAAACTGACTCTAAACCAAGATTAATTAGATGGATTCTGCTATTGCAAGAGTTCAATCTAATAATCAAGGACAAAAAAGGTAGTGAAAATTTTATTGCAGATCATTTGTCCTGACTGACTAACAGAGAAGTCACAGTGTCAACCTGAAGTAAATGAAGAATTCCCGAATAAAAAGCTTTTATTGGTGCAAGAAAGGCCATGGTTTATAGATATGGCCAACTTCAAAGCAGGTGGAGTAGTACCGGAAGAACTCACATGGCAGTAGAAAAAGAAGTTTCTAAAAGATGCACAACATTTTATTTGGGATGATTCATACTTATTCAAGCTTGGTTCAAACAACATTCTTTGAAGATATGTGTCCCAGCAAGAGGCCAAGAACATACTATGGTATTGTCACAGCTCAGCCTATGGAGGCCATTTCAGTGGAAAAAGAACAGTGGCTAAAATCCTTCAATCTGGTTTTTACTGGCCTTCTTTATTTAAAGATGCTAACATTTTTATACAGAATTGTAATGCTTACCAGAAGTCAGGAAGTATATCTAAAAGGAATGAGATGCAATTAACAACCATCTTGGAAATAGAAGTTTTTTATTATTAGGGAATAGACTTTATTGGTCCATTGCCTACTTCATGTTCTAATGAATTTATTGTTGTTGCAGTGGATTATGTCTCCAAATGGGTAGAAGTAACGGCCTGTGTTAAGGCTGATGCCAAAACTGTCATTAAATTTCTTAAGAGAAACATCTTTAGCAGGTTTGGTACCCTTCGTGTGCTAATAAGTAATCGTGGTTCTCACTTTTGCAATATGCAACTTCAATGGTGTTTAGAGCATTATGGAGTAAAGCATAAGGTCATGTCTCTATATCACCCTCAAGCCAATGGTCAAGTGGAGGTATCTAACAGAGAGATTAAGAGGATCCTAGAAAAGATAATTTCCCAAAGCAGAAAAGATTGGTCTTTAAAGCTTGATGATGCCTTATGGTCATACAGGACAGCCTTTAAAGCACCAACTGGATTTTCACCTTACTAGTTGGTATATGGAAAAAGTTGCCATCTTTCTGTGGAGCTTGAACACAAAGCCTATTGGGCAATGAAATTGCTCAATTTTAACCCCAAGGCATCAGCTCAAGAAAGAAAAATTTAGCTGTAAAAGTTGGGAGAATAGAGATTGGAAGCTTATGAGTCTTCAAGGATTTATAAGCAAAGGATAAAAGCCTAGCAAGACAAACAAATTTTGAAGAAGAGCTTCTATCCAGGACAATCTGTGCTTCTGTTCAACTCAAGATTTAAACTATTCCCAGGGAAGTTGACGTCCAAATGGTCAAGGCCATTCATAGTAAAAGAAGTTAAGTCTTATGAGCCATTGAGTTGCAGGACCCTAAATTTGAAAGAACTTGGGTAGTAAATGGCCAAAGACTCAAGCCATATCTAGGAGGTGAAATGGAGAAGATCACCATCCTCATTAATTTACATGATCCATGATTAAGAAGTTTAGGCGTCAAGCTAATGACGTTAAACAAGCGCTTTTGGGAGGCAACCCAACACTTGTGTTTTTCAATTTTTTGTTTTCAATTTAATTCTATTTTGTGTGTTTAATGTTTTGATTTTTTACGTTCAGGAACAATGACTCAAGAATTAGTATATCATGCTCAAGCTTCAAGTCAACCGCTTAAGCGAGAAAAGAAAAATACATGTTCAAGGGCAATCACGCTTAAGCGCATACAGCCCAGCCCAAGCGTGAAGAAGCATAATGGATACTGCCCCAAATTCGCTTAAGCGCAGATAAGGCGCTTAAGCAGGGAAAGGTAAGATGGGTTCTGGTCTAATTTCACTTAAGTGAAATACTTACGCTCAAGCGTAGAACCTTAATTTTGATTCTGACTTATTTTCGCTTAAGTGAACAGTTCCACGCCTGAGCGAGGTAAGTAAAATAGTATCAGGGGTCCAGTCGCTCAAGTGAAAGCTATTACGCTTAAGCGAAATAAACTCAATATAAATCACGCTTGAGCATGACCACCCAAGCTTAAGCGAGGAAGCCAAAAGGACCATCAGAGGCTTTAATCCCCGATCGCGCTTAAGCACAAGGTTCCCATGCTTGAGCGAAGGAAGAAAATTTCATATCAGGGATGTTTTCAAAAGACATGCTCAAGCACAACTTTCAGGCTTAAGCGAAGATCTTTAAAATTACTACTGTCTCAATTACACTTAAGCGTGGTCTTCACGCTCAAGTGATCAGTTTTAAAATTGCCACACCTGATACTAATTATTGCACGATTAAAGGACATTACCAATCATTTGAAAGATTCGTAACTCCCAAAACCCCTACAACCCCTTTCAAATTCTCTAACCTTACCATCTCTTTCCTTTTGCTCATTTTCAATTTCATTCAAAATCACAACTGCTTAACTTTTCTTTTCTGCATTGTGTACTCTCTTCTTCATCCAAAGCAAGGTAACACTCAATCCTTTTTCTGGTGATTTTTGCATGTTACTTGCTTTATAGTGATATTCAGCATACAAGAGCGTGTTTAACTTTCATAAGAAATCAACTTCCTTTATTGTTCGATTGTATGCTAAAATGTTCGCATTCACTTTATCATGCTTTAATTTACTGTTTTCCATGAGTGATTAAGAGAACTTTGTGTGCAAATTTATCTTGTTTTGATGATGCATACCATTTGCACGATAAAAAGTCCCTAAGATGATTGGCATGCATAATTGCTATAAAATGAACTTAATAGATACCTACTGTACACTATTAGATGAATTGGAAAAAATCCATTGCTGTTACACTAGGTCATATGCGTGAATGCCATAGAATGGAAAGTAATGCATCCTGTTACATTGAATAAGAATCCATGACTATGGTCACTATAAACACCAATTTTTAAGCGTGACTTATGCTTTTCCAGAAAAATGATAATTGTTTTAGTGTTTTCAGATGGCCAAAACCAAGCAGGTTGCACCTAGTTACTCAGAACCTACTTCCCTTCTAGTAGGAGGCTCATCTAGAAGAAACAAAGGGAAAAGAGCACGAATTGAGGATCGAGCTGCTAAACTAAAATTTAGGGACAAAGCAAGAAGTAAGCGATATGAGGATATCCAAAACTGGACGTTCATCCCTGAAAGAAAAGTAGATTTGGCCCTTGGAGATTGTGACCCCTTTCTGTAGGTAATTAGGAGAAGGAACTGGTTGAAGATCTCCTATCCAAGAGATAAGTATGACCCTAAAATTGTTAGGGAATTCTATGCCAATGCATGGCCTAAAGAGGGTGTAGGTGATCAAAGGACTTATATGAGATGCCATTGGCTTTCATATGGCAGGGATGAGATCAACACCTATCTAGGCAGCATTATGGAATTAGGGGAAGGAGAGTCTTGTGATTATGCTGCTATGAAACAAAGGAATGAGTTCATTGCAACTCATGACATTGAAGCTGAAATATGCATACCAGGACATCATTTTCAGTTCGGCCAGGAGAGAATCCATTATGTATCCTAAGAAAGGATATGACCATTATTTCTCAAGTTTGGACATCCTTTTTGCTTACTAATGTGGCCCCTAATGCATACGTCTCTGATCTAATTTTTAGTAGGTGTTATTTGTTGTACTATATTCTACAAGATGATATCTCTATTGATTTGGCCCAAATTATTTCTGATGAAATCCACAAGTTTGTGAGGGCTGATTAGAAGATATCCTAGGATGGAAACAAGGTAAAAGGGAGTCTAGGATTCCATGCTTTCATCATTGATTTTTGTGCAGGACATGGAATTGAGGTATAGGACCTCAAACCTATCAGGCCACCTATTGATAGGCGTTTCATTGAGCGCTATTGTAGTGTCCAGGCACCACCTGCACCAAATGCACCTCCACCACCTGGCCCAGATGCACATTCATCACCACCAACAACAGCAACAACACCTACCCCTTTTACCCTAAACAGAGAAACGAAAATGATTCTTCAGGCCATTTTTCAGCTCAACCTGCAGCAAGATCATATCTTGGCATAACAGAGTGCCAATCACAGAGGTCTTATACACTTATACCATGGCCTGTATCACAGTATCCCTGTGAGCCAATTTAAACTTTGGGTGGATCCCACCCAGTTTGTAGCCCATATTGCATGGCCTAGGGACAGACCTATTTTACCAGGGAGGGATAAGACTTCTCAGACCAGACCAAGACCCTCATCACAGGCACCTTTAGCCAGAGAGCAGACACCAGAACCTGAGCAGGATGCAGACATAGAAGAGGACGTAGAGGGTGATGATTGAGGGGTTGAGTCATTGCTATTTTTCAGATTAACATTAGTTCTTGATTTTTATTCTAGTTTACTTTTGATTCTCTTTTAATACTTTTTAACTTGCTACAAATATTTTTTTTTGAGGTATTTAGTTTTGAATTTCTGAACAAATCCATGCTTTAATAGATGATTTTTGCTTGATTGATTTGATCTTTACATGCTTGAAATTTAATAAGATGCTTGATTGATTAATTTGATCCTAAGAACCAACCTTAAGCAAGAAAGTAAAATGCATGCAAAGATTCATTAAGTTATAGTAACATTTTCTAAGATAGTAACATTGTTTTTGAAAAGAACAATTGGCTGAATTAAGAACCAGGAAAATGAAATAAAAGAACTTTTGAAATTTTCTACATGCTTGAACCTATTACTATTAGAATATGGGAGTATGGCCTTTTAACCTTGTAAGTAAGTGAGCAATCAAACAGTGAGAGTCTCATCAGTAATTATCCAGTATGTATTGCCAAATTTTCTAGTTAATGTTTTTCTAAAGAGATAAATAGGGAAATGATTAAGGCATTTTTATGAAAATACAATGAGCCAGAGCCAAAAAGCTACCCTTAATAAAGTATCCCATTCTTTGGTATCCCATTAAGCCTAAAATTTTCATAAACCACCCTAACCTAAGCATGAAGAATTAATTCCTACCTTATTAGCATGCTTAATGTAACATCCCCATTTTAATTATAAGCAACTGAATTAAATGAAAAATCAACAAAATTAACACTTCCCTTAATTTAATCAACTAGAAGGAATAGGGTGATTAACGTGGAGACAAGGTGGCATGGGCAGGATTATCTCTCCGCATTTCCCCATCCCACCATCCTGCTCTCCGCACGAGTATTTATACGGGTGATGGCCATGCTCTTCACGCGGAGAACCCCTGCGAACTTCCTTCTTCATTCTTCTTTCTCTTGCTTTCTCTCTCTCCTTCTCTGCCCTCCAGTCCATTTCCTGCTCCGAGAGCCAAGGTGACGGTGCTGCAGTGGAGTGGAACTTCCCCACACGGGAAGGGACGATCGCCAAGGAAGAAGCAGAAATACCCCTACATCACTCGCAGGAGACTGTAGCACTCCAGAGGAGGTGCCAAGTGAAGCAGCAAGGAGGAGAACCACCATTCAAGCAGAAAAATCCCTCGGAGTTTCGTAATTGGTAGGGGGAGTATCTTCTATCTTAAATGCATGGGTTATGAACAGGTTCCGAATGCTGATGCTTGCTATAACCGTGCTCTGATCGTGTGTTGTGTTGCATGCGAGTGTGTACAGCCCAGTTGCATGGCGAGTGAGAGATGAGTGTTGCATGTTAGCATCTTTCTTACAAATGTATGTGTTGCAGGACCTCGATTGCATGTTGGGTTGTGTTGATATGAATGTCCGATTGAAGCTATCCATGTCATAGAAATGCATGTGTTGATATGAATGCTTTAATGAACTTGTTGCGTACAGGAAATGCCTGCTTTAACCGGGTTCTGACACTGTCCTACACCGATTGCATGTTATGATGTGATGACTTGAAACGCTTGAGTGAACTTGTGATCTTCATAATGACGCATGCGTTGTTTAAGGTTAAATGGTGCTGTAAACCGATTGCATGTCACATTTGATTGAACGAAAATGTTTATGGATGCTTGAAATGAATTGATACCGATTGCATGGGACTCATACGTTACAATGGAATGATAATAGATTACATGAAAGCTATATGTGTTAAACTGACATGCTGAATCCTGATAACGTGTATTACCGATTGCATGATATGTGTGCTTGAATAAGAGAATGCATGCGTGAAACGAATGTTGTGTGTTGAATCTGCGTGTGGCGCATGAGATGCGTTGTGCTGGGAGCACGTAGTGTGGGACACTACCTTCGGTCATCCAGCGTGGGACGCTGCAAAATCCTTGAGTGGGACTCAGGGTAGCCCTGAGTGGGACTCGGGCTACCTGTGAACACCCCCATTGGCGCTGAGAGCGTTGGTGTCACCTGTGGGCAAACGGTTGGGTACCCGTAAAACGGCCAAGCAGCTGGGAGCTGATTTGATAGCTGAAAGCTATGTATAAAAAGGCTGAGATGCCTACGTTGCAACGTCTGACCGATACACACGATGCGGAACCGAGTGAAACCTTACGTGCTTATTACTGCTAATATTGTTATTACTGTTAATGTTGTTTGGAATTGGCTAGGTGTGCCGAGTGGTAAGTGAATGGATGAATACGTAGAACTGAGTGAATGCTCCATGTATGTGTTATTGACTGAAATTTAATTATGCCTCTGATATTGTGTATGAGGATAATGAATGTGTATGCCGAGTGATCCATTCCGTGTGAACGTGCCTTAGATGCTAAATGAAAACTGTTTCAGGAATATATGTATACATGTATGCAAGCGTATCCGTGTCATTGAAAATGTTATGAGTACAGCCGAGTGATGATTGGTGAATATCGAACGGTAAGAGTTATGTATATATGTTTTGGCTAATGGATGTTGCCCTGGTTATAACCGTGTTTGTACGTATATGTATTGTTGTATGATTGGGAGACAACCTGAGTCGGTATCTATCATTTAAAATCTAAGATGCTCACCCCTGCAGTGGCCATTTTTCAGTGAATGTCTCCCGAGATGAGGATCAGAAGCAGAGCTGGAATGCTGAGTGAAGTGTTGATGCATGAGGAAGGCTTAATTAATGTGAAGTTAGATTAAGCTCTGACCGGTTCGTGCCGGATGTTAGTGTTTTGGACAAATAGAACCTTATGGTCAAAGAGGAATCTGATTTTGTGTTTGTAAATGTTAACATACGCTCTTATATATATATATATATGCGTTGCGTGTTATATTGTGCTGCGGAAGGTGTTGAATGATAAGTCCGGACGCCTAAGCATACCTTACGAGCGTAGGAGGCCGGTGTGGCTATGGGTAAGTAGTGGGAATAAGTTTGGGGTTGAGAGGATGAAATAGAGAGTTTAAATATGCTTCGAATGAGCGAAGAACGAAAGACGAGTGAAAACCCCTGAGTGGTCACAAGAAGAGAGATCATTACCGAGTGAAAAATGTAAGTAAAAACCGAATGAGGGAGAGTTCGTATTTTCCAAGTGAAATCATGAATAAATCCTGAGTGAGGCAGAGTGGCGCTTCCCGAGTGAAAACCTCGAGTGATTCCCTGCTGTGAGAGAAGTTCAATTGGTGGTTTAGGGAGGACTGGATCCTAAGTGTAAGGTATTGATAATCCGAGCGAAGGATGTAAAGTCCGAGTGAGTAAGAATCGGTGTCCCGAGTGGTTGGGTTTGGAGAAGCCGAGTGAGACTTAACTTCCCAATTTCCCGAGTGAAGTTCCTCGCTTCAGCGAGCAATATACTCGCTCCAGCGAGTGCGGGCTAGGAAGACTTATGTTGGATTCACGTGGGCGGAGTCATACCTCGCTGAGGTGCTAGAGCAGTTCGCCCAAGCGTGAGGACTCGCGCTGAAGCGAGTAGTTGTCAGAATGGGATACCGCCCAATTACCCTTCCTCTTCGTTGTCGCGCTACTGCGATCCCAACAACGGAGTTGACCCCGGCTTGGGCGTTGTGATCGAGTCCGCCCAGGCGTTGCCATACCTAGTTGAGTTGGGCGGAATAAGTTCGGACCCCTCCTTTCCTCCACAATCTACTACCGCACATGTACATCTCCCTTCTCCTTCCTCTTACCTATTTCCTCCTACTGATTGACTAGGGTTACTCGTGGAAAAGTTTTTTTTTTTGTGAATCCCCCTCCATCCGCTGTTGCATTACCATACCCCGCCTAGGCGGTATCAGACCTCGCCTGAACGAGCCAACGGTGTTGTGTAATCCGCCCAGGCGCTGGTGTGTTACATTAAACCAACGAACCGGTTCCAGTCTTAGCTTTTCTGACATTTGCCATATGCGTGTGAATGCTTTTTATTTTCCCTTGTCTACCTCTCCCCTTCTATGTCGAATGAGTCGTGACTGTTTTTGTGAAAAAATTTTCTCATGGTTTTGGAATTATTATTTGCAAGGATTAGGGTGTTACACTTAAGCCAAAAAAGCATAAAATACTTCTTTTCTAATAATGAGAAGGAGGCAAGAAATTGAGGCTGAAAAAGAAAAATTCTAATTTAAGAAAGAAAAACAGGTAGTTCTCCCAACAAAAATCAAAAGAAATCTTTGAAGAAAAGGAGAGCTTGCTAAAATAGAAAAAAGTGAATGAAGAATTTTGGAGTTTGAAATCAAGGAAGTAGATTTATAAATTATGAAAATTCATTAAGTACTTATGCTCTTCTCTTTTGCATGTAATTTGAACTCCATAAAAACCAAGAATTCTTGTAAGCCCAGCCCCATTGCAACCTTGCTAAAAGACCTTTTGATCCTTGCTGCTTTTTGATCATGGTTTGATTGGAAATGAATGGCAATGTTAACTAAGCAATTCTGATGATGAATGTGTGAAACAGAAACCACGAGAGAGATGATGAGAAACTCCATATCCTTACAGTGATAGGATACTTGCTTTATAGAAAATTCAATTGTGCGTCACATTTAAAATGAATGGATATTAAGGATACCATATGTCCAAAGAAATTGGATTGAAAATACTTTCTTTTGATTGTGTTTATACTTGGAATCTAAGCATCATGACTACCTTTTTGTTTGGAACTTTATTCTGTTTTGCTTGAAAACAAGCAAAACTCTAGGTTGGGAAGAGTTTGGTGAGTGTTGATTAGAGCATTGATTTCATGACTCAATAGAATTAATTTTGCAAAGAATTAAACTAAATTAATGAATAATGGAAGAAATTGAGCATGAATCTTTTGTGATGAAAACATTGTATAAAAGAGAAAATTTTGTCAAACTCATGAAAAAAATGTAGGAACTTCAAGAAGAAATCAAGGAAGGCAAGCATAAAGAGAAATCAAGTTAGCAAAGCTGCAGGGCCTTTCACGCTTAAACGTGAACACTAGGCGCTTAAGCGTGGCATGCATGGAATAAAAGTGAACAAGGCAGAAAGTAACAGGGCTCCTTGTGCCTAAGAGTGACCACTTATGCTCAAGCGCACCTTCAACAGCAAGCATCAGGGCATCTCGCGCTTAAGCGTGATCACTTGCGCTTGAGCGCACCTTGAACAACAAGCATTAGGGCCTCTCACACTTAAGCATGATCTCTTGCGCTTGAGCGCACCTTCAACAGCAAGCTTCAGGGACTCTCACACTTAAGCGTGAACTCTATGTGCTTAAGTGTAGAATGATAAAGATGCAAGCTTGAGCCCTACGCTCAAGCGTGATGATGAAAAAGAGTTCCAGGACCTCATGCTTAAGCATAATTTCTCCACGCTTGAGCGTGATCGAAGGCGAATGGGCCACTGAATTAATTATTGACCAATGGTGCGATCCCAGCTCACCTACTCCTGCATGCTTTTGACCACTCCCGTGTGGGCTCTCAGCTAGTGGGGTTTCGCTTAAGTGTGAAAAGGAGAAGCTTAAGCGAGACTCCTCTTTAAATAGAGAATAGGAAGAGAACAAAAGGCATTGGGATTAGTTTGATCATCAAATCATTCTTTCACCATTCTTTGTATTCTCTCTTGTATCAATTCTTTTCCATATTCTTTAAGAAATTGATTAGTGAAAATGCAAGCCATGAGTAGCTAACTCATTCATTGGGATTGGTTGTAATCCATTCAAACCCCACATAATGTTGTTGTAAGTTTTACGTATGGTAACAAGATTTGATGGTTTTTGTATTTCATTCCATACTTAATGCTTAAAAGTATTTGATCACTATTTTCTTGTCTTTAGTTTTCTTAAGTTTATTGGAAAATAACTTTCGAAAGCAGATCTGAATCAAATACTTATTGTAAGTAGCTGCCAGGGATAGTATCTATTGCAATAAACATCTAAACAATCGGGCATTAATGCTGGAATGGTTTCAAGGTGACTGAGGGATCA
This sequence comes from Clitoria ternatea, assembly GCA_037962975.1. Lineage (NCBI taxonomy): Eukaryota > Viridiplantae > Streptophyta > Magnoliopsida > Fabales > Fabaceae > Clitoria > Clitoria ternatea. The sequence continues at coordinate 148,578,179 of CM075671.1, forward strand.
GCAGGTTGAAACCATTCTTATGAATTTTGTAGTCGAGGAATCGATGCAAATGACTTTGATTGTGACGTAAAAATTATCATTCAAGTTACATACATGCAAAGTTTACATAGCTTAAGCGCACCTTCAACAGCAAGCATCAGGGCCTCTCGCGCTTAAGCGTGATCACTTGCGCTCGAGCGCACCTTCAATAGCAAGCTTTAGGGACTCTCACGCTTAAGCATGAACTCTAGGCAGTTAAGCGTAGCATGATAAAGATGCAAGCTTGAGCTCTACGCTTAAGCGTGATGAAGAAAAAGAGTTCTAGGACCTCACGCTTGAGCATAATTTCTCCACGCTTGAGCGTGATTGAAGGAGAAGGGCCACTGAATTAATTATTGACCAATGGTGCAATCCTAGTTCACCTACTCTTGCATGTTTTTGACCACTCCTGCATGGGCTCTCAGCTAGTGGGGCTTTGCTTAAGCGTGAAAAGGAGAAGCTTAAGCAAGACTCTTCTTTAAATAGAGAATAGGAAGAGAATAAAAGGCATTGGGATCATTTTGATCATCAAATCATTCTTTCACCATTGTTTTAGTATTCTCTCTTGTATCAATTCTTTTCTGTATTCTTTTAGTAATTGATTAGTGAAAGTACAAGCCATGAGTAGCTAACTCATTCATTGGTATTGGTTGTAATCCATTCAAACCCTACATAATGTTGTTGTAAGTTTTATGTATGGTAACAAGATTTGATAGTTTTTGTATTTCATTCTAGACTTAATGCTTAAAAGTATTTGATCACTATTTTCTTGTCTTTAGTTTTCTTAAGTGTATTCGAAAATAACTTTCAAAAGTAGATCTGAATCAAATACTTGTTGTAAGTAGCTTCCAGGGATAGTATCTATTGCAATAAACGTCTAAACAATCGGGCATTAATGTTGGAATGGTTTCAAGGTGACTGAGGGATCAGCAGGTTGAAACCATTCTTATGAATTTTGTAGTCGAGGAATCGATGCAAATGACTTTGATTGTGATGTAAAAATTATCATTTCAAGTTACATACATGCAAAGTTTACAGAGCTTATGATAGGTAAGATAAGATGAAACCAATCTAGTTTCCCACAATTGATTTTTGTTAAACTTAATATTGTTTGTTCTTTAGATTTATTACTCTCGTTTGATCATTTCCATTATCATCCTTTACAACAAATTAAGATGAATCTTTTGTCGAATCAATTCATAGATTAAGGTTTTTCATACTAACACCTCCTCAGTGGAACGACATCCTTTTTTACTACAACTCTAATGTTTAAACTTGGCACTAATCTTTCATTGAATCCATATTATACAAACTTGATTCTTTTCCTAAAAACTTTATTTCTTTGTATGATAAAACCATTATCAATTGGATAGTTAAAAAAGCCAAGAATTAGTATTTCTAGGTTCACTAGGAAATGATGTTAATACCCTCATATTATTTTGTGGAGCACAACGGAGTGGATGATAGCTCTAGCAAGTATTTAGGTGTTATCATATAATAAAAAAAGATTGTCATATCCACAAGGACCGTGTTACCAAGTAGCAGTCAATTATGATTCACTTAACTAGACTAACAATTTGAGAATGAGAATTAAATTTACTAAATACGAATGCAAAACAAAGAAAAAGAGAATTGGTTTTTAGAGATTAAGTAAAGAGATATCTTGGGATTGAGATGGGTGTTTGAAAATAACATGATTAAATCAGAACTTTCTTATTAACGAGAATAAAATTAAGTTTTCCAAGGTAGATTTTCCTAAGCTAATTAATGTTTTCCTCTTGAAACTTTCCTAATATTCCTAACCTTAGAAGAACTATATAACATCCTGATCTTTTTTGGAAAGTCCTAAGGGACAGTTTGCTATGTGATAGTGTTAAATTAGGAAAATTATTTGTGTTTGTGGCTGTGGCCAATGATGTGATGCTTGATAGTTAGTGATTTTGTAGGCTTCTACCAATATATATGTGGTATCTATGGGGGTAGTAAAGCCTGAGTATATGATGTGATGTAATGATTTAAGGAATAATTGATATTTAATGAATTGAGAAGAATAAACTATAAGGGGAAATGATTAATTGGTAATTATTTTGGTGATTTATTAAAAGAAATAAGATTAATGATGGTGATGTAAAAGTGAATAGTGACTTGGTGTGATGTCAAATAATGACATGACATGGTAATACAATTTTTATGATAATAATAATGACCTTAGCAAATACCCCGAAGGGCGTGCTTGTCGAAAAATCGCACCAGAAGCAGATCTGGGAACCAGATCGAGTAACGGAAGGTACCAAAATCCTTGAGGTGAGATGAATGCTCTAGGTCCTTGATTGTTTAGTTAAATATACCTTTCATATGCATTTCTAGACTTTTTGAAAGCCAGATCAAATCCCGACTCTTTTATCTTGCTTAAGAGCCTTGGTTGAATATTGAGTCTTTACGCCTATTGGTTGTTTTCGACGTAAGCTTTTGTGTAAGGTAAGGGAAATTTTGTTGTTTGAAAATATGTGTATACGTGTATGGTTGTTTTTGAGTTGTGAGGGCATGTACATAATGATTATGGGGCTGAAAACATGAAGAATAAAGAAAAAGAATAGGTGTTATAAGTCTGAAGTGGAGGTGTTGAAGGCTGTGAAATAGATGTGTCAAAAATTAAAAACAGGTGTTAAAAATAGAAAAAGGGCTAGTGTTAAAAGTTTGAACCAACATGTGTAAAAAGAACAGGTGTAAAAGGCTTGGATAACAGGTGTTAAAAGCTATGAATGTTAAAATTTGCAACAGGTGTAAAAAGTCATATTTTTAATGGTGTTAAAAATAGAATTTTAAGAGGCATTAAAAGTTAAATCTTTTAGAAGTTGGAAATCAAAATTTTCAAGTGTTAAATTGGATGTTGAACATTTTAAGTAATAAATTTTCTTATGGTAATTTAGACCTAAAGGGAATTTTTATAAATTAACTATGGATCAATTAAGTTATTGAAAAATTTAATAAAAGTACCTTAAAAGTTAAGTTCTAGAAGGTCTTAAATAAATTTTAGAGTTTTAAGTGGAATATTTTCAAATACCTAATGATTTAAAATAAAGGAAATTCTATATATATATATATATATATATATATATATACACACACATACATACATAGGGGATAAAAGCTTCCGTTATAAATAAAACAAATAAGAGATTACTCTAAGTTATTTTTTAGAATTTGACTAATAGTCGTAAAAAAGTTTATGATAACTAAATATTCAAAGTAACCAATTTATTTACCTTAAGGCTTATAATAAATGGATTGATAAGAAGGATTTAAATATTGTGATGTTCTTGAATGATAAGTAGTAATGCGATAAGGTCCATTGATTTACAGGTAGAGTTGTCGATTGACAAAGGTTTGTTTGTGCTTTAGTGATAGAAGTTATATGTTGTTTGGCTTGGAATTGGTTGTGATGAGGTGATGGAAATGATATGTTTATGTTGTGTTAAATGAAATTGATGTGTTGTTAAATATGTAAAATAATGTTGTGTGGTGACTAATGATGTTTAGTTGAGGAGAATGAAAATTTAAGAATTTGACTGGGAATTGTATGAGATTAAGTTGATGAACAAATTGATGAAAATGAAATGTGTAATGAAAAGATGAATTGAGTTTTGGTAGGGTCCAAGAAAAGATTTAAGAAAAATGTGGTTGTGATGACATGCATGATGCCTTTACCCCTTATGATTATGTTGACTGGAAATTATGATGATGGGCTTGATGATGCCTTGGACATCGAAATGAAAATGAGATGTGAATACATGATGGTCATGTCCTTAATCACGGGATTGAAATACATGATGGTTTTTAATTATTTTCTATTTTCGAGTAGTCTTCAATGTTTTCTTTATTTTACAAGTCTGGGGCCTTAAGAGTTTAGAGGTTTTGGTTTTGGGTATTTTCAAACTGGAGGTTTTGGTAGACAAGTGTTTATGAGATTCTTTCTTTTAAGGTTTTCATTTTGAGATCTTTTAATGTCTTAAGTATGTTGAAGGTTATGTTGAGAAAAAGAATAAACTGAGGAAATGGTAATGAGTTATGCCTTTAAAGACAATGGCCCGTTAACATAAAGAACTTACCCAGTAACTATATGATGAAAAAGATGATGATAATAAGAAAAAGTAAAAGATGATGAGCATTCATGCATCATTGTATTTGTGATGAGATATTGTACCGTGGCTAGCTGCATTATAGTGTAAGGGGTACACTGGAGAAATGTACATTCACGTTCAGAATCAACCTTGGGAGTACTCTGGGTTCAAGCATTTAGATGGCTTGGTCTTGCACCTGATGTCGAATAGTCTATGGCCAGCCAGGAGTACTTTGACGTAAATGAATGTTTCTAGGACTGTGTAGCACGAGTTCTGGTTATGTTGCCACACCTTGGGCATGAGGTTTGGATCCATGATGTTGGTGACGGGCTGCGGTCCATATACCCCTAACAGAGAACTTGAAAGGACTGTGGGCGCACTAGTATTCCATGAAGATCATTTCTCCCCAGTAGACGTACCGATGAGGTGATATATTGATGATTTGGATGTGGTGATGATGATGATGGGCCCCATTTGCATCATAAGATTTAAATGAATGAAAAATGCATAATGAACCTAACACCTGCTGTCGCGACCGAGATCGCGGCGGCGCGGCCGACGCTCAAAACGATTTTAAAAATAAACAGGGAGTCGCCACCAATATTTTTTAGGATAAAATACTGGAAAAAACCTTTCGTTAAAGCACTGGTTATAAAAACGAAATTCCATGATTCGGGAGTCTGATTACAGGTGAGGAAGGTATTAGCACCTCACAACTGTCCGTTGTAAAAACGGTTACCTCAATTTGATAGCGCGCATTATAATTAATCCATTAATTATTTTAACTTCTTCATGAAAAGGAAATATACGAGATGACAAAATATACAAAAATAAACAAAAAAAATAAACACAGAATATTTACATGAGATCAACAGGACGTCTCGTCCAAATTAATCTTGCTCCGCCTTTTTTTTAAAAAAATATTAAAAAAGATATAAGATTAACAGGACGTCTCGTCCAAATTAACCTCACTCCTTCTTTTAAAGAAATACTACAAAAATATGAGATTAACAAGACGTCTCGTCTAAATTAACCTCGCTCCTTCTTTTTTTTTTAAAGAGATATTTAAAAAGTATGAGATTAACAGGACGTCTCGTCCAAATTAATCTCGCTCCTCCTTTTGATAGCAAGACAAAAATGAAAACTCTAGAAATTAAATAAAGAAAGATGGGCCCGACAGGAACTATTTCCTGCTCCTACGTATTCTCGAGCTTTCGAGAAATCAGGGTCACGTAGTTCTTTAGATGTTTTTTTTAGGAAAAGATTAGGGAAATGTTGGTAGGTATCATCTTAGTGATGAACCCATACAAGACGAAGTTCTTTGCACGTGTACGGATCTTATAGAGGTTGTGTAGACGGAAGTATTTTCCGTACGACACTGACTAAAAATGATTTGTTTCTTTTTTGATTTTATTTAGATTTGAAAGAAAACCCATGAAACATCCATTTCCTTTTATTATTTTTATTACGAAGCAAAAGAGGGAAGGTAGCAGAAGCTACAAGAGAGAAAGGGGAACAGTAAGTTCGAAGAGGAGAGGGGAAAATGAGCAAAACCTGAGTGGGAGAAGAGAAAACCGAGTGAAAAATGGAAAAAACCGAGTGAAAAATGGAAAAACCGAGTGAAAATAGGAAAACCGAGTGAAAATGGGAAAACCGAGTGAAAATAGTAGAATACCGGGTGAAAGTTTGAGAAACCGAGTGATGGAGCAGGAGAGCTAGTCTCAGGATGCTGAACAGTGAGGTGTGAAGGGTGCTGGTGAGGAGAGGGGCTGTACTGAGTGGTGTTAGTGAGGAGAGAGGATTTGGGACGGTATTGGTTGAGAGGAAGGAGTTTTTTGTATTGGTGGAGGAGAGATGACAGTGGGACGATGGAGAGAGGAAAAAAAAGAAGGTATAGTTAGGGTGCTGGGCCGTGTGGATGTTTGAAGGGAGTTGGCAGGTGGGAGGACAGTTGCTGGTGAAGAGAGGGAAGGGAGCTGGTGTGAGGGAGAGAGAGAGTGAGGGTGAATTTAGGCAGAGTTTTCTCTTAATCAATGCCTTCGCCCCTTTAAAGCTTCAACGTTTGTCTATTTATAGGCTTTTCCAAGTGGAAGGCTAGCTCAGGCTTCCACTCCGAGTGGAAGGCCAGCTCAGGCATCCACTCAGGCCTGGTAGTGGGGGACAACGGCTGGTGGGAATTTTTAATTCCTCTACTTCCGCCCCTATCTGCCACCCCCAGGATTCCTGGATCCACTTGGGTGGTGGAATCCAAGTCAGCACGGGCGAACAGGGGGAACCTGGTGGAAATCCGAGAGAGGATAGTGGAAATCCGAGAGAGGACGACTCAGATTGGCCTCTCAGTCAGCTTTCATCCACAGTGGGAGTGAATTCCGAGAGAAATGAAGGTTTTCCTAGTGAAAATGGTCTTTTCCGAGTGAGAATTCTTCTGAGAGGAACCCTTTTATGGAAGGCCGAGTGGAGGTTTTGCTCGGTGGTGGGTTATTTGTGAGGAGAATCCGAGTGAAAAGCAAAGCAATTGGATTGAGGGGACAAACAAAGCAATTCTGATTGAATTTCAATCAGATCGAGTGAAAAGTGACTCAGAATTGACTGAAGAGGACTCCTTGCTGACTGAAAAAATGTCACTCGGATTTGACTGAAGAGGACTCCTTGCTGACTGAAAAATGTTACTCAGATTTGACTGAAGAGGACTCCTTTGCTGACTGAAAGATGGTGGCTCGGTAATGGCTAAAAGAATGGCTCGGGAATGGGAGGAAATAAGTGGACTCGGATCCGATTGAAATGGTTCAAGGATGACTCGAAAATGGGTGAAATGTGAATTTTGTGAAAGTCACTCGGAAATGGGGGAAAGTCACTCGGTGCTGACTGAAATGGCTCGGTATTGGTGTACATGATTCAATCGGCCTTTTTGATTAATTTAGTCAGGAATGTCTGAAAGTCCCGTTTGATTAATTGATTAATTTCCCTCGGAAGCTCACGATTTGATTTACTCGGAAAAATCTTGCTCGGATATATAGCTCAGACTCATTCATCAAGCTTAGTCTTTACTCAGAGTTGTTTCAATTGTGCATCATCTTACTCGGATGTACTCACACATTAATTCACTCAGATACATTTGCTCGGGAATCCTCTTCACAATGGTTTCACTCAGAAGCTGATGGAAGATTTAATCAGAACTGATTGAATAGTGTTTCACTCAGAAACCAATTAAAGGTGACTCAGAAATGATTGAATCAGTGTTTCACTCGGAGCTGACTGAGTCTGGTGAATCAGAACCGACTGAATATAGCGAGTCAGAACTGACTGACTGAATCAATGTTTCACTCGGAATTCTCTCGATCGGAAGTATTTGGTTCAGATCTTATTTCTGTTTGAAGCATTCACTCGGAATTACTTCAATCAGAGGTGTGCTACTCGGATCTTGTCTTTGCTTGGAATGTTCACTCGGAATGTCTTCAAAAGTGACTCAAAACTTCACTGCTTGAAGGTTTTACTCGAAACTGACCTTGGGAGTCGGATTTTCCTTCAGTCTGAATCTGACCACTCAGTTACACTCAGAGTCGGTCTTTTTACTTCAGTCAGGAGAGCTTCATTCAATAACAGGTCCTTAAACTTTGTTTTCACTCGGAACTGGCTCTCTTTCCACTCAAAACTTGGAAACTTGGCATTTTCACTCGGAATCAGCCTTTACACTTCAACCAAAGGGCTTTCAATCAACGTTCGCCCCTCGGATGTGTTCACTCGGACTCGGTTTTGCCCAGAAAAACACATTCCTCAATCAGATTCACTTTAATCAGCATTTCTTCATTCAGATTACTTGCATTCAGAAAGCTCCCACTCAGATTTACTTTAGTCAGCAATAGTATTCTACTCGGAAATGACTTATTCTGAGTAATTCTACTCTGATTTGATCATTTTTGTGTCATTCCACTCGGATTCCCCAACAAGAGCCTATTCCTACTCGGAAATGCTTCATTATGACTCAGATTTGATCAATTTTTGAGTCATTCCACTCGGATTCCCCAACAGGAGCATATTCCACTCGGATTTGATCCATTCTGAGTCATTTTACTCGGATTTGATCATTCCTTAAGTCATTTCACTCGGATTTATCCCAAAGGGCAATATTTCACTCGGAAATGCTTCAATCTGAGTCATCCTATTCGGATTTGATCATTTTTGAGCCATTCTATTCGGATTCATCTCCAACATGGCTATATTTTACTCGAAAATGCTTCAATCTGAGTCATTCTTCTCAGCAGATCATTCGGAAATGAAGTCCAGTCCTCTCAGAATTCTTTCCATTTGGGTCAGAGTGAAAGAGGTGTTCACACCTGCGTAACATCTTGGTTAACTAACTACATTCATGAAAGATGATATAATTTGATTGGTAATGGTGATTATCAGTTGTGTGTTGGTCCTTATGATGGTTTGTATGGATTCGATTGCTATGATTATGAGTATTGTATTTTTTGATAACCTATTGTGATTGTGTTTTGATGGGATCTGTGATCTATATTTATAAGTTTTAATGCTTGCTTATGGATTGAAACATATTAAAGTAGTTTATATTTGTGAATTGTGAACCTTAGGTTACTTGTGGATTGTGCTGGTTGGGTATTGTTTTTGAATATGAGAATAATATATAGATGATATGGTGTGTATTATGTATAATGTTTTATTTGATCAATATAGGCTAGTGAATATTATATTGATGATTGATATGTTATATGATTATGTCATCCATGGCAATATGGTGAGATCAGATATGACTAGGGTATAGTTTCACATGAATATGTTATTCCTGGTAATTGTTTGATGTGGATCTGATATAAAGTGTTTGATGATATTATGAATCTTGAGATGATAAATATGAGGGAGATTATATCCCTGAATCTGAGTGATGTTTATATGATGAATGATAAGATGGTAAGGGGAAACATCAGTGATGACAGACTTCCTATAAGAGGTGGACAAGTAGGGCTAGTGTCTCACCTTTACATTTTTGGTTTAGTATGGTCAACGAGCTACCGAAGAGATGCCGTATGCGAGGCAAGTTGCCTTTGATCCCCGAAGATCTTCCAGTCGAGCTGGATGCACAAGCTATGGATTCTTCGTTTCTCAGGATGGGTGTTGGAGTGATTGAGAATACGATCCAAAGGAAAGGAGAGTTACCTTACCTCCGTGGTTTGATCTCCACCATGCAAGTTGTGGATGATGAACTTGAGGAGTGTTATGGAGCATCCCCATATTCTTTATGATCTCCTCTACCGGAGTACGTACCTCTCCCTCAAGCTACATGGAGAGCTTGGGATTGTTGCAGGGGTTAGATTGTTACCGAGGCGAGCGGTAGTAATGGGATCCATCCTCCGGGTGGACCTTGTCAAGGATTAGGTTGTCCTTATGTAATAGGTAGTCGGGTTGTATTTTATTTTCTTTATTGGAGCCTGCGTGCCCTTGACTTCATTTTAGTATGTAAAGTAATGTTGAATCATGTATGAACTGATTTGATTAATGAGATGATGATCCACCATGTTTGTGTTTTCTTATGTATAAAAAAAACTTCCTCATTTTTACAACTTTACATGACACTCTTAGTCAACTAAGGCAACTATGTGTGAGGATTGTCTTGGTCGACTAGGAGATGACACAAACCACGTTAAATTTTATGATTAAGCCCTTCATTGTTCTTTGAAAATCCTAATAGTGGCTTAAAAGACTTTAGATTACTTTCGTAACACAAACCTTAGGTTTAATTCATGTTTTTCAAACAAAGGGTTTACTTCTCGGTTTTTCCCTAATTGTTTAAGAACACCTAAGTCTATATCTCAATCATAAGGTCCATTAAGAGCACAATGAATTGAATAGGAAATAGAAATTCATTAATAATGAAATTCGAAGATCAATCATAACATGTTCAATCACACCCCTTAAATCCTAAAACACTACAAAAAAAATTATAGTTTCTGGCAGTTAAATATTCAATTTATGGCAGTTAAAAACTGCCATAAATATTTTACTTGACATTTAAAAAGTGTTACTTTCACATGTGCCACAACCTGTTTATGGCACCTTTTCACTAACTGCTAGCAGCAGTGCTAAAAATGGCTTAAACCTTTCTGGCATTTTTTAATGGTTAGAAATAATGTATTTAACTCCCACTATCATCATCATCATCTCAATTATTATTATTATTATTATTATTATTATTATTATTATTATTGGTGTTGGTGTTGTTGTTGTTGTTATTATTATTATTATTATTATTATTACTATTACTACTACACATGTGTTTAACTAGAACTCAAAAATGGAATAAAAATTATGTTAATTTGGGCATGACGAACAAACATGTCGGCCAAGGCATCAATTCAAAAACATGTCGGCCAAGGCATCTTTACCAATTCTTCCTTCACACCATACCTTATCTCTTGAAGAACCTTACTCCATGGTCATGCCCTACAACACAAGAGCTAAAAAGTAGACAACATGGAGAGTGAACATACTTTCTCAATGATCAATAATCAATCAAATTATGATTACATAAATATATGAATACAATTCAACATATCCTTCTACAAGGGAGTTTAATCAAATAATAGTGTGACATATCAAATCATTTTCCATTGAATATAGGTGTTCATACATAAAAATCCATCAAAAAGGATATTACCAAGTAGAGTCAAGTCTCCAAATCATAATATCACCACACATATTGTCAAAAGCCATAACCAACATAGAGAGGTCACACTAACAATGATACACAATTAGTTAGTGACCAAAAATGGGTTCTATCTCTCAATTAACACTCTTAATAGGGTGTCATCATTCTGGATTTTTCCCAACTCAAATGCCATGTCCTTATGGCTAATGCATATGTCTTACCATGAAATGCATATGCAACGGATCCGATTTGAAATATTTACTCATAGCTTATACGCACATGATTCATCAAACATTTGCAACCATGCATAGTTACTCAATCATTTGTCCTCCACAAGGGTGCTTTTCACAAGATCCCACAAGACCTCTATTATCTTAATACATCAAGTGATCGCAACCATTAATAATCAATCAAATATATGTCCTCTACGCATAGGTCCTTTTTTCATAAGATCCCACAAGACCTTTACCATTTCAATATATCAAGTGATCGCAACCACTTATAATCATTCTCATATTGGTTTCCCTCATGCAAGGGTACTCCCTTTCATAGTCCCGCAAGACTTTCATCGTGATCGCAACCACTTCTAAAATGCTATATCATGCATGCTATGGATGCAATAATGCACATGATAGTCTCAGCTTCACAAGGATTCCTCACCCTCTCGCTTAGGGGTATAATTTTCACTTAACATTATAGTTAATGGCACACAATCATATATAACATTCTCCAAGGCATACCACTCATAGTGTTCAAGATTATACTTGTAACATCCCGAATTTTATAAAAATGATTAAATAGGATGAATAAATATTAAATAATTATAAATGGGTTAATAAGTGTCCCAAAAATATTGAAATAATTAAATTGAGATTTATGGGGATTATTTATAATTTATTGAGGCTTTAAAAGTTAAATTATACCCGGTGAAGATATGGGTGTCGGACCAAGTATCTTCGATTGAGATACTATTGGTCAGGGCTATTAAGAATATTATTCAGAATCCGAATATATCTTCGGAATGATTTTTAGATAAAGTATTGAGCCCGAACGGGGATCCTGTATGTTGTAAAACGGTAAAGTTTTAATGAGGGGTTTAAAAATTAAAACACAAAAACCACTCTTTTCTCTTTACTCTCACGTTGGCTTTTGCTTCTAAAGGGGGGGAAACACTCTTTTCTTCTACCTTCCCGATTCAATCTTCATCTTCTTCATCTTCTCCTTTCTCCCTAAAACCCTAAGTATGGGGTGCTCTCCCTTCTCCATTTCATTTTGGTTACTTCAAGCTTGGAAGAGATGGCAATGGTGGTTTGAAGCTCTTCCCCTCCCTCCCATTTTCGTGCTCCTCCCTCCCCATTCTTAGAGCTCCTTTCTTTTGGCCTGAGGTAAGGATCTCCCTTCTTTCTTCTTGAGCATTATGCCCTAGGTTTTGGGTAATGGTTGTTGGGAGAAAGTTTAATGCATTGGGGTTATGAGTGGAAGCATTTATAATGTAAACCTTAAGGTGGGGTGTTGTTATCATGGCATTTATGATGGGTTGTTATGGGTGCACAAAATTAATACTTAGATGGGTGGAAAATTGTTAAGCATTTATGATGGTGATGGGTTTTAGTGAAACCCTAACCTTAATATATTGGGGGAAATGTAAAATGTGAGTAGAATGTATGTTTAATGATGTTAGAGAATGATGTTAATGATGAGAGATAGCCATTGATGATGAATTTATGAATGTTGATAATGGTTGTTGAGTTTGATGAAAATTTTTGCCCTAAGAATTTAAAGGAATATATATATTGTGATTAGGAAAGTGGAATTGAAGGTGAGTAGAAAATACCTAATGTAGGTGTTGATATGAATGTGAAAGGATGAATATGAATACCAAAGCCATGGTGAATATGAGGGGTTAGTGAAATAAGCATGTGTCTTGATAAGGTCTTAGGCCATAGATGAATGAGTTGAAATTGTTAATTTGGTGATGGCTTTGAAGAGGCAAGGATAATTTATGCTGAGCTCTAAGTGACAATGATGATATTTGAAGGATTGATGTAACATGGGATTGCATTATGTAATGGATGAGATGATGATGTTATTGGGTTTAGTTAGTCTTTTAAAATCTAGAGAATCTTGGTTTTAGGAAAGGAATTCCCAAAGCCTAACACAATGGTATGGTTTGGTGTTTTGTTACGTCTAGGACTCGATATTAAGCCTTGAGATATGTTTACAATTACTTAGAATTAAAATGATTCCTTGTGTTGGCTCATTGATTGGATATATGTATATATGTGTATTGATGTAGATGATATTCTGGGCAATGTGGCGGAACATTCGAAGCAGGAGAATCGTTGTGGCTCTTCCCTCGAGGTAGGAGAGGAGTTTACATTCAAATTGCATGAGTTATATAATTGATGATTATTGTATGCCATGACACTCATGCTTGCCTTGCCATGTTTATAGTGAAAGGATGTGAATGGTAATTATTGGCTATTGATGATAACATATGTGTATATATATTGATGAATAACCCATTAGGGGTTGAAATAAGTACATGTTAATAAACCATCCTTGAGGGGATGAAGTATATGTTTTGTGAATTGAGAATTTATGTGGATGTTTGACATTAAATATGATAGCCATTGTGATGGTATTGATGATAAGTTTGAAAGATAATGCATAATCGAGGAACTCATAGAGTCAAATTGAGTGTTATGTGATTTTAATGGTGTGTGATAGTTCCAATAGCCCATATAGGTAGTCTATGGCTTGTAGGAATTGGAATGGGCCAATTCCAATGAGAATAGGTCCTTGAGTTGCACAAAAGTGCCTCAAAATGGGTAAAACACATTTATACACATAAGTCCCTCATTTTTGGGAATTTTGGGTGAGGCCGGTGGCCACACATCACAAATGATGTGTATCTGTTGCCGTTAAAATTTCGTAGCATTTGGAGTTCATACGAGAAAGTTAGGAGGGTAAGAAGTTGAAAAATCATATGTTTTCTGCATAAAAACAACAGCAGGGCTATCTTGAATCGATTCAAGACTCTTTGAATCGATTCAAGAGGTGTTGTTTTCACTGTTTTGGTCTCCAGGGGTGTTTGAATCAATTCATACAAGTTTGAATCGATTCAAGGCCCTCTGTTTGTGAAATTTTGAGATTTTAGGATGCTTGAATCGATTCACTGATATGTTATTTTTGTGGGTTTATACAGAAATTGTTTAGCCAAAGCTTGATACAATTATTTTCATATATTAAAATGAATGAAGAGTTCAATGAATGAGAATCAAGTTTGTATAATATGAACTCAAGGAAATGGATGTGCCAAGTTTAAACACAGAGGTTGTAATATAGTATAGTTGTCGTTCCACTAAGGAGGTGTTAGCATGAAAATCTTAGCTTTGAACTGAGTTGACAGAAAGTTTTGTTCTGGATTGTTATAAATGTTGCTGATTGAAAAAGTAATAAATAACAGAGAGTGAAATTTTGCAAAAGATAACAGTGAATAATTTTGAGAAAAATCAGTTTTGTAAAACAGGGATTGGTTTCATCACATCTCACCTTTTGTAAGCTGTATAAGTTTTTACGTAAGTAACTTGAAAAGATAGTTTCTACGTCACAATCAAAGTCATTTGCATCGATCCCTAGAGTACAAAATTCATAAGAATGATTTCAAACCGCTGATCCCTCAGTCACTTTGAAATCATCCCAGCATTATCGATCGATTGTTTTGACGTTTATTGCGTTAGATGCCATCCCTGGCTATCTACTCACAACAAGTATTTCATTCAGATCTGCTTTCAAAAGTCACTTCCCAGCATACTTGAGAAAACTTAAAACAAGAAAATAGTGATCAAGTACTTTCAGGCATTAAACGCAGAAGGAAATATAGAAACTTATCAAATCTCATTACAATATAAAAACTTACAGCAGCATTACTTCAGGATTGAATGGATTACAACCAATCCCATAAGGGAGTTTAGTTACTCATGCTTTGCATTTTCACCTTCAAAATATGAATACAGAAAATAATGGAAAAGGTTGGATTGTGAGGGAAATACAGGGGATGAATCTGATGCTTGATGTCCTGTTTTCTGCTTGATTTATAGGGGTTATGGTTCAGCTTCACTTGCCACTTGCATAGACCCCATGAAGGAATATTCGGAGACATGCAGAAACACAAGAAAATGGTTGAGTTGGCATCGCACCATTGGTGAATATTAAATTAAAATTCCCATGCTGCATGAGTCACGCTTGAGCTCAATGGTCATGCTCAAGCGTGAAGGGTACTGATGTTCACTGGTTGTCTCACGCTCAAGCTACCTTAACCACGCTTAAGCGTGGTTCTCCTGTTTAGCATGCATGTTCTATGCTTGATCCACGCTTACTTCACGCTCAGGCACGCTTGGACCCACGCTCAAGCATCCCTTTCTTATGCTCAAGCATGAAAGAGGTTGATGCAATTGAAGGAGGTTGATGCTGAATTAAGTTACGCTCAATCCACGCTTAAATCACGCTCAAGTGAGGTCAAGGTTGCGCTTGAGCGTCTCATGCTTACGCTCAAGTGGGAGGAGGGTCCTGATGCTGAATCTTCTTTCAATTCATGCGTAAAGTCACGCTTGAGCTCCATGTAACCACGCTTAAGCGCCAGTCATGCTCATGGTCACGCTTAAGCGAGCTCGGGCTGACGCTCAAGCGTGAAAGCTGTTGTTGTGTTCTTCATTTTGCTTGAGTGCAATGGCAGCGTAGGCTTTCTGTTTCTTCCACGCTCAAGTGTGCAGTGTGCCACGCTCAAGCGTCCTTGCTTGATGCTCTGGTTCTTCTTGGTTTCTTCAAGGCTTTTGACAACTTTTTCACTAATTTTGACAATTCAAGCTTCTTTACACAATACATTATTTATAATCAAAATCATGCTCAATTATTTATCAATTTAGTTAAGTTATTTAGAAAATGAGTCCAATTGAGTCATGAATTTAATCATAAAATAATCACTTATCATTCACACGAGCCTGAATCGATTCAGAGCCCTGTTATGGCCACTGTTGTGCTGTTTTTCCAACTGCTCTATTTTCTTTGCTATTTTTGGCCCGTTTGGGCATCTTAATGACGTTTTTAGCCTCCGAGTTCTTCATGAAAGTTGTAGATAATTATGTTATGGAGGTGTGAGAATTTGTCTCACTTTAATTGGAGTTTTCTAACTCTCATTAGGCATAAAACATCGGACCTACTATGTCATAAAATTCAAATTTAAGAGGGTTTTGAACCCAACTTTTTATGGTTATCAAATTGGGACTAATAGGTGATATTTGTGACATGTACCACTATTTTTAAGACTAGAATTAAGCTTTTCTCATGTATTAACATTGAAATTTATCATGGGTTCATTATTGCCCAAAACCCCTTTTAGTATGTAAGAACGAGCGAATTCACTAGGGGTACATGTGTGGTGTGTCTTAATGGTGATTGAGGAATGGCTTAAGGCCTTGGCGAGGTATGTGTATGCCTATGCTATGTTATGAATACATATATTCTTCACCACTATGGATATATTGTGAATCATGATGTATAGTAAGTGATATAGTTACATGACACACCTTGTGTAATGACGAAATTAATGAGAGGGCAATTGAATGGCAATGAGTGTATAAGTCAATGGATTTGAAATAGTGTCGATGATGATTAAAAGTTAAGGATACCACATATATTGAATGATAAATGATATTGTTGAATGATAAGGGACGTTGTTGTTAAACATGCCCTTGAATAAGCAGTGTTTGCTATTTTAGATGAGTGTGGTGTTAATATGATTAATGCAAGTATTGACTTGTACATATGAGATGAAATGATGATTGCTGAATGTATGTTTTGAAATAACTTGTTGGCTTCCATGCGTGGATAAATGTTATGATGATTGATATGCTATGATTGCCATGTGTGGATTTATGAACATGTAAATGTTGAGCCTTGAGGGGCCTTGTGGTTGATTGTATGCCAATGATAATAAAAACCAAATATATAATATACCCCTAATTGAGAGGGTAAGATATCCTTGCGAGGTTGATTGGCATATGCATTATTGCATTTTGCATTCATGGCATGACATAGCATTGAATATGTGGTTGCGATCACAATGATGAAAGATCCTGCGGGATTCTATGAAGGGAGTACCCCTTGCGAGGCGGGAAACCAACGTGATGATGATATGGTATTGAGCCGGTGGTTGCGATCACCTGGTTGTGGAAAGTGAAAGGCCCTGCGGGGACCATTGAATGATGATGAGCCAGTGGTTGCGATCACTTGGTATTTGAAATGAAAAAGGGCTTGTGAGTTCCTATGATGCCCGTGGTTGCGATCACGAGGCGGCCTTACGAGGTGGGAAACCATTATGAATTGTTGAACGTGGTTGCGATCACGAGAAAGCACCTTGCGAGGCTGCTAGAGGGAGTACCCCTTGCGAGGCGGGGAAACCCATATGAATGAATGATATGGTGGTTGCGGTCACCTGATGAAATAAAATGGATCCATTGCATATGCATTAAACAGTTAACATATGCATTAGCCATAAGAGCATGGCATTTAAGATGGGATGACCACGAGAGATGAAAGACCCTTTGCGAGGAGAAATGGAATAAAAATTTAACAAGATGATGATAATGATTGTGAATGCCCTTGTTGATAAGTGGCAATGTGATTACGTATGTGCTTGTGCTTGCTTATGTTGTGAAATGCGTTTCATGAGGGTTGTATACCTATTATATCAATGTGATGATGATTGAATGATGAATTAATGATTTTATAGCAAAGCATACATGATGACTATATGCATGTACACATAATCACAATATATTTATATTCGTCATTTTGAATGTATAACTCACTCTCCCATGTGGTCTCATTTTTAGCATTGTGATGCAGGGTTATCATGGGCTGAGATGAGACTTTGAATTGAAGTTTTAGCGAAGGTAAATAGTGGTAATGGAAGTGCCTTGGCCGGCATCATTTATGAGTTCTTATGTAATGAATAAATTGTTTATGATGATATAGATGATTTAGTGAATTTAGTCATGTATAAAATAATCCTTCATATTTAGGAATGGTGAATATATATAAGTAGTATGTAAGAGATGATTTAATGTGTACTAGAAGGATTGAAATTGAATGATGTACATTGATGATAGTGATAGTTGGGAGAAGATCCTCTGATGTATATGTATATATATATATAATTGTGTCTTAGGCAATGCATGTGTATGTTGTGAGTGAATTAAACAGGCTTTGTTCTATTAGGTCTATGTCGGGTATTTGCATGCCTTGCCGAGCCTTTTCTCATATCCTCATATATGGGACTAGGCGTTCGCCCGGTATACACATTCTTCTTCCGCTGTAAACTCTATTATTTTGTATACCGCTATGGTCAAGTTAGATATCGATCCAGTTACATTTTATTTAATCTCACTCTTCGGTTTTCTGTGGTTTGGGTCTTGGTGTGATATCAAAATTACTTTGAAAACACAAAAAATTTACTCGTATTTTATTAATTATTTATATCGATCACATTCGGATCCGGGCCAAGAAAATCTAGGGTGTTACAATACTAGCCAAGGATTCTTATCAATGTCAATCCACACATGGAAATCAAAGATCATGTCAACAAATACACTCTAAATTTATATCTTCATCAAATGTGCCAAACCAACATCCAATCATCAATATAAGTTAATCTCAATTTATATCACACACAATAAGTAATATATCCATTCAAGGAAAAACATGCAAATATGCATCAATATATACATTATCAACATACAATTGACCATGCATTTAGAAAATATACTCTTCTCCTACCTCAAGAGAAGTATTCCTCCAGGTTAGATGATCCCGCCTCACAAGAATTATCAAACCCTACATTAAATACATATAGGGCCACATCAATCACTCATTTCAAATATCATTCTTAATTCTTGTGATACAAATGAATATATATATATATATATATATATTTATATATACATGATTCTCATCATGTGGTAATTATTTATAAGCTTCATTTCCTTATTTTATTAGGTTTCGGGAATTCCTTCCTATTAGCCAAAATCTATTATTTGTAAAGGGTTATGACACAACACCTAATTTACCAGCACACTTTAAACCTCTTACCTAACACCCTTAGTGGGTTTTCAATGTCCCAAACACCTTATATCAATCACATTCATACTATTACTCTTAAAACACATAACCTTTAATTCCAACACTTATAACACTAACATTCTTCTTTGGCCTTTTAATTCTTCAACACCAATATTTATTAATATTTATTCAAAAATGTATCTCTACATACAAAAATAATTCCATGGCAATTAAATTCCAAATTTCACAAGCTTTGCCAAAAGCCCCAATTCCATAAATCTTAGGGTTTTCGTTAACCCAGCAATCCTCAATTTCAATCATGCAAATAACCCATTTCAAGCATCTTCAAGCTATCAGTATCTCATTCAAATCATTAACACAACAACAATTCTCAATGGTCATCTAGCCTAGGGTTGGGTTCCACATGCATTTATCCATCAAAACAATACTTAATAATCCATTATAATGCTTCAAGAACTCCAAAGCTACAAAGAAAACCCATTAAAATCAAAAACACATACCTCCCTTCCAAGGCTATGTGAAAAATGAAAATAAAAATGAGAGAGGGAGAGATGAATGAAGATAAGCTTCAATATGTCTTCTTTGCCACACAAATCCAAGATTAGAAGTTGTTTTTAGTGGAAAAGGGGTATGGAAAGGGGTAGGCAGTTTTTGTTTTGGAGGAAGAAGGAAGAAGAAGAAAAAATGAAGAAGAGTGCGAGGGAGAAGTGGTGCACCAAAAATTGAAGGAAAATAAGAGAGAGAAATGCCAAAATTGGTCTGTTGTCCATTGGTCCATGCACATACTTTGTCTTTTGCTTTTTGGTCAACAAAACCCCTCTGTCTAATGGGCAAAAGAGATTAGAGAAGGAGAAAAAAAGTGTCCACAACAAAGTGAGGAGAAGAAAAGGGGATTTTGGAATTTTCTTAATTTCTATTTCGTTTGTAATTTCGCCGTTTATTAACATACGTCATGTACGAATAAATATCTCCTCAACACTAAAAATTATTTTGAATATATCACTGTAACCATAATAAATCCCTAATTATTCTAGATCGATTAAATATCCAATTTGACATAGTGGGTCCCACACTATCCGTTAAATTATCCATTTTTAGTAAATTTTAATTTACCGATGAATCATAATTACTACATAATTAATTTTCCTATGCATTTTGGGCATCAAATAATTAATTAACATCATACTAATAATTTATTTTTCTAAAAATTTGGGATGTTACATTTGTCATTATCAAAACTTTGTGTCTTCAAATTATCCACTAGTCATGGATCTATCATAGCATCATTTTACTAAAAGTAGACTATTATATAATTGAAACAACCTTGTTTGTCATGTGCATCGCATAACATCCTCCTTATAATTGGGCATGATTCTATTGTGTTTTGTGCTTATTTTATATCCCTTCTCACTCTTCAAATTACTGATTGTTTAGTGTTTGATCGGGGATATGCTTGGCGATGACTTGAAGTGCTCATTGTAAATAGAAGGACATATAGAAGATGATTTGATGATTTATATGTACATTTGTATTCATAGTGATATAGGTGTAAATAGTTATATGTCTATAGTTTTGAATAACCTATTTACCCTTAGGTTGTAAATATACTGATATGTTTTGATATGATGACTAGTAATATATAATGATAGGTAGATGATGTTATTTTGTAAAATGCCATGGCATGATGCCTAGGTCTGATGATAGTGTTTACAATAGTTATACTAGGATAAATCAGATATGTCATTAAGTAATCCCAAAACTTGAATTATGAATTTTAGGATAATTGTCTTGAAAATGAAAATTTATTTTTGTAAATCTTATAGAATTTCAAAAATTACCTCGAGATTCATGATTCGAGTTTAGGGTGTCATAGGTGGTTTCCATACTAGTATCAGACCTAGATCACTTTTCATTTATAAAAACTATATGATAAAAGAACAATTAAATTCTCAAAAGAAACCTGAAAATTGAACTTATGACTTTTAGGTGGTTACCCATCCCCCCGCCATTGCACCAACTCTAATATATACAACAAAAATATGACATAAGGTCTTAAATGTAGCTCATGAATCAACCTAATTCTCAAAACCTTAAAGCCTGTTTGGTTTTTGTTTTCATTCTTTATTTTTAGTTTTAATTACAAAATTATCATAATGTTTCCTTTTTTATAAATTTATATTGAATAAAGTAAAAATAAGAAATGAAAATAAGAAAAAAAAGTTACTTTTAATGTTTCTTGTATAAAATTTTAGAAACAAAAAATAGGATAATAATTTTCTAATTAAAACTAAAAATAAAAACAAAAAATATTTTTGCAATCTAAACAACTCCTTAGTTTCTTTATAATCTTTAGTTACAGAAGGAAAGGTCAAAGGCATAATTAGGCAGTAAGGATTTCAAATTTTTCTTGATGCAACTATTTTAATCTTTTTTTATTATTATCTTTTTTTCATCTTCACCTCGGCTTACTTTCTCTGTCAATACTTTTTGCCCTTTAATGCAGTTCTTCATGAGGTGGTGTTGCCTTAGTTTTGTTTAGGACTATATATATATATATATATATATATATATATATTTGTTTAATTCCATTGTGATTATGGTGATTCCATTTGGAACTATAATTTCTTTAGTCCATTAATAAAATAACGTTATATTTTTGTTTGTTCTCCCTTAAGTGATAGTATGGCAATTTGAAGTGTTGAATAGAGTGATGGTGTAACATCCCAAAATTTATAAAAATGATTAACTGAAAGGGGATAAATGCTAAATAATTATATATGAGTAGAATCATGTCTCGAAAATTTTGAAATAATTAAATGGGGATTTATTATGGATATTCATAATTTATTGAGACTTTATGAGATGAAATTATACCTAATTAAAATATAGGTGTCGGCCCAAGTATGTCCGATTAAGGTGTCATTGGTCAGGGCTGTTAAGGATATCATGAGGAATTCAAATATATATTCAGAATAATTTTTAGATAAATTATTAGCCCAAACGGAGATCCTGTATGTTGTAAAATGGTAAAATTTTAATGAAAGGATCAAAATTAAAACACAAACCCTACTCTCCCTTCTCTTTTCACGTTGGTTTTTACTTTCCCCTTGGAAAACACACTTGCTTTCTTCTCTCATCATCATCATCATCATCATCATCATCTTCTTCTTCTTCTTCTTCTTCTTCTTCTTCTTCTTTTTCTTTTTCTTCTTCTTCTTCTTCTTTTTCTTTTTCTTCTTCTTCTTCTTCTTCTTCTTCTTCTTCTTCTTCTTCTTCTTCTTCTTCTTCTTCTTCTTCTTCTTCTTCTTCTTCTTCTTCTTCTTCTTCTTCTTCTTCTTCTTCTTCTTCTTCTTCTTCTTCTTCTTCTTCTTCTTCTTCTTCTTCTTCTTCTTCTTCTTCTTCTTCTTCTTCTTCTTCTTCTTCTTCTTCTTCTTCTTCTCAAAACTAGAGAATGTGGTGTGCCATTCTTCCCTCTCCATTTTTCGTTTGCACCATGGACCAAGAAAGAGACATGATAGCTTGAAACTCTCCTCTCTCTTCCCTTAATTTTCATCACCTCCACCCTCTCTCTTGGAGACTCATTTGCTTGTTGGCTTGAGGTAAGCTCCTTACCATTTATGTTGAGTTTATGACTTAGGTTATGGGTCATTATGATTTTTGAGAGGGACATGTGTGTGGGTTATGGATTAGGAGTCATTTTTATGCAAAGCCCTATGGTGGGGTATGATAAATATGTGGTTTTGTAAGGGTGTACATGGGTACACAAAAATGGTAATTATTGAGGTGGAAACACCACTAAAAAAACAACTGATAGCGACGGAAGGAATTGGTCGCTAATCCACAGAACGGCCGTCGCTAAACACATTAGCGACGGCATCTCAGACGGAAGGGAGGACGTCGCTAAAACCCTCGTCGAAAAGACATCAGCGACGCCAAACCTGCCGTCGCTAACATATTGACGGCGTAAGGCCGTCGCTAAAATCGTCTCTGTCCCAATAACCCCAGCCGTCGCTAAGTGTTGCCATACAGCGACCACGAAAGCTCGTCGCTAATAACAGCCATCAGCGACCACCCTATGCCGTCGCTACATGTACTCATGTAGCGACCACCCTTGGCCGTCGCTATTTGTAACAAGTACAGCGACGACAGAATCCGTCGCTAGTGGTTATGATACAGCGACGACAGACTCCGTCGCTAGTGCTTACGATACAGCGACCACATTGTTCCGTCGCTAGTGGTTGTGACGTAGCGACCACAACATCCGTCGCTAGTGGTTGTGATGTAGCGACCAGAGCGTCCGTCGCTAGTGTTTTTAATTCAGCGACGGTAGTGGGCCGTCGCTAACCGTCATTTTTAAATTTTTTTAAAATTAATTCAATGATAGGTAGGTTTTGTTAATTTAACTTTAAAAAAATCTTAATATTTTGTATTTTGTATTGGCTGTTAAAATTTTATAATTAAATTAAAATAATTTTTTTGAAGTAATAAATTATTATTAAAAACAAAATAATAGATTAAATTAATTTATCAAATAGGTTGAATTACTAATGATAGGTAGAATAAGGCTTTGTGATTTGAATGTAATTACCAATAAATATTGACATAATAAATAAAGAATGACAAAATAAATACTGAATGAAAATATAACATAACTAAAAATCAAATATACAATGTGTATAAATAAAAGAACTACAATCAAGGTGGTGGGGGATCCTGGGGTGGTGGTGGGGGCGCCTGGGAAGTGGGGGGAGGTAGCCTCGCCATCAACTGCATCAGTAGCTCCTGCTGCTGAGCAAGTTGCCGACGAGTCTCGGCGTGCTGCTCCTCGACCCGCTGTCGGTCCGCCTCGGCCTTCTGTCGGTCCGCCTCGTGCCGCTCCAACAGCAACTGCCTCTGACGTCGCTCCTCCTGTAGCTCATCGTTCAGGTTTTGAATTACCTGAACGACCTCAGTCGGAAGACCAGAGGAAGACGAAGAGGAAGGGGTCTTCCCCTTTTTCGCTAGCTGCGTGCCGACGCCACCCAATCCAAACACCCTCCCTTTCTTGTTCACACCGCCAACAGCCTCCATATAGATGGCGTTGTCGTCAGAACAAGATAGGGTGGGAGGAACCTCCCCTTCAGGAGTGGAAGCCACCAGGTCCGCCTCCTTCTCGGCCCTCCTGGCCTGATACGCCTCCTGTAAATTCAAAAACAACGATAGGATTAGTAAGCTGATTTGTAAATTATAAGCATGTGTCAGTTAAAAGTAAATACCGCTAGCTCCGTAGTCTTCTGGTTTACCCATGCACCGGCTTTGTTCTTCTTGGTCATTTACATGACCTCAAACAAAGAAGGCTCCCGGTGCTCCCTCTGCTCCTGTGGTGGACAAAAAACATTGAGATTATTATTTGTAAACATGTAAGACGAATCATAATAGAAATGTTTAACATAAATATACTTACAAATCTTTTCTTGTGCTCGAGGGTTGAAATGCTACCCCCAGTGTAAACCGAGGCTGCAGCATCGGCGGCTCTGTTGGCCCTATTCCGAGCACTCGCCTGCTGGAATGGGACCCCGCCCCACTTCTGGACCATCCCGTCCCAATGGTCCTCCGGGATCCAACGAGGGCGCTCACCCTTGTCCCTCACCTTCCAAAGGGTACTCTTGATGATTTTGGAGGTCTTTGTGGCAAAGACCTTCCTAATCTCATCAATCATACCCTCCGCCCACTGGTAATCACGCTGTAAAATGAATTGAGAAATCAAAATTAGGAACAGGTCTATTTTACAAATCAAGTCACAATAAATGAGCTAGGAACTTACCGAGAAGGTGTCAAACCACCTATCTTGCACAACCTTCCCAGCATCTGTCCAAGATATATATGGACCATCCCACTGGGCCTTCAAAACCTTAGTAATCGCTTTGGTAGTGCGACTACTATCAACAAAGCTATAATGACAACAATTATGTTAGGAGTAAAACAACACACAATCTAGGGAGACACCCAAAATTTCGGCAGAGTCTCCCCTGTAAATGTAACATTTCCAAGTTTAAATAGTTACCCTGTTACAAACAGAAGAGTGCCCAGTACAATTCAATCTATACAAGTACTAATTAAAGTAACATCCAATAAACCAACAAGTCTTTCCACTAAACCCTAATATAAAGTATCATACAAATAACATAAAAGTATATGAAATTTAGTCACTTACTCGTCTCCGGCCGGCACGGGTACCAACATGGGCAGAGGGGATGCCGGAGGTGGGGTCGCCTGATGGCCATGGTCCTCCAAGCCACCAACTCCAGGAGTCTACTCTGGGGTGGTCAGCTGTGGGGGTGATGGGGTGGTCTGCTGTGGTGGTGGTGATGGAGTGGTCTGCTGTGGTGGTGGTGATGGAGTGGTCTGCTGTAGTGGTGATGGAGTGGTCCGCTGTGGTGGTGATGGAGTGGTCTCCTGCCCTGGGGTTTGCATCCCCAGACGGGAAGCCAGGGTCCTGGACCCACCACCCCTACTGAAGGGCAGTCGACGTCCCGTCATCTGTGGATAAAATCATGAAAAGAAAGGTTAGTCTCAGGATATATATAAACCTATGTATATATGTTTAACAACTACATACTCTGTGTCTGTTTTAGTTTCAAATTCCCCCTCAGTTTCAGTGTCACTGTGGTTATCTGTTTGAACAAGTTCATCAGTATCCAAATCAGCCCTAGACCGTTTTGATCGAGAGACAAGGTCTTTGTCAATGTGTTCACCCCCCGTAGTGGCGAGTGTCTCATCCATTATGACTGGATCAATGTTGAACAACAAATTGGCATCGTTGAGCTCGTGTGGTGCAAGCTGATAAGCGTCATCGACCTCCTCGGAGACATTGTCAGTGATCTGACTTCGGGCCTTGGCCTTGATTACTGCATACCAGTCCCGATGTCCTCCCGGGAAGTCGGTGTAATAAACCTGCTCAGCTTGTTGGGCAAAAATGAAGGGATCAAACCCTTTATATCTACCATTCTTCTTGACCTCAACTAAGCCGTAGTTGTTGTCAACCTTTGTTCCAACACCGATTGTGTTGTCGAACCAATCACATTTGAATAGAACAATGTCTCTTCTTAGTCGTCCAGAGAATGAAACTTCAACAATCTCCGTCAGCACTCCATAAAAGTCTTCTTCCAACTGACCGGCGGTGCCTTTAACACAAACCCCGTAGTTATGGGTGCGCATCCCTTCACTCCATTGAAGAATATTAAACTTGTAGCCATTTACGTAGTAAATAGGCCATTTTTTAACAGTCTTCACCGGCCCCCAAGAAAGGGCTTGGAGTAAAGAATCTTCAATATGGTTGTTAGGGTCTTGTATCTATGTACAACATAAGAAGTAGGTCATTGTTACCATATTGACGGGAGTTAGAAGCAAATAGGCTTAAAAACACTTGGCATACGGGTCTTACATGTTGCGCGAACCAACCAATGAACTTGGATGACACCTCACTATGAATTTGGTCATCAGTTAAATCATTTTGCTCAAGTTTTAGCATATCTGTGTATAAGCTATTGAAAGAAACAAATAAGTTTAATATAAAAGCTATGTTAAGAATGTATAATATAACTTCTATGACTTACTCAATAAAGGGTTCCACTTCTGGGCAATTGAGAAGAATGTACAAGTGAGCCGCCTTTCGATCTTTCTCATCAATGTAACATTTTGTGAGCCTGCCCCCCGGGTGACCAGGATAGTTGAAAACCGACGTTTGTTCATCAAACCCTGTGCGGCTGGCTACCCCAAGATTGCGGGGAATTCTACTCATTCTAGTTTCTATCTCCGTTGGAAAATAGAAAGAAGCAAAGGTTGTCATTTCTTCGACTAGGTATGCCTCACAAATTGAAGCTTCAACACAGGCTTTGTTCGACACTTTATCTTTTAAAGAGCGTAAGAATCTTCAACATCATTAACAAGATGGTGTTAAGTTAGAAAATACTATTATAAGCACGATTTGCAAGTAAATTAAAGAGTTCACCAAGCATTCACCTTTCGAATGGATACATCCAACGATACTGCACTGGGCCACCAACCAAGGCCTCGTACGGTAGATGGATAGGCAAATGCTCCATGGAGTCAAAAAAACTTGGTGGGAAAATCTGCTCCAACTTACAAATCAATACCGGGATAGTTTCTTCCATCTTCACAAGTTTCTCCACACTCAACGAAGTAGCCGTCAACTCCTTAAAGAAATGACTCAACTCCACTAACGGTTTCCAAATAGGCTTCGGTAAGGCATGAAACGCGTACGGGAGTAGTTGTTGCATAAACACATGGCAATCATGACTTTTCATGCCAAACACCCTGCCCTCCTTCACGTCGACACATCTACTCAAGTTAGAAGCGAATCCGTCAGGCAGGGTCAACCCATTCATCCAAATACACACAGCAATCTGTTGTGGTCTAGTTAAAGCATATTTTGCATGGGGTTTAAACATTCTTCCACGTCCTGCATCCCTCAACTCCAACTCCTTACTAGAACACCAAATCGGAAGGTCTAGACGACTCTTCTCGTTGTCCTTTGTTCTCCCTTTGATGTCCATAACAGTGTCAAAAATATTCATGAAAACATTACGTTCAGTGTGCATGACATCAATGTTGTGTCTTAACAACAAGTCTTTCCAATATGGCAAATCCCACAAGACACTCTGCTTCACCCAGTGGTGTTCTTTACCGTAACCCGCAAACTCCTTAACACTCTTGTCCCAGATGTAAGGATACTCTTCGACCCTCTGCCAAACCCGTGCACCAGATAACCTACGGGGTGGAGGTTCATTGACAACCTTGTTTTTCTTAAAAGCGGTTTTGTTCCTCCTAAACGGGTGATCCAACGGTAGAAACTTTCTATGACAGTCAAAGAAACTTGTCTTGCCACTAACAGGGAGTGATTCCCCCCCGGTATGTTCCATGCATACAGGGCAAGCAAGCTTCCCAGACGTGGACCATCCAGAAAGCATACCATAGGCCGGGAAGTCGTTAATAGTCCACATCAAAACAGCACGCATCATAAAGTTGTTCTTCAAAGACGCATCGTATGTCATTACCCCGACATCCCATAACTGTGATAACTCTTCAACCAACGGTTGCAAAAACACGTCTATGTTCGCCTTTGGATTTTTGGGTCCTGGAACCAGTACAGATAGAAACATGACCTCCCTCTTCATACACATATCAGGAGGCAGATTGTATGGGGTCAGGATGACTGGCCAACAAGAGTAAGCTCTTCCGTATTGACCGAACGGGTTAAACCCATCAGTACATAAGCCAAGTCTTACATTGCGTGGCTCGCCAGAAAAGTCCGGATATAGCTCATCCAAACACTTCCATGCTTTCCCGTCAGAAGGATGGCAAAGAAACCCCTCTTGTGTTCGGTTCAGAGCATGCCAACGCATGTGTTTTACCGTGGACAATGAGGCATACAGGCGTTGAAGACGCGGTGTTATAGGGAAGTACCACATTTTCTTCCTGGCCGTCCGGGTTACCTTCCCTCTCCTTTTAACGGTCTTGTAGCG
Organism: Clitoria ternatea; assembly: GCA_037962975.1. Classification (NCBI taxonomy): domain Eukaryota; kingdom Viridiplantae; phylum Streptophyta; class Magnoliopsida; order Fabales; family Fabaceae; genus Clitoria; species Clitoria ternatea. The sequence continues at coordinate 148,606,648 of CM075671.1, forward strand.
TTCCTCATTACAATGCAAACATTTTGTGACACTTTCGTCTGCAAACTCATTTCTGAACAGCATACATCCATAAACACAACACTCTATCTTCACACAACCCAACCCCAAGTTTGCCACTTGTTTCTTAGCACGGTACAGGTTTGCTGGCATTCTGTGATTACTAGGCATGGTGGAACCCATCAGACTGACCATCCTATCAAAACAACCTCCAGAAAGATTATAATCTGCCTTTAGGCTTAAAGCAGCTAGGGAGGCGGATAACTCAGTGTGACTGTTGCACCCGTCCCACAATGGAGTCTGAGCCGCCGCCAACAAATCATAAAATCTCTTCACCTCCGGATTAGGATCCTCCTCTACATTGTCAGAGTCCCCATGACCTGCTTGGTCATTATGTTCCAGCACACGCCCGGTGGAGGGTCCAACATGATCCATCACCATTTGTTCTATGTTGTTGTACGTATTCCTGTTTCCTCCAACCTCGTAGTAAGACTGTTGCACGGTTACGTCTGATGGTCTACGCGGTAACTGCTCACCATGGTTGTACCAGCAGTGGTATGTTTCCATGAACCCTTTCTCAGTTAGGTGGCACATGACATCATCCGCGTATTCAAAACTCATGCATTTACACCTTGAGCACGGACAACGGATCTTCTCAGTCACTTCAAATCCAGGCGTGTTTGCCGTAGCGAACGGAATGAACTCCAACAGCCCCGTCATAAACTCCTCAGTCACTCGCCGATTGTGATCTAGTCGGTTGTACATCCATCGCCGATTTGCCGGTACCTCCATTTATAATATCTAACAAGCATGATTTCTGTTACTTTAAATTATTGTAATTTTATTTCACTAACGGTTGTGAATCACTCTCTATCTGTTTGATGTTGCAAATAGGTGTGGCCCTATCCCATTCGGGATGAATATGCAACCATCTGTAACCCATCGATGTTGTATGTGGTCTATCTTGTGTTGTTGATGTTCAATTGAAATTTCGGCAGCATTTCGCATTAGTCCCCGAGTACACAGAGATACGTACGGTATGAAACACCACACGCAGACATGCACCCTGGGGACAATACGAAACACCATAACTGAAATTTTAAATGAACATTCAACGTCTCAAATCATGACCAAATATAACATTGATGGGTTACGCCCTACTGGTTATAAATTCATACCAAACTGTCCAAACGGGACAATTCAAGATCCAACACAACACGGTACACCAACCGGTTGTTTTGAAACTTGAACGGGAATCTAATGGGTACACACACGACTAAACCCTACATTTTTAAATCATGAGTTTTATTTTTTAAGTTCCCTAAAACAGGGAGCCTGTCAAAATTTTGGCAGAGTCTCCCCTGTAAACTAGACATTTCCCACATTTACAAACAACCTGTTACATACAAAAAACTTCCCAAATATACTATGAATAAATATACCGTACGCATTGTATATGATATTCAGAGTTATGAACACCAAATCATGTTATCAGTACATAAAATCAATGGGTTATGAGCTCTGCTCTCCACTAACAAACAACATTACACATGCATAAAGAATCATGTTATCAGCACACAAAACCAATGCCTAATGAGCTCTGCTCTCCACTAGCAAACAATATTACACATGCATTTTCGTATCATGTTATCAGCACACAAAACCAATGCCTAATGAGTTCTGCTCTCCACTAACAAACAATAATCCATATGCATACACATAATGACAAAGTCAGTGTTACGGGATTACCTCGAGGAAAAAAGTGAGGGTAGAATATAAAGCTGTCGACAAACGATCACAGACCACGCGTAACGTGTGCTAGTCTGCATGACAAACCAATAACTGGTTAGACGGTTACAAGTAGCAAGGAAACTAAACAAAGAGAGACACGTAAAGCAAATTATAGATTAAATACATTGCAAGGAAACTAAACAAACAGATACAGTCGAAGCAAATTGTAATAACCCTGGGGACAACACACATAACGAGAAAAGTTATATAAATAGATAAATACAAGTAACATACATGGAATTTTTTGTTCACTTATGCACACATAAAAACTTTTGCTTTTATAGCTCCCATCAATTATAGCTGCTGCAAGCAATCTCATCCAATTAATGGTCATAATCATGGAATTTTAAAAGGGATTTTTTTTCAGTTAAATTTTTTAAAACAAAACTTTACCATTTTTGCAAGTCTTTTTTTCACTTTACAATAAAACCGATAAAACCTGAGGATTGAAATGTAAATGACTATCCAAATCTCTATCATTAGGACCGTCCTAGTCGGTGTGAGAAAGTGTTAGGCTAAAAACTTTTTTTTTTCATTTTTATGACTTTTTATATTGGCATGCAGATTGAAGAATAGGAGTGTGGCTTTTGAAACTTGAGGACCAGCAAAAATGTTTCACGCAGTGGTCTTCGATTCTCACTCGCACATGCTTGATATAAATTTTGTAAAGCTTAAAACCCTCAATGAAAAGTGTGGAATTTTCAAGTTCATTTTCCCACAAAATTAGTCAATTTTCTAGAATTAAGTTAGGAAAGGCTGGTGTATAGTTAGATTTTATATATATAAATGTACTAAATTTTTTGAAAGCTAACCAAAATATAGTTAGTTGTGCATCATGCTTTATAGTCTTAATGATATAGAACAAAAATCCCATACCAAACCAATAATACCAAAAAGTCAAAAAGAAAGAATGAAATTCAGAGCAGCAAAAAACAACATTTTAAAACTCACTAACCCGGGTCAACAGAGGCAGATTGAAAGAAATTAAGAGATAGAGATAGAGAGAGACAAAAGATCCCTGCATGCAATTTAATACAATTTAGTACAACAAAAGAAGATATAACTCTTATTCTTATTCTTAAATGAGCAATGAGCACAGTACTTATAAACACGACCCAACACTATTTTCCGAACATAACACAGCAAAAGAAAACTATTTTCTAACTTCAAATGGTATTCATGTGTATGATATTAGTTGAATTTTTTAAATTTAATATTTCTAACACAGCAATGAGCCTAGTTAATAGTCACTATGCTGCTGAAACTTACCAACAGGAATTCAATTCTTTTTTTTGGGGGGGGTTATAAAGAATTCAATTTTTAACTGTAAAGAAAAGACTTTTGTTGGATGAAATAAAACTCAATTAACTAATCTCTACCTTTTGAAAGAGTTTCTTTCTGAGTGATCTTTACTTAAATGAAAATATAAATCAATTAACTTTATCTTTTATCAAAAACATTTCACTTAGTAGGACCACTTCATTTCAAATATATTCAACATTCCAAAATCAAATTCACTAAAAATCTCATGTCGAATATGAATACAAGTCAGGTTTGTCTGGTACATTTTTCTTTTTTATCATACATAAAAAGTAATTCCAGAAATAGAGCAAAACTGCATCCTTAAGAACATTACAACCAAGTTTGATTTAGCCAGGGCATACAAACGGATACAAGAATTATTATTTCTCACAGCGTGAAAGCCTGCACAGAAAGTCAAGTCAAGCACTATCATACACCAAATCACCAACACTCTAGACATCAAGCTCAACCGACCGGTTATTATATCTTACTTCCACAGCAGCAGGGAAGCAGAGAAGTGCATCACAAACCCAAATAAGTAAATGCAACACACACACATTGGCAATAAAAAAATGAAACGACAGTGGCAAAGGAAATAATAGCAGAAACTGAAGAAGAAGGGTTTAGGTTCCAAGTTATCACGTCACTTATTGAATTTGAATTGGTGATTGCTATTTGAATCTGTTAAACCATATATATAATAAAAATCATAAAATATTATATTTTAATTTAATAAAGATATTAATGACGGTCAATTAGTGATTAAATATATATAATTTTATATAATATAAATATATAATCAAAATAATATCACTTATTTTAATAAATCGTTATAAATTTTAATTTTAAATATATATACATCTTTTTAATAATAGTTTTATTTATACACAAGGGTTTGCATGCATGTTTTTTGAAAGCAATATTATGCATATATTTATATAAAACAATTGGTAAAATAATTATTACATTACTATTATAAAATAAATGATGAATAACTTAATATATAATAAAACTTAAAATTCATATATAATTACTAATAGAATCTTGTGATCCAGTGGTTGCAACCAGGCTTTTAGAATTTAAGGTTGTAAGTTTAATCCCTCACTACACTTATATTTTTTCATATATTTTCAAATGACCTAATCAACATTGTCCTATCTAACTGGATTACCAAGTTTACATCAAAATCGGTGAGTTTTTTTTACCAAGTCGACACATAACCATCTAACCAAATTAGTTATTCGACGGGTTCACTAATTTTCCAGTTAAACATGTTCATTCCTAATTCAATAACAATGATATTTACATATGATGAACAAAATTGTTTAATTTATGCTTCCTTTCTCATCTACCATATAATAGCAAAAATTGAGACAGTGAAAGTTGCACCCTTCAGATATCATTTTCATACCCAAAAGTGCAAAAAAAGTAGATTTTTCATCCATTAACTTTTCTGTATTAGCAGCCATGGAAACAAGGTAGGCACTTGTACAAAAGCTTGAATTGGCATGTATTGATCCTCCCTGTAATCACCTAACTTCCTCATCTAACTTTAACGACCACAAGATTTACAGAACTGTAAGTAAACCAGATTCTTCATATAAAAACAATCATATCATATATTATACACCAGCTGACCTATTCAGCTGAACCATGCCAAAAAGAAAAAGAACAAAAAAATTCCTAAGCAAGCACTATAGCAGCCACAATTAAAGATCCCAAGGTAGGATCTACAACATTTTTAGTAAAGGAATCTCTGGTCTTGGTACATCTAAGGATCTAAACTTGTCTCACCATTAAAAGCATATGTGTATCAACAACCTCTTCTCTACACTATCCCATCAACACACACACATTGGCAATAAAAAAATGAAACGACAGTGGCAAAGGAAATAATAGCAGAAACTGAAGAAGAAGGGTTTAGGTTCTTCTAAAACCAGTGGCACAGAAAAAGCTACAGAAAAAGCTACTAAAACCAGTGGCACATAGGGTTGAATGGAGACATTGGTGAGGTGCAGTACCTTCTCCTTAATGCTTCCACTCACTCACTAGTTACTAAAACTCACTGGTAAGTTCTGACACGGTTTGAAACTGCAGGCCGGAGGTACCCTTTTTACAGCAAAAGAAAAATGAAAAGCAAAAGGAAAATGAACTTGTGTTCCTTCTGACACAATCACGTGATATAGCAGTGCCCAGTATATCCCTCATTCACCCATTAAAGTTCAGGTATCAGTAGTATTTACCAATGGGTTCTGCACATACATATATAATGGATATGAAAATGTGGAACATACCTTGAAGGAGAGAGGGAGGAGCCACCACAGATGTGTTCCAAGAGGGAAGAGTTGTCGGAGACAACCTTCGAGTGGAGGGAGCTTCAAACGAGAGACTGGGTGAGCCGGGGTGAGTGGAGGGAGCTTCGTGAGAGAGAGAAACAGAGTCAAGGGAAGAAGGTTTAGGGCTTAGAGGAGCCAGAGAAATAGGAGGGAGGCTTCGAGGACCACCGAACGGAAAAGGAGGGAGAGACGGAGGGAGTGTAAGGGATGACGGAGGTAGACGGAGATTGAGGGAGAGGGAGACGGCAGGGCTGAGAGAGGAAGAAGAACTTTAGGGAAATGACAGGGAGAGGGAAAGCTGTCGAATTAGACTAACATTTAGCGACGGCGACCTCCTCCGTCGCTACCGTTAAAAGTTATAGCGACGGAACACGCCTCCGTCCCTAAATCCCTTTCTTAAAGTTAAAATAAGGGAAGGAAGGCCAAAAACAATAGCGACGCCTAAGTCCTCCGTCACTATTCCCCACAATACTAGCGATGGACAACTCCTCCGTCGCTAATGGAAGCCCAAACCTAGCGACGGATAAAGTCACCGTCGCTAAATCCCTTTCCTAAGGTTAAAATAATGGAGGGAAGACCAAAAACATTAGCAACGTTTAAGTCCTCCGTCACTATTACCCAGCACACTAGCGACGGCCAAAATTTCCGTCACTATTACAAAACATAGCGACGCAGATCTGTCGTCACTAAGGTTGACGGGGAAATAGCGACGGTATTTGCCGTCGCTAATCTTTGGCATCAACAGAAAGCTTTGGAGGGAAACGGCAAAAAAAGGCGCTAAAGGATAGCGACAGTATTAGCGACGGTATTTGTAATTGTTAGCGACCGCCTCCTTATATGGTCGCTAAAGTGGTCGCTAACATTTCACATTGGTCCCTTTTCGTGTAAGAGGTCGCTATTTCGGTCGCTAATTAGCGACAGGAATCGGTGGTCGCTAAGTCGGGGTAGCTATTTAACCTTTTTTTAGTAGTGAAAATGATGAGTGATAATGGTGATTGTTAGGTTTTAATGGAACCCTAATTCTAGAAATTAGGGAAATGAGTAATGATGCTATGAGAATTGATTTTAAGTGTAAACCCATGATAAATTATGTTTGGGTGTTGTTAACGATGATGGTTGATGGTTATTAATAATAGTTGTTGGTTTGATGAGACCCTAGCCTTAAGAATTTGGGGGGAAACACGTAATGTTAAATTGAGAGTTGATTTGAATGAAAATATATGATAATTAGTGTATGGGTATCATTCAATGTTTTGGGAGAATATTTAGTGATGACGAAGGATCACATTAATGATGTTGGATGATGTTAATGATAGTAAATGACCATATATGATGAAACCTATAAATAGGTATTGTCATAAATATGAAATAAGGAGTGTGAGCACTAAACCATAATGGTTGTGATGGATTAATGAATTGAAATTATGGTTTGATGAAGTCTTAGACAATAATGAGTACCATTTGGAATTTGTGGATTGAGGATGGTTTTATAAGAGCTAAGAGAATTATGTTGAATTTGGGTGATAATGATGGGAATTGAATGGTTTATGTAGTATTGGATGCCTTTTGATAAATTATGTGATATTGTTGGCGTTGGGTGTGGCTTACCCTTAAGATTTAAAAAATCTTGATGTTAGGAAAAGAATTCCTGAAACCTTACACAATTATGTAAATTGGTGTTTTGCCAAGTCTAGGACTTGTTAATTAAGCCTTGAGATATGTTTATAATTGTTTGAAATTATAATAATGTTGAGATGGCTTGTTGATTGAATATATATATATATATATATATATATGTATGTATGTTGGTGTATATGATATTCTGGGCAATGAGGCAGAATGATCAGGATGTACGAATCATCATTCTTCTCTCGAGGTAGGAGAGGAGTTTACATTTCAAATGCATGAGTTGAATAATTAATGATTATGCTTTCCTTGCCATAGTTGTGTTAGTTATGTGATGAATGACATGCTTGACAAGCTATTAATTTTGAGAATCATATGAGTGGTTGATGACAATGAAAGTTTTCAAGTCTCTTTGATGGGCATGATTTATTTGTTGATGAAAACCCATTGATGGATGAATTGTTCAAAATGTGAACTTGTGTTTGTGATATTCATGCAAAATTAAGGAACTGGTTGGGCTATAATGAGTTTTTGTAGGTTTGAATACCACAGAATAGTTTCAATGGCGCCTATGCATGAATTATAACTTGTAGAATCTAGAATGGGCTAATTCCATTGAGAATTGACCCTTGTGTTGCACAAAAATACCTTAAAACGGGCTAAACATATTTATGTGCATAAGTCTATCATTTTTGGGAATTTTTGAGTGCGGCCAGTGCCTACGCGTCATAAATGATGTATATTAGGTGGTGTTAATGTTTGATGGCCATTGGATTTCATATAAAAGAGATAGGGTGGTTGGAAGTTGGATTTTTCAGCTTTTTGGGCAATTTCTGCATAATTGTTGTCGTGAATGAATTCATGGTATGTGTGAATCGATTCATGAGCTGCTGTTTTCCCCTGGGTGTGTTCCAGTAACGTGTAAATCGATTCACATGTCATGGGAATCGATTCATGGCATGTGTAAATCGATTCATGGCCCTGTTTTTGGCTTCCAGGATCCTCAGATTCACATGAATTGATTCATGGGCCCTCTTGAATCGATTCATGGCCCTGTTTTCATGAAAATTCATAAGTTTTGATGTTGTTTGGTGTTGTCGAGTCATGACACGCATATGCAATCGATTGTACATATTTTTATGATGTTTTAGTAATCGATGCATGATGATATTGTCATATCCCTTGTATACCTTGGTTTTTGAAAGTTGCCAAGTGCTTGTTAATATCCAAAACCCTTTTATTATATAAAAACAAGAGATTGTATTAAGGGTATATGATTGTGTTATGGCTTAGTGGTGATGGATAATGGGTTAAGGTTTTGGCAAAGTATATATGTGCCTATGTCATGTTATGAAAACATGTATGCTCCACCACTAATGATATGTTATGATGAATGATGTTAGAAGTTAAGTGATGTGGTTGTATGACATACCCTTAATTGATGATGAGTCTAATGAGGGAACAATTGAATGACAATATGTTATTATAATCGATGAATTGAGATGATATCGATAATGAACAAAGATGAATATTGGTGACCATTGTGATTGATGCAAGATGAACTTTCAATTGTGAGTTAAAATTATACTTGATGGAAAATGATGATGATGAATAACGATAAATGTTGTTGTAGGTGTATGTATGTTACCAGATATGTTGAATGACGAATATTGATGTTGAATGAAAGGGGATATTGTTATTGAACATACCCTTGATCAAATGGTGATTGATATTATTGATGATTGTGATGCCATCGTGGTTTATACAAGTGTGATCTTGTATGTGTAATTCAAATTACATTAGCAAGTATATGGTGCTATGAATTTGAAATATACTTATTAATATGTCTTGTTGGTTTCCATGCGTGGATTAATGTTATGAGGATTGACATGCTTTTTGATTTCCATGCGTGGATTGATGTTAATGTGAATTCTTAGCCATTGTAATGAAAATTATATGAATGGTATGCCTTGAGGGGCTCTAAAATTGGTTACGTACCATAAATTGTATTGCTAAATGTAAAATATAAATATATACCTAAATGAGTGGGTGAGAGATGCTTGTGAGGTTAAGATTTTGCATGTCCATTATTGCATTATTGCATTCATGGCATGCATGGCATAACATCTCGAATGTGGTCGCATCACAATGAAAGGTCTTACGGGACTATATGAGAAAGAGTACCCTTGTCTGGGGGAAATGAATAAACGTGATTGCGATCACGAAAATATTGAATTAAAAAGTCTTGTGGGACTATATGAGGGGGAGTACCCTATGCGTGTGGGAAACTGATATATGAATGAATGAAGATGGTTGCGATCACCAATATATTGAAAATGATGAAAGTCTTACGAGACTATATGAAAGGGAGTACCCTATACATGGGGGAAACCAATATGAGAATGATGAATGTGGTTACGATTACAATGAGAAAGATCCTGTGGGATTCTATGAAATGGACCCTTGCATGGGGGCATACGCTTGATTGATTATAACTGGTTGCGATCACTTGAGAAACCATATGCGCATGGGTTATATGAATTGTTTCGAAATAGATCCATTGCATATGCATTAAACAGTGTGACATATGCATTAGCCATAAGTACATGTCATTTGAGATAGAAATGACCAAAGAAAGATGATAACCTCTTGAGAGTACTAAGTGATTAAAGATGTAAAGATTTAATGATGAACAAATAGCCCATGATGATGAGGGCAATGAGAATGTGTATGTGCTTGTGTATGTGCTTGCTATGAGTTGTGAATAATGAGGCTTGTATGCCTAAGATGATATCTTGATGATGGTTATTTATTAAGTTGATGATTTTATTGCAAAGCACACATGTTGTTTGTATGCATGTACACATGATCACAATGTATTTAAATTCGTCATTTTGAATGTATAACTTACTCTCCCATATTGTCTCCTTTTTAGCATTGTGATGCAGGATTGTCATGGGATGAGATTGTATCTTTGAACTAAAGCTTTGAAGAAGGTAAATAGTCGTAATGGAATGCCTTGGCCGGTAATGAATGTAAATTATGGTGTGATGAATGAATTGGATATAATGATAGTTGATAATTATTGATTTGATGACCATTGTGCAAATAGCAATATAAGTGAATGATGATGTTGATGTAAATTTGAAGAATTTCATCCCTATTTCTTTGTTAATGCGTATTAGCCATTTTTACAGAGAGTCTTATGTAACAATTGATATAATAGTTGAATACCATTGTGTTGGAGTTGAACACTCACGTCATTAAGGGACTTATGGGATATGATCAATATAATGATCGAAGATTTTATATGCTACATAGGGTTGAATTGCAATAGTAGATTCACGTGGTGAATTCGCATGACTGGTTAAGCCTTTTCTTCATATATGGGACTAGGCGTGTGCCCTGTATACATATTCTTCTTGCGTTGTAAACTCTATTATTTTGTATAAACATATGGGCGATTTATCTTATGATCCAGTTATAATTTCTTAAATCCCATTCTTCAGTTTTTTGTGGTTTGGGTCTTGATGTAATCGTTGAGGTGTTTTAGAAATATTCTAAACGTGAAAAATTTACCCGTATTTTTATTAATCATTTATCTTGATTACATCAGGATTTGGGTTCAGTAAACTGGGGTATGACAGGTATCAGAGCATTGATTGCTCATTGTTTGATGTCTATGATTCAAATACTATTGGAGAATAATTTCCCTTATTGAATTGAGGATGTTTGATATTAAAATATGGTTGTTTATTATTAAAGCTTGTTATACCTTATTAGAGCATATTTTCTTAATATTGAGATATTGATGGTGATTATTGGAGTGTGGTACTCCTTATCAGAGTGTAGTTGCTCTATATGGACTTACAAATGTTATTGTCCAAGGTTGGGTTTATGTTAGAGCATTGGTTACCCTGTATAGATTTGTGAATGACTAATTATCTAAGAATTGTGAATTAGCTATCAGGGCGTTGTTTACTCATTGATGATTCCTTGTGAATTATTATTCAGGAGTTATAATTGTTGTTTATGAAAATATGCTTAATTATTATTGAAGTGTGTGATACACTACTAGAGCATAGTTGCTCATTGATGGTTTTAGTTGATTCGAAGGATTGAACACATGTGAATGGATTATTCAATGTGATTGATATGTTTGTTTGTGTAAGTCCGGCCAAGTTCCTTACACTATTTCCTTCGATTGACGAATTCATTGTTATTATGCATTAACATTGATATATATTGAATATGAATTGATTTGATGATGGATTTATGTCATGTGTTGATCACGAATATGACATATTGAATGTGTACTGATATGGTGATAGACCATGGATGTTGAGACCTTAGTATATATTGAAATTGAATCTGTTGGTTGGGTCTCTCTTGTGTGAATTATATTATGACTCATAGCCATGGTATGACTATTGAATGTGAGTGGTGCACATGCTAGAGTTGATTAAATGAATAATAGTTAAAGAATTCCCTAATATGAGTATTTATGGGGTAAAGTGATTGATTATCCTATTTTTGAATGATGGGTGTTATATCCTTGGGCACAAAAACTCTTTATGATATAACGTAATTGATTTGCTATATCTTCCTAGATTAAGAACATGAATAAGTGATAAGATGATGAAATGTGAAATTGTATATGCACCCAATTGGGGTTAGACTTGATCTTTGTATATGTGAGAATTGAGTGAATGATTAATTTAATTATGACCCACCAGGTGTAGTACCCCGGTGTGACTTGGTATGATCTTGTATGATCAAACTTTATGGAATTAGACCCTATGGTGGTGTAGGCTTTATGTTATTTTGATAAATCATGCATAATGGCATTTTTGTGTTGTGGAAGTATCCCACAATGGGTACTAGGTGAACCCTTGGACTTTTAAAGTATGATGATTGGTCAAACCTTGTGAATAGTTGATTCATATTAAAATTTATTATGAAATAAATTCTTGAGGCTAGAGCCGTCATTAGATGGAATACGGATAATGAACGTGATCCCCGAACAGATGTTGAATGATAATGTTGGACTTGGGGCATGACTTGGTATTGATTATGATATGAAATTTTATGGTATGATTTTGGGCTAATTGTGTGCCTTTGATATTGTGATCATTAGATTAGCTATGGGCTATGATATGACATTAGAATGACATACGTGATTTTGGGTTGGTAAACGAAATTTGACCTTATCATACCCTTTCTTTTTGTTTAAAAAGGGATATATTGGTGATAAAAACCATGTAATGATGAGATATGGTATGGGTTATATGTCCGGCTTGTGGACTTTGGTTATGATCAATGAGGAGATTTGTTGATGCAGAAACTGATAATATGATTGTGAACCCTATTGTAACCTTGAGGGTTATATATTTAATGTGGGTTTGGTGACTTAATTAGGCTTAAATTGATTTATGGCCAGCAATGTGTGGATTAGATTGAAGATTATTAAACTATTTGATTATAGCTTCAGGATGGATGAAGCTCAACGATAGGGTAATTACCCTGTGATGACTAGAAGTCCATTGTTAATGTGCCAATTTATGGCGATGGTAACTGATAATTGATGATTGGTATGACATGATTTATGCTGGGTTATATATATTGACGATGTGATACGAGTAAGTTGGTTATAGACTTACGTGAATTGTCACTAAGTCTATTATGAATTGGTAATATTCGAGTAAATATGATTGATGTGAGCAATAAGAATATGAGGTACCTTGTCCTGATATGACTCTACATGCCATAGGCATTGTGGCAACATACACTTTTGCGCTGACCTCATGTTTTCATGGTAACCACTATGGGATTGGGACGCCTTCCTGTATGTCAGATGCAGCGATTCTGTTCGGGCAGGTGTAAGGTTGTAACTGCTTATGGTGAATGTATTGAGTTTATCATGTCGTATTGAGTATGAACATGTGAGCTATGTAGGATGAGTTGTGATTGATCATATGTGACACACTTTGGATGTAGAAATTTTATGTTTGGGAAAAAGAAATGATGATGATCATGTCTTGTTGGACTTAGGGTAGTCCAACACTATTTTATGATGACATTATACCTTATTGGTGTGCGGCCTGAAGTATGGCCTTATGATATATATGTTGAGATTAAATTTCAAGGACGAAATTTCCTTTTAGGTGGGGTGGATTGTAACATCCCAAAATTTATAAAAATGATTAACTGAAAAGGGATAAATGGTAAATAATTATATATGAGTTGATTCATGTCCCGAAAATTTTAAAATAATTAAAAGGGGATTTGTTATGGATATTCATAATTTATTGAGACTTCATGAGATGAAATTATACCCAATTAAAATATGGGTGTCAGACCAAGTATCTCCGATTAAGGTGCCATTGGTCAGGGCTGTTAAGGATATTATGAGAAATCCGAATATATATTTGGAATAATTTTTAGATAAATTATTGTGCCCAATCGGAGATCCTGTATGTTGTAAAATGGTTAAATTTTAATGAAGGGATCAAAGTTAAAACACAAACCCTACCCTCTGTTCTCTTTTCATGTTAGTTTTTGCTTTCCACTTGGAAAACACACTTACTTTCTTCTCTTCTCTTCTTCTCACTCTCTTCTTCATTTCTTCTCTCTTCTTCATTTCTTCTTCTTCTTCTTCTTCTTCTTCTTCTTCTTCTTCTTCTTCTTCTTCTTCTTCTTCTTCTTCTTCTTCTTCTTCTTCTTCTTCTTCTTCTTCTTCTTCTTCTTCTTCTTCTTCTTCTTCTTCTTCTTCTTCTTCTTCTTCTTCTTCTTCTTCTTCTTCTTCTTCTTCTTCTTCTTCTTCTTCTTCTTCTTCTTCTTCTTCTTCTTCTTCTTCTTCTTCTTCTTCTTCATTGCTTCTTCTTCTTCTTCTTCTTCGTCTTCTTCTTCTTCTTCTTCTTCTTCTTCTTCTTCTTCTTCTTCTTCTTCTTCTTCTTCTTCTTCTTCTTCTTCTTCTTCTTCTTCCTCTTCTTCTTCTTCTTCTTCTTCTTCTTCTTCTTCTTCTTCTTCTTCTTCTTCTTCTTCTTCTTCTTCTTCTACTACTACTACTACTACTACTACTACTTCTTCTTAGAAACCTAGAGAATGTAGTGTGCCCTCTTTCCCTCTCTATTTTCGTTTACACCATAGACCAAGAAAGAGACATGATAGTTTGAAGTTGTCCTCCCTCTTCCCTCAATTTTCATCACCTACACCCTCTCTCTTAGAGACTCATTTGCTTGTTGGCTTGAGGTAAGCTCCTCACCATTTATGTTGAGTTTATGCCCTAGGTTATGGGTCATTATGATTTTTGAGAGGAACATGTGTGTGGGTTATGGACTGGGAGTCATTTTTATGCAAAGCCCTAAGGTGGGGTATGATAAATGTGTGGTTTTGTAAAGGTGTACATAGGTACATGAAAATGGTAATTATTGAGGTGGAAAATGATGAGTGATAATGGTGATTGTTAGGTTTTAATGGAACCCTAATTCTAGAAATTGGGGAAAATAAGTAATGATGCTCTGAGAATTGATTTTAAGCGTAAACCCATGATAAATTATGTTTAGGTGTTATTAACGATGATTGTTGATGGTTATTAATAGTGTTTGTTGGTTTGATGAGACCCTAGCCCTAAGAATTTGGGGAAAAACATGTAATGTTGAATTGAGAGTTGATTTGAATGGAAATGTATGATAATTAGTGTATGGCTATCATTCAATGTTTTGGGAGAATGTTTAGTGATGACGAAGGATCACATTAATGATGTTGGATGATGTTAATGATAGTAAATGACCATATATGATGAAACCTATAAATGAGTATTGTCATAAATGTGAAATAAGGAGTGTGAGCACTAAACCATAATAGTTGTGATGGATTAATGAATTGAAATTGTGGTTTGATGAAGTCTTAGACAATAATGAGTACCATTTAAAATTTGTGGATTGAGGATGGTTTCAAAAGAGCTTAGAGGATTATGTTGAATTTGGGTGACAATGATGGAATTTGAATGGTTTATGTAGTATTGGATGCCTTTTGATAAATGATGTGATATTGTTAACGTTGGGTGTGGCTTACCCTTAAGATTTAAAAAATCTTGATGTTAGGAAAAAAATTCCCGAAACCTTACACAATTGTGTAAATTGGTGTTTTGCCAAGTCTAGGACTTGTTAATTAAGCCTTGAGATATGTTTACAATTGTTTGAAATTATGATAATGCCTTGAGATGGCTTGTTGATTAAATGCATATATATATATATGTATGTTGGTGTAGATAATATTCCGGCCAATGAGGCGGAATGATCAGGACGTGCAAATCGTCGTTCTTCTCTTAAGGTAGGAGAGGAGTTTACATTTCAAATGCATGAGTTGAATAATTGATGATTAATGTATGTGATGTTGCTCATGCTTGTCGTGCCATAGTTATGTTAGTTATGTGATGAATGACATGCTTGGCAAACTATTGATTTTTAGAATCATAGGAGTGGTTGATGACAATGAAAGTTTTCAAGTCCCTTTCATAGGCATGATTTATTTGTTGATGGAAACCCATGGATGGATGAATTGTTCAAAATGTGAAGTTGTGTTTGTGATATTCTTGTAAAATCAATTAATTAGTTGGGCTATAATGAGTTTTGGTAGGTTTAAATGCCATAGAATAGTTTCAATGGCGCCTATGCATGAATTATAACTTGTAGAAATTGGAATGGGCTAATTCCATTGAGAATTGACCCTTATGTTGCATAAAAATACCTTAAAATGGGCTAAACATATTTATGCGCACTAGTCTTTTATTTTTGGGAATTTTTGAGTGCAGCCAGTGGCTATGCGTCATAAATGATGTATATTAGGTGGTGTTAAAGTTTGGTGGCCATTGGATTTCCTATGAAAGAGATAGGGTGGTTGGAAGTTGGATTTTTCAGCGTTGTCGAGTCATGACACACATATGCAATTGATTGTACACATTTTTAAGACGTTTTAGTAATCGATGCATGATGATATTGTCATGTCCCTTGTATACCTTGGTTTTTGAAAGTTTCCAAGTGCTTGTTAATATCCAAAACCCTTTTATTATACGAAAAACAAGAGATTGTATTAAGGGTATATGATTGTGGTGTGTCTTAGTGGTGATGGATAATGGGTTAAGGTTTTGGCAAAGTATGTGTATGTCTATGTCATGTTATGAAAACATGTATGCTCCACCACTAATGATATGTTATGATGAATGATGGTAGAAGTTAAGTGATGTGGTTGTATGACATACCCTTGATTGATGATGAAACTAATGAGGGGACAATTGAATGACAATGTGTTATTATAATCGATGAATTGAGATGATATTGATAATGAACAAAGATGAATATTGTTGACCATTGTGATTGATGCAAGATGAACTTGCAATTGTGAGTTAAAATTATACTTGATGGAAAATGTTGATGATGAATAACGATAAATGTTGATGATGAATAACGATAAATGTTGTTGAGGGTGTATGTATGTTACCACACATGTTGAATGACGAATATTGGTGTTGAATGAAAGGGGATATTGTTGTTGAACATACCCTTGATCCAATGGTGATTGATATTATTGATGATCGTGATGCCATCGTGGTTGATACGAGTGTGATCTTGTATGTGTAATTCGAATTGCATTAGCAAGTATATGGTGCTTTGAATTTGAAATATACCTATTAATATGTCTTGTTGGTTTCCATGCGTTGATTAATGTTATGAGGATTGACATGCTTTTTGATTGCCATGTGTGGATTGATGTCAATGTGAATTCTTAGCCATTGTAATGAAAATTATGTGAATGGTATGCCTTGAGGGGGTCTAAAATTGGTTGCGTACCATAGATTGTATAGCTAAATGTAAAATATAAATATGTTCCCTAAGTGAGTGGGTGAGAGATCCATGCGAGGTTAAGATTTTACATGTGCGTTGTTGTATTATTGCATTCATGGTATGCATGGCATGGCATAGCATCTCGAATGTGGTTGCGATCACAATGAACGGCCTTGCGGGACTATATGAGAAAAAGTACCCTTGCATAGGGGAAATGAATGAACATGATTGCAATCATGAGAATATTGAATTGAAAATTCTTACGGGACTATATGAGGGGGAGTAGCCTATGCGTGGGGGAAACCGATATATGAATGAATGAAGGTGGTTATGATCACCAATATATTGAAAATGATGGGAGACTTGCGGGACTATATGAAAGGGAGTACCCTATGCGTGGGGGAAAGCAATATGAGAATGATGAATGTGGTTGCGATAACAATGAGAAAGATCCTATGGGATTCTATGAAATGGACCCTTGCATGGGGGACATATGCTTGATTGATTATAAGTGGTTGTGATTATTTAAGAAACCATGTGCACATAGGTTATATGAATTATTTCGAAATGGATCCATTGTATATGCATTAAACAGTGTGACATATGCATTAGCCATAGTTATATGGAATTTAAGATGGAGATGGCCAAAGAAAGATGATAACCACTTAAGAGTACTAAGTGATTAAAGATGTAAAGATTTAATGATGAACAAATAGCCCATGATGATGAGGGCAATGAGAATGTGTATGTGCTTGTGTATGTGCTTGTTATGAGTTGTGAATAATGAGGCTTGTATGCCTATGATGATATCTTGATGATGGTTATTTATTAAGTTGATGATTTTATTGCAAAGCACACATGTTGTTTGTATGCATGTACACATGATCACAATGTATTTAAATTCGTCATTTTGAATGTATAACTTACTCTCCCATATTGTCTTCTTTTTAGCATTGTGATGCAGGATTGTCATGGGATGAGATTGTATCTTTGAACTAAAGCTTTGAAGAAGGTAAATAGTCGTAATGGAATGCCTTGGCCGGCAATGAATGTAAATTATGGTGTGATGAATGAATTGGATATAATGATAGTTGATAATTATTGATTTGATGACCATTGTGCAAATAGCAATATAAGTGAATGATGATGTTGATGTAAATTTGAAGAATTTCATCCCTATTGCTTTGTTAATGCGTATTAGCCATTTTTACAGAGAGTCTTATGTAATAATTGATATAATAGTTGAATACCATTGTGTTGGAGTTGAACACTCACGTCATTAAGGGACTTATGGGATATGATCAATATAATGATCGAAGATTTTATATGCTACACAGGGTTGAATTGCAATAGTAGATTCATGTGGTGAATTAGCACGACTGGTTAAGCCTTTTCTTATATCTCCATATATGGGACTGGGTGTGTGCCCTGTATGCACATTCTTCTTCCACTATAAACTCTATTATTTTTGTATACATATATAGGCGATTTATCTTGCGATCCAGTTATAATTTCTTAAATCTCATTCTTCGGTTTTCTGTGGTTTGGGTCTTGATGTAATCCTTGAGGTGTTTTAGAAATATTCTAAATGTGAAAAATTTACCCACATTTTTATTAATCATTTATCTTGATTACATCGGGATTTGGATCTGGGAAACCGGGGTGTGACATATGGGAAATGAAATATGGGTAGTGTATTATTACTGTCTTATTATGCTTTAAATTCCTTAGTGTTTCACCATGGGTTGCTTCATGTCACTGGCCAAACAATCTCAGATTATTTCTTTCTTGAGCTTGTCTTTTATAGTGGTTCTACAGGTGATATTCATTTTTCCTATCTAATCAAATGTATTATACTCTAAATTTGGACTTATGATATCATTGATATAATGTATTTTTCTCTATTTCTTACTTATTGTTGTATTGTTTAAAAATTTAAGATCAAGGTTAGTCTAAGCTTTTATATGCTATGCTTTAGCCAGATTTGTAGTTAATTTTCAATTGAATTATATCCCTACGCTTGTTTTATCTCATTTTTAGTAAGTGATTAGATAGTACCTACTACTATTTTTGTTTTTCTTAGTTGACCGCACTTGAAAAATGCCTTTTCTCTTACTAAGTAAAATGAAACAGAGCATCGTTCTACCTTTTGATTTTAAGTTAAATGATGTTCATGGTTTATTATTGTAAATGCTATTTCTGGCGTTTTTAAACTCCCGAATGGAAAGTGGCTACAAGGTATACTGACAGCCCATTCATCCGTTTGCCAAAGTTAAACCCATATTTAGCTACGGTTTTTTAACACGTAGTGATAGATTAGTTTTGTCACTAAAAGTAACTTTTGTTTGTAGTGTATAAATAATCCTTAATAAATGAACAAATTATTCTAACAAAATAACATGCAATAAGTGGACACACTTAAAAGATAATTTTTAGTATTGACAAATTGATTTAAATGATATATATTTAATTCTTCTTAAATATGAGGTTTTGGGTTCAAACATTAAGGATGAAGAAAATTTTCCATTTAAAAAAGTCTAAGATAGTGTAAATGTTTCTAATTCAAATAAAATTATCTTTGTTGATAGATAACTATTTGGATTTGTTCACTCTGATGATTTATACGTCTTTTATATTTAATTTCATTAAAAATGTAACTTTTTTCAAGTTTTAAAAGTTTTTTTTATAAGATATTGAACTGTTCTTTACAAGGGGTGTAGAAGTATGCTTGTAGAACAACTCAAAATATACATATAAATGTGTTTTTGATACAAAGCAATGTGCGTATAAATGTAAATACGGAGAGTCTTTGTATGCTGAGGCGGAGTGCAATGTACTCTGGGGCGGTGTCACAGTCCGCCTGACGAGATCTACGTTGCCTTGACCCAATTGGGGGTGGTACCTGCAATCGTTCTCCGACGCTCAAGTCAGTATTTCAGAATACTTAGAGACTTAGAAAGACAGTCAGAGAGAACTATACAAGTAAGAGAGTGTAAGGTTCAGAGAATGGGCAAAAAGATCCCTTATACCTTTTCGAGAGAGGTTTATATACCTGTTACTGGTGCTCCATTATTGGTAGGACCCGCTCCTTGTCTTCAGGCATAATGCTGAAAAGGTAATGGGTCCCTGCGCCGTTTACATGCACCATTATTGTAGTAGGTATCACAACTTGTCTGGAAAGCGTTAGTGCTTTAATATTTTATTATTATTTCCCTTTATGCGTGACAGCGTGATTCCCATTATTAACCTCTCAAGACAGAGTTAATCTCGTGCCGGGGTTGTGAGTATGGGCTCGCTACGCAGTAGGGGAAATTCGGTATTCCGCCAATATTGAGCCTATGGCTTGGCGGGGTAACAACTTTGGCGGGGTTACATACCTTGGCGGAGTAACATGCCTGGACGGAGTTACTTTCCTTGGCGGGGTAACGTGCCTGGGCGGAGTTATGAGCCTTGGCGGCGTTACTTGCCCTGGCGGTATGCACTCCGTATAGTATTTGTAGTGTATTTGAAGAGTACTTCTCTTTATTCAAAATGCTGATCTGGCAAGGCATTAAAGCCATGCTCTTGGGGGCCGGTGTTAGGACCGGATCATATGCCCCCTAGCTTGTTATAGTGACTGGCGGAGTCACTTTAATAAGCTATAACACTTAAGTTTAGCTTTTGTAGGCATGGGTTTAGGCGGCATTTGCTAGTTCAAGATTTGTGGACAAGTGCTTTCATGCATTCATTGGTTTGTCATTACTTGTCACGCCTGTCATTAATGCGCCTCGAAACCACGTTTTTTGTTCTTCAGTCTCCTATTGCCACGTATGCCCTCGTAACGGTTGCCATTCCAATGATGGGACATAAATACGCGTGATGGCATTTGAGAACCGTTTTCGAGGTTATTACCGTGGGCCTTGGATTTTGAAAATGTGGCCCATGAAATATCTGCCCTTAGATATATCTATTGGTTTTAGTAAAAAAGGAACCGTCAGTGGGACAAATCCAACGGTTGTAAACGCATATTTTAATTTTAGAACCGTTGATGAGATTTATCTAACGGCTGCAAACACATCTTCAAGATTTCTGATGATTCGCTTATTTCCCCCCAAGCCATGCCTATAAATAGGTAAACTTTTAGAAGGGAAATGTTTTGCTTCATCTCTCACTTCGCATTTGTTTGCTGAAAGAGTTTTTGCTACTCTCTTGCGAGTTTATTGGTGTTTGGAGTTCTTCTATCTTTTCAGAAGCTTAAGGTACTTGCTTCTTCCTCTTCTTTGCTTCTTCATTTCCATTGGGTTAGCTTTGTTTTCCCTTATTGTGTGTTCGTAAAAAGGAAGATGAGAGGAAAGAGGTCAGAGTCACGTTCTAGGGTTTCTGTTCGTCCCATGTTTTCTGACATTGAGAGTGGAGATGAGGCTTTTTATACTGGGAGGGACTCGACATTTTATAGCAGCGTGGAGTACTTTAGTAATGCTGTACATTTATTTGTGTCAGGAGGTGTTTCCCATACACAAGTGCTGACTATGGCAGAGTGTCGAAATGTTGTGTTGCATGGACTGGATTGGGAGAAGACACTCAAGAGTGACCCCTACTGTTGGGTTGAGGAAGATGTCAAGGATGCTTCCTCTCGACATGCGACAACAAGCGGAGGGGTAGTGGAGTTGCCTGTTCCGGTTTGGAAGGATGAGAAGTATGAGGATAGGTTCATCGTCCGTTCACCCAAGACGTATGAACGGGTTTGCCATCGTCCTCAGAATGATCGTACCATATATATGTATGATATTCTATTTACCCAGTTAGGGGTGCGCTTCCCATTGAATAAATTCCAGATGGGTGTGCTTAGGTTCTTGGACTGTGCCCCTTCTCAGCTGCATCCTAATGGTTGGGGAATAGTTCGTAGCTTTGAGGTGATGGCGGAACATTTGGGGTTTACGCCTACAGTGGCGTTGTTTTTTGCTTTCTGCCGCATTATGAGGAGAGTAAATATGAAAACCGGCGGCATGGGTTTTGTGACTCTCCGGGCGGAGCCAAAGATTTTGAACTTTAAGGCGTTTGCTGACTCCGCCAAGGAAGGCGGACTTCACTTCAGGATGAGTTTTGTGAAGGTATCCGTCAGGAAGGACAAACCTGTTTTTTGGCGGAATAAAGAGGGTGTTGATAGATTTCCAGTGGCATGGACGCATGAGCACTTTCTCTTAACCAAACGAGCGTATGAAGTTGAAGAGGGTGCTCTATCGGCGGCGTCTGTGGAAGTACTCCGAATGTTGAAGGAGTACAACTCCGTCCACAAGCTGATTCTTTGTCGAAGGCTGCTTGGGCGGGATGCTCAAGGATACTTGAGTAATATTACGAACAATTGCAATGTGATTGAGTATTACCTCTATCTTGCATTTTCTAATCGTATCCTCATATTGTTATTTCGCAGGAGAAATCGCTGAGTTCCCTGGGATGGAGCGTATCAAGCAGATGCAAATGAGCCGCAGGGAAATGAACGCGGAGAATAATGTGCAGCCCAGGAGGAGTCTGACTGCTGCCCTCACAAAGACCCTTCCTTTCCCTGCCTCCACCAACATAGTAACTTTTGAAGGTGGTGCAGGATCTTCAGCAGCTACTGTTGAAAGGCGTTCTAAAAAACGCCAAGAACCAGAAGCTGCTGAAGAAGAAGAAGAGGAAATAGACCTCCAGCCCTTGCAAAGAAGGAGGACCAAAAGCAAGAAGAGGGTTGAGGAAGGAGCATCAATTGATGCTGCTATTAATTTGGAGGAGACTCCGGAAGTACCTGTTGCGGGTACTTCTGCTGCTATGGGCGGAGTTGAAGGCATCCCCGTAGAAGATGTCGAGGGGGAGCAAGCGGAGGGATTCCAAGCCTCTTCTGACCAGGATACGGGGGACGAGGCAGGGAGAGTTCAAGTTTCCCCAGTCCGCCCGTCTGAGGATCCCGTCCTGAGCTTGACCACCCGAGGGACAGCCGTTTTTCCCATTGATGTGCCAGGGGAATCATCCAGGCGGTTTGTCTCTTTGCCTGAGGCGGGGTCTCGCTTGAATCCCTTTCTGTACTTTACAAATACGGGATCCCGCCAGTCAGAGAGGCGTGATCCAGAATTCATCCTCCGCCCCGACATCGACTTTGATGAGATTCCGGAGGCTGCTGCAGCTGCGAGGTGGCACCTTGCAGAGATAGATGGTTTCTTGGCCTCTGTTCCCCAGATCGCTGACGTTGCTGCCGAGGCCAACATGTTTCAGGCGTCTTACCACGAGTCTGTGGAAAAGATTCGTAGCTTGGAACATGACAATGAGCAGCTATCCGAGGTGATCAAGGCCAAGGACAAACACCTTGACACCGCCGATGCCAACACCAAGAAGCTGGAGGAGGAGCTGGCTCGGGTGAGAGCTGACAAAGCTTTGCTGGAAAAGCAAGTCTCCGGCTTAAAAGAGCAAAACACAAAACTGGGCGAGGAGGTGAGTGGCCTGACCCAGGTGAGGGCTGTCAATAATCTGCTGAAACAACAGATTTCAGACTTAATTCAGCAGAAACAAAAATTGGGCGAGGATGCAAGTGAGCTCCAGCAGAGGTTGATTTTCCTTGAACTTGATAAAGCCACTGCTGAAGATGCCTGGGTGGCGGAGTTAGACCAAGCAGCTACTGCGTACACTAACCTTGAAAAACAGGTTGAAGTGTTGCAAGCTGAAAAAGCTACCTTTGATGCCGCCAATGAAAAGCTTGATAAGGAGTTACAATCCACGCTGGATGCGGCTGAGGCAGCGATTGATGATGCTTTCAGCATGGCTGTTCGTCAACTCCGTTATCGCAATCCAGGCGTTGCTCTGTCCACCACAGGCATTCATCCTTACTATGAATTTATCAATGGAGAATTGATGGTGCCTGTTCAAGGGGGTCATGCTCCTGCGCCTAGTGTTGAATATATCTTGGCTGACTTGCCTCCTTCTCAAAGTTTAAGCAAACCTGGTGAAGGTCAGGCCACCTCTGCCCAACAAGAAGGGATGCCGTCCGACCCTTAAAGACCAGCTCCTGAAACCCTTCGCCAGCTTTTATTATTTTTTTTTTTGAATTTTGTTAATATTGCCTTGTTCCAGGATAGGCTCTGGACTTTTATCAATCCTTGACAATATTAATGAAGCATATTTTCTGCAAATGTATACTTGTTCATAGAAGTAGTGTTTAAGTCCGTTGTATTTATGCCTTGTAAAATGATATTGAGAAGGCGGAATATTACTCCGTCAAGCCATAGACTCAACACAGGTGGAATATTCATTTGAGGACTTAATGAAATATGACTAAGTACAACGAGGCGGAATAGCCTTTTTGCAATTCTGGTGAAGTAAAATTCAGTAAGGAGGCGAAGTAGCCTCTTAGGAATTTCAATGAAACAAATTCAGTAATGGGGCGGAGTAGCCTTTTTGAGAATTTAACTGAAGTAATTTCAATAATGAGGCGTAGTGACCTCTTGGGAATTTCATTGAAATGATTTTAATAGTGAGGCGTACTAGCCTCTTAGGAATTTAAAAGGAATTGGATTCCGTAAGAAGGCGGTGTGGCCTCTTAGGAATTTCAATGAGATTGGAATCCGTAAGAAGGTGGTGTGGCCTCTTAGGAATTTCAATGAGATTGGATTCCGTAAGAAGGCGGAATAGCATCTTAGGAATTTCAATGAGATTGGATTCCGTAAGAAGGCGGAATAGCCTCTTAGGAATCCCCAGGAAATAGATTCCGTAAGGAGGCGGTGTAGCCTCTTAGGAATTTTGATGAAATTGGATTCCGTAAGAAGGCGGAATAGCCTCTTAGGAATCCCCAGGAAATAGATTCCGTAAGGAGGCGGTGTAGCCTCTTAGGAATTTTGATGAAACTAGATTCCGTAAGAAGGTGGAGTAGCCTCTTAGGAATTTCCATGAGTTGTATTCCGTAAGGAGGCGGAGTAGCCTCTTAGGAATTTCCAAGAGTTGTATTCCGTAAGGAGGTGGAGTAGCCTCTTCGGAATTTCCAAGGAATTGGATTCCGTAAGAAGGCGGAGTGGCCTCTTAGGAATTTCCATGAGTTGTATTCCGTAAGGAGGCGGAGTAGCCTCTTAGGAATTTTAATGAAGCTGAATTCCGTAAGAAGGCGGAGTAGCCTCTTAGGAATTTTAATGAAGCACAATTTTACAAGTGTTGAACTTACTTGAACTTGTTGGGTAGTGCTTGAGTTTGTTGCTCATGTACTCCGTAAAACATTGGAAGTTAGGCAGAGTCAAGTTTTGGATGGATTGTTCATCCTTTTGGATTTTGATTGGAGTGCGACTCCTGATTGAATGAAAATCATCGAAGTGGGGATTGCTATGATGCAGCATATAGCTGTGACACCAATTTATCCTGCAAGAAATTGGTTAAACCTTCGAGGCGGTATGGTGCAGCATATAACTGTGACACCAATTCATCCTGCAAGAATTTGATTAAACCTTCGAGGCGGTATGGTGCAGCATATAGCTGTGACACCAATTCATCCTGCAAGAAATTGGTTGGATTTTGGGGTTAGCGTGGTGCAGCATATAGCTGTGACACCAGCTCTTCCCACAAGAAGCCTGCAGGACCTTGGGGGCGAATTAGTGCAGCATATAGCTGTGACACTAGTTCTTTCCATAGGCGGCCTGTAGGACCTTAGGGTCGGTATGGTGCAGCATATAGCTGAGACACTAATCCTTTCCCCCCAAGGAGTTTTCTATACCTTAGGGTCGGTATGGTGCAGCATATAGCTGAGACACCAATCCTTTTCCCCCAAGGAGTTTTCTGTACCTTAGGGTCGGTATGGTGCAGCATATAGCTGAGACACCAATCCTTTCCCCCCAAGGAGTTTTCTGTACCTTAGGGTCAGTATGGTGCAGCATATAGCTGAGACACCAATTCCCCAAGGAGTTTTTGTTGACTCCGTTTGTGAAGCGGCATTGCATGTTGGTTGATCTTTATGGAATAAAGAGTTATGCGTTTGTGCTTCAGTTTTAGAGTCGTTGTTTTATCTGCATGGGAACAAATTCTGCCATGGATAATCAATTCAAAGTTAGAGTGAAGATTAAATACAGGAAGGCATTTCATTGAGAATGGAACTACATAAAGGATTGAGTTGGGATATATCTTTTCGAAACCTTTTCAAGGAAAGCATACAGAGGAAGATCCTTGAGTTAGGAAGAAAAGATCATACCGTATTACCCAACTAACTGTAATATATGCGTAAATTTAAAATGTTCCATTTATTTCTGACCGGAGTGCCATCCAAGTTTTCTAGGCGGTATGTACCCTTGCCCAAAACCTCGATGAATCGGTATGGACCTTCCCAATTTGGTGCCAATTTGCCTTGGTGCTTAAATTTGTTGCCAATGTTGGCCCTTCTCAGGACCAAATCTCCCTCTTTGAAACGGCATTCGCACATGCGTGCATTATACCGTTTGGCGGCCTTTGCTTTGACAGCTTGATCTCTCACAAAGGCTTCTTCTCTCAACTCCGCCAAAACCTCCAATTCATGTGCGAGGTTCTGTTGATTGGCTTCCTCATTGAAATGGAGGACTCGAGCTGAAGGGGCTGTTAATTCAATGGGAATGACAGCCTCGACTCCATATGTCAGCCGATATGGAGATTCATTCGTGGTGGAGTGTGGGGTGGTTCTGTATGCCCATAAAACATGGCATAACTGATTTGCCCAATCTCCCTTTGCCTCACCAAGGCGTTTTTTGAGGCCCTTCAAGATTTCTCTGTTGGCGACCTCTGCTTGTCCATTGGTTTGAGGGTGTTCCACAGAAGAGAAAATCTGCGTGATGCTGAGATTTTCTAAGAGTTCAGTGAACTTGCGATCTGTGAACTGGGTGCCATTATCAGTGACTATGCGTTCAGGGACTCCGAAACGTGCAATGATATTCTCATAAACGAATCTTCGAGTCCTGGCTGACGTTATGTGCACCACTACCTCTGCCTCAATCCATTTGGTGAAATAATCAACACCAACTATCAAGTATTTAATACCGCCGGGCGCAGTTGGGAATGGACCTAGAATATCCATGCCCCATTGATAGAAAGGCCAGGGCGTTATTGATGATGACATTTCCTCGGCTGGAGTATGGTGAAAATTCGCGAATCGTTGACATTGATCGCATTTTTGAACATACGAGGCAGCGTCTTGCTTCATAGTGGGCCACCAATACCCCGCCCTGAGGATTTTTCTCACTAGACTCCGTGCCCCTGGATGATGTCCACATTGCCCTTCATGGACTTCTTCCAAAACAGCTGGCACCTCGTTTTCATTTATACAAATTAAGTATGGGACAGAAATTCCTCGGCGGTATAGCTGCCCATCCAGGAGTGTATAATAGGGTGCCTCCCTCCTTAGCTTCTTTCGCTCAAGATCATCCGTGGGTAATTGTCCATTAACAAGATAACGAACTATTGGTGTTACCCAGGAGTTGTCATCAACGGGGCGGCTTTTAATCATATGAATTGAAGAGGGAAGGGATATACTTGGCTCCGCCAGAGTACTCTGTACAACCGTGGTTGTGCACCCCGCCTTCTTTGTGCTGGCTAACCTGGACAGGATATCAGCACATGTATTTTCTTCACGAGGTACATGCTTGAAAGTTACTTCATCGAAGTGCTGTTTCAACTCATTGACGCAGTCCAGATATTGTTGCAGTAGAGGTTCTTTAGCCTGATACTCACCAAGAATTTGTGAGATGACTAGTTGAGAATCACTGCATAGGGTGACAGTTTTGGCCCCAATATCTTGTGTTGCTCTGAGTCCGGCTAAGCAGGCTTCATACTCCGCCTGATTGTTAGACGTAGTGAAGGTAAAGTGCAATGAAATTTCAAGATGTACCCCGTCATCACTTTCTATAACGATTCCTGCCCCACATCCTTTGCTGTTTGAAGACCCATCGACGTATACTGTCCAGTGTGAATGATCTGCATCTGGGCTAGAGCCTGTTAATTCAACTACGAAATCTGCTAGGACTTGTGCCTTGATAGCAGTTCTTGGTTCGTAGGATATGTCGAATTCAGAGAGTTCTATGGCCCATTTGATCATCCTTCCTGCCAAGTCTGGCTTGAACAATATAGTACGGAGTGGCAAGTCTGTGCGAATCAGGATGGGATGTGCATGGAAATATGGTCTTAGACGTCGTGAGGCCCAAACAACTGCAAGTGCTGCCTTTTCAATCTTCTGATAACGGCACTCCGCACCATGCAATGTTTTACCAGTGAAGTATACTGGTCGTTGGCCTTCAACTGTTTCCTTGACCAGAGCCACTGCCAGCGCTTCATCTGAAACAGACAAATAAACGATGAGTTGCTCACCTGGGCTTGGTTTTACCAGGATTGGAGGGCTGGCTAAGACATTTGTGGTTGGAGGTCCCTTTGCCAAAGACAAAGCGAAAGGTGACTTTGGTTGCATAGCTTCTATGAGAATATGCAACTGGATTGCCTCTGTCAGATCAGGGACCATGGCTGCCTCCTTGTAAAATCTCTTAAGGAAATCCTTCAGAGATTCTTTGTCGCCTTGTTTGATCTGAGCCAAGGTATGAGAGGTTCTGGGTGCATCCCTGGAGATCACGAAGTGGCTTCCAAAAGCTGAGGCCAGCTCCTCCCACGAATCAATGGAACCTGAAGGTAAGCTCTTGAACCAACTAAGAGCTTTGCCTGTAAGGGTTCTGGGGAACATTCTACACATGACATCCTCCTCAGCTTCTAGAAACATAGCCTCGTAGATATAAGCATCTAAATGCTTAGAGGGATCTGTTTCCCCAGTATATTTCCCTATAGAAATGGGCTGCATAGTTTGCAAATGTTTGGGTACATGTGCATTCATGAGCCTTTTGGAAAATGGGACGCTCATCTTATACCCCGAGGGGGATGCGTTTGAGCCTGCTCTCCTTCCTTCTTGATGCTGAGCATTCACCAGTGGGAGGCTACGTTGCTCCTCCATGTATGTAGGAATACGAGAGTAGTGAGGAGTACTTGATTCCTCCTGCATGTGTGGTTCATGATATGGCTGTCTTGCGGGACCAGCTTTCTCATGCACTGGGTTTGCTTTTTCACGACGAAGTTCCGCAAGTTCTTCTCTCAACATTCGAATCATGTCATCTCTTGGATCTAGAGAATCAGCTTGCGTTGCTTTTTTCTGAGTATCATCATCGAAGTTAAGACGTCTGGGATTGCGTGGAGGAGAATCCTCGTCCTGCATCTCTGGTCCTTGTCTCTCCATTGATGATGAAGATTGATCAAAGATTGTGGGATTACCAAGTTTACAGGTCCCACTGGGCGTGCCAATGAACTGTTCTTTACAAGGGGTGTAGAAGTATGCTTGTAGAACAACTCAAAATATACATATAAATGTGTTTTTGATACAAAGCAATGTGCATATAAATGTAAATACGGAGAGTCTTTGTATGCTGAGGCGGAGTGCAATGTACTCTGGGGCGGTGTCACAGTCCGCCTGACGGGATCTACGTTGCCTTGACCCGATTGGGGGTGGTACCTGCAATCGTTCTCCGATGCTCAAGTCAGTATTTCAGAATACTTAGAGACTTAGAAAGACAGTCAGAGAGAACTATGCAAGTAAGAGAGTGTAAGGTTCAGAGAATGGGCAAAAAGATCCCTTATACCTTTTCGAGAGAGGTTTATATACCTGTTACTGGTGCTCCATTATTGGTAGGACCCGCTCCTTGTCTTCAGGCATAATGCTGAAAAGGTAATGGGTCCCTGCGCCGTTTACATGCACCATTATTATAGTAGGTATCACAACTTGTCTGGAAAGCGTTAGTGCTTTAATATTTTATTGTTATTTCCCTTTATGCGTGACAGCGTGATTCCCATTATTAACCTCTCAAGACAGAGTTAATCTCGTGCCGGGGTTGTGAGTATGGGCTCGCTACGCAGTAGGGGAAATTCGGTATTCCGCCAATATTGAGCCTATGGCTTGGCGGGGTAACAACTTTGGCGGGGTTACATACCTTGGCGGAGTAACATGCCTGGACGGAGTTACTTTCCTTGGCGGGGTAACGTGCCTGGGCGGAGTTATGAGCCTTGGCGGCGTTACTTGCCCTGGCGGTATGCACTCCGTATAGTATTTGTAGTGTATTTGAAGAGTACTTCTCTTTATTCAAAATGCTGATCTGGCAAGGCATTAAACCCATGCTCTTGGGGGCCGGTGTTAGGACCGGATCATATGCCCCCTAGCTTGTTATAGTGACTGGCGGAGTCACTTTAATAAGCTATAACACTTAAGTTTAGCTTTTGTAGGCATGGGTTTAGGCGGCATTTGCTAGTTCAAGATTTGTGGACAAGTGCTTTCATGCATTCATTGGTTTGTCATTACTTGTCACGCCTGTCATTAATGCGCCTCGAAACCACGTTTTTTGTTCTTCAGTCTCCTATTGCCACGTATGCCCTCGTAACGGTTGCCATTCCAATGATGGGACATAAATACGCGTGATGGCATTTGAGAACTGTTTTCGAGGTTATTACCGTGGGCCTTGGATTTTGAAAATGTGGCCCATGAAATATCTGCCCTTAGATATATCTATTGGTTTCAGTAAAAAAGGAACCGTCAGTGGGACAAATCCAACGGTTGTAAACGCATATTTTAATTTTAGAACCGTTGATGAGATTTATCTAACGGCTGCAAACACATCTTCGAGATTTCTGATGATTCGCTTATTTCCCCCCAAGCCATGCCTATAAATAGGTAAACTTTCAGAAGGGAAATGTTTTGCTTCATCTCTCACTTCGCATTTGTTTGCTGAAAGAGTTTTTGCTACTCTCTTGCGAGTTTATTGGTGTTTGGAGTTCTTCTATCTTTTCAGAAGCTTAAGGTACTTGCTTCTTCCTCTTCTTTGCTTCTTCATTTCCATTGGGTTAGCTTTGTTTTCCCTTATTGTGTGTTCGTAAAAAGGAAGATGAGAGGAAAAAGGTCAGAGTCACGTTCTAGGGTTTCTGTTCGTCCCATGTTTTCTGACATTGAGAGTGGAGATGAGGCTTTTTATACTGGGAGGGACTCGACATTTTATAGCAGCGTGGAGTACTTTAGTAATGCTGTACATTCATTTGTGTCAGGAGGTGTTTCCCATACACAAGTGCTGACTATGGCAGAGTGTCGAAATGTTGTGTTGCATGGACTGGATTGGGAGAAGACACTCAAGAGTGACCCCTACTGTTGGGTTGAGAAAGATGTCAAGGATGCTTCCTCTCGACATGCGACAACAAGCGGAGGGGTAGTGGAGTTGCCTGTTCCGGTATGGAAGGATGAGAAGTATGAGGATAGGTTCATCGTCCGTTCACCCAAGACGTATGAACGGGTTTGCCATCGTCCTCAGAATGATCGTACCATATATATGTACGATATTCTATTTACCCAGTTAGGGGTGCGCTTCCCATTGAATAAATTCCAGATGGGTGTGCTTAGGTTCTTGGACTGTGCCCCTTCTCAGCTGCATCCTAATGGTTGGGGAATAGTTCGCAGCTTTGAGGTGATGGCGGAACATTTGGGGTTTACGCCTACAGTGGGGGCCGGTGTTAGGACCGGATCAGATATTTTCTTGTTTACAATATGTATTTATAAATTTCTTCATCAAATATTCCTATTACTTCTCACTTCATTAATGTTAAAGGTAATTTTAAAAATGATACAAGAATTATTGAAAAACTTATGTTACTAACTATATTAACTATATTTCATAATTCTCTTGAAGTTGTTTTTTTTAACATCTTATAAAAAGCATCCTTGGAAAACTTGTGAGGGATTTACGGGTTGAAAGTCCCAAGCTTTGGATTAGTCTCTTGGCTCACAAGTGTCTTATTTCTCATAAATTTTGTAATGTTAAATTGAAAAAGTCTGATTCCATTGTTTGGGCTAGCATTCTTAAGGCCTGTGATAGATTAAAGACTAGGTTCAGGTATTGGTTTTTGACGTGAATATTTTTACAGTCGTGATTCCGTCAAATTAGTACATTAAAATTAATTAATGTAGTACTAGGGTGTCAACCTAGGTCGTTCTCTCAAGGATCAACACAAAAATTTAGGAAAAATCAAGTCTTAAACTAATTTTTAACAATTAAAAATAAAAACTCAACAACTAAATTTTTTACAAACATAAGTTCAACAAGCATACAATTGGGGGGGGGGGTTGATTGATTTTTTTGTTGTCACAATTAAAATCAAAACAAAGTAAATATAGGATTTAAAACAATAAATAACAAGCGATTGATTTTCTTGGAGTATTGTAAATAAATTTATCCTTGGTTCACTAAAGATAATTTGTATACTTTCATTACTGTTAATTTCTTAGCTCAATTTGAATTAATCAACTAAGCATCTTTTTCAATTCATAATTCCTTTACTTTCATTTTAAAAAATGAATATTTTAATCAAGCATCCTAATTAAGCAAAAGGAGTCAAGATCGTAAAATCTAGGAATTATTGAGCATATGTAAAAACATCGCCTACATACATAATCTATTCTCATATTATGGAATTAAGCAAACCATAATTATTAAAAGTGATTATGAAAATATTCTTTAAGCATGCATATTTCCTTAATCCATTCTAATTTAAAACCTTATTTTATTCCATTTGAATGATTAAACCGATTAAGCATACAAATTTAATTAAACAGAATGGAATTAAATAAGCAGAGTAAGATTATGAAGAAATAACAATAACAAAAACATACTATATTAAAAATATTGACCTCAAAATTACATTACAATATCTCCAAGAAAATTAATCTAAGGGTTTTAGCCCTCCATAATTAAAACAAACTGAAAATAAAAAGAACCTAACCCGGATGAAGAACTAACTTAAGAAGAAGAAGAACAGAGTAGGAAACAAAGAAAGAAGGAATGGTTTTCTAAATGAAAAAAATTGGTGTCTCTGAAGCCTTCCTCTTGGTGCCTATTTATAGGAATCCAAAAGCAAGCCAATGCCATAAACAATTATAATGGAAGGTGCACTCTTCAATTAAAAAGTCCATTGTGCTCCATTATCAACTTAAGTGCTCCATTATCAATGTTCAGTGCCTTTCCCACTATCCAGAAGCTCGAAAACGTGATCCTGGGCCGAAAATTCACTCATGAATCGATTCAAAAGTGAAATGAATCGATTCATGCTTTCCAAAATGAAATTCTGGGCTAAAAATTAACGTATGAATCGATTCAATGAAGGAAAGAATCGATTCAACCATTTCAAATCCGAGTGAATCGATTCAAATGGCTGGTGAATCGATTCAAGCTTCAAAAATTCACATCCTGGGTACATTAAACCATGTGAATCGATTCAAGTGGGGGATGAATCGATTCATCCACCTGATTCTCCATTCTTTGTGTATTTTTCCACCTTTTTTGAGATCTTTTTGCATATTCCTTGATTCCTTTGATCCTTAGGCACTTTGATCTTCATTTTGGATTGGAATTCTTGAGTTCTTGGATCCATTTTATTTTGGCACATATTAAAAATCAAATATTACATAAAGCTCAAATGATGAAAATGTGTTAAAATGCAATATATTACACACTAAGTGATGGCAAATTATACACATTTAAAGTGAAGAATTAAAAATAAATCATGCATCATCAGTTTTCCAATGACAATTCATCATTAGAGTATTCTAATTAGACTGATGTTGGCTCTTGAACCAACTTGGTAGATTATGTTCACATTGTGGACTCCGTTTTATAGGTTCATGATATTTGGATTAATGGTTCAATGAAATTTATCTTCCCTTTACACTATTATATCCTCATCTAATTAGTCCTCTCTTTAATTTCTACCAAGACTATATGGAATGATGAATTTTGACTCTTGGTGCTACATTGATGGAGCAGGAGATGTTTACATAATGAAGGATGGTTATACTTGGTTATTGAATGATGAGTGTCATGCTCAGTTTCACATACAAGTTGAATGGATTTGGAAGCTATCGATTTAGGAAAAAATGAAATTCATGTTATGGTTGATTCACCATAATGCTCTGCCTACTAATTCTCCTAAGTTCCACAGGAAATGTCATTATCTAATGCTTGTGCTAGTTATTCAAGTCATGTTAAAGATGCTAACCATTGTCTCAAGGATTACCCATTTTTTATAGAAGTATGGTTTCGACTGGGGGTTCCAGTGGAGGTATGTAATTTTCTGGATAATTCCCTTAAGTGGATTTTTGATTTGGTTCGTAGTAAGGATAGTATAAGATTTGTTGCTACTTGGTGATAATAAGTGGGGTGTTCAATATGTCATTAAAATGATTCATTACACTGCTAATGATGATTTTGTTTTGTTGTCACCCAAATTGTAGAAGGATTTTGATTTTTTCAAAGACAAGGGTTAGGAACCACCTTTTTGGGTATCATTAAAATTAATATGGGTGGAAGTTATAGAAATCGCATAATCTCAATAGAGGGGTTTTGAGAAACCATAAAGAGGAATTAACACAGCCATCACCCATGTAGAAGACATAGAGCCCACACAGAGTTTGGAGGTTGCCTTAGAGAGCTTCAAGGGCCCTTTGACTAGGTCAAGGGTCAAGAGAGCCAGTGAGACACTCTAGACACATTTGGCTTCATATATAGCATCCATGGTTGGGCCCAAGCCCAAGGAAGAGCTCTTAAGGACCTTTACACTTTATACATGCACTATCTTAGAGTAAGTTACCTTTCTAGCTATTGAGCTATCATGGAATTTCTTTGTTTTCTCCTTATAGAACCTCGAGTTCTCATAAGCTGCCAAACGGATCTCATCAAGCTCATTCAGTTATAATTTTCTTTCTTTACCTGCTTGATCAAGTGCTAAGTTGCAAGCTTTTACAGCCCAATAAGCACGATGCTCAATCTCTACTGGAAGATGACATGCCTTACCAAAAACAATTCTATAGGGAGACATTCCTATAGGTGCTTTAAAAGTTGTTCTATGTGCCCAAAGAGCATTATCCAGTTTCCTGCTCCAATCCTTTTTATTAGGCTGTACTATCTTTTCCAGGATTCTTTTGATTTCTCTGTTAGAGACTTCTGCTTGTCCATTAGTTTGGGGGTGATATGGAGTAGAGACTCTATGACCAACCCCATACTTCCTGAGCATAGCTTGCATAGTCCTATTGCAGAAGTGTGTTCCTTGATCACTAATAATTGCTCTCGGGATGCCAAACCTGCAAAGAATTTGAGATCTAACAAAATCCACAACAACTCGAGCATCATTAGTTTTGGTGGCTTTAGCTTCCACCTATTTAGAAACATAATCTACAGCCAATAAAATGTAAGTAAAACCAAAGGATGGAGGAAATGGACCCATAAAATCAATGCCCCAAATATCAAATACTTCACAAAATAACATAGGTTGCTAAGGCATCTGTTGTCTCCATGTGGTAGCATTACTAGCTTTTTGGCATTTCTCACAGGTGTTACAAATTCTCCATGCATCCTTAAAAATTGTGGGCCAATATAAACCAGAATCCAACACTTTCCTTGTTGTTCTTTGTGGACCAAAATGTCAACCAATTGGTGAAGCATGGCAAAATCAAAGAACTGATTCTATTTCATGATCGGGAATGCATCTTCGAATCACCTGATCATTACATAATTTCCACAAATACGGGTCATCCCAAATATAATACTTTGCATCACTTTTTAATTTTGAAATTTGGTTTCTGGATGCACATGGTGGAAAAACAGAAGCAACAAGATAATTTACAATGTTAGCAAACCAAGGTGTATCAAAAGAGTTAGAAATACTCATGAGGTGTTCATCGGGAAAATGGTCCCGAATAGGTACCGAATCAGGAGCATTCTCAATTCTGCTTAAATGGTCTGCCACAAGGTTTTGTGTTCCACTTCTGTCACGAATTTCCAAGTCAAACTCTTGGAGCAAAAGCATCCAACGAATTAATCTTAGCTTGGACTCACCTTTCTTCAACAAGTACTTCAGAGCTGCATGGTCAGTAAAGACAACTACTCGAGAACCGAGTAGGTAAGATCTGAACTTATCTAATGCAAAAACAATGGCCAAGAGCTCTTTTTTAGTGGTAGTGTAATTTACCTGGGCAGCATCTAAAGTTTTAGATGCATAGTAGATGACCCTAGGCTGCTTGTCAATCTTTTGACCAAGGACAACTCCCAATGCATAATTAGAGGCATCACACATCAACTCAAATGGGGCTGTCCAAACAGGTGCTTGGATTATTGGGGTAGTGGTCAATGCTTGCTTGAGGCAATTAAAAGCCTCCTGACACTTTTCATCAAACTCAAATGCCACATCCTTTTGAAGCAGACTGGATAGTGGCCTAGCCTTCTTGCTGAAATCTTTTATGAATCTTCTGTAGAATCCTGCATGACCAAGAAAAGAACGAACCTCTCGAACACAAGAGGGGTAAGGCAAATGTGATATAACTTCTATTTTGGCAGGATCTACCTCAATTCCTTTCTCAGAGATTACATGCCCTAAAACTATTCCTTGTTTTACCATAAAATGACATTTTTCATAGTTCAAGACAAGGTTAGTTTCAATACATCTGTTCAAAACTTTATCCAAACTATCAAGGCATGCATTAAATGAAGTTCCATAGACAGTAAAATCATCCATAAACACCTCTATGCAATTTTCAATGAAATCATGAAAAATGCTTATCATGCATCTTTGAAAGGTTCCAGGAGCATTGCATAGGCCAAATGGCATTCTCCTATAAGTAAATGTGCCAAAGGGACAGGTGAATGTGGTCTTTTCTTGATCCTCAGGTGCAATATGAATCTGAAAATATCCAGAGAATCCATCAAGAAAACAGTAGTGAGACTTACCTGCAAGACGCTCAAGCATTTGATCAATGAAGGGTAAAGGGAAATGGTCTTTCTTTGTTGCCTGGTTTAGTCTCCTGTAATCAATACAGACTCTCCAACTATTTTGCACTCTAGTTGGGATCAATTCATCCTTTTCATTTTCTACAACTGTGATCCCTATTTTCTTAGGAACCACTTGAATCGGACTCACCCATCGGCTATCAGAGATAGGATAAATGATTCCTGCTTGTAGAAGCTTGGTAATCTCCTTCTTAACCACATCAAGGATTACAGGGTTGAGTCTCCTCTGGGGCTGTCTTACTGCTTTAGTATTTTCCTCCAGAAATATTCTATGCATGCACATGGATGGGCTAATTCCAGGTATGTCTGCCAATGTCTATCCTATAGCCTTCTTATGTCTTTTCAATACCTGCAACAATTATTCTTCTTGATTTTCATCAAGAGAAGTGGAAATTATCACCGGGAGCTGTTCATTATCCCCTAAGTATACATACTTTAGGTTCTCAGGTAGGGGTTTCAATTCTAACTTGGGTGCCTGCAAAACAGATGGAACTAACAAAGTAGATTTGGATTCCGCTGTTTGCACCTCAAAAATTTTGTTAGAATTTTCTTGAAATCCTGCATTCAGCTCCTTATGGTTAACAGGTATATCTAAAGACTCTGAATCAGAAATTATGTATTTATCAATTTCAGCACAAATATCATAACTTCCAGAATCATTGCATGCAAAACATTTGTTTGAATCATCCATGTATTCCAAATCAACATTAGAAAAATGTTCAAAAACTAGTTCATCAATAATGTCAATTTGGAAAACAGAATGATTTTTAGATGGGTATTTCATGGCATCAAGAATATTAAATTGAACTTTCGTGTCTCCAAATTCCATAGAGAGAGTTCCAGAATGAACATCTATTTTGGTTCGAGCTGTTTTCAAAAATGGTCTTTCCAAAATGATAGGAACAGGAATTTGAGGCATACCTTCTTCCATATCAAGTACGAAAAAGTCAGCAGGGAAAACAAGTTGTTCTACCTGAACCAAAACATCCTCTATAACTCCAGCAGGGTAAGCAGTGCTCCTATTGGCTAGCTGAATTACTACACCAGTAGGTTGTAAATTTCCAAGAGACAATGATTTGAAAACAGACATAGGCATAACATTTATTGAAGCTCCTAAATCTAACATGCAATTTTCAAATTTGTTATTGCCTATGATACAAGGTATAGAAAACGTACCTGGATCTTTGTATTTCTCAGGAATATTTGAAATTTCCTTACCAAGAAGTGCAGACACATTCCTTCCCATGCTGATCCTTTCATTACCTTTGAGTCTCCTCTTGTGAGTACACAACTCCTTCAGAAATTTGGCATACTTGGGAATTTGCTTGATTGCATCAAGAAGAGGTATATTCATTTCCACTTTCCTGAAAGTATCCAAAATTTCTTTGTCCACTTCTTC
Source organism: Clitoria ternatea (assembly GCA_037962975.1). NCBI lineage: Eukaryota > Viridiplantae > Streptophyta > Magnoliopsida > Fabales > Fabaceae > Clitoria > Clitoria ternatea. Next base: position 148,644,794 of record CM075671.1, read on the forward strand.
CATCTTCTTACTTGGAATTACTTTTGGTGGGAAAGGAAGAGGGATATGAGATGGGATTTGGGGTGGTTGTATCTCAGATTTGCTTGAAGAGGGTACATCATTCTCAACTATTTCAGGCTCAGTTGTTTGTTTTTTAGGTTCCTTAGGTATGGGTACTTCAAGGTTCTTACCTGATCTTAACTGAATTGAACTCATATTTCTTGGATTTACAGCTGGTTGAGATGGTAATTTGTCAGAGTTTTGAGATTGTAACTGGCTCAATGATGAAGCCAATTATCCAATTTGCTTGCTTAAACTCTGGATGGTAGCATCATTCCTCTGTTGATACTCTAAGTTCTGTGTAGCCATTTGTTTCACCAGATCTTCCAAAGAAGGGCCACTTGTGGATGGTTGAGGTGTAGGTCTTTGGAAGGTTGGTGCATTGTTTTGAAATAGAGGTTGGGGATGGGGATTTTGTTGTTGGTTGCCCCATCTCAAATTTGGATGGTTCCTCCAACCTGGATTGTATCTGTTGGTGGAAAGGTCATGGTTTTGTTGTTGTTGTGGTGGTGGAGGTCTATCATGGTAGATGTTAGCTGCATAGGCTTGGGGACTATTATTATTCTTTTCTTGTAGAGAAGGACAACAATCAGTGGGGTGCTCTTGTGAAGAGCAAATGCCACATACTTTAGCAGTCATAGATTTTTGATTTACTGCCAATTGTGTGACCAGAGTGGTGAGAGCATCAAGTTTGCTCTCCAATTTAATTCCAGATAAACTAGAATTAGAATTAAACATGGATTTGAAAGAATCATTTCTCACACCAAATTGTTGAGAGTTAGATGCCATCTTCTCAATCAGGTTTCTTGCTTCAGCAGCAGTCATATCTCTTAAAGCTCCTCCACTTACCGCATCAATCATGTTGCGATCAACGTGGTGCAGACCTTCATAGAAGTACTGAAGAAGAAGTTGTTCAAAAATTTGGTGGTGAGGGCAACTTGCACAGAGTTTTTTAAATCTCTCCCAATATTCATAAAGACTTTCTCCAGAGAGTTGCCTAATGCCAGATATGTCTTTATGGATTGCAGTTGCTCTAGAGGTAAGAAAGAACTTTTCTAAGAACATTTTCTTTAAGTGATTCCAACTTGTGATTGATCTTGGAGCAAGGTAGTACAACCAATCCTTAGCAACACCCTCTAAAGAATGAGGGAACGCTTTAAGATAGACATGGTCTTCTTGAACGTTTTGGGGTTTCATTGTGGAGCACACAATGTGGAATTCTTTGAGGTGTTTGTGCGGATCTTCACCCGCAAGACCATAAAACTTAGGCAACAAGTGTATAAGTCCGGTCTTAAGAATAAAAGGGACATCCTCATCAGGATATTGAATACACAAACTTTCGTATGTGAATTCAGGTGCAGCTAGTTCTCTAAGAGTTCTTTCACGAGGTTCAGCCATATCAGAAAAACTAGCAGTAGTACTTTCAGCAGATTCAGAAAAGATACTATCACTATCAATATCAACAAAGTTATTATTAAATCTAGCTTCTCTAATTAACCTATGAAAAGTTCTATCAATTTCAGGATCAAATGAATATAAATGCTCAAAAGTTCTTCTAGTCATACATAGCATACAACAAGATATTTGATCATTATGAGCAATAAATCATAAGAATCCTAAATCATGCAAAAGAAATAAAATAAAACAAACAAACACAAATTTTTTTTTATTATTATTTTTTTCAATTTATACAAAAAAATTAATCTAAAACAAGAATTTTTCCTAAAGATCGTTGATCCCTGGCTGGGGCGCCAAAATTTGACGTGTGATATATTTTTACAGTCATGATTCCGTCAAATTAGTACATTAAAATTAATTAATGTAGTACTAGGGTGTCAACCTAGGTCGTTCTCTCAAGGATCAACACAAAAATTTAGGAAAAATCAAGTCTTAATTTCTTAGGATCAACACAATTAAAATTAAAACAAAGTAAATATAGGATTTAAAACAATAAATAACAAGCGATTGATTTTCTTTGAGTATTGTAAATAAATTTATCCTTGGTTCACTAAAGATAATTTGTATACTTTCATTACTGTTAATTTCTTAGCTCAATTTGAATTAATCAACTAAGCGTCTTTTTCAATTCATAATTCCTTTACTTTCATTTTAAAAAATGAATATTTTAATCAAGCATCCTAATTAAGCAAAAGGAGTCAAGATCGTAAAATCTAGGAATTATTGAGCATATGTAAAAACATCGCCTACATACATAATCTATTCTCATATTATGGAATTAAGCAAACCATAATTATTAAAAGTGATTATGAAAATATTCATTAAGCATGCATATTTCCTTAATCCATTCTAATTTAAAACATTATTTTATTCCATTTGAATGATTAAACCGATTAAGCATACAAATTTAATTAAACAGAATGGAATTAAATAAGCAGAGTAAGATTATGAAGAAATAACAATAACAAAAACATACTATATTAAAAATAATGACCTCAAAATTACATTACAATATTCTCCAAGAAAATCAATCTAAGGGTTTTAGCCCTCCATAATTAAAACAAACTGAAAATAAAAAGAACCTAACCCGGATGAAGAACTAACTGAAGAAGAAGAAGAACAGAGTAGGAAACGAAGGAAGAAGGAATGGTTTTCTGAATGAAAAAAATTGGTGTCTCTGAAGCCTTCCTCTTGGTGCCTATTTATAGGAATCCAAAAGCAAGCCAATGCCATAAACAATTATAATGGAAGGTGCACTCTTCAATTAACAAGTCCATTGTGCTCTATTATCAACTTAAGTGCTCCATTATCAATGTTCAGTGCCTTGCCCACTATCCAGAAGCTCGAAAACGTGATCCTGGGCCAATAATTCACTCATGAATCGATTCAAAAGCAAAATGAATCGATTCATGCTTTCCAAAATGAAATTCTAGGCTAAAAATTAACGTATGAATCGATTCAATGAAGGAAAGAATCGATTCAACCATTTCAAATCCGAGTGAATCAATTCAAATGGCTGGTGAATCTATTCAAGCTTCAAAAATTCACATCCTGGGTGCATTAAACCGTGTGAATCGATTCAAGTGGGGGATGAATCGATTCATCCACTTGATTCTCCATTCTTTGTGTATTTTTCCACCCTTTTTGAGATCTTTTTGCATATTCCTTGATTCCTTTGATCCTTAGGCACTTTGATCTTCATTTTGGATTGGAATTCTTGAGTTCTTGGATCCATTTTCTTTTGGCACATATTAAAAATCAAATATTACATAAAGCTCAAATGATGAAAATGTGTTAAAATGCAATATATTACACACTAAGTGATGGCAAATTATACACATTTAAAGTGAAGAATTAAAAATAAATCATGCATCATCAGTTTTCCAATGACAATTCATCATTAGAGTATTCTAATTAGACTGATGTTGGCTCTTGAACTAACTTGGTAGATTATGTTCACATTGTGGACTCCGTTTTATAGGTTCATGATATTTGGATTAATGGTTCAATGAAATTTATCTTCCATTTACACTATTATATCCTCATCTAATTGGTCCTCTCTTTAATTTCTACCAAGACTATATGGAATGATGAATTTTGACTCTTGGTGCTACATTGATAGAGCAGGAAATGTTTACATAACGAAGGATGGTTATACTTGGTTATTGAATGATGAGTGTCATGCTCAGTTTCACATACAAGTTGAATGGATTTGGAAGATATCGATTTAGGAAAAAATGAAATTCATGTTATGGTTGATTCACCATAATGCTATGCCTACTAATTCTCTTAAGTTCCACAGGAAATGTCATTATCTAATGCTTGTGCTAGTTATTCAAGTCATGTTAAAGATGCTAACCATTGTCTCAAGGATTACCCATTTTTTATAGAAGTATGGTTTCGACTGGGGGTGCCAGTGGAGGTATGTAATTTTCTGGATAATTCCCTTAAGTGGATTTTTGATTTGGTTCGTAGTAAGGATAGTATAAGATTTGTTGCTACTTGGTGATAATAAGTGGGGTGTTCAATATGTCATTAAAATGATTCATTACACTGCTAATGATGATTTTGTTTTGTTGTCACCCAAATTGTAGAAGGATTTTGATTTTTTCAAAGACAAGGGTTAGGAACCACCTTTTTGGGTATCATTAAAATTAATATGGGTGGAAGTTATAGAAATCACATAATCTCAATAGAGGGGTTTTGAGAAACCATAAAGAGGAATTAACACAGCCATCACCCATGTAGAAGACATAGAGCCCACACAGAGTTTAGAGGTTGCCTTAGAGAGCTTCAAGGGCCCTTTGACTAGGTCAAGGGTCAAGAAAGCCAGTGAGACACTCTAGACACATTTGGCTTCATATATAGCATCCATGGTTTGGCCCAAGCCCAAGGAAGAGCTCTTAAGGACCTTTACACTTTGTACATGCACTATCTTAGAGTAAGGGGCCTCCTTATGATTTTTGGACCTCCTTTTAGGCCTCTTTATTGGGCTTGGTTATCACTTGTATATATTTTATTTTTCATATTATTAGTTTTAGAAAATTTTAGAATTTAAAATTAGGAATTAGTTTGGGCTTTGCATAGCCTTTATTGTTGGGCCACTTTTGGGCATTGTACCTTGTCTAGTTTTGCTTTTGGACTAATTCTCTTAAGCTTTTAGGATTGGGCCTTTGGAAATAATCTAAGGCCCGTAATCAAGCTTAGTGGCCGAAAATTTAGAGGGATATTTAGATAGCTCTCTTGCTTGTATGTCATTCATAAGTTGAATTTTAAGAAAGTTTAGTAAGATAAGCTTCTTCTCCTTATCTCTCTATCCCTAGAGAGTGGCGACAACATCTAACCATCCCTTACCTTCCATCTCTTCCATTTTTAAGCTTAGATCTAGGTTCCTAAGCCTCTAAACTTCCATTTCCTCTTCCTTTAGCTCACGACCTACACATTTTTCAGCCTTAGTTCAGTTCAGTTTTCAAGTATTGAGAGAGTCCTAAGGTGGATTTGAAAGAGAGCAAGAGGTAGATCCAAGGCATACTTAGGAATTCAAGGAATTCCTACAACAATTTGGTATCTAGAGTCTTTCTGCTCTTCTTTTCTTTTCATTGGATCTGTATTTTCCTTTTTACATTTTGAAATTTCAGTTGTAAATATTGCATTCTCCTTGTCTCTAGCTTCATTTTCATATATCATATATGAAATTCCACATAAAAATGCAAAAGTTATCACTTCTTAAATTCTAGATCTACTTCAATTTCCTTTGAATTTGGCAAAGCCTCTTCACATTTGCTTTTTCTGTTGTGACCGAAACATAACCTGGAAATTTGAAAGAAAATTGAGCAAAAAAAAATTTAGGTCAACTTTTTGACCTTTGGTGTCTTACACTACAAGTTACCCTGCCTTTCTTGCTTGTTAATGCTCCTTTCTGGCTTTTTCTTGCATCTTGTGATTTAATTGAGCCATGTACATGTTTTAAAATCTTGTGTTACTGTTGTTTTTCTACAAACCCGTGTGGTATAAGTATGCATGTTAGGTGTTTATTGATTGTTTTAGTTTCTTTAGCTTTCCTAGTTAATATCTTAGGTTAAGGAGTTTGTTTCCATGTGTTTCTTGGTTATTTCCTTTGCATTTGACATTGGCTTGAGTTGCTACATTCTTAGGAATTTTAATATCATTAATTGAAGTGCCTAACAAGCTTCTTGTGTTTGTGCCTTCCATCTCATTTTAAGGTGGACTTTGTGCTCATAACTTTGTAGGTTGTTACATTCCTTTAGGTGTGTTTCTATCTAGTTTAATTTCAATTTTTCAACAAGTGTGTGTCACTCTTTGCATGTTGTATTTGTCTTTATTTTAATGTCCTTTGTGCCATAAATCATTTCCTTCCATTGCCTTAAACATGTGGAAGAAGATGCTTGCTTATGCCTAGTTGTAGTTTCCTAGTTTAGTCCCTTTTGTGCACTCATTTGGAACCATTTGCATCTTTTTTTTTGCTACAGTATTTTTACTAAAAATATAGGGGAAATATTAAAAAAATAAGTGAAAAAAATTATGAAAATAAAAGACCTTGAATGGTCCATTTAATTATGCATTTGTTTGGTCTTTTCTTGGCAAAAAAATATGAAAAATAAGCATAAAAACCCCTTGCATATAAAAAAAATTATAGAAACTACATTTTATTTTTTGTAATAGTTTAAGTGTTCCATTTGTGTTGTGTTGTGCACTTGTTTCTAAGAAAAAAGACCTTGGAAACTATAAAAAAAAATTTGTGGACTTGTAAGCATTCTAAAGTTTCTAGTTTGCTAATTTTTGTATGCGTTGCCTTTTTTGTTGCATTTAATTACTTGATTGTCATTCTTAGTTTGTCACATTAGTATTCCACTCTTGTGTACCTCTTTTCTTTTAACTTTTGTTGCTTGTAAAGTCTTGTTTGTCATTTCAAAATTCCTTTGGTTTAGCTTCCTAATTTTCTTTTTCTTACTTGTCTCTTTGTCTCTAAGTTTTGTCATTTGAGTATTTCATTTCTTGTCATTATTTGAGATTAAGGATTAGTGAGGATATCATTCTTTGGGTAGCATATTTAAGGGTTTGATATTTGACATAAGAGATTGATCTCAACACTTACAAAGTATAGAGAGCTTGGTGGGTAAAGAGTAAACACTTTGTGTGAGACTAAGAGTGGAAACACCTTTTCTTTTTCATTTAAAATATTAATTATGCTAACCTTTGCTTTGAGTTTCCAAATGTTTTATTTGTTTCTTGGTGGACACTTGCTTGGACTTTGGTGGACAATTGGAAGTCTTTGTATTGGAGTGTAAATTTTTGTAATAGTTTAGGAAGTTTTGTGTGATTTGTATTTCTTTTCCCTTGTATTTTGGGACTTTTATTTTTAATTGTATTTGGACATTAAGGACTTTGGACTTTGGACATTGGATTTTTAATTAGTTGATTAGGAGTAGGTGCGCATAGGATTTAGTTTATTTTTGTGCACCCGACTAGTTTGTTATTTGTTCTAGTATAGTATAGTGCGCTTATTTACATGCTAGTTCTAGTTTAATTTTTGCACCATTAACTAGTTTGCTTTACTTACTTTCTAGTGAGTATAGTTTATTTTTGCATGCTAGACTTAGTTTAAATTGTGCACCCCCGACTAGTATTGTTTTACTTGCTTTCTTACTTATTGTTTTTTGTTTGCTTTGATTATTGTTTGTTATTTTTCCTTTTAGGTTAGAAAACCTTGAGTGAACGACTAGTATCTCATCTCTTACGTCTTTTCATTATAACATGACTTCATATAGTGAGAGAGAGAGAGAGATCCTACCCTCTCTCACATGCGTTTAATCTTAGAAAAATTAAATAACATGAATACTAGGTTAGATAAGCTAGAAAATGGAGAGGAATGAGAAAGACCCACTAGACATCGTAGGCAACATAGACATAGACACCATGATGAGACTAGTGAGGTAGATGATAGGCACCATAAGCCTCATGATGAGGGTGACTTGAGAAAGGTCAAGCTAGATATCCCACCCTTCAATGGAAAAAGTAAACTAGAAGCCTATCTTGAGTGGGAGATGAAAGTTAAGCAACTCTTCAATTCCCACCAAACACAAAATGAAAAAAAAAAGGTTAGGATTTCCACCCTAGGATTCCAAAATTATGGTTTAGTGTAGTGGACCCAAATTTATAAAGATGAAAAGAAAAACCATTTCCCGCCCAATGATGAATGAGATTATCTAAAGGCTTTACTAGGAAACGTTATGTTCCCTCCTACTATAGGGGTGAGTTATTGGCCAAGCTTAATAGACTCACCCAAGGGTCCAAAAGTGTAGAGGATTATTACAAAGCCTTAGAAATTACTATGATTAGGACCAATGTTGAGGAGGGTTAAGAAATCCTTATACGTAGTTGTTTACATGGTCTTAATCATAATATAAGAAAAAGAATGGAACTTCTGCCTCATGTGGACATTAAGAAGCTCTCCTATCAATACACAAGAGTAAAAGCTCAACTCATGAAGAGAGTTTCTTATTACAAAGGGGATTCCAAACCCTTTAGGCCCAAGTGGAGGGGTAAAGAAGACTACCCTCAACAAAAAGAGGGTCCTTGGAGAAAGGGTAAAGAGCATGAAATGGGCATTCATCTCCTAAAATTAAGAGTGAGGTTCATAGGGATCATCCCCTTACACAACTTTCTAAAGATACCCTTTCTGAAAATGTTAACTCTTTATCCCAACCTACTTCTTCTAGGATAAGTTCTATAAAACATTTTAAATATTTAGGAAGAGGCTTCATTGCCTCTCAATGCCTAATAAAGAAAACTATGATTTTAAGGGGCATTGATCACTATTCAAGCTATGAGGAATCTTCCTTTTCACACTTTAGTGATATCTCAAATAGTGATTCCTATGATAGTGAACACGTCATAGGAGAAGAAGATGAGCTCTTTATGATAAGGAGGCTTCTTGGAAGCTATATAAGGGATGATGACACTACATAATGAGAGAACATCTTTTATACAAGATGTTATATTAAAGAAAAACTTTATTCTCTCATTATGGATAGTGGTAGTTGAGCAAATATGGCTAGTCAAAGGTTAGTTTACATACTTGGTTGTGCTCTAATTGATCACCCTAGACCTTATAAATTACAATGGCTTAATGAAAGGGGTGAGATGTTAGTGAACAAACAATTCTTTCTTTCCTTAACCATTGGCACATACCATGATCAGGTTTGGTGTGATGTTGTGCCTATGGAAACAACACATGTCTTGTTGGGTAGACCTTGGAAGTATGATAAAAAGATTACCCATTAGGGTTTCACCAACACCCTCACTTTTGTACATAATAACAAAAGTTTGTCTTACATCCCTTGTCTCCTAAACAAGTTTTGGAAGACCAACTTCAAGAAGGATAGGGTGGTTGGGCCTTCCACTTCCCCTCCAAAACCTTAAAAACAAAATAATAAAAAACACATAACAAAAAAAGATAAGAGTAAAAGGATTCTCACTCTTGAAGATCCTAAGAGACATTCTTCTTTCTTTGCCTCTAAGAATGATGTTAAGCAAACCTTGCTTCTTCAAAAACCTTTCTACATTCCTCCTCTAGTTTTTCTTCCTCTTCTAGCTCTTCTAGTTCCCTTAGCTCTTCCCCTTCTTGCACTTCCCTCTCTTTAGTGGGCTTTTCTTCTACTTCTATGCCCAAAGGAGTGCAACACCTTCTTCTAGAGTTTGAGGATGTTTTTCCAAAATACCTTCCTCAAGGGTTTCCACTTATTAGGGGTATAGAACACCAAATTAACCTTATACCTGGGGCTAGCTTGCTTAATAGACCCATATATAGGTGTAACCCTAAGAAGAGCTTAGAAATAAAAAAACAAATAGGATACTTACTTTCCAAAGTTGGATAAGATAGAGTTTTAGTTCATGTGTTGTACCCATTCTTTTAGTACCTAAGAAAGATAGATCATGGAGGTTATGCACTGATTGTAGAGCAATCAACAACATAACCATCAAGTATAAGCATCCTTTACCTAGGCTTGATAATATGTTGGATGAACTTTTTGGTTCTACCATATTTTCTAAGATTGACCTTGAAAGTGGCTATCACCAAATAAGGATTAAGGAAAGAGATGAATGGAAAACCGCTTTTAAGACCAAGCTTGGATTATATGAGTGGTTGGTTATGTCTTTTGACCAATGCACTGAGTACCTTGATGCGCCTCATGAACCATGTTTTAAGGGACTTTATTAGGCATGGTCGTCTATTTTGATGACATTTTAATTTACTCTAAGACCATAGACTCTCACCTTGTTCACCTTAAACATGTGTTACTTGCCTTAAGAACAACCAAACTTTTTTCTAACCTTGATAAAGTTCTTTTGGCTTGGATCACATTATTTTTCTTGGATTTGTGGTAAGCTCCAAGGGGTTCCAAATTGACCAAGAGAAAGTCAAAGAAATTAGTGCTTGGTCTACCCCCAAAAATGTGCATGATATTATAAGCTCTCATGGCTTGGCTAGCTTCTATAGAAGGTTTTTAAAAGACTTTTCTACTTTGGCCTCTCCCCTTAATGGTTTTCTTAAGAAAAATATACCTTTTAATTAGGGACCAAAGTAAGAAAAGGCTTTTAATGACCTTAAGCATCGACTCACTCATGCTCCTATTCTTGCTCTTCCAATTTTTTCTAAAACTTTTGAGCTTGAATGTGATGCATCTAATATTGGCATAGGTGCGGTGTTACTTTAAGAAAGGTACCTCATTGCTTTCTTTAGTGAAAAGCTTAGTGAGGCATACCTTAATTATCCCACCTATGACAAGGAGTTCTTTGATTTAATAAGGGCCTTACAAACTTGGGAACATTACTTGATTCCCAAAGAGTTTGTCATTCATAGTGACCATGAGTCACTCAAGTACATTAAGGGCCAACATAAGTTAAATAAAAGGCATGCTAAATGGGTTGAGTATTTGGAACAATTTACTTATGTTATCAAGCACCAAAGTGGTAAAGCTAATGTGGTAGCTAATGCCTTATCTAGAAGGCATACCCTACTTTCTTCTTTGGGTGTCACTCTCCATGGTCTTAATGAGATAAAGTAATTGTATCTAAATGATCTTAACTTATCTTCTATCTACCACTCTTGTGGTCCTTCTGTTTCTAATGGGTTTCGTAAATTAGATGGCTTTTTGTTTAGAGCCAACAAGCTTTGTATTCCTAGAGGATCCATTAGAGACCTTCTTCTTGGAGTCATGAGGGAGGACTCATGGGGCACTTTGGGAGGGACAAGACCTTGTCCACCCTTAGTAAGCACTTTTATTGGCCTCATATGAAGTGTCATATGCAAAGGCTTTATTCTAGGTGCCTTACACGTAAAAAGACTAAATTTAGGGTGTCTTCTCATGACCTTTACTCTCCCTTACCTACTACCACTTCCCCTTGGGTTGATATTAGCATGGATTTCGTACTTGGTTTACCTAGATCCCAAAGGGGCATGGATTCTATTTTTATGGTGGTGGATAGATTTCGCAAGATAGCTCACTTCATCCCTTGTCACAAGGTAGATGATGCAAGTAATATTACTAGACTATTCTTTAAAGAGTTTGTTAGATTACATGAGATCCTTAAAACTATTGTTAGTGATAGGGATACCAAGTTCCTTAGCCATTTTTGGAGGACCCTATGGGCCAGGCTAGAGACAAAGCTTCTCTTTTCCAGTACTTGTCATCCTCAAATAGATGGCTAAACTGAGGTTGTTAATAGGACTCTCTCTGCTCTTTTTAGAGTCCTAGTTAAGAAAAATGTTAAGTCTTGGGATGAGTTTCTACCACATATGGAATTCACTTATAATAGGGTAGTACACTCCACCATCAAGCATAGTCCTTTTGCGATTATGTATGGTTTTAACCCCCCCCACTTATTTAGATCTTTTGCCTCTAGATATTTCTGATAATATAATCCACATGGATAGTGAGGGAAAAGCTTCTTTTGTTCATAGTCTTCATAAGGAGGTTAAACATCATATATAAAAGAAAAATGACCACTGTGCTAGATGTGTGAGTAAAAAGAGAAAAGAGGTTATTTTGGATGTTGGTCATTAGGTTTGGCTTCACCTAAGGAAGGAACATTTTCCTAACCTTAGGAAGTTCAAGCTCAATCCTAAAGGTGATGACCCTTTTTAGATTCTTTGGAAGCTTATTAATATTGCTTATGTTCTTGACCTCCCTGGTGAGTATGGGGTCAGTGCTACTTTTAATGTTTCTAATTTTACCCCTTATGCTGCAGATGAGTTGGATGAGGTTGCCTCAGATTTGAAGACAAATCCTTCTGAAGAGGGGGAGCATGACACATCCATCACCCATGTAGAAGCCACAGAGCCCACATAGAGTTTGAAGGTTGCCTTGGAGAGCTTCAAGGGCCCTTTGACTAGGTCAAGGTCAAGAGAGCTAAGGAGACACTCCAGACACATTTGGCTTCATATATGGCATCCATTGCTGGGCCCAAGCCCAAGGAGGAGCTCTTGAGCACCTTTACACTTTGTACATGCACTATCTTAGAGTAAGGGGTCTCCTTATGATTTTTGGACCTCCTTTTGAGCCTTTTTATTGGGCTTGGTTATCATTTATATATATTTTATTTTTCATATTATTAAATTTATAAATATTTTAGGATTTAAAATTAGGAATTAGCTTGGGCTTTGCATAGCCTTTGTTGTTGGGCCTTGTACCTTGTCTAGTTTTGCTTTTGGGCTTGTATTGGGCCAATTCTCTTAGGTTTTTAGGACTGGGCCTTTGGAAATAATCCAAGGCCTATAATGTAGCTTACTGGCTAAATATTTGGAGGGAGATTTAAATAGCTCTCTTGCTTGTATGGGATTGCTTGAATGGATGGGAAATAGCCCTATGTATAGGGCTGGGTAGAGGTCCTAATGCTACACGTGAGGCTGGCGCTACGAGTCAGACCTCTGACTCAGCCTCCATTAAATTGCTTAATTTATGGCGATGATTAGCAATTTTTAATTGCTAATGATTCATAGACATGCTGGAATGCTGTCCCCCACTCGAATTTGGCCAAATTCTGATAGTGGATTGGCCATTTTGCATAAAAAACTCTCCCAATTCTAAGAGCAATGCCACCTGCCAGTGGAGTCCATATAGCTTCTAACGCTAAGCATGGGTCTGACGCATAGAGTCAACATCAAAACCCTAACCATTTAGATTTGAATGAATTTTCTCCTTAAATCCTTAGTTTTTTTACTACAAAACTAGAGAAAATGGATCATGGCAATTTAAATTCAATAGTTTCCATTTATTACAATTAAAAGTTAAATTTATTACAATTTAAACTAATTTTTATTATTTTTAACATAATTTTTATTAAGAAAATAAAAAGAAATTTGAGAACTAACAAATACCCCCAACTTAGGAAATTGCTCGCCCTCGAGCAAAACTAAGCAATCTTTTGAAATCAAATTTTTGAAATGTCTAAAAAATTTACCACCACATGAAGTAATTCATAATTTACTGTTTGGAATGATCAAAAATAGTTATCTTGTGCAAAAGAGGCTTAAAGATAAAACTTATACAATGTCATATCAATAATTCAAGCATATTTCAAGGCTTACCTCACAAGTGTTTATCTCTGTAAAAAGGTAACCTGTTAGCTCAATCGATCATAAAATCAAACCAATTTAATTTTGATTTTCTTCTTATCAATTGTCATTTATACAGAATCAAACAAGAGTCACAAGGTCTTTTCAAGGGTTGCAATGAGGCTTTGGTTACAAGAATTCATGGTTTTTCTTGGAAATCAAACACCTGAAATCATAAAAGAGCATCTTATAATTTAGGGTGCTTTTCTTTACCCAAAATCTCACTTCCCCTTATTTTGGTAAATACCCCCAACTTAATCCTTTTCATTGTTTCTATTCTAATTTTGCATATATATTTTCTTTTTATTTTCATTTTCCATATAATGCATCATTGATGATTTGAAAAGAACTAAGTTTAGAATTTTCACTCCCCTTTTTGAAAGAACACTCAAGATATTTTTCATTTTGTTTAAATGTTCTTTTACTTAATTAGATAAAGGGAATGGTTAAAATTATGATAGGCTAAGGGTGCCAAAGAATTTATTTTTGAGGCTCAAAAATGTCTATCAAGGGATAATTATGTTTTACCATGGTAAGCTTTTTAGCCCTAGGTTCTTGTGTTTACCAAAAATGTGCCTTGATCATGATCTTGGATCCTCTGTATAACAACAAAAATCAAAGAATCAAGCAAAATCAATTTGAAAGAAATTATGTCAAAACCCTTAAGTGTTTAAAGATCTATCAGCTCACCGAGTGTTTGAAATTAGCTTGATTATCAATAGGAACATTGTAATTGGTTTTACCAAAATGCCTTAGTTGCAAAAGAATCAATCATTGATTAAAAAGCGGCTTATTGTGTAAAAACTTCAATTGTGTTAAATTTTCATTTTTCAAAAATTTGATCATTTTATTTTTATTTAGAAAACCACACTTGTATTTGATTTTATTTTTAAGAAAAGAAGATAATCACACCACAAAAAAAATCAAACCACACATATAAGAAATCCAAACTAAATATCAAAAATACTCAAGTAAATATCAAAATAATCATAAAAGTAAACTAATGTGCAAGCAGTAATAAAAAAATAAAAATACAATGGTCCTTAGTCATCTGCCTCTTGCATCCGCTCCTCTTCATCCTCAGTATCTGCCTCAAAATCTGCCTGATTAGTCTGAGCTCCTGATGGTCCTTCTACCTCAGGGTATGTGGGCTGGTCACCTGGCCAAGCTACATGAGATGCAAACTCAGCTGGTGTCATAAATGGTGCACCCTCTCCCTGGATCTTGTACTGATAAAAAGAATCATGTAAGTGTACATAAGCACGATGGAAGGCAGCCATCATCTGCATCATATTTTGATGTTCTATGCTCATCCTAGCAAATCCCTGATTCATCTCATCAGTAGGTGTTTGCCGCTGAGGTCTCCTCCTCCTCTGTGTAGGCTGAGCCTCCCGGTCAATAGGTGGAAGCTTACACTGCTGCTCAAAATATAATCTGTTCACTACCACCTTAGCAACCCTCCTAGATGAACTAGTAAACTCAGCTGATGGCACTGGCACTCCCTACCTCCTCAATAAGGCAAAAATGATGAGAGGGAAAGGAACTAGACGATGCACTTTATGTCCAAGTGCATACTGATGGATCTGCTCTGAGATGAGGGCCGCAATGTCGATGGTGTGATGCTGAAGTATGGAGAAGTGAAGACAACAACCCTCTACTGGTAGGCTAGTGAGGTAGGTAACAGGGGTAAGGTTATGGAGTATGAGATACATCCATGCCTGAGCAATAGGAGTCAGCTGGGTCTTGAGGAGGTTGGATGGAGCTCTATTAACCTTGCTAAAGTTAAAATAGATTCCATCCTTGCTCAAGAAATGAGTAATCTTCTCTAAATCAAGACCTAGAGGGCTATCAGGAAGTCTAACCTTCCTCCTATACGTCATCCAAAAATAGCTACCATCCTCAGGAGTAGGCTCTCAAGGATTACCCAACAGGGTACTAATGGTGTCCCTATCATAGGCAATGTGTCAGCCTCTGACCCAACCACTCCTTCTCTGTCCGATGTTCGGTGAATCCTGCCGAGTCTTGTAGGCGTTAACATAAAACTCCAACACCAGAATAGGGTCTCCCTCAGTAAGTAGGGAAAACAGTGTTCCCCACCTCCTCCTCTAGATCCCATCCTGAAGCTCTGAGTAGTCTCATGCTTCTAAATCAAGCACCCACTCCCAGATTAGCTTTTGTCCCTTAATCTGATGAAACCTAGCCCACTAAGCATAAGTCTTGAACCTAGTAGGATCACGAGGTCCAAGTTATTCCTCCTCATGAATATCTAGGTCCTCAGAGGTGGTATCGGTGTCAGTGGTCCTTGTTCTTTTATAACCAGTAGTAGGAACAGATTTCTTTGAAGCCATCTACAAAAATTAAAGACCATATACTATTTAAATAAACAAACATACAAGAAAATATTCACACTTAAACATGTTACACATGCATATTTTTAAATGATATTTGAACAAAATCATATTTTACAATTCATACAAGAAAGTATAACAAACATTATAAAACAAAATATTTTTGTTTTTAAGAAGGAACAAACAAAATTCACACAACTTAAAAAATTAAAAACAAACAAAAATTTATATAAATAAAAATAAAAAACAAATTATTAATTTTCAATTTTCAAAAATTAAAAACAAAACAAAAACTATCATGCAACATACAAATTTTAAAACATTAAAAATAAACTAAAACAGAAAAAATAAGAAGATAGAAATAGGGGCCTGACGCCTAGCGCTAGGGGGACGTATAGCGTTAGCCTTGTTCTCCCCACGCTACGCGTCAGTGGGACGCTACGCATGGGCTCTCTGAGATAGAAACTGAAAAGTGAGGGTTGTGCAACAACAACCCATCTATCACTCATTCAATCATAATATAAATAGCAATCAATTCCAATGGTTTTCTAATCCTAATCCTAACCTCATGCAGTTCTAAGAATTAAAAATGCAAAATTAAAGAGAAATGGAAAGAAAACTTACTTGGAGATTGTTGAAGAGAGTAATGAGAGGTTTTTGGAATTTTTGGTTTTTGGAAATTAGGGTTTAAGAGAATGGGTTAAGGAGGCCCGGGGAGGGAAATTTAGGTTTTCAAAATGAAGAATGGGCCTCTACCCTGTTTCTGGGTTCAGTTTTTAAAAATTGAACACAGGCCCTGACGCTACGCGTGGCTGGGATGCTACGCGTCAAGTTAAAAATTTTGATCCCACGCTACGCGTGGGAACCAGAATTTAATTTTCTTCCATTTTTAATTAGAAAACCTTTTTCATGCAAATTAAACCCCTTTTTATTTTCACAAATTCAATTTTAACCCACAACTGAATAAAATCATCATTCATTATTTTATTATTTTTTAATGTATTATTCAAAAATTAAAGATAACACAAATGAGGAAAATTAATGGGTTACCTCACATTGAGCGCTTAGTTTAATGTCTCTAGCTTGACATCCTACATATCATAAATCAGTTAAATAACAGATGGTGGTGAGTCTATTGATTTCACATTGAGCGCTTAGTTTAATGTCTCTAGCTTTCACCTTACTCTTGTAGTATTTGGATGACTCATAAGCATTGTTCCTCAATTCCTCTAACTCAAGTAACTGCAACTTTCTTTTGTCAGCTACTGCATTCTGATCAAAGTTGAGGAATTTTAATGCCCAGTATGCTTTATGTTCCATCTCTACTGGAAGATGACAAGCTTTTCCATAGACCATGTGAAAAGGGGAAAGACAATAGGGGTTTTAAATGTAGTTTTGTATGCCCAAAGTGCATCATCAAGTTTTTGTGACCAATCCTTTCTGGAAGAAGATACAGTCTTTTCCAAAATTCATTTTACTTCACGATTTGAAATCTCAACCTGTCCATTGGTTTATGGATGATATGTTGTGGCAACCTTATGTCTCACTCCATAATGCTGTAACACCTTTTGAAGAACTTTGTTACAAAAATGTGAACCTATATCACTAATCAAAGTTCTTGGTGTCCCAAACCTGCAAAAAATGTTTTTCTTCAAGAAATTCACTACATTTTTGGTATCAACATTAGGTGAAGCGACTGCTTCCACCTATTTTGAAACATAATCAACTGCCAAAAGGATATATTGATTGAATTGAGAATAAGGGAAGGGTCCCATGAAATCAATTCCCCAGTATTCAAATACCTCAACCTCTTGAATGTTTGTGAGAGGCATTTCTTGCCTCCTGATTACATTACCTGTTCTTTGGAAGTTATCACAAGCTTGCACAAATGAGTGAGAATTCTTAAAAATGGAAGGCCAGTACAAACCTGATTGAAGGATTTTTGTAGTGGTCCTCTCACCATTAAAATGTCTCCATAAGGTGATTTGTGGCAATGCCACGACACATCTTTCATTTCCCAATCGGGCACACAATGATGTAACAGATTATCCACACTAATTTTAAATAAATAAGGGTCATCCCAAACAAAATATTTTACATCTTTGAAAAAAAATTTTCTTTGTTGCCAAGTTAAATCATTTGAAAGAATTCCCGCTACTTTGAAATTAGCCATATCAGCAAACCATGGCCTCTTTGTTATTTTAAAAAGTTTTTCATCAGGAAATTCTTCCAAAATTTCTTTTTCTTTGGCAGTGACCTCATTATTTATTAATCTAGAAAGGTGGTTAGTGACCATATTTTCACTACCCTTCTTATCCTTGATCTCAAGATCATATTCTTGAAGGAGCACAATCCATCGGATTAATCGAGGTTTAGAATCAGTTTTGGTGAAAAGATATTTGATGGCTGCATGATCAGTAAAAACAATTATTTTTGAGCCAATCAAATATGATCTAAATTTTTCTAGGGCATATACTATGGCTAGTAACTCTTTTTCAGTAGTTGCATAATTTATTTAATTTTCATTCAAAACTTTACTAGCATAGTATATAACCTTAAAAACCTTTTCATACCTTTGAACTAAAACAACTCCAATAGCATAATCACTTGCATCGTACATAAGTTCAAAGGGAAAATTCTAGTTAGGAGCAATAATCACAGAAGCAAAAACCAATTTTTCTTTTAAGGAATTAAAAGCTTTAAGACATGCTTCATCAAATTTGAATTCAACATCTTTGTTTAGAAGGTTTATCAAAGGTTTAGCAATTTTTGAAAAGTATTTAATAAACCTTCTATAAAATCCAGCATGTCCTAAGAAACTTCTAATACCTTTCACATTTACAAGGGTGGGAGTTTAAATATCACCTCAACCTTGGCTTGGTTAACTTCAATGCCTTTAGCTAAGATTTTATGACTAAGAACAATTCCTTCTGTCACCATGAAGTGACACTTCTCCCAATTCAGTACCAAATTTGTTTCAATACACCGTTTCAATATGGTGTCCAGGTTAGATAGACATGAGTCAAATGAATTCCCAAAAACTGAAAAGTCATCCATGAAAATTTCAATGCTCTTTTCAATTACATCAGTAAAAATAGCAAACATGCATCTTTGAAAAGTAGCAGGTGCATTACATAATCCAAATGGCATCTTTCTATAAGAAAATATACTAAAAGGATATGTAAAAGTAGTCTTTTCTTGGTCAACAGGGTCAACAGGGTCAACAGCAATCTGATTATATCCAAAGTATCCATCAAGAAAACAATAATAAGCCTGTCCAGATAATCTTTCAAGTATTTGATCCATAAAGGGGAGTGAAAAATGATCTTTTCTTATTCCTTGATTAAGTTTTCTATAATCAATACACATTCTCCAACTTGTGACAGTTCTTGTTGGGATTAATTTATTTTTATCGTTAACAATAATTATCATTCCTCCCTTTTTTAGAACAACTTAAACAGGACTTACCCATGCACTATCAGAAATAGGATAGATGATACCTGCTTTCAGCAATTTCAGAACCTCTTTTTTGGTTACCTCTTTCGTGGTGGGATTAAGGCGCTTTTAAGGTTGAGCTACAGGCTTAAAATCATCTTCTAATAAAATTTTATGCATGCAGTATGATGGACTTATACCTTTTAGATCTTTAAGTGTCCATCCAATTACTTCTTAATTTCTTTTCAGGACTTCTACCAGCTTTTCTTCTTTTGTTTCACCTAACAAGTTACTAATTATAACTGGTTTAAGATTACCTTCCTTCAAAAAGATGTAAAATTAGGTTGGAAGGTAGCACTTTAAGTTTAGGCCTCTAGATTTCTTCAACAGGAGCTTCTTGGATTTCTTCAATTTTTGTTGATTCAGGGGAAGTTTCTTTCCCTCGTTCAAGTTCTTCTAAGCACTTGTCTATCTATCTGTCTCTCCTCTTTCCCATTCAAACATTCAACAGAGTCAATTAATAACTTATTTAGAGGGTCAGAAATAGACATACCTTTGTATATGGAGAGGAAAACTTCATCAAGGGCATCCACTCTAAAATAGTCTTGTTTTGAGTTTGGATGTTTTTGAAGACGTCAAAGTTTACCTCTTCATCATGCACTCTAACTGCAAGCTTTCCATTATTTACATCAATTAATACTCTAGCAGTCTTCATGAATGGTCTTCCAAGAATCAGGGGGACTTTAGTATCCTCCTTCATGTCTAAAACCATAAAATTAACGGGGAAGTAGAACTTGTCAACCTTTACAAGTTCATCTTTCACAATTCCATAGGGTGTCTTGATTGATCGATCAGTTAGTTGCAGAGTCATTTTTGTCCTTTGTGGATCAAGGTCACCTATGCGCTTCATCACACTTAGGGGCATTAGATTAATGCTAGCCCCTAGGTCTAATAAGGTTTTCCCAATGTTTACACCTCTAATTGAGACGGAAATGGTGAAACTTCCTGGGTCTTTTGACTTTTCCGGCATGTTGTATTGAAAATAGCACTGCAACCTGCTTCAAGTTCAATAATCTTTTCATTGTACCTCCTTTTCTTAGTAAGCAGTTCTTTCATAAACTTGGCATAAGTTGGTATTTGTTCCAATGCCTCAGAAAATGGAATGTTTATGTATAACTGCTTAAAAATTTCAAGGAATCTTTTATATTCTCTTTTCTTATCCTTTCTTGATGGTGCATGAGAATAAGGTAGATCCTTGACAGGAGGTGTCTAACCCAAATACTGATTTTTTTGTTTTTCTTTTTCTTTTTCATCATCTTTTATTTCATTTTTTTCTTTTTCTTCACTTTCTTTTTCTTCACTCTCTTTCTCTTTCTTTTCTTCTTTTTCTTGGTTTTCCTCTTCTTTTTCTTTTTCTTCTTTATTTTTTTCACTTTCATTACAATCATTTCCTATAACTTTACCACTTCTTGTAAAAATAGCCTTACATTGTTCTCTTAGGTTTTGAGTGTTTGTAGAAAAACCAAAACTTTCCATGTCGGCTACTTCCTTTGCTAGCTATCCCAATTGTACATCTGACGCTTTACGTGCAGCTTTATTCGTTTGTCTATATTACAGCAATTGTTGGATAGATTCCTCTATCCTTGTTAGCCTAGATGTCTGATTAGATTGTGGTTGTTGTTTGAATTGATTGTTAGAAGGTCTGTTAGAAGGTTCAACATCTTGTTTCTAGCCAAAGTTCTGATTTTGCCATCCCTGTAGGTAATTGTTAGGAAAAAGATTACCAAGATTGAAAGGTAAATTACCTACAGGTATCCTTTGATAGAGCAGAAAATTGGCTTGCTTTTGTTCATTTCCATCAGGTGCTCAGTAACCATATGGTTGTTCACCATGCAATGCACACATTGTTTCAATTGAGTAGGGGGTGGTGATGACACATGAGCAATTTGTAATTTCTCTAGTTGTTTGCTCATTGCTTCTATTTGTTGTGTCAGCAACTTTTGCTTAGCTAAAACTGCATCATTTACCCCCAATTCAAGCATACCAAGCTTCCTAGATATATTACCTCTTTCATGCTTCGCTTGCCGATCACTTATGGATATGGACTCCATTATGGCAATTGCCTCTTCAACAGTCTTGTTCATTAATGAACCACCTACACATGCATCTAACATCATCTTGAACTGATGCAATAAACCATGATAAACGATTCTTACCTTTCTAGCATCTTCCAAGTTATGATTTGGACATTTTCTAAGAAGCGCTTTGAATCGTTCCCATGCTTCACCAAGTGACTCATCATGATTTTGTCAAAAAGAATGAATGGTTGTCATTACTTCAAAATATTTAGAAGGTTAATAAAACCTTTCCAAAAATTTTCTTTCAACATCAGACCAGTTTGCAAAACTACCTGGTGAACAAGATTTAAACCATTCTTTTGCTTTCCCAATCAAAGAAAAAGGAAATAATCTCATGTAAACAAATTCTTCTTGATTGGGTTCAAAACCAATTGTACTGCATAATTCATAAAAAATAGTTAAATGTTTATATGGTTCTTCATGATTTAGGCCAGCAAATTGATTATTTTGAATTATATTTAATTTAGCAGGTTTAATTTCCACCACTGCGACAGGTCCTTGAAACATTCCTGATATACGGGGTGTCCATTAATAGCAGCAAACTGTCCCAATGTTCTTCTTTGTTCAGTAGCCATATTAGAATTTTTAGAATTTTGAAAAGAAGATGAAGTTAAAGAAGAAGAAGTTTATGTTTTAGATTTTAAAGATTTGAGTTTTTTTACAAAGTTTTCAATCTCCGGGTCAAAGAAGATTTTCCCTGCAAAAGATCGAGTTTGCATACACAAACTAAATAAAGAAAGTTAGTGTAACAAGAGTAGTTAAAGAAAAAGTGAAACAAATATATGTATAAGTAATGTAAAATTGAAAATTTTTCTAAGGTAAAAAGTAAGAAAATTTTTACCACAGTAATTAAAAATTTACTGTTTTATTGAAATCAATTTAATCCCCGGCGACGGTGCCAGAAACCTTGTTGGTCCCAGAAAACATGTTGGGCGGATCGTTGGATCCTTTTATTGGCAAACGCACCAATTTATCATTCCAGTTTTTGAATAAGATATCGTTCCCACAAGGATTAAATGCTTTCAGTAATCACAGTAATTCTTATTTATTATGGTAAAAGTGTCAAAACTTATTAACAAAAGAAGGATTTATACACAATTTATACAATATTCACAGATTTAGAGATTGATTTGTTCATTGGATAAAAGATTATAAAACTATCTAGAAAATAACTTTGAGTAGCAATTCAGAATTGATCCAATGCTTGAGAATAAAACACAGATGAACAACTATGTTGGAATTAGGATCCCCACACTAAAACATAATGAAATAATTATGGACATGCATATTTAATCATCAAGTTCATGTTATTGCAGCTTAAAATCATTATACCCGATCCCTCGTGATATAAATTCTAACTAGTTATCGTAAAATCTGATCCCTCAAATGCTTTCTCAGTAAAAATTTGCTTTAAGTTCTAGCCTTAACACAACAATAATTACCAACTCTATCCTAGTAATTGATATATTAAGGGTATTTTAACTTTTACTTTTGTTAAAAAAGGTTTTAACACGCATGAAAATCATTCTCCTGTTTGAAGTTCATACTAATAAAAGATTGAAATACTAACATGGTACTTGAATCATAAACATGCAGAGGTCATAATCACAACATCATATTTATAGATAGGTTCACCAATTCCAATATAAACAGATTAGTTACACATGGAGAAAGTAGAAACACAACTTATAGTTGATGACATCATAAACACTTGGCAATACTTCACGATACGAAAAGAAAACGATACAATACTACAATCTCAAGTATATAGAAACTATTCTAGAATACTAACTCAAAAAGGTACTCTGAATTTGAGTGAAAGAAGAGAAGATGTGAGAATGGGATTGCTTGAATGGATGGGAAATGACCCTATTTATAGGGCTAAGTAGAGGTCCTGACGCTACGCATGAGGTGGCACTACGCATTAGACCTCTGGCTCAGCCTCCATTAAGTTGCTTAATTTCTGGCCATGATTAGCAATTTTTAATTGTTAACAATCTAAAGACATGCTGGAACGTTGTCCCCCACTCGAATTTGGCCAAATGCTAATATTGGATTGGCCACTTTGCATATAAAATTCTCCTAATTCTGAGTGCAATGCCACCTGACAGTGGAGTCCATGAAGCTTCTGACGCTAAGCGTGGACCTGACGCATAGCGTTAACATCAAAACCCTGACGCTACGCGTGGGGTTGATGCTACGCGTTAGCCCTACTGATTTGAATGAATTTTCTCCTTAAATCCTTAGTTTTTCAGTGCAAAACTAGAGAAAATGGATCATGGCAGTTCAAATTCAATAGTTTCCATTTATTACAATTAAAAGCTAAATTTATTACAATTTAAACTAATTTTTATTATTTTTAACACACTTTTTATTAAGAAAATAACAGTAAGTTTGAGAACTAACAGGCTTGTATTGGGCCAGTTCTCTTAGGCTTTTAGCATTGGGCCTTTGGAAATAATCCAAGGCCCGTAATCTAGCTTAGTGACTGAAAATTTCAAGGAAGATTTAAATAGTTCTCTTGCTTGTATTTCATTCATAAGTTGAATTTTAAGAAAGTTTAGTGAGATAATCTCTTACTTCTCTTTAGAAAAGTAGAGTCATAGCTCCTTCTCTATGTTCTTATCCTTTGGCTTCCTCTCAAAGGTGGTGGACCTCCTTCTCCTTATCTCTCTATCCCTAGAGAGTGGTGGCAACATCTAACCATCTCTTACCTTCTATTTCTTCTATTTCTAAGCTTAGATCTAGGTTCCTAAGCCTCTAAACTTCCATTTCCTCTTCCTTTAGCTCATCACTTTCATATTTTTCATCCTTAGTTCAAGTTGGTTTTCAAGTATTTGGAGAGTCCTAAGGTGAATTTGAAGAAGAGTAAGAGGTAGATCCAAGGTATCCTTAGGAATTCCTACAATAGGAATGGTTGGTTGGCTTCTTGTCTTATGGTCGTAAAGGTGATTCTTTGCTTGCAAAATTACTTGTTATTAAGCTTGGTTTGTAGCTAGCTCAAAAGAAAGGTGTCACATTAATTATTGTTGAATCTAATTCTTGGGATGTTTTACGATTGATTTTTTATGGTGCTAGTTGTTAAAGGCATCTTAGTGACATTATTTGGCATATTCGGTTACATAGGACAAGTTTTCCCCTTGCTAATTTTTGTCATATTTTTAGGGAGATGAACAAAGTAGCTAATACTTTATCTAGGATAGTCATGTCTTATGATTCTAATTTTAGTTTGTTAATTGGGAAGGACCATATCGGGTCCATGATGTAACAACTGAAGAGGCCTACTTACTGGAAACCTTACAGGGTGAGATATTCAAAAACAAGTGGAATGTCAAAATTTTAAGAATGTATTTCAAGTAACATGTAGCATAAGTCATGCACTTTTTTTTCCTACCTAGGTTTTTTCCCCTACAGGGTTTTGCCTAGGAGGTTTTTAATGAGGCATGCAGTCAAAATGCTTTTGTAAAATAAATCACTTTCAAAGAGAGCGATCCTTGTTATATTTATTACCAAATTAACCCAGAGTAGCTAAAAAGCCCAAAAAACGGTTACTAGTAAAAATATCAGAGTGGCTAAAAAGCCCCAAGAGCGGTTACTAGTAAATTAAAACCTGAGAGCGACTGAAAGAGCCCCGGGAGCGGTTAAGAAACAAAAAAATAAATCAAAACCCAGAGCAATTAAAGAAACCCCAAAGAGGTTAAGTCAATTAAACCCCAAAGCGATGTAAAACCCCGAAGTGGTTAAAAGAATATCTTTAATTACAGAACGGTTTCTGAAAATCACAATTATACGTAAGTTATGATGAAATCCGTATTTATTCGATCCAACAATGAAATAATCACAATTCTAAAATAAAAATATGGTATGGATAACTTAGAGAAATATTACCTCGGATAAACTATCATTCTATGACCGGTGTTATTGCGTTACAAAATTAATCAAAAAAGACTGGATAATTGGTAAACACTAATCTGTTGTTCGTATAAAAGCTGATGTAGAATATAATATGATGCAAAATATATAACCCCATTCATAAAAAAAATAGTAACAAGTGTTGTGGGCCAAGCCCCATAGTACAAAAAGATAAGGGCATAAGTGGCCAAAAAATATTTCAGATAAGGAGCTCATCCCTTCTACAAAGCCAGGAAGAAAAATAAGTTAAGGGTCCACCACATCACCATCTCTATTGTCGGCGTCCCTATCTGTATTTTCATCATCACCACCTTCATTGTCAGCCCCATTATCAGCATCTCAGGGGGGTGTCATCTTCATCTTCAACGAGAGGGGTGTATTCAAAGGGCACATCGAAGGGTTCATAGGCTTCGCCATCAACCAAGGTAACCAACTTTCCAGCCCTAAACTTGTTACAAATTCCAATTCCATTTAAGTTGAGAGTGGTACCATGGTTGTGGTGGACAACTTGCAAAACCGCATGACCAAAGGCATCTAAAGCGGCATGGGCAAATAGTTGTATATCATGTTGATATTTAGCCTGTTCATCCTTGACAACAATGGAAAGGCCTTTATTGTCATTCTGGAGTCTAAAAACCTATTTCTTCAGGTCGGCCACCTCTTGGAGAAGTTTTTAATTCTCTCTCTTTAGCTTCCCTTCTGCTTTCTACAAGGCCTCGTTACTCTCATTAAGATTTTAGAGGCGTTGGTGGACCCAGCCTTGGTTACAAAGCAGACGGGCATTCTTTTCTATTAAACACTTAATCTCTCTGAATAGGCCCTATGAGACGATAGAGTGGAGGACAGAGAGGCTCTTTAGATGGGACCATATCACCGAATTCAATGCGTAGGTCAAGTCATTCGAGTTCAACACCTCCCAAAGACGGTAAGGGAGAACAAACCCAGTTGATGGAGGATAAACTCTCTCAACTAGGTCATCAAAACCTTCATGCCCGGTGTCATAGACCAGGGTTTCCTGTGGTTTGGAACCCTCAACAATGAGTCCTTTCCCCTTGCCGGGATCCCCATTTTGCCTCTTAGCAATTCTTTGTCTTTTTCTCTGACCCTCAGCATGTTTCTTCTTTTTGTTGTTTAGGTCAGGAGGAGTTGAAGTTGTCCCTTGGGGAAGGGAAATATGTTTAGATTTTCTCTGACCCTCTAGAGGCATCAGTGTTTATACCGGCTAGGACGTTCCAAATTTGGTCAAGAGCATTCCCGCCTATGTTTCCTGAAAAAATAAACAAGTAAAAGGTTGGAATATGTATTACAAAAACCAGAGTAAAAATAGTACTTGGAAAAGAATATACCCAAACAGGCGGGGTATTCCCTCCTTGTTTCATGAGTGCCCAGGAGAGAGCGACACTTTAGGGGAACACCCCAGGAGATCTCATGAAGGGTGTCCACGATAGACTGGAGCCCTCACTTAATTGGCGTTCTTTGATAACATATACTGAGCTCGCCATCAGGAAGTGTTGGTGTGTCCAGCTAGTGTGAATCAAAAACTGGCCTTCCTCATCCTTCTAGAAGGGGGGATCGGTCTCTTTGGCAAAAACTTTAAAAAATGAATGTTTAAAGAAGGCACCCGTCATCTTCGTGAATTCTACATAGGCTTTGAAGTTGACGATGTCGGTCTAATATTGAAGGTTAACAAAACCCATACCGCCGTCAGAGTTACTGCACTACATCACACAAGCGTAATGGAAGAAAATGGCTATGTTTGGAGTAAAGCCGAGGTGTTTAGCGAGCACCTCTAAAGAAAGAATAAGGCCCCATCCGTTGGGGTGGAGCTGGTTGGGGGCAATATCCAAAAAATTTATCACCCTTATCTCGAACTTGGTAAAAGGGAGCTGGACTCCCACCTTAGTCAAAAGAATTTCATGAATAAAGAAATAACGTTCCCTAGGGATGTGGCAAACACGATTGTCGAACTTCAGCGCGATCAAGTCAAAATTGTCCTTATATTTTTTAGTGCCAAAAGCGACCAGCTTCAAGTTCCACATCGTCTTCTACTTTGGAGTGGCGACTAGGGATTTCAAGGATCTCTCTATGAACCTAAAAGTAAGGGTCTTGGGCCTTGAGGGCCATCCAATTGAGTCTATTAGCTAACATATTAGTATCCTCAGGATCGGTCCCCATTGCGGAAGTTCCAACAGCCATAGCAATTATGTGTTCTAAAAATGGAACAATAACATAAAAGTCAGTATCTTCCGCATAGTAATGGACTACGTTGGAGTCAATATCTCAGTTTGGAGATAAGGTCGGAAATGGTAACCGAGGTATAGTTAGAATGAAGGATGAGGATGATTCTGGGTTGGGAGGAAAGTTTTTAACTTCATTGGCCAAGTTAGGATCTCTAAGTGTGTCATCCTAAAACCCTGTCATAACCCACCTACGAATATTCTCTTGAGAGACCCGTGGTCTTAACCGGGGTTCCTTAAGTGGCCATGATGGTGGGTTAAAGTAGATTTCTATGGAATCATCCTTTTCCTGGCCGCACTCAGCAGTTAAGTTTTACATTGTAAAAAGAATGAAAAGAAAAAGAAAAGGCCAAGGTGGAAGAAAAGGCTACCTGGGTAGACAAGTCTCATAGTTTTCCTGGTGTGGGCCAAGACGAAGTGTCGAGTAAGCAAGATATCGGAGCAGTAGAGTTTCAGGGAGTATAAGCAAGAGCAGAGAAATAGCTGCCACCACCTTTCCTTCTATAGGCTTCGAAGACGCTATGGGTCGAAGGCCAACCGTCACAACCCATGGACGAAGTGAAGATGAAATGACGCAGCCCATAAGGCGAGTGTCATTTCAACTCTTAAACGGTCTAACTATTCTGACAGGATGGCACATCAGATGAACACACCAATAGTAGCGTGCCACGTAAGATTTTTGAGGAATGCCAAATAACGCCCATAGATGAAGTCCTATACAATGCTTAATTAACCTTAATTAACAATTAAAGTCTTGATTAAGAACATAAGACGTCAGACAAAATTCCACACTACGCTTGAGAAAGTGCAAAAATTAAAAAGCTAAGTATCTAAGGCGAAAATAGCTCATTACCACAACGTCATCACGATAACAAACTAGGGGAAAATGATCTGGTGTCAACATCGGCCCTTACGAGTAGGTTACACTAGATCGCATTAAAAAGAATAAGTTTAAGGAAATAAGGGTCGGAGTGTCCAGAAACCGGAGCGTCCATAAAATCCAGTACGGATTTGTAGGCCCAACCCCAGTCAAGAAAGCTGACATTGAGCCAGGGTCAAATACAAGTGGCCAACTTGCTTTTGACCTAAGCTTGCAGCTCTAACAGGGGTCAAATTTTAAGTTGTACCTAAGAGGTTCTATAAATAAGAAGTATTTATTAATGCGCATATAGTTCATTTTCTTCACTTATTAATTACACTCTGAATATCATTATTGCTCATTGTGCCCATTGCTGACTTAAACATCAGAGCCCCTTTTGTAGGTACAACCCTAGTGCACCCAACGCAATTCGGATCGGACAAGGACAAGCAGAATTTAAAGGACATAGTGATCCCTACTGGACTTGTGTTTTATAATATCAAACTCCCAATAAGACAATCTAATATTTAGTGAAGAGTGAGGTTTTGACACCGGTTGTGAAAGGATCACTTTACCCCCGCACACTAGACAGAACAATCGTTATCATATACCAGCTCATATACCCGAGCATCTCTGCCTTTTCATAGAATCAACACAGCACCAGCCAAAGCTCAATCAACCAATATAGACAAGTCATACCATCGGTTGTAGCCTCATACACAAGCAATTATCACCACATATCAAGCCCTTACGAGTTCATCACCTAGAGGTTTTCCCGAAAGTTACAACCTATCTGAGTTCCTTCAAACAACTTTGCATCAATATGTTCTTCTTCCAAAACTTCAGACACTCAATAATCAATACAATCTAACTAAGGCATTTCACCAATCTATATTTAGTTTAGAGTAGGGGTAAACTCCACCTACTTAGTGACATCATCAATCTTTCCTGAAATCACAAACTCTTTTCTTTGGTGAAACAAATAGACTTCATCAAATATAATATCTCTACTACTAATAATATTTTTTTAGATGGTGACCAAATTCTATACCCTTTCACCCCATCTCCATAACCCATAAAAATGCTTTCTTAGACCTAGGTTCTAACTTACCCTCAGTAACATGATAATAAGTTAGACAGTCAACAACTCTAAGAAAAGAATAATCAGTAGGTTTAGACAACCAAACCTCAATGAGAGTTTTGAGTTATATGGCAGTAGAAGAAAAATGATTTATAAGATAGTATGTTATATTGTTACCTTAACCCAAAAACTTCTATTCAAACCAACATTGGAAAGTATACAGTGAGCTCTTTCTAATAATGTTTATTTAAACACTCAACAACATCATTTTATTATGAAGTATTTCTAATGGTGTATTGCCTAGCTATGCCTTCTTCCCTACAAAAATCATTGATTTCTACAGAACAAACTTCTAAACCTTATCAATTCAGAGACATTTTACCTTTCTCCATATTTGATTTTCTACAAGGATCTCCCATTGTTTGAAGAACTTAAAGGCCCCATTCTCATGCTTCATCATGAATACCCAATACATCCTTAAATAATAATCTATTATAGAGAGAAAATATCTAGCTTCTCTAAGATGCGGAACACGTAAGGCCCCTAACAATCTGAATGGATATAATTGCCTTCATTATGTACAAAGTCTTTTGAAAAGTTATTCTATGTTGCTCCCTAAAAATACAATGCTTATAAAATTGAAGTTCCTTCATCTTATGATCTCTAAAAAGATGTTGCCCACTCAAAATCATCATACCTTTCTCACTTATGTGACCAAGACACATATGCCACAGGCATGTGTAAGCTGGACCACTTGTCTGAGTTGGACCATGTGTCTGAACTTGACCACGTGTTTGAACTGGACCATGATTTTTAGCTTGAGAAACTAATGAAACGCAACTTAAGATAGTAGTACCTTGAAGGATATACAAGTTCTCAATTCTACTTCTCCTCATAACCACATAAGAACCTTTTCTGATTTCCATTACTCCACTAGCACTACACTTGAACCCTTAGGAAACTAAGACACTTAAAGATATCAAATTCTTCTTCAAATCTGAAACATGAGAAACTTTGGTTGAGTGTCCTAATAACTCCATCATGCATTTTGATTTGAACTAACCTAATACCAATTGTCTGACATTGGCATTATTGCCCACAAGACCTTTCCTCCAAACTTCTTTTCATATGAACTACATCAACTTCTATGTGGACACATATGATAAGAACAACCAAAATCAAGTACCCGCCAATCTTTACAATGTTGATGGTTATTAACAATAGAGAGTACCAATTTACTTTCAGACGATGACCCTTCTCGTGTAGTTGCAGCCATTGGTTTCATTTTTTTTATCTTGGGACAGTTTTTCTTCCAATGCTCTGGTTCCTTGCAATAATTACAAATGTCCTTTGAATATGCCTTGTTCTTTCCTCCTTGATGACATTTGTAGGTTTGAATGATAAAGGTGTCCAAACTCTTTGCTCATTCAATAGAGCACACATCTTAATACACCAAAGATTAAAAATATTTTTTCCATTGAACTTTTCAATCTTGATGTTGTTTGTTATCTTTTTGGATTGACCCACATACAAGTCCCCAAATATTGATACCAATTTGTTGGGTAAAATAATGAGAGAATTAAATTCCTACAATAAATATAACAAAAACTAACAACCAGAAAAGAGAAGTAAAACCAAAAAATGTAAATACAAGAAAAAACAAAAGAGAAGAGACAAAGTGAGAAGAGATACAACAAAATTAATATGGTTCACTAAATCAACAGTAAGCAACAAACTCCATTAAGATAATAAAAACCGATACAAAGGGTTTACAACTTCTAGGTTTGAATAACAAATCCAAGATCTTACTCACCTAACTTTAGATAGTCTAACAGTGCACTTTAAACACCCTACTTCAGACTTCAGATACCTTTGCAAAGCTTTCTCACACAACTCTACATAAAAACTCTACACACTCTTTCTTCTACTTATTCAATTTTACAGCTATACACACTTCTCAAATATTTTAGTACACGCTACTCTAAATCTGCTAAAAGATTACACCAAGGAGAGCTATGATGACTCGTATTTATAAAGTCTCTGAAAAGCAAAAAGCTAACTTTAAAACAAAAAAATGTTACACTCTAAACAGAATCTATGACATATTATACAAAGAGGTTCAAGACATTTCATCTATATTTTATTTTATCATTAATTATTATTATTTATGAATTCTTTTTTAATTTACATCAACATAAATATAATTGATAGAATAAGGATTTATTCTTACCCAATTCTAACTTATTAATTTATCCTATGGTATCTAGTTCATTAAATAGCCTTCATAGAAAGAAAAATAAAAACTACAAACAAATAAGTGAGTTTGAATGATTTCTGGTCAAATTTTCTTTTCCTTTCACGTCAGCAACTTTGAATGATAACATGTGTTTTCTTTCAAATATTTTGTCGAAAGTTCAAAAAGTTCAGAATAGGAATACCTAAAAGCTATCGGGTGAGTTGTTTATTTTTAGATAAGCACAAATAATATCTTTCTGTCTAACTCTGGAAATTTAATATTCTTTTGAAGGATAGTGATGAGAGAAACAGAACTGTTAGTATTTAATTATAAAAAAAATTATTTAATAATTAATATTAATTATATACCATGTTTGATTTGATCGATAAATTAAAAAACTATATCTAGATGAGAAACTCGAATTAGGAACAAACCGACGATTATATATATAACTTGGAAGAATTTGAATATGAACCTGGATCATCATGTTTAATTATCTAACCGTGCAAATTATATGGAACTTTGTCGGTAACTATTGATGTTTTTTGTTGACTTGTTAGGCAAAAGATTTTTGCTTTTCTTTTTCTTTTAATAATAGGTTGTCTATGATTTTTGTATATTCCCTTTTTCTTAAGTCGTAGAGTAGAATAGAATAGAATTGGGATGGTGAAGTTTGACAAAAATAATGGATTGGCACAATGTTCTTTTGCAAAGACTTGTAAGTCTTGGTGGGCACAGGTCTTTATTGAGGTTATGAAAAAGACTTTTATACGTTGAAATTTATTCCTCGCAATTTCTGTATAAGATTTAATTATGTTAAAATCTGAAGTTAATTTTAATTAGAATGTGAATTTAAATAGGTTTGATAGAATCTCTCTAAAAGTTGTTTGAATATTTAGAAACTTTTGATTTATAACTAATTTGTCATTTGATCACTTTTAACCAAAATAATTGTGTTTTAATTTTTTTAACATGATTTAGGTTAGTATATTATAGCATTTCCCAAGCTATTTTTAGTTCCTTTTCTATTACATCAAAGAATTATCTACTTATATCTTTGACACACGATTGTACAATATTGTTTTATAGGCTATATTCACATATTCTTCGCGCATATTTTCTACATTTGCGACCTTCTTGCTCACATTACAATTTGCGCATCTTTAACATCTTCTCATTTCTCCGTGCCTTAGTTTTCTCTTACTACAATCTTATGGACTTGTATTATTTGTTTTATTTTAGACTTAAAATTTTGCAATTATCTAATTATCTACTATTTTATTCACAATGTTGAAATATTGTATGATCGATTTAATGTTTTATAATTCTGTTAGTACCCTTTAACTGCTATTAAAGCTTTAATCCAAACTTGGTTCATTCAGAAGAAAAAGAAAACTACTTTTGTTTATGCGTCCTTTGGTTCTTTGGCCAATTCTTTCGTGATAGCATTTTCTCCTTCCACTATTGCCCTATCTCCTAATTAAACCACTTGGTCCTCTTGATTCCATTCAAAGAGACAATATATAGCCCTGCACTTCGATTGGTCAATGAATGTGTTCATCAATCCTTTACTTTTAGGTTCAGTTGATTAAGTAACTTTCATAGATAGGCAACCATTACATCACTTGTTGTGGAGAGGTACTCACATCATGAGAAAATTAATTTTAGAGAAAGAGAACCAAGTCACTACATTGCCAATAATATATATTTGAAAATTATAAATAAATTATTTGTTATCCTTCTCCTCAAACACTAAAAAAAAACTTTTTTAATATGTGTTGTGTGTAGTGATAGAGACGTATTATATAGAAGCATCACAATTCAAATTTGGCCTCTTCAGTTCACAGCAAGTACAACTACATTCAAACATATGGAGTACATGAAAAAACATTGTATTCAGCTCTTGTCTCTTTAGCACTTTTTGATTTGTTTGGTTAAATGTGAAAAGTGTAAAAAAACGAACTACATATTAATTTAAAAAATTCACGGTTTGATTTAGTTAAATTGATTAAAATTATGCAAACCAAATCAAACCACTACTATTTAGGTTAATTTAGTTATGTAGTTTTTTTAAAATGAACCTATATATTATAAATGGAGTAAAAGATATTTTCTTATACTTCGTACAAAACAAATTTATATCACATAAGTATAAGTACTCAAGTATTTTTACTAATCTTCACAAAATCAAATGCCAAAATGAACTATGACTCTCTAAATCTCAATCAATATGCTACAACACATGTTTAAATTACTGTCAAATCAAGACCTGCATAATCTTACAACAGCCGATTAGTAAAATACCTGAAAATTACATGGTTACTTTAAAATAACACTTCTATAAAATTGCACTAACAAATCTACTAAAATCACAGTTAAATAAAACTACAGTGACAAATAAAAGAGATATAATAAAAGTAGTAATAATAGAAGACAATGAAGCTTATACAATTAGCTACCGATGTATAGTTCATTTAATTGGCGAGTCATTTTTTTTCATGAATAAAATTATACTAGGTACATAAAAAAAGTAATTAAGTATATAAATTTCAGTTTGATTTGGTTTCATATAAGGGAATCGTAGGTTGAATCAAACCACATAAAAATGATAGATTTATTATTTTCTGATTTTTGTGGTCGGTAATTGTTGTATTTTTAATTTGTTTAATTTTGTTTTATAGTTGATTGCGATCCGGTTCAATTCCTAAGTACTCCTAATGATGAGTCAATATTAACCATTATCTAGAATTGTTTGATGTAAGACATGTAGTACATCCCCTATTTTCAACTTTAAAACAAAATGGCAAAAGATGATATTCTATCACCACTTGATGGCAATCCACTTTTATTATTGGCTCATGGTTTATTTCGTTAAATTTGTATAACCCCATTAATAGTGTAACCTGTAACATCCTGATTTTGAATTAATTACCGAGTAAGGTTAGTTGCTGATTAATGGTTGATTTAGATTAATTGCTGATTGGTTAGAGGTGGCTGAATAATAATAATAAGTGACCAGATGAAATTACGCATGTGCCCTCTTGGTGGTATAATGGGCTTCGGTTCTCTCTCTCCCTCATTATTCACGCTGATTGGAGAAAAGACTTTGAGAGTGAGCACTTCCTTCCTTCGTGCATGCAACCAGCTTTCTTCATCGGCTGTTTCTTCGTCTCCTTCTTCTCCTTCTTCTTCTTCTTCCATTCGAAGACGGTCAGAGTCTTGATTGGGAAGTCTGCAGCGTGGGGGTGCCTCAGAGTTGTGGAAATGGTCCACTGTTGTTGAGGCGGAGCTGCTCATGAGGGAGAAAACAGCGATGGGTGCCTGGAAGCATGGAAGTACTCCATTGTTGGTGAGGATTGGTCTGTTCGAGTGTGGGAACAGCATTTGGAATCCTCCACTGGACCGAGTGAGTGGACAGCGTTGTGCCTTGGAGGCTGAGCTGCTCGAGAGTGTGAGACAACTTTTGATTCCTCCAAAGCTGTGCAGAGTACAACGACTGGGTCGTTCGGTGAAGAAGGGTGACTGAAGGATTGATCGGGAGCAACCGATCGGAGTTGAGAGCTCGAGGAGCTTCTGGAATCTTCATTCCAGGTAGGGGGATGATTTACATCTCAAATGCATAGTTTATGGATCGGTTCCGGGTGAAACTACTTCATTGTGTTATGTTATACTTGCAATGTGTTGATTGTTGTAGTCGATTGAGTGATAGCCCGGATGTATGATAATTATGAATTGTGTGGTGCATGTTGATTTCCGTCCATGAGATGTATGTTGATAATCATGATGATGCTGAGTGAATACATGAGATGCATATAAATATTACTGTGAGTGTGATTGCCGAGTGCATTATACTGTGAGGCAGTGGATGAACCTCCGTTTGTTGTTTTATATTAAATTGCATGAGATGCAAGCTGAGTTTATTGAGAATACCAATTGCATGAGATGCATATCAAATTTATTGAGAATGCTGAGTGTATATGTGTGTGAAGTATGTTGATTCCCGTTGGGATTTTATGTTGAAATGCATGTGCTGTGACAATGTTATGCCGATTCCTGTTTATGATTTATAATGATAAAATGCATGGGTTGCACTATTGAAAATGATGAGAGCATTAGCGTGAGACGCTCAATTAATGAATCGGTAATTATATGCATGAGATGCTATCAAAGACCTTGAGTGGGACTCAAGGCAAGCCGACTGAGTGGGACTCAAGGCAAGCCGACTGAGTGGGACTCAGGGCTACCCGTAACACTACCGTTGATGCTGAGAGTGTTTGTGTTACATGTAAGGGCAAACGATTTGGTACCAGTAAAACGGATGGATCAGCTGAGAGCTGAATGAAAGGCTGAGAGCCAACGTTACAACGTTAAAACTAATAATAACCGATCGGATCTGACTGAAATGATGTGTGCACACTTATGATTATTGTTGAGCTCAATGTGATTTATATGTATATGAATGTATGTTATTGAGAATAATATGATTGATATAGCCAATGAATAAATTGAGTGAATTCCAACTAGGTGAATATATATATGTTGCTACTGTTGCCGAGTGTAAGGTGATGTTATGGTTGTGAGTATATGTGATGGCGAATGATGTGAAATTACTTAGCCCTGATTGAATTGCATGAATTCCGAGTGGATGATGTTGTGAGAGTATTCATCTTAAATGGCAGTGTGTATGTTATTGATTGTTGACATATGATATTGTATGGTTGAGAATATAAGGATTAATCCGAGTCAATAACTGTCATTTAATATGTAAAAGCTCACCCCTACTGTGGCTATATTTTCAGTATATGCAGGTCGGAATGGTGAATGACGAGAAGGCCTTAAACCCGAGTGATGGGTATCTATGCTGTTGTAGTGTACATAGTGTACAAATTGTATATAGTCGATATAGCCTTGGCCGGCTCTCATGTAATCCGTTGTCTAAACGTATTTCTTTATATGGGTTGACTATCAGAGTTGTGAGCAAGTATGCATATATATATATATATATAAATATAATTTACGTTGATATGTTGTTACTTGTATCGACTGAGAAGTGTTGTTGAATAAATAATGCTGAGTCAATAAATTCCGAGTGGAATATAGTCAGGAGAGCTGTTCCGAGTGAGGCTTTGGCGAGTGAGCCTTTTCCGAGTGATGTAGGCTTGAACTGATTCCGACAGGTATGTGTTCGAAATGACTTCTTCCGAGGGAAGAATAGTCATGATGCCGAGTGAGAATTAACCGATTGGGAATTCTTCCGAGGGAAGGACGGTCAAGATGGTTCTGAGTGAAACCTATCTTAGAAGCTTATTCCGAGGGGATAAGGTTCAGCTATTACCAAGCAGAAATTAACTTGGTGAAGTCTTCCGAGTGAAGAGAAGCTAGAGTATTTCTGAGTGGATGAGGTTATAGAATCTTTAAGTGAGACTTTGACCTAGTAAGGTGTCCTCTGAGTGAATTGTGATTGAAATACACCGAGTGGTATTGGACTGGGGAAAATACTTCCGTGTGAGGGAAAGCTTATAGATTTCGAGTGGAATAACCGAGGAAATCATTTCCCGTGTGGAGATTAAGATGATTCTGGATGAAGCATGTCTGTGACCTTCTTGAATAAGAATAAGGATCTGCCTAAGAGTTTATCGGGTGAAGCAAGACCCGAAGGGGACCGTTCCCGAGTGAACGTGGTCCCGATCCTGAGTGACGGAATTCCCGAGTGAATGGACTCGCTTCAGCAAATAAGGAACTGCTCCAGCGAGTAGATGCTCGCTTAAGCGACTTCTGCTGCCTTACGTTAAACCGAAGCTGGGTCTTGCCAGCGAGTGGCATTCTGACCCGGTCTTCTCTTTCTCTGATCGGTTTTCTGCTTCCCCTCGCCTTCAGTTGTTTTATTTTATCCCGACTCCTATTCTGAATTTTGGAAAAATTTTCCCCTGTCTCGAGTTTTGTTTTATTTAAGTCGGGATGTTTCATTTTGGTATCAAAGCGGACTTAAAAGGTCCAAGGCCAAGGTATGCTTGCTGTGAGTAAGTGGTTGTGTGTAATATGACCGGTTGTCATAATTGCTTATGATATTCTATTGAATTTGATACATGTTCAGACATGATTGGTGGGCTACATGCCTACGAGCTGTTGTGTGAGGACAATGGTGAAAGGTGCTACTGTCGAAATGTTGATTTGGGGGTAGAGATTGTTACTACCCTGGTCCGATTATTTATGAAATGCTTAGAGGTTTTTCTAAGCCTAGGTTGATTAGAAAGAGATAAAGCGAGGGATGTTGAGACCTTCATATGTATTGAAACTGAATTAGTTGGTTCGGTCTCTTGTGTAACCCATGCTAGTGGTTCATAGCCGAGGCATGCCTGTTGAACAAATGGAACTCATATGTTTGAATTGATTAAATGAATGATAATGAAGGAATCCCCTAGTGTGGTGTTTTCAAATTCGAATGATCGGTTGTGCTAATTATAAGGGAGGAGTTTTATATCCTTTGGCACAAGAACCTATATGATATATGATTTGTTGTAGTTCCCTAGGTTGGGAATTTGAGTATGTGATAAGTGATTAAATGTGAAATCGGATACGTGTTAGATTGGAGTCGTGTCTCGATTTTGGTGGGTAAAAACCGAGTGAATGATCGAATTGATGTTAGGCCACTAGGCGTGGTGACCCCGTTGACTTGGCATGATCTTGTATGATCGGATGTTGTGGTAATGTTCCCCAACGGGCTCTAGGTAACCTTTAGACTTACTAAGCCTAGTGATTGATCGGATCTTGTGAATGGTCTAGGCTCGGTGATAATTGGATGTTGTGGGAGTGTCCCACGATGGGTACTAGGTAACCCCTGAGACTTCTAAGTCAGATGATCTGTTAAACCTCATGGAGTATTGAGCCCTAGTAAATTAATTGTATAATAAACCGTTGAGGCTTGAACCATCATAAGGTGAAATGCAAGTAATGAATGTGATACCGGATGGATAATGAATGGTAATGTCAAATTCCGGGTACGCTTTGGTATTGATTACTGTGATGATAGAAACAATATGACGAGTGATAAAATGAAGGATTATTAGACTGTGGGCCATGGTTTTATGATGAATAGGATCTAGAGAGGAGATAATTACTCGGTGATGGCTGGAAGCAATTGTTGTTATACCATCTTATGGTAATGGTAACTGATATTCGATGATTGTTATTACGTAATGTACCCTAGACGATGCATAATGACGAGATTGATGTAAGTGTATCGGTTATAAAATTACGTGAATTGCCACTAATTTTCATGTGGGTCTGTATTATTCGAGTAAGTGTGATAGATGTGAGAAATAAGAATATAATGTATTTTGTTCTGATATGACTCTGCACATCATAGGTATTGTGGCGGCGTACACTTTTGCAGTGGCCTTATGCATTTGTTGCAACCCCTATGGGAATGAGACGTCATCCTGTAGGTCGGATGCAGCGATTCATAGGTCGGGCAGGTGAGACTATAACTACTTATGGTGATGGTTTGAGTCTATCAGGCTACTCTGAATGAAGATGGGAGTTGTGTTGAAAGGGTAGTAAGTGATAGCGTGTCAAAATGGGGGTAAAAGATTTATTTTAACCCCTATGTGCTTACCTCCGAGAGAATCAGAGGTTGTTTTGGTAAAAGAATTAGCTATTAAAGTGATGTTAGATTGTCGGAATAGAAGGGTGATCCTTCTGGCAAGAGTGCTCGATGTTATTGGTCAAGAAGAGGGATGGTGGTATATGGTTATGTATTGATTGCCACCGATTGGATAAGCTAACCATAGGGAATAATACCCACTACCGAGGATTGATGATCTGGTTGATCAATTGTGGTGTGACTTTGGATCGGATGGGATCCAGTTTCTGGGACACGCTATGTCCAGAGATGGCGTTGCTGTCGGTCCATCTAAGGTGGAAGTAGTGATGACATGTGTGAGACCCAAGTCTATCACCGAAATTGGAAGTTTTATGGGTCGGCCGTTTATTGTCGAAGGTTTAGTGAAGGAATCATAACTTTGAACTGAGATAATGGATGAAGCGAGAATTCGCTCAGAGAAGATTAACGTATTCCCGAGTGTGAGGATGTGGAATATAAAATCTGAGTGAAGGAAAAGGAATATAATTCTGAGTAAAATCTTTCTGGGAGAAAGAACCGCTGAGTGAAGTGAAGTTATGATGTTCCGAGTGAAACATCACCAAGAGAGTCATTAATAAGTTAAGGAAACTGTGTCCGAATGTGACACTTGTTCGTAAGGTAAAATCCTAGTGAAAGTCTCTGGGTGAGACGTTTCTAAATGGGTTATTCCAAGAGTGGTACTGCCGAATAAGAATTTTTGAATAAAGACCGAGTATAGTACTTCCGAGTCGTGTGACCTTTCGGGTGAAGTGTCTCAGAGTGTGACACTTTCGAGTGGAATGGTACCGGGTGAGACGGTTCCAAGTGGAAAGGCGTCAAGGGAGAAATTTCTAAAGTCAGGGTGATATGCCACCGATTAATCTTTTTCTGGGAGAAAAGTACTTCTGGATGGAAAGTGGAACTTTGAATGGGTAAGTTTCCAAGTGAATGGCTCCCGAAGGGAGTAGATATCCGAGTTGCTGAGTTTGGACGGGTTTGTCTTCGAAGTGGACTTGGATTCCGAGTGAGTTTTTGTAAGTGGAAAGATTTCCGGAAGTGAATTGCCTTCAAACCCCGAATAATACTTTTGAATGAGAAGCTCCGAGTGACATTCTCAAGGAGTAGACATGGAATTAGCCGAAGGCATGGACAGAAATCTGAGATTTCAGGACCGAGTGTAGTGCCTGCAAGAGGTGAATCCAGGCAAACCGTGCTAACTGAAGCACATGGGAACTCTTTTGAGTGTTCGTCTCGGTATTTCCAAGATATATCATGGTTTGAAAAGGAAATTCTAGTGGTCGGATATTGAAGAGCCAAGGGCTTAATCCGAAATATATCGGACAATATTGAATATTGGGGAGAATCGGTAATGTTGCTTACCGACTGGATCTTCCCAGCTGGTTAATTAACATCCATAACGTGTCTCATGTGACACAATTTTGAGCCTATACTCTGTGTGAGTACTTGGTTGTGCCGAGGGACTCCTTTGAATTGGAGGATCCGATGATGGAAGTACACCGATCGACGTTGAGAATGTAAGGCCGAACGGCCAAGGAACCAGGAAGCGCCAATGGTTATAGTGAAGTGGCAGAAAATTAATGGGGTAGTCTATACGTGGGGAGTGAACCCCAAGTATGCTGGACCCTATGAAGTGCTGGAACGGGTCGGTCCTGCAGCCTGTCGGTTTGCATTGCCGACTCATCTAGCAAATTTACGCAGTGTATCTTATGTGATTCAATTGAGGGATATACTTACCTGACTCCAAATTATGAAATGCTTGATGATGGGGTTGAGATCAGGGAGGATCTGACTTAAGTGACTATGCCGACTGGAATTGTGGAGCGCTCGGTAAACCGCTTAAGAAGCAAAGCTATGCCGATTGGAATTGTGGAGCGGTCGGTGAATGCTAAAGGGCAAAGAGGTGCAATTGTTTAGAGTGGCATGGTAGCAATATTCCAAGTTGTTTTGTTGAGGCAAGTATATGTTTGAATTTCAAGGACAAAATTCTTTAAGAAGGGGAGAATTATAACATCCTGATTTTGAATTAATTACCAAGTAAGGTTAGTTGCTGATTAATGGTTGATTTAGATTAGTTGCTGATTGGTTAGAGGTGGCTGAATAATAATAATAAGTGGGCAGGTGAAATTACGCATGTGCCCTCTTGGTGGTATAATGGGCTTCGGTTCTCTCTCTCCCTCATTATTCACGCTGATTGGAGAAAAGACTTTGAGAGTGAACACTTCCTTCCTTCGTGCATGCAACCAGCTTTCTTCATCGACTGTTTCTTCGTCTTCTTCTTCCCCTTTCTTCTTCTTCTTCTTCCATTCGAAGACGATCAGAGTCTCGATTGGGAAGTCTGCAGCGTGGGGGTGCCTCAGAGTTGTGGAAATGGTCCACTGTCGTTGAGGCGGAGCTGCTCATGAGGGAGAAAACAGCGATGGGTGCCTGGAAGCATGGAAGTACTCCATTGTTGGTGAGGATTGGTCTGTTCGAGTGTGGGAACAACATTTGGAATCCTCCACTAGACCGAGTGAGTGGACAGCGTTGTGCCTTGGAGGCTGAGCTGCTCGAGAGTGTGAGACAGCTTTCGATTCCTCCAAAGTTGTGCAGAGTACAACGACTGGGTCGTTCGGTGAAGAAGGGTGACTGAAGGATTGATCGGGACCAACCGATCGGAGTTGAGAGCTCGAGGAGCTTTTGGAATCTTCATTCCAGGTAGGGGGGCTGATTTACATCTCAAATGCATAGTTTATGGACGGGTTCCGGGTGAAACTACTTCATTGTGTTATATTATACTTGCAATGTGTTGATTGTTGTAGTCGATTGAGTGATAGCCCGAATGTATGATAATTATGAATTGTGTGGTGCATGTTGATTTCCGTCCATGAGATGTATGTTGATAATCATAATGATGCTGAGTGAATGCATGAGATACATGTAAATATTACTGTGAGTGTGATTACCGAGTGCATTATACTGTGAGGTAGTGGATGAACCTCCATTTGTTGTTTTATATTAAATTGCATCAGATGCAAGCTCAGTTTATTGAGAATACCGATTGCATGAGATGCATATCGAATTTATTGAGAATGCTGAGTGTATATGTGTGTGAAGTATGTTGATTCCCGTTGGGATTTTATGTTGAAATGCATGTGTTGTGACAATGTTATGTCGATTCCTGTTTATGATTTATAATGACAAAATGCATGGGTTGCACTATTGAAAATGATGAGAGCATTAGCGTGAGACGCTCAATTAATGAATCGGTAATTATATGCATGAGATGCTATCAAAGACCTTGAGTGGGACTCAAGGCAAGCCGACTGAGTGGGACTCAGGGCTGCCCGTAACACTGCCGTTGACGCTGAGAGTGTTTGTGTTACATGTAAGGGCAAACGGTTTGGTACCAGTAAAATGGCTGGATCAGCTGAGAGCTGAATGAAAGGCTGAGAGCCAACGTTGCAACGTAAAAACTAATAATAACCGATCAGATCCGACTGAAATGATGTGTGCACACTTATGATTATTGTTGAGCTCAATATGATTTATATGTATATGAATGTATGTTATTGAGAATAATATAATTGATATAGCCAATGAATAAATTGAGTGAATTCCTACTGGGTGAATATATGTACGTTGC
The DNA here is from genome assembly GCA_037962975.1 of Clitoria ternatea. Classification (NCBI taxonomy): domain Eukaryota; kingdom Viridiplantae; phylum Streptophyta; class Magnoliopsida; order Fabales; family Fabaceae; genus Clitoria; species Clitoria ternatea. Next base: position 148,687,439 of record CM075671.1, read on the forward strand.
TACTGTTGCCGAGTGCAAGGTGATGTTATGGTTGTGAGTATATGTGATGGCGAATGATGTGAAATTACTTAGCCCTGATTGAATTGCATGAATTCTGAGTGGATGATGTTGTGAGAGTATTTATCTTAAATGGCAGTGTGTATGTTATTGATTGTTGACATATGATATTGTATGGTTGAGAATATAAGGATTAATCCGAGTCAATAACTGTCATTTAATATGTAAAAGCTCACCCCTACTGTGGCTATATTTTCAGTATATGCAGGTCGGAATGGTGAATGACGAGAAGGCCTTAAAACCGAGTGATGGGTATCTATGCTGTTGTAGTGTACATAATGTACAGATTCTATATAGTCGATATAGCCTTGGCCGGCTCTCATGTAATCCGTTGTCTAAACGTATTTCTTTATATGGGTTGACTATCGGAGTTATGAGCAAGTATGCATATATATATATATATAATTTACGTTGATATGTTGTTACTTGTATCGACTGAGAAGTGCTGTTGAATAAATAATGCTGAGTCAATAAATTCCGAGTGGAATATAGTCAGGAGAGCCGTTCCGAGTGAGGCTTTGGCGAGTGAGCCTTTTCCGAGTGATGTAGGCTCGAACTGATTCCGAGAGGTATGTGTTCGAAATGACTTATTCCGAGGGAAGAATAGTCATAATGCCGAGTGAGAATTAACCGATTGAGAATTCTTCCGAGGGAAGGACGGTCAAGATGGTTCTGAGTGAAACCTATCTTAGAAGCCTATTCCGAGGGGATAAGGTTCAACTATTACCAAGCAGAAATTAACTTGGTGAAGTCTTCCGAGTGAAGAGAAGCTAGAGTATTTCCGAGTGGATGAGGTTATAGAATCTTTAAGTGAGACTTTGACCTAGTAAGGTGTCCGCCGAGTGAATTGTGATTAAAATACACCGAGTGGTATTGGACTGGGGAAAATACTTCCGTGTGAGGGAAAGCTTATTGATTCCGAGTGGAATAACCGAGGAAATCATTTCCCGAGTGAAGATTAAGACGATTCCGGATGAAGCATGTCTGTGACCTTCTTGAATAAGAATAAGGATCTGGCTAAGAGTTTACCGGGTGAAGCAGGACCCGAAGGGGACCGTTCCCGAGTGAACGTGGTCCCTATCCCGAGTGACGGAATTCTCGAGTGAATGGACTCGCTTCAGCGAATAAGGAACCGTTCCAGCGAGTAGATGCTCGCTTAAGCGACTTCTGCTGCCTTACGTTAAACCGAAGCTGGGTCTTGCCAGTGAGTGGCATTCTGACCCGGTCTTCTCTTTCTCTGATTAGTTTTCTGCTTCCCCTCGCCTTCAGTTGTTTTATTTTATCCCGACTCCTGTTCTGAATTTTGGAAAAATTTTCCCCTGTCTCGGGTTTTGTTTTATTTAAGTCAGGATATTTCATAACCTATTTCACACCACATGACGTGATCCATACCATATACCCAAAAAATTGTTTGATGCATGACATGGGTATCTTTTCCTTTTTCAACTAAAAACAAAAGTGTAAGAGATGAGATTCCATATCCTTTGTGAATATGGTAATGTATATCTTATGTACAGATATTTCACTAGTGCAAAAAGCAGTTATGACCACAGAATATAATTACGGTTATATCATACCCGTGGTAAAAGAGAAAGAGGTGGCATTTTTGAAATTATGGGTGAAGGTTTTAATCACGGTTACTTATAACCGTGGTCATAAATAAGAAAAAAAATTTATATTTAATTCTAAAAATATGTACAATCACGTTTTCAAGCCAACCGTGGTTATATGACTTGTTCATTTTTATATTTAATTCTTAAATTCTCTATGAGGACGGTTAGTTTAGAACCGTGAGTATTGGTGCTCTATAAAAAATTTTATATTTAATTTTAAAAATATCTACAACCACGGTTTCATGCCAACTGTGGTTATATGGCTTCTTTATTTTTATAATTAATTTTTGAATACTCTATGAGGACGGTTTTTCTAGAACCGTGATAAAAGGTTGAGGATATGACCACGGTTGTTTATTGAACCGTGATTATTGGGACTCTATTACCACGGTTAGTTGATAACCGTGGTCTAATAAGGACTCTTCATTTCCGCAACAGTACTTTTCATTTCCCTCCGTCTAGCACTCATTAATTTCATTTCCCTCTCCACTTCGTCTCTTCATTTCCATCTTTCTCACTTCTTTCGTTTCCCTCCGTCTAGCACTCATTAATTTCATTTCCCTCTCTACTTCGTCTCTTCATTTCCATCTTTCTCACTTCTTTCATTTACCTCTCTATTTTTCTATTTGCATTGCACAACGCACGTGTTGGCTCCCTTCCTCTCCGTTCGCATTGCACGACGCACGTTGTTGGCTCCCTTGCTCTCTGTCTCTCCATTCGTATTGCACGACGCACGACGCACGCTGTTCGTCTTCTCCATGTTACGCTATTTGTCTCCTCTATTTTTTCGGCGTTGTTCGTGTCCTCCATATCCTCGCACGCTGTTCGTCTCCCTCAGGTACCAATCTTTTCTTTTTTTTAACTCATTCTTTAGTTATAAGAATTGTTGAGGATTTTAAGTGGGCATAACCCAATAATTTTAGTTATAGGAACTGTTAAATTTTTTTCATCCTTTTGTTTGGTTTTCTTTGCACCACCAGGTTAGCTCAACATCACTTTCCAATATCATGTTAACGAAAACCTTGCATTTAATGGAAGAAAATGAAATTATATTACTTTGGATAAAATAAATAACTTTAGAATACTTCAATTAAAATTTTATAATGTATCTAATACTTAAGAGTGTTATATATATGTATCATAACTAATGCAAGGGTTTACTCTTCCTCACAAACCACTTAGCACTTGAATCAATCAATGTAGTTAGTACTAGTAGTAGATTTAGATTTCTAAATTGAGATTCTTACATAAGATAAATGAATATTTTATTTATTTATTAAGAGTTTGTTTTTCTAGACAAACAAATAAATGAGTTAGTATTGATAAGTTAAGTGATTTAATTAAAATATTTTACATGAAATTAGTTTTTAATGTAAAATGACATAAAATATATATTTAAGCGTGAAGTAAAGTAGAAAAAATTCTTAAGACTTATAAATACCATGTTTATTGTCTTTAATTTGAATTTTAATTGTGTCATTAATTTTATTTAAGTTAATTTTTATTTTTTATATTTTTAGTTTTTGATAAGTTTATTTAGTCCCTTTTAAATTAGTTTGTGATTTTTTAAATTGTATATGAGTGAACCATAGTTTTCCCGTTTGAGATTCGACACAAATGGTAATTAAATTAATTGATTTCATCGTTTGTGTTGAATCTTGAATTGTCCGTTTGGACAGTTTGGGATGAATAATTTTCTATACATCATTTGTAAGTTAGTAGTAATTTTAAAATTTGATCAAGTTTTGGTTAGTTAAATTTTGTGTTGTTCTCTGGGTGCATATTTGATTATGGTTGAATTTGATGTCACCACGTTCATTTCGTGTACTTAGATACCAATGAGAAATGCTGTCGAAATTTTATCAAATTTTAAAATAACTCCTAAGTTATATGTAGTTATGATGTATAGAAAAATGTTCATCCTGAATGGGTAGGTCCACCACCTTTGTTAAGAAAGTAAGAGTTATAGCACCATTAAATTTACTGGTATTGTAAACAGTGAGTATGGATCAAAGTTGGATAACAGCATCACGTATAAGTCCACAATATGAGGGTGGAGTCGAAACATTCATAGAGTACGTGATACGAAATGCTGAAGATGTGAATGGAACATATTTTTGCCCTTGTGTTAAATGCTTAAACATGCGCCAGCTAGAATTGGCAGAGGTGCGAGAACATCTGTTGTGTGATGGATTTCTTCAGACTTATACGCGATGGATATGGCATGGTGAAAATGTTGAGGAGCGAAGTACCAGTTTTCAAACAAAAGACCAAAGCTTTGCGCATGAGGTTGATCACGACATGGATGACCGACTTGAGGATATGATCCGTGATGTGGGGGTAGAAAGTTTTAAGAGAGCTCACGTATATGCGAGTCTATGTGAGGATTCTGAAAAGCCATTGTATCCAAATTGCTCTAATTTCACGAGGTTGTAAGCAGTTTTATGGTTGTTTAATTTGAAGGTGATAAATGGGTGGACAGATAAAAGTTTCACTGACTTGCTTAAGTTGTTGAAAGAAATGCTCCCAGTTGGTAACACGTTGCCAAATCATAACTACGAGGCTAAAAAGGTGTTGTGTCCTATGGGATTGGAGTATACGAAGATACATGCATGCCCAAATGATTGTGTATTATACCGTGGTGAGTATGAAATGCTGCATCAATGTCCTAGGTGTGGGGTATCACGGTATAAGAAGAAAGAGGTTGATTCTGATGAATTCTGCACTAAAAGGTCTCCTGCAAAGGTGTTGTGGTATCTCCCCGTAGTTCTAAGACTAAAGCGTCTATTTGCCAATGCAGATGATGCAAAGCTTATGAGATAGCATGTTGATGAAAGGGTTGTTGATGGACTACTTAGGCATCCGGCAGCTGGATTGCAGTGGAAGAAAATGGATACGATGTTTCTGAATTTTGCACGTGACCCAAGAAATGTTAGGCTTGCACTAGCCACAGATGGCATGAACCCATATAGGAACCTAGGCAAAAACCACAGTTTGTGGCCTCTTTTGTTATTTGTTTATAACTTGCCACCATGGCTGTGCATGCAGCAAAAATATGTCATGTTATCAATGATGATTTCTGGTCCACGACAACCAGGGAACGACATCGATGTATACTTAAGTTCGTTAGTTGAAGACCTGAAAATGTTATGGGAAGAGGGGGTTGATGTGTTTGACGGGTTTACAGGACAACCATTCAAATTAAGAGCCATGTTATTTTGCACGATAAATGATTTCCCTGCTTATGGTAACCTCTCAGGCTACAACATCAAAGGACATAAAGCATGTCCTGTATGTGAGAAGGGAACTAGTTCTGATCGACTGCATCATGGAAGGAAGAATGTTTATCTTTAACATCGTAGGTTTCTGACGGCTAATCATCCACTTCGTAGGTTAAAGAAGTCATTCAATGGTAGTCAAGAGTTTAAAGGGCCTCCTCCAACACTGTCTGGTCGTTAAGTATATGAAAAGGTTAAAGACATCAATGTGGTGTTTGGTAAGTTTAAGAAGCAATCCACTACAAAAAACAGCTGGAAGAAAAGGTCAAATATTTTTTGATCTGCCATATTGGAAAGAGCTTGATGTGAGACACTGTATTGATGTGATGCATGTGGAGAAAAATGTGTATGATAGTTTGGTTAGAACCCTATTAAACATACCTGGAAAAACAAAGGATGGCTTGAATTCGCGTATAGACTTGGAGTTGTTGGGTATACGTGAGGAGTTGCACCCACAAGCAAAGGGCAAATGAACATATTTGCCTCCAGCATGTCATACCTTGTCCAGAAAAGAGAAGCAAAGTTTGTGTGAATTGTTGCGTGGTGTCAAAGTTCCATCTGGGTAGGTTCCAACATCAACACTTGTGTTTCCTTGAAGGATCTGAAGTTAGTTGGTTTGAAGTCACATGATTGTCACATACTGATGCAACAATTTCTGCCCATTGCCATTCATGACATTCTCCCTCAAAATGTCAGACATGTGATAACAAGAGTGTGTTTGTTTTTCAATGCCATATGTGGCAAAGTAATCACCCACGAGGAGTTGGAAGCGTTGGAACAGGAAGGGTTTCTTATATTATGTCAGTTGGAAATGCATTTCCCGCCTTCATTCTTTGATATAATGGTACATTTAATCATCCATTTAGTGAGGGTGGTCCGTTTGTGTGGGCCAGTGTTCTTGAGGTGGATGTATCCTGTTGAGCGATACATGAAAATATTGAAAGGCTATATGAAGAACCAACGTCGTCCCGAGGCATCAATCATAGAAAGGTACATTGTAGAGGAAGCCATTGAGTTCTACACTGATTATATGTCACAGGCTGAGAGCATTGGGATCCCGAAGACTCATCATGAAGGGCGACTGGATGGGAAAGGTACCACTGGGAAAAGAATCAAAAGCATGTTGAATAACACTTTTATATGTTGAATAACACAGATGCTGTCCTCCCGTATTTAGCTACACACAAAGACATAGTCAAAAGAAATAACCCTAGAATGGCTGAAAAGTGGGTGTTGAATGAACACAACAAAACGTTCATGCAGTGGTTCAAAAATACCCTTCTCACAGATACATCTGCTTCTGAGACATTGCATTGACTAGCACTAGGACCCAACTTTGATGTAATCAATTATTGTGGCTATGACATCAATAATTACTCATTTTATACAAGGGTTCAAGATAACAAGAGTACGGTGCAGAACAGTGGAGTTATGGTTGTGGCGGAATCAATGTATTTTTCCACTTCAAAGGATAGAACCCTATCATGGATGAGTTATCTTATTTTGGTGTCATTGAAGATATATGGGAAGTTGATTATGATCGTTTCACAGTTCCTGTGTTTAAATGTAAATGGGTTGAAGTAAAAATGGTGTCAAAATGGGTGATTTTGGATTTACGTTAGTGGACTTAAACAAGATAGGTCATAAGGAGGAACCTTTCATCATGGCAGCTCAAGTAAAACAAGTTTTTTACGTATTGACCCATCAGATAAATGATGGTTAGTTATTGCCCAAGGTAGACACAGCATTGGGGATCCAAGTCTTGATGTCCTAGACATACCTTGTCTAACAACACGTACACCAACTGGCAATGTGGAAGATCTCATAAATGATATAGTTGCGACTCGTAATGACCACCAGGAGCGTCTATGGGAAACATAGGGTATGGCTGTGGTTATATATCATTCATTATGTTTTTTAATTGTACTTGTTTGATAAATGTGTTTATTGTACTCACTGATTATTGTACTCACTAATTATATTACCTGTTTTTTGAATAGATACGTATGGCTGACCAGGACCCACATGCGAGATCTGACTCCCAGGGCACAAATTCCTCAGCCAGGAGGAGAGGTGTTACCTGAATGACCAGCGTTGCTCTTCGGCGCCATCAGGGTTAGAGGAGCCATGTTGACATTGATATCTCCATGGGGAGGCCTTCCAGAATACAATTTGGGCTGATGTTCTTGTAAGTACTTTAACTGCACATTTGTTAATTTACTTGTATTGCCCTATGTTTTGCATAATACAATTAACCATGTTTAATTTTCCACTTGTAGGATGCATGGGATATTCCTGCAGTTGATATACTACGTAGGAAGATCATGTCTGAGATTGTTGCTGCGTGGAGGTCATTCAAGACCAAACTGACTTCCATGTATGCATGCATGTTATAAATTAAGTGTTTAAAATTATCCTGTCTTATGCCATTAGTTGCTTACTTTAAGTGTTTTGAATTTTAGGTATGTCTTCGGGAAGAAGCAAGGAGAGTTTCCTGGAGAGACTTACATATTTATAAATCAGCAGACTTGGGATTTGTTTGCTACATCTAGGCAAACGGATGAGTTTATTGTAAGTACCTTCTACTTATGATGTTATTGAAATTGACATTGAATGTTTTTATACAAGCATATATAAGATTTAAGTTATTAACTGAATTATTTTTGTTGCAGGCCAGACGCATGAAAGCATAGGAAATTCTTTCGAAGAATGACTGCCCTCACAGGTTGTCACGTGGGGGTTACCGATTGCTGGAGGATAAGATGGTCCAGGAGAAGGCCAGTCAGCGCCAGAGTAGCCACCCTGACAACACTATTGTGGATCCCCCTTCCCCACCTGCGCGCCATGAAAAATGGAAGCGGGCGAGGACGAGGAAGAGTGGTAACTACACCTCATCTCATGCTGAGGAGGTTGCCCAACGTATTGTAAGTACAATACTTCTTAACATTATTTATGACATTTTGTAGTGTCCATCTATTACTAACTACAATGATTACTGGGTTTTGATTGCAGGATTCCTTGGTGGAGCAGTCGACCCAAGGGTCATTTATGTCTCACGGTAGGGATGATATCCTGACCACCGCCATCGGCCAATCGGAGCACCCTGGACGAGTTCGTGCAGCTGGTCACGGACATGGTACATTTTTACATTTTTGTTTGTAATCATCCTTGTTTGCTTATGGTACGTTTATACATGGTACATTTATGGTAGCATTTTGTTTTTAATCCTTTATTCTTTACAGGTCTCCGAACCTATTTTGGTTGTCCCGCCGCCCCTTCCTAGTCCATCTTTGATTTGGAGAAGAGCCTTGAGGAGAAGGTAGCTGCAGTGAAGGCAGAGGCCAGAGAGGAGATGCAGAGGCTGCTACAAGAGGAGATGGGACGGTTTCAGAGTGAGATGATGGCCTCATTCAGTCAACAACATCAGCATACACCACCGGTGGTCTCCCCACAGGTTGGATTATCCATGATTTAATTGAATTACTAATTTGCTATCATTATTTCTTGACTAACTTCAAAATGCTCTGTAAATATGTAGGTTAGGCGAGTCAATACAAAGGGGTCATGTGTTGCACCAGATGGTGATGATGACGACGTACATCTTGGAGACTGCCGTTAGTGTGACCTCTTTGTTGATGGAGTGGAGGAGCCAGTTGTTGTAGGTTTAGTGTATAACCTAGGCCATTCGGTTCACCATCAGCTAATGCCTGATGGTGTGTCAAGGGTCTCAGTTGTACAGGTCCTTGACGTGGACGTAGTTGTGCCTGTTCCAACTTTTGAGGTACGACTCGTCGGCCAGGCTGTAGGATATTTCCTTATATGGCCGACCAGACTTTTGTCAGATTTTGATCCCCAGGTATGCTCCCTAAACTAGCACAAATTGTATGTTAAGTTATAGGTTTAATAATCTGAAATTGCACTAATTTTTTAACTGTTTTAGCAGGGTGTTGGCCCATCAAAGGAGCCACAGCCCACTTGATCCGATCGAATGACTATGGGCAATATCGGCCTCGCTACGCGAGGATACTATCCCGGTCCTATTGGAAGAATCCGTTTTTGGTCACCTAAGTCCGTTGCCGGTGTACATTACATGGCCTGACTTGTGTGAGCTCCTGATGGGGCGGACGATGTTGAACATTTCAGTGATTCAATGTTGGGAGCTGTAAGTATAATGTTTTTCGTCCAATGATTGTGTCAAGTAAAATGTTATTTTTCACTAACTAAACGTCTGTAACTTTTATTAGGTTTTTACATAGACTTTGCATAGAGAGGGGTGTCCATGACACTTATGGTTTCCTAGAGCCCTCTCTAATACAACTTCGTGGGAACAGTAAGGAGGAGATTCAGGCATACATCCAAAATTGGATGCATGCCTCGAACAAGACTATGTACTTAGCACCATATCATAAAGAGTAATAGTCTAGTCAGTAATTAGTTACTGTTGTTAAATTATGCATGAATTACGTTGTTACTAATCAATGTTCATTGCAGCCTTCACTGGTAATTATTGGTCATTTGCCCGAAGGACGACATTGTCGCATGCTTCTGTTCATTGCATGGGAGTCCTGGTATTGATTATATTAAAATAATCGATGCGTAAGATGCTTTTAAAATTTGTTACAACTTTACATATTTGATTAAGTCATTTTGTTAACTAAACTGGGGTTTTAATCTCTTACAGGGCTTTAATTGGGTACCATCAACTGCACGGCAAAGTGACCAAGAAAAAACTACTTTGGGTCTTCCCAAAAGTAAGCACAAATTAATTAATAAGCATTACTTTTAAAGTTATCTCAATTAATAACAAAAACAATAACCAATTGGGATTTCAATGTATGCTACCTTATAGTCTTATCGGCAGGATGACACCTTTGAGTGTGGGTATTTTGTGATGAAGACGATGCTCACCATTGTCCAGTCTGGTATAGTAGACGGATGGACAACTGTAAGTTTTCACTGCCTACAATATTTTATTTCATTTTTACATACTACTACTATAATTTGTTGCTTTCCACTACTATTAACGATTGTCTCTTCTTTACAGCACTTTTAAGACTCCTCAAAGTTCCCTAAAAAATACATTAAGGAAATCAGAACCCATTGGGCCACCAGCCTTCTTCAAGTCAAAGAAGGACTCCACTAGTGTCTTTATTGTTTATTATTGTTACTTTAAAGGATTTATATCTATTAGTGTAGCTTTAGATATCATATTGTGCATTTATTATACCATATTTGTTATTTATATGGTTTTATTGAAATTTATTATTTTTCATCACTTATTGTGTATATTGAGCTGGCTGGTATAATATATATATCTGATTGCAGGTATGGCTAATGAATAAAACCAAATCCTGTATTTAAAAAAAAGTAACTTTTAACCACGGTTATGACCATAACCGTGGTTAAAACCCCCAAACCTTTTAATCACGGTTGGCAGGAACCGTGGTTGTATGCACCTTTTCATCACGGTTGGTAGAAACCGTGGTTGTATCCCCTTTTAATCACGGATGTCTAGAACCGTGGTTATATCCCACTTTAATCACGGTTGTTGGAACTGTGGTTATATGACGTTTATCACCACGGTTCAAAATCGTGGTCAAAAGTCCCCACCTATAACCACGCTGGGAACAACCACGGTTGTAGAACCGTGGTTAAAGGCCGATTTTAACCGTGGTTAAAACCCCAATATGCACTAGTGTTTTCATTTAATATTTTTTTATACAATACAAAATACAAAATATAATATTAAGAATTTATATTATCAAAATGCATCTCTCATTATATTATATTGTATTTTAATAATATTTTTTATTAAATATATTATATTATTCATAAAATGTATATTTTATTAGATATTTTATAACATATTTTTATATTATATTATACTGTTAATAAAATATATATTTTATTGTTAATATATAATAAAATAACTTATATAATATTATATCATAAATAAATATTTTATAACATTAAAATAATCAAAGATATATTTTATTAACAGTAAATATAATACTCTCACAGTCCCAAATATAAGAAAAATATTTAATTTTACACCTATTAAGATTTTGATTGACAGTAGTTATTTATATTAATGATATCAAATATTTGATGTAATATCTTAAAATAACTTTAATATTTTTTTTTACACAAAGAATTATTTGTCTTAAAAATATATACAAAGATAATATATTTGATAGATAAACATTAAAAGACATTGGAAAAACATAATTTGCTTATATCACACGACAAAAAATTTCACACAAATTTACTTGTATTTAAGATTGGAGGGGAGTATGTGACATCCCGGCGCTGTTGAGGGCGGGGAGTGATCGCCGGTGCATGGGCACGGACAAGGAGCGGCTCCTGGCAGGCTTCCAGCGGGGAATGTGGCATCCCGGGCACTGTTGAGGGCGGGGACTGATCGCCGGTGCATAGGCACGGACAAGGAGCGGCTCCTGGCAGGCTTCCAGTGGGAGGGACACATGAACGAACTGAATACATACCAGAATGAGAGGGATCCAAAGACTGTATAGGTATAGGACTATACAGTCGAGGATAGCTTAAAGGAATGAATTCGTACTACCTATACCAATAAATGCATTAGCCTTTTCGGTAGCCTATCACATAAGAACTCTAAAGTTAAGCGTGCTTAACTTAGAGTAATTCTGGGATGGGTGACCTCTTGGGAAGTTCTTAGGAAATGTGTGAGTGAGGACAAAAGCACATTGGAAAGGTCTCGTGTTGGTCTGTGGGGCGAGTCGTTCATTCCTGAAAAGCGGCTGGGGTGTTACAGAGTATATGATGGGCATTTGCATTGCATCCATGGCATACTGCATAGCTGCCGGTGTTGGAATGTTAAGGGATTCCCCTGGTTGGCCCAGTGGGAGGGCGACTTTGTGCACGAGTATTCTTATTTTCCCTGTGACTCAATGTGTAAGTCATGAAGCTGCCCATGTATAGCTATGGGGAGCTGCATGTGGTTGACCCTTGTAGGGGGTGGCTCTTTGAGAAGCAAGTGTCCCCAGTGGTCCTCGGGATCATAGCTGCCATGGTAAGAATAATGGTTGGCCTGCAACACCCTTATATTGATTATGGTGTATGTCGTGGTCATGGTGAAAATGGCCAGGTGTTGCAAGATGGGCAATGTGGTTTGGTACCTATAAAACATAATGATATGCATGAAATTTGATGATAAGTGTACATATTTTACTACTGCAGTAGGGGTATGGTTATATGATCATGCTTGACCCACAATTTGGTGTTTATTTCCTATAATCGGATCCGCAATTGTTAATTTACTCCATTGTGCATGTGAATTAGCTTAAGAGCATTTGCATATAGCAAGGAGGTATACCAAAGGTGATGAGAATGGTGATGATTATGATTGGGTGAGAAAATACTTAAAGACATCATAAAAGATAAGAATACAAGGAAATATATTGTGTATGGTGATGATATGTGTGATAGTCCAATATGTTGAAGGAGTTGATTGTGTGTATGCTCATATACTTTGTTATGATCCATAGAGATGATTTAGTTATATGTATGATAATGATGATAATTGAAATAATGAATGACATATGTTGTGCAAAGTATACATGACATTGAATACATATGCACATAATCACATAGTATTCATATTCATCATTTGGAATGTATGACTCACTCTCTCATGTTGTCCACTTTTAGCTTTGTGATGCGGGACATTCTTGGGGTGAGGTGCATCTCCTTTTTGCAGTGTATTTTAATGGTGGAGGTATATAGTTGTATAGGAAGTGCCTTGGCCAACAAATCATTGCTTTTGTATAGCATATAGTGTTTGGTATATGCTTATTATGTATCTAGATTGATGAATGTTGATTTTAAAGGTCATAGGTGAAAATTGGACCTTAGATGTATGGCTAATATTTGAGTATGACCTAGACAATGTATGATGACAATTGTGATACTAGAATTACTGCCCAAAGTGATGAATGAATGATGTTATTCATGAATTTCAGTCTTGTATGATGCATATGTGAAATTAAGCCTTGATGTTTATGCAAAATGAAGGAACCAAAAGGGTCAAATTGAGTTTTACATGATTTTGATGGCATGTAATGGTCCCAATAGCTTAAGTGTATGATTTGTAGAAACTGGAATGGGCTAATTCCAATGATAATTGACCCCTAAGTTGCATCAAAATGGGACAAATGTATTTATGTGCATAAGTATCTCGTTTTAAGGAATTTTCGAGTGTGGTCAGTTGCTACGCGTCACAAATAATGTATTTTAGCTTGTGCTAAAATTTGGTAGCAATTGGATTTGATATGAAAAATATAGGGTGGTTAGAAGTTCAATTCTGTAGCTTTTTGGGCAGGTTCTGCATGATGATTGTCTTGAATCGATTCACCACCAGTGTAAATTGTGTGTGAATCGATTCATTGTGCCTTATTACCACTGATTCATGAATTTCCTATGCATGAATCGATTCACCATAGGGATGAATCGATTCATGGACCTAAATGTTGGCATTTTTGGTAAGTTAGAACGTGTGAATCAATTCCTATGGGAGGTGAATCGATTACTCACCTGATTTTCTAAAGTTGAGGTGCATGAATCGATTCCCAGTGATGGGTGAATTGATTCATATATCTGTCACGCAGATTCTTGGCCAATTGGGATGCATGAATTGATTTCCAGGAGAGGGTAAATCGATTCACCTACCTAATGCACTGGTCTTTAGCTGTTTGGGACACATGAATCAATTCATACCCCCGATTCTCTAAAAAATTATGTGTTCTGCTGTGTGTTGGGTCCCAATTGGTCATGGCATGATTATATATCAATTTGTATGTATATGTACCACTTTTAATCAATTAAATCAAGTTTCTTTAAACCTCGTTTTACACTTTTCCATAACACTCAAAATAAATTATGTTTTCCGCTATTTCCTTGGTGGTGATCATAGGATTGATTATCCAAGGAGCACTCTTGATTTAATTTATCCACCTTCTCATATCTTCATATATGAGATAGGTTATTGAAATGGTCCGGGGTTACTCGTTGGAAATTTACTTTGCGAATGCTTTCTTTTCTTAAATTGTTTTCCTTTTAAATCGTGAAAAATTTTCCCTAATTTTTATTGACCTTCAGGTCATCTCAACTTGGTATCAGAGCGTTAATTGCTCTTTGATAAGGACTTGATGGATGTTATGCAAGTAATTATTACTTATGATTGAATTGTGTGAATTGTATTTGATCGGGTTATGGACTTTTTAATTGAATTATGACTGTTTGGCATTGAATTAAGATTGGTATGCTTCTTGTTTGAGTCCGGCCAAGATTCCTTACACTATTTACCTCCAATGATGAATATGTTTTGATTATGCTTTGGGATGGATATAATTATGTGATGTGATATATGATAGGCCAATGACTGTTGAAAACCTATATATATGTTGAAAGTTTATTGTTTGGCCTAGTTTACTCATGTGTGAGCCATGTCTTAATGTATAGGCGTGAAACATGGCTGGTAGGCATAACCATGAAGTTGCTGCTATGGCATCTACTTTAAATCGCTTTGCGAATCTCTTGGAAACACAAGGCCAACAAAATGTAGGACAAGGTGCCCAAGGTCTTGATCGATTTCTCAAGAGGAAACCTTCTTAGTTCTATGAAGGGTATAAGCCCGAGGATGCTTATGTTTGGATCAATGACTTGGAAAGGATTTTTGCAAGCTTTGAGTGTTCTAAAGCTCAAAAGGTGGAGTATGCGGTCTTTATGGTCCGTGATGAAGCTGAATCATGGTGGAGTCTTACTAGGGGGTGTATGGAGTCTGCTGATGTTACCTTGGTTTGGGAAAATTTCAAGGTTGAATTTTTGAAGAAATACTTTCTGGAGAGCTACAAAAGCAAGAAAGAGCTTGAGTTCATGGAGCTTAAGCAAGGTGACCTGACTGTGGAGGAGTATGCCTCCAAGTTTGAAGAATTATGTGCATTCTATCCTCCTTATCAACAAGAGGGTACCGAGGCTTTGAAATGTGTGAAATTTGAGAATGGTTTGAGGCCCAAGATCAAGCGGGCTATTCGACATCAAGAGATAAGAAGCTTTCCGACGCTTGTGAACAAGTGTTGCATTTATGAAGAAGATGATGTGGCTCCTTTGAGTCATGGCAAGCATGAACCCAAGTTGAAGGGTCAATCCTCTAACTTCAAGAGGCCGTGGTGGATCCTCCAATGTAAGAGGACGTGGTGGATATCGAGGTGGTAATGGAAATGGTAATCAAGGTTGTGGCAATGTCTAAGGCCTTACTTGCTTCAAGTGTGGTGAAAATCATTTGGTATGTAATTATCCATAAGATGATATGGTATGCTACCAATGCAACCAACCAGGGCATATTCGCCCTAATTTCCCGTTGAATGCGAGAAATGCTAATGTTGATACTCCCGCTCGCATGAACCATAATGCTAACCGTGGAGGCCATGGTGGCTTTGGAGGCCGTGGTCGTGGAAATGGTAATGGACATAATGGTGGCCGTGGTGGAAATCATAATGGTGGGTGTAATGGTAATGGTCGAGGCAATGGCCATGATGGAAGAAATGGTAATCATAATGGTGGTGATCAACCATAAGCTGTTGAAAGAGTTTTTACCGTTACTGGTGAGGAAGCTGCTCAAGCGAAAGATCTTATTCGTGGTTAGTGTGAAATTCTTGGCACCTCAGTATGTGTTATCTTTGATTCCAATGCTACTCATTCATTTATTTCTGAAGATTGTGTGAGGCACTTGAAAGTGCCTGTTTGCATGATGAAAGGCTCCATAATGGTGACTACACCGACTAGTGCTTGTTTGAGATCGGTGACTTGATGTGAGAATATTGAGATGATTCTTGAGGGTAGAAATTTTATTATATCCCTCGTGTGCTTACCTATGAAAGACCTGGATATTATCCTAGGCATAGATTGGTTGTCTGCCAACAGAGTTTTGGTGGATTGTCATAATAAGGCGGTGATCTTTCCGACTTCAAATGCTGAACACTTTGACCTTCAAGGTATCTCTCAGCTTCTTGTAATGTTTTGTATGGTTAATGGGAATGGTACTTCCCAATCTTGTGAAATTTTCGTTGTTTCTGAATTTGTCGATGTTTTTCCGATTGAGATTCCTAGATTGCCTCCTCCACGTGAAGTGGAATTCTCTATTGATCTTATTCCTAGCGCTGAGCCTGTTTCTCGAGCTTCTTATAGGATGTCTCCTATAGAGTTGTCTGAGCTTAAAAAGCAAATAGAGGAATTACTTGAATGGGAGTTTATTCGCCTAAGTGTGTCTCCTTAGGGTGCTCCTGTGTTGTTGGTGAAGAAGAAGGATGGGAGTATGAGATTGTGCATTGACTATTGCCAACTCAATAAATTAACTATCAAGAACAAATATCCTCTTCCTCGCATCGATGATCTCTTAGATCAATTGAAGGGTGTCATTGTATTTTCTAAGATTGACTAATTACGTTCTAGATATCACCAAATTCGGGTGAAGACCGATGATATTCCAAAAACTGCCTTTCGAACACGATATGGCTACTATGAGTATGTGGTAATGCCATTTAGTGTGACAAATTCTCCTGCGATCTTCATGGATTACATGAATCACATCTTCTATGAGTATCTTGACCAATTTGTCGTGGTGTTTATTGATGACATTTTGGTGTACTCTAAGAGTCATGAAGAACATGAAAGGCATCTTCGCCTTGTGTTGTCTATTCTTCAAGAGAAAGAATTATATGCCAAGCTCTCTAAATGTGAATTCTGGTTGAATGAGATTTCCTTTCTTGGTCATGTGATTTCTTGTGATGGTTTATTGTTGATCAATCAAAAGTGGAAGCTGTTATGGCATGGGAAAGACTGATGTCTGTGACAGAAATAAGGAGTTTCCTTGGTCTTACTGGTTATTACCGGAGGTTTATTGAAGGATTTTCCCGTTTAGCTTTACCATTGATGAAGTTGACTCGTAAGAATCAACCATTTGTGTGGACTCTCAAATATGAAGAAAGTTTTCAAGAGTTGAAATTGAGAGTTACTACCATACTAGTATTAGCTCTGCCTGATTTGCTGGATGATTTTATGGTGTACTGTGATGCTTCTATGCATGGTCTTGGTTGTATGCTGATGCAATATGAACGTGTGATAGCCTATACGTCGAGACAGTTGCGACCGCATGAGGTTAATTATCCCATACATGATATTGAATTGGCGGTGGTGGTGTTTACTTTGAAGTTGTGGCGACACCACTTGTATGGTTCTAAGTTTATGGTCTTTAGTGATCACAAAAGCCTTGAGTACTTGTTTGATCAAAAGGAACTTAATATACACCAACGGCGATGGATGGAGTTTCTAAAAGATTATAAGTTCGAATTAAAGTATCATCCTAGAAAGGAAAATATGGTTGCCAATGCTTTGAGCCGGAAGTCGTTGCATGTTTCCACAATGATGGTGAAAGAGATGGAGCTAATTGAGCAATTTAGAAACTTAAATATAGGTGTGGAAATATATACTCCAAAGAAGATGTCCCTTGAGATGTTAACGGTTGCAAATATGTTCCTTGAATGTGTAAAAGTGTAACAAGCGAAGAATGAGTATTTGATTAAGATGAGAGAAACTCAAGCTAATGGGAAGAATTCATTCTTAACGGAAGGTCATGATGGTATTTGGCGTGTGAAGGGTCAAATCTATGTTCCTTCTGGTGGTGATTTGAGAAGGTTGGTGCATGAGAAAGCTTAAAAAGTGTGTTGAGCATTCATCCTGGTTCCACTAAAATGTATCAAGACTTGAAGATAAAATTCTGGTGGCCCGGTGTGAAACATGATGTGGCAAACTTTGTAGCATCTTGCCTTGTTTGTTAGAAGGCTAAGGTTGAGCATTAAAAACCATCTGGCTATTTGAGACCTTTGGAGATCCCTATTTGGAAATGGGATAGTATTGCTATGGACTTTATTTCTGGTTTGCCCAGAACTCGTGCTGGAAATGATGCTATATGGGTGATTGTGGATCGGTTGATGAAGTGTGCTCACTTCCTACCCATGAGTATGAAGAGCTCATTAGAGAAATTAGCCCAGTTGTACATAAAGGAGATTGTTAGATTGCATGGTGTGCCATCTAGTATTGTATCTGATCGTGATCCTTGGTTTACTTCTCAATTTTAGGGAAGTTTACATCATGAGTTAGGTTCTAAGTTGAAGCTTAGTTCTACTTATCATCCTCAAACTGATGGACAATCCGAGAGGACTATCCAAAGCCTTGAAGATTTGTTGAGGGCTTGTGTTCTAGAGTATGGTGGATGTTGGGAGAGATTTCTTCCATTGGTCGAATTTACTTATAACAACAGTTACCACAGTAGTATCTGTATGGCTCCTTATGAGGCACTTGATGGCAGAAAATGTAGAACGCCTCTATGTTAGTTAAAAACTAGTAAGAATTTGGCCTTAGGGCCGGAAATTGTTCAAAAGATCACCGAGCAGATTAGAAAGATACAAGAGAATATGAAGATTGCTCAGGACCGACAGAAGAGTTATTATGATAAGAGGCATAAACCACTTGAGTTTCAAGTTGGTGATCATGTATTCTTGAGGGTCTCGCATGATAAAGGTATTGGAAGAGCTTTGAAGAACAGAAAATTAAGTCTTAAGTTCATTGGACCCTATGAGATCCTAGAGCGAATCGGTGATGTCACTTATCAGATCGCACTCCCTCTGCATCTTGCGAATCTACACAACGTGTTCCATGTGTCATAGTTGAGGAAGTATATTCATGATCCCTTGCAAGTGGTCCTTGTTGATGATGTTGATGTGCGGGACGACTTGTCCCTTCCTCCTGTTTCTGTTCATATTGTTGAGCATTACGTGAAGAGGTTGCGGAACAAGTTGGTGCCTTTGGTGAATGTGGCATGGAAACATAGCAATGTAGAGACGTTCACGTGGGAACGTGAAGATGATATTCGGGAGCAATATCCGAATGCATTTGAATCTGGTACGTTAAATTTTGAGGACAAAATTTCTTTTAGGTGGGGTTGATTGTAACATCCCAAATTTTATATAAATGATTAAATATGAAGAATAAATACTAAATAATTATATGTGGATTAATTTATGTCCCAAAATGTTGAAAATAATTAAATTGAGATTTTTGGGATTATTCATAATTTATTGAGGCTTTATGAGCTGAAATTATACCTGATTAAAATATGGGTGTCGGACCAAGTATCTCCGATTAAGGTCCTATTGGTTAGGGTTGTTAAGAATATTATTGGGAGTCCGAGTATGTATTCGGAATAATTTTTAGATAACGTATTAAGCCCGAACAGAGATCTTGTATGTTGTAAAACGAAGAAAACTTAAGTGATGGGCCAAATTAAAATGTTAATTCCTTCCTTTCTCTTCACTCTCATGACACCCTCTGTTTCCCTAAGGCAAAACATTACTTTCTTCTTCTTCTTCCATTCTCTTCATCTTTTTTTACTCTCTAAACCACGACAAAGTGATGAACCCATCTCCCCCACCATTTTCATTTTTCATTGGAGCTTGAAGGAAGCTTGTAGCTTGGAACTCTCTCCTCCATTCTCTTTACTTTTGTGTTCCATTCTCCTTCTCTTGGAAACTCATTCTTTTCATCTCTTAAGGTAAGCTTTTCATAACTTTTCAAGAGCTTGAACCTTCGGTTATGGGTTTTGGGTGTTTGGGTGAGTGATTTATGCATATGGGTTGTTTGGATAAGCCATTATTATGGAAAACATAAGGTGGGGTAGTTTTAAATGCAAGCTTGATGAACCATTAATGGGGTACATGAAAATTGATGCTTGAAATGGTAGAAGAGGATGTGTATTTATGATGTTGTTGGATCTTTAGTAAAACCCTAACTTTGGAAAATTAGGGAAAATAAGAAATATGGATTGGAGAGTATGCTTTAAGAGGAATATATGACATTTGAATGATGGGTATAAGATAATATGTTAGGAGAATATTTATTGGCAATAGTAGAAAGCATTGATGGTGGTAGATGGTCATTAATGGTGATAGATTTCCATTGGTGTGTGAATCTTTGATAGGTAGAGTTTTAAATGCATGATAATGAAACTTGAATGCCTAACCCATGGTGGTTATAGTGAAATCAATGAAATTGAAATAGCTTGATAATGAAAGTATTGAATGCCCTAAGTACTAAACTAGAATATGTAAGTCTTGGTGACTTTGACTTAAGATTAATTATGTGGTGCCTTATGAAATGTAGGACCTTGTCGCGACCGGGATCTCGACGGCGTGGCCGACCCTCGAAAACAAAATAACTCAGAACAGGGAGTCACCACCAATGTTTTTATCCATAGGAAAAACATTGAGAAAAAACTTTAACAAAGCACTGGTTAAAAAGATGAGATTCAAGTTCGGGAGTCGGTTACGAGTGGGGAAGGTATTAGCACCCCACCTCGCCTATTAAGAACAGTACCAAAGTTGAAAATACGCATCATGAATAGCCTTAAACTTGTTTTTAATTCCTTTTTTAAAACAAAATGAAGGAGAGAGTCGGAATAAAAAAGCTTGGAGTAAGATTAACAGGATGTCTTGTCCAAATTAATCCTGGCTTCAATGGGGAAAACGGGAAAAAAGAGGAAAGGAAGCTAACAAGACGTTTCCTCTAAACTAGTCATCCTTTCGTCAGGCTAACAGGTCGGGGAAAAAAGAAGAGGTTAACAGGACGTCCCGTCCAAGTTAATCCAGGCTTTTAATGAAAGTACGTATGGAAAGAGAGAGAATGCTAACAGGACGTCTCATCCAAATTAGTCATTCTCCATCTAGATGTAGGGTTGAACAGTGGAAGGAGTTAACAGGACGTCGCGTCTAAATTGATCTTCGTGAAGATGAAATTAATTTTAAAAGGAGAATGGAAATGGAAGAGAAATGGGCCCGACAGGAGTTAAGTCCTGCTCCTACGTATTCTCGAGCTTTTGAGAAATCAGGGTTACGTAGTTCTTTATGAGGGGTGTTTTAAATGAAGCTAAAGACCTAGTGATGGGTGAAATTCATGGGAAAGGTGCATACAAGGCGAAATTCTCCGCACGTGTATGGGCTTTGGGAATAGCGTAGGCAGAAGTACTTCCACACGACACCGGCCTAAACGATTTTTACATTGATCAAAATGAACATGAAAAGAAAAAAAAGAAAAAAATACTTGTTTTTATTATTATTATTGAGAGACAGGATAAAGAAGGATTTTAACAACAGGACAAATTTAACCAAGAGAATAGATTTAACAAAAATGACAGACTTGGCAAAAGAACAAACAGTGTAAGACTAACTAATAAAATGAACTAAAAGAGGGATAAAAGTGGAGAGGATTATAACTGGTGTGGTGTAGATGCTAAAAAGAACCGATCCTCAGGTACGAGCCGGTGTGGGCTAGAACAGCAGCAGCCGAAATGATAAGAGGACTGAACAGCTACGAGAGCTGGTGTGGAGCTTAGTGGAGAGACGGTATAGGGTTCAGTGGGGATTCGGGGTAAAGCAATGGGAAACCGGTGTGGGATTGAAATCTATGGGGTTCTGGACGAAGTCTGGGCAGCAGGGGGGGAACTTACTTCAAGCAGGGTAAGGGCCAGTATCTTAGTGACTGGATTCAGAACTTTGGGGCCGGTTCTTTTCCTCGAGAGACAGAACCAAGAGTTGGAGTAATTCTCTAAAGGACTTGAGGTTTCGAACACCGAAGCAATTTCTCAGGATTCAGGGGTTCAAGGTACGGACCCTTAGACCTCTTCAATTGGGTATTTATAGAGGCTCCCTGGAGCCTCTTCTACATACTGAGTGCTTGGACAGCTCAGGCTTCCACTCAGCCCATACGTGTAGTGGAGGGACAGCCTGGCCACTAGCAGTTGTGGGGAACAGTGGTGGGTCGAGGAATTTTTTATAGTTCTTATCTCTTACTCCCTGTCTACCATTTCCTGGATTTCAGGATCGAATCTTGTAGTGTGCTTCATGGCATGGGCAGCCGGACTAGGGAGACGGTGTCTCAAGGATCATTATTTTGACACCGAATAATGAGACCTTTACTTCAGACAAAAGTATACCACACCGGTTAATGCCTTGACCAAATTACCTTCGAAGGGTCCCTTTTATGGCACCGGACCGATTTGATGTGATACGGTGTCCTGTATTGCTATTTATATCTTGACGGATTTGACACGGGACGGTATCACCTTGTGACTTGGGCCGGTGTTAACTGAAGACGGTGTTTTTTCTTTAGACATGGTCGGACCGATGTAGGTGTTCACAGACCCATTCTGAACGACAAGGCGGAACGTCGTATCGCTCAGAATTTTTCTCTTGAGGTAGGAGAGGAGTTTTATATTCTAAATGCATGGATTGAGTAGTGTTTGATTGTCATTTATGACAATATGCATGTTTGCCTTGCTTGTGTGGTAATGATAATTTGAGATTGTTAAATATGATGATGATGATTGTACTTGACAATATGTTTTGTGTATTTGGAATATTTATGGTGTGCTAAATGATGATTTTAAATGGCTTGACTAGTGTTATGCCTTGATATGATGTGGTTATGTCTATATTCACTATAAATGTGGAATGGTCATTCTTGATGATGAATGAGAATGAATATGGATGATTAGCATGCCTTAGTTTATTGATGATTGATATATGAGTATTGATGATAAAAATTGTATAGCCATTGTGATCGATACAAGATGAGCTTGTATTGTGATTTATGAAAGTGTTGTGATGCCACATTGAAAATGTATAACAATGGCAATGATTGATTAAAATAAAATCCACCAAGAGTTTGAGTGGTGATGTTGATGATGGTGATGATTGATGAGTAGCATGATTAGGATGCATAGTTGTGAGAATGCATATGATTGGTATTTGCATTGCATCCATGGTATACTGCATAGCTGCCAGTGTTGGAATGTTAGGGGATTCCCCCGGTTGGCCCAGTAGGAGGGCGGCTCTGTGCACGAGCATTCTTATTTTCCCCTGTGACTTGGTGTATAAGTCACGAAGCTAACCATGTATAGCTATGGGGAGCTACATGTGGTTGACCCTTGTGGGGGGTGGCTCTTTGAGGAGCAAGTGTCCCAAGTGGTCCTCGGGATCATAGATGCCATGGTAAGAATAATGGTTGGCCCGCAACACCCTTATGTTGATTATGGTGTATGCCGTGGTCATGGTGAAAATAGCCAAGTGTTGCAAGATGGGCGATGCAGTTTGTTACCTGTAAAACATAATGATATGCATGCAATTTGATGATAAGTGTACACATTTTACTACTGCATTAGGGGTATGGTTATATGATCATGCTTGACCCATAATTTGGTGTTTATTTCCCACTGTTGAATCTGTAATTGTTAATTTACTCCGTTGTGCATGTGCATTAGCTTAAGAGCATTTGCATATAGCAAGGAGGTATACCAAAGGTGGTGAGAATGGTGATGGTTATGATTGGGTGAGAAAATACCTAAAGACAACATGAAAGATATGAATACAAGGAAATATATTATGTATGGTGATGATATGTGTGATAGTCCAATATGTTAAAGGACTTGATTGTGTGCATGCTTATATACTTTGTTATGATCCATAGAGATGATTTAGTTATATGTATGATGGTGTGATGATGATAATTGAAATAATGAATGATATATGTTGATGCAAAGTATACATGACATTGAATGCTTATGCACATAATCACATAGTATTCATATTCATCCTTTGGAATGTATGACTCACTCTCTCATTTTGTCCACTTTTAGCTTTGTGATGCAGGATATTATTGGGGTGAGGTGCATCTCCTTTTTGAAGTGTATTTTGATGGTGGAGGTATATAGTTGTATAGAAAGTGCCTTGGCTGGCAAATCATTTCTTTTGTATAGCATATTATTGGTATATGCTTATTATGTATCTAGATTGATGAATGTTGATTTTGAAGGTCAAAGGTGAAAATTGGACCTTAGATGTATGCTTATTATGTATCTAGATTGATGAATGTTGATTTTGAAGGTCAAAGGTGAAAATTGGACCTTAGATGTATGGCTAATTTTTGAGTATGACCTAGACAATGTATAATGACAATTGTGATGCTAGAATTACTGCCCAAAGTGATGAATGAATGATGTCATTCATGAATTTCAGTCTTGTATGATGCATATGTGAAATTAAGCCTTGATGTTTGTGCAAAATGGAGGAACCAATAATGTCAAATTGAGTTTTATGTGATTTTAATGGCATGTGATAGTCCCAATAGCTTAAGTGTATGATTTGTGATTTGTAGAAACCGAAATGGGCTAATTCCATTGACAATTGACCCATAAGTTACACCAAAATTACTCAAAATGGGACAAATGCATTTATGCACATAAGTCTCTTGTTTTAAGGAATTTTCAAGTACGGCCAGTGGCTACGCGTCACAAATAATGTATTTTAGCTTGTGTTAAAATTTGGTGGCAATTCGATTTGATATGAAAATTATAGGGTGGTTAGAAGTTCAATTCTGCAGCTTTTGGGCAGGTTCTGCATGATGTCTGTCTTGAATCGATTCACCACCTGTGTGAATTGTGTGTGAATCGATTCATTGTGATTCATGAATTTCCTATGCATGAATCAATCCACCATAGGGATGAATCAATTCATGGACCTGAATGTTGGCATTTTTAGTAAGTTAGAACGCGTTAATCGATTCCCAGGGGAGGTGAATCGATTCACTCACCTGATTTTCTGAAGTTGAGGTGCATGAATCGATTCCCAATGGTGGATGAATCGATTCATATGTCTGTCACGTAGATTCTTGGCCAATTGGGATGCATGAATCGAATCCTAGGAGGGGGTGAATCGATTCATCTACTTGATGCACTGGTTTTTGGCTATTTGAGACACATGAATCGATTTATGCTAGCCTTGAATCGATTCATGCCCTTGATTCTCTAAAAAATTATGTGTTCTGTTGTGTGTTGGGTCCCAATTGGTCATGGCATGATTATATATCAATGTGTATGTTTATGTACCATTTTTTATCAATTAAATCAAGTGTCTTTAAACCTCTTTTTACACTTTTCCATAACTCTCAAAACAAATTATTTTCCGTTATTTCCTTGGTGATGATCATAGGATTAATTGTCCAAGGAGCACTCTTGATTTAATTTATCCACCTTCTCATATCTTCATATATGAGATAGTTATTTATATGGTCCGGGGTTACTCATTGAAAATTTACTTCGTGAATGCTTTCTTTTCCTAAATTGTTTTCCTTTTAAATCATGAAAAATTTTTTCTAATTTTTATTGACCTTCGGATCGTCTCATGGTACTTTACTCTGCCACTTTTCTTCTTGGGGGTAGGTTTGGCTTGAAAAGCTTTAGACTTATGTTTCTTTGAGTCTGCAAGAGTAGACGTTTTCTTCTTGGGAGCTGTAGGAAGAGAACTCTCCATGGTCTGGTTAATTAGAGGTGAGAATACAGGTAGCTTGCTCACCAAAGAGGTTGGTTTCACCAGGTCACTCACGGTCTGGATTTGCATATTCTCCTGTGCAAAGACTTTCATCAGTAGTGTTGGGTATGGAACCTTGTTTTGCTTTTTCCCAATCAAAGAGATCAAGTAAGTCAGGATAACATTAGGCAGACTTACTTTTTCCTTCATTAGCATATGATACATGCAAAATTTATCCATCTTTGTCACTATATCCTTGTCACCCTTATGAGGATAAAAACTTGCTTTATCACCAGGTGAAGCATCTTGACTTTGGGAAGTAGGTTTCCAGACACTGCTTTGGTAGGGTGAGTGGTTCCATACAGCATCTTATTGATCTCCAAATAAGAGACCACTTCAAACTTAAAGTCTTCTGCAAAGACTTCTCTAATAGCTGGGCATCCTGTAACAGTAGCCAAAACATCCTCAGAAATTTCTATCACTTTCAATTTTAACTTGCCCAACACGATGAACTTAAACTTGTCAATAGATATTGTCTTCGAAAACTCCAAAACCAAAGAGAGTGAATAAGGCTCTTTGTCTAGACAGAACTTGGTATAACCAATACGACTTATTTCTTTAAAAATGTCTCTCTCATCCATCTTGTGCTACTTTGGATGGAAGAAGGAAGACTCCACAATGTCTGAGACCTTGAATGTCATTACCAAAAACTTAAGAGAGAAGAATGAGAGAGATTTAGGGTTTAAGGAGAGGAAGAGTTTTTAGAGTAAGAAAGGTGAAAGGGTTTTCCGTAAAGGCGGGAAATAGATTATAAGTGAAAAGACTCTTATTTAAAAAGGCAATCACTGTCCACTAGTGAGGAGGGAGAAGACATGTTTCAGGTGGCAGTTATACAAAAAGGTATTAACTATT
Organism: Clitoria ternatea; assembly: GCA_037962975.1. Classification (NCBI taxonomy): domain Eukaryota; kingdom Viridiplantae; phylum Streptophyta; class Magnoliopsida; order Fabales; family Fabaceae; genus Clitoria; species Clitoria ternatea. Next base: position 148,713,749 of record CM075671.1, read on the forward strand.
GCCACGTTGTAAGTTTCAGAATAAAAAGCAATAAAATGTGAAACGTTTGACAACTAACATGAATCCCAGAAGACTTAAATAATTTCTCTTTCAGAAATATAAGAAGTGCATAAAAGTGGGTTCAAACTTATGAAGCAATAGATTAAAAGTACTAAACTCAGTCATAACATACAAGCAGGCTTCTGAAATATAAAGAATGCAACAGACTAATTCAAGCAATGTTTCTTATATTTAATTATGCTTGATAAAAGCAAACTTGGCCTCATCTAGAGGCTTTATAAAGATATCTTTCCACTGATTATCTGTATCTACAAACTTCATGTCCAGAATTCCTTTTTGCAATAATCTCTAATGAAGTGATACTTTACTTCTATATGCTTTTCCTTTGAATGCTGAATGGGGTTTTTTAACAGATTTATTGCACTTGTGTTATCAAAAACACAAGAATCTCTTCTTCTTTGACAGAATAATCTTCAAGTTGGTATTTTATCCAATGAAGTTAAGAGCAACAGCTTACTGCAGAATGTATTCTGCTTCTACTATTAAGAATGCCATTGAATTTGCTTCCCAATGATGTTAGACTTTTGCCTAGAAAATGGCATCCACCACTTATGATTTTTCTGTCCATTTTATCTCTTGCAAAATCTGCATCACAATATCCAGATAAAGAGAAAGAGTCTGTTCTTTTATAAAATAGCCCAAGGGTAGTTGTGATAATAAGATATCTTAGAATCCTCTTCACTGTAGACAAATGTGATTCCTTGGGGTCTGATTGATATCTTACACACATACAAACACTAAACATTATGCCAGGTCTGCTGGATGTGAGGTACAAAAGTGAACCTATTATTCCTTTATACAAGGTTTGATCCACTAATGTACCAGATTCATCTCTATTAGTTATACAGTTTAGATGCATAAGGGTGTTCATTGACTTAGCATCAGCCTTTTTAAACTTTTTGAGCAACTCCTTGGTGTACTTCTACTAATGGATGAAAATACCATCATTAGTCTGTTTAATTTGTAAGCCTAGGAAGAACTTAAGTTCTCTCATCATGCTCATTTCAAATTCTGCTTGTATCATTTCAGAAAAATCTTTACACGAACTTTCATCAGTAGCACCAAAATATCATCCACATAAATCTGAGCAATAATAAAGTGTTTCTGAGAGCTTTTTCTAAAGAGAGTTATGTTTACTTTTCTTCTTGTAAAGCTTTTTGAAATCAGAAAAGAACTGAGTTTATCATACTAAACCCTTGGAGCTTCTTTTAGATCATATAATGCTTTACTTAATTTGAAAACATGATTTGGAAAAGACACATCTTCAAAACCAGGGGGTTGTTTTACAAAAACTTCTTTTTCAATGAAACCATTCAGAAAAGAACTCTTTACATCCATATGATATAATGTGATACCCTTAAATACAGCATATGCAAGAATTATCTTGATAGCCTCAAGTTTGGCTACAGGTGTAAATGTTTCAATAAAATCTATACCTTCTTGATGGTTATAGCCTTGAGCTACAAGTCTGACTTTATTTCTAAAACTCTTTCATCTTTATTAAGTTTATTTCAGAAGACCCATTTAGTTCCAATAATAATTTTATTTTTGGGTCTTGGAACAAGGCTCCAGACTTTGTTTCTCTCAAACTAATTTAACTCGTCTTGCATGGCAATGATCCAATCATTGTCTTCCAATGCTTCTAAAGTAGACTTGGGTTCCAATTCTGAAACTAGTGCAATTGAGGATTGGTTAAGAAGTCTAGATCTGGTTTTAACTTCAACTGCCCGATTTCCAATTATGAGGTCTGGAGGATGATATGCCTTGAACTTCCAATCTCTTGGTTTTTTTGGTTCAGTCCTTAGCTGAGTCTGTTCAGATTCTTTGTCTTTATGCTCAGCTGGTTCTGATCGATCAGTGTCTGTTCCTTACTTTTCTTGTTCAGCTTCTTGTTATAGTATTCCTACATCATCAGAATCTAGATCTACCAGTTTCCTGTTAGTGTTTTGAAGATCATCAAATCTTACAAGTATTGATTCCTTAATGGTCTGAGTTCTGGTATTGAAAACTCTATAAGATTTTGATGTGGTTGAATATCCCATGAATACTCCTTTGTCATATTTAAATCAAATTTTTCAAGATGATCCCTAGTGTTAAGAATATAGCAGATACAACCGAATGGATGGAAATATGAGATGTTGGGTTTCCTTCTTTTCCACAGTTCATAAGGAGTCTTATTCAGTATAGGTCTGATGAGAATTCTATTTTGAATATAACAAGTGCTCACAGCCCCTGCCCAAAAATATTTTGGAAGATTGTTTTCACAAAGTATTGTTCTGGCCATTTCTTGTAAAGACCTATTCTATTTTGTTGAGGTGTTCTCAGAGAAGAAAAACTGCAAGTTATACCAGACTCATTGTAGAATTTTTCAAAATTTTCATTTTCAAATTCTTTGTCATGATCACTTCTTATTGTACCAATACAGAAACCTTTCTCATTCTGGATTTTCTTATAGAAATTCTTAAATACCTTTACAGACTCATCCTTATGAGTTAAGAAGTAGACCCATGTCATTCTTGTGTAATCATCAACTATGACAAATCCATACTTCTTCTCTACCAGACTTTGCTCTTGAGATGGACCAAATAGATCTAAATGTAACAGTTCTAGGGACCTGGCAGTGGAAACAACATTCTTGTTTTCAAAAGAGGTTTTGTGTTATTTCCCTTTTTGGCATGCTTCACAAGGCTGGGTGCTATTGAAAAAGATTTTTGGCAAACCCTTCACAAGGCCTTTTCTATGAAGTTTTGAAATATGTTTTAAACTTACATGCCCAAGCTTTTTGTGTCAGATCCATCTCTCTTCAAAGTTTGAAAACAAACATATTACATTTTGATCATTCAATTCATTCAAGCCAACCTTGTATAGGTTATGATGTTTGTTTTCATTGAAGAGTGTGGATCCATCATGATTGTTGATAGTGCACTTTTCTTTATCAAATAAGACTTTATACCCACTATCACAAAATTGACTAATGCTTAGTAGGTTGTGTCTCAAACCTTCAATAAGAAATACATTTTCAATAATAGGTGAAGGAATTTTACCCATTCTACCAGACCTAATGATTCTTTCAGTCTAGTTTCCTCCAAAGGTAACAGTTCCACCTTTAAACTATTCCAGGTCTAGGAACATAGACTTTCTTCCTGTCATATGATGTGAGCATCCACTGTCCAGATATCAGTGCAGTGGTTTTGTCTTTGTCTTTAAGCACATCTACAATTGGAATAATTAATGATTTTGGTACCCATATCTTTTTGGGTCAGGCATTGTTAGCAATTCTTTCATTTCTCTTTTTCCTTTTTCTACAATCATTGATTAAATGACCATGCTTTTTACAGTAATTATATTTGACATGTTTTTGATTCTTTGAAACAAATGTAAGAGGTGATGGATGCTTGAAATATTTTCCTCTACATATCCTAGACCTGGCATTTTATGGTTACCATAGGATTTTCCCAAAGTATGTTCAAGTTTTCAGTACTATTTACAAACTTGCTTAGGTCTAAGGTAAGAGAGTTAACTTGCTTTTGCAACTTAATGATTTCTTCACTTTGAGAGTTACAGCAGACTTTAGAACTTTCAAAATTTGTTTTCAAAAAAGTATATTCTTTTTTGAGTCTGTTTAACTCTTCAAGATGCATCTTCTCATTCTCTTCCATTTCTTTCAAAGTGTTTTTGTCAAGATTTTCTTCTTTTAATATTGAAATTTGATTTTCAAAATCAGTGACCATGTCAGCATGTTTTACTTTTAGCCTTTTGAAGTTTTTCAAGAGTTTAGAAAAATCACTAAATAGTAAATCATAATTTTGTTTGAGTTCAGTATAACTTACACCCTCATATTTTGAGTCACTTGAGCTTGCTTCAGGGTCTGGTTCCTCATTTTCCATGAGAAAGATTTGAGCGGACTCTATCTCCTCTTTAGATTCTTTAGAGCCTGATGATTCCTCATCATCCCAAGTTATCAATTATGTCTGTTTCTTAGGAAACTTTCTCCTTTCCTTTTTGTCCTTTTTATCCTTATTTAGGAGTGGACATTCTACTTTTATGTGTCCTGGCTTCTTGCAATTGAAACACTCTAGAGCAGACTTATCAGTTTTAAACTTGAATTAATTTTTACCTTTATGGTTCTTCTTTTGAAACTTGTCAAGTCTAAACTTTTTCTTCTTTAATAACCTATGAAATCTTTTGGTCACAAGGGCCAATTCCTTATCTGTATCAGCTTCTGATTCATCAGAGTCTGAGTCAAAACTTATGGATTCTTTAGCTTTCAGTGTTTTGGACTTTATGCCTAATTCACCAGACTTTAATGCAATGTTCTTGAAGGAGGAAGGTTTGTTGACTTCCTTCTACTTCAGCTCATGCTCTTTGAGCACTCCAAGCAATTCATCCAAGGAGAATGTGCTCAGGTCTTTAGTTTCTTCTAGGGCTGAGCATTTAGCATCGAACCTTTCTAGCAAGCTTCCAAGAAGCTTTACATTGATGTCTTTTATAGAGGGTATGGTTCCAAGAGCTTTAAGCTCATTTAACAGAGTCTATACTCTTCCAAACATTTGATCCACAGTCTCATGTTCCTCTATCTTAAAAGTATCACACTGTTTGGTTAATAGTATTTTCTTGGATCTTTTAATATTGGAGGTGCCTTCATAATTGCGTTGAAGAGCATCCCAAACTTCTTTAGTTATTTTGTAACTAAATACTTTATTGTATTCTGATTTGTTGAGAGCACAAGTAAGCAAGAATCTAGCCTTGGCATTTATCTCCATCTTTCTGATTTCCACAGAACTCCATTCATCTTCAGTTTTAGGCTTTCCATCCTTATCAACAAGAGTTTCATAATTACCATTTACAATGACTGCCCATAGACTGTACTGGGTGGATTTTATGAACATTTCCATTTTATCCTTCTAGTATGGGTAGCCTTCTCTAAAGAAGGTTGGAGGTCTGTTGATTGAGGATCCTTCTAAAATCAGTTGATTACTCTGAGAGGCCACCATAGATACTTATCCTTTTCACTTAAGGGAGTGATCAACCCAAAGGACAAGCTCTGATACTAATTAATGGTTCAGAGTCTATCTTAGAAAAGGGGGTTAAATAAGTCACAGACTCTTTTTGCGGAATAATGAACCAATGAAAGCAAGTAATCAAACTCTTGCAAAGCAGACTTTAAAGAGCAAGGAAAGAAAAGCAACATAGAGAATTTATACCAGTTCACTTCTAACATAAACTATGTCTATAACATCCTAAATTTTAGAGAAATAAATTTATTAGATGATGATAATTAATTATTTATGGTCTAAAATACATAGGGAAATTAATTGGACACTAAATGTGATTTATTGGTAAATTAAAATTTACTAAAATCAGACAATTTAACGAATAGTATAGGACCCACTAAGTCAAATTGGATATTTGATGGGTCTAGAATATTTAGGAAATTATTGTGGTTATCGTGGTATGATTAAAATAATTTTTGGTGCTGAGGAGATATATGTACAAACGTAGCGTATGATAATAAGCGGTGAAAATACGAGCCAATTAGAATTAAAAGAAAATGTAAAATCCTTTTTTCCCTCATCATTTCACCATATCACTTTTTCCCTCTCTTAATTGGCTCTTTTGACCATTGGACAATGGGGATTTATTGACCAAAGGAAAAACTAAGATGATACACCCTTTAGACCATTAGACAATGACCAATTTTACAATTTCTCTCTTATTCTTCTCTCAATTTTCAGGGGCTTCTCTCCACTTTCCCTATACACCTTATTTTTCATCTTCTTCTCCCTCCATAGAAGACCCAAAACCGTCCACCCTTTCTCCATGCTTATTTTCACTAAAAATAATTTCTAAGCTTAAATTTGTGAGGCAAGGAAGGCACTTTATGGTGTATCTCACCTCATCTCCCCTTCTCTTCCTTTTAATTCCGTGTTTGTCTTTGTGCTTAGAGAAAAGGTAAGGTTTCATCATACCCGTGGCTTTTGTTGGTGGTTTTGAGGTTGTTGAAGTCTTGTAATGGAAGATTAAGTGTAGTTTTCATGAATAAATGTATGTGGAACCCAAACCCTAGGGTAGATGACCATTGGGAATTTTATTGTTGTTGATGATGATATGAATATTATGTTGTTGTCTTAGAAATGCCTAAGTGATGCAAAGAAATGATTGGAATTGATGTTTGGTAATTTTTTGGTAAAAACCCTAACATGTGGAAATTGGGGCTTTTGGAAAAATTTGATGAATTTGGGGTTCATTGTCTTAAGAATGATTTTGGATAAGGAAATGAATTTTAGGGATAGTTGACACTAATTATTGATGTTGGGAGTTTGAGGAATTAAGAGAATGTGGAAGGCACTAAATTGGTGAAATTAGTAGAAGTGGTATTTAGTATGTGTTGGTGACTTAGGAGTTGTTTTGTAGTCATTTAATTCTAGAGAATATGGAGTAATGGGAAGGAATTCCTGAAACCTCACAAATAAGAAAATTAGTGTTTATAACATGTTTAATACATGTTAAGTGTTTTAGATATAATGGTGAATATTTAGAATTCAAAATTAATGCCTTGATAAGCTAATTGATTGAGATTTGTATGTATCTTAATGTAGGATCTATTCCAAACGATGAGGCAGAACTATCAAATCGCTCAGATTACTTCTCTTGAGGTAGGAGAGGAGTTTATATTCTAAATGCATGAGTAGAGTATTTGTTGATTGTTGTATGTGATAGTACACATGTTTGCCTTATCTTTGATGTATTGATGATTTGTGATGTTGGATATGGTTATATTAGTATGCTTGACAAATGTGTGATATGCATTTGGAATAGCAGTGGTATGCTATGTGGTGATTGATAATTGTTATGAGAATTTGGGGCAAATGTTGTGCCTTGTGTTGTTAAGAATATGTGCATATTCACCACAAATATTGAATGATGAATATAGATGTTGAATAAAAATGGATATTAATGTTGGGATACCCTTGAATATTGATGAAAGATTATGGATATTGTTGTTGATGATTATTGATGCCATTGTGATTGATGCAAGTATAAACTTGTATTTATGAGTTGAATTTGTGTTGATGGAAAATGTTATGAATGTCACACTAAAATTTGAAATAATCGTACTAATCAATGAAATTAAAATTCACTAAGAATTGAGTGGCGATGTGATGATGGTGATGGTTGATGAGTGACATGATAGGATGCATAATGTGAGATTACATATGATTGGCATTTGCATTGCATCCATGGTATATTGCATAGCTACCAGTAAGGGATGTTAAGGGTTCCTCCGTTTGGTCTAGTGGGAGGGTAGCTCTGTGCACGAGTATTGTTAATTACCCTAGTGACTCTTTGAGTCATGAAGCTGCCCATGCTTAGCGACGGGGAGCTACATGTGGTTGACCCAGTGAGGGATGGCTCTTTGAGGAGTGGGTGTCCCAGTGGTCCTTTGGATCACAGCTGCCATGGCATGGTTCATGGTTGGCCTGCAACACTATTGTGTTGTTATGTTATTTACCACGGTCATACGACCGGTGTTGCAAGATGAGCGATGCGGTTTGGTACTTGTAAAAATTGAGATTTGACACACATGTGTACATATTTTACTACTATAGTAGTGGCATGGTTATATATCTATGCTTGAACCCACATTGATGTTTTCTATTCCCACAGTCGGATCCGCAAGTGTTTTGATGAATATAATTCTTATGCATATGCATTAGCTTAAGAGCATTTGTATATAGAATGGTGATATCCCAAAATGAGGATGAGATTGGATTAGTGATCATTAAAATAGGTGAAAGAAAACCTAAAGACAACAAGTAAAAATTTACATGTGATGAAAAGACCTTGTGTATTGATGATGATGCCTATGTTAGCCCAATAAGATGAAGGGCAATGATGTGTGTATATGTATGTGTTTTGCTATAAGTCTTAGTTGATGATCATGATATAAGTATATGTTAATAGAATGATGGAGTTGTAATGATGATTGATGTTTGAAGTAAAGCCTATATGTTGTTATATGCATATACACATAATCACAAATGTATTCATATTTGTCACTTACAATGTATAACTCACTCTCCATGTTGTCTTTTTAGCGTTATGATGCAGGACGTATATGGGGTGAAATGCATCTTGTTTTGGAACTCTATGTTTTGGTGGTGAAGGTAAAATAGTTGTATAGGGATACCTTAGCCGACAAATCATTGACTTTTGGGATCATATATGTATTTGATGACAATGGTGTTAATGTAGATGTTGTGTTAATGGCTTAAGTTTACATGTACTTGATTTCACATGTTTTGTGTACACATATGTATACAATAGGCCGATTCTTTTGTAAACAACTATATGAATATTGACAATGAAAGTTTTATAGCCCCTTTGATGGGAATGATGCATATATTGAAGGACAATCCATGATGGGTGATAGCCAACCGCAAGCGCATGAGGTATCAAAGTAATAAAAAGATATCGTTCTCATAGGGATTATGCCTAAGTACTAGTTATAACAGTGGTTCAATTATCTAGTGAATCGATTAAAATGAATTACTAAAACGATGATGAATAGTAAATTAGAAAACAGGAAATTCAACATCTTTTGTAAAACCAAATCGGAGCAAGTTTGGGAAATTAAATCAAAGGTAAATCTTAAGGTATTAAGGGTTCATATGCTAGTATCAAAATTAAAGGTTACTCCCCTATCCAATTATATGATTTTGTTCCTAAGGTAGATTCCCCTAAGTTAATTAATACCTTTGTCTCGAAAGCTTATTAACGTGCCTAATTCCCAAACAATCACATTCAATTTGTTAATTAGACCCTTTACGTTCTATGGAAATCTAATTAACCCTCAAACAATTTTGCTTACCATTGTAAATCAAAAATATAGTTCAATTTAGGTATTTTCGAATTACATGCCAATCTCTCGATTACCCATATAATTTTTTATCATCTACATTTATTTCTAAGTCTTGCAGAAGCATTAGGCATACATAAATTGAATAGAAATTGAAATCATATAAATTGGAATGCGAAGAACAATTAATTGTAACATATAGGCATACTACATCCTTAGCCTTAAGAAAAGAGTTTAGTGTGCCATAAGGATTGTTGTCATCATGTCATACATCACAAAATCAATGCCAAGCATAAAAGATATCAAAAGTGTAAAATAGGGATTCAAAAATTACAAATTAGTTCTCACTAGGATTCCTAATTCTTCCTCCCAAATCTATAGATTTGATTTCCCTTGATAGATATGACTGTTGATTCCCAATGAAAGCTTCCCAAAAGGTTCTTCAAAATCTCCCAAAAGATGTCTTTAAAACGGTCTCTACAGAACTCTCTTTCATATCCCCCAAAGTGCCCAACAAAAACCCTAAACAATTTAGAGATTTAGGCCTTGTAGGGGACAACCACGGCCAGTGGTGCATAACCATGGCTAGTGGTTCGAGTCCTGTTCCTTTTTAACATAATTTTGTAACTTTTTGTAACAAACAGAGCCAACCATAGCGAGTGGTGGATAACCACGGCCAATGGTGGTTTCTGACTTCCTTTTCTTTGCTCCACAGTGCCCACCATGGCAAGTGGTGGATAACCACGGCCAGTGGTGGCTTCTGACTTGCGTTTCCTCTTTTCTAATGCTAACCACGGCCAGTGGTTTCCTTCAACCTTGCCAAAATGCACTCCTAAAGGCCTCAAAGGTCTCTTCTTTCATCCACTTTACCATTTTTCCTTAAAAGAGACCTAGAACATCATTGATCTTGTAAAAATAGGAATAACCAAGTAATATGTGTGGAAAAGAATCAAAGTCAAGGGAATCGGGCATGAAACAATATGCAAAACCCCCTAAAACTAAACCTAAAAACAACCAAAAACAACACACAATGTACACTTATCAAAATACCTCAAACTAAAACAATGCTTGTCCTCAAGCAATCACTGAATCCATACAAGCATATAATGAAAAACCAATAGACCCAAGCAAACTTAAGGAATCTTGTGTTTATTTATTTTCTTTGTTTTTGTGTTTTTAAGAGATTACATAAACTACAAGAATATATCACAACCAACAGTCAAACCATATTCACTAAGATTAAACTTAGGGTACTCTTTTTCACTTTCCACTCAGTGTATGTGCTTGAGTTTCAATCCACTCAGACCACAACATTCTAAACACTACCATAGGCTTGGCAATTGACCACAGACTCCACAGTTATCAAGAAAACATGCATTGATCAAAAGGTCTTTTAAAGGGTTGTAATAGGGCCAGGGGATTCATAACATGGAAATAGAAATCAAGAAAAGGGAAATGCAAAGGGCTTAATTCTGTAAGAAGAGCAATATCACAAGAAGGAAAGCAAACCTCAATTCAATAACTCTCTATAATTTCAAACCATAAAGGGTATGATTCATTTTTTTTCTTTTCTTCTCTTTTTTCCTTTTTTATTTTGATTTTGAGATCAAACTCCTTATCTTTCTTTTTCTTTGAATCACACACCCCAAACTATCATGGTTTTTGTTTTTCAATTTAACCACTTTTAGTTAGCTTACCCTTTTTGCCTCTTCTATATGTGAACCAGAAATCCTAGTGTTAAAGGTTTTGAAAGAAAATATCATATTATTTCATGGCTCAAAAGGGACAACTAATGGATTAAGCTTTCAACAAATTTTGAGGTTAAAGAAAACAAAACTTAAAGTGTCTTTTTCATTCCAAGCATGCATTCACAACTGTTTTGAATTGGTCAAAAGCCAAGTTCTAGAGTTCTATCAAATGTGTGAATCACTCAGTCAAAGAATTATGGGTCATTTACAATTTAATGCACTGAACACCCTATTGGCTCAAAAGCTCACAGTGGTAATTGGCCTAATCAAAGAAACACAGTCATCATGTAGAGTGATTATTCTGGCAAAAATAGCAATCAAACACTTTTTATTTATTTATTATATTGACATACAATCATGCAAATGAACTAGAACATAAGCATACAATCATACAAATGAACTAGAAAATAAAAATAAACAAAAATAAAAAGGAATAAAGTAAGAATGAGCTGAACTTTTGTGTACCCATCACCCCAAACTAAAACTGGACATTGTCCCCAGTGTTATCAAGGGGACCAAAAAGGGCCATAATTGAGGAACCAGGGGTAAAAGGACACAAAAGTTCAACTGATACCTGTCATGGAAAAGGGGGGTGGAAGTGACTCTACTGGGTGTGCCAATCATACATGGCATCTACTCGGTCAAAAATATGATCAATGTGGGCCCCCTGACGAGTTTGCTCAGCGGACATGTGCTGAAGCAAAGTATACATTTATTACATCGAAAAAGGTGGCTCCTCACGAAAATGAAAGGACTCACCCTGTTCCAGAGGCCCGGTGGGTAGTGGCATCTCAGTAGATAATGGAGTATGATTATCCTTATCTGTAAAAAGAAAAGATGTCTTGTCTTCCAAACTAGTGAAAGTAGGATTAGGCAAGGGGTGAGGAACAGAAAATCCAGCTATTACCAAATTATATATATCATGTTCCTTAACAATCATCCCTATATTAATCAATTCAGCCATGTCAACCCTCTTAGGTTGATGAAGGAGATTATCTTGGTCTAGATCTATGCCTACATACCTAGCAATGGTGTTTATGTAACCAACTATAACAATCTTACCAGTGGTGGCATTGTCAACCCGAGATAACTGGCTACATAACCACTTGGTAGAATCGATGTAAGTATTATGAACCATGGAGTGGAGAAAGAATACCTCTGGCTGATGCATAGTACCTGGACTATCATACCGCCCAAAGATGGATCGGGCCATGAAACGCTGCAGGTAACAGAAAACTGGGTGATGGATGGTGGAGGCCTTGGAAGTGGAAGCATCATAAAGGCCTTTATGGGAGATAAGATTCCAAAAGTACCTGAAATTTAACTCCTTTGGGATGCTATCAACACCCCCTAGAGGAAAATTATAAATAGTAGCCACTTCATCCAAAGGCAACCTATAGTTATTATTATTAAGCCAGAAAGTAAGCTCCCACCCGGGTCCAGATTGGCACCTATTGACCTCTACGGAACATAGGAAGTCTAAAGAAGTACGCTCATACACGGGTTCAAATAACTCAATAAAGGAATCCCACCCCACATTTTGACACAAGTGTAAGGTATCTTCAAAAATTCCCAATTCCATTAAAGTATCTTTGTAAAAAAATCTAGAAGGAATAATCTTTCTATTCAATAAAGATGCCAACCTCATCTTTTGCCTCTCCGATGGGCATTCAATATCATTCAAATTGGAGTAGTTAGAAGACTTACCTTTGGTCTTCTTTTTCTTGGATGGAAGAGATGACCTAATAAAACCATACAAAAAGGGTTAAAAAGCATTCTAATTCAAGCTCCAAAGTTTTGCATCATAACAAGAGACAATACCTATATAATCTTATACATTCATGGCATGTAATAGAGAAATAGACATATATGAATAATTAAATACCATGAGAGATAAACTAGGCCAAATGCATATTCAAATCATGCAACAATTTATGAATTTTGTCTCTTGGGCATTTCATTAAACACTTGGTAGGCACTAAATAAATGAGTGCCAAATGCAACATTCAAGAGCAATGCTTCCACTCATCAAGTTCAATAGCCACAATAACCAACCAATTTTAGAATTTAACCATCAATCAAACATTCAATCACCACCAAAGATCAAAGTTTGCACAAAAACACAAACCGGGTACATGAAAAGGTATAAACACTAGATGAAGTTCATGAAGATTTAGTGTTACCCATTTGGTTTTATAGCATTCAATTTCATCACAAAGCAATTAGGGAAAGCTTAAATGAATCAATTTAAGAATTTCATGCTAAATCCCCAAAATTTTATAAACCCCCAAAAACCAAATGAGAAACCCCAAACTAATGAAAAAGAATAGAATGCTTACTTGATTTAGAGATAAGAATAGATTATTCAAGTAGCAAGATGATGATGATGCAAGAAGATTGAGAGGAGTTTGAGTTTCTCAAGTAGTTTGGTGGGTATTTTTAAAAGGTATAAGTGAAGAAAACAATAAGGCAATGCATAAAAGAGGGGTACTAGGGCATGAGGTGTTTAAAAATGTAGAATACCACATGTTGGGCCGAACCACGACTAGTGGTGAATAACCATGGCCCGTGGTGTGTTCTGTTTTCACCCAGATTAATGCAAACAACTCATGATACCTGATGGCAACAATGGCCAGTGGTGGGAAACCATGGCCAGTGGTTGCCTCTGTTTCATGCCCAAAAATTCTTAAAATACAGAGGGAACTTCCAGAGCTAACCACGGCCAGTGGTGGCTAACCACGACCAGTGGTTCTTACTATTTTGCACCCAAAAATTCAATGTTTTCAGTGGAAAATGCCTGGGCCAAACCACTGCCAATGGTGGATAACCATAGCCAGTGGTTTGCACTGTTTTTCACCCAGAAAACACTTATACATTCATGAAAATTATTGGGTCAAACCACTACTTTTAAACCAAAAATTATATGAACAAACCAATTTAAAATACCTCCTTTTGATTCTAACCAAATCATGCAAAATGGTGATTAATTCAAATATCTTACTCCACAAAAGGCAACATCAAAATATTTTTTTTTATTTTTTTTAAAGTTTTACACAAAACATGCAAGCAAACAAATTCATGCAAAACAATTGAAATAAAATGACAAATGGGGTTACCTCCCTAACAGTGCTAAGTTTAACATCTTTAGTCAGACCTTTTTTACCATTTAGATTTATGAATCTGATGCATCAAGCAAATCCAAAGCACTTGCTTGATGAATGCGCTCGCCTGTCAAGTAGTGCTTAAGTTTTTGCCCATTTACTTTAAATGGTCTGGACTTTTGGCTCCATAACTCAACAATACCAAAGGGAAATACTTTCAAAACTCTAAACGGTCCCGACCAGCGGGACCTCAGTTTACCTGGAAATAACCTCAATCTAGAGTTAAATAACAAGACCATATCACCTGGATTGAATGTCCTTCGAAGGATGTGACGATCATGCCAACGTTTTGTGTTTTCCTTATAAATCTTAGCATTCTCGTATGCATCCAAACGGAGTTCCTCTAGTTCATTTAGCTCCAATAACATGTGCTCACCTGCAACCTTATGATCAAGATTAAGCATTTTAACTACCCAAAATGATTTATACTCAAGTTCAACAGGCAAATGACAAGGCTTCCCATATACTAGTTTGAAGGGTGTGGTTCCAATAGGGGTTTTATATACGGTATGATACGCCCATAAGGAATCATCTAATTTAATAGACCAATCCTTACGTGATGTATTGACTACCTTTTGGAGAATATTTTTTATCTCCCTGTTGGAAACCTCAACCTGCCCACTAGTTTGAGTGTGATAAGGTGTGGCAACCTTATGCCTCACTCCATATTTCTTTATAAGGGTCTGAAAAGTTTTCTTAATAAAATGAGACCCTCCATCACTTATAACACACTTAGGAACCCCAAACCTCAGAAATATAATCTTTTTAAAAAGCTTAGTAACAGTTTTAGTGTCCAAATAAGGTAAGGCAATGGCTTCCACCCATTTAGACATGTAATTAACTGCTACCAAGATAAACAGATTTCTAAAAGAAGAGGGAAAGGGTCCCATGAAATCAACCCCTCACATATCAAACAACTCAACCTCTAAAATGCTATTAAGTGGCATCTCATGCCTCTTACCTATGTTATCTGTTCGTTGGTAAGCATCACAAGTCAGGATATACTTACGCGCATCCTTAGAAAGGTATGGCCAGTAGAACCCAACTTGTAATACTTTCGAGACTGTCTTGGATATGCTCATGTGGCCTCAATAGGAAAGAGAGTGGCAATGGTCCAGGATGGCATGGACTTCATCCTTCAGAATACACCTCCTAATCAAACCATCTGCATATTGTTTGAAAAGGAGGAGCTCATCCCAATAGTAATGCTTAACATCTGCAAGAAACTTCTTTTTCTGTTGAAAACCAAGGTCAGGGGGTAAAATGCCATAAGCAAGCAAATTAATAAAATCCGCATACCAAGGCACTTGTTGGACACTAAGACTCAGTAGTTGTTCATCTAGAAAAGACTCATTGATGGGAACAACAACACCCATCTCATTTTTTCAGATGACAACCTAGATAGGTGGTCGGCAACAAGGTTCTCAGTACCCTTTTTATCTTTTATCTCTAAGTCAAATTCTTGCAAAATCAAAATCCGCCTAATTAGCCTAGGCTTTGCTTCTTTTTTATGTAAAAGATACTTGATGGCAGAATGACTAGTATATACAGTAACATGCGAGCCTACCAAGTATAATCTAAACTTATCAAAAGCAAAGACAATAGCCAATAATTCTTTTTTAGTGGTGGCATAGTTTACCTACGCTTCATTAAGTGTACACCTAGCATAATGGATCACATGCATCTTCTTATCCTTCTGTTGCCCAAGCACAGTCCCTACTGCGTGATCACTAGCATCACACATCGACTCGAATAGGAGTTCCCAATCAGGGGGTTGTACCATAGAAGTAGAAATCAAAGCTTGTTTAATCCTGTAAAAAGCCTCAAGAAAAGATAAGTCAATAACAAAAGGTACATCCGTACCCAAAAGATTAGTCAAAGGCTTGGTGATCTTGCTGAAGTCTTTAATGAACCGCCGGTAAAACCCGGCATGCCCAAGAAAAATTTGAATACCTTTCACATTGGTCAGTGGGGGTAATTTTTGAATCACCTCCACCTTAGCCTTATCCACCTCAATTCCTCTCTCAGACACCAAGTGTCCAAGAACTATGCCTTCTCTTACCATGAAATGGCGTTTCTCCCAATTTAAGACCAAGTTGGTCTCCTTACAGTGCTGTAAAACTTGGCACAAATTAGTTAAACAATTATCAAAATCCAAACCATGCACAGAAAAGTCATCCATAAAAACCTCCATCATATTCTCAATCAAATCAAAAAAGATGGCCTGTATACACCTTTGAAAAGTCGCAGGTATATTACACAGGCCAAATGGCATTCTCCTATATATGTATGTCCCATAAGGGCAAGTGAAAGTAGTCTTTTCTTGATCAGATGGATGGATGAGGATTTGATGAAAACCTGAGTACCCATCCAAATAACAGAAACAAGAGTGCTTAACAAGCCTCTTAAGCATTTGATCAATGAAAGGAAGAGGGAAATGATCTTTCTTTATGGCGCTATTTAACTTTCTATAATCAATGCACATACGCCACCCAAAAACTATCCTAGTAGGAATTAGTTCCTGTTTATCATTTTTCACAATAGTTATTCCTTCCTTTTTAGGCACCACATGAACTGGACTTACCCACTTACTACTAGCAATGGGATATATAACATCAGCATCAAGCAGTTTCAAAATTTCCTTCTTAACCACTTCTTGCATTTTTGGATTTAATCTCCTAAGTGGTTCTACTGTGGGCCTACTTTCATCCTCTATAGTTATCCTATGCATGCAAAAGGAAGGGCTAATCCCCTTTATATTATCTATTGTATAACAAATAACCTTCCTATATAACCTAAATTATTTCAAAAGCTTTTCAGTTTCACATGGATTCAAGTCAGCATTTACAATGATAGGATATGTAGAGTTGGGTCTAAGAAATTCATACCTCAATGAAGCCGGTAAAGGCTTAAAGTCAACAGTTGAGCTTACCACTTTCTCACGCATGACTTCAGTATCATGTTTAAGTAGGGCATTTTCTTCCAGACAATATGATGTTCCTGCAAGCTCAATTAATAAAGCAAATTCAAGTGGATCCTTAGGTAGAGTTTCTTCCTTCACCACCTGGTTAATAAAATCCACACAGTAAACATAATCAAAAGGTTTCTTTAAAGCATCTTTCAAAATAAAATCTACCTTTTTGTCTCCAACAGTCAGGGACAATTTTCCATTTTTAACATCTATTATCGCACCAGCAGTTGCCAAAAATAGCCTGCCTAGAATAATAAGGACCATAGAATCCTCATCCATTTCCAAAACAACAAAGTCGGTGGGAATGAAAAATTTACCTACTTTAATAGGTACATCTTCTAAAATACCGATAGGATATTTAACAAACCTATCCGCTAATTGCAATGACATCCTAGTAGGTTTAAGTTCACCAAATCCCAATTTCTCAGCAATAGACAATGGCATTAAACTGACGCTAGGTCCTAAGTCACATAGTGCTCCATCAATAGCCATGTCACCAATCACATAAGAGATAAAAAAAACTACCTGGATCTTGAAGATTGGGTGTAGCTTCCTTTGGATCTAAGCACTACACTCCTCAGTGAGTGCTACTGTACCATCCTCCTCTAATTTCCTTTTATTGGATAAGATGTCCTTCAGGAACTTCGCATATGTCGGCATTTGTTGCAAGGCATCTGTAAAAGGAACATTAACATAAAGCTTCTTAAGAACTTCAAGAAACTTACCAAACTGTTTGTCAAGCTTGGCCTTGGCCAAGCGCTGAGGAAATGGAATTGAAGGTTGATATGGTTTCACCTCCTCCTTATTTTCACTTTGTTTCTCTTCCTCAATTTCAGGATGAGAGTGAGACTTTTTCCCCTTCTTCTCTTTCTTGGCCTCCTCTTCAGTCAAATTGACCAGATCATCATACTGTGTACCACTCCTAAGAGTGATAGCCATGGTGTGATCAGATGGTCCTGTTTCAGGCTTTCTAGGAAAGGTTCTTGGCATTCTCTAAGAGGATAAGGCTTGGTGAGCAATCTGGTTCTCCAACATTTTATTATGGGTGGCAAGAGTGTCCACCTTGGAGGTCATCTTTTTAATTACATCGAAGAACTCATCATTTTGTTTTGACTGGTGGGTCACAAATGTCTCCATCAAGGACTCTAGCTTAGATTTTTGTGGAATGTATGGTCCTTGTGGTTGTCGAAAATTATTCAGATTGCCTTGATAGGGAGGTGGTCTATTTTGGAAACCAGGTGGTCCTTGTGGTTGTCGAAAATTATTTCCATAATTTCCACCGTACTTCCCAATAGCATCCATCTGTTGTATTTCTGGCTCGGCATTTTGAGTCACTCCAAGTTGACAACCTGAAATGGTGTGACCTAAAACACCACATAGCTCATAAACAAGATTAAAAGTACCTATTCCTAGTTTATCAAATTTATCAATTTTAACAGATAATGCCTCTACTTTAGTAGTTAATATAGAGAGAACATTAATAGAGTACTTGCCTGGAGTTCTTAGCAAACTCCTTTCTAAAGACCACTGGTATGTGTTTTGGGCAACCTCCTCAATAAGATTGTAACCTTCCTCCATGTTCTTACTCATAAAGGCACCGCCAGCTGCGGCATCCAAGGTCACCATCTTATTCAGAGTGAGTCCATTATAAAAATGTGCATTGTCAACCAGCGTTCAATACCATGGTGTGCGCATTCCCGAAGCATTTCTTTGTACCTCTCCCAGGCATCATATAGAGTTTTATTATCTTTCTGAATGAAAGTGATGATTTGCTTCCTCAACTAGTCTATTTTGCTCCTTGGATAATATTTGTTAAGGAAGGCATGAGACAGCTGCTCTCATGTAGTGATTGACCCCTTCGGAAGCGTATACAACCAAGCTCTAGCCTTGTCCCTTAAAGAAAATAGGAAAAGCCTTAGCCAAGTTGCATCGTTTGAGACCCCATTTACCTTGAGCGTGTCACAATACTCAAGGAAAATCTAAAGATGCAAGTTGGGATCCTCGGATGGCAATCTTCCAAACTGACTTTATTGAACCATCGAGAGCAAGGATGACTTCAACTCAAAATTATTCACCTCAACCTTGGGTCTAATGATGCTAGACCTTCGACCCCTCGCATTAGGCGCTACAAAATCACAGAGTGCTCTATTGTCTTGATTTTCCATTTGTGTTTAGCTTGTTGAACCCTAAGGTTGGTGCCTGTTTTGTTCAATGCGTGTCCTAAGAAATATGATCTTTCGAAGAGTTCTTTCAATCTCAGGATCAAATATATGCTCAAAGTTGTCACTTTTTCGCATAAAGTGGCATGCACAAATTTATAGACAACAAATAAAAACAAGCGTAATTCTGTAGAAAAAAAAAAGATGAAATAAAACTAAAAATGTAGAACATATGTAGAAAATGCACGCTAGTCTAATCAAACACCGCTTAGCCAATATTAGGGGAAAACACAATCCCTGGCAACGGCACCAAAAACTTGATAGCCAACCGCAAGCACACGGGGTATCGAAGTAATAAAAAGATATCGTTCCCACAGAGATTGTGCCCAAGTACTAGTTACAACGGTGGTTCAATTATCTAGTGAATCGATTAAAATGAATTGCTAAAATGATGATGAACAGTAAATTAGAAAACAGGAAATTCAACGTCTTTTGTAAAAGAAAATCGGAGCAAGTTTGGGAAATTGAATCAAAGGTAAATGTTGGGGTATTAAGGGTTCATATACTAGTATCAAAATTAAAGGTTACTCCCCTATCCAATTATATGATTTCGTTCCTAAGGCAGATTCTCCTAAGTTAATTAATACCTTTCTCTCAAAAGCCTATTAACATGCCTAATTCCCAAAGAACCCTCTTTAATTTGTTAATTAGACCCTTTATGTTCTATGGAAATCCGATTAACTCTCAAACAATTTCGCTTACCGTCGTAAATCAAAATTATAAGTTCAATTTAGGTATTTTCGAATTACATGCCAATCTCTCGATTACCCATATAATTTGAGATCATCTACGTTTATCTCTAAGTCTTGTAGAAGCATTAGGAATACATAAATTGAATAGAAATTGAAATCGCATAAATTGGAATACGAAGAACAATTAATTGTAACACATAGGCATACTACATCCTTAGCCCCAAGAAAAGAGTTTAGTGTTCCATAAGGATTGTTGTCATCATGTCACACATCACAAAATCAATGTCGAGCATAAAAGATATCAAAAGTATAAAATAAGGATTCAAAAATTACAAATTAGTTCTCACTAGGATTCCTAATTCTTCCTCCCAAATCTGCAGATTTGATTTCCCTTGATGGATTGATGGATTTGACTTTTGATTTCTAATGAAAGCTTCCTAAAAGGTTCTTCAAAATCTCCCAAAAGATGTCTCTAAAACTATCTTTGCAGAACTCTCTTCATATCCCCCAAAGTGCCCAACAAAAACCCTAAACTATTTAGAGATGTGGGCCTTATAGGGGATAACCACGGCCAATGGTTCGAGTCTTGTTCCTTTTTAAACATAATTTTATAGCTTTTGTAGTAAACAGAGCCAACCATGGCCAGTGGTGGCTTCTAACTTCCTTTTCTTTGTTCCACGGTGCCCACCACGGCCAGTGGTGGCTTCTAACTTCCTTTTCCTCTTTTCCAGTTCTAACCACAGCTAGTGGTTTGCCACCACTGGCAGTGGTTTCCTCAAACCTTGCCAAAAATACACTCCTAAAGGCCTTAAAGGTCTCTTCTTTTATCCACTTTGCCATTTTTCCTCAAAAGAGACCTAGAAAATCATTGATCCTGTAAAAATAGGAACAACCAAGTAATATTTGTGGAAAAGAATCAATGTCTAGGGAATCAGGCATGAAATAATATGCAATAACCCTAAAAACTAGACTTAAAAACAACCAAAAATAACACACAATGCATACTTATTAGTGGAATGAAGTATAAATCTTGTTAAGTTAAGACTCGATGTGGATGCATATTTTAGTCATGTTTGATGTTTGATTTGGTGATTGGATTTGATGTAGGAAAGGTTTGATATGTTTATGATATTCCTTATATGTTTTATACCCTATCATGAGTGTATGTTGATGAAAATGTGTCCCTAAAATTATAGGCATTGCATGATCTAAGGTCCAAAAGCATGTGTTCTTTGAAAAATGTGTATGTTGATGAAAATGTGTCCCTACCCTGGAGTACCTTTGTCTTGTAAAATTTGGGTGTGTAAATAAAACCAACCATGGACTGTGGTTTGCAACCACGGCCAGTGGTGGGTTCTGCCTTGGAAGTGGACCTTTGATGCGAAAATAGGGCATGGAAACAGTGACAACCATGGCCAATAGTTTGAAACCACTGCTAGTGGTTGGATATGACTTGAAATGGCTTTTCTGACACCGTAGTAGTGACAACCACGGCCAGTGGTATGCAACCACAGCCAATGGAGTGCAAGCACTGCCAGTGGTTGTGCCCAAATGTTGAATTTTCATACTTTTATGCCATTTCAGGTTAGGATTCACACTTCTTTACTTCATGGCATGATTATATAAGTGAATGTACATGTTTTTAATAAACTTTGGCAATCAATTTGAGTATTCTTAGATCTCATATTACATCCACTCTTTCTTTCAAATTAATATAATGTTCTGCTAAACACTTGAATGGTGATTATGTAATTGATTACCTTAAGTTAACATTTGTATAAATCATCTACCTTCTCATATCATCATATATGAGATAGGTTTTTAAATGGTCTGGGGTTAATTGTTAAAGTCTTTAATTGTGGTGTTCTTCTTCCAACGGTGGTCTAAAATCATGAAAAATTTATCCTTGTTTTCATTATCTAAATATTGATACCTTTAACATTATTTATCGGATTAAGGATAACACAACATCTAGTCGCTTCTAACTTGAAGGATTTCCACTGTTGTAAAATCTCATTTACAATAACAGCACCAGATCTATGCCATAAGTATTCTTGACTCTAGCCACTCCTGGCTTAAACCCAAGTATTCTTTTTCAACAAGTCACTCCTAGCTTAAACACCCAAGTATTCTTTCAAAAGCCTCTTCAAGCCAACAGTGTTTCCTACACCCACTAAGGCTGGAAACACACCAGACTTTACAGGTTGTTTGTAAGAATTGAAAGGTATTTCACAGAACTTAGTGCATAAGAATATAGAATTAAGAGATTGTACACTGAGTTATGATGGACACGAGACTAAGGTCTGCTAGATACATAATAAACAGGGAAAGTCTCTATCTAAAAAGAAAGATTGAAAACAATATAGAAAAGGATGATTTTTCTTCAAAGATCTCTTTATGAATTGTTGTACTTTGCAATTCAATCTTCTTCAGTATAAATAGATACTGGGATATGATCATTACTGAGTCTTAAAAAGAGATATGAATATTGGAAATTGTGAAGTATTTGCTTTGAGCTTCAAGTACCAGACCTTTCATAACCAGAGGGATGTTCAAGAGTCTAGTAGCTAGGCTCTTCTGCTTTTACATGAAAATAGCTTCTTATGTATCTCAAATAAATAAAGCTATTTGTTTGTTTTAATTAATTAAGAATGAGAGCAGAAGTCAATGCTGAAAGCCTTATGATTTTAAGCTAACACATCTACTGACTTGGTTAAGCTTTTTTTGTTCCTGTAGTATTCTGAAAAATGGTTACATAGCTTGTTTGTCTCTTGTTTCTTTTGATGATAAGCACATATGTTTGATAAGAGCATGAGTCCCAAGGCATCACTTAGATAGATTTCAGAATGTTGCAACTTTGGGTTTCTGAAATAACGTTCTCCTTTGGATGCCTATAAGTCTAAAGTCTGTTTGAGCAATAGAGGCTTCTTCTCACAGACTTTTGATTATCACTTAGGTGTTAAGGTTCATACTTTTGATTCATGGACTCCCTCTTTGTCTTATAACCTGTGCATTATAAATCCTAAAACACTTGAATACATATGTTAGTTATTATTTTTACAGACTTTATTTACCATTAGTTTCTTGATGTATGCTATTATCAAATCCAGGGTTTAAAGATAACACGTAATCTAGGGTCTACTCCAGTATATTTAATTTGATTCATTTCCTACTAGACTTTTCTTCAACATCAAGCATAGACATAAAATATTTCACATGCAAGGTAAAAGTTAGCAATTTTTTCACTATAAAACATTGCATGCAATGGAATCAAAACTACCATCTAGTGTCCAACTTCAAGGCACAAAAATATCACATTCTTAAACATATAATCTCATGCATGCAACAAGCCACAAGTCATACAACTAACATGCATAGCATTTTTCTCTATCAAGGGTCAAAAATAAAGCCTTCACTCAAAGTATGTCTCAAGAACATACTAGTTTTCTTACTCTAAAACAATTTTTTTCAGAAATGGATTCTTGCTTAAAATCTAAGGAAAGGACTTACTTTTTACCCTTAACTCAAAGATGGAAACCTTAGGGTGATTTCTATCACCTATGTATGTATAAAATCCCAAAAGAAAAAGGAGAACTCCCCCTATCTCTTGGTGTTTCACGCTAGAAAATGGAAGCTGGAGAGGATTTTGAGCTTTATTTTTCTTGCTTCCTTATTCCAAGAGTGTAGCCTTGAGGTGGCTTAAGGTGGTGGCTAGACTTTGGACGGTGGAGAGGAGAAGAAGAAGTTTGGTGATGAGAGAAAATGAAAAGAATGGCTCACGGCCAAGAGGAAAGAAAATGGTGCAAAATGCTTTCACCTTTTCACTTGTTGGCATATATATATAAGCATTTAAATTCATATTTTGAGTAGGTTAATGGGCTGAGTTGGTAGGGAAACAAGGTGTGTAAATTAAAGAGAAAAGGTGATTTGAAAGATAATTAGGTGTGATGATGTGAGGTGATTTGGTGTGTAATCTCAAGAAGACACATGGCCATGTAAATTGATCATATTTTATGCAAATTAATGGGCTAGAAAATAATAGTGACCGCGAGGCATTTTGGTACAAGAAAAAATGGTTTTCAATCATAAATAAAATCACTAAAGGTATTCAGACTCAGTTACAAAGTTTCATGATTTTCCAGGCGAAGAATCACCGAGAAATTTTAATTGGTTTTTGACATAAAATTTATTTATTGTTGATAAGGTTATTCAATTCATTTGGTTTATCCCCCATCACTCTCCACTCTCCACTCTCCACCTAAATAGTGAAAACTCCATATTTATTCCAAGGCATAAAGCAATAGTGCAAAAAAAGGCTATGAACACAAGATATGAACTCGGTTGCTTAGAAGATATGTTTAAAAAAAAGGCGGTGACATTTTAAAAATTATCACATAGTTATAGGAACTCGGTTCCACCGTGAACTGAGTTCTTAGGCTGCACAAAATACGCATGCGTATCAGGTGCTTCATATTTTATTTTTTTATTTTTTAAATACACCAAAGAACATGGTTCTCCTTAGAATCATGTTCTTAGTGCAAAAAAGGCCTAGGATATGAACTCAGTTTTGAGGGAAACGAGTTTTCATAAGACATAATGACATTTTTGAAATTATCTTACTAGATGTAAGAACTCGATTAGACCCATTTTTTAAAATTTTTTTATTCCACCTATGAACACTGTTCAACACAAAACTGGGTTCATATATCCAAATATTTTTTTATTTTTAAAATACATCTATGAACTCGGTTCCCCTTTGAACCGAGTTCATAGGTCTCTCCTATAAACATAATATTTTTGGGAACCAAGTTCTTATATGCCTATAAACATGTTTCCTCCTGAATCGAGTTTATAAGGTGTCCCACATATTTAGATTCAAAGTTCTTGTTCTACAACACTTCATCTTTGCTTAAACCCTTTGCTTTTGAATGTTAGAAACCCTTACCATTGCATCCATTGCTCCTCAATCTACCCTTTTACTTATGTTCATTGCCTCTCCCATCGTACCCTTTTCTTGCGCGTGAAAATTGAAACCTATATTATGTCCTTTGCTTCTTTCCTGGAACCTGCATTAGGCGTGAATTTAGTGTTTTCTTCTTCCTTGTATGCATGGTTAGTAAACTACGAACACCTATATATATGTTCTTGCGTGAATGTGTTTTGTTGTTTATTTTCTGTTGTATTGATGGTGCCTAAATCTTTGTTTTTGTTGCGTATATGTCACTATTGAATGTGTGAGGTTATGCATTGGGACTTAGCTAGCTGCGTAAGATAGTTTGATTACACTACATACCACGTGTTTGATGAAAAGTCTCCATTGTTTATGACAAACATATACTGCCATTGTTCATAACCACTACACACCATATTTCTTGTTTAACTATTTTATATATCTTATGCATGAACTTTTATACTTGTCTTCTTTTTTTAATACTAGTATTGTATTGTACCAATTTTCTACATAAAAGATTTTCAATATACGGCCATAAATGAAACAATATTTTTGTAAATTTAACATAATGAACACATGATAGCTAATTATGCAAACTTCCCTCATATACTACTATTAATTTATGAGCAATACCTAACACCTAGGAGATGCTAAATTCAAATATTTCACTAATTTTCACGTATAACAAGCATATTTTCAATCGACCTCTAAAATATATCAGGTACATAGTTCATACAATGTAGTATTTTCTATCAATATATCAACTTGTGATAAATTGTCATGTTAATTGTTATTAATAATGCATTATTTCTTCACTTCCCATATATTATGTATCTCACAAATGACAAATGATTTTCCTTTTATGCAGGTAGATACGGCCTCACAGGGCTTAGATTCCGCTTCCAGGAGGCAGAAAGGTGTAACACAGATGACTAATATCACTACTAGAAGTTATCAGGGACAATGATTGCATGTTGACATTGACATCATGACAAGGAGGACTTTAAGGTCGAGATTCGCCTAGTTTTCTAGTTACTTAGGGGTTATGGCCCGTACTTAAGTGTCTATTCTTTTACCGACCTGGGATCACACAGAAGAGGTATTGAAAAACCAATTATAGGCTAATATTTTGGTATGTAACGTTGTATCTAAATTGTTGTAGTCCATTCCAGTTTAATTATAATCATAACTGAGTTGTGTTTTAACATTATAGAGTGCTTGGGATATCCCAACAGTAGATACTTTGAGGAGGAAGATGTTATCTAGTATGCTTGAGAGATGGAGGACATTCAAGACTAGACTTATATGAGAGTACATTTTTTGAGACCTCAATGGGGAGTTTCCAAGTGACAAATGGGAGACCATTGACCATGAGACATGGAATGCATTTGTCGCATCTCATGAGTTTGAATAATTTATGGTATTGCAAAGGTCATTTATTTACAGTGTTAATTTATTTGCTATTGATTTAAAATATTCATGGTTTATTGTTTACAATTGAATTAAGTGGACAAAAAGAAGGAACAATATATTTGAGTGAAGAATGATTGTCCTCACACACTATCACGTGGAGGATATCACCTGCTTAAGGAGCAAATTATTGCAGAAAGGCCATTTAGCGCCAACCTAAGGGTAGGTGATGGTGCTGATCCTCCTTTTCCCCTTTTACGCCATAAGAAATGGAAGCATGCCTGAAAGAGAAAAATGGGTGCCTATACATTTGAAAAGGCCCAACAGGTTGCTGAGAAGATTATAAGTATAGAATATCTAAGAAAGCACTTTCGGTTTTCTACTTTAACATTCAAAGTTGATTACTGATTATGGTTTATTATTTAATCTATTATAGGATGAGTTGGTAGACGCATCTACATAGGGGTCTTTCATTATTGGAGGCCGAGAACAGGATATATTGATTGTCGCCATTAGTAGACCAGACCACCCTGGTAGAGTACGGGCTGCTAGTAGAGGTCACACCATACAGAGCATTTATGGTCCCTTTACACATTCTAGCTCATCAGAGGAGATATTTAGAATGTTTAAGACAAAGTTGAGTAAGGCCAAAGCTCAACTTGCTTCTGAGTCTGATGAAAAATTTAGCAGGTTACAATACATCTTGGATGCACAAACCCAACAGATTCAGTTCTTGACCCAACAGTTACAACATAGTGCTCCCACATCACAGCCCGACCATGTGCCCTTGTCCCTGACCCTGACCTTATGCTTGTGCCTGCACCTACACTTATTAGTATGAAGGGTTCATGTGTAGGTGCAGATCTAGATGGTCAGAGCACTGATATTGATATTAGACCCAAGAAGTGTGAGCTACTACTTGATAGAGAAGATGACCCAGTTGCTATTGGTATGATTTACCTATAGGGCCATAACTGGTTCACCATCAACCTTTGCTGGATGGCATGTCAAGGGTTTCGGTGAAGGTTATCACTCCAGATATGGTTGTTTCGGTGCCTACAGATGAGGTTTTCCATGTATCAGAGGCAACGGGAAAATTCATAATATGGCCGACATCTCTACTGAGGATTGTTGATGACGTGGTATGTTCCAAAGTAACTATAAGTTTATAATGGTGTATATATATTAACATTTACCTATTTGTTGTTACTTATTGTGATCTTAATTTATAAGGCAGATCCGAAGTTCCTACACTGGCCAAGGTTTCTCCAATACGAGAGTTATGGAGAGTCTGTGCCGAGATGAATGACAACCCTAGAGTTGTGCCTTGGAACTCGAACGTATTCTATAGGATGAACAATACTCCTATTTACATTTATCTGAATGACGTATTAGAGATAAGTAATAGGAAGGTCATACTCAACATCTTTATTCTACAGCTTTGGGAGATGTGAGTACTGTAACACCATCGGTTAACTAGAATGACCTCTTCCACTAGGTCCTTCTACTTAACTGAGAGGTTACGGTTTTAGAAAAATATGGAAGTTTTTTTTTTGTATAAGGGAATTTGGTGGAATAGACATATTATATATAATTTAATCATATACAATACATGGTCATATTCAACATACCATACATGCTGAAAATTAGGGGTACGCAGGCTCCCATACAAAATACGAAAAGAAAATCATTTATTTATCCTAATCATCATTAGTCCAAGAAGAGTCTGGATGGTCCTCGATGCAAAGTCTACACCAACTCTAGGGTGTCGAGTGTATGGTCCAAACGAAGGCTTGTAAAAAGTTGTAAGGGTGAGTATATTCCTCCACAATAATCAGAGAGATGTCATTTCTGACGTCACTCCTATACAGTACAAGCCTATAAGATCTCTGTTTCTAACATTCATAACAAGGGTCCCTAATGAATCCATTCTAAGTTATCTATCATTACTTAACCTCCCTGTCGTCCCTAAATATACAACATCCCGCTCTCCTCTCACCACTAATTATTTCCTAAAGTTTCAACATCAATTCCTCAACAGAATATTACCAGTAATATAACAATCGATAAACACAATAAAAAACAACTCAATCAGAGAATGTAATGCAATGCATGGGTTCCATTCCATTCAATTGATCTTTTCTTAGCCATCATGATGTATGTGGGACCAAAACCATCTCATCCATCACCATTCTCATCAGAATCTGTCCTATTCAGGCTGCCCCGAAACACAACATTTCTGTACTAGAGTAGCTGGAGCTCACCAAGTCCCTCATATCATAGGGTACTAAGGACTCTCAGGTCCTGCTCATTATTGGGATCTGTCTCATATCAAAAGGGGACTTGGCTCTTCACAGTCATAGATATATTTCGTCATTTAGTCAAAGTACACCAGGCTTGCATCGTATCACCCGGCTCAGGCGTGACTCTGATGCCATTGGGTTTCTATCCTGGTTGTACTCCCAAGGTTCTCCTCGGAGACCGAACATGAATATCCTCCAGCGTACCCATGGTGTATGCTTTAGTTTCCACACGTCATATGCAAATGATGCATGTCTCATTCATATTCTTTCACTTTCCGTCATGCTCGTCATCGATAGGGTCCTCTCAACAACCACTTTCATTCTTAACATCGATTTATTTTATATCATTCTTTAAATCTCTTCCAATCACCCTTTAGAGAAAATGAGACTAACTAGGGATTTATCCTAAGTCAAATATGGTATAATCTTATCAATGTTGGGTAGGACTATTCTAAGGGTATGGGTATTTTTGGTTGTATAGGTTTATACTTAGTTCCTACTAATGATTGGTTGACCGTTTAATTCATTGACCAACACTATCTTTAGTTGTTGTCATTATTTCTCTTTAATGCTTATCGTAATATATATATTCCCTCCAATAGTTAAGAATGAAAGGGGAGTTAAGTATATTTATGATTTTTCGGGTATGAACTTGCATCTCAACGCATCATCATCTCATCGGATCCATTCACGTTTCACCATCATTCCATTTTCATATCATATCAAGACCCCTACTGAGACATATTCTTGCTTTTATTCTTTACTTAACATTTTATTAATGCGTCGTGCAAGATTCATTCCTTTCATCATATATTTCACCAAAGTCATCACTTATCACACTAACCAGAACATGTAATCTACATAATCATGCACATTAATCGATCAAGCATATATCAACACATCCATCAACCATACATCTCATCGTGCTCGTTTAATTTAGTATACTTATAACTTCTCACTAGCATGTATATTACAACCAACAATAACTCATATAAGCTAATAGAGCATACTTAATTCAGTCAGCATATACATATCAGCACGTAAGTTCACATAGTTCAGTCAAACACATAATACTTCTATTCAAACCACATACTTAAACACATTCAAGCACCAGACCAATTTATATAGCCGGTACACTTTTATAAAATAGATGGAGCATATTTATATTTTATTTGGTGTAAGTTGGTTAACCTAAAATATTTTTCTAGTCATTTTATTAACATATCTTCCCATTTACTTCTTAAATTTGGTTATTTATTCATGATTTACTAATAGTTATCAGTATATGCTTATATATATATATATATAATATTTATAGAATTCTTAAAGTATAATCTGATTATAGCAATTTCATGGGTTGGATTTATTCTAACTTAACTTACTATTATTATCATTACTTTTTGGACCCTTGGGTATCTTTGTGTTTTCTGCCTCGTGATATTTTTCCTCATATTATTAGGTCCTACCTATTTTTCAAACGTTGTGGTTTATTTCCATTTTTATTTAGAAAATATATCACCTGTTTCTTAGCTAAAATAACGTTTAGATTGAAGAGTAAATAATGTCTTTCCACTTTATGAGTAATAATTAGAATGACAGTAATTTAAATGATGTCGACTTGACTTAAGAAGTAAAAGAGTACTTGGCCATTGCCCTTATCAGTATGCTTCCTTTTGAATTGATCTCATAGAAGCATTTGGGGATAAAGTGACATTTGCCACATATTTATAAAATACAGATTTTTCTTAAAATATCGTTGACCATTACTCTTATTAGTATACACCATTAAGTTTGGGAGACTTATGAAGTATTTGGGAATAAGATAGTATCTAGTCATTTGTATGTACTGGTAAATCTAACTAGACTTATCGCATAATATACTTTATTCGGGTCCTTTTACCGATTTAATAAAATGGGACTTAGGTGTGATTGTCGACTCTAAGTCTCATTTCGTTCAGTTAGAAAAATAATAATGATAATAATAATAATAACAACAACAATAATAGTAATAATAATAATAATAATAATAATAATAATAATAATAATAATAATAATAATAATAATAATAAGGTGGCAGAGCCAACCATTTCAATAATATAAATGACAAAATTTAAATAAATAAACAAATTGCAGAGGATAAGGTGGTAGAGCCAACCATTATATCCAATAATATAAATGACAAGAATTCAATAAATAAAGAAAATACCGAAAGCGGTGGCAGAGCCGACCATTATGCTGAATAATAGAAGTAACAGAAATTTAATAAGAATAAACTACTAAGAGCGGTGCCAAAGCCGGCCATTATGCTCGATAGTAATTATTTATAATAATAGTAAAAAATAATAATAATAACAAATTAATAATAATAATAATAATAATAATAATAATAATAATAATAATAACAGTGATATAGTTGGTGATAATAATAATAATTCTTGGTATGCTCACTTACTCATCACGATTAGTAATAGCCAACACAATTAATTAATCACATACACGATAATAAAATATTAATAAAAATTTAAATAACTTATTTTTAACGGCAAGAAAGTATCTTAGTTTTAGTAACAGTTCCCGAACCTACCCTCAGATAAGTAAGGACCAAAAGTACCTCAACCTTTCCGAACACGCGGTTCACCCAAGAATACCCGAGAATATACCCCCTTACCTGAGGTGTCGTATTTTCTAAATACTAGACAGAGGGGAGAAAACTCAACTTTCAAATCGTAGCTCCGATCGACGATCCATCTCCGCAGTTGGACTCTACGCGACGATTGGAGCCTGAATGTGTTGACATGCAAAAGATCACCCGGGGTGAAGAGGGTGGTGATTTCATGGCTACCTAAGGTGGTGGAGGGTGGTTTGCGGCGACTAGAATTGAAACTGATCGGTAGAAATCAAAGGAAACAAAGATCGGAGGTTGTGGGAAGGAAGAACGGTGAAAACGGAGGTCGTGGGGGTCATGGGTAGTGTTGGGGTCACGTGTTGGGGGGCTGGTCAAGTGGTGAAGGTGGTGGTTTATGGTGGTTTTCGGTGGTGGAGGAGGTGGAGGAAGAAGAAAGATGGAGGTTTATAGTGGTCGGAGGTGGTTTCAGCGAAGAACGGGGGTGATTCAAAGATTGGTGGTGGTTGTCAATGGAGGAGAGGGAGAGAGAGAGAGAGAGACAACGTGATGAATAGGGAGAAGGGGCTGATGTAGACTTTTGAAGAAGGGTGGTATCCTATTTATAGGAAAGTCGGGTGTCGGGTCAGATTTAATTGGTATCGGATGAAACCTGTAACATCCCAAATTTTGAAATAAATGAGGAATAAATATGAAATAATTATAGGTGAGTTAATTAATATCCCAAAATATTAGAGTAATTAAATTAAGATTTTTGAGAATTATTCATAATTTATTGAGGCTTTATGAGTTAAAAATATACCCGATAAAAATATGGGTGTCGGACCAAGTATCTCCGATTGAGGTGCCATTGGTCAAGGCTGTTAAGAATATTATTAGAAGTCTGAATATGTATTCGGAATAATTTTTAGATAAAGTATTGAGCCCAAACAGAGATCCTATTTGTCACAAAACGGTGAAATTTTAATGAGAAGCCAAACATTAAAACACAAACTCTCTTTTCCTCTCTTCATTTCACGTTGGCTTCCTGGTTCCATTTGGCAAACACTCTCTTCTTCTTCTTTCTCACTTTTCTCTACACTTTCTACTTCCAAACCCTAAATAAAGTAATGAATCTGTAACATCCCAAATTTTATAAAAATGAATAATTGATGAGAATAAATAATAAATAATTGTATATGAGTTATTTATGTCCCAGAAATATTGGAATGATTAAATTAGGATTTATTATGGATATTTATAATTTATTGGGCTTATGTGAGATGAAATTATACCCGAAGAGAATATGGGTGCCGGACCAAGTATCTCCGATTGAGATGCCGTTGGTCAGGGCTGTTAAGAATATTATTGGGAATCCGAATCTATATTCGGAATAATTTTTCGAATGAGTATTGAGCCCAAACTGAGAGCCTATTTGTTATAAAGCGGTGGATTTTAATGTAAAGCCAAATAATAAAAATATAAACTCCCACTTTCTCTTCTCCTTTTCACGTCACTTCTCTCTCTCCCTTCTATACTTCTTCTCCTTCTTCTTTCACCTTCTCCATTTCCTCTTTTCTTCTCTCCAAACACCTAAGCCGTGTGGAGTCTTCTTCTCCTCCACCATTTTCGTTTCCATGGGAGCTTGAAGGAGAAGCTTGTGACTGGAATTCCTCTCCCCTCTTCTCCTCCATTTTCATGTTCTCTCTTCCTCCATAGAAAGCTCAATGTTGGCTCTTAGGTGAGGTAAGTTCCTCACCATTATTTATGTGTTTATTCCTTAGATTTTGGATTCTTGGTATTTGGGAGAGTATTTATGGCATATGGGTTGTTGGGAGAGTATTAATGAGGAAACCCTAAGGTGGGGTGTTGTTATTATGGCATTAATGATGGGTTGTTATAGGTGCATGGAATTAATACTTGGATGAGTGGAAAATAAATGAGCATTTATGATGTTGATGGGTTTTTAGTGAAACCCTAACTTTAATAAATTGGGGAAAGTGTGAAATATGTGTAGAATGTAGGTTTAATAATATTGGAGAATAATATTAATGATGAAAGATGGCCATTGATAGTGATTAATGAGCATGGGTAAATGTTGTTGGGTTTTGATGAAAACCCTAGCCCTAAGAATTTGGGGAAATGGATATTGTATAGCTTGAAAGGTTGAATTGAATGTTAATGGGTGATGTTTAGTGATGAGTGTTGTTATGAATGTGGAATGTGAGGGATTGGTGTGAAAAGATTGTGACTTGATGAGGTTCTAAACCATTGTGGTTATTGAAGGATATGAGAGCTAAGTTGAATATTGAGTAACAATGTGATGATGATGTTGTTGGGTTTAGTTGGCCTTTTATGATCTAGAGGATCTTGGCTTTGGGGAAAGAATTCCCGAAGCCTAACACAATTGCATATGTTGGTGTTTAGCAAGTCTAGGACTTGGGGTTGAGCTTTATGATAAGCTAGCAAGTGTTTAGAATTATGATGGTTATTAATTACGTGAATATACTTGTATATGGGATGTAGATCGTATTCCGGTGATGCAATAGAGAATTCGGAGCATTGGAATCGTTTCAGCTCTTCCCTCGAGGTAGGAAAGGAGTTTACATTCAAATTGCATGAGTAAATTGAGAGTGATTGTTGTATGTGATGAATACTCATGCTTGCCTTGCCATGTATATATATTGAATTAATTGAAATGGCAAGCTGATGATTGATGAGGATGATGTGTGAGAATTATGTGTTGAATTGATATGAAAATGTATATTCATATAAGATGATGACAAGTTTGAATTTGACATGATTGATAGATTGAATTGAATGTTAATGAGTGTAAAGGTCTGGGATAGGTTTTAAATGCCTAGTGTGGAGCAATTGCTATATTAGACTTGATGGATTTTGGCTGGTATAAGTTTTGGTATGGTTAGTTGTGAGTTTCTTATGTTTCTTACGCATATCCTGATATTCTCGCTCAGGCGAGCAGGGATCTCACTTAGGCGAGAATCCCCTGTATTGGTATAATGGTCTCTGGACCAATTTCACCCAGGCGGGTGAGGTTTCCGCTCAAGCGAGTTGCATATTATACAATCAGGGGAGTTACTGGACGAATCTCGCTCAAGCGGGCATGGCCGCGCTTGAGCGAGCTAGTGAGGAAATGGTCACTGTACATTTTTCACCCAAGCGTGTGTGAGTGGCTTGAGCGAAAGTGTGAAGTTTGATGTTGAGGGGTGCCCACTCAGGTGAGTGATTGGTATGGTTGTGTCTTGACCGAGTGTAGCGAGTGAGTGGGAGCAAGTAAGATTCTGGATGAAATTCCACTCGAGTAGGAACCTTAGAAAATAATTTCATGATGTAGTGAATTTCCGAGTGAAATTCTGAGTAGGCTATGCCAAGACAGGACCTTCCGAGTGAGGGAGTGGATATAATTCCGAGTGAGAGGCCTCCTTGTGTGATATTCCAAGCAGTTGAGTTCCGAGAGGGAATTTCCAAGTTCAGTGTAACTCGTTCTGAGTGGAGTCCCTCCGTGTGTGTAGTTCTGAGTGGGGATGGTACCGATTGGGGATACATGGTGTGAGTTGTCCAGAAGTACTCTAGAATAACTCCGTTTGAGAGAAAAAGAAAGGAAGTCGGATTTGGAATAAGATGCCGAGTGAGTGACCACTTGGGTGGTGAGTCGGTTCCTGGATTATTTTTCCGAGTGGAACACCGTGTGAGTGAAGACTCGGATTTGGAATGAATTTACCGAGTGGAAGTCTGAGTAAGAGAAGACTCGATTTGGACTGATTTTGCTGAGTTAAGGACCGAGTGAGTGATGGTCGGTCTTGGAATTAATTTGTCAAGTGAAAGATCACAAGAGAGAAGAGTGGGTTTTGAAATAATTCACCGAGTGAGGACCGTTCAGGTAATGAGTCGGTTTTGGAGTAATTAGCCGAGTGATAGACTATGCGAGTGTGAGTCGACCCTGGAATGATTTGGTTGAATGAAAAATGGGTCGGTCTTGATTGTTATGCCAAGTGAGAAGCCGAGTGTGAGATGACTCGGATCCGGATAAATTTTGCCGAGTGAAAACCGAATGAAGGATGGGTTATTTTGGGGGGATTCTATCAACAGAAACCTGCGTGTTGGGAAATTTGCCGAATGAGTGAGGATATGCTCGGCTCTGGGAGTTATTTGCTTAGGCGAGGAGGTTTCGCCCAACTTAGTTATGGGTTATATTGGTACTGGCCAAATTCCGCTCAAGCGAATGGCCTTAGTTATGATGCTCGCCTAAGCGAGTCAGTATGGAACTCGTTTCTGGACGATTTTCACCCATGCTCGCTGGCTCCGCCCAAGCGAAGCTTGTGTCTCTCGCTCAAGCGAGTCGATTTTAGCTTGAGTGAAGCTCCCCCTGTTGTTTCTTATTACTGTTTGCTCTGCTCCCTTCTTTCTCGCTCATGTGTATTGTTCGGCACTCGATCAAGCGAGTGGGGATTTCGCTTGGGCGAGTGACCCCCCTGATGGAATTTTCCCTTCTTTTCTCTTGGTTCTGTTTGTATTGACCCTTCTTTTCTCGGTTCTGATGGCTTGGGGCCTTCTTCCCTTATATTGTATGAGGCTTGAGGGGATGTAAAGGGATATATATATTTAAGACATTGATATGGTGGTGTTGGATAACAATTAAGATATTGGGATGACTTGATTATGCCCATAATACACATAATGTGAAACATAAAATCTTAACCACCAAGAATGATCATACGAAAGCAATTTTAAGGGCTTGATGATGAGTTATGAGATGTATGTCCAAGAACATGATTGTGTTGGGCATAAGTGTGATTACCTTAAGTGGAATGATGAATATGCTTCGAATAATTTTATGTATGGACTAATACTATGATTGGCTGCCATGCCTTTTTATATCCATGTGTGGATTATTATAAATGATGTTGTGGCCATTGAAGTGCCTATTATATGTATGTTGTGCCTTGAGGGGCCTTGTGAATGTTTGTATGCCATTGATGATAAAACTAAAATATACAATATACCCCTAAATGAGAGGGTGAGATATCCTTGTGAGGTTTTTGTTGAGCATATGCATTATTGCATTGCATTCATGGCATGGCATAGCATTGATACTTTGTGGTTGCGATCACAGTGATGAAAGATCCTTCGGGATTCTATGAAGGGAGTACCCCTTGCGAGGCGGGAAACCAATGTGATGATGATATGATATTGTGCCGGTGGTTACGATCACCCGGTTGTGAAATGTGAAAGGCCCTGCAGGGACCATTGTATAATGATGAGCCAGTGGTTGTGATCACTTGGTATTTAATATGATAAAGGGCTTGCGAGCACCTATGATACCCATGGTTGCGATCATGAGGCGGGAGTACCCCTTGCGAGGCGAGAAACCTATGAGAATCGTTGAAACGTGGTTGCGATCACGAGATGCACCTTGCGAGGCTGCTATAGGGAGTACCCCTTGCGAGGCGGGAAACCAATGATTATGAATGATTGATTATGGTGGTTGCGATCACCCGTGATATGAAATCAGATCCGTTGCATATGCATTAAACAGTTAACATATGCATTAGCTTTAAGACCATGGCATTTGAGATGGGATGACCACGAGAGATGAGAAACCCCTTGCGAGGAGGTATTGAGTGAAACCTCAATGGATTAATGATGATAATGATTACGAATGCCCTTGTTGATAAGTGGCGGGTGATTGTGTATATGATTATGTATGTGCTTGTGCTTATTTATGATATGAATTGCGATTCATGAGGCTTGTATGCCTATTGTGATAATGAGATAATGAATAAATGATAATTTGATGTTTTGATAGCAAAGCACACATGATGTTTGTATGCATATACACATGATCACAATATATATATATATGTTATTCGTCATTTTGAATGTATAACTCACTCTCCCATGTGGTCTCCTTTTTAGCATTGTGATACAGGTTGCCATGGGATGAGCTCAGATTTTTAGTCAAGCTTTGGTGAAGGTAAATAGTGGTAGAGGAAGTGCCTTGGCCGGCATTATTCATGAGTTCTTGTATAATGAATGAATTGTTTAGAAGAAATAGATGATTTAGAGATTTTGATTATGTATAAGATAATCCTTAAAATTGTGGATGGTGAATACATATGTGGAATGTAAGAAATGATCTAATGTGTACTTGAAGGATTAAAAATTGAATGATGTTCATTGATGATTGTGTTAATCGGGAGAAGATTCCCAAAAGTATAGGAATATATATATATATATATATATATATGTATATGTACAATTATATCCTAGGCTTGCATGCTTATGTAATTACATAAAATGATGATGATTGCCTATTAGGCTTTTGAAATGCCATTGCATGCTTTGCCTAGCCTTTTCTCATATTGTCATATATGGGACTAGGCGTGTGCCCGGTATATATATTCTTCCGCTGTAAACTCTATTATTTTCGTATACCGTTATGGGCAATTTATTTATCGATCCAGCTTTAGGTTATTTAATCTCACTCTTGGGTTTTCTGTGATTCGGGTCTTGATGTGATCGTGATGATATTTTGAAAACATTTCAAACGCAAAAAAAATTTATTCGTATTTTTATTAATTATGTCGATTACATCGGGATTTGAGTACAAAAAAACAGGGGTGTTATAGAATCCATCATCCCCTCTCATTTTCGTTTTCCCTATTTACAAAGGAAAAGTTTAAAGCTTGGAGATCCTCCCTCTTTCTCTTCTATTTTCGTGTTCAACTCCCTCTCCCTTGAAGACTCACTATTTTCTACTCTTGAGGTAAGCCTCTTGTCATTTCTTAAGAGTATGAACCCTAGGTTTTGGGTTTTTAGTGTTGGGTGAGCATTTAATATATACGGGTTGTTGGGAGAAGAATTAAACATGGAAACCCTAAGGTGGGGTGTTGTTAGCATGGCATTTATGATGGGTTGTTAAGGGTACACAAAATTAATACTTGGATGGATGGAAAATTGATGAGCATTTATGATGGTGATGGGTTTTTAGTGAAACCCTAACTTTAATAAATTGGGGAAAGTAATAAATGTTGGTATGAAAATATGTTTTGAGAGGAAATACATGAGATTGAGAGTGTGGGTGTTGATAATTATGGTATTTGTAAATATTGGGCTTAAAGGTTACCTTGTAACCTATAATATAGAGAATGTGGATTAATGGGAAGGAATTACCGAAACCTAAAAGTAAAGAAAATGATGTCTATAACATGTTTTATACATGTTGTAAAATTGTAGATATAATAATGGTTAACTAGAGTTTGAAGTTATGCATTGAATGGTTAATTAATTGAGATTTTACATGTATGTAATGTAGGACCCATTCCGAACGACGAGGCAGGAACATCGTATCGCTCGAAATTTTTCTCTTGAGGTAGAAGAGGAGTTTTATATTCTAAATGCATGAATTAAGTAGTGTTTGATTGTCATATGTGACAATATGCATGTTTACCTTGTTTGAGTGGAAATGATGATTTGTGGTTGATAAACATGATGATGATGATGAATATGCTTGGCAACATGTAATGTGCATTTGGAATATTTATGGTATGCTAAATGGTGATGTTGAATTGTTTGGCTAGTGTAATGCCTTGATGATGATGAGATTGTGTTGTGTTCTCCATCAATGTTGAATGGTCATTATCCATGATAATTGAGAATGAATATGGATGATTAGCATGCCTTAATTTATTGATTGTTAATTTATGAGTATTGATGATGAAGATTGTATAGCCATTGTGATTGATACAAGATGAACTTGTATTGTGATTCATGAAAGTGTTGAGATGCTATGTTGAAAATGTATAACAATGGCGATGATTGATTAAAATAAAACCCACCAAGAGTTTGAGTGGTGATGATTGATGAGTGGCATAGTTAGGATGCACAGTTGTGAGAATGCATTATGATTTACATTTGCATTGCATCCATGGCATATTGCATAGTCGCCGGTGTTGGAATGTTAGGGGATTCCCCGGGCGGCCCAGTGGAAGGGTGACTCGGTGCATGAGTATACTTATTTTCCCCTGTGACTCGGAGTGTAAGTCACGAAGCCGCCCATGTATAGCTACGGGGAGTTGCATGTGGCCAACCCTGTGGGGGTGGCTCTTTGATGAGCAAGTGTCCTCGGTGGTCCTATGGATCACAACGCTATGGTATGAATCATGGCCGGCCCGCAACACCTCTATATTGATTATGGTGTTTACCGCGGTCATGGTGTAAATGGCCAGGTGTTGCAAGATGGGCGATGCGGTTTGGTACCAGTAAAATATAATGATATGCATGCGATTGGTGATATATGTGTACATATTTTTCTACTGCAGTAGGGATATGGTTATATGATCATACTTGACCCACA
This sequence comes from Clitoria ternatea, assembly GCA_037962975.1. Lineage (NCBI taxonomy): Eukaryota > Viridiplantae > Streptophyta > Magnoliopsida > Fabales > Fabaceae > Clitoria > Clitoria ternatea. The sequence continues at coordinate 148,753,103 of CM075671.1, forward strand.
AATTGGTATTTATTCCCATAGTCGGATCCGCAATTGATAAATTACTCTGTTGTGCATTTGCATTAGCTTAAGATCATTTGCATATAGCAAGGAGGTATGCCAAAGGTGATGAGAAATGGTGTTGGTTGTGATTAGGTGAGAAAATACCTAAAGATAGCATAAAAGATATGAATACAAATACATATATTGTGTATGGTGATTTTATATGTGTTGGCCCAAGATGATGAAGGGTTTGATTATGTGTATACATATATATATTTTGTTATGACTCATAAGGGATGATTGAGTATGTGTAAGATTAGTGAGGTGCTAATAATTATGATGATGAATGATATATAGATGCAAAGTATACATGATGTTGAATGCATATGCACACAATCACATTGTATTCATTTTCATCATTTGGAATGTATAATTCACTCCCCATGTTGTCTATTTTTAGCTTTGTGATGCAGGACACTTATGGGAGTGAGATTAAATCTTTTAGAAATATGCATTTTGATGATGGAGGTAAATTAGTGTATAGGAAGTGCCTTGGCCGGTAAGTATTAATTTTGTATAGCATGTGATGGATGGTGTATACTTAATATGTATTTGGATTGGTGTATATTCATTTTGGAGGTCATAGGTGAAAATTGGACCCTACATGTGTAACATCCCGGATTTTAAGGAAAATAAATTTATTGGATGGCGATAATTGATCATTTATGGTCAAATAATTATGGGAGATGTTGTTAGACATTAGAGGTGAATTATCGATAAATTTAGATTTACTGGAACTGGGTGAATTAACTGGTGATGTGGGACCCACTTGATTTAATTAGATGTTTGATGGGTCTAGAATGTTTAGAAAATTATTGTGGTTAAGATGGTATACTTAAAATGATTTTTGGTGTCAAGGAAATAATTAATTGGACTCGATGTATGATATGAAACAGGGAAAATACGAGTTAAATGGAATTAAAAGAAAATATAAATCCTCATCTTCTCCTTTCCACTTAACCGTAGCATTTTTCCTCTCTCTTTTGGCCTTTTATCCATTAGACAATGAGGGATTATTAACCATTGGTAAAAGCAACTTGATGCACCCTTTTGCCCATTGGGTAATACCCAATTTATACTAAAATTTCCTCTCTCTTTCTCCTTATCACCGTGGGGTGCTTTCTCCCCCATTCACTCTTCATTATCTTCTTCTTCATCTTCTCTTCATCCTAAAAACCGACCACCTCCATTCTTCTTCTTTCTCTTGCTAAAAACGAAAGCTAAGCTTGGATTGGTGAAGCATTTGTGGAGCTTGGGAGCTTGCATTGGTCACCTCCCTCTTCCTCACTTCATTTTCGTTTTGGTGGAGTCTAAGCTTGAGGTAAAGATTTCTTACCTCCACCTTGTTTTATTTATGGTTTTGAGTTGTTGAGTTGAAGATGGTAATGTTAGAAGCCTTGCATGTGGGTGAAAATGGAAACCCTAGGCTTGAATGTTTGGGAATGAAACCCTTGAGTTAGGGCTTTATGATTATGTGAGATTTAGAGGTTGATGAGGTCCTTATGATAAAATAAAATGGTGAACTAAGTCATGAGTTGCAAATGAAGATATATGCATGTATATAGGTATGTTGATTTGAGGGATTAATCTTAAGTGTTGATGTTATTGGAGTTTAACCCTTAAGACTTGGAGAATATTAGCTTTGGGGAAAGGAATTCCGGAAGCCTAACATGGGTAGATGAATTTGGAGCTTAGACAAGTCTAGGACTTGATCATAAGTTAAGAGATGTGATGTCTTGTAATGGTTTATTGATTATATGTGTATGTATAATTGTTGATAGGGTTGCATTCTGGGCGATGATGCGGAATGATCGATGTAATCGTGTGGCGGTTCTTCTCTCGAGGTAGGAGAGGAGTTTGCATTTCAAATCGCACGAGTGAATTAATTGTTAATTATGTCGATGGAACTCATGCAATGCCTTGTCATGAATGTGTTATATGTTTAATTTGATGAGGTGATGAATGATGGCTTAGCTTATGTTGATTGTTATGAAAAATTGATGTACTTGTATGAAAATCTGTATATAAGTGAACTACATGAATTGTAAAGAATTGTTTTGAAGTGAATATAGATGATGAATTGGAATTTAGAGGAGTAATTGATGGGTTGGAATGAGAATTCCTAAGTATGAATGGTCAGATTGAGTCATATATGCCTCATGTGAAGTGTATGATGTATTGAAGGTGAATCAGTCGGCTTAAAGAGAGTTTCCGAGTGTTAGATTGTGAGAATCCTCATTACAACGTATGACCTGATAGTCTCGCTCAAGCGAGATGGGATCTCGCCCGAGCGAGAGTCCCCTGCTCCAGAGAATTAGTCTCTGGAGGAAATTTGCCCAAGCGAATTGAGCTTCGCCCAAGTGAGGGTGAAGGAATTAGCTACTGGTCTGTTTTCGCTCAGGCGAATGGCCAGTTCGCTCAAGCGAGAATGCTAGGAGGATCAGGGATTAGCTACTGGACGAAGTCTGCCCGAGCGAAGGGTCCAAGAAATGGCATTCGCCCAGGCGAGACCAATAGATGGAGAATGGGTGAGTTCACGAACGAATCCTGCCTAAGTGAGGATTTTTGAAAATAAGCTAAGAGGTGGTGAGACTTCTGAGTGAATTCCGAGTGAGGAGATGTACATATTCCGAGTAGCAGGCTCGTGAATGTGATGATCTGGGCAGTGGAGTCCCAAATGAGGAATTTCCGAGTCTAGTGTAACCTGTGCCGAGTGGAATGCCTTCTAATATGTAATTCTGAGTGGGGCTATAGCCATTGGGCCTTTTCCGAGTGGTGAAGACTTAAGAGGACTCAGATAGAAATGTGTTCTGAGAGGCCCATTTTGATAAATCTAATCTGAGTGGGATCTTAGCGAGAGAAAACCCCGAGTGGGGAAAGGTTTGGGTATTTCCGAGTGGAAATCCCGAGTGAACCTCTTCTGAAGGAAGAGTGATTATAATGGTTCTGATTGGGGTGCCTTAGGAAGTCCTCTTGCGAATGAACGAGGCTATGTATATATACTCTGAATGGCTAAATATTAGATAAATCCGAGTGAACCACCTCAGAGGTAAGGAATGTTGTGATGGTTAAGATTGGGATATATTCTAAGTATAGGAGAGATACACAACCCGAGTGAATGAGGTTCTATATTCCGAGTGGTTAAGATTTAAATAAATCCGAGTGAAACAGCCTAGTGAATTCCTCCGAGTGAGGAGAAGCCAAAGTTATTCCAAGTGAGGAGAGTTTATGGATTCTGAGTGAAATAGCTATCATTCCCGAGTGAATGGAACCCCTGATTTCGAGTGAAGGAATGCCGAGTGGAACCCTATGTGAGTGAAGACTTGGATTTAGAATGAATTAATCAAGTGGAAGTTTGGGTGAGTGATGGTCAGTCTTGAATTAATTTGCCGAGTGAAAGACTACAAGAGAGAAGAGTGGGTTTTGAAATAATTCACCAAGTGAGGACTGATCAGGAGTTGAGTCGGTGTTGGGATGAATTACCGAGTGGGGACCGATCGGGTGATGAGTCAATTTTGGAGTAATTAGCTGAGTGATAGACTATGTGAGTGTGAGTCGGCCCTGGAATGTGTTGGCCGAGTGAATGTTGGGTCGGTCAGAATGATTTTGCTGAGTGGAAAACCTGAGTGCTTTGAGTCGGTTTCAAGAAGAATCTGCCAAGTGAAAACCCGAGTGTTGGGAGTCGGTTTGATTAACTTTACCGAGTGAACAACCGAGTGAGATGAGTCAGTTTTGAATCAATTTACCGAGTGAAAACCAAGTGTGGAAATGATTACTGGTGTAATTTCGCTTGAGCGAGTGACCGAGTCTGAAGGTGCTTCGCTCGAGCGAGTGAGCGTGAAAACGCTACTGGATGCTGTTAGCTTACGCGAAGGAAGGTCGCCCAGGCAAACCCGACCTGTCTCGCTCAAGCGGATGTGTATCTCGCTTGAGCGAGTTTCCACCAGAATGTACTTTACGCAATATTGGTGGTGGCAGGTTTATTTTTAAATCCTCTTTCTTGGCATTATGTGGTGAACTGAGACGAATAAGGGATGTATGAGAGGTAAAATGTTAATGATAAAACATGGTGGTGTTAAAGGTTGATTGGGCACATGAGAATTAATTAATTGTGTATTAACCCCCTGATTTAAAATAATGAATTATGATGTATTTGCCACCTGAATATAATAGTGAAAGGGTAATAATGAGATTATGATGATGGGATTATGAAATATATCCTAGAGCGGATTTGAAATCACGAAGGGATAAATAAATGACATTAAAATATGATAGATGATGAGGTTGAGCACTTTCTTGCACAAAGAGGTGCATATTTATAATGATGAATTGCTGTATACCATTGTGTGTGATACTAGCATGGCCTTGTATGTGTGGTATGAAATATGAAATTGAAAATGGTGTGAATGCCACACGATTATATATACATATGTGTATACTTGAACATTGGTAATGAATAATAAGATGAAAATCCACTAAATGAAGTGTGATAATATCGATGAATAATATGTGATGTTGAAATGCCATAGTGGCTGTTTGCAAGTATTGACTTGCGTGTATGATGTGAAATATATGTGAAATATGTTGAGATGGAAATGCCACATTAAAACTTGAAAATAATAATTATGAAACCAACAATGATAAAATCCACTAAGGTGTATGGTGGTGTTGGTGATTGTGATGATGATGATGATGTTTGATGAGTGGCACCTAGGATGCACGGAGTGAGCTTGCATTTGATTTGCATTGCATTGCATCCATGACATATCATAGCTACCGGTGTTGGAATATTAGGGGATTCCCCCGGTTGGCCCAGTGGGAGGGCGGCTCAGTGCACGAGCATTTATGTTGTTCCCCTGTGACTCGGTGTGTAAGTCACGAAGCCGCCCATGTATTGCTACGGGGAGCTACATGTGGCCGACCCTTGTGGGGGGTGGTTCTTGATGAGCAGGTGACCCCGGTGGTCCTTCGGATCACAGCTGCCATGTTGAGAATCATGGTTGGCCCGCAACTCCATATGTTGAATATGTTGTATACCGCGGTCATGGTGAAAATGACCAGGTGTTGCATGATGGGCGATGCGGTTTGGTACCAGTAAAAATATGGTGAATATGCATGCATTATGATATATGTGTACACATTTTACTACTGCAGTAGGGGCATGGTATGTGATCATGCTTGAACCCACAATTGGTGTTATTTCCCACAGTCGGATCCGCATTTGTTGTTGATTGTTCCATTGTGCATATGCATTAGTCATAAGAACATTTGCATATAGCATGGAGATATGCCAGATTATGACGTTGATTGATGATGATGGTGATGATGAGATAGTGTTGATGAGATGAGTAACTAATATATCAAAAGACCACATAAAAGTAATAAATGATATGAATATTGAATTGATGTTGAATATGACGATATGTATGATATGGCCCAATGTAATGAAGGGCGTATTTGTTATGATTGACAATGATGATGTTAGCCCATGGTGGCTTTGATGAAAGACCAGAATGGTCTATGTTGATGGTGTTGGCCTATAGTGGCGGTGTTATAAATGTGTATATGCTTGCTTTGCTATGACTTGATGAATAAGCATGAAATGAATATATCTTGTTGAATTAATGATCTATGACGATTGTTGTTGTGTTTAGCAAAGCATACATGATGTTGATATGCATATGCACATAATTTCAATTGTATTCATATCGTCATTTGAAATGTATAACTCACTCCCCCATGTGGTCTACTTTTTAGTATTGGTGCAGGAAAACCATGGGAAGAGGATGATTTAAAAGTAAAGCTTTTGGGAAGGTAAATAGTCGTAATGGAAAGCCTTGGCCGGCAGCGATTGTAATTTATTGGGTTGTGAATGAATGTATGTAATAGTGGTAATCTTGGATGTATTATGAATAAAGATTTGAGTGGCTATTGTATTGGTCTTGAGGTTGAATTGAATATGAATGTTGGAGATGTGTGACGTATGACCATATAGATATGTATATATATATATATACATTCATATCTTAGGCTTTGCATGCTTATGTGAATATGTGAAATGATGATGGTTGTATAATAGGCTTACTATATGCCATTGCATGCTCGCCGAGCCTTTCCTCATATCTTCATATATGGGACTAGGCGTGTGCCCGGTATACACATTTTTCTTCCGCTATAAACTCTGATATTTTGTATACCATTATGGGCAATATATTTATCGATCCAGCTTTAGGTGTTATAATCTCACTCTTTGGTTTTCTGTGATTTGGGTCTTGATGTGGTCATGGTGGTGTTTGGGAATGTTTTCCAACGCGAAAAATTTATTCGCATTTTTAATTAATTATGACGATCACATCGGGATTCGAGTACAAAAAATCAGGGGTGATATAATCTGGTATCAGAGTGTGGTTTGCTCTGAATTAGAGATTTTGATCATTGTCAGTGCATGGTTAGTTGGTATTAAAGTTGATGTTATGGATGGTTGGAGCATGATTGCTCAATATTGGAACACTTTGGTGATTTTTGGAATATGGTTGTTCTGCATAGATTTGAGAGTGATAACTATGTAGAGGATGATGACATGTTCAGGTCTTGATTGCTCTATATGGATTTGAGGATGACTAATTGTCTAAGAGATTTTGAATTGATTATAAGGCCATTATTGCTTAGTAAGGATTATTGTGAATCGTTAAGGTTGACTTGAGATGGATGCTCATTGAGGACACTTTATGAGATTATGAGTTAGAAGATATGATTGATGTTTATAGATGTATGTCCAATATCATTGAGGTTGTATGATGCAATTGTGAAGCATTCATGGAGCATAGTTGCTCATTGGAAAACTTAATGAATCATGAGATTGAATATATTTATGGATGAATCCCTCAATGTGATTGATATGGTTGTTTGTGTAAGTTCGGCCAAGTTCCTTACACTATTTCCTTCGAATGACGAATACATTGATATTATACATTTGAATATTGATATTTGAGTATGACTTTAAATGATGATGAAATTGAACCATGTATGATCATGGATATGATATATTGGATATGAATTGATTTGAGGATGGACCTATGCTGAATGTTGATCTCAGATAGGGGATGTTAAATGTGAATTGATATGGTAATCAAGTATGAGGTGTTGAGACCTTGATATGTATGTATATTGAAATTGAATTATTTGCTTGGGTCTCTTGTATGAATTATGAAGTGGCTCATAGCCATGGTATGCTTATGAAATATAAAATTTTATTGGCACATGACTGGGGTCGGACTCGGTTTCATGTTTATGAACCGGGTGGATGATTGATTTAGTTGTGACCCACTAAGTGTGGTAACCCCGAATGACTCAAAATGATCTTGAACGATCGAACCTTATTGAATTTGACCCTATGGTGGTCTAGGCTCTATGATGTTTCTATGAGCTATGTTTGGTGAATTTATTTGTGGTGGAAGTATTCCACAATGGGTACTCCGTGACCCTTGAACTTTCGAACCTCATGAAGGATCGAATCTTGTGAACGAATGAGCCATAGTGAAATAAATTATGAAATGAGTTGTTGAGGCTAGAGCTGATGTGTGATTGGATTTGAAATGAAAATATAAACCCCTATGTACTTGGTGAATAATGATGATGAATTTGGGGTATAACCTAGCATTGGCTATGATAAATGAGGAAGACCCACCAGTGTGGGAGATTTTAATATGAATTTGGTGATTTGTTTAGGCTTAAATCGAATTATGACCGACAATGTTCGGACTAGATAAACGAATTCTAAGTTATTTTACTATGACTTCGAGACGAGTGAAGTCCAATGGTGGGGTGATTACCCTATGATGACTAGAAATCTATGGTTAATGTATCCATATATGGTTATGATGGAAGATAATTGGTGAATGGTATGGCATGATTTATGCCGGATTATGGTTAAATGATGATATGATGTGAGTATATTACTCGTGGGCTTGTGTGACTTCTTAGAAAGTCTCGTGTATGAAGGAGTATTATTTGAATTGACATGAATCATGAGCGATATGACGTGAAGGTACTTATCCTGATATGTCTCTACATGCCATAGGCATTGTGGCAACATGCGCTTATGCGCCGATCTCATGCGTTTGTGGTAACCACTACGAGATTGGGACGCCTTCCTGTATGTCGGATGCAGCAACACATAGACCGGGCAAGTGTAGTGTTGTAACTGCTTATAGTAAATGTATTGAACCTATCCGGTGGTACTGGATATGAATGTGAGGGTAATGATGAACAAACTTGAGAATTGATGAGTGATGACTGGTTTTGATATATATGAAGTATTATATTTGGTTGAAGGAGTGATGATGATCACATCCTGTGGACTTTGGGAAGTCCAATATTATTTCTTGGTGTCATTAGACTTTATTGGTGTGTGGCCAAAGTGTGGCCTTATGATATATGCCGAGGTTAAACTTTGAGGATGAAGTTTCTTGTTAGTGGGGTGGATTGTAACATCCCGGATTTTAAGGAAAATAAATTTATTGGATGGCGATAATTGATCATTTATGGTCAAATAATTATGGGAGATGTTGTTAGACATTAGAGGTGAATTATCGGTAAATTTAGATTTACCGGAACTCGGTGAATTAACTGGTGATGTGGGACCCACTTGATTTAATTAGATGTTTGATGGGTCTAGAATGTTTGGAAAATTATTGTGGTTAAGATGGTATACTTAAAATGATTTTTGGTGTCAAGGAAATAATTAATTGGACTCGATGTATGATATGAAACGGGGAAAATACGAGTTAAATGGAATTAAAAGAAAATATAAATCCTCATCTTCTCCTTTCCACTTAACCGTAGCATTTTTCCTCTCTCTTTTGGCCTTTTATCCATTGGATAATGAGGGATTATTAACCATTGGTAAAAGCAACTTGATGCACCCTTTTGCCCATTGGGTAATACCCAATTTATACTAAAATTTCCTTTCTCTTTCTCCTTATCACCGTGGGGTGCTTTCTCCCCCATTCACTCTTCATTATCTTCTTCTTCATCTTCTCTTCATCCTAAAACCGACCACCTCCATTCTTCTTCTTTCTCTTGCTAAAAACGAAAGCTAAGCTTGGATTGGTGAAGCATTTGTGGAGCTTGGGAGCTTGCATTGGTCACCTCCCTCTTCCTCACTTCATTTTCGTTTTGGTGGAGTCTAAGCTTGAGGTAAAGATTTCTTACCTCCACCTTGTTTTATTTATGGTTTTGAGTTGTTGAGTTGAAGATGGTAATGTTAGAAGCCTTGCATGTGGGTGAAAATAGAAACCCTAGGCTTGAATGTTTGGGAATGAAACCCTTGAGTTAGGGCTTTATGATTATGTGAGATTTAGAGGTTGATGAGGTCCTTATGATAAAATAAAATGGTGAACTAAGTCATGAGTTGTAAATGAAGATATATGCATGTATATAGGTATGCTGATTTGAGGGATTAATCTTAAGTGTTAATGTTGTTGGAGTTTAACCCTTAAGACTTGGAGAATATTAGCTTTGGGGAAAGGAATTCCGGAAGCCTAACATGGGTAGATGAATTTAGAGCTTAGACAAGTCTAGGACTTGATCATAAGTTAAGAGATGTGATGTCTTGTAATGGTTTATTGATTACATGTGTATGTATAATTGTTGATAGGGTTGCATTCTGGGCGATGATGCGGAATGATCGATGTAATCGCGTGGCGGTTCTTCTCTCGAGGTAGGAGAGGAGTTTGCATTTCAAATCGCACGAGTGAATTAATTGTTAATTATGTCGATGTGGAACTCATGCAATGCCTTGTCATGAATGTGTTATATGTTTAATTTGATGAGGTGATGAATGATGGCTTAGCTTATGTTGATTGTTATGAAAAATTGATGTACTTGTATGAAAATCTGTATATAAGTGAACTACATGAATTGTAAAGAATTGTTTTGAAGTGAATATAGCTGATGAATTGGAATTTAGAGGAGTAATTGATGGGTTGGAATGAGAATTCCTAAGTATGAATGGTCAGATTGAGTCATATATGCCTCATGTGAAGTGTATGATGTATTGAAGGTGAATCAGTCGGCTTAAAGAGAGTTTCCGAGTGTTAGATTGTGAGAATCCTCATTACAACGTATGACCTAATAGTCTCGCTCAAGCGAGATGGGATCTCGCCCGAGCGAGAGTCCCCTGCTCCAGAGAATTAGTCTCTGGAGGAAATTTGCCCAAGCGAATTGAGCTTCGCCCAAGCGAGGGTGAAGGAATTAGCTACTGGTCTGTTTTCGCTCAGGCGAATGGCCAGTTCGCTCAAGCGAGAATGCTAGGAGGATCAGGGATTAGCTACTGGATGAAGTCTGCCCGAGCGAAGGGTCCAAGAAATGGCATTCGCCCAGGCGAGACCAATAGATGGAGAATGGGTGAGTTCACGAACGAATCCTGCCTAAGTGAGGATTTTTGAAAATAAGCTAAGAGGTGGTGAGACTTCTGAGTGAATTCCGAGTGACTTAAGTCCGAGTCATGGTTTTCTGAGTGAGGAGATGTACATATTCTGAGTAGCAGGCTCGTGAATGTGATGATCTGGGCAGTGGAGTCCCGAATGAGGAATTTCCGAGTCCAGTGTAACCTGTGCCGAGTGGAATGCCTTCTAATATGTAATTCTGAGTGGGGCTATAGCCATTGGGCCTTTTCTGAGTGGTGAAGATTTAAGAGGACTCAGATAGAAATGTGTTCTGAGAGGCCCATTTTGATAAATCTAATCCGAGTGGGATCTTAGCGAGAGAGAACCCCGAGTGGGGAAAGGTTTGGGTATTTCCGAGTGGAAATCCCGAGTGAACCTCTTCTGAAGGAAGAGTGATTATAATGGTTCTGATTGGGGTACCTTAGGAAGTCCTCTTCCGAATGAACGAGGCTATGTATATATACTCTGAGTGGCTAAATATTAGATAAATCCGAGTGAACTACCTCACAGGTAAGGAATGTTGTGATGGTTGAGATTGGGATATATTCTAAGTATAGGAGAGATACACAACCTGAGCGAATGAGGTTCTATATCCCGAGTGGTTAAGATTTAAATAAATCCGAGTGAAACAGCCTAGTGAATTCCTCCGAGTGAGGAGAAGTCAGTTATTCTGAGTGAGGAGAGTTTATGGATTCCGAGTGAAATAGCTATCATTCCCGAGTAAATGGAACCCCTGATTCCGAGTGAAGGAATGCCGAGCGGAACCCTGTGTGAGTGAAGACTTGGATTTAGAATGAATTAATCGAGTGGAAGTTTGGGTGAGTGATGGTCAGTCTTGAATTAATTTGCCGAGTGAAAGACTACAAGAGAGAAGAGTGGGTTTTGAAATAATTCACCAAGTGAGGACTGATCAGGAGTTGAGTCGGTGTTGGGATGAATTACCGAGTGGGGACCGATCGGGTGATGAGTCGGTTTTGGAGTAATTAGCCGAGTGATAGACTATGTGAGTGTGAGTCGGCCCTGGAATGTGTTGGCCGAGTGAATGTTGGGTCGGTCAGAATGATTTTGCTGAGTGGAAAACCTGAGTGCTTTGAGTCGGTTTCAAGAAGAATCTGCCGAGTGAAAACCCGAGTGTTGGGAATCGGTTTGATTGACTTTACCGAGTGAACAACCGAGTAAGATGAGTCGGTTTTGAATCAATTTACCGAGTGAAAACCGAGTGTGGAAATGATTACTGGTGTAATTTCGCTTGAGCGAGTGACCGAGTCTGAAGGTGCTTCGCTCGAGCGAGTGAGCGTGAAAACGCTACTGGATGCTGTTAGCTTACGCGAAGGAAGGTCGCCCAGGCGAACCCGACCTGTCTCGCTCAAGCGGATGTGTATCTCGCTTGAGCGAGTTTCCACCAGAATGTACTTTACGCAATATTGATGGTGGCAGGTTTATTTTTAAATCCTCTTTCTTGGAATTATGTGGTGAACCTGAGACGAATAAGGGATGTATGAGAGGTAAAATGTTAATGATAAAACATGGTGGTGTTTAAGGTTGAATGGACACATGAGAATTAATTAATTGTGTATTAACCCCCTGATTTAAAATAATGAATTATGATGTATTTGCCACCTGAATATAATAGTGAAAGGGTAATAATGAGATTATGATGATGGGATTATGAAATATATCCTAGAGCGGATTTGAAATCACGAAGGGATAAATAAATGACATTAAAATATGATAGATGATGAGGTTGAGCACTTTCTTGCACAAAGAGGTGCATATTCATAATGATGAATTGTTGTATACCATTGTGTGTGATACTAGCATGGCCTTGTATGTGTGGTATGAAATATGAAATTGAAAATGGTGTGAATGCCACACGATTATATATACATATGAAAAAGTTAGGGGTTAGAAGTCCAAAAATGTGACTTTCTCTACATAAAATGGCCTCTGTGCTGTCATGAATCGATTCAAGGCACATTGTTTTTACTGTTTCTAAGTCCAGAACAGCGTGAATCGATTCAAGCACTCACATGAATCGATTCAAGGCTCACTGGAATCACTGTACATGAGGTCCAGGAACGTTTGAATTGATTCATGCGAGCTTGAATTGATTCAAAGGGGCCTGTTTTCATTTTTGGGACTCCAGTAGCGTTTGAATCGATTCATGGGATTCCTGAATCGATTCATACCCCTGATTCTTCAATTTTTCATGTCTTTTGCTGACAGATGGGTACTATTTAGCTATGATTCAAATATATATATCAATGTATGACTTCAATTACCACTCTTTACCCATTAAATCAAGCCTCTTTAAATCTTTTCTTCATTCTTTTCCATAACTCTCAAATCGATTATGCTTTCTGCTATCCCTTGTTGACAATCCTATAGTTGATTGTCCAAGGTAGACTCTTAATTTAATTTATTCACCTTCTCATATCTTTATATATGGGATATGTTATTTAAAATGATCCAGGGTTACTCTTTAACGATTTATCTCGTGGTTTCTTCTATTCTTTAATTATTTTAAAATCGTGAAAAATTTACCCTCATTTTTGGGGCATCACAAAACCCTAGTTACGGTTTTTAATACTTAGCTTTGAGAGAAAAATGACTTTTTTCTACGGTCATAATTTGAAAAATGTCCAACATGGAAGTTGTAGATCTCATTTTTCTCTTCAAAACAATACATAGTACGTGAAAATCTGACACCCAGAGCAGGAGTTATACCCGAAACAAGGAAAAGTGCTTTTCGATGCTCCAAAATTATTTTATCTTGGAAATATGGGCTCACCAAGAAAAATCCTTTGAGAATCAGCTCTTGGACTCTTCATAAGAGTTGTAGGGTTTTTTGATAGAAAGCCATGAAAAAAGAACAAAGGGATTCCGACATCGTATGAGGGAGAGATTCACGTTTTACCGTTGCTGGGTCACTTGGTTATGAAAATGAATCTTCCCTCGGAAGCTTGGCTTTACGGGGATGATCCGGCAGGAACTAGCTTTTGAGTTCTTCATGAGAATTGTAGAGGGGTTCAATACAAGGATAAAGAAATTATAATGAAATGATTCTAAACTCATATGAGAGAGTTATGATTTTTCTCGTAAATTAATGAAATTTAACGGGATTAAATAACAGGTTTTTGGAGTACAAATTCTTGGTTCGTCAAGTTGGTGATGATGGGTTACGAATTAGGGTTTAAGACTAGAAATAGAGATTGCTAGGTTTTTCATAACGAAGAAACCAAGATGAGAATTGGTTGATTCCGATACCATATGAGAAAGTTAGGCTTAAAACACTATATGAGCCGAACTTTAGGGGTTTCGATTTAACTGAGTAGCTTTTCCAAGAAACGGGGTTGATGAGGTTTGAATTAGAGTTTGGGCTCTTCAGGAGTCGTGTTTGAATTACCGAAACAATTCGTTAGGGACTACCCGTGCTGGGATTGAACATCCCAATATGTATAAACGAATAACCGAGGGCCCCTTTTTGGTATAAAATAAGTGTATATAAACTAACTCGGTTCTTCCTCATTTTATGTGAACGGTGGTACTATTCTAACTAGATTATTATCTAGGTGCTAGATTTAGGATCGGTTAGTCAATTCTTGACTGCTCGCGGGGTCCCTTATTTACTCTCCTGAATATTATATTATTATTTATCATTAAGTATAACCTTGTGTTATTATTATACACGATTAATATCTCTTTTTATCGAGTTTTCTCAACTCGATTATATTATTCTTCTTTATGAAAAGGTCTCTGCCCTGATTTTCACTTACAATACTCTCATGTTTGAAAACTTACAAGGTTAAGTCTGCTTACCGAAAATAGGGATGTTACACTATTCGAATATAGAATATTCTAAAAAGATCATTTACCAATTTTGCTAAATTGAAACCATTTAATCGTCATTAATTGTTTACTAACACTAGTGCATTATTCCTAATTTATTGGGATTATTAATCACTAATCCTACTATTATTCTTTTATTCTTACTCTTTTTCATTTATTATTACTCATACCAATTTCTTTACTGGTCTTTTCCTTTCTGTTAATCTCTACACTAAGTCTCCTTACATTTCCTCAGTACTCCTGTATTTCTTATTGTAATATCCTACTGTTCTCCTTTCTTGCTAATTCCTCACACTTAGAGTAATTTAGGGATCAAGCTGAAGCCTCAAACTTTCTTCAGGAGGCTTAACATAACATTCTCAGGGTTCTTGAGAGCAGGGTTCCTACTTCAAAAACCAGGGTTGTTACAACTACTTATACATATAAATATATATTTACTTGTTTCATGCATGTTTACTAATCTATTTCAGCATATATATGTTATAGGTATTTGTATGAATTATGTGTGGCTAAGGGGAAGCATGCCACATATGGATTTTTGGAGCCTCAATCCATACAAACGAGTGGTAACAAGCCTATGTAAACTCAAGCTTACATCTAGCATTGGATGTCTGAGTCAAATAGAAGGTTTATTTGGCCCCATATCAAGTAAGTTGACACTCTATATGTATTATGTGTGTATGTATGTATATGTATATATATATATATATATATATATATATATATATATATACTTATCTTGAGTACTTACTCATTCCCTTTCATTTCAGTGCTCATTGGCAACTTATGGTTATCTGTCAAACGGATAACATTGCTGCATGTAATTGTTCCGTTCATGGCGTTGTTCCCGTACAATTTAAAACTCGTGTTGAAACGTAAGTTGACATCAAAACTTCACTTAAATTATTATGAATAGTAAATGAATTTGTTATTAAAGGTATAATCTAATTGGTGTTATGTTTTTTTCTAACAGAGCTGTAAATGGATATAATCCATTGAGGGGTATCAACTTAAAGAAAAAATTGCTATGACTTTACCCAAAAGTAAGCACACTTCAATATAAAGTATACTTGTAGATTATATTTTTATATTTTGAAGAAAATATTAACAAATTTGTTATTTTGTATATATTGTGTATTATCGTAGACAGCAAAGTAGCTATGAGTGCGGGTATGTGATGAAGACCATGAAGACTATTGTAGAAGCAAACATTGTAAAAGATCGGATAACTATAAGTTGCATAATTCCTTAATTTTAAACTAATTTGGGTCATAATATGACATTTGTATATCTATATAATAACTAACTTATATATAATTTATAGATTTTTCAGGATTGGTCATCATATAGTGACAAGGACATCAATCAAATTCGGCATGAATGGGCTAAATATTTTCTTGAGTTATCGGCTAATGGTAATTAGATGTATAGTTCATTTTGTTGAATATAAATTAGAAGTAACTATATAACTTGCATAAACTGATATATGAAGTTATTACATTGATATATTTCAATAAATTTAAGAATCTTCCAAATTAATTAATTGTATACTACAAACGTATACTGCTTGGGACTGTCTATTGTCTAATGTAGATTTGGGGTAAATACAAAAAACAAAGCGTATATTAAAAAAAAAAGGCAACCCTACAAACTTGGTTCAAGCTTTAACCGAATTTATTGGAAAGCTTTGGACTCGATTCCTTTTATAACCGTGTTCATATAAAGACCCTATGAACTTAGTTCTTGGGTGTATCTATAAGCACGGTTCTTTACAAAACCGTGTTTGTAGGGTGTTTATATGTACACGGTTCTTTATGAAACTGAGTTTATAGATTTCCTACCAACTCGGTTTCGGACCGAGATCATACATCCAGACTTACAAACACGGCGGGAAGGAATTCGTTTTGTCAACCGAGTTCATAGCCTTATTTTAACTTAGCTATTAACCCATCTTAATCACCAAAAGACATGCACACAGACTATAACACGCATAACGGCCGAAGCCTAAACTTCATTCATTGTACATACACAGTAAAACCAATGTATCTTCACATGTAGATCTTTACAAAAAAATGAGGGATGTCACAACATTTAACTTATATATAGATATCATGTTTTTTTTATTTCAGTTGTCAACTTAAGACAATCAAACAAATCTTGATTCACTACTATGAAAAATAGTTATTACTATAGTTATTTTTTCTTTTTTATTAGAGTTCCAACCAAACTTAAACCTAAACATTTATATTATGTGTGTTACTTGACCAATAAAGTTGTTGGTGGTTGATCATTCATGTATTTTGTAAACTAATGTCTTGCTATAATTTGTTTTAAAAACTACATGCGCACAATATTTGAACAATAAAGAGACATAACTATGCAAAACTCATTTGATAATAATACTATATATATTTAAAATCATGGAAAGAAAGTGTTATCTTATCATCCTTGCACATTATGCTTTGAGATTTCAGTTATCCGTAAATGCAACTGTTTAAATTTAGTACTTTATTTAAATCAAATATTCTAAACTTTAATAACAATATAATTAGAAAATATAGCATGTAAAAAAATTTACAAGCTATTTTTCTTGATGCCATACAAATTACATTGATAACAAGCAATACATTTACTAGAACACTCTCTTGATTTATCATAGACTAAAATCGGTAGTATTTTTCAAACTGCGGTTGACAACCACAACTACAATTTTAAAATAATATTGTCTTTGTTTCTATCTAATTATCTAAAAAAAACTATACAAACTAAAAATATAATTATACTATCTTAATCGAATACTAAAATACCTTATATATCTTTTATTTATTACCTTATATTAACTATTTTTATTTAACAAACTTTCTCTTTTATCTCAGTATTATTAAAACAATAATAATTATCCGTACTTTAAAATTATAAGTCGATAATGAAAACAAAATTTATCTTCTTCTTAAAAGAGTATGAATGGAAGGAGTAATATCATTTATATATATAATTATAACCGCAATTTAAAACATCTCCAACGGCAATCTAACTAACAACACTGTAGCATAATAAACTTGAATTGAATTACATGTAAGTTTATGGAACAAAGCTACAAACTCAAATTATTCAGGGGATGACATAAACCTTTCATTTAAGTTTCTGACTTATGATTCCTTCAAGTGACCCTACCAAACCCATTACTGTGACAAGAAAGCAAGCAAAGCTGAATGTTCTTAGAACAATCCATTTGCTGCTCCATGGAGCAATTTTCCTCTGTACAAAGTACATCTCTACTGGGAAATATATAGCCAAAGGCCAGAAATTTATGGCTCCTAACACTCCTAGAACTTGGTTGAAGTAAGGAAACACGATTGCAAGTCCAGTTGTAGAAATCACATAGACTGTTCTGAAACAGAACCTGAATAGATTTATTTGAAAACTTGGCAACAGAGGCAGCTTCACTTTGTGGAAATCATTTACAAAGCCACTGTTGGGGAATCTTCTTGAAGCCCATCTTTCAGCAGTACTATATATGGGTTGACTGTAAATCTGAAGAGAATAACATAAAGGTGAAGCAAAAATATTATATACTTTTACTTCTCAACATTTTTTCTGCTTCGGTAGAAATCCAAGACATATAAAGAAGTTTACAACTCACATTTATCATTTTTAACTCGCTTGAGTCAAATTATAATAACTGAAATCATTGTAAATGAGTTAGTTTAGACTGAATTGAATTGAGAAATTAATTCTTTACTCGTGGAACTTATTATTTAAAAAAAGAATTTTGAATCAATTAATTAATTAATTTGCAGATCAAATTCCATGTCTCAAAGATAATTGGTTTTATATTAGTAATTTTCTTTATTGTCCTTACTGAGAATAGGTTAAATACCAACCCAATAATGGTGCAAAATTCCAATTTAGTGTTTGAAATCAAAGTTAAATCAAATCCAAACAAAATTCTGTATAGTACTACAATAAAAAAACTATAGCATACTTTGGATTTTTGTTAACAACCACATGTTTATGTCGGATGTCAGTAGAACTAATTGCGACTGTCCCTTTCGAAGTTATTTACTTAGTTCTTCTCTCGCACTGTTGGAATTGTGAGATGCTATTCTTTCATCAATTTAACATTAGACAATATCAGAAATCAACTAGTCTAACTACTCTAAAAAGCAAGCTAGCAGGCTAGCTCAAGAGACAAATATTAAATATTCTGATATATTTCTGGATGATGTAAGATATTTTAACGCTGACAAATAATAATAAAAAAGAAAACTTCTTATGAGCTAAGAATTTTGGTGTAAAAAGTGAAATGAAAATGTCAATTTTGATATGTAATGTGTAGTACCTGATATCCTCCTACCAAATGAACAATGATGCAAGCATTAGCAACGTCAATAAGCCAATAAGGCTCAAAAAATCCAAACCCTGTCAAGAGGTTTCCTGGTGTATTATTTCCAAAAGCTGCATAACCAAAACATCCACAGCAGAGGTAGAAGAATGTTGTGATGAAGATTGCAGTCATGGAGGCCTTTTTCATGGTTTGATTTTCTGGTGGAGGAGACTCTAGAGTGTCCTTTGATCAACAAAATTCAATACCTTGTATCAGCAATAATAATATTCTTCTCTCTCTTTTTCCTCGGAAATATGAAATGTTAAGGTACCTACCTGTATCTCAAGAAGGAGAATGGAGTATGGATAGGCAAAGGCAATGTCACCAAGTGCTTGGAAGATTAACCAGAATTTATCAGCAACTTTAGCAGTTGGTATTCCTGTCAAACTACCCATAATTCTTCCATTTTCTACAAGATAGTAGTAGCATGATATGGACATTAGGACACTGATATTTTTTCTATTTTCATGGTGGTGTTATAATTATCGGAATTCAGAAGGCTGGAAATAAATAAATATAAACAAGAATGTCAAATTGACAATTATTGATTGAAGACAAGCCTTACGTATGACTGTTGCTATGCCAAGTCCAAGTCCAATGAATGAGTATGTGAAGGACATAATGGCAGCCACAACAGAAACCCATGCCATGTTGTGGAGATCTGGTATGAATGACATTACAATCTGAACAGCTCCAAACATCACCATGTACATATTTCCCCCATAAGTACAAGGAGCCTTATGCCCTTTCTTGTGATAACAATTTGATTTGAGGATAGCTCTGTATGGTAGATTAGACATGCTTCATTAACTTATATATACAAAAACTTTTGAAAAAATCAATAAGCTAGTCTGTTTGATATCACATAAAGAAAACAGAAAAAGTTAATGTTTTCTTCTCATTTCATGAGGGAAGTACCTTATACTTGTTGCTGTGGTTAGCACATAAGCAATACTAGTTCCATACAAGGTCAAAAATTGAAGGATGCCAGCTACATATGTCCTTTTAGTACCTGAACTAACCCAAAATGCAATTAGAAGTTACAGTAATCATGGTAGTTCATGAGAAGCAAATATATATATATAGTAGAATGGTTGTATAAGCATAAGGGGAAAGTTGAACATGTTACTACCAAGATTGACTCTAACAGCATCCATGTATGAGTAGTTTCTTTTGCCAGTGACAGAGTCAGGAGTTCTGTAACAATCTGACAGGAGGAATGAAGAGATATACGTGACAATAGCACAACATAGCAAGGCCAATGGTCCTCCAATCCATCCTAATTGAGCAGTACTCCATGCAAGAGACAGAACACCAGAACCAATAACAGCAGTGATGATATGAGCCACAGCACTCTTTAAATTCCCTGGAAGAATTCATGGCAGGACTAATATTATTCAGGATCCAAATTCAAGAGTGTACATGAAATTGATTAGTTTTGGTCTTGTGGATAATTTTACCAGTCCTTTTGGCATGTCCATCATCATCATAAGCACCAGTACCACTCCTTGTTATTTGTAGAGAGCTTTTTGTATCCATCTTTAGCAAAGCATCTAACTCAATGAAAAATTTTGGATTTCACTGTAAGACATAGAAAGGTAAGGGCCTAAGAAAGGTAAAGACAAACTATGCTATGCTGCATCTACTTAAAATTGGAGTTAATATATATACTTTGAGAAACTACGTAATTTTTTTGTCTCTGCACGTGCCAAGCATGTCTATGCCTATATAATTGGACAAACCATACCATAGCAAATTGCTTGAAAGAGCTGGCACATGATGAGTTGCAGAAATAATTTAAACTAATATGGAATTCTGTTGATGAACATGTGCCTGTGTGGCTTGTATGTTGTGTCCATGTGTCAGTCTAGTTAGAGCAACTAAATGATGCAAAACTAGACCCAAAAAATTTTGTAAGGCATGTTATAGCCAAGTAGCTAATGTAAAACAAATTACAATACCTGCTTTCTTGCCACAGCTGAAAATCAGGAAAATGCCTTTGTACTCGACCCAATGCAAATGCTCATGAGCTGAATATTATTATAGGCTTGGGGGAATAAAAAATAGTTACGAAAAAGATGCTAAGTGTTAAACTCTTTTGAATAAAGAAATGACCAATTAATAGTATATAGATAATTTTATTGTAAGAGTTCGTTTTTATAATTGAGTTTAATTCACGATCTAAATTTAAGATAGTCGTAAAGTGTATTTTGGATACTTTATTAGACCACCTACAAATGGTTAATCATAAGTAATTTTAGAATCGAGTTAAATTTTAATATCCAAATTTAAGAAACTTATATAGCCTCTTTGAAGTTGCATGAGGCCTGAATTAATTACTATATAAGGTTTTATTTAAAGGGAACCTTTTATACAGTACTTTCAAAGTTCAAACCACCCAAATAATTGAGGAATCAGCATAGAATTTTTTGCTTTTTAATACTTTAAATCTTACTTTGAGATCAAAAATGGTTAAAAGATTCAGAATCTGTGGACCAAAGCAAGATGGTTGTTAGGTAATCTACGAATAGAGAAAAAAAGAAATGAAGGAAAAAACCAAGTGGGTTGAAAAACAAGTTTTTTTCTGACCTTTGAATTGAAAGCACTTGTATGGTTGTGGATCATACTTATACATCGAAAATTGTTTTATGCTGTAATGGAAGTTCATTTCAACTTCTCTATCATACTTTGGGTCACATGCGTCTAGCATCTTTCACCTCAATGAAAACAATACACAGAAATTTAGACTTCTAATAGCAGAATACATAGAAACTCATTGGCGTAAAAGAAACTACTATCTTTATTCAGTTGACCCACATCTTTGTGTTGAAGTTACCCTTATTGTGGATTGAATGGAATAATAATAATATCAATTGGTTCATCTTAACAGGTAATGATTGTAACTAGTTTCTGAAAGTTCAGGTCTTACCAAGATGGTTTCAGGTGAGAAGCCAAACACGGTGTTCCATTTGCAGCAGCAGGAGCTACTACATGACTCTGTGTTATCCCCATGATTCTGATGAATGGGTGCAATGGTTGGTTAAAACATAAAAGGGTCGTTTTTTCAAGGAGTGTTCACAGGCCTGAAGAAGTTTAGTCCATTTTATATTTATCCTATGCCTGACATATGCACTGGTTTCCATGCAAGGTCACTACATGCCAAATAGATTTTATTCTGGCACCGTGTTTCATATATTTTCTGTAAAAACTTGTGAACCAGATTAACTTGGACTAGGTTGGTCCTCAGTCCTGATCTTGGACTAGTTTTAACTTCTTTTCTTTTTTATCTTAATCTGTATGATATAATTGAAAGCTGTATAAGATAGCTCATTACCTGTTAGCAAGACCTCTATTTGTTTTATTTCTTTAACTGGGGAGCACAATTCCTGTTTGCTGCATCTCATTAAACTGACAGACGGGGCTCACCTTTCCATTAAACCATTGTTTTATGCTCCAAGAAATAACTAAAATTGATTAAATAGTGATCATTTTAAATGCATATAGAATAATATAAATAACTATTGTTTTAATCAATAAATTTATTTAAAATTAGCGATATCTCAACATTAATAATTAAATGTACTATGAGGTTTAAATAAAATTTAAAATGCTAAAAAAATGTTTTTATTATAAAAATATTATGACATGGACACAGTAACACGTGAATATATTTTCTTCTGCTGAATATGATTCAACCACAAAAATTTTCTATGGTTTTAGAATTTTGGGTACTAAATAGGCATGCCAAACACCACCTTCTAGGTGGTCACTACTCCCACTACCAAATTCATCTTTACACCAGAGGTCCACCTTCTAGCTACTTCCTTTTTTTTGTCAGAACACCATTTTGCGGACTGAAAAAAAAGAGCGTTGTGGAATTATCCAGAATGAAGCATGAGTGGTGTATGTGTGATGCACATAAAGCTTTCTTTTTTATTAAAAGAAAGTTCATAAAATAAAATTATTTTTTATTTTTGATTTTTTATTTGCAACAATCTTAATAGCTTTTGGCTAACTTATCAAAGAATTGTTATTAACATAATCTTATAATTTGACCACACAATGAACATTTTGTCTTTTGATGCCAGTTTTTTTGTTTTACCTTTGCATACTATTGGTAATTGTGATGACATTAGTTTTCATTAGCTACTATTAGTTTTTTGAATTAATTAGCATCATAAATTTCATTTAAAGAATTATCAATTTTTTTATTAAATTTCATGAAAAATTCACTTAATGAAAAACGAAACTTACATTTTAATGTACGACCCACACAAATTTCACTTGATGTTAAAAAACGTATATATATTTAAGAAACATGCTTCTTTCATCTCTACGTTTAAGTCAAACATAAAAAAGCTATCGCAATTATTTTTTGACACACAATACAATATTACGTAACCGGAGACCGCAGGCACCGTCCTCGTTGACTTACTTCACCTGAAAAAAATTCTTTATTCAATCAAACGATTATAATATATATATAAAGACATAGTATTAAAAAATTAAAAATTACCCCCAAAATTAATATTAATATATTTTTATAATTCTATCAGAAAATAGCGTGACAAACTTGGATTGATATAAGTTTTATAGAGTTATCTTAACAAATTTAAGGGGTATGTGTTTGGACCCATAACTTAATTAAAAGCTTATATAATAAATTATTTTTAAATAAAAACAGATTATGAATTTAATAGTAAAACTTAACTTATTCAATAAGTTACATAAAATGTTAGTTTGATTAATTGTTAGATTGATCAAAATGTGGTTAGACTAAAGAAAAAATTAATTGATTTAATGAAATTTTAAATGTCTCAAAAGACATGTATGATCAATATTAGTCATTAATTTTTTATTTATATAATTTTATTTCACAATTAATTATTAAATAATACTAAATAGCTTACTAAAATAAATAAAAAATAATATAAAGAATGTGTAGTTGAAAATTTCTGAACACACGTGGTATGGATAGTATACGGATTTGAAAAAGAAAAAGGGTGTAATGGACGCTCAAATTGACCATTCACATTGAAATAATTTAAGGGCCCACTGTTGCTTTATGAAGAAGACTTTAGAATGGTTGCATAAATAGATGCAGTGGTTTCAACGAAGATGACAAAATAAGAAGGGCCCAGGTTGTTTTCATTTCATGTGTCTCTTGCCCCTTCGATCATTGTCCTAATGCCCTTGGTTTTTCGCACCACTTGTATCTCTTTGATTTGAATTGAAGTGACCTTAGCCTTACACCATGGAAGGAATATATCATATATCATGATTGCCCCGACACTTAGGAAAATGGGAAGGCCAAAAAGATTAATTTCTTTTTTTAAAAATACCATACCTTCGTTAATAAATTAATAATACTTTTATCTCTTAATACAAAACTTTTTTGAAAAAGAATTGTTATTTTTATATGATTATCTTTTAAATTTGTATATTATTATTTTTTATTAAAATATCTATGTTACTATACTACTTACATCTCTTAATGAAAGACTCTTTCCTTTAATTTATATTTATTAACGAAGTTAGTAAATTTAGTTTAAATCATTTAATTCATCTAAAGTTTATGGTAATTAAAATTACTCTTAATTTGAGTTTAGATGAGGTATTTAAAAATTTCATGAATTTTAAAATTTTAAGAAATTCAATTTCTATTATTGTTAAAATTAGTTGTTTGCATAAAGTAATTTAAATCCTCTAATTTTAAAAATCATTTGTTTTGATTAAGTATTTTATTTTTTTTGTTGATGGTGGTATTAGTAGAGATGATGGTGAAGGTGGTGGTAGAGGCGATGGAGATCACGGTGGCGAGAGTGGTGGTGACAATAGTAGCAAGGGTAGTGTATAAGTTATGATTGTCAATGTGGTGGCAGTTGTAAAAGAGATAATGGTGTCAGCAACGGCAATGGAGTAGCAGTGGCGACAATAGAGATGGCGGTGGTAGGTAAGAATAATGGTGGCGACATTGACAACAACAATGGTAATGGTAGTGGTGGTAGTGGGAACGAGGAAAGGGTGGTAGTGGTGATGGTGATGGTGTTGGTGGGGATGGTGGTGGCAAGGGCAACAATGGTAATGACGACTTTGGTGACAATAGTGGTGACAACAACAATGGTGATGATAATGATGATGACGTGGAAGTGGGGTGGGGGAGGCAATGTCAATGGACGTAATTTGGGTGGTGATTTGACAATAAAGGGGTGGTAGTGCGATAAAGGTGTGGTGGCAATAGTGACGAAAATGGTGGTGGCAATGGTGGTGGTGTTAGTGACGACCATGCTGGCGACAAAGGTGGTAGGGATGATGACGACAACAATGCTGGCAATTGGCCACTTTGGCAACAATGGCAGTAGTGATGAAGGGTGTAGTGGTAGAGGTAGTGATTGTGGTAGTGGTTGTGACGCTGACAATAATGAGCGGGGTGGTGGTGGTGGTGACAGTGGTGATGGAGACAAGGGGTGTTGGTGGTAATGGTAGTGGCAACAGAGGGGGAAATGGTTATGGCAGTATGGGTGGCAACCATGATAGTCGTTGTAACATCCTAATTATTAAATTAATGACTAGATTAAAAATTAAGAGTAATTGCAAGTTAGGATTAATTTGAAATAAAAGAAATTGATGCTGATGGGAGTAATGAGATATGACCCATGATTGGATGATGGCCCCATTTGCACGTTTTTCCACTCACTCTCCTCATTACCTTGGTACATGCTCAGAACTCTCAAACCACTTCTGCATTCTCACAAAATCTCTACGAGACCTTTCCTCTTCTTCTTCTTCTTCTTCTTCTTCTGCGACTCTTCTTCTCCTTCTTCTTCGTTCTTCTTCGTTCTTCTTCGTTCTTCTCTTCGTCAGTTGCGACTGTGGTGTTGTGGAGGACTTGAGGTTCCCCACTGTTGGCAACGAGAGATCGTTTGGAAGTGGTACAACTTCTAGTCTCCCAAGCTGCGTGCGAGGTGCTCGACTGGTGCGACGGTTACCAAACAGGAGAGAGTGACTGTGGAAGCGTGGGAATAACGAAATCAGTGTGAAAAAGCAGAGCACGGGTTAACACTGAAAACAGAGGAGTTTCTTACGTCTTTTCAGAAGGTAGGGGGAGCTTTACATCTCAAATGCATAGTTATGGACGGATCCCAGGTGAAAGTATTGTATGTTGTATTTATGGTTGTGAATATGTTGGTTGCGTGAATAACATGATAGTAACTTTTATATACCGGGTGTGTGTGTTAGTTGAGTCAAGTAAGGTTATATCTCTTCTCCGTCCATGAGATGTGTGTGAATAAATATGAGAATGCATGAAAATGTACTGAATCTGTTTTGGCCAAGTGCATGCGTTAAGAGGTTGTTATACCAAGTCCCGTGTGTGATTAAACACTTAACAGCATGTGGTATATGTTATTGATATTGCTAATGCCGAGCGTATATTGTGGGACTGTTGGTTGAGTCCTGTGTGGATTTATATATATATGAAAGCATGAATATATATAATGCATGTGATATATGGTTTTACCGAGTGAAATGCCTCTATTGTGCTTATGAATATGCATGGAAAAGATAATAAAAGACCTTGGGTTGGACTCAAGGCAATACCGAGTGAAACACTCGTGTACCAGCATTGGACGCTTGGTTAAAGTCCTCGGGTTGGACTCGAGGCAGTGCCGAGTGCACTAAGCGTTGGACGCTTAAAGACCTTGGGTTGGACTCAAGGCAAGCTTACCGAGTTGGACTCGGGGCTGCCCGTAACACTTCCGTTGTCGCTTGGAGCGATTGTGTTACGTGTGAGGGCAAACGGTTTGGTACCAGTAAAACGGCCGGATCAGCTTGGAGCTGAGAAAGAGGCTTGGAGCCTATGTTGCAACATAAAACTTAATAAAACCGATCGGATCCGACTGAAAATTAATGTGTGCACACTTATACTATTGATGAAATAAATGTGGTTATATGCGCATGTATGGGGAATATCAATATGATTAATATGGCTATGTGTTATTTGAATGAATTCTGATTGAATGATATTATGTGTGGATATATCTAATGACAGTGCATGTGATAAATTGATTGATGAGATAATGCTGTGTAGTGAAATTCTAGAGGTTTTCCGAGTCATTACTGTCATTTTATATGTATAAGCTCACCCCTATTGTGGCCATATTTCAGTGGATGTTGCTCGGAATATGGAATGATGGGAGAGCACCGATTGCTGGAAGTACATTGTATAGTGGAGATGTACATATATATATATATATATATATATATATATATATATATTGTATAGATGGTTTTGTATAGCCTTGGTCGTCTCTTAGTCTAACTTTCTACTTTAATGCGTGAGATTTGAATTCTCTCGGTATTGAGAGTAAAACCAAACATATTTCAATATATATAATGTTAAGTATTTTATCTGGTTCAGTGGGTAATGATGCGGGTAAATATCTAAGTTGTGTACATTTATTTTCTACTGAATGTATAATGCTTGCGTGATTTTGAGTAAGTGAGGGCTAAGGTAAATCTGGGTGATGTGAGATATGAGACCCTCTTCCGAATGAAGAAGGGTTGGGCGATTTCGAGTGGATAAGTATAGAATAAGTCCGAGTGTGACTTAACTTGGTGAATTCCTCCTAGTAGGAATGGGTCAATGTATTACCCGTGTGCAGAATGGATAATATATCCCGAGTGAATTGAGGCTGAATTATACCGAGTGGAGTTACTCGCTTCAGCGAATAAGGGTTCGCTCCAGCGAGTGTGAATGGAAGGAAGGTTTCGGGTTGGTTCGCTTAAGCGAATGGTGTTTCGCCCGAGCGAGATGGGCTGTCTCGCCCAAGCGAGTTTGGGTCTCGCTTGAGCGAGTGAACGCTGATTGGTTTTGCTTAAGCTTGGTTCTTCCGCTGTCGATTTTTGTTTTCCCTTCCTTTGTTCGGTACATGTAATTCCGAGTGGGAATTTGACTTAAAGACTTCCCGAGTATGAACTTATTAGAAATTCCCCGAATGGAAATGAGCTAGAGTATTTCTGAGTGAATGAAGTCTTAAAATCCTTGAGTGAGACTTGACATTGTAGAGTTTTCAAGATAAGAAGGAGCAGATATGCCGAGTGAAAAATGTGTGAAATATTCCGAGTGATATGTGACTGTGGAAATATTCCGAGTAGGGGAAAAATTTATAGTTTCCGAGTGTAATGGCCGAGGGAATAATTCCCGAGTGAACTTAAGCTCCGATATTGAGTGATGTGGAATACCGAGTGGACTTGAGTTTAATCCCGAGTGGTCGAGATTATCCGAGTGCCTCGTTTGCTTGGGCGAATAAGGTTTCGCTCTAGCGAATCGTGGTCCGCTTAGGCGCTTCCTTCCGCTGTCCATTGTTTGAACGATAGGGAGTCTTGCTAACATCGGAGCGTTCCGTCTCGGTCTCTCCTTTCTTTGGTCGGATTCTTGTTCCAATTTTCCCCTGTTGGTCGTGCGGAATTTTGGGAAAAATTTTCTTTTGTTTCGGATTTTATTTAATTTACTTATGATGTTTCAGTCGTGGTGAAGGTGGGGATAGTATGACGATAGTGGTAGCAACTTCAATGGAAGTAATGGTGGCATTGGTGTCGGTAGATGGGGATGGGGTGACCGTGGCAATGGTAATGATATTGGTTGCAACAGTGGCACTAATGGCAATAAGGGGTGGTGGTGGCGGCACAATGATTGTAATGGTGAGAAGAATTTAGATTTCTCTCATTTTTAGTAGAGTTTTAAATTTCTTATTTTTAAGTATATTAGAATCCTCCTAAAAGTTACATGAATTTTAAAATTATTAAATTTTTCTATTTAAAAAATGTTATAATTACTAGTATTTAAAATCCTCTGATAAAATGAATTCCTTTATTAAAATACTCCATCCAAACACAAAGGGTTATTGGTACTCATTATTTTTCCTTTTTCACTTATTCTCTCTCTATTTATTACCTAATTAGCATAAAGAGATAAGTACTCTAATTAATGTATCACATTTATTATTATTTTGATTTCAATAATAGTTAAGAGAGATTAAGTGGAGAAAATAAAATGAGACGTCTTAATTGTGTTTGAATATGATTACAGGTTCAAGGATTTTGATAATGACAAAGGAATTTTGAAGAATATCTTGTAAAAACAAGATTCAGCATCAGACCCGCAAAAATAGCGTAGCTAATCGATTAGAGAGACAGGGCTAATCGATTACAAAGCTTCTGACTTATAACTAATCGATTACACCAGTATGCTAATCGATTACCAACATCAAAAATTGGATCAAATGTATCAGGCATATATGCTAATCGATTACAAGACCTCATCCAATCGATTACCAAGCCACTGAAATGACACTAATCGATTACATGGGTGTGCTAATCGATTACCAAGATCAAGAATTGAATTAAATGCATCAGGTGCTATGGCTAATCGATTACTGGGCAAGATCTAATCGATTACCAGTGTTCTGACTTTAAGCTAATCGATTAGATGGTGAATACTAATCGATTACAGTACGAACTGGACTGAAAAATTCGAAGTGTAATCGATTACAGCTCGAGGCGTAATCGATTACGATAGTGGGAAAACACATTTTAGTGGGAAACCAGCTCATTTTTTCACCATTTCTCAGATGCCCACTACATGCAACGGCTAGGAACTCCATTATGCTCATCTCCAAGCCCTATAAATGCAAGACTCCTTCAAGCTACTCAAGGCATCAATTACATCCATCAAAGGAAATCAATTCTTGAGTCTTGTGAGCTTTATTCTTGTATAGTTTCATTTTTCTGAAACTTAGAACTTCAACTTGTACATCCTCTCTTGTTGAGAGTTAGAATTTGAGAGAGCTTTCAATTGTACATCTACTCTATTAAGAGAGTCACTTGCTTGTAAACACTACTCTAAACACAAATTTCACTCTAGATTGAGTGGTCACAAAGGTTGGGGTTCAACCTTTGGGTATTGAAAGTTTGAGAGATTGGGTGGGTTGCCCTTGTGCTAGTGAGGATTGAGTTCTTGAGTGTGGGACACTAGGAAGCTGTAATTGCTTATAGCTTGTAATCTCTAAACTTCAATAGTGGAAATCCTTCAAGTGGGTTGCTTGAAGGCGAGACGTACACCGGGGTTGGTGGAACTCGTTAAATTGGTTTGCAAGCTCTTCTCCCTAACTCTTTTACATTTATATACTGCATTGAATTGATTTAAGTTGGTTGATTGGGATTTACATACTTGAGCTTGCTTGAATTAGTTAACCTTGAACATTACACACTAAGTGTTTGATAAATTGCCTTATCCATATTTGCCTCTTATTTTGCATTATCTTTGTACTTTACTTGATTTTATTTTCATAATCTCTAAACTTGTGATAAAAGAATCAAGTTCAAAGGCATTTCAAGCAAAGTTTTAAAAACTCAATTCACCCTCCCTCTTGAGTATTGAGGCCATTTGAATAACATTAATAACCTTGTGAACAATTTTGATAAATTAATACACCTTCCATTCTTTTTTATATGGTGCAATTTTGAAAAACACAAATATTAAGAATACTATTAAATGGTCTTGGAATATATATTTTCACTATCTAGTTTCCTAGATTAATCTTGGACTTCTCTATTTTCTTATTTATTTCACATCTTCATTATAGTCATTTATTTAAAGAGTAAGGGTATAATAGAAAAATAAGCAATAAATGTTTTCTCGAACTCTTAAAGTGACAAATAAAAAGAAACAATTTAGAAAGTGAACTAGATAAATAGGAACAATGAGAGTATAAATTGTAAACTAATTTAATGAGTTTAGTTAAATTAACCAACTTTCTTATACGAATATAAAAAATCCAATGGGATAGTATTTGTTGATAAAACTCTTTTAACATTTACTATTACATTTACTCCATTTGGTCTCAAATATAAGATGGAGTTAGGGATGAAAATAGGTTAGATCATCCGTCGGGGGACCATGGTTTTACCTATTTAAGAAATAATTTTGCTCAACCTATTTAATATAAAAATTGGAATAAAACTTTTCAAAAAGTCTATTTAATTAAATAAGACGTGTTTGGACTTTCGAAAAAGTCTTTCTTACTTTCTAGCGCGACTTTTAAGTTCATATATATAATTTTATAAAAAGATATAATTTTTAATACGTTATAATTTATAAATTTTTTTTATGAATTATAGTTTATAAAATTAAAATCTATTAAAATCACTTTTAATATACAAAAGTGATAATTAATTTATATTATCTATAGATTGTTAGCATATTAATTAGAGACATTGATTTGTCTAAAATAAATTAATTGATTTGTTTAATATATGTTTATTTTTCTTTTTATTGACTATAATTTAAATATGGTTTTTATATAGGTTATCTTGCTAAATCAAACTTTTAAATAG
Source organism: Clitoria ternatea (assembly GCA_037962975.1). Classification (NCBI taxonomy): domain Eukaryota; kingdom Viridiplantae; phylum Streptophyta; class Magnoliopsida; order Fabales; family Fabaceae; genus Clitoria; species Clitoria ternatea. Next base: position 148,784,225 of record CM075671.1, read on the forward strand.
GCCAGATCGAGTCTAAAAATATGACCTATATTAAGCAACATGTTAAACTCAGGTTCTGTAAAACTTCGCTAGGTTTAGCCTATTCACACTTCGCATAACCGAATTATCAAGACCAAAAGTTGTTAAGTGATAATTAAATACATTGGTCTTTTGAAAATTAATATGACATTACAATTTTATATTTATGAACTTTGTTAAATATCATTAATAATTAAGAGCATATTTAATATCTTTTAAAACACGCAGATTGATTAATAAAGATAAATAGAAAAAAATCAATAAATATTATATATAAAATTATTTTTCTATTCTTTATTATAAATCATATTTTAAGAGCTTTTATTGGATTATTAATAAGAACTTCATAAAATTGCTATTTTATGCTAACCTTAATGATTGATTTCATCTCAATTATTTAATGTTGGTATAGTTTTTTTTTTGTAATTGTAAGATGTTTACATAAGAGTAAATTTACGAGTAATTTTAGAGAAGTTAAAATTTATAATTCAAGATTATCACAGTTATTACGTCCACTTAGTATCATTTTTCCAAAGATTATTCATTAATAAAACAATAATTTAAAATAAAACAATAATTTAAACTACTTTGAAACTCGAAAGTAAACTAAAAATTATTATAAAATTTAAAATTAAGATTGTAGGAAGTGTTTTAGATTTGATTTTATTAAACATATTTATTAAAAAGATAATGAGTTTGTGAGTAAAATTCTCTCTAAAAGATGATATTTAATTAACACAAAAAAATCAAAAAATTATTTGAAGAATACAGTAATATGAGCTTTTTATAGTATTATTAAGCTGTCGCCTGTAATTTAGTTTTTAATAGAAGTATTATTAAATATTTTTTTGTCTATATATTTTTTGCATTGTTTATATATATATATATATATATATATATATATATAGTTCCTACATTTTTTTTTATTTTTAATCCTTTTCTTTAACTTTTAATCCCTGCATTTGCCCTCCTTTTGATTCCTTATTATCTGTTGTTTTAGAAGCTTAAGAAATATGAAATAAAAAAAAACAAAAAACTAAAAGATTAAAATTAATAAATGGAAAAATAAAAAAATACAAGAAAATATAAAAACTATAAGTAATCTACAGACTTAAAAAAAAGTAAAATACAGGGAATAAAAATTGATTTAAACCTTATATACCAACAAAAAAATGAAATAACTCTCCAATTTCCATATTTTCTTTAAATATTTCAGACTACATGCGTGCACAATTCGTCTAACAATTTACTCAAACATGTATTTCCTTTGAAAGAGAATACGTGACAACTTTGGAAATCTGGGGTTAAAATATTGGATAAGCATTATTAGTGTCCCATGAATTTTTTATATTATCATGTAATGATCATTAAACTACTAAATTTTATGTATAACTATAAGATTATAACTTTCATAATTTAGTAATATATAATTAAATAATAATATTACTAACACATTTATTCTGGATCAAAATTAATCTTTCCAAAGACAGCTAAATGATCCGGCTTCCCTATGAAATGAGGAAGTGCATGTATTCTAGAGTATAACAGTTCGTTGAAATTACGAAAATATATAAGAAAATTTGTAAAAAAAATTTATTTGCAATTTCAATAGTTAATTAATACACTTTCTAAACTTTTTTAGTTTGAATGTTGGGTCATATTTATATGTAAATATTCTATACTACAAATATATTAGATGTTTAGTTTTGTGTGTGAGAAATATATGTTATAATATTAAAATAAGTTTAATGTCACCTAAAAATATAATTAAAGGCTTAAGATGATTTTTATTTGATAAGCTAACTTTTTTTATTGAAATTAGTTGATATTTTTTAATATGATATGAAAATCTTTAAATTTATATGATTGTATCTTGAGGTTATTCGATACCATTGCAGCTTGAACATTTTATAAGTGTAAACACTTGTATATTTACTGTCATATCTAACAATTCTGTGTTTGTTTATTTTGCTCCTTTCCTCCCTGTAGTTAAGAACATCCCTTGTTCAATCTCAACTAATACTCAATTTTTAAGTGGTGGAATCTTTGAATATATGAAAACTGAGTATGTTTCACACGCTATACCAACGGAGATAGATATTAAACTCGTCTATATATAATTAATTTGGGGTTATTTAAATCATTTTTTTTCATGCAATCTTCATTTGAAGAGAGAAGCCTAAATAGTAATTTTTACGTGATAGCTTTCCAATGATTCTTTACCGGTTCACCTGTACATGCTAATAATATTATTTTATATTTCTATTCTATCGGCAAAATGAAAGCGACTACACTCTCATAGTTTAATGAAGCCCCTGAACTTAGGCTTGACTTGAATGGTACATATGAGATGAATTTCATGGAAATCTTTTTTGGTTGCAATATGATTAATCTGTCCTTATCCTTGCCTCAACATGGATCAAGAAAATGGGGTTTTTGAAAAGTGTGTTATGCGCGTTGACGTACGTGCAAAGGCCAGCATAAGGGTGGAGTACTAATTCCAACAAGATAGAGATGAATAATAAGCCAGAATGATCTTAACATATATATATATATATATATATATATATATATATATATATATGGAAAAAATTCATATCTGGGACTGATAGAGCAAAATATTTACAAATTTGAGGCTCTTATTATGGAATGTACGTGTTTGAGGTGATTTTTTATGTGTCGTAAAATATTCAGACGACACTAAAACGCCAAAAATGTTGATGACTCCCTCATAGCCTAACATGTGGCTATGTCGTTGGGAGAATCCATGACACAGGTTGTGTCGTCACAAGTGCTCACGACACAAGTAATGTGTCGGTCCATGTTTACACGACACACATGTGTCGTCCTCCAACCATACGACACATGCACAGTTCCAAATTTTCACGTTGGTCTAGTATGTCTATAAATATGTTAGTGGTCATTCTCATTACCGTGTGTAATTTGTTTGCCATACAAGTATTTTTTTTCTCTATTATTGTGTGTATTTAAATTTCTTAACAAATAAGTGTTTAAAATATCTTTATTTATTAAAATGAGTTTTTTATCTGATGATGATTCAAACTATAGCATACCATCAGATGAGGTGCTAAATGACTCTTGTGCGGATGATATGATGTTGATGGTTGATTCCGATAATGACGACGACGACGTTGGTGGATTAGAGGCAACCTCTAATTCTGGTGCATCGAACCCAATCTAGGTTCAACTTATTCAACAACAACATTTGCATGCTGGTAATTCTTATTTTAGGCTAATTGTTTTTTACTCTTATATATATATAATGAGCTAGTTTAGATCAATCCTAATTGATTTATATTGTATATAATTGATGAATAATTGCAAGAATAATTGTATTATATGTAGATATATATAGAAAATATTTTTTAATCATAAATATATATTAATAATTAATAGGGTTTAATAATTTAAATAAAAAGGGCGTGAAAGAAACAAAAATGCATCTCTTTCATTGTTAATATTCTTTTATATATTTATGATTTTATTATTTTGATTTCCTATGTTGAAATTATTTATTTTTTGTCACAAAAGAATGAAGTTGAAATATGTTACTGAGAATTTGCTTTAAAGGATTACGAGTTAAAATAGTTGGGATTTACGTAGGCACTGGTGTGGTTCCATTTTGGAACGAGGCATCCTACTTTCAAAATATAAATATGGAGCATTCAGATCAGGAAATTGAATTTGATGATGATAACTTGAGTGTTGGGGATGAGTTGTACGTTGGGTTAGAGTTTGAGAGCAAAGGTGATGTGCAAAATGCGTTAAAACAATGGTGCATGAAGTTGCACCAAAGTTATATTGTTGTGGAGTCCAAGCCTACTAAATTTGTAGTGAAGTGTCCTAATCAAGTTAGTGTGTGTAGCTGGAGGATGCATGTAATTCTATCTAAAAGAGCGCACAAATGGCTTATATCAGAGTACGAGGGACCACACACTTGTGTTAACAGTTTCTTATCACAAGATCATAAGAAATTGGATGCAGACTTAATCTGCTTTGTGATTTTAGGTAAAATTATGTGACTTTACAAAGGAATATTTTTCAATATTTTGAATATGTTTATATTTTTGATAGGCATGATAAAGAAGGAGCCACCGGTGCCTATATCATTAATTCAAGAGAGAGTAAAAGGAGAATATAGATTCACTGTTTCATACCAAAAAGTGTGGAGGGCTAAGAAAAAGGCAATAGCAAAGGTGTGGGAGATTGGGAAGAGTCCTATGCCTTCCTGCCCCGGTGGTTAAATCATATGAAACAAGTTGTTTTAGGATCCGTAAGTGTGATACAAATAAGGCGCATTGTCGTTGGAGACCAAGTTCATCAAAGGCACCGTAAATTTTGTCGTGTGTTTTGGACATTCAAGGCCTATTGTGATGCCTTTAACTTTTGTAAGCCCATCATTCAAGTAGATGGAACTCACCTATATGGTAAATACAATGGGACTTTAGTAGTGGTGACAACCCAAGACGGAAATAGTGCGGTGTTACCATTAGTATTTGCAATTGTGCCTGGTGAAACCTTGAAGGATTAGAGTTGGTTTCTTTCGAACTTGCGGTTGTATGTGACGCAAAAAAAATAGAATTTGTATAATTTCATATCGTCATAGGAGCATTCTGAGTGCAATACGGGGTTCAGGGGCAGCATGGACTCCACCCACTGCATATCACAAGTACTGTATACGCCATATAGCCAGTAACTTCAACCAGAAGTTTAAGAATCAAGAGTTGAAGAAGGACCTGATTAAAATGGGTAAGTTAGCAAGCAATCTCGTTTATGTTATGAATTATGGATGTTTTGTTAAACTAATTATTGTTTACCACAGGGTATAATCTAAGCAAGCATTCGTTTAATCGACAATATCAAAAATTCAGAGAGGCTAGCCCTGAAATTACAAGATGGAAAGATTCAATCCCCAAGGGAATGTGGTCACTGGCGTATGATGAAAATGGAAATAGGTTTGACCACATGACAACAAATCCTTCTGAGTGTGTCAACAAAGTGTTCAAAGGCGCTCGTAACTTCCAATCACAGCATTGGTAAAGTTCACATACTCCCATTTAGTAGAGTACTTTGTTAATCGCAGTGGGCGTGTTGCGTTGAAAATGGCTACTGGGCAGATTTATTGCACAAAGGTTCTTGAAAAGCTGGCATTGTATCAGGCACAGACATGTTCTATCGATGTCAAAAGATTTGATGTGGAGTCTATAACATCCCATTTTTTATTTTAATAGTAAATAGATATTAATATCTCTTTAATGAGAAACACTTATTATTATTTAGTTTATTATTATTATTTTTATAAAATTTTGGTACTTATATTCAATTATTTTGTTTTAAAAAAATAATAAAATAAAAAATATATGTATTTCAAATGAGGATTTTAAAATGACTTAAATAGTATGTACTATTTAAGAAAATTATATTAAGAATTTTTAATATCTTTATTATTCATAACTTTTATTTCATGTTTTTACATATTTATAATTTAACTATTATTAGAATTTTAAAATAAAATTTAGAAGGAATTAGATTATGGTTCTTTTAAACTTTTTGATCTATGTATTATTTATAATTTTTAGGATTTTTTTAATTTTTGAAAAAATATATAAAAAAATAAAAAATTTCTTTTGCATTCCCTACATTACTATTTGCACCACCCCTCATAATTCTCAACCGTGCAATTTTGAAATTTTCAAACTTTGCACAGTAATCTGTATGAAATTTTCAATTCTTGCGCAGTACTTTTATAATAAAATATTCAAATGCACAATGAAGTTTTTCGCCTATAAATACGAAGGTTTCGAACGAAGGATTTTATAATTTTAGATTAAATTTTCTTAATATAGTAGTGCTAGAGAGATAGTGGTGGGAGTAAGAGAGAGAAATAATTTTTATGGAAGAAGGTTATGGCAAAATTATAAGGTAAGAATAACCCACTTTTATATTTTTATGTTTATTTTCATATCATTTTTAAAATCTATTATGATACTGGATATAATATTATTTTAAGTTACTATTCTAAATAGTAAATTACTATATCAATAGTAAATCACTATTACGAATAGTAAATTACTATTCAAATAATAAATTACTATATCAATAGTAAATCACTATTATGAATAATAAATTACTATTCAAATAATAAATTATTATTTACTGTTACTATTCATGATTTACTATTTATTGTTACTATTTACGATTTACTATTTACCATTACTATTCATGATCTACTATTTACCATTACTATTCATGATTTACTATTTACTGTTACTATTCACGATTTATTATTTACTGTTACTATTCATAATTTACTATTTACTATTACTATTCATGGTAACTATTTAAAATTTACTATTTATTATTACTATACATAATTACTATTTACCATTTCTGTTTTAAATAGTAATCTTAATTTTTATCTTATGCCAATACTAAAATAAATTGGTATTAATATTTTTAGAACTCGGAGGCACAGAGCGAACTCGCCTTGGTAGCAATTCAAAGTAAGAGGGAGTGAGATAAGAATATAATATAAAAAGACATAAGAATAATGAAAAAAGTCCCCTACTCCTTTTAACTATGAATAATTATTATATTTTAAAGTAATACTTATTATCATCTTAAGTAAATAAATAAAATTTATTCAAAAGTTTAAAATATTTAGATGAATCATATTGATTAACCTAACATAAAGTTTAAAATATTTAGATGACTCATTAACCTAACATACCGTATCATTGAGATTTGGACTCTTATGGACTTATATGGACTGTTATGGACTTATATGAACTGTTATAGACTGATATGGACTGGATTATACCTTTACGTTGATTAGACTATGATGGACCCATATGACCATTGGACTATTTTGGACTTGATATGGACCAACTAACATTATGATTGGACTGCTACGACTTAAAATGAACTTTAATAATTAAGACACCTTGGAATAGATTGTGTAGATTTTGTATAGTAATTGTGTTATTTATATTTGATTTGATTATGATCGATATTTGATTGTGAGTGATGATATTTAATTATGATTGACAATATTTGGTTGTGATTGATGAATGATTGATGATCTTATGATGTGGAGTTTAAGCATATAGCAAGCATGACAAAAAGCTAAAACTCAGTAAGAATATACATATCTCTTACTCTTTAAAGTATTAATTTAAAAGAAATTATTTCTTAATGTTTATTCAGATTATTATTAAGAAATTTTTCTTAACTTTCAATAAAAGTATATAATTTTTATAACTCATTTTTATCTTTCAAATATTTAATTAAATTAAATTTTAGTTATTTTATAAAAAAAGAGAAAGTACTTTATAAAAATAATATATTTATATATGTATATGTATATGTATGGATATGAAAATATTTAATTCTCAAATGGAAATAAGATACTTCAATAATATTTTATTTTAAACTTTTGAAAATAAGAGTTTTAATTTCAAATGGTTTTAGAAATATTATACATTTTTTAAGTATTATAATTAAAGATGGAAAAAGATCAGTAATTCAAACTTGTGTCTAAAGTAAATTAATTTCCTATAAATGCTCTAAAGAAGGTTTGGAATATATGTTAAGACTTTGAAACTCAAATCATTTGTGAATGATAAAGAAAAATTGTACTGAAGTTTTTCTGCGTGTGGCAGAACTTATTTAAGAGTTCAGAAATGTGTAGTTCATCGGGGTGGCTATGTTGTGATTTGTAGGCCCCAAAGATATAGTTTATACTTGAGTTTCTAAAAGTCTTAACCAACTCAATACGCGGGTAGTTCATGCATCATGAATCATTAAAGAGAAATGAGATGTGATATTGCCTAGGGACGAATTATAGAAACTGAGGATACATTAAAGGAGGCTTAATTGCGAGCCTTGGGATGAGAGGGTGTGAAAGGGTGATTCAGGGACCTGGGGTCGTTCCCTAGTGTCGGGTACTTTCACAATAAAAACCTTCTTAGTCTGACTAGTCTTTAAGTGTTTCCATGCCAGTTGAGTTGTTCATATGCCATGAAGGCATTTATGTTATTATTATCCAGAATTATGGAACAGTGTAAACTCTTGGTTAGCCCAGTACAAATTAAAACTTTAAGGGCCCACATACATAAACTCAATAAGATAGTAGCATTAAAAGCATTATATAATATTCATGTGATTGTGACATTCTATGTGGGTGGTTGTGAATGAAAATATAATTGTTATGTTTATGGAAACCCTACATTCATAATTGATTGTGTATGAGATTATGACTGGTATTATTATATTTGATCCGGTCTTGATACCGGCCTCCAGACTAAGACGTCATCTTGACTGTTCTGGAATGTCAACCGGTATTACAAGTCAACATCCAGACTGTAAAAATACCATGCTAGGAACTCTTTCTTCACAGGTTATCCGTTCTCATTCTTTCGTTACATATAACCATTTGCCTAATGCTACGACAGGATAAGTGGTTTCACTACTTATCACGATTAATACCCTACACAGCAGAAGATGTCTATGTCACCCGTCGAAAGGTGCAAAGTACAGCTACAGGAACGATATACGGAAAAGGTGGATCTTCCCCATTCCTGTGTCAGAATCATACACTGATCGTTGAACTACTCTCGATCATACACTGATCATCGAACTACTCTGATTGATACGCTACACACAGCATCAGAGCCTTCTGGCCCACTTGCACCCAACGATTCATTTTCCACATTCAACTATAAATAGCATATTCCCATTCATATGCAAGGTTACGTTGTTCTTACTCTCAATTTATTATAGCATCGTTCAAATCCTTTGTGTTCTTAGTATCTTCACTAACTTGAGTGTCGGAGAATCCTCGCAGGTGACGCCACCTTTCTCCCCCACCAACGTGAAAGTCTGGTGAGAAGGATCTCCAGTACAATGAGACCGGTCTCTCCCACTGAGAGGTCAGATTATAATACCGGATACCCACTGTACCGGTGTACAAACACTTAAATCACCAACTCTTGTGGTTGGTTCCCACACCGGATCATAGACCCCGATTCAGACCAGTTCAATATTAGTTTATGACCCCCTTATGCTTGTCTTATCTGTAAAATATTATATTTTGTTTCTCACCCCTTCTTATTTGAATTTATATGTTCAAACTATATGCTGTGTGATGTATAGCTAGTAATCCAAGATGAAAGGATGTAATTACAATAGGGTAAAGTGGTCTTATCAGGTGAAGAGATATGGCAAGGTAGGGTTCCAAAACCCTATGGTTCAAGAACTAGGAAATGATTGGTCACGGTCATGGTAGAGGTATAAATTAGTTTTAGTTTACCTTTGAATATTGAAAGACAACATTTTTTTACTTTCAATATTCAAAGGAAATAAGGTATATATACGTCCTTGTATACGTAAGATAAGGAATGATAAATATATATATAAATATATATTTCTAAAGTTTTTAAATGCAATGAGAATATATATATATATATACATATATATATATATATATATATATATCTCGTGTATATAAGGGGATGTTTCAAAGTGGTATCAAAGCTTAGCCTTTCCTAGTATGGTATGGTTCGGGGACGAACCAGGCGGAAGCTGGTGGGCATATGACATCCTGGCACTGTTGAGGGCGGAGAGTGATCGTCGGTGCATAGGCATGGACAAAGAGCGGCTCCTGGCAGGCTTCCAGTGGAAGGGACACATGAATGAGCCGAATATATATCAAAATGAGAGGGATCCAAAGACTGTATAGGTGTGGGACTATACAGTCAAGGATAGCTTAAAGGAATGAGTTCATACTACCTATACCAATAAGTGCATTAGCCTTTTCGGTGGCCCATCACTTAAGAACTCCAATGTTAAGCATGCTTAACTCCAAAGAAATTCTGGGATGGGTGACCTCCTGGGAAAATCTCCCGAAGTGTGTGAGTAAGGACAAAAGCACACTGGAAAGGTCTCGTGTTGGTCGTGTTGGTCTGTGGGGAGAGTCGTTCATTCCTGAAAAATAGTCGGAGCATTACAGTGGTATCAGAGCAGTTCAATCCAAATCGGCTTGGGGTATGGTCTTACTAGTCTATTGTGTACTCTGATGGTTAAGATAGTCAAAAGATTTTATGATTGATAGAGGAGGAAATTTTATAATTGGAGTAGATGACAAGGAGCAAAGGAAGAAAAGTTAGGAAAAAAAGAACTACTTTTTAAGTTCATAAGAAGTATAAGTTAGAACTCTATAGCCTATTACTTGAAAAATGTTATTTCAGGGATTTTCAGAGACTGGCCATTTTGATGTCTTTCTTGACATTATTTAAGTATGAGTGCTAATGTATGGTGGAATAATAAGGTAAATTAACTAATGCAGTTATTTTCTTTTATTCTAGATGTGATCTATATGGTGTTTGATGCTTTAGTTGATATGTGATAATCAAATATTCAATATTTGCCTCTTTTTACAATATGGTATAAAACATATTGTACATAAACAGACAAAGTGTCTGATATTTTATTTGAATGTTTTGTCAGTCTTAGCATTTATTAATGAAAAAAGTTAAATAAATTGTGTGCGTGTATTTTATCTGTTTACATATGGGGGACAATAAGGGAGATAAGACAATAGAAGACCTTTAATAACATATATTTTCATATAAGAATTAAAAGTTAAGCTTTAGGAAAAAGTCTTAGGAATATTTTGATATGAATTTTAGACTAGAGCTGTCATGACTTTCACTACTTAGTTATAAATTATCAGGACTGATCACCCTAAATGATTTATACTAAGTAGTGAAAGACATGTTGAATGAAGGATAAATTTAACCCTAGGTTAATATGATATGTGGAGAAATGGAGACAAACTCAATAAACCCTATTAGGATATTCCTTGCCATGTCCTTGAATTCGTATAGATGCTTGTGTGAATTGGAATTCCAATGGGTAGATAATTATTGTAATTCGAAATTAGTATAACAATTGTCTAAGATAGAATCATAATTTTTCCTTTGGTGATACATTTTGAATCTAAAAAATAATGTGTGGATGTATGCTTTATGAAATAAATATGGTAATTTGTTCACTAATTTGTTTGGTGTGACAAATAATCGTACTAGGAATTATATCTCTGACTATTTGTATTGATTCTTCTTTTGTATGACATATAAGGCATGTGAATGGTTGTTTGACTTGATGAAGTTTTTCTTTATAATGCCTACAATTGAATATATATATATATATATATATATATATATAAATTAATGAAACTTTTATGGTTGTGACATTGAATGTAATCAATCATATATTGTTGAACTTTCTAAGTGTTTTATTGTGGTAAATATGTCAATAAAGAATCTAAAATAAGTGCTATAGATCTTTGGGAGATAACGATATTGGTTTAATATTGGAAAATTGAATCATAAATATTTTTTTTGTGATTCTTAACAATTTGATACATGTTTATCAAATTATTTTATTTTAGTCATCAATTTTGTCAAATGAATATACATACCTTATATAAATAATTGTTATGTAATAATAGACTTAAAATAAAGAAATATGTTAGTGAACCATGGGTAAATAGGTATGAACCATTACTTATTAATTTAGCGTAGTTTCTAAGTGAGTTACATGAACCTTAGCTAACCATAACAAAAATTGAAATGAGTATTTCTAAATCAACATAGTGATTTATGATCATTTAAGATTAGTGAATCTATGTAATGGTTATAGTCAATTATGATGGAATATGCAATCAATTAGATAAGAAATATTTAATCCATTATATAGGATAATAAGAATTGATTACATACCCTGGATAGTCATGAAGCAAAGAAACAAGTACAACATGGACTAAGACATATTTATCCTTTTTCACTAGGATAATTTATTATACATGATTGCATTGAAGAAAATAAAGTAGAACATCTAGTACATCATAGTTAAAAGACGAGTAACCGTACTTGTTCTTCTGACAATTATTGGAGAATCATAAGAAATAGAGGCCTAAGAGTTTTGACAATACATAAAAAACCCAAACTAGAGTAATCACCATAATGATTATGAGAAATGAGCAAGTTGTTACCAAGAACTGTAGTCCAGCTCGCCTTCGCTCTTCATCACTTCTAGGAAGGTTGGCCATCGAACAATACAATATTACTTGAGGAAAAAGATTGAAGAAATTAGAAAGGAGAGAAGAGAGAAACTAGGAAACCTTGAAGTTGTGATAGGAAGTGAGAATGAATTGGAAATTTATAAGCAAACAAAGGAGAGTGAGCAACGGTCATAAACGGCTAGTCTAACAGCTAGTTGCTAACGACTAGTTGTCTAGTGATTAATTCTTAACAGTCTATTTTCATATGTTGTGAGTAGAAATTTTAATTTATAGATGTTACAGATTATATTAAGTAATGTCTTAATGAATTAAGAAATGCAATTATTGAGGCGTTTAGAGTTAACCATCAGTTTATGATGAGCATGGTTAACAAAATTAAGAGGATGATATTTTTGAGTTGAGAAGAAAATACTTGATAAGATTAAAAGGAAGTAAGTGGCAACATCAAGGAAAGGGTGCACAATTGTCTACGAAACTCAAAACATATTTTAGAATAGTTCACTTAGTTTAGCCTTGATAAGATTTATTAATAATATCAAATTTCGAGGACGAAATTTCTTTTAGGGGAGTAGAGTTGTAACATCCTATTTTTTATTTTAATAGTAAATAGATATTAATATCTCTTTAATGAGAAACACTTATTATTATTTAATTTATTATTATTATTATTATTTTTATAAAATTTTGGTACTTATATTTAATTATTTTGTTTTAATAATAATAATAATAAAATAAAATATATATGTATTTTGAATGATGATTTTAAAATAACTTAAATAGTATGCACTAATTAAGAAAATTATATTAAGGATTTTTTAATATCTTCATTATTCATAACTTTTATTATATGTTTTTATATTTATGTTTTTACATATTTATGATTTAATTATTATTAGAATTTTAAAATAAAATTTAGAAGGAATTAGATTATGGTTCTTTAGAACTTTTTGATCTATGTATTATTTATAATTTTCTAGATTTTTTTAATTTTTGAAAAAAATATATAAAAAATATAAAAAATGAAAAATTTCTTTTGCACCCCCTAAATTACTATTCACACCACCCCCCATAAATTTTGAAAATTTCAAACTTTGCACAGTAATCTGTATGAAATTTTCAATTCTTACATAGTATTTTTATAATAAAATATTCAAATACATAGTGAAGTTTTTCGCCTATAAATACGAAGGTTCGAACGAAGGATTTCATAATTTTAGATTAAATTTTCTTAATATAGTAGTTCTAGAGAGATAGTGGTAGGAGTAAGAGAGAGAAATAATTTTTATAGAAGAAGGTTCTAAAAAAATTATAAGGTAAAAGTAACCCTCTTTTATATTTTTTATGTTTATTTTCATATCGGTTTTAAAATCTATTATTATATTGAATATAATATTATTTTAAGTTACTATTCTAAATAGTAAATTACTATGTCAATAGTAAATCACTATTACAAATAATAAATTACTATTCAAATAGTAAATTACTATTTACTATTGCTATTCACGATTTACTATTTACCATTACTATTCATGATTTACTATTTACTGTTACTATTCATGATTTACTATTTACCATTACTATTTACTATTTACTATTTACTATTACTATTCACGGTAACTATTTAAAATTTACTATTTACTCTTACTATACATAATTACCATTTACCATTTCTGTTTCAAATAGTAATCTTAATTTTTATCTTATGCCAATACTGAAATAAATTGGTATTAATATTTTTAAAACTCAGAGGCACAGAGCGAACTCGCCTTGGTAGCATTTGTAACATCCCTGATTTATATAAATAATTAAATATTGGGAATAAATATTAAATAATTACCCATGGATTAATTAATATACCAAAATGTTGAAAGTAGTTAAATTATGATTTTGAGGGTGATTCATAATTTATTGAGGCTTTATGAGCTAAAAATATACCCGATTAAAACATGGGTGTCGGACCAAGTATCTCTGATTGAGGTACCATTGGTTAGGGCTGTTAAAAATATTATTGGGAGTCCGGATATATATTCGGAATAATTTTTAGATAAAGTATTGAGCCCGAACAAAGATCCTGTAAGTTATAAAATGAAAAAGCTTTAATGAAGGGGTTAAAATAAAACTCTAAAACTCCCTTTTCCCTTCTCATTCATGTTGGCTTCCTCTCCCTTGGGAAAGTTCACTCTTTTCTCTTCTCCTTTCATCTTCCCCACCTTCTTCTTCCATTCTCCAAAACCATTTTAGGGTGTGCTCTCTTCTCCTTCCATTTTCGTCCTCCTCATCAAGCAAGAAAAAGAAGCTTGTATTGGAGACTCCCTCATTTCGTGTTTCCTTTCTTCCCCATTGGTACCCACTCATTTTCTTGGCTTGAGGTAAGTTCCTCTCCATTCTCATGATGTTATGCCCAAGGTTAGGGGTTATTATGGTTTTTGCGAGGGTAATGCATATGGGTTATTAATGGGAAACATTTATAATGAGAAACCCTAAGGTGAGGTATTTTAATGTGAGTTTCATGAGGGCCTTGAGGGGTATACAAAATTCGCATTTATGATGATGGGAAATGTTGAACATTGATGGTGGTTGTTGGGTTTTTAATGAAACCCTAACCCTATGATTTGGGGAAATGAAAAATATGGGTAGAGGAATATATATTGATGTTAAGAGGAGGTATTTAATGATGTGGAAATGAAACATTGATGGTGGATGGCCATTAATGAGGTTTGGTGATTGGAAAAGGTGGTTGGAAACCAATTAATATGGAAACCCATGAATGAGTTTAGCTTTAATTGCATAATAACGAATTTAGGCACCTAACCCATGGTGGTTATGGTGGATTGAATAAAAGAAATGAGGTTGAGAATTGAAATGGTATAAAATACCAAGAAATAGATATGAGCATTTGAATCTTGGTAGTTGAATAAAAATTAATTGTGTGGTATATGGTATAATGTAGGAAACGACCCTATCGACGAGGCGGGACCATCGGACCACGTTGATTTCTACTTCTCTTGAGGTAGGAGGGGGTAACATCTCTAAATGCTTGATTTCATCCATTAGTGATGTGTGCATATGATTGTGTTATGCTAATTTGGCTTGGATGAATAAATTGATGATTACTTGATTGAAATGCATTTAGAGTGAATGGTGTTATGTGGCTTATGTTTGTGGGATGATGATTATGTTGTTGAATTGACTCATGATTAATGAGAGTTACTGTTAATGGTTTGGAACCATGATTGTATTGATTACAATATTATTGAACATCCCATGATATGTGAAACGATGAATTGTGATTGCCACTAACTAGATATGTATATGAAATCCAATGAATGTTGGTCATGATTGAGAATGTTGGGCATATAGTGTTCCACTAAGTGTTGGTGATGAATTGTTGATGGTGGAGTGGCATTTAGGATGCATAATGTGAGAATGCATTTGATTTGCATTGCATTACATTCATGGCATATCATTCACTGTCTATGTGGAATGTTAGGGGTTCTAATAGGCGGGCCTAGTGGGAGGACGGCCCAATGCACGTGTAAAATTATGTGATTGTTCCCTAGTGATTCTCGGAATCATGAAGCTGCCCTTAGTTTGGTGATGAGGCACCCTATATGGCGGACCTAGTAGGTGGATGGCTCTATGGCGAGTAAGTAACCTTGGTCTCCCGATGGGGCATGGCTCTCTCGATGTGTGTTCGGGAGGGGCCTGTAGCACTTATGGCAAGTAAGGCCATGTTGTTGAATCCGCAAGTCACGGGGTGACTAGTGCTACATATGGGCGATGGCGGTTTGGTACCAGTAAAAGAGTAATGTTAAACATGCATAATTTGAGATATACGTGTACACTTTTACTACTGCAGTAGGGGCATAGTAGCACATCTATGCTTGACCCACATTTGATATGATATTGTTTCCCACAGTCGGGTCCGCAATTGTTATTGATTCCTTTGTGCATATGCATTAGCTATAAGAGCATTTGCATATAGCCGGAGATATGCCTAGTTGGTAGTCTGTGGTGGCGATGAATGATTGTTAAATAAAGAGAAAGGAAGTTGTGGTACTAACATTTAATGTGTGATGACCTTTATGAAGAATGCCATGATTTTGATGTGTGAATTACAAATATAATGATTCGGGTATGCATGGAGTTGAAACGAAACAAGATGATGTGTGAGTGGAGCTTATAATGCCTCTTGAGAAATATATGTTATGCACATATGTATATATATCATTATAATGTATGATTTTGAATCATTTGGTATATGTTACTCACCTCCTAGTTGCCATTTTAAAGTTTAATGTAGGTATGATTTAATCCTACTCTCTTAGAGGGTAAGCAATGATGGTGGTAAATATGGAAAAAAAGTGTGAGCCTTGACCGACATTCTTTTGTAAATCACTCGATATGCGTAGACGTTTATTTTGTATATGATATTTTGATGGGTCTTGAATATTGATTTGTGGGTCATGTGTAAGAATTAGACCTATGTGTTTTTGAATGGCTAATTTTTAGTAATGACCCTAACAATGGATGATATTGATTGTAAATTGAAGGATTATATGCCATGTTAATGGATGGATGTTGAGACCATGATGCTTATGTTTATAACGATGCATATGGGTCTTGTGTATGAATGAGAATGTGAGTTGGGTGTTAGAATGTTGAATGAATGATTTTGGCATGAAGTATATGATGAATTTTCATGGTTTTATGCATAATTAAGGAACCAATAGAGCCAAGATGAGTTTTATGAGATTTTGATAGTATGTAATGATTCCAAAAGCTTAAATTCATGATTTGTGACTTGTAGAAATTGGAATGGGCCAATTCCATTAAGAATAGGCCCTTGAGTTGCACAAAAATGTCTCAAAATGAGTGAGACGTATTTATGCGCATAACTCTCTCATTTTTGGGAATTTTTGGGTGCGGCTAGTGGCCACATGTCACAAATGATGTGTATAAGTTGGTGTCAAAATTTGGTAGGCATTGGAATTCGTATGAGAAAGTTAGGGTGGTTAGAAGTCCAAAAATATGACTTTTCTACATAAAATGGTCTCTGTACTGTCATGAATCGATTCACAACAGTGTTTGAATCAATTCAAGACACACTGTTTTACTGTGCCTAATTTCTGGGCACTTTGAATCGATTCAAGCCCCCACATGAATCGATTCAAAGCTCTATGGAATTGCTGTTTATGATGTCCAGGAAAGTTTGAATCGATTCATGTGAGCTTGAATCGATTCAAAGGGCCCTGTTTTCACTGTTTGGACTCCAGAAGTGTCTGAATCAATTCATGGCCCTATTTTCACACATTTTCCTCTGTTTGGGGGTATGATTGGTATTGTTTGGTCACGATATGATTATACAACACCATACGCATATAATTAACACGTTTTAACAATTAAATGAGATACTCTTGAACCTGCCCTCATTCCCATTCACCCTTATGAACTAATTGTGCATGTCCGCTATTCCTTGTTGATGATCACGAGATTGATTGTCCAAGGTCCACTCTTGTTTTAATCTATCCACCCTCTCATATCTTCATATATGGGATGAGTTATTCAAAATGGTCTGGGGTTACTTGTTAAAATTTTATTCGGCGGTTTCTTCCATACTTTAATTGTTTTAAAAATCGCAAAAAAAAAATTACCCTCATTTTTTATACGTCTTAGCAATTCAAGGTAAGAAGAAGTGGGATAAGAATATAATATAAAAAGACATAAGAATAATGGGAGGAGTCCCCTACTCCTTTTAACTATGAATAATTATTATATTTTAAAGTAATACTTATTATCATCTTAAGTAAATAAATAAATAAAATTTATTCAAAAGTTTAAAATGTTTAGATGAATCATATTGACTAACTTGACATAAAGTTTAAAATATTTAGATGACTTATTAACCTAACATACTGTATCATTGAGATTTAGACTGTTATGGACTTATATGGACTGTTATAGACTTATATGAACTGTTATGAACTTATATGGACTAAATTATACATTTGCGTTGATTGGACTATGATAGACCCATATGACCATTGGACTATTTTGGACTTGATATGGACCAACTAACATTATGACTGGACTGCTACGACTTAAAATGAACTTTAATAATTAAGACACCTTGGAATAAATTGTGTAGATTTTGGGCTCATTTGTTTAAACTTATTTTAAGATATAAGTGCTTTTTTTAATTAAAAAAGTACTTATTTTAAATTCTGACGTGTTTGTTTAAAGTTTTAAAAATAAGCAGAAGTTGAAAATAAACTGATTTTAGCTTATTTTAAGAAGCAACTCTGATCTGCTTATTAAAAAAGTGATTATAAAGAAAACGTTTTTTTATAATCACTTTTTTAATAAGCTTAAACAAACGGGCCCTTTGTATAGTAATTGTGTTATTTTTATTTGATTTGATTATGATCGATATTTAATTGTGAGTGATGATATTTAATTATGATTGACAATATTTGGTTGTGATTGATGAATGATTGATGATCTTGTGATGTGGAGTTTGAGCATATAGCAAACATGACAGAAAACTAAAACTCAGTAAGAATATACTTATCTTTTACTCTTTAAAGTATTAATTTAAAAGAAATTATTTCTCAATTTTTATTCAAATTATTATTAAGAAATTTTTCTTAACTTTCAATAAAAGTATATAATTTTTACAACTCATTTTTATCTTTCAAAATAAATTATTTAATTAAATTAAATTTTAGTTATTTTATAAAAAAGAGAAAGTATTTTATAAAAATAATATATTTATATATGTATATGTATATGTATATGTATATGTATGGATATGAATATATTTGATTCTCAGATGGAAATGAAATACTTCAATAATATTTTATTTTAAACTTTTGAAAATAAGAGTTTTAATTTCAAAAGGGTTTAGAAATATTATACATTTTTTAAGTATTATAATTAAAGATGGAAAAGATCAATAATTCAAACTTATGTCTAAAGTAAATTAATTTCCTATAAATGCTCTAAAGAAGGTTTCGAATATATGATAAGACTTTGAAACTCATATCATTTGTGAATGTTAAAGAAAAATTATACTGAAATTCTTCTACGTGTGGAAGAACTTACTTAAGAGTTTGGAAATGTGTAGTTCATCGGGGTGGCTATGTTGTGATTTGTAGGCCCCGAAGATATAGTTTATACTTGAGTTTCTAAAAGTCTTAACCAACTCAATACGCGAGTAGTTCATGCATCATGAATCATTAAAGAGAAATGAGATGTGATATTGCCTGGGGACGAATTATCGAAACCAAGGATACATTAGAAGAGGCTTAATTGTGAGCTTTAGGATGGGAGGGTGTGAGAGGGTGTTTCAGGGGACCTAGGGTCGCTCCTTAGTGTCGGGTACTTTTACAATAAAAGCCTTCTCAGTCTGACTAGTCTCTAAGTGTTTCCATGCTAGTTGAGTTGTTCATATGCCATGAAGGCATTTATGTTATTATTATCTAGAAATATGGAGCAGTGTCAACTCTTGGTTGGCACAGTGCAAATTAAAACTTTAATGGTCCATATGCATAAACTGAATGAGATAGTAGCATTAAAAGCATTACATAACATTCATGTGAATGTGACATTCTATGTGGGTGGTTGTGAATGAAAATATAATTGTTATGTTTATGGAAACCCTACATTCATAATTGATTGTGTATGAGATTATGACTGATATTGTTATATTAGTTTGTGAAAACCCTAATGCTTATGTCTTATCTGTAAAATATTATATTTTGTTTCTTACTCATTGTTTGAATTTCTGTGTTCGAAATATATGCTATATGATGTATAGCTAGCAGTCCAAGATGAAAGGATGTAAATACAAGAGGGTAAAGTGGTCTCATCAGGTGAAGATATATGGCAAGAGTAGGATTCCAAAACCCTATGGTTCAAGAACTAGAAAATGATTGGTCACGGTCGTAGTAGAGGTATAAATTAGTTTTAGTTTACCTTATTACAATATCAAGTTGGATAATTGTAACAAGGTGAAGGTTAAACTTTGATAAACCTTATCATTTAGATATAATACTGTAATCTTTTATCACTTATGATTTCTATAAATTTATTTTGTCATTATGGATAAATATTGAAAGACAACATTATTTTTACTTTCAATATTCAAAGAAAATCAGATATATATACATTCTTGTATACGTGAGATAAGGAATGATATATATATATATATATATATATATATCTTTCTAAAGTTTTTAAATGCAATGAGAGAATATATATATATATATATATATATCGTGTATATAAGGGGGTATTACAGAGTCGACCAGATTTGAGGTCGAGGAGAGGTTTAACCCAACCACCTAAAAAGGTGGGTTTGTGTGTGCCTTGAATCTGACCGAAAGATGGTGCCAGTACAGGAGGTTCCAGGCTTTCAAGTACCCATGCATGCACGTAATTGCTGCATGCAATGTAGTAAAAGTTAATATTTTCCAGTACGTCCATGAATGTTACACTTTACGTCACGTTGCTTAGGCTTATGCAGGGCAATGGTTGTATTTATATGTTGATGTAGGTTTTGATAATGGCACAACAAATGAAGAATCAAGATCAAACATAAACTATCACGGAAAAATTAATTATGTTTGATGATGCAAAATTGATAAACTCCAAAGAAATGATTCAAGGCATTTATAGAGATTTAAAATAAGTGAAAAATAATCATCGAAGTGTCTAAGGATCAAAGAAATGGAACCATGATTGATAACATATCAAAAAGGGGTAAAACAAAGCATTAAAATTCATGTACCAGGTACATGTATCGATTCATACAGCAACCAATGGCCACATGAATCAATTCATACAGCAACAAATGGCCATATGAATCAATTCATATGATTGACAAAGGCTGGAAATTGCAAATTAATTAGAGGAATCGATTCATGGCACAAAGAACACTAAGGGAAATCGATTCACATGAGTGTTTGGCCCAGGAAATTGATTTTGAATAGCAGGAATCGATTCAATATGGAAGGGAATCGATTCACACATATTGAACAAGGCAGGAATCGATTCATTGAGACTATGAATCGATTCATAGAGTAAAACAAACATGGGGAATCGATTCACAAAGTGGAGGAATCAAATCATGGCTGTTGAATACTCGAGGGAATCGATTCATTGAGTTCAGAAGGTGAAAATACTCACTGGGAATCCATTCAAATTTAAGATGAATCAATTCATCTAGTGCAATTGGTTCTGGAACGTTAGAGACAGCTACACATCGTATTATCAATGCACTACAAATTAACAACTACATTGCCCATTATTCACTAAGGGAACAGACGCTCCTTTGCTCTACTTGCAAGCATCAGGAGACAATTTTTTATTGCAAACTCCATGCCCAAGGACACCTATAAATAGAAGAAGAGACCAAGCTTACAAAATGTACCATTTAAGTAGAACGCATTTCTCTGCTTTCCTCTTCTTCCTTGGCAATATTCTTTCTTTTGTTTCATAATTTGTATAATCTCCTTTAAGAGTTATTTGAGAGTTAGAGAGAAAATATTTTTAAGTAAGCTAAATTTGTATATCCTCTCTTTGAGAATTATTATTTTGTGAGAGCTTGAAGTTGTATATCTACTCTAGTAAGAGAGAAAAATCTTGTAAACCAAACACCAAAAACACCAAGGTATTTACTATAGGTTGAGTGGTCACAAAGGTTGGGGTTCAACCTTTGGGTTATTGAGAGATTGTGAGATTGGGTGGGTTGCCCGATGCTTATGAGGATTGGGTTCTTGAGTGTGGGACACTAGGAGATAATTGCTCAAAGCTTGTAATCTCAAATTCTCAATAGTGGAAATTGTAACACCCCGAGTTCTTAAAATAGGAAGTTAAATTAGGAAAATAAATGTTGGATAATTAAATGCGGGCTAATTAATATCCCAAAATTCTTGAAATGATTTAAACAAGACTTTTTGAAATTGCTGGTGAACTATGGTGACCGGTTGAGTTGAAAACTGACCCGGATAAAATATAGGTGTCGGACCAAGTATCTCCGATTGAGATGCTGTTGGTCAGGGCCATGGATAATGTTATTGGGATTCCAAATTTATATTCGGAATAATTTTTAGAATATGTATTGAACCCGAACGGCGAACCTGTTTGTTTACGAAACGAAAGAATTTAATGAAAGCTTAATAACTTAAAAACTAAATTTATACTTTCACTTTCACTCCCGTTGCACCCTTCTTCTCCACGCCAAGATCTTTCTTCTTTTCTTCTTCTTCTACTTCATTATTCCTCTTCATCTTCCCTTTAAACCCTAAATTAAAAGGGAATACCCTTTCCTTCTCCATTGTTGTTCTTCAAGAAGCTCAAGAAAAGCTTGGAGCTTGGGATCTTTTCTTTCCTCCTCTCAGTTTCGTGTGGATCTTATCCTTTTTTACACATCCACTTGTTTCTTTTCTTGAGGTAAAATTATTACCATTTTCCATGTATATAAACCTATTACTATGTGTCTTCAATGTTAAGAAAGTATTTAATGTATGTAGGTTACTAGGAGAAGCATTAAATGTGGAAACCCTAAGATGGGTTGACATAAATACAAGCTTATGAATAATTAATGAGGTAGTTGTAATTATGGGGGAAAAGAAGGAGGTATATGAGTGTTTATGAAGGTTGGTGGGTTTGGTGAAAACCCTAAATTTGAATTTTAGGGGGAAATGTATAATATTGAAGAAGTATAGCATTTATAGAAGGAGTTAGCATTTGTGGATGGGAAGAGTGTTATAAATGAAGAGGTATTGACATATATTATCAGGGACTACGAATCGCGATATAGCCACCCCAGTAAACAGTACTTTTTCAACTTCTCAAATACGCACATAGAATTTTAATACAGTTCCTTTTCAAATCACAAATCAAATCTCCTTATAAATTTGAGTTTCAAAGCCTTAAATGTATTTCACAACCTTCTTTAGAAAGTTTATAGGTCAATTCAAAATCAATTTCTAAAAACTCGAATTTGGAATTATCAATCTTTAAAACCTTAGTAATTGAAAATTTTGTATAATATTTTTATACATTTAAATAATATGTATATATATATATATGTATATATTAAAATATTAGTAAAAAATTTATTTTTATAAAATAATTTCTCTTTCTTTTTCTTTTTAATAAACTAACTAAAAAAAATCTAAATTTTAGTAAAGATATATACATATATATTAAAATATAAAAGAGATTTCTAAAAACTTATGTAGTTTTATTGAAATCTAAGAAATTTCTTAAAAGTAATTTGAATAAATATGAATAAGTAAATAAAGAAGTAGGAGATAAGTAAATTCTTACTGAATTTTAGCTTTCCGTCATGCTTGCTATATGCTCAAACTCCACAGTACAAGATTATCAATCATAATCAAACATTGTCAATCACAATCAAACATCATAAAACATAAATAAATATTAATAATCATAATCAAATCAAATAATTAAGCATCAGTTATAAATATGATAATTTTAAAATTCAATGGTTATTTAAATTAATAAAGTTTGTTTTAAGTTCTATGGTCAATTCCTCGCACAGGTCTATGTAAATCCAAGATAGTCCAGTCCTTGCATAGGTCTAGTTCAGTCCATATAGGTCATAAATAGTCCAAGTCCTTGCATAGGTTCAGTCAAGTTCGTAATAGTTCAAGTCCTTGCATAGGTTCAATCCAGTCCGCATAGGTCATAATAGTTCAAGTTCTTAAATATTTTAGATATTAAGTTACACAAGATGCTTAATTTATTAATAACAATTATTATAAATTTTAAGTTAAAAGTTATTATTTTAAAATAATAATATTGTTATGTTTAAAAGGAGTAGGGGACTCCTCCCAATATTCTTATGTAATTTCATATTATATCCTTAATCTCACCCCCCTTACCTTGATTTGCTACCAAAAGTGAATTCGCTCGGCGCCTCCAAGTTCTAACAAAATATTAATACTAACTTATTTCAGTATAAGCTTAAGATGAAAATTAAGATTGCTATCAGAATGATAAATAGTAAATATGTATAGTAATAATAAATAGTAACGGTAAATGGTAAGTCATTAATAGTAACGGTAAATAGTAATTTTTGAATAGTAATAGTAAATAGTAAATTATGAATAGTAACTTTTTGAATAGTAGTGGTAAATGGTAAATCATGAACAATAACAGTGAATAGTAAATTTTGAATAGTAATGGTAAATAGTAAATTTTGAATAGTAACAGTAAATAGTAAAAATAACACAGTGGTAAATTATTTTTACTATAGTAACTTATTCATAATAGTACTAGTATATCAATGGTTTAAGAGTGCTAAAAAAAATAAACTAAAATTATAAAAAGAATATAGATGAAAGTTATTACCTTACACCTCTAGCTGAACTTCTTTTTACCAAAAGAATTTACTCCCCACTAATTTCTTACGCACTATCTCTCTAGATTCTCTCTCTAATTTTTGGTGTGGAAATGTTGTAAATGAGCCATCTATTTATAGGAAGAAAATTTTACTATTTAAGATTATTTAATTATTTATTTTACTATTCATGATGTAAGCGATGATGTAAGCGATGATGTCAGTAATGGCATTTTGGTTATTAGATGAAAGGTTAAGGGTATTTTTGTCATTCTCAAAAAAATAAATAATAATAAAAAAATAATAAAAAAATAAAAAAAATAAGAAAATTCTAAAAAATTATAAATTATATAAAAATCAAAAAGTTCTAAAGAACTATAATTAAATTCCTTTCAAATTTTATTTTAAATAAGAAATAACGAAATTAGGGGTGTTACAACTCTACTCCCCTAAAAAAATTTCGTCCTCGAAATTTACACCTTTTTTTTTTAGTAAAACAATTGGGGATGAGACTCTTTCATCTCATTTTCTAGTTCCCATGTAGCATCTTCCCCTCTCATTTCACTCCAAATGACCTTCACGAGTGGAATTTCCTTGTCTCTTAGCTTCTTTATTCTTCTGTCAGCTATTCTGATAGGTGGTGCATCATATGTAAGATTATCTTTAACTTGTATGACATCAGGTTCAATAACATGTGTAGGATCAAATATATACTTTCGTAAGTTTGACATATGAAAAACATTATGGATATTAGAAAGAAAAGGTGGTAATGCTATTTGGTAGGCAAGAGGACTAACTTTATGAATTATTTGATATGGACCAATAAATCTAGGAGTTAGTTTTTGAGATTTCATTGTCCGAACGACCCCAGTCATAGGTGTGACTTTCAAGAATACATGATCGCCTTCTTGAAATTCGAGCGGCTTTCTTCTTTTGTTATAGTAACTTTTCTGCCTGCTCTGTGTTGCCTTCATCTTTTCCTGAACTATTTTGATTTTATCCGTGGTTTGTTGTACCAACTCTGGTCCTAGCATCAAGTTTTCACCAGTCTCAAACCAACATAGCGGGGTCCTACATTTTCTTCCATATAATGCTTCAAAAGGTGCCATGTTAATGCTAGCATGGAAACTGTTGTTGTAGGTGAACTCCACATATGGTAAGAATTGATTTCAACTTCCTTTATGCTCTAACACACAAGCTCGTAACAAGTCCTCTAGAGATTGAATTGTTCTTTCTGACTGTCCATCCGTATGAGGATGATATGCTAAACTCAGACGTAGTCTTGTTCCCAAAGCCTTGTGTAAGCTCTTCCAGAATTGCGATGTAAAACGAGGGTCCCGATTAAAAATGATACTTGAAGGAATTCCATGCAATCTCACAATCTCCTCGATGTATAATTTTGCCAGCTTCTCCATAGAGTAACGAATATTAATGGGAATAAAGTGGGAAGACTTTGTTAGTCTATCAACTATTACCCATATTGAATCATGTCCTAATGGAGTTTTAGGTAGAGAAGTCACAAAATCCATGGTAATGCTATCCCATTTCCATTCTGGTATTTCCATTGATTGTAGCATTCCAGGGGTTTTTGATGTTCCACTTTAACCTTCTGGCAAATTAGACATGCAGCTACGTACTCTGCTACTGCTTTCTTCATTCCAGGCCACCAAAATAACTTCTTCAAATCTTGATACATTTTAGTAGCTCCGGGATGAATGCTCATATAACTTTTATGGCCTTCTTCCAGAATTGCTTTCCTCAACTCCTCTTGATTAGAGATACACACTCGATCCTTATACCTCAGTAATTGGTCACTTCTTACATTGAACTCGACTTCTTTTCCTTGTTTCAAGAGTTCTTTCTTTTCTTGCAGGAATTCATCATCTCTTTGAGCCTCTAAAACTTGCCTCAGGAATTCACTTGTCACTTGCAACGCTCCTAATCTGTAGCTGTTAGCATTAACCTTTACTGCTAGGTTAAGATCTCTGAAGTTTTCTATCAATTCCAGCTCTTTAATCATCATTGTGGACGCATGCAGAGACTTTCGACTTAAAGCATCAGCTACTACGTTCGCTTTTCCAGGATGGTATTGTAACTCAAAGTCGTAATCCTTTAAGAACTCCATCCATCTTCGTTGCCTCATGTTTAACTCCTTTTGGTCGAATAAATACTTGAGACTCTTATGATCGCTAAACACATCGAATGTTGCACCGTATAGATAATGCCTCCAAATCTTTAAGGCAAAGACTACAGCGGCTAATTCTAAGTCATGGGTAGGGTAGTTAATCTCATGTTGCCTTAATTGGCGCGACGCATAGGCTACAACCTTCTTGTCTTGCATGAGTACACTTCCTAGTCCTTGTTTAGACGCATCACAGTAAACTTCAAAACTTTGATGTGGATCGGGGAGTACTAACACCGGCGCAGAAGTAAGTCGATCTTTTAGCTCTTGAAAACTATTTTCGCATTGTGGCGTCCACACAAAAGGTTGTCCTTTCCGTGTTAACTTGGTCAATGGGTATCCTAGCTTTGAAAATCCTTCAATGAATCTCCTATAGTATCCAGCCAAGCCTAAGAAACTTCTAATCTCAGTGATCGTGGTTGGTCTCTCCCATTTTAAAACTGCTTCCACCTTGGAAGGGTCTACAGCTATTCCTCCTTGACTAATTACATGTCCTAAAAAGTTCACTTCTTCCAACCAGAATTCACACTTCGACAGCTTTGCATACAGTTATTTCTTTTTCAGGATTTCCAACACAACCTTCAAGTGTTCAACATGTTCTTCTTTGCTTTTAGAGTACACTAATATATCATCAATGAACACCACTACAAATTTATCTAGATATGGATGAAAAATCCTATTCATGTAATCCATGAATACGGCTAGTGCATTAGTTACACCAAAAGGCATTACTAGATATTCGTAATGGCTATAGCGTGTTCTAAAAGCAGTTTTTGGTACATCTTCTTTCTTCACCCTTATCTGATGGTATCCAGACCTCAAATCAATTTTGGAGAACACCGTGGCACCACGCAGCTGATCCATCAAGTCATCAATTCTTGGCAGAGGATATTTGTTCTTGATCGTCACCTTGTTCAGTTGCCGATAATCTACACACAACCGCATGCTACCATCCTTTTTCTTAACCAACAACACTGGTGCACCCCAGGGGGATACACTGGGTTGTATAAACTGCTTCTCTATCATCTCTTCAAGTTGTTTCTTTAACTCTGCTAATTCTAAAGTTGACATTCGGTATGGTACAATTGAAATGGGTCCAACTCCAGGTACTAGATCAATGGCAAATTCCACATCTCTTTCTGGGGGTAAACCAGGGATATCTTCAGGAAAAACGTCAGGAAATTCACACACAACCGGCAGATTTTTGATTTTTGATTCTTGCTCTCCTTTCGTTGAAAGCAATAGCAGGAATCCTTGAGCCCCTCCTTTTAAAGAGGCACTCACTTGGTTGGCGGTTAGAAATCTCGAATCCTCAGGATTCAAATTCATTGGTTCTTTAAACATTATGGTTTTATTATGACAATCTATTAGAACATGATTGTCAGACAACCAATCTAGCCCAATAATAACTTCTAAGCCAGAAAGGGGTAAACAGAAAAGATTGGCCTTAAAGTCCCTACCATTTATGACAATAGGGCATTTCCAACAGGCTTTAGAAGTGATAATGGGATTGTTTCCAGGAGTATGTACAGATAAGTCAAATGGCAGTTCTATCATAGGTAACTTTAGTTTTTCTACACAGTCATTGGCAATAAAGGAATGTGATGCACCTGAGTCATACATAACAGTTAAAGGAATCTTATTAATGATACACTTACCTTCCACCATGGAATCAGAATGAGATGCTTCTTCTCCAGTGATTGCAAAAACCTTTCCTTTTGCCTTCGGCCTTCCGACTGCACTGTGCGCGCCTCCTTGAGTATTTATGCTTGTACTTGCACCTTCAGGGTTTTCCCTCTTCATCTCCGGACAATCCTTGATGTGATGACCTGGTTTGTTACACTTAAAGCAAACATAAGTGTTTTTAGGACAATCCCTTTTCAAATGGGGTCCTCCACAGACAAAACATTTAAAATTTGGTGCAGATGTTGGGTAATAGCTTCCAGTTGAAGCTTGGGGTCTGTTAGGAACAGATGCTGCTCCAAACCGGCGAAATGGCGCTTGGTAAGGCTTATTTCTCCTGAAGTCTCTTCTTTGGTGATTGTGAGGTCCTCCACTTCTCATTTCTCCTGCCTTGTGAATGGGCTCACGACTTTTGGTCATTCTATCCTTATGATCTTCTTCAAAGATCCTGCAGCGATTTACCAATACAGAAAATTCACGAATTTCTTGCATTCGTATAGCTTCCTTAATTTCTGGCTGCAATCCATTTACAAACTTTGCACACCGATCTTTTTCATTAGTAGCATCATTATAATGAGAATGAAAATGAGATAGCTCTTCAAACCTGGATGCGTACTCTCCAACAGTCATATTTCCTTGGGTCAGCGACAGGAATTCGAATTGTCTTTTCTCTTTAACATCAGCTGGAAAGTATTTCTCCAAAAACATATCCTTGAAATAATCCCAAGTGATCTCTATGTCGTTGACTTCAAATTGTCTACGCGTGCTATCCCACCAATGTTCAGCATCCTCAGATAAGGCATAAGTAGCGAAGACTACCTTATCAGCTTCATTACATTATAATGCTCGAAATATCTTCTCTATCTCTCAAATCCAGATTTGTGCTCCATCAGGGTTATATCCTCCCTTGAAACGAGGTGGATTGCGCTTTTCGAATAGGTCCAGCCTTCTCAAGGCATTGTTACCTTGACCTTCACGTGCTCCCATTGCATTGATTAAGCGTTCTACAACTCCAGCAAGATCGTTTTCAGCCATTAGTTTCCTGTTTCACAGTAACTGAGATTTGTCACATCAATCACAGTTACTACCAAGTCAGATATTTTATTCTCTATCACCTATACAGAGTTTACAGACAAAGTAAGATAGACCTTTTCCCCAGGCCTATTGGATTAACTGCTCTGATACCACTTTGTAACACCCTCTGTTACACCTTAATAAATTCTAGAAAAATTCGTAATAATTTTTTTTTTACTAAAGATATGTTTGTTAAAAAGAAACTATCAGAATAAATTATATACATTATTTCTGAAATACTTCAATATTATTAAAACTTTATAAAGTATTTGTACATTCATCCGAAGAAAATAAACATTAAACATTATAAGAAAGAGAGGAAACTCCATGGCCCAAGAGCAGTTGCCTAGTGACATTATTTATTCATTGGACCACGGTATTCATACCGAGCTTCCTTTCTAGAACGTGCTATATATACTGTCAATGTTCTTCGATCCTTCCCTCTGTACGAACCATTAATTTAAAACATATGAAACAAAAACATAGAGAAAGAAGTGAGAAACAGAATATAATATTCCCAAATGGGACATAAGCAATAAAGGGTTTTCACAAACTAGTATAATAATATCAATCACAATCACAAACACAATCAATTTATGAATGTATGAATGATATGCCATATCTTCATCATAACTTATCTATATATGTGGGCCCTTTAAATTTTAATTTGTACTGGGCCAACCAGGAGTTTACACTGTTCCATAATTCCGGATAATAATAACATGAACAGCTCAACTGGCATGGAAACACTTAGAGACTAGTCAGATTGAAAAGGTTTTTATTGTGAAAGTACCCGACACTAGGGAGCTACCCCAGGTCCCCTGAAGCACCCTTTCACACCCTCTCATCCCAAGGCTCACAATTAAGCCTCCTCTAATGTATCCTCAGTTTCTATAATCCGTCCCCAGACAATATCATTTTGTTTCTCTTCAATGATTCATGATGCATGAACTACTCGCGTATTTAGTTGGTTAAGGCTTTTAGAAACTCAATTATATTATCAGGGCCTACGAATCACGATATAGCCACCCCAATAAACTGTACTTTTTCAACTTCTCAAATACGCACATAGAATTTTAATACAGTTCCTTTTCAAATCACAAATCAAATCTCCTTATAAATTTGAGTTTCAAAACCTTAAATGTATTTCACAACCTTCTTTAGAAAGTTTATAGGTCAATTCAAAATCAATTTCTAAAAACTCGAATTTGGAATTATCAATCTTTAAAACCTTAGTACTTGAAAATTTTGTATAATATTTTTATACATTTAAATAATATGTATATATATATATATGTATATATTAAAATATTAGTAAAAAATTTATTTTTATAAAATAATTTCTCTTTCTTTTTCTTTTTAATAAACTAACTAAAAAAAATCTAAATTTTAGTAAAGATATATACATATATATTAAAATATAAAAGAGATTTCTAAAAACTTATGTAGTTTTATTGAAATCTAAGAAATTTCTTAAAAGTAATTTGAATAAATATGAATAAGTAAATAAAGAAGTAGGAGATA
This sequence comes from Clitoria ternatea, assembly GCA_037962975.1. Classification (NCBI taxonomy): domain Eukaryota; kingdom Viridiplantae; phylum Streptophyta; class Magnoliopsida; order Fabales; family Fabaceae; genus Clitoria; species Clitoria ternatea. The sequence goes on from CM075671.1 coordinate 148,815,185, forward strand.
AGTAAATTCTTACTGAATTTTAGCTTTCCGTCATGCTTGCTATATGCTCAAACTCTACAGTACAAGATTATCAATCATAATCAAACATTGTCAATCACAATCAAACATCATAAAACATAAATAAATATTAACAATCATAATCAAATCAAATAATTAAGCATCAGTTATAAATATGATAATTTTAAAATTCAATGGTTATTTAAATTAATAAAGTTTGTTTTAAGTTCTATGGTCAACTCCTCGCACAGGTCTATGTAAATCCAAGATAGTTCAGTCCCTGCATAGGTCTAGTTCAGTCCATATAGGTCATAAATAGTCCAAGTCCTTGCATAGGTTCAGTCAAGTTCGTAATAGTTCAAGTCCTTGCATAGGTTCAATCCAGTCCGCATAGGTCATAATAGTTCAAGTTCTTAAATATTTTAGATATTAAGTTACACAAGATGCTTAATTTATTAATAACAATTATTATAAATTTTAAGTTAAAAGTTATTATTTTAAAATAATAATATTGTTATGTTTAAAAGGAGTAGGGGACTCCTCCCAATATTCTTATGTAATTTCATATTATATCCTTAATCTCACCCCCCTTACCTTGATTTGCTACCAAAAGTGAATTCGCTCGGCACCTCCAAGTTCTAACAAAATATTAATACTAACTTATTTCAGTATAAGCTTAAGATGAAAATTAAGATTGCTATCAGAATGATAAATAGTAAATATGTATAGTAATAATAAATAGTAACGGTAAATGGTAAGTCATTAATAGTAACGGTAAATAATAATTTTTGAATAGTAATAGTAAATAGTAAATTATGAATAGTAACTTTTTGAATAGTAGTGGTAAATGGTAAATCATGAACAATAACAGTGAATAGTAAATTTTGAATAGTAACGGTAAATAGTAAATTTTGAATAGTAACAGTAAATAGTAAAAATAACACAGTGGTAAATTATTTTTACTATAGTAACTTATTCATAATAGTACTAGTATATCAATGGTTTAAGAGTGCTAAAAAAAAATAAACTAAAATTATAAAAAGAATATAGAAGAAAGTTATTACCTTACACCTCCAGCTGAACTTCTTTTTACTAAAAGAATTTACTCCACACTAATTTCTTACGCACTATCTCTCTAGATTCTCTCTCTAATTTTTGGTGTGGAAATGTTGTAAATGAGCCATCTATTTATAGGAAGAAAATTTTACTATTTAAGATTATTTAATTATTTATTTTACTATTCATGATGTAAGCGATGATGTAAGCGATGATGATGTAAGTGATGATGTCAGTAATGGCATTTTGGTTATTAGATGAAAGGTTAAGGGTATTTTTGTCATTCTAAAAAAAAATAAATAATAATAAAAAAATAATAAAAAAATAAAAAAAATAAGAAAATTCTAAAAAATTATAAATTATATAAAAATCAAAAAGTTCTGAAGAACTATAATCAAATTCCTTTGAAATTTTATTTTAAATAAGAAATAACGAAATTAGGGGTGTTACACTTTGACCATGTCATGTTCCATTCTCTTCACATTAAATCTTGATTCCAAATTATTTTATGAATACCTTGGGCATAACTTTGGTCTCTTAATTCCAAATGAGTGATCTCTTAAGAATCTAATTCCATAACTTTAATTTACTCAAAATACTTCCGCTATATTAATTAAGGATTTCTTAAGAGTTAACCTTATGAACTTACCTTCTCATATCTTCACATATGAGATAGGTCTCTGATAGATCCAGGGTAGTAAATAAATAGCTTCACCACTTGTATTTTCATAAATCAATATTATCAAATCATGAAAAATTTACCCCTATTGTTGGGGTGTCACAACCTGGTATCAGAGCATTATTAGCTCTGAGTTACTGTTATTAGCTGCTGTTATTACCAGAACATGATATATGATTGATAAATGATTGTTGTTGTTAATTGATTTGTGTATGAATTGATTATGGATTGAATATGATTGTTATAAGTCCGACCAAGCTCTTTTCACACTATCCTCCCTCAATGATGAATCCTATGTATTATGAATGCATACTATGTTATGAGATGATGATGCTATCATATGGGCTTTAGTATGGATTGGTTGATATTGGACCCCGTGGGGGAGGGCCATAACTTAATGTTTTATGATAAAGCACTATAGTGCAAGACTATAGAGAAATGTTATGAACGAGTTTACTGATGTTAGTTGAATTTTATGTTGTGATTTTAGATATTGTGATGGCCCGTCATCGTCAAGATAATGATGACGCTATAGCTAGAGCCTTAAATCGTTTTACTGATCTCCTTGAATCGTAAAACCGTGAAAGACAAGAGGCGAAAAGACAACCTGCTCCTGTTGTTCAAGGTACTCAGGGCCTTGACATGTTTCTAAAGCGAAAACCCACTGAGTTTCATGGTGGATTTAGGCCTGAGCAAGCCTATGGTTGGATCCAAAATGTTGAGCGGATCTTTGACAGTTTTGAATGCAATGAGCTCCAGAAAGTGGAGTATGCTGTCTTTATACTGAGAGATGAAGCGGAGACTTGGTGGAGACTCACCAAGAGTAGGATGAATGCTGCTGTAATTCCCTTAACTTGGGAAAACTTTAAACTTGAACTTATGAGGAAATATGTGCCCGAAAGTTATAAGAGCAAGAAGGAACTCGAGTTCATGGAACTCAGGCAAGGTGCGATGACGGTGGAAGAATATGCTTCCAAGTTCGAAGAACTTTTTGAATTCTACCCTCCTTTTCAAGAAGAGGGAACTGAAGTCTCGAAATGTGTAAAGTTTGAGAACGGTTTACGCCCCGACATTCAAAGGGCCATATGTCACCAAGAGATTCGAAGTTTCACGGTGCTTATGAATAAGTGCCGTATTTATGAAGAACATGCTCCCTGTCAACACTCTAAAATTGACTCTAAGCTGAAGGGTCAAGCTTCTAGTTTCAAAAGACAAGGAAATTTTAGAAGAGGACGTTTTCAGAGGGGTGCCCATTCTAATGTCCAAGCTAGAGGCGGTGGACGTGGTAATGTCCTTGATCGGAGTAATGTAAATGCCAATGGACCGAGGTGTTATAGGTGTGATGGACCGCACTATGTTCGGGAATGTGTGCATTGTGAAGATGTTGTGTGCTTTAATTGTGATCAGGTGGGACATATCCGTCCTGCATGTCCCATGCTTGCAAGACCGGCTCCGGTACAAGCTAATATTCCCAATCGTGCTAATGCACCTGTTCATATGAACCGTGGAGGCCATAATGGTGGTCGGGGCCATGGTGATGGAAATAATGGTGGTCGACGTGGTGGTCGAGGTGGCTATAATGGTGGAAGGCATGGTAACGGTCGAGGAAATGGTAATGGCGCTCGAGGTGGAAATAGGGATGGTGGAAATCTTCGACCCAATGCCGGGAGAGTTTTTGCTATAACCGGTGAGGAAGCAGCACAAGCAGAAAATCTGGTTGAAAGTAAGTGTGAAATTCTTGGACATTTAGTTCATGTCATTTATGATTCGGGTGCGACCCACTCCTTTATATCTGAGGATTGTGTTCGGCGATTGAGATTGCCGGTATGTTTAATGAAAAATGCTCTTGTGGTTACCACCCCAACCGGTACTTGTCTTAGATCGATTAACGGGTATGATAATGTTGATATGCTCCTAGATGGGAGAAGGTTTGTTGCGTCTTTTGTTTTCTTGCCTATGAAGGGATTGGAGATCATACTTGGTATGGATTGGCTTTCTGCCAACAGAGTCATGGTTGATTGTTAGCAACGGACCGTTATTTTCCCTTCTCTTGATAGGGGACAGTTTGATGTACAAGGTATAATTCAACTTTGCGTACTGCTATCTCTTGCCGATGGGACGAGTGGTCCCGGTCCCATGGATATCCCTATGGTGTCTGAATTTCTGGACGTGTTTCCTGATGAGATACCTGGCTTACCACCTCCAAGGGAGGTTGAGTTTGCTATTGACCTTGTACCTGGTGCCGAACCAGTGCCTATTGCTCCATATAGGATGTCTTCTATGGAGTTAGTTGAACTAAAGAAGCAAGTTGAGGAGCTGCTTGAGAAGGAGTTTGTTCGACCCAGTGTGTCACCCTGGGGAGCTCCTGTTTTATTAGTTAAGAAAAAGGATAGAACTATGCGGTTGTGTGTGGACTACCGCCAACTGAACAAGCTGACGATAAAGAATAGATATCCTTTACCTCGCATTGATGACCTGCTGGATCAATTAAGAGGTGCAGTGGTATTTTCAAAGATTGATTTGCATTCCTGTTATCATCAAATTAGGGTGAGAGCCGAAGATATTCCAAAGACTGCGTTTAGGATGCGATATGGCCACTACGAGTATATCGTGATGCCATTTGGAGTGACTAATGCTCCAGCGGTGTTCATGAGTTACATGAACCACATCTTTCACGAATACCTGGATCGTTTTGTTGTGGTGTTCATCGATGATATCCTAGTATATTCCAAGAGCCGGGAGGAACATAAAGAACATTTGAGAGTGGTGCTGAACATTCTTAGAGAGAACCAGCTGTACGCCAAGCTCTCTAAATGTGAATTCAGGTTGATGAGCGTCCAATTTCTTGGACATGTAATATCCGAAGATGGTATTTCGGTGGATCCTTCTAAGGTCGAAGCCGTTATAGCATGGTCTAGACCTACGACGGTTACTGAAATCTGAAGTTTCCTTGGACTTGTGGGTTATTATCGAAGGTTTATTGAAGGTTTCTCTCGTCTTGCAAGACCTTTGACGAATTTGACAAGGAAGAACCAACCTTTTGTATGGACGGTTGAATGTGAGAAGTGCTTTGAGGAATTAAAGATGAGGCTGACTTCTGCTCCTATCTTAGCGTTGCCTGATTTACAAGAAGAGTTTGTGGTGTATTGTGATGCTTCCAAGCATGGACTTGGATGTGTGCTAATGCAGAAGGAACGTGTAATAGCTTATGCTTCACGCCAGTTGCGACCTCATGAAGTTAATTACCCAACTCACGATTTGGAGTTGGCTGCGGTTGTGTTTGCCTTGAAGATTTGGCGTCATTACTTGTATGGTTCAAGATTTGTGGTTTTTAGTGACCACAAAAGTTTGAAATATCTTTTTGACCAAATGGAATTGAATATGCATCAGAGGAGATAGATGGAATTTTTGAAGGATTACGACTTTAAATTGATGTACCACCAGGGAAAAGCCAATGTTGTTACCGATGCTCTTAGTCGGAAATCCTTGCATGTATCAGCCATGATGGTCAAAGAGTTCGAGTTAATTGAAGAATTTCGGAATTTGAATGTTGGAACCGAGGTTCAATCCTCCAAGAGACTATGTTTTGCTACCTTGAAGATATGCAATGAGTTTTTGGAGCTTGTGAAAGAGAAACAAAAAGATGATGATTATTTACAAGAGATGCAGAGATCTCAAGATAATGGGAAAAATTTATTTCTTGTGGAAGGCGTTGATGGTATATGGCGAGTAAAAGGTCGTGTGTATGTACCTTCATTCGGTGATTGGAGACGCACGGTGCTAGAGGAAGCACATAAAAGCATTTTTAGCATCCACCCTGGTGCAACCAAGATGTATCATGATATAAAGAAGAACTTTTGGTGGCCCGGAATGAAACGTGATGTTGCTAACTTTGTAGCTTCTTGCCTTACTTGTCAGAAGGCGAAGGTGGAACACTAAAGACCTTCAGGTACTTTGAGGCCACTTGATATCCCTGTTTGGAAGTGGGACGCGATTGCCATGGATTTTGTGTCCGGATTACCAAGAACGAGGTCCAGATGTGACGGAATATGGGTGATTGTGGATCATTTGACAAAGAGTGCACATTTTCTACCAATCAGTATGGAGAGCTCCTTGCAAGATTTAGCATAGTTGTACATTCGAGAGATTGTGAGATTACATGGTGTGCCATCAAGCATATTTTCTGATCGTGACCCCCAATTTACTTCCCAATTTTGGGGAAGCTTACATGAGGCGATGGGTTCAAAACTGAAGCTAAGTTCGGCGTATCATCCTCAGACCGATGGGCAGTCTGAGAGGACTATTCAGAGTCTTGAGGACTTACTACGTGCTTGTGTTTTGGAGCATGGCGGTTCGTGGGATAAATATTTGCCTCTGATCGAATTCACCTACAACAACAGTTTTCATTCTAGTATTGGTATGGCACCATACGAGGCCTTATATGGAAGGAGGTGTCGAACTCCTTTATATTGGTTTGAAGTTGGTGAGAATCTAGCCTTAGGGCCTGAGATTGTTGAGGAAACTACTGAGCAGATCAAGATGATCCAAGAAAAGATGAAAATTGCTCAGGACCTGCAGAAGAGCTATTATCATAAAAGAAGAAAGCCACTTGAGTTTCAAGTCGACCATCATGTGTTATTGCGAGTTTCGTGTGATAAGGGTATAGGAAGAGCCTTGAAGGGCAGAAAACTAAGTCCTAAATTCATTGGACCCTATGAGATCTTGGAACGGATTGGAGATGTCGCATATCGGATTGCACTTCCTCCACAGCTTGCAAATTTACATAATGTATTCCACGTGTCGCAGTTAAGAAAGTATATGCATGATCCTCAGCACGTGATCTCTATTGACGATGTTGAGCTGCGGGATGACTTATCCGTCCTTCCTGTTTCTGTCCGTGTTGTTGAATATTCCATGAAGAGACTGCGGAATAAGATGGTACCATTAGTAAAGGTGGCATGGAAGCATGGAGGCATGGAAACACTTACTTGGGAACGCGAGGACGATATCCGTAAGCGGTACCCTCATGCTTTTGAATCCGGTAAGTTGAATTTCGAGGACGAAATTTCTTTTAGGAGGGGTGGATTGTAACACCCCGAATTCTTAAAATAGGAAGTTAAATTAGGAAAATAAATGTTGGATAATTAAATGCGGGCTAATTAATATCCCAAAATTCTTGAAATGATTTAAACAAGACTTTTTGAAATTGCTGGTGAATTATTGTGACCGGTTGAGTTGAAAACTGACCCGGATAAAATATAGGTGTCGGACCAAGTATCTCCGATTGAGATGCTGTTGGTCAGGGCCGTGGATAATGTTATTGGGATTCCGAATTTATATTCGGAATAATTTTTAGAATATGTATTGAACCCAAACGGCGAACCTGTTTGTTTATGAAACGAAAGAATTTAATGAAAGCTTAATAACTTAAAAACTAAATTTATACTTTCACTTTCACTCCCGTTGCACCCTTCTTCTCCACGCCAAGATCTTTCTTCTTTTCTTCTTCTTCTACTTCATTATTCCTCTTCATCTTCCCTTTGAACCCTAAATTAAAAGGGAATACCCTTTCCTTCTCCATTATTGTTCTTCAAGAAGCTCAAGAAAAGCTTGGAGCTTGGGATCTTTTCTCTCCTCCTCTCATTTTCGTGTGGATCTTTTCCTTTTTTACACATCCACTTGTTTCTTTTCTTGAGGTAAAATTATTACTATTTTCCATGTATATAAACCTATTACTATATGTCTTCAATGTTAAGAAAGCATTTAATGTATGTAGGTTACTAGGAGAAGCATTAAATGTGGAAACCCTAAGATGGGTTGACATAAATACAAGCTTATGAATAATTAATGAGGTAGTTGTAATTATGGGGGGAAAAGAAGGAGGTATATGAGTGTTTATGAAGGTTGGTGGGTTTGGTGAAAACCCTAAATTTGAATTTTAGGGGGAAATGTATAATATTGAAGAAGTATAGTATTTATAGAAGGAGTTAGCATTTGTGGATGGGAAGAGTGTTATAAATGAAGAGGTATTGACATTTAATGATGATGATGTTGACTTGAAGTTATAATAGGTGGGAAACTCACCAAGGTGTTGGTGGAGATTTAATAAACGGAATGTAGCCTTTAATACTAATACATGGTGATTTAAGGGAAGGAATTCCCGAAGCCTAATTAGGCAAATGAATGAAATTGATAAATAGTTTCCACATGATAAGAATCATGTGTACACTTACGTATATGTATGTTGAATTGGTGTTTGGATGAATGATTGATGTGGCCCTATAATTGATGGGTGTAGGGCTTGACAATACTGGTGAGGCGGGAACATCAAACCCAGAAGTGTACTTCTCTTAAGGTAGGAGAGGGGTGTATTTTCTAAATGTATGAGAATTATGATGATAATGTATGTATTAGTGTGATATGGCATGTTGTCTTGATTAAATATGTTGAAATGAGAAATTGTGTATGGTGTTTTGAAATGAGTGTTTATATGATGAAGCCTAAATGAGGCTATGAATGGCATATTATGCGTTGATGCATTATTGATTTCATATAAGACATGATGAATACCTAAAGTATTTGGTTGGAATGTTTCTTGAATATAAAGATTGATGGTTGTATATGAATTGGTGGATAATTGTGTGATTGAAAATGAATATACCCTAGATGAGAGGGTGAGATAATCCTAATGAGGTTGAGGCATGCATGAGCATTACATATATTGCATGGCATGCATAACATGATGATGTTGATAAGTGGTTGCGATCACTTGATATTGGAAATATGAAAAGGGCTTGTGAGTTCCTATGATTATTAGACCGGTGGTTGCGATCACCTGGTATTGAAATGAAAGGCCCTGCGGGACCACGGAGATTGAATGCCCATGGTTGCGATCATGAGGCGGGAGTACCCCTTGCGAGGCGGGAAACCTTATGAAATGTTGAACGTGGTTGCAATCACGAGAAGCACCTTGCGAGGCTGCTAGAGGGAGTACCCCTTGCGAGGCGGGAAACCATTGAGAATGATTGTATGATTATGGTGGTTGCGATCACCCGAGGAAATGAAATCGGATCCGTGCATATGCATCTTAAAATACTAGCATGTGCATCAGCCTTTGAAGCATGGCATAGAGTGATACTTTGATGATGAGATTGAGTGAGATGTGGGTGGAAATCCCCTTATCAATTAATAATTATAATTGTGAACTTGGTTGATATGATTCTAAGAGATTTAATGAATAATTGTGTTTGTATCAAAATTGTTGGTTGAATGATTGATATTAAATAAACTTCTCTTGAGGAGAAGATAGTTGTATTGCATTCATGTATATATTGTCTTATTTATTAGATTTTCATCATTGAGAAAGTATACTCACTCTCCCTGTGGTATATCTTTTTAGCTCCTGTGTTGTAGGTTTTGCCTTGGAGCTGTTTTGAAGGAGGAGGAGTGTGAAGGAAGCCCCTTTTTTGTAAAGAATGCCTTGGCCGGCAATATTTTGGTTTACATAGATGTGTGAAATGGATGTAATGTATATAGTACAATGTATGTTTTGTATAGTCTGGATCTAGAATGGATAATTGTATGAATTGATGAATACATATATATACAATGATGATTTTGGAAGGTCATGGAGGAAAATGAGATTTTTTGTCTATGACTCATTTTCAATCATGACCCTGTGAATGTATGAATGATGAAACCTTCCTTATTTTGATAAATGAATGAAGTTTATATTTGGAATGTTAGACTTGTGAAGTAAAAGAGTTGTTGAGTTGATTTATATACAATAGATGAGTTAGAATGGAAATCTACGAGCATGATTGATTAGAGCAAGTTCTAAATATGTAATATGGTATGTATGAAGTGTTGAATCTGAGTAAAATTGATTAGAATGAGTTTTGGTATAGTGAGTTAAGTGTTTTCTGCATTTTCCTCTATTTCACTGTCAATCTCGCTCAGGCGAGAGGGCTTCTCGCTCAAGCGAGAATGCCCCTGTATCGAACTTTGGTTCCTGGACGATTCTCGCTTAGGCGAGAATGGGTCTCGCTCAGGCGAGATTGTCTCAGCATCAGAGTTTGGCCACTGGGCCATTTTCGCCCAAGCGGGGGTGCTTTTTCGCCCAAGCGAAATTGCCTCAGAATCAGAGGTGGGATCCTGGACAATTTTCACTTAGGCGAGAGTGAGCTTCGCCCAGGCGAGATGGCTTGGTATCAGGGATTGGTCTCGGGTTTATCAGGAATTTGCTCTCGGGAAGATTTTCGCTCAGGCGAGAGTGAGCTTCGCATGAGCGAGTGTGGGACTTTTAGCTACTGGCTGATTTTCGCTTGAGCGAATGACCTTGGGGTAGTGCTCGCCCAAGCGAGTGAGCGTGGATTGGGTTCTGGGCGTTTTTCCCCTTACGCTCGCTGGCTTCGCCCAAGCGAGGATTGCACTACTCGCCCAAGCGAGTTGGGGCTCGCTTGAGCGAAGTGGCCCCTGAATCCTCTTTTTCTCCTTTCGCTCAGCTCTTTCTGTTTCGCCCAAGCTTGCTGTGTGAAGCTCGCTCAAGCGAATGTGGATTTCGGTTGAGCGAGGGGGACTCTGATTTCCCAAAACGCTTTGACCATGTCATGTTCCATTCTCTTCACATTAAATCTTGATTCCAAATTATTTTATGAATACCTTGGGCATAACTTTGGTCTCTTAATTCCAAATGAGTGATCTCTTAAGAATCTAATTCCATAACTTTAATTTACTCAAAATACTTCCGCTATATTAATTAAGGATTTCTTAAGAGTTAACCTTATGAACTTACCTTCTCATATCTTCACATATGAGATAGGTCTCTGATAGATCCAGGGTTGTAAATAAATAGCTTCACCACTTGTATTTTCATAAATCAATATTATCAAATCGCGAAAAATTTACCCCTATTTTTGGGGTGTCACAGAAATCCTTCAAGTGGGTTGCTTGAAGGCGAGACGTACACCGGGGTGGTGGAACTTGTTATATCGGTTTGCAAATTCTCTCTTCCCTTAAACTCCTTTATTATTATGATTTTAAATTGCATGCTAAAATATTTATAACAAATTGGTATGTTAAAATTGCTTAAATTAAATCATTAAATTAATTGACTTAAATATTGTTAGGTTTAATTATTTTATAATTGAGTAGAATATTATTGTTAATAACTTGGTAAATTAATTATGCTTAATTAATTTGTTAGAAATTGGTTAAGTTAAATTTATATTGGAATTAATTATTGCATGCCAAGAATTTCAAGAATTGCCTAAACTAATCACTTGCCTTGTTTATCAAAATCAATTCTTGAATATTGCATCTTCAACTCAAATTATCTTAGCATGATATATGCTTCATAATTATTACATCTTTTATATTGCATCATTTGTATATTATTAACCGTTTTCAAGGGAATTCCGCGTGAAAATTTGAAATACTCGATTCACCCCCTCTCTTGAGTATCGAGGCCTTGGCTAACAATTGGTATCAGAGCTTGACTCTTGGTAGATCAAGTTTAACAGCTTCAAGAGATCAAGATGGCCTCTACCTCTTATGATGCATTTCCACAAAATGGTACAATAAATAGACCTCCAATCTTCAATGATAAAGACTATGCTATTTGGAAAGAAAGGATGAAAATCTTTGTCCAATCCTATGACATCAAGGTATGGAATGCTATTCAATTTGGTCCTTTTATTCCCAAATACATTGTTAATAATAAAGAATGTATGAAGCCCATGAACTTATGGACTAAGGAAGAAGAAAGAAAGGTATAATTTAACCTAAGAGCTAAAATTCTTATCACATTAGCATTAGGACCTAATGATGTTTCTAGAGTTATTACTTGTAACAATGCTAAAGAAATATGGGAAACTCTTAAAACAATCTATGGAAATACTAATGATGATCAAGATGCAAGAATTAGTACTCTTTCTAGCAAAAATAAAGGATTCAAAATAAGTATGGAAGAAGAAGTCGATGAATCGAAAGAAGAATTTACCAACCTCTACCTTATGACAAAGCACTCCAAAGATGATGAGGTAAGTTCTTTAAACGAATCCAGTGATGATAAAAGTGAAATTGATAAAGATGAATTGTTAGAAGCTTTTGATGAATTGCATGAAAAGTTTATTTTACTATCGAAGAGATATGCATGCTCAAAATAAACCATTTTGAAACTTGAAAATGAATTTCATGATGTTTACATAGAAAAGGAAAATCTTAGAATTCAAAATGATGAATTAATAGCTTCAAATGTCACTCCTAGGACTTGTAATGGAGATAAGGAATGTATGCTAATTGATAAGTGTATGCTTCTTGAAAAAGAGAATAAAGAACTAAAAGAAGCACTTAAGAAGCTTACAAGTAGTCAAAAGAATTTAAGTGCATCTCTTGAAAATCAAAAGTATACCCTTGATAGAACGGGAATAGGTCTTGGAAAATTTGAAAAGGAAAAGAAATGCAAGAAACCCCTTGCATCCTTTAAGGAAAAACCTATACCTATTCTAAAATGTGCAAACCATGAAAGAAAGGGTTATACAATATCCAATTGTTTTAAGAGAAGGTACATAGAATATAAAGGAGCCATTACAGTCATACTATGATTTATTCTTTGGATGCAACATGTTTCTATTGTGGAATATATGGTCATATATCTTCTAATTTCTTTATAAAGAAATCTCGTCAAAAATGCATAAGAAAGGTATGGATTCTAAAAACAACTTTGAAATCCTAAACTAACAAGAAAGGACCCAACTTTCAAAGGGTACCATAAAACTTTAAATTTTGTAGGCATACTTTAAACCGGTAATTTCTCATTGACAAATGACCAAAGAATCAAGATTCACAATCTTCACTCCAAAGAATAAAGAATGAGAAAGATAAGGACATAGGAAGTGAAAAATTCCAAGGTATGATCAAATCCTTACTATAGTTGATTAAATATCATGTTTGCTATGTGAATTGAAACATCTATGCACTTGGCTAATAGTTTATTGAGAATTTTTAGAAATGTCTAAATAATTTGATAAAGCCAAATTCCGTACTTGTTCATAATGAATTTTAATGTGTGAAGATCTAACTTTGATTTGATATATTTGAGTTTGAACATGAAAGGTGTGAAGTTTTGAAATGGATAAATGAATAACTATTTTATTAAAATCTTAGGATCAATGATGTATGTGCATATCCTTATGATTTGATTTTGATGATTTAAATGATTGGTGATGAGTTTGATGAATGATTGCTTGGATAACATGTTTGATTCTATGAAAAAACTTGAGATGTGTCTATCCATGTGTGTTAGGAAGGATTGAAACATCAAAATACTGAAATGTTAAATCTTGAGGCTTAGATTCAAAGTCTTAATGATGTATGAACTCTTAATGATGTATGAAGTCTTAAATGATGCATGAACTCTTGATGATATATGAATTCTTGAATGATATATGATTAAATATAAATTCTTGATGATGTATCGTTTATTGAACAAGAGGTATTTTTGCTTAACTAGTGGTATCTAAGTGACAAACATCTTCCTTTAACAAAATGGTATCAATTGAATTAGTAAGATGGAGAAATCATAGGGACATAATCTTGATTATATACTTGCCACTATGCTTTGATAATAAATACATATATTGTGTGTACAAATGGTATCTATGCTTTGATAATTTATGCATAATTTGTTTTAACAAGTGTTATGTCATATAATTTGCCTGACAAGCAAGTATCTTTTCATAACAAGTGGCATTGAACTTCATATCAAGAAATTGCTATAACAAGTTGATTATGACAAATCTTTACAAGTTAGAACTATCTTAAGCAAAATGTTTCTATGCAATTATATGTTGTTTTTGATAATGCCTAAAAGAAAATAGGTATGCTCTATGTATGTTATAACAAGTGATTGCCTAGACTATAACTTCGTGACTAGTAATATCATAGGCATGAACAAGAGAATATGTTAAGTGACAATGCATGATTATGATGATATGTTAAGTGACAATGCATGATATATGTCAATACATGAAATACTAAGAAATAATACATGACATGTTAAGTGATAATGCATGACACGATCTTCTTTAATAAACCATGCTTAAGCAATTAGTATCTATCTTGATTGACATTATAATTCTTATCTGCGTTGTATGTTTGATGATGCATGATCTTGACTGTGAAAAGAAATTTGAAAATATGCATCATTGAGTTTGAAAAGAATTATTTAACAATTAAATCAAGAATGATGTATGCTTGAATGCTAAAATGCTTAAATGTTAATAAATTGATATCAAGAGCTTAAATTGGCAAATCCATCAAGTGGTATCATACATAGCATCAAGATAACAAGTGGTATGACATATATGTTATGGAAAATTGATTACAATGAGTGCATGACTTGCATTACACATTTACAGCCACACGATGACCATGATATGCTTTTGTGACTTGTCTATATGTGTTACTAATTATCTATGCAAAATGCTTTCTCTTACATATTTGATAAATACCATATATGCCCTAGGTAAATGCTTGACTAGACCTATATATGACATCATAGGCACAAGTTAAGAAAAGAATATTTGAGATAAAAGGGTCATGTGAAAAAGAATATAGATATACTGGCATATGTTATAATACAAATGCATGAGTAAGCCAACAAGCTGTATTAATCATTTCACCTTTGCTTTGATACCTAGATATAAGTGAAATTTCAACAAGTGGTATCTATTAAAAGAAGGAGATCATGTGCTTAAGAAGTAAACAAATGGTGTTAAACTTGAACACTTGGTATCAATTAGCTTAACAATTGGTGTCCAATTACATGTGTTAATAACATTTGGTATCAGACTTAATTAAATTGACCTACAAGTGGTATTAGACTTGATCAAATTGGTTTCACACGATAACAAGTGGTATATTTTTACAAGTGAGATCAATTACAGTAGTAAGGGGGAGAATACACATAAATAATTATCCTTGATTTCACCTCTCTATGATTATGTTTATGGCACTTATGCTTATAATTTTGTTTTTACTCTCCTATATGCTTACTTGAAAAATATTCTTGTGCATTTGATAATGCCAAAAGGAGAAAATTATGTGCTTATTTGAAATGATATGTGTACTTAATTGGAAAGAATCATGTGACGCTTACCATACTTAAAAATGATACTCACTACATGATTAAAAATGAGTTAGCAATCAATTATATGCTTACTTGATGAATGAATTATGTGATTAATTATTGACTATAGATGTAATAAAATGGTATATATCATTGATCATATTTTGAGCTTTAATTTGAATTCTATTTTCTATGAAATACTTGCTCTAAATCTCTCTTATTCGAATAAATGCGTTTATATGTTGATGGCATAGATTATAAACTAAGATATTGATCTTTTTGATGATGCCAAAGGGGGAGAGATCAGTGAAAGGATTAGTAAAAAGAATAAAATACCATTTCTGCCAAAGAAAGGGGAAAGATATAAAGAGGGAAAGATATAAAGGGAGAGATATCATGTTGCCATTAGAAAAGAAGAGAAGAATATAAAAAGATAGCATGTTGTTAACAAGAGAAAATATCATGCTTATTATATTTGCTTACACTACCACGATGCTCTAAAAATTGGATAAACTATTTTGTGGTATCTATTGCATGATTAAGGGGGAGATATTATCTTGCATGATACATTATGATCTTTTAATAATTAGTATATTTTTTTAACAATTGGGATCAAATTATATGTATGACATATGTATAACAAGTGGTATCAACTTATATGTGTAAGGGGGAGTCATTATTTATGCCATGAATTTGAACTGTTTTGAGACTAACACCCCAAGAGATGAACATTTGTTGTCATCATCAAAAAAGGGGAGAATGTATTTATATGTTGATGTAGGTTTTGATAATGACACAACAAATGAAGAATCAAGATCAAACATAAACTATCACGGACAAATTAATTATGTTTGATGATGCAAAATTGATGAACTCTAAAGAAATGATTCAAGGCATTTATAGAGATCTAAAACAAGTGAAAAATAATCATCGAAGTGTCTAAGGATTAAAGAAATGGAACCATGATTGATTACATATCAAAAAGGGGTGAAACAAAGCATCAAAATTCATGTACCAGGTATATGAATCGATTCATACAGCAACCAATGGCCACATGAATCGATTCATACAGCAACCAATGGCCATATGAATTGATTCATACGATTGACAAAGGCTGGAAATTGCAAATTAATCAGAGGAATCGATTCATGGCCCAAAGAACACTAAGGGGAATCGATTCACACGAGTGTTTGGCCCAGGAAATTGATTTTGAATAGCAGGAATCGATTCAATGTGGAAGGGAATCGATTCACACGTATTGAACAGGGCAGGAATCGATTCATTGAGACTACAAATCGATTCATATTGTAAAACAAACATGGGGAATCGATTCACAAAGTGGAGGAATCGATTCATGGCTGTTGAATACTCGAGGGAATCGATTCATTGAGTTCAGAAGGTGAAAATACTCGCTGGGAATCCATTCAAATTGAAGATGAATCAATTCATCTAGTGCAATTGGTTCTAGAACGTTAGAGACAGCTACGCTTTGCATTATCAATGCACTACGAATTAACAACTGCATTGCCCATTATTCACTAAGGGAACAGGCGCTCCTTTGCTCCACTTGCAAGCATCAGGAGATAATTTTTTATTGCAAACTCCATGCCCAAGGACACCTATAAATAGAGGAAGAGACCAAGCTTACAAAATGTACCATTTAAGCAGAACACATTTCTCTGCTTTCCTCTTCTTCCTTGGCAATATTCTCTCTTTTGTTTCATAATTTGCATAATCTCCTTTAAGAGTTATTTGAGAGTTAGAAAGAAAATATTTTTGAGTAAGTTAAATTTGTATATCCTCTCTTTGAGAGTTATTATTTTGTGAGAGCTTGAAGTTGTATATCTACTCTAGCGAGAGAGAAAAATCTTGTAAACCAAACACCAAAAACACCAAGGTATTCACTCTAGGTTGAGTGGTCACAAAGGTTGGGGTTCAAACCTTTGGGTTATTGAGAGATTGTGAGATTGGGTGGGTTACCCGTTGCTTGTGAGGACTGGGTTCTTAGTATGGGACCCTAGGAGACAATTGCTCAAAGCTTGTAATCTCAAATTCTCAATAGTGGAAATCCTTCAAGTGGGTTGCTTGAAGGCGAGACGTACACCGGGTGGTGGAACTTGTTATATCGGTTTGCAAATTCTCTCTTCCCTTAAAATCCTTTATTATTGTGAATTTAAATTGCATGCTAAAATATTTATAACAAATTGGTATGTTAAAATTGCTTAAATTAAATCCTTGAATTAATTAACTTAAATATTGTTAGGTTTAATTATTGTATAATTGAGTAGAATATTATTGTTAATAACTTGGTAAATTAATCATGCTTAATTAATTTGTTAGAAATCGGTTAAGTTAAATTTATATTGGAATTAATTATTGCATGCCAAGAATTTCAAGAATTGCCTAAACTAATAACTTGCCTTGTTTATCAAAATCAATTCTTGAATATTGCATCTTCAACTCAAATTATCTTAGCATGATATGTGCTTCATAATTATTACATCTTTTATATTGCATCATTTGTATATTACTAACCGTTATCAAGGGAATTCCGCGCGAAAATTTGAAATACTCGATTCACCCCCTCTCTTGAGTATCAAGGCCTTGGCTGACAATGGTATCCTATCGGAAGTGATGAATTAATTCCTGAGCTTGGGGAATCTTACATAGTAGTTCCTGAAGATGATATATTATGCACAAAGGGATGTTCGAAGGCGTCAAGTATTAGAAACAAGATGGACTGGGTTGAGTTGGATACCCCATATAGATGTGTATTTGTCGACAAACAGGTCACAAGCGTTCGACGTGTCCTAATTCTATTGGAAGTGCTTTTGGTTCTAGTTTCAGTGATGACACTCATGGATGATACTTGGATTTTTGTATGTAATGATTCAGGGTTCAGTCGGTAAAAAATACCATTTTATAATAAAGTCCACAATGTTTACATGCATATAAATAAACAAATACAAATACAAACAACAAATTAATGTCTAAACAACAAATAAAAACTGTTTTTTATACCTAATAGCCCTAACAAGTACTTACTAAACTCATAACATAAGGTGCATGAAACTATTACCGTGGATCCCCTTACAGCCCCTTGTCTGGTAACCCACCGGTGAGTCCATATTTTGTACCATCTAAAGTAATCAGGGTTCGCTGAAATCTCCCTAAAAAGTGGTTGACTAGAACATATGTGTCCTTATCTCCCATTCCATAAATGTAACAAAGGTTCCATAACTCTGGGTCAGTTTTCATCTGATTTGCCCTTCAGAGTGATAGTGTGTAAGTCTTCGGGTTAAGATGGTGCGGTAGGTATGTGTTGCTCCATACTGAATTGTCACATTACCCTGTCAGGCTGATGCCACTCCGTAATCAGGAAACACAGCAATGGAACAACCGATTGCCAACCCCCTGACTATGGAGACAAATTTCTAGAAGACCATTAGTCGTCGTCCCAACATATGGCTCCTATATGAACTACAAGACAATAAACAATTAACTTATCAAACATGTATCCATTAATTGTAACTAGAAATATTATAAATTAATGTTATTATACCTGATCCTTATTCAACCAGTCCACCTGTGTCCTGTAATACCCCAAATCATACATTGTATACTTGTTTACCATTAGGTGTATCCATCTGCCCCCGTAAGGGCTGTCAACATCCCTTACAGCAGGTTCTGTCGGGGCAAGGTGTCGGATACGCTCCCAACCCCACACCTGAACCAACAGTGTCAACCTCCACATATCCTTCTAAGCATAATCTGTGGCGGTACATAGCTGTCGGTAAAGGTATCTTAGCGCAGATGCTCCTCATGCATAACCACCTCAAAGATCAAAATTCTCTAGCATTTGAAGGTACTTAAGAGGGACCCTGCTAGATGACTGGTCAAAGAAGATACACCCACCAAGAAATCGTAAAATATAGGCACAAGCGAATCTTTCTATGGCCACCTCATCCTCAAGATGCTTTACAATATCACCGAAATTCTCTTGCAGCCAGGACATCTTAAGATTTTGACCATGTAGAGCACTGCGAGAGGGTCATCTCCCTAGTTGTGCTTCCACATACTGTTGCCAGTCACGTGAATCGACTATCGCCATAACTGTGATTCCATCAATGTTGAGTCCTAACAAAATAGCAATACCCTGCAATGTGATGGTGCACTCTCCAACAGAAAGATGGAACGTGTGTGTCTCTGGTCTCCATCTCTCAACCATTGTAATAATAAACTTTGTAGACACCGGCAAACGTGAAATCTTCACAAAGTGATAAAAACCAGCTCTTCATAAATATGGTATGATTTATTCTGGTATTTGATCACTTCTAAGGCAGAGTGCTTTTCTAATTCTTAGTACCCGGTCAGGTTTTCTATTCCAAACATGCGTGGATATATGCTTCTCTTGTAACGTTAATAGTTATGGGTTTAACAGACCAGAATTGATCTTCCTCTGTTCAGCCATACTGCATTTAGAAATGTACAACAAAACTATTATTTTGTAAATTAATCATTTTCAAAATAATAATTTAATATTTAATACTTATTAATTTAGTTACATATTGAACCAATACTGATTTTGTTAAATATAAAAGTAGATATATATTTTATATCATTATTGATTTTCTTAAATATAACTTAAATATAGCATTATAATATATATTAAAAATACCTTAAATTAATTTCAACAATAAGTTTCAAGCAAATAACAACAAGCGATTTCCATTTATTTTCAATATAATTAACTGTTTTTAGTTTCTATTGTTTTTAAACAAATATGTTTCCTATATTAAAAAAAATTACCGTATCCTACCAAAATATAAAAATTTTAAATTTTATAAATTTCAAAACGTGTTCTAGTAATGAAAATAGTTATATATATTATATCATCATTGATTTTTTAAAATAAAACTTAACAAATATACTTCCACATAACTATTACATTTGTTTAAATTAAACTCCATAAATTTTTAAATTTAATTAGTTAATTTTTATTTCAATAATAATGTTAAAAAAGTCAAACAATGTATATCACCTAACATCTAAAAAACTAACTCATCAATACCTTTCTAAAATTTACTAATTCTAAATATATTAATCACCTAAATTTAACTTAATAAATATATAATTTATAACATTATTTATTTTCAAATTTTATTTTCAATTTTTTAACCATATAATTTTCAATTTTCTAATTCGGAAAATAGTTATATAATATTATATCATCATTGATTTTTTTTTAAAATAACTTAACAAATATATAATTTATAACAAATTATTTTTGAATTTTATTTTTTTGAATTTTATTTTTAAATATATAATTTTCAATTTTCTAATTCTGAAAATAGTATTATATATTACATCATTATTGATTTTTTTAAAATAACTTAACAAATATACATTAAAGAATTATTACTTTTGTTTAAATTAAACTCCATAAATTTTTATAATTTTATAAGTTAATTTTAACTTCAATCTCTTTCATTTTAAAAAATAAAATAGTGTATATCATTGGTTTTTATTTTCGAATATATAAATTATTTTTCATTTTTATTTTTAAAAATTAAAACATTTTAATAAAATAAATTTCAGGTTAATTTTTAAAAATAATGGGCCTTCCTAACTACAAAACAATCATATATTCCTAGCAAGAATAATTCTAGCATGATATGTTTACTTGAACCCTACACTAATAATAATCATGAATAAATATGTTAAACAAAATTAGAAACTAAGCATTTGAAATAAATATTTTGACGATATACCTTTTACACAATGCAAGCTTCCAAGGGGACCACTCTTCTAACTTGAAAACTACAAATGCACTAAAAAAATCCAACAGCCTTATTCTTCACCACAGTAACAAAAATTTATAGTGTGCTTTGGTAGGGAAAAATGGGGTGAGTGGGGCTAAACGGGTGGGGGAGAGGGGATAAAGGGGACTGGTCAAAGGCGTGTCATGAGAAAATAGGATGACACAGCCTCACTATCATGCCCCAATTTCCCGGGCCTGAATCTCGATGTAATTAAGATAAATAATTAATAAAAATACGAATAAATGTTTCACGATTAGAAAATTTCCAAACACCTCAACAATTACATCAAGACTCAAACCATAGAAAACTAAAGAGTGAGATTTAATAATTTATAACTGGATCACAAGATACATCGCCCATATGTGTATACAAAAATATTAGAGTTTACAACGGAAGAAGAATATATATACAGGGCACACGCCTAGTCCCATATATGAAGATATGAGAAAAGGCTCGACAAGGCATGTAATTACCTAACATGAGCCTATTAGGCCACAACCAACCACACGTATGAATCATATGCATGCATTCGACACCGTAAGTAGCCTCTATATAAGGTACTAATCATCAATAGGGATTATGGACTATCCATTTTCTAATGTTCATACACCTCCTATGCCTCGAATTTATATGCATTTATACAACACACATCCCCGATAATCACATCCTTTAATTGACCTTATTCATTCACTAATTTGGTATCAATCCAAATACCACCATCACCAACATGTAAACATTACCAAGCTCAAACCTATAAATATTTTAATTAATCATTCACTTACATAATAAGCATACATCTACCATATGCATTAGAAAAGATGGTTATATACATATCCGTAATTTATTGTTTGTCAACATCAACATACATAATTCATTCATTACGTCATGTTAACAATCGTTGCCGGTCAAGGCATTCCATTACCACTATTTACCTTCTCCAAGAGCTTTAGCTCAAAGGCATACTCTCATCCCATGACAATCCTGCATCAAAATGCTAAAAGAAAAGAGACAACATGGGAGAGAGTTATACATTCATAATGATGAATTTAAATACATTGTGATCATGTGTACATGCATACAATTAATATGTGTACTTTGCAACAAAATCATCAATTTATTAAATAACCATCATCAAGATATCATCTTAGGCATACAAGCCTCATTTTCACAACTCATAGCAAGCACATACACATTCATATTGCCCTCATCATCATGGGCTATCATAATTGTTCATCATTAAATCTTTACATCATGGATCACTTATTTCTCTCGAGAGGTTATCATCTTTCTTGGGGTCATCTCCATCTCAAATGCCATGTACCTATGGCTAATGTGTATGTCACACTGTTTAATGCATATGTAATGTATCCATTTCGAAATAATTCACATAACCCATGCACACATGGTTTCTCAAGTGATCGCAACCACTTATAATCAATCAAGCATGTGTCCCCCATGCAAGGGTCCATTTTATAGAATCCCGCAGGATCTTTATCATTGTGATCGTAACCATACTCATCATTCTTATATTGGTTTCCCCCATGCATAAGGTACTCCCCTCATATAGTCCCGCAAGACTTTTCAATTCAATATTCTCGTGATCGCAACCACATTCATTCATTTCATTTTGTCATGTGATCACAACCACAGACTCATTCCCCCACACATAGCGTACTTGTTCTCATCTAGTCCCATAAGACTTTCAACATTATGATCACAACCACATATACAATGCTATGCCATGCATGCCATGAATGCAATAATGCAACAATGCATATGTCAAATCTTAAGCTCGCAAGGATTCTCTCACCCTCTCACTGGGTACATATTTATATTTTACATTCAGCCATATAATTAGTGGTACGTAACCAATTTCAAAGTCCCTCAAGGCATACCATTCACATAATTTGCATTACAATGGCTAAGGGTTCACATTGACATTGATCCACGCATGGCAATAAAAAACATATCAATCCTCATGACATTAATGCACACATGGAGACCAACAAGGCATATTAATACATATATTTCAAATTCATAATACTATATATTTGTCAATACAATTCAAATTACACATACAGGATCACACTTGTATCAACTATGATGGCATCATAATCATCAATAATAACAATCACCATTTAATCAAGGGTATGTCCAACAACAATGTCCCCTTTCATTCAACATCAATATTCGTCATTCAACATGTGTGGTAACTTACATACATCCACAACAACACTTGTCTTTATTCATCATCAACATTTTCCATCAAGTATAATTTTAACCCATAATCGTAAGTTCATCTTGCATCAATCACAATTGTCAACAACATTCGTCTTTGTTTATTATCAATATCATCTCAATTCATCGCTTATAATAACACATTATCATTCAATTGTCCCCTCATTAGTCTCATCATTAATCAAGGGTGTGTCATACGACCACATCATTTAATTTCTACCATTAATCATCATAACATATCAATAGTGATGAAGCATACATGTTCTTACAACATGACATAGGCACACACATACTTTGCCAAGCCTTAAGCCATTATCAATCACCACTAAGACACACCACAATCTTATACCCTTAATACAATTTCTTGTTTTTCGTATAATAAAGGGTTTTGGATATTAACAAGCACTTGGCAACTTTCAAAAACCAAGGTGTACGAGGAACATAATAATATCAGCATGCATCGATTGCTAAAACGTATTAAAAATGTGTACAATCGATTGCATATGTGTGTCATGATTCAACAATACCAAACATGCATCAAAACTTATGAATTTTTGTAAAAATAGGGCCATGAATCAATTCAAACACTTCATGAATCGATTCCCACATGTTTGGAATTTAAAACAGTGAAAATAATAGCTCATGAATCGATTCATGCCTCGTATGAATCGATTCAAGCCACTCTAAAAGCCTCTGAATTGATTCAAGGGAACTTGAGAATCAATTCAGGCCATTCTAGGGGCTTAGGAATCGATTCCCACATTGTGTGAATTGATTCCCATGATTCTGGAACATACCCAGGGGCAAAACAGTAGCTTATGAATCAATTCCCACATTATATGAATCGATTCATGACAATAATTATGCAGAACTTGACCCAAAATGCTGAAAATCTAACTTCTAATCACCTTATCTCTTTCATATGAAATCCAATGGCCACCAAATTTTAACACCACTTAATGTACATCATTTATGATGCGTAGCCACTGGCTACACTCAAAAATTCCCAAAAATGAAGGACTTATGCGCAAAAATATGTTTAGCCTATTTTAAGGCATTTTTATGCAATTCAAACGTTAATTCTCAATGGAATAGGCCTATTCTAGTTTCTACAAGTTTTAAATCATGCATAGGCGCTATTAGGACTAACCTGTGGCATCCAAACATACTAAAACTCAAAATAGCCCTACCAGTTCCTTAATTTTGCATGAATATCATAAACACAACTTCACATTTTGAGTAATTCATCCATTCATGGATTTCTATCAACAAATAAATCATGTCCAACAAAGGGACTTGAAAAATTTCATTGTCATCACTCACACATATGATTCTCAAAATCAATAGGTTGCCAAGCATGTTATTCATCACATAACTAACATAACTATAGCAAGGCAAGCATGAGCATTGTCATATACATTAATCATTAATTATTCAACTCATCCATTTGAAATGTAAACTCCTCTCCTACCTCGAGGGAAGAACAATGATTTGAATGTTCCGATCATTCTGTCTCATCATCCGGAACACAATCTACACCAACTCTAATACCCTAAATTTTAAAATAAAAGATTAATTAAGGAGATAAATATTAAATGATTATAGTTGGGTTATATAATGTTCCAAAATATTGGGAATAAATAAATTAAGATTTTTGGGAACTGTTTATAATTTATTGGAACCGGATAAGCTAAAAATGAGCCCGATTGAAATATGGGTGTCTGACCAAGTATCTCCGATTGGGATGATATTGGTCAGGGCTGTTAAGGATATTATTGGGAATCTGAATATGTATTCGGAATAAATTTTGGATAAAGTATTGAGTCCAAACAAAGATCCTATTTGTCATAAAACGATAAGTCTTAAATGAGAGATTAAGAATAAAGCTAAATGACCTATTTTTCTCTTCTTATTCCCATCAGCTCCTTGGTTTCTCTTAACAAACACTTTACTTCTTTTTCTTCTTTATTCATCCCCTACATTTCCTCTTCTACTTCTTTTCAAAAACCCTAAGCAAAAGGGTGGTAGCCCTCTTCTCCTCCCCCATTTCCGTTCTTGAAGGAGCTTGGAAGAGTTTGGAGCTTGAAGTCTCACCCTCCTTTCTCCTCATTTTTGTGTAGCTCTTCCCTCTCTTGGAAGACACTCTCATTTCTTCTCTTGAGGTAAACTCTTGCTATTTCTCAAGAGTATAAACTATGGGTTTTAGGGTTTTGATGTTGGGAAAGTGATTTAATGAGTGTTGTTGGGTTTTAGAGAAACCCTAACCCTATGATTTGGGAGAAATGCAAAATATGAGTGGAGAAGTATTTATTGTGTTAGATAATTGTTATTGGTGAGGTGAAATGATGTTATTAATGGTGAATGGCTATTAATGAAGCTTAATAATTGATGATGGTTGTTAGGAACCATCAATGTGGGAACCTATTAATGGGTTTGACATTAAAAGTGCATAATAATAAATGTAGGCACCTAAACCATGGTGGTTGTGGTAGAATTAATGAAATAAATGAGGTTGAAGAATTTAAAGTGATATAGACACCAAGTAAATGAATATACATTTGAATCTTGGTGGTCTGAATAGAAAATTGATTGTGTGACATATTGTAATGTAGGAAATAACCCCATTGACGAGGTGGAGTCATCGGACCGTGTTGATTACTACTTCTCTTGAGGTAGGAGGGGGTAACTATTCTAAATGCATGATTTCATCCATTGATGATGTGAAAATATGTATATATGATTGTGTTTAATGATTGCTTGGGTGGATGATGTAATGATTTCATGATTTGAGTGCATTTAGAATGATTGATGTTATGTGGCATGCATTTGGGATGATGAATATGATATTGAACTGGTCTGAGCCGGAGTCAATGATCCGGTGTGGGACTAGCCACGAGAGTCAATAGATGGCTAAGGTTTTATACCGGTGCTGTATGTATCTAGTATGATTATCTGGTATCCCAGTGAGAGGAGACCGATCTTGATGTCCTGGAGATCCTTCACACTGACCTTACGCATTGATGTGGATGAAAGGTGGTGTCACCTATGGAGATTATCTGACGCTCAAGTCAGTAAATGTATCAGAATAAGATGAGCGTGGAGGATGGTGGATCTAGTTTGACTAGAGGACAAAACCTGACTTTCCTCGGGCCACGTAAATTGAAAGTGGACTAACCACCTTGTTCTGTCAGAGTATGGAAAATATGTATATAATATGCATGTGGGAGACAAGTGTGGCTTAAGAGGTGGAGAATGCATCTTTTGGGGGAATGTCCCCGACACCAGTAATGAGAATGAGCGCTATTACCTAAGCCCCTTACGATTATCCCTTACATCTCTGATATGGAGAATGGATTCTATCCGATATGCGAGGTATTAACATAGACATACCGATATAGGGACATTGCCTATACGGTCTTATCAGTCCAAAGTTTTACCTGCTGAGTTAATATTGCATACAAAACGGATGAAGTGATATCCGTACTTTGGTATCGGTATCGAGACCGGATCAAATATTATGTTGAATCTGTTAATGATATATGTCATGATGGTTTGAGACCATGTTTTGAATTGAAATCAATGATGTGAAATATCCCAATTATGTATATGTGAATTGATAAATGTGATTGCCACTAACTGCCGATGTGTGTGAGTTCCAATGAGAGTTAGTAAAGATTGAGAATATTAAAATCCACTAAGTGGTAGTAGTGAATGGACGATTGATTGAGTGGCATTTAGGATGCACAGTGTGAGAGTGCATTGATTGGCATTGCATCCATGGCATATCATTCGCTGCTTATATAGAATGTTAGGGGTTCCAATAGGCAGGCCCAGTGGGAGGGCGACCCAGTGCACGGGTATACTGTTATTGCTCCCTAGTGATTCGGGGAATCACGAAGCTGCCCTTAGTTTGTTGACGAGGCACCTTATGTGGCAGGCCTTGTGGGAGGGCGGCTCTGTGATGAGTAGTTTACCTTGGTGTCTGACGAGGCATGGCTCCCTTGATGTGTGTTCGCGGGAGGCCCGTAGCACTTTGGCAAGTAAGGCCGTAATGATGATCTGCAAGTCACAGGGTGACTAGTGCTACAGATGGGCGAGAGCGGTTTGGTACCAATAAAAGTATGATGTTGTAAGCATGCACGGATTAAGATATATGTGTACATATTTTATTACTGTAGTAGAGGCATAATAGCACACCTATGCTTGTCCCACACTTGATATGTTGTTGTGTCCCACAGTCAAATCCACATTTGAGAATGATTCCTTTGTGCGTATGCATTTGCTTTAAGAGCATTTGCATATAGCTGGAGATATGCCTAGTTGATAGCCCGTGGTGGCGATGGATGATTGTTAAATAGAGGGAAAGTAAGCTGAGGTACTAACATTAAAAGTGTGATGATTATTGAGAACGTTAAGGATATATTATATATGATATTGCCTTATGAATATGCTTAATTGGACATGTATTGTGCTGAGATGGAATGATGTATCATGTGTGTGAAGCTTGTAGTATTTTCTTGAAAAATGAATATAATGCACACATGTATAAATATCATCATAATGTATGACTTTGGTATATTTGGATTATGTTACTCACCTCCTGGTTGCCATTTTTAAGCTTGATGTAGGTGTGATGTAAAATCCTACTTGTTTGGAGGTCGAGGATTAATGAAGCTAAATGCGGAAGGAATGTGGGTGAGCCTTGGCCAACATATATGTATTTATTTTGTATCGCACATAGCGTGTATATGCTTATTTTGAAATTAATTTGATAATAGTTGATTTTGGAGGTCATGTAGGAAAATTAGACCTTCTGTGTATGGCTAATTTTCATTAATGACCTTGATAATGTATAAATGACGTTATTATTATTAAATTTTATTTCTATCATTTAACAAATCGATGAAGCATCTTTGATCCTCTTTTTGATATATATTTTAATAACTCTTAAATTTAATTACATCTTCTGCTTTTCCCTTGTGACGACCTCGAGTCCAGTCGTCCAAGGAGCACTCTGATACCTTCTCATATCTTCATATATGAGATAGGTTATTAAATGATCCGGGGTAATTACTTGGAATTATATATATATATATTGCATTTCTTATGCTTATAATTAATTTTAAATCACAAAAAATTTACCCCTATTTTCGGGCCAAGGTGTTACACTGACACACATACATATACATGCATACAATCAACAAGCCATCTCAAGGCATCCTGACAATTCTAAACAATTGCTAACATATCATAAAGCTTAATTAGCAAGTCCCAAGCTTGTCAAAGCACCAATTTACACAATTGTGTTAGGTTTCAGGAATTCTTTTCCCAAAACCAAGATTCTTTAAATCTTAAGGGTTAGCCACACCCAACATCAACAATATCACATGCCTCATCAAAAGGCATCCAATATTACATAAACCATCCAAATGTCATCATTGTTACCCAAAATTCAACATAGCTATCTTAGCCTCTTCTAAACCATCATTAATCAATAAATCCAAATAGTACTCATCATGGTCTAAGACCTCATCAACCACAATTTCATTAGTCCATCACAATCACTATGATCTTAATGTTCACATTCATTCCTATACATTTCATAACAACACTCATCCATGAGTTTCATTTTCAATGATTCTCCATTACCATTATTATCCATCATCATAAATAATAACACTCACATTAAATATCATCTATTCACTTTCAATTCAACCCTCCTAGTCATAACATATACATTTTCCCCAAATTCTTAGGGCTAGGGTCTCATCAAACTAACAACCATTATTAATAGCCATCAACCATCCTCATTAACAACACCCAAGCATAATTTATCATGAGTTTACACTTAAAAATCATTTCTCATAGCATCATTACTTATTTCCCTCAATTTCTAGAATTAGGGTTCCATCAAAACCCAACAATTTCTAGAATATTTCTTAGGGTTCCTTCATGGTCTATGGTGTAAACGAAAATGGAGAGGGAAATGCACACACCACCACGTAGGTTTTTGAGAGAAAGAAGAAAAAGAGGAAAAGAAATATGAGAGCAGAAGAAAGGAGAATGCATTACCAAGGGGAAAGCAAAAACCAACAGAAAAAAGAAGGGAGAGTAGGGTTTTTGGTGTTAAAATTTAACCCATCATTAAAATTTTACCATTTTACAACATACAGGATCTTCGTTCGGGCTCAGTACTTTATCCAAAAATTATTCTGAATATATATTCAGATTCCCCATAATATTCTTAACAACCCTAACCAACAGTACCTCAATCAGAGATACTTGGTCTGACACCCATATGTTAATCGGGTATAATTTTATCTCATTAAGTCTCAATAAATTATGAATATCCATCATAAATCCCTATTTAATTATTTCAAAATTTTTAGGACATTAATCAACTCATTTAATTATTTACTATTTATTCTTCTCAATTAATCACTTTTATAAATTTTGGGATGTTGCACTCACCGATTCCAAGGCCTAATCAGAGTATGTCGGTTAAAAGTTTTCCAACAATGCTTTAAGTGTGTCAGTTTTATTTTATATGAGACAACTCTCATTTTCTACGCGAGCACACATGGCACGTCCTTAGCGTGTCAGATTCACTTTATCTGGCACATGTGTCGGTGTACTTAAAGCCGACATACAAAGTGCCCCAAACCACGTATTTTCCACTAAAAGGGCCTAGAAACGTAAATATGTTCAGTCAGTACCCCATTTGCATTTATTACCCATTTATATAAAGTAGTTAATAAAAGATGAAATTGTATTTTATTTTTCTATTTTTCTCTTTTCTTGAATTAATTTTTTAAAATTTTTTATTTTTTCAATCTTTTTTCTATGTATCAAACCCTAATTTAAAATTTAAAATTACATCAACAATATTAATTATCTTTTCTTTCTTGGTTCTCCTCTTTGTTTCTTCCTCTTCTTTTCCCCAACTTTTAATTTAAATTTATCCTTTTCTCCCATATATTAGTATATCTCATTCTCTCTTTTCCCTCCTTCACTAAACCATTCTTCTTATAAACTAATTATTTTTCTCCCTCTTTCATCTTCCTAAAGAGTATCTATCCTCTTGTCCTTACCTAACCTTTCCACTTTGTTTCTTTAACTTAATTTCCAAATCAAAACAATCCATTTGAAATCCATTTCCTTTCCCCTAGTTACCTTCCCTAATTAATTTCATTAATCCTTTAGAATGTTAAAAAGTACAAACACTACAAGAAAACACAAGTTTAGCCTAAAGGCTTGGTGTGAGACACTATCCCATATTAAATTTGGAGTGTGACTTTATAGGCTTAGTGTGGGACTGATCTACACCATACCTGAAATTTGAAAAGGTTTTTGCATAGGCATAATGTGCCATGACATTTTTTTAAATGTTGGTTATCGCAACCTTTGTTTCACCAAATAGAAGTGAGATATATCAACTAATTATGTCTTCCCAAATACTTTAACCTTAGTGATTCCCTTTCTTCCCTCTCATCTCCTTCAATCTCTATCCATTAATCTTCCATTTCCTTACGTTGCTATTTCGATCATTCTCTTAAACAAAACACACACTTTCCTCTTTCCTAACCTTCCATTTGCCACCCTTTATTTTCACGTTGTTTCTCCAACCACCACAATCTCTAATTCTTCTTCTACCAAAAATTGATTTCACACACACTCTCTCTCGCTATTTTTCATTTCTTTTACGCTAATTATCGTCCAACTTTTTTACCTTTCCATATTCAAATTAGAGTTTTAGTGTCTAATTCTCCATCTCTAGGTTCTGATTGTGTTTGGCTTAATTTCTTTAGAAGTTTTTTAATAATAATAATAATAATAATAATAATAATAATTATTATTATTATTATTGTCTTATTGATGATGAATTGAACAGAGGACGTAAAAGGTTACAGACGATGAGCAATGTATTTAAGGATACAAACATCAATGTCATGATTTTTTGAACAAACTAGGATAGATTTTAAAAAAATTACAAACTAGGGTAACATAAAATCTTGTTTGGGGTAGATTCCATCTCATCGTAATTATATTTTGCATCTTCAGAAAACAAAATAGCCATTTTAAATCATGTGGGGAAAAATGCATACTCGTATGCCATTTGTCACACATGTAATATTTCACATGGTGGAGGGGTTATAAAAATGATTTTCGCCTGGTGAAGACGGAAAATACACATGTATTATTTAGGTTTTGTTTTGATTGTTTCTTCGTGGTTGATGATTGTAACATCCTAAATTTTAGAAAATAAATTACAAATATGATAATGATCAATTATTTGACACCCAACATGTAGTATAATTAATTAAATATTAATTATGAATTATTGGTAAAATAAAATTTACTAAACCTGGATAATTCAACTAATGATATGGGACCCAATAAATTATTTTGGGCATTTGATGAGCTTAAAATAGTAAGATAATTATGGTGAGTATGAGGTTATGTTTAGATTAAATTCTAAAGTTGAGGAAGGATTTATATGGACACATGTTTACATTCGGTGAATATACGAGCAATAATGGAATTAAGAAAAATTCAAAATTCCCTTTTTCACTTAAAAGTGTCATGGACTTGATGCTTCACTTTTTCATCCTATTACCCATTAGAAAAGGACATTATTAGACCATTGGACAAAAGGTGAAGACATATGGACCATTGGATCAAAGGGATGGCTAGGATTAGGAGAAAGAAAAAGCCATTTTTCTTTTTCTTCTTCTTTCCTCCCCCTTTCACGATGCTTTTCGTTTTTTCTCCCTTCATCTTTATCTTTATCATATTCTCTTCCTCCTACAAAAGCTAAAAACTATATGCCCTCATGTGTGCCATTTTCCCTTAAAGTTTCTTGTAGGATCTTGATTCATAAAGCTTTAATGGCACTTGGAAGCTAATTTCTATTCACCCCCATCTTATTCAACCATTTTTCATCTTCACTTTCTTCTTCAAGCTTTGGAACAAGGTAAGACACTTTTTCATTCTGAGTTGTTTCCATTCATTGTTTTGAAGTCTTAAAGCATGAAAATGGTGGTATTGATGTTGTTGCATTGAGGAATGAGTATGGGTCCTAAAAATCCTAGGTTAGATAACCGTGAGAAATGGTTTGGTGATGAGTATATTGTATGTAACATCCCAAATTTTAGAAAATAAATTATTTAAGTGATGATTAATTATTTGACGTCCTGAATGTATAGGAAAATTAATTAGACATTAATTGTGAATTATCAGTGAATTAAAATATACTAGAACATAATGATTTAACAGAAGGTGTGGGATCCATTAATTCTTTTTGGATATTGATGGACATAAAATAATGAGGATTTTATTATGGTTATGGTGATATATTCAAAATAATTTTTAGAGTCGAGGAAGTAATTATACGAACATAAAGTATGTTGACAAATGGTGAAATTACGAACGAAATGAATTTTAGAAGAAAATGTAAATTCCCTCTCTTTTCCCTCTACACCACCATCCATTTTTGCTCACTCTCTTGACTCTCTTTTAACCATTGGACAATGGGGTTTTAAGGACTAACAATCAATTGCAAAAAAATGACACTTTAACCATTGGGTATTACCTAATTTTGTAATATTTCTTCTCCTTTTCCCTCATATTTTTGATCATTTCTTTCTCTTTGCTCCCTCCATTTCATTTTTGTTTCTTCATCTTTCTCCCTTAAGCACTAAAACCGTCCATTCTCTCTAGCCCTTCCTCACTCAAAATTTCTTGATTTCCTTGGTTCCATGAGGCTTTATAGGCATTGTTGGTCAAGTCTTTGGTTGTTCCCTCTTCTCATTTTTGTTTTCCACTTTAGCTTGGAGTTTAAGGTGAGAGTTCATGAACCTTGCCACTTTATTTCTTGTTTTAAGAGTTCTAAGAGCTTGGTAATGGTTGATTGGATGTTGTTGAGTTAAAATATGCATGTGGAACCTTTTAACCCTAACCTAGAGGACATGAACATGTAGATTTTTGTAGCTTGATGGTGGTACACGAATTTATGAACTTGATTATGCTTGAAATAGTGGTTGAAAATTATTAGAATTGTTTGTTGTTAGATTTAATGAAAACCCTAAAATTTAGAATTTGGGGATTTTGGCAAAATTAATAAGATTAGAGATTTATTTTACATGAGAATGATTTTGTATATGGAAGTAGACTTTTGGAATGAATAATAATAATTATTGATGTTGGAAACTTGAGAAATCAAGGAAGTTCAATGGCACTCTAAGTTGTTAAATGTGGTGGAAATTGCATTATTGTTGTGGTTGACTTGGACAATAAAAAAGTGGTATTTTGAGACATTGGAAACTCATTATGAATGATGGGTAAGGTGTTGAAGTGAATTAGTGACCTTGAAGTTTTGTGTTTGTAACTCATTAGATTTTAGAACATTTTGATTAATAGGAAGAAATTCTTGAAACCTAATAATGTGAGAAATTGATATTCATTAAATAACCAAAACATATTGGGAATCATAAATTTGTTTATTGTGCCTTTATGATTTTAAATGATGCCTTGATAGGAAAATTAATTGTATTTATATACATTAATTATAGGACAAAATCCGGTTGACAAAATGGGACTGTCAAGTTGTCCTGATTGCTTTTCTTGAGGTACGAGAGAAGTTTATATTCTAAATGCATGAGTTGAATAATTGATGATTGTTGTATATGATGTTACTCATGTTTGCCTTGCTATTTTTTATGATTCCTTGTAATGTTGGACATTATGGTGGTGTCTTGCTTGGCAAATATGTAAGTGCATTTAGAATATACATGTAGTGTGTCTTTGGTGGTAATTGATAATGATTTGAAGTTTTAGCAAAAAGTGTGCCCATGTCTTATTATGACAGCTGTGTATGTTTCACCATAATTAATGAAATGTGATGATTGATGATGAAAATTGTATGATGTATTATTGTGTGACACACCCATGAATGATGATGTAGTTTGTTGAGACAACGATTGAATGTCATTGTGTTTAATGCCAAATATTGAATTGGTAATGATGATGAAAATCTAAGATTATTAAAGAGATTATGAATGCCACACTAAAATTTGAAATAATGATAAGATTTATTGTAATTGAAATCCATTAAGAAGTGGGTGATGTTGTTGATGAGAATGATGATGGATGATTGATGAGTGGCATGGTAGGATACATAGTGTGAAATTATATATGATCTGCATCTGCAATGCATCCATGGCGTATTTGTATAGTTATTGGTATGGGATGTTAAGGGTTCCTCCAATTGGCCTAGTGGGAGGACGGCTCAGTGCACGAGCATTTTGTACCCTAATGATTTGGTGGTTGAATGATAAAGCTGCCTATGCTTAATCATGGGGGATTACATGTGGTTGACCCAGTAGGGGTGGCTCTTTGAGAAGCAAGTTCCCTCAATGGTTATATTGAATCATAACTACCATGGTGAGGAATCATGGTTGACCCACAATACCATTTTATGATATCTTTGTTATTATTGTTGCTGCTGTCATTGTGATATGATTGGTGCTACATTATGGGCGATGTGGTTTGATACTAGTAAAATATTAATTAATGTTCATATGTGTACACATTATTGTTGTTGATATTGTAGTATAAACCTATATTTGGTGATTATTTCCCACAATTGGATCCATCAATTATTGAATATGATTCTTTGTGCATATGTATTAGCTTAAGAGCATTTGGCATATAGCCTGGTGATATGCCAAATGAGATTAAGATATTGAGGTGATGAGTGGTGATGGATGAATTGAGTAATTGAAGACCCCTAAAACTTGACAAGTAAAATACTTACAATGGAATATATATATATATATATATATATATATATATTTGAGACAATGTTTGTAATGGCCCAAAAAGATAAAGGGCAATGATATGTGAATGCGTATGTCCTTGCTATGAGTTATAATTAATGAACATTTCATATGCCTATGATGATATATTGATGATGACTTGATGATTGTGGTACAAGACACACATATTGTTTATATGCATGTACATATGATCATGGTGTATTCGATTTCGTCATTTCAAATGTAATACTCTTTCCCATGTTGTCTATTTTTAGTATTGTGATTGCAGGACTTGCATGGGGTGAGATGTATTTCATTTTAAAAGATTATGTTTTAGTGCAGAAGGTAAAATATTTGTAATGGAATGCCTTGGCCGACAATCGTTCAACAATTAGACATGTATATATTTTGATGACAATGATGTTGACATTGATGTTGATGGTAATGACCCAATATCTTTTGTATATGGGCATATATTATTTTAAGCATACATGTGTATACAATGTCCAATTCTTTTGTATATGACCATGTTGATATTAAACAATGTGAATTTGATAGTCATTGTGATGGTAATGATGTTATATTGATGGAATGCTATTGGTTTGGTGAGACTTGGAATGTTAGGGTTGAGACCTATTGTTGATGTATAAAATAGGCCTAGTGTTGATGAATTATTTGATGAATGATTTGAGGAATTATAGACTTGATGAATTTGTGATGTTTTCTATGTTTTTGTGCTTTACTTTAAGTGATTTTCATGTGCCAAATTGATGCCTAAAAGTGCAAAAGGAAAGAATCCTAAAAGCATGGAAAACATGTGCCAAAGTATGGTTCTGGCAGAGAGAACCACACCCTTGTGAGAACCATGGCCAGGCCCTGGAACCTTTTTCCAGCAGGATGCAAAATTGGTTTCCAAGTAAATTGAACCATGACCTTGGTGAGAACCATGGCCATGCTGTGGAACAATCTGTAAAATACTAAAAAAGTTTACGTTTTCACGTGATGGCTTAGTCCTTTGCATTCCTTTAGGTACCGTATTTAACTTTATTACTTTACGGCTTAAATACTAACCTAATGAGTAAATTTTCACTAATCTTTGGCATTTAGCTTATGTTTTATTTGGATCTCTTCTTATATCTTCATATATGGGAACGGATAGGTGCCTAGTATACACTTAACTCTTTTCTGTTATTTTAAATATCGTTGTGTATACATTGTGGGCTTTTGTTTTATGGTCCACTCTGTATTATTTCTTTCAAACTTGGCCTTTGAGTTTCTGTGGTTTGGTTCTCGATGTAAGTGGGTTGTTATGGAGCTTTAAACCATGAAAAATTTATTTGTATTTTCATTTATTAATTGTGTTTACATCGAGATTCAGATCCGGGGAATCAAGGTGTCATATTACACACAAAAATGATGGTCTAAACTATGTTTGAAATGGTGAATGAAATTGATGGAATTTGTTGTTGGTGATTTAGTTGAAAATCCTAGGTTTTGGTAAATGTTTGGGTTTTGGAAAATTTAGGGGAAATATGATTAATTGCCATAAGAATAATTAATGATTATGAAAATGAATTTTTTGGATGCATGACATGGATTATGGGTTATGAAGATTTGAGGAACCATGAGAATGTAATGATGTATTAAGTAATTAAATAAGGTTGAAGTTGTCTTTTGGTAAGAATGATGTAAACCATCATAATAATGCATTATGAAACTAATCTGACCAGTGTACAGGGTACAGAGTACACCTTGTATAACTAGTGTTGAATGTACCTCTCACTCTCTTATTTTACACCGTCTCAGTAGGAGTCCAGTATTATAAACACAAGTTTAGTGAGAACATTGTCCACTTCACATTAAGGTATTCTTTTGAGTCAATTCCAACTGTGGTTGATGGGACACACCAGGGGTGTACTTGTAAAAGGGACTCTAATGCTTAAGTAAGTACGGGTGTTATAGAGAAATGAAAGGTAATAGGGGTAGTTATGGGTAGTAAATGTCGTTACTTATGAATTTAATGAATGACGTATATTTATAGAACTTCCCTAAGTGCAAGTTATGATTTGACCCCTGATAATGAACATTTTGCTATAGTCTTTATGCAGAAGCAAGTTGTCCACTTGCGTCTGACTCTAATTCAAGTGTCAGCTATTCTAACCAGGGTCAGGCTCATAGATCCGTACTGGGGTTACTTGTTAGTCTGGTTTTTATGGGTTCTCAGTCTTGTATTTGATATAACTTAGCATTTATTTTCAATTCTGCTGTAACCGGTGTCGCTGGCCTTTGGGGACCGGTATACACACCAGATCATTTGCCCCTAGCTTTTTATTGAGACGGTGTTGCAGTAATAAGCTATTTATGCATTTTGGTACTTAGCTTCTTTTTGGCATTTGAAGGATGTTTCGACCGTTGTGGCAATTCCTTATCTGTTATGTGATTCATGACCATTGTGGCATGTTTAATTAAGTCTTTAATCTCCAATTAAGGTTAATTAAGTGTCTTTGAAGCTTCATTTATTACGTTTCATTTGGCATCCTTCAGAAAAGTGACATGGCACAAGGATTACTGATGTGGTAAACCACGGTTGGTAAGTTTTATGCACGTGCCTTCCGGTCAGAATGGTTATACCGTTGGGAGCTGAAACGACGTTGGTTTTATAGGCTGCGTTATCTCACCTTCCACATCATCCATGGGCCGCTACTGTTGAGCTTCGGCCCATGGTTACTCCGATGGCTATAAAAGGAGGAAGGTTGCAGTTGCTTCCTTCACTTAGTTATTTTTCTACCTTGAAACTATGCCTCTCCGATGTTCAAGCTATTCATACTTCGTCCTGGCCTGTATTAGAAGAACTATAAGATTTATTCACACAGGTAGCCCTTTTCTTCACTCTAACCTCTTATCTTCTTTTTAAGATGTCTGATCTAACAACTAACAATAGCCAAGAGGGGGACAGCTTCGTGTAGATTATCTCTAACCCCACTTCATGGACACTTGAGGTACCCTGACGTAGACCGTGATTCTCTCAGGGGGACATCCATAGATGGGTTAGGACGTGGCACTGAGGCGGTCAAGTTGGGGATGCTAACTTGGAAAATCCTGCTACAGCCACGCCCCCTAATTCGGAGTCTTCTTCCTCATTTTAGTTTTCTTCACCCTAGTCTTTATTACCTCACTCATCTCTAAATCGAGATATGGATTCCAGTGTAGTTCACTACTATACTAATGATACTGATTTTTACCTGACTATTCTATTTTTAGAACACGTCGTCGCCGTGGATACCGTCTGATCTTTCATTGTCCAAACTGAGCATAAGAACACCTACATGATTATAGACAAAGAAGATTGGATGACTCGCAAAGCCGAAGATCCTTACTTCTAGGTTACAAGGGACATTGTGGCAACCATCAACTAGCATGCAGATGCCAACCAAATGTGGAGCTTAAGGCTAGTTTCTTTTAGCGCTCAAGAAAATATAAGAATTCTTTTGCTTTGTACACTCTGTCATTTGTAGATCGGGTATGCCATATCCCCCGTGAGAGGTTTTTGTTTTTCATGAATTTTCATTGACCAAGGTGGGAGTTTGGTTCCCGTTCACTAAGTTTGAAATAGGGTGTTGAAAGTTTTAGACATTGCCCTTAGCCAACTGCACCCTAATAGTTGGGGCTTAATTCTCTCTTTGGAGGTTCTTGCCAAGCACTTGGGTTTTACTCTACTATTACTGTCTTCTTTCGGTATACTCGAGTGATGGGCCGGGGTAGTGCTGGAATGGGCTTCGTCAACCTACGGTGTCAAAGTGACATCGTTAATTTTGAGGCTTTCTTGGAGTCTGCAAAGACCGTAGGAGACTCTTTCAAAAAATATTTTTTCAAAGTCTTTACCAATGGGACTGGACCCCCTTTCTAGAAGGACGAGGAAGGCCGGTTCTTGATTCACACCGGCTGGACTTACTAACACTTCCTCCTCGAGAGCTCAGCGTATGTAGTTGAGGAATGCCAACTTAGTAAGGGATCCAAGGCTGTGGTTGACACCCTTCACACGATTTCCTGGGGTGCTCCTTTAAACCGTCGTGGCTTTCTTGGCACTACGGAGACAAGGAACGACTACCTCATTCATTTGGGTACTTATCCTTCTTTTTCCCTTTGACTTGATTCCGTTATACTGGTTCTAACCTATTTTTTAACTTTGTGTTTTTCAGGAAATATGACTGGAGACACTCTGGACGCCCTCCACCAACTCCTGGCTGGAATGAACGTCGACGAGAATAGGGTCACTCCTCAGCTCAAGAAGGAAACCTCCCTCCAAATTACTAGGGCCTCTATGCTAGTTGAGGGCAAGAAAAAAGATAAGAAGAAAAACTCTAAGGGCCATAGAAGAAACAAAGGGTCACTAGGGTTGAGGAGCAAGGCAACTCTGACAAGGGGAAGGTCGTTGTTTTTGAGGATGAGGCAGTGAAGAAGATCCTCATCACGACGTCGGTCTAGATACTCTCGATGAACAGGTGGAGAGAGTTACTCCATTAACCGAATTCTTCCTTCCATACCGGCTTAAGGAGGGGCTGAACTCTAATGGCATCTGCTTTGCCCTCGAGACGACGAGGTGAGGTCACCTGAAAACCCTCACTGTTATCTATTCTACCGTTACTAAAGGACCACTGAGGGAAATAGAGTTGTTGAAAGAGAAAAATGCCTGCCTTTTAGATGACCATGGCCAAGTTAATCAGAGGTTGAAAAATATGAATGAAAGCAACCAGGCTCTACAAAGATCTGAGGTTAACCTAAAGAAGGAGAATGATAGGCTTCGCCAGGAGGCGAATGAACTAAAGAACCAAGTGATCAGACTTTAAAAGGACAATGAAGGCCTCTTCATTGCGGTTAAAGACAGACAAGCGAAATATCATAAAGATATAGAGCTTTTTTCCTGTGTCGCTATGGATGCTTTCTGTCACGTGGTTCGACAGGTCATCTTCTGCAAGTGAGGTACTGATCTCAATCTGAATGGAATTGGGTTTTTCAATAGATTTCATGGTCGGGAGCTAGTTACAGAGGTCAACGGTGAGGCCTTTATCCCTTCTGATGAGCCTTTCTAATTTACTTCTTTGGCGGTAGGTGAAGATGATACTCCCTAGGACTTATTGCGAGAAACTCATAATGAAAATCATGATGATGTACATGGGGAGGGATAAGAGGATGACCACAGAGAGGAAGAGGATAACGGTGATCACCACGAGGAGCATGTCGACCCTTGATCTTTTATGCCTTTTCTAAGTAGATTTGTAGATGGGATTAGCCCCGTCCATTATAATGACCTGTATTCACTTGGCCTTCGTGCCCCTTTTTATTTTTTGTCAGGGTGTGGCCGCCTAATTTTTTGTGAATGCTTAAATTTTTGAATGATGATATCACCTTTATTACATATAGGTTATTTTCTGCAACGTCAAACTTTGTTTCTTTGAATTGTTGTCATCGTCCTTATTTGAATTATTTTTGATATTTAAAACTGGAATGATAATTAGATCTCATATGTTAACCATAAAACATCGGATCAAATAATCGTAGTCCATTCCAGGGCTCCATGCCACTCTTGGGAACTTAAAAATTTCTTGTATCCACTCATGGTTTTCAAACCGCTCTAGGGTTTTATTTTAATAACCGCTCTTAGGGCTTATTAGCCACTCCGGGGTTTAATTTTAATAACCGCTTTTAGGGCTTATTAGCCACTTTGGGATTTAATTTTAATAAGAATTCACCAAGTCCTTTTAAGTAATTGGAATATAAATAAGAAGAGACAATCATATCTTTTGGAATTGATTTTATTCCTGAAAGAGCACCCTGACTGCGTGCCTCGTTAAAAACCTCCTAGGCAAAACCCTGTGGGAAAAAACCTAGGTAGGGAAAAAGTGCATGGCTCATGATACCGGTTAGCTATAATACATGCGTAAATTCTTTACATTCCATTTATTTTTAAACACTTCACCTTGCAAAATTTCTAAGAGACAAGTTTCTCCCAGAGTGACATCGTTCACCCGGTATGGGCCCTCCCAGTTGGGTGCCAAATTTCCTTGATAGGTGAATCGGTTTCCCACTGATGCTTTTCTCAGAACCAAATCACCGACTTTGAACCTTTGCTTTTGTGCCTTCATATTATAACGCAATGTAACTTTAGCCTTAATAGTTTGATCCTGGACGAACGCTACTTCCCTGACTTGATGAAGTGAGTCTAACTTATTCCTTAATCTTAGGCTATTGTCCTCCTCACTGAACTGTTGAACTCTTGGGGATATTTAGTTGATTTCAACTAGTATCATTGCATCCACACCATACACCAACCAGAATGGAGCCTTATCCACATACGTTATGTGCACTAGAGCTTCTACCTCAAGCCACTTAGTGAAATAATCAACACCGATAATCAAGTACTTGACTTCGCCTGAGGCTTTTGGAAATAGTCCTAAAATATCCATGCCCCTCTGATGGAAAGGCCATGGGACAGCCGGTGTGAACAACTCTTCTGCTGGGACAAGGTGTTCGTTGCTGTTCATTTGGTAAGCATCACACTTCTTAACATATTCAATGGCGCCTTTCGTCATTGTGGGCCACCAATATCCTGCCCTAGTATTTTTCTTGCTAGACTTTTTCCACCGCAGTGGTGACCATAGGTTCCTTCATGCACTTCAGCCATGACTTCATCCACCCCTGCTTCATTTAAACACTCTAAGTAAGGAGCCGTTATCCCTCTCCAAAATAAACTTCCATCAACCAAAACAAAATTTGGTAATTCCTTCTTTAATTTTTTTCTTTTCATTTAGGTCAGTTAAAAGCCGTCCCCTCACCATATACTGGATAATTGGAACTACCCAAGAATTGCCAAGAAAGGCTCTAGATTGGCTGGCACATACTCTAATAGGGGCCAATATGCTTGGTGTTGCTAGGGTACTCTAAATGACTGAAGTTATAGAGCTTGTTTTCTTTGTGCTTGCTAACCGGGATAGGATATCAGTTCGTACATTATCCTTTCTCGGGACATGTTTATACTCGATTTCTTTGAATTTTTCTCCCTAATCCTTCACTTTAGCCAAGTACTACTATAACAATGACTCTTTAGCCTGATAACTTCCACTAATTTATGAAATCACTAACTATGAATCACTACAAAGCATGGCGGTTTGGGCCCTTACATCCAAGGCCGCCTTCAATCCTGCTAGGCAAGCTTCATACTCTTCCTGATTATTCGATGTTTTGAATTTAAATCTAAGAGAGATCTCCATGCTAACTCCATCTTTGCTCTCAATGACTACCCCGACTCTATACCCATTTGAATTTAAAGATCCGTCCACGTAAATAACCCAGTGTTCTCCCAAGGGCGTGGGTGCTTTCCTAGTTAGCTTAGTTACGAAATCTGCTAACACCTGAGCTTTTATGGCTTCTTAGCTCATAAGAAATATCGAACTCTGAAAGTTCAATAGCCCACTTAATTATCATTCTTGTTAAGTCTGGCTTGTGAAACACTGCCTGCAATGGAAGATCAGTTCTAACCACAATAGGATGAACATGAAAATACTGCCTCAATCGCCAGGATGTTCATCCTAGAGCCAGGACAACTTTCTCAAGTTTTTGATACCAATTTTTTGAACCTTGAAGTACCTTCCTAATGAAGTACATTGGTCATTGGCCTTCAATCATCTCTTTCACAAGAATCGCTCCTATGGCCTCATCTGAAACTGATAGATAAAGGAACAGTTGCTTTCTTGGGTCCAGCTTTGTCAATACCGGAGGGTTTTCCAACACTTCCTTCAGACTCTAAAAAGTATTCTCCTACTCCTCCCCCATTCAAATTTCTTATTCTTCTTCAAAACTTTATATAATGGTAGAGACCGATATGCCATTTTGGGCATGAACCGGGATAGCACAACAACTTTCCCATTCAAAGATTGAACTTCTTTCATGCTTGTTAGACTTTAGAGCTCCTTGATCACCTTGTACTTATCAGGATTAGCTTCGGTCCCTCTCTGGGTCAACATGAATCCCAGGAACCGTCTTGTTGGGACTACAAAAGTATACTTCAACAGGTTTAATCGCATATTATACATTTAAACCCTTTGAAAAATCATCCTCAAATCTTCCAGATGGTCACCCCCAACCACGGTCTTGGCTATTATGTCGTCCATATACACTTTAACCGTTTTAGACTGCATTCCCTCAAAACTCTATTCATCATTCTTTGATAATTGGCTCTAACACTTTTGAGTCTGAATGACATAACCATATAACAAAACAACTCCTTTATCATTAATGAAAGTTGTTTTTTGCTCATCATCCTTCCACATTGGGATTTGGTTGTAACCTGAGTATGCATCCATGAAGGATAATAATTGGTACATAGAAGAATCATCCATCATTTGGTCAATACTAGGCAATGGGTACAGGTCCTTCAGATTAGTGAAGTCCATGCACATTCGCCATTTTCCAATGGCCTTTTTCACCATCACCATGTTTGAGACCCACGAGGAATACTGGACCTCTTGAATAAAACTGGCCTTCAGTAACTCTTCAGTTTACTCGCATGCTGCCTGTTGCTTTTTAGGACCCAGTCTTTTCTTTTTTTGGGCCACCGCCTTTAACTCCGTATATACTGCCAATTTGTGACAACAGAAATTTGGATCTATACCGGGCATGTCCACCATGGTCCAAGCAAATAAATACTTATACTCCATCAACAGCTTCACTAACCGCTCTTCTATTGTGACCTCTAAGAAATCATTAATCCCTGTGTTTTTGGCAGAGTCTTCATCCAAAGGGATTGCCTTGATTCCCCCTTCTGGTGTAAGCCTTTGGGGGTTCACCAGATCGGCTACCAACTCTTCTCTAGGATGCAAATCAATTAAATTTACTGAACTTGATACGACTCCTCCATCATTCAATCATTTCCTTTTGATTGACTACTCCACCTTAGTTATTTGGATACTAAGGTTGTAATAGTATCCTGTCATTTGCTAGTCTCTTCTAATAGAAGAGACTCTATTATCTTTATCAATAAATTTTATCAAGAGATGTGGTGTTGACACCACAGTCTCTAGCGGATTAAGAGATGGTCTTCCAAGAATCCTATTGATAAGGGACTTTACATCAATCACCAGGACCCGAGTCTAAACAGTCCTTGACCTTGGTTTACCTTCAAACATCAGCCTTGTATCCAAGTATCCCTTGGTAGGTTGCTTTACTCTGTTGAATGCAGTTAGGTCCCGGGTGTAGGGTTGTAAATCTGAGTATGATAATCCTATCTTCTTGAAGCACGTGTAGAAAATTACATCGCAAGAACTTCCCTAGTCCACCAAAATTCTCTAGATTGTCTTATTTGTAATTATGGCTTCAATAACCACTACATTGTCTCCTCCCGGAATGGTTGGACCATAGTCGTCATCTGAAAATATGATAGGTGGGTTTTGAATCCCACCTCGATATAGTTGATTATCAGTCTTAGCTTGTATTGACGATCATCCTCAAATGATTTTTTTGAGCCGTATTGGATACTCCTCCTCCTATAAATCCTTCAGCAATCATATCAATCATGTCATTTCTTCCTGAACCTGGGGGCTTCATCCATGCTTCATTGTCTTACTCAATGTTGTCAACAATGGCCTTGCCTTTATCTAGGGCTGGCTTTTTTGAGCTTTTAGCTTCGTCTTCTTTACCTAGGCCATGCTCCCGCCTCTGGGGTACCTTCTTCTGTAACTCTCCATATATTCATTGTTTGGAGAGGTCCTGCTTCAGCTTTCCTTCTCTAATCAAAGTCTCAATGGCCTCATTCAACTATCGTCATTCATTAGTACTATGACAAGTCTGCTTATGAAACTTGTAATACTTGCTAGTATTACCTGGCCTCTTCATCGACATA
Organism: Clitoria ternatea; assembly: GCA_037962975.1. Lineage (NCBI taxonomy): Eukaryota > Viridiplantae > Streptophyta > Magnoliopsida > Fabales > Fabaceae > Clitoria > Clitoria ternatea. Next base: position 148,859,817 of record CM075671.1, read on the forward strand.
GGTTTCTTTACTCCATACACCATTAATCCTGGTAATCTAACCTCCCTCAGAATTTATCCTGGACAAACTGCTGAGGGGGTATACTGAGTGAAATTGACACTCTCACGCTTCTTCTGCTTTGAGGGTGTATCCTAGTTATGACCTCTATGCTTAAACTTCGGACCTTTCTTCTCATGGATTGGGGCCCTTTCTTTAGAAATCGGGGTTTTTCCTTTAGCTGTAGTGAGATGCATATCTATTCTTATGTACTTAGCTGCTTTCTTACTAAACTCTTCAAAGGTTTGGGGTGCTTATTTTTTTCAAAGAGAAGGAAAATGGGGACTACAGTTGAAGGGTTTCGACTGTAATATGTAGTTGAATCTGCTCCGTTAATCCTGGTACAAGAGCTGTCTCTTTGTAAAATCTTTTCAAAAAGTCTATAAGACTTTTATCCACTCCTTGCTTAATTTGTGCCAGGGTATGAGACGTCCTGGGGACATCTCTTGAAACCATAAAATGCTGTAAGAAAGCACATGCCATATCATCCTAAGAATTAATGGATCTTGACGGCAAGCTTTTAAACCATCCTAATGCCTCAGCAGACAAATTTCTTGGAAACATCCTATATATTATGTCTTCTTTAGTACCGAGAAACAGTGATTCATTTGCATAGGCGTCCAGTGACGCCCCAGGTCGGTCTCTCCGATGTATTTCCCAATCGACAATGATTGGGGGGGGGTCTGTGGATGCCTTTTAATTAGGACATTCATCAACCTTCTTGTGAAGAAGATGTTGAACTAGTATTCTCCTCCATCCCTGCCTTGCTGCAAGGGCCTCCTTTGGCCATTCAAAGCCTCAATCCTATAAGTGGACTTCTACTTATCGTAAGTCTGAGATCACAAATACTCCTAAGTGTGAAAACACTCATGTTGCTGCCTCTAGTTTCCAGCCGTTGTCTCTTTCACCTTCTTGTTCCTTTTCAGCTCTTGAATCTCCAACCAGAGTTATCTAATTATCTTATCCCGGGGATTAGGATGGACTATAGCAGCTATTCTTCCTTGGTTTTGATTTGTTCTTGGAGTCTCAATGATTCTGACACCATACTCTAATACATAGGGTTCCACTCTCTAGGCTAAATTCTGAATGTGGCCCTCTGGAGTTCCATTCCCTTGATTGTGCTCTATGACTTATTGATTCTTTACGATGTGGGACTAAATTTATGCGGTCCTACAAGATGTGCCAATGATCTGACCCGTGTACGCGGTATAGAGTATGCCTTCTATAACCAGTGTTGAATATACCTCTCACTATTTTATTTACATCATTTTAGTGAAAGTCTGGTGTTATAAACACAGGTTCAATGAGAACATTGTGCCCTTTATGTTAAGGTATATTTTTGAGTCAAGATGAGACACACCAGAGGTGTACCTATAAAAGAGACTCTAATGCTTAAGTCAGTACAAGAGTTATGGAGAAATGAAATATTATAGAGGTAGTTATAGGTAGTAAATGCTGTTACTTGTGAATTTAATGAATGACTTATATTTATAGAACCTCTTTGAGTGCAAGTTATGATTTGACCCCTGACAGTGAACAATTTGCTACAGTCTCTATGCAGAAGCAAGTTGTTCACTTGTGTCTGACTCTGATTCAGGTGTCATCGTTTCTGACTGGGGTCAGGCCCATAGATCCTACTAGGGTTGCTCGTTAGTTTGGTTTTTATGGGTTCTCATTCCTGTATTTAATATGACTTAACATTTATTTTTTATTCTGTTGTAACTGGTGTTGTTGGCCTTTTGGGGACTGGTATGCACACCAGATCAGGAACATTGATAACTTATTATGGATGTTGGTAAAGAGAATATTGTTGAATTGGTATTTTGAGAACATCAGGTATGATCATTAAGTGTTAAAAGATATTGATTAAGGGAAATGAATTCTTGAAACCTAATAAAATATGAAACCAAGGTCTAGAAAATATTTAAAACATATTAGAAGTCATGAATTAATTTATTTATGCATTTAAGATTGAAAATAATGATTAGCTAGAAATTGATTGTATTTATGCATGTGTTGAATGTAAGACTTAATCTGGTAGACGAGGCAGGACCGTTGAATCACCTGATTTCTTCTCTTGAGGTAAGAGAGGAGTTTTATATTCTAAATGCATTAATTGAATAATTTGATGATTGTTGTATAGTATGGTAAATCATATTTTCCATGTCATGATTGTTATGACTTATTGTAATGAATAACCTTACTGTTGTCTGTTGTTTGGCAAATATGTTTGATGCATTTAGAATATGTGATGTGTCTCTTATGGTGGATTGATAAATGTTATGAATATTGGGAAAATGTGTCCATATGTAGTATTGTAAAAATATGCTTATGTATTATTATGAAAATGTGTATGATTCACCATTAGCATTAAATGTTGATGTTTGATGATGAAATTGGAAAAATTGTTGTTGTGTGACACACCCATAAGTAGTTATGAAAATTGAGAAATGTTGTTAAGACCATTGTGATTTGATATAAGTTTTATGGTTATAATAATATTGAAATTAAAGTTGTTAAAAAAGAAAGTAAATGCCACAATTGAACATTGAGACAATGATAACATTATGTGTAATTTAAAATCTACTAATAGAAGGTGGTGATAATGACGAGAGTAATGATTGATGGTTGATGAATAGCATAGTAGGATGCATTAGTATGAGAATACATATGATCTGCATCTACACTTGCATTCATGACATATCTGTCCATCTACCTAGTTTAGAATGTTAGGGGTTCCACGGGTTAGCCTAGTGGGAGGGTGGCTCAATGCACAAGCATGTTTATTACCCTAGTGATTCTGTGGTTGAATCAAGGAGCTGCCCATGCTTAATCATTGGAGATTACATATGGTTGACCTAGTGGGGATGGATTTTTGAGGAGCAGGATTTCCCTGGTGGTTCTGTTGAATCACAACTACCATGGTGAGGAATCATGGTTGGCCTGCAACACCAGTTTGTATAGCATCTTGTATGTTATTTGCTGTAATCATAATGAAATGACCGGTGTTACATTTTGAGTGACACGGTTTTGGTACCGGCAAATAACATTATGTTGAGTATGATTTTTTGTGCATATGCATTAACTTAAGAGAATTTACATATAGCTCAGAGATATGTTGGTATGATATTGAGACTTTGAAAAGTGATGGATGAAATGGTGGTTAAAAACCCCTAATCGGAAAAAATAAATAACTATGATGAACACTAGGATGAAATCTATGATAATACTTATGATAGCCCATTGTAATGAAGGGCAATGGATTGTGATTATGTATGTGCTTGATATGAACTTGATCTATAACCATTACATATGTCTATGATAACAAAAATGAATGAGTTGATGATGTTGGTACTTATGTTGCAAAGTGCATAAGTTATTTATATGCATGTACACATAATCACAAGTATTTAAGTTCGTCATTTTGAATGTAATACCCATTGTGAACACCTATTTCGGTCCGTTCAGTTTTCACCAAGAATGTGAAAAGAATTCTAAAAAATAAAAAATAAAAAAAATTCTGACTCAGAAATGATCATTTCTGAGTAAGATGATTCGGAATGATCATTTCCGAGCACGGGTCTCCGAGTGGGACATGGCCGAGCAGTATGTCTTAGGGTAAGATATTTCCAAGTGGGCGTCAAGTGTGGGAAATATTTCCAAATGAAGAAAAGGCTTCAAAGAAAAGGCTCGGGGAAGGACATTCCGAGTGAAATGGGACTGTTATGACTGAGAATCCCTCAATTGGAGGTGAATCTGAGAGGAAGCTCCCCGACTGCAACTAATCCGAGTGAAGGATTGCTGATTGAAGCGAATCAGGTTGGGGAACAACTATTTTTTCTGGACAAAATTGCCTCCGAGTGGAAGACTCCCGAGTGAATTGATTCCGAGTGGACAAAACTCTAAACCTCGGAAGAACAATTGTCAGGCAAGGCATTTCCCAGTAGTGTGCCTATTCAAACAAAGAAAGATCCGACCAGGAATGAATCACTTTCGGCCAGATTTTCAAGTTTCACACTAAGCCCGAGTGAAGATTCTAAGGAAAGCACATCCGAGTGAGTTAAGGCAGAGAACTGTATTTTCGAACAAAGCAAGGCTCAAACCTAGGAAGAATTTCTATCGGTCAGATTCTCAAAACCCAAATTCTGATTGAAAAGAAGGCCGGCTCCGAGTAAATATATCCGGGTGGCCAGATTCTCAAGTTCCAAGTCCTGAGTAAGAAGAGAGTCGGTTTCCGAGTGATTGCACCCGAAGGATTAAAGCTGAGTTCCGAATTCTGATTGAAAAAAGACCGACTCAATAAATCTGAAGAGTTGATTGATGATTGAAGCTGTTCCGAGTGAAAACAAGGCCGACTCCGAATGAATCTGAAGGGTTGATTATCAATCCAAATTCTGATTGAAAAGAAAGTCGGATTCCTATTAAATTACTCCTGTATGAACACATCCAAGGGGGAAGCATTGTTGAAGTTGAGTTCCGAATTCTGAGTGGGGAATAAGGCCGGTTTCCGAGTGAAACCATCCTGATTGGAAAGTAAGGACGAGTGAGTGCATCTGAACTGTTGATTGCCGAGTGAAACCATTTCTGATTGAAAAGTAAGTAAATACGTCCGAATGGTCGGATTTTCTCAAAGTTCCATTCTGATTGAAGAAACAAGGACGACTCCCGATTGTATAACCGAATAGAATGATTGACGACTGAAGGCAATTCCGAGTGAAAAGCCAGTCGGATTTCTGAATGAATGTGTCTGAGTGGAATGAAGGAAGGGTCGTTCTCGACTGAATGACTCTCAAGTAAATCCGAACAAGTTTCTCCGAGTGATTCAATTCCAGAGACATAGCCGAGTGAAAATTTTAGGAAATGCCGATTGGATCATTTGAACTTGTTCCGAGTCACTCTTCAATCAGTGTCGATTGGATCATTTGAACTTGTTCCGAGTCATTCTTCAATCAGTGCCGATTGGATCATTAGAACTTGTTCCGAGTCATTCTTCAATCAGTGCCGATTGGATCATTTGAACTTGTTCCGAGTCATTCTTCAATCAATGCCGATTGGATCATTTGAACTTGTTCCGAGTCATTCTTCAATCAGTGCCGATTAAATCGTTTGAACTTGTTCTGAGTCACTCTTCAGCCAGTTCCGAGCCATCCTTCAGGCGGTTCCGAGCCACCCATCAGTCAGTTCCGAGTCACCCTTAGTCAGTTCCGTGTCACTTTTCACTCGGTTCCGATTGAGTGTTCCAATCAGAATTGCTTTGCTCGTCCAGCTCCTTATAGCCACCCAACACCGACCAGTAAAGCAACACCGAGCAAAGCTTTCACTCGATCTTTTGTGTATGAACAGCACCTTTTCCACTCGGATTATTTTCCACTATGGGTGTATACCGACCGAGGCACTAAATTCGAGTCAGAAGGAGAAAACCGACCCATATTTTCCACCGATTGCCCTTGCTGACTTGGATTCCCACTATCCAAATGGATCCTTGAATTATGGGGGGCGGCTCAACACAAGACGAAGGAGAAAAATAATAAAGAATTCCCACCAGCCTCCATTCCCTACGATTGTCAAGATCCAGGCTGTTTCTCCAACACACCATCCAAGTTGCTTTGCTAATTTTGTGGGGCGGCTGATAATAAACAAAAATTAAAATAATAAGTTATTCATCAGCTATTGTTCCCATCATTGGTGGCCAGGCTGTCTCTGGGCTGTTCAAGAAATCAGCACACCTGGGACTTTTATAAATACCCCAACGAAAGAGAAGAAAAGGACCCGAAAGCCTTCACTTGAGAGAACTCTAAAGCTTTTAAGAGAAGCAACACTGTCCCTCTCTTAAACCAAAAACCAATCCCTCTCTTCACTCCGTCCAGCCCCCTCAAACCCTCTCAACATCGTCCCTCATCCTCTCCACACCGTCCTCCCACTCTCCAACCGTCCTCACCTCTCTCCCAACCGTCCTTCTCCTCTAAACCCCAACACCGTCTTCCTCCTAACCCACACTGTCCGTCCTTCTCCCAAAACCACACCGTACACCCCTACAAAACCACACTATACACCCCCTCAAACCCACACTATCCAGTCACACCAACACAGCCCCTTAGACTTAACACCGTCCAACGTCCCTTCATAACACCATCCAGTCCCTCTTCCCTTCAACTCACACCGTACAGCCCCCTCAAATCCTCCAACACAGTCCCTCTTCCCTTCAAATCCACTATACCGTCCTCCTCCTCCAACACCCCCCTCTCCTCCTAGACTCAACACCGTCCAACGTCCCTTCAACTCATCGTACAGCCCCCTCAAATCTTCAACACCGTCCCTCATCCTCTCAACACCGTCCAGCCCACTTAAAATCTGAGTCCACACCGTCCTCCCTCAAATCTTTAACACAGCCCCTTAGACTCAACACCGTCCAACGTCCCTTCACAACACCATCCAGTCCCTCTTCCCTTCAACTCACACCGTACAGCCCCCTCAAATCCTCCAACACCGTCCCTCTCCTCCTAGACTCAACACCGTCCAACGTCCCTTCAACTTATCGTACAGCCCCCTCAAATCTTCAACACCATCCCTCATCCTCTCAACACCGCCCAGCCCCCTTAAAATCCGAGTCCACACCGTCCTCCATCAAATCTTCAACACAGCCCCTTAGACTCAACACCGTCCAACGTCCCTTCACAACACCATCCAGTCCATCTTCCCTTCAACTCACACCGTATAGCCCCCTCAAATCCTCCAACACAGTCCCTCTTCCCTTCAAATCCACCATACCGTCCTCCTCCTCCAACACCGTCCCTCTCCTCCTAGACTCAACACCGTCCAACGTCCCTTCAACTTATCGTACAGCCCCCTCAAATCTTCAACACCGTCCCTCATCCTCTCAACACCGTCCAGCCCCCTTAAAATCCGAGTCCACACCGTCCTCCCTCAAATCTTCAACACCGTCCCTCATCCTCTCCACACTGTCCCTCTCAACACCGTCCCTCTAATACCGTCCTCCCTCAAATCTTCAACACCGTCCTTTTTCACCCTCTAACACCGTCCAATACCTCTCAAATCCATACCGTCCAGCACCTCATCCCTTCACACCACACTTCAGCGTTCTGTTCTCTCATCACACCGGAGTCCAGCTCTCTCTCACTACACCGGTCCTATTCTGCTCCTTATTTTTAAAGCTTGTATTTGTTTTTTTTTTTGTCAAAATTAATTGCTGTTTGATGGGTCTGTTTCCTTTTAATTAGTAATTAATTTCCATTGATCAGATTAGTCACCCATCAAAATCTGTTCCTCATTTTCAGTACTTGTTATTATTTATTTTTCCGTCAAATTAATTAACTGTTATTTGATGGACCCATTCCCTTTTCAATTATTAATTAATTTTTCACAATTGAATTAATCCCCCACCAGGATTCATAATAAATATTAACAAGAATGAGTGCTTCATACATTTTGTTTGTACTGGCCTAAAAATTATAATTATCATTTTATTATTATTATTATTATTATTATTATTATTTTATTTTTCTTTTAAAAATCAATGTCGTACGGGTGTACTCTCGTCTACACAATCTCCATAGAACTAGTACACGTGTGAAGAACTTCGCCTTGTATGAGTTCTCTTCAAAAACATCATCCACCATTAATCTCTTAGTCCTTTCCTAAAAACCTCATCAAGAACTACGTAACCCTGATTTCTTGGTAACTCAAGAATAGGTAGGAGCAGGACTTTAAATCTTGTCGGGTCCACCTTTCCCATTTTTTTATGTTTTTTAATTGTCCCATTTTTATTACTTCCATGAGAATCAATTAAGGCATGACGTCTTGTTGATTTTCCCTTATTTTTATAAATAATAATAAAAAAGGAAGAAATAAAACATCTTTTGAAAGGCTATTTATGTTGCGCATTTTCAATCTTGGTACTGTTTTTGACAGGCGATGTAGGGTGCTAATACCTTCCCTACTCGTAATCGACTCCCAAACTTGAATCTCATTTTTTAAACCAGTGCTTTACTGAATTTAGTTTTTTTTTTCCAATGTTTTTCCCATGGATAAAAACATTGGTGGCGACTCCCTGTGTCGTAATAACTCGTTTGATCTCAAAGGGTCGGCCGTGCCGCCGCAATCCCGGTCGCGACAGATGGCGACTTCGCTGAGGAAAATTAAGAGAGTCAGGCCAGTTTGATTGAAAGCGCATGTTTTTTATATATAGCCTTTGTTAACTTGGATTTCTTCCCCTTGTTTTATTTTCTGTTAATTGTTGTGAATGTTTGTTCTTGATTGCATCTTGTTATTCATGTCATTGTCTATGTTTTGTATGTTTGTTCAACCCTAGGGTAGAGACCATGTTACTTTTCTGTAATCATTGAACTCTAGGGTAGATGACTTTGTATATTTGTTCTGTGTTTGTTCTTTGTGCAGAATGAGGTAAGGTAAAAGGTATTGAATGCCCTTTCACATACTACACTCATATTTTTACACACACTGATGAGTAGCGCCCTATACCCGGGCCCCAAATGAAGCTTAAGTTAGGAGAGGTTGGTAACAGAATCGTATGGGATGTACTTCTTATCCGGTGTTCGTGAGAACCTCAACTAGAGTTCGACCTCTCGTGATATACGCACCTAGTGGACTCCCCACTGTTGCGTCTCTGTCATGGGTAGGATCTTGGCTCTGGTGACCTTCTAGATGTCTAGTATAAGCCACCCGGTATGGAGAATCACTTTTAGACAAGCCATAGCTCCTAGAAAAGACTTTCAACAAAACCCAACCTGGGCAAAAAAAGGGCAAGCTTTACTTTACCTTATGTCATTTTCACTCTCCCTTTTAATCCAAATGAATGAATTATCTACCCATTGAGGGTACTCTATTTTGAAAACAATGATTCATTTCCGAAACACCCAGTATACTTCGAGTGGATGGATAATTCTCTTTTGATCATGTACCTCTAAGTCCTGAGTTGTAGATTTTCCTTGTTGTCAAAACAAAAAAATCAAAAGAAACAACTTTGTGACCCTTCAACTGGGGCATCAATGAAGATTAAGAAAATCTATATTTTCTGCGACTTGGACTCGCATGAGTTTTGGAAATCAATGTTTCCCAAAAAAAAATTACATCTTTGGGAAAAACATGAATTTCAAAACGTAACAATAATTGATTCCTTTTCTTCGTTTTAGTATTCACAGGGAACGATTCAGAAATTGGCAGTATCTTTGAGCAAGTATGGAAATTAACATGAAACATGACAATTATGGTACAGATGTGACAGAGTTGAAGAAAATATTACATCTCAAAGCTAAGAAGGTTGATACAGATAGCCTATAAGTACTGGGGAAAAGATTAAGTCTGACTCAAAAGATGGCCCTTACCAGGAAATATGGGAAGATCTTAAAACTATTGGAGGTGGAAGTCCAAACCGAAGCAATTACAGCCTTGGCATAATTTTATGACCCACCCCTCCGCTGTTTCACATTTAGAGATTTTCAACTGGCGCCGTCAATAGAAGAGTTTGAGCAGATATTGGGGTTACAAGTGGAAGGTCAAATTCCTTATCGCCATCTTGACCATCATGCCACAATCGCTTTAGTTGCCCGTATTTTGAGAATCTCTCTTGAAGCATTGAGAAATGTGCAAATGAATAGAAATCAAGTTCTCGGGTTCACTCGAGAATTTCTTGAGAAGCATATACAGATCCTGGCTGATAAAGGAAAATGGGAGGCTTTCATGGACACTTTAGCCCTCACTATCTATGGGGTTGTCTTGTTCCCTAATTTAGAAAACTACGTAGATTATAATATCGTTGCTGTCTTCCTGGCTCGTAAGCATCGGCTCGAGAATCCCGTCACAGCCATGTTGGCTAATGTGTATTGCACCATGGATTTTTGCCACACGCAAGGGGGAAAGAGGATCATTTGCTGTTTGCCCGTTTTATATGTATGGCTCATATCTCACATCTTTCCTCAGATATGTAAAGCCGAGTATCCGGTTTCTGATTTGAAATTGTGTCAATTGACCGTGAAGAGTAGGCGTGAATAGGCTAATCACCTCGTAGGCCTTACAGCTGAAAAAGTCAGGTGGTATCCTCAATGGCTAATGGTCGAGTCAATCATTTATAGTTGTGGAGGCTATCTGAATTTTCCTCTCATGGGCACGCAGGGATGCATCAACTACAACCCTGTTATTGCAAAGCGTTAGTTGGCTTATCCTCTATTCGGGCCACTGAACGAACAACTACTCACTCCTTTCATCTTGTACTATGCAAAAGGGAATTACACAACTGCTGTTCGATATATAGCCAATGCGTGGAAGAAGGTTCGTAGAATGGGAAAAGAATTAAGGGCACGAAGCCATGCTGTAGGGGCTGAATATTTTGAATGGGTCCTAAACAGGGCCTCCATTGTGAAACTGCCCTTCAAAAGTCCTTCATACCAATCCACGAATAATTTTCCTCCACCATTCATCATGGAGGACAAGACCACCATGGCTCTAAAAGCACAAATAGAAGAGTTGATAGTAAAGAATCAAAAGCTAGAAGAAGATCTTTTGAAATGTCAATGAGAGTACGCCCTTCAGAGGAAGGAGAATTCTGAGGGGAAACATGCTATGGATGAAATGCAAAAGAAGAGGAAGATTGATGAAGACTATAGGGTAAAACATGACCATTGCCTTCGTGCGGCTAATTCCCAGCTTAAAATGAAAGGCCAACAGAGCGACGCCATATTGGCCGAAAAACAAGTTCTGAAAAACATGCTGGCACAATCCAAAGAAAAAGAAAAAGGGACCTTGGTGTAGAAGGAAATGCTGCAAACCCAGGTCCATAAATTGGAGCAACAGCTTGATGAAATAATGAGGGCCTATGAGCAAGAAATGCATGACGAACAGAAAAAGGCCTGTGATGCCGAGCAACGCTGCCAAGAGGCCACACGAGTCTTGGGGACTGAGTTAGCTCAGCGGGACGACATCGTTCATTTATGGATGGACCGTTTCGCTAAGTTGGCATACTTAGCCAATGGAATCTTGGAGGATTTTCCCTCGATGTTGAAGCAGGCCGAAGGCATGATCAATCCTTTATCCACCCCAAAAGAGATATCGTCATTTCTAAATTATTGCCAAGAAAGACTTTGTAAAATGAGAGCCATGATTGCCCGGGCCAGGGATGGCTAAAATGTTGTAATCAAACCTTTCAAGTAATATTGTACCTCTATGGAAGAATGGAATGATGAATTAATTTGCCTTCACAATTGTCTCATGTTAATTTCCGCTTTATTGCTTTACCTAGTACTTTTGAACGTGACGTTCTGAGGAACGGTCGGAGAATACGCGCTAAATTCGGAATTGCATCCTGCGTAACGTCATTTGTTTTTTTTTCTTTTCCTCTTTTATCATAGTCTTTATCTGTTTTCTTTTTATTTTCCTAACAAAATGTTGTGGTTCCCAGACATAACGGGTAGACATCCTTACGCGACTAGGCTTAATATAAAACTCATGGCTGAAATGGAACAAGAAAATGAGAGCTTGAGAGCTGAAGTCAATCAGCTGAAAGAACAAATGGCTGAGATGGCCAAGCTTCTTGAGAGAAGAGTCACAGAAAGGGATTCTTTAGCAGGTGTTGAAGACGCTAGACAATGGCCGCCCACTCCCCGACACACCCAGGGTCTTATTGGAGAGCCAAGCTCAAATCCTCCTACGCCTCCCCTAACAGTTCACGTTAGGAAATCAAACTCTGCTGACACTCAACAGCCTATCTTCATAGATGCAGAAGGTAATGTCATACCCTTTCCGCAATATGGACTGCCACAGGGTTATTTCCCACCACTTCAAGAAGAGCCTGATTATCAAGAAGCGATCCTTCATATGGCTCAACCAAACATCCCGCCCGTCCGGGATCCTCAAACGATTCCGATCCATACACAAGCCACGCAACCACAAGCTGCCTAAGCAACAGCCAGACCCCACACCTTAATGCCGAATGCAAACCCGGCATATGTCGACCAACCAATCAGGAGTACTAGTCATCATGTCGCTGTAGGTCCAAGTGCTAATGCCACTACCCAGGAGGGAAGGTTAGAGTTCCTGGAAAGGCGGTTAAGAGATATGGAAGGAACGAACCGGTTCGGAATGGGTAGTGCTGCACAACTCTGTCTGATTCCCGATGTTGTTATTCCTCCTAAATTCAAAATTCCTGAATTTGATAAGTATCAGGGGCTAACCTGTCCGAAGAACCATCTTACCATGTACTGCCGAAAGATGGCTTCACATGCTTCCAATGACCATTTGCTCATTCATTGTTTCCAGGATAGTCTGGCTAGAGCACCTCTCACTTGGTACAATCATCTTGAACGATCTCGTATACGTTGTTGGGAGGATCTGGCAGATGCTTTTATGCAATAGTACAAGTATAATCTGGACATGGCTCCAGATAGAGTACAGTTGCAACACATGACCAAAAAGGACAACGAGACGTTTAAAGAGTACACCCAGTGGTGGCGTGAGGTAGCAGCACAGGTTGACCTGCCTCTATCCGAAAAAGAGGTAATTTCCACATTCATTGATACGCTCCAGTCACCTTTCTACGATAGGATGATTGGAAGTGTTTCATCACATTTCTCCGACATTGTCACTATCAGAGAAAGAATAGAGAATGGCTTGCGAATTGGGAAGATTACTCGAGGCCCACCTGGGGCTGGGGCAGCAAGAAAACCTTCACTTGGAGAAGGTAAGAGAAGAGAAGGAGAGACCTGTAACATCCCGATTTTTAATTAATTACCGGGTGTGGTAAATTTCAGGATTAAGGGTATGGATTAATTAAGTTAATGGTTGATTGGAATTTAATGGTTAATTAGATAAATTATTGAATAATAATAATAATAATAATAATAATATTAATAATGCAAGAATGGACCATGTGCCTTGGTGGCTTGGTGGGCCCGGTTCTCTCTCCCTTTCTGTCTCTTTATGCACGCTGGTGGTAGGTGGTGCCTTAGGAGTTTCGGTTCCCTTCCTCTCCCTAGTCCACGTTGGATGTGGGTAATCATTGCTAAGGGAATGGCATTAAATACTGATGGACTTGCATTAAATGTGAAGGTGATGGCTGATGGAGAGAGTGAGCTGATGGGGCTGTGTGAAGATAAGCTTCACTTTCACGTTTTCCCCTCTCATTTCTTCATTTCTCTTTGGTGCATGGAGAACCATTCTCCTCTCCTCTCTCACGTCTGTTCTTCTTCTTTCTGCTGTTCTCTGTCTTCTTTATTTCCTCTTCCACCCAAACACTACGCAGAGCCTTGAGTGGAAGAAGAACAGCGTGGCTGTGTGAGAACTGAGTGGGAACATCGTGGTGGCAGAGTAGTGTGGTGATGGGAGCAGACGCTGGTTGTGTGGTCTGTCTCTCTTCTTCTTCATCTTCTCCTCCTTCTTCTTTTCCTCTGTTCAACTTTAACGCTGATGGTTGCCTCGTTGTGGAAGTGGTCCACTGTGTGAGGCAGTGCTGTTGTGAGGAAGAAGGCATGCATGGATGGTGCATGGAGGTTTGGTTGTCCTCCACTATTTGTGAGGACTAGCTCTCGGTGCGGCTTGCGTGTAGGAAAGCTTTGGGTTGAGCCTTGGTGGCTATGTTGCTCGTGTAGAGACAGAGCTGGTTCTCCATGATTGAGAGCAGAGTGGAGCTTGGAGTGTTGATGGCTTGAAGGCTTGAGTGGAGCAGAGTTTAGGACCTCTACTGGGCCGAGTGAGGTCTGTAGTGCCTTGGAAGCTTGGCATGGTATGCTTGGTAGCTGATCTGCTTCGAGGGAAGCCATGTTGGCTCCTCCCACGATTGGAATACCAAGTAGAGTGCTGCTGTGGCTGGGCCGAGTGGCCTATGTGATTGCTGGAACGTCATTCCAGGTAAGGGGGGCTTTGCATCTCAAATACATAGTTTATGGACGGGTCTCCGGGTGAAATTCTTGCACTGTGATGTGTGATATTTGATGTGTGTTGCTTTGCCGATTTCCGAGTGAGTAGTAGCCCGGATATGCATGATGAATATGCTTGTTTGATGTTGTTGAATTCCGTCCATGTAATATGTGTTGATGTTCGTGATGATGATTATGCTAAGATGCTTGAGATGCATGTGATTATTAATGTTATGTTAAATGCATTGGATGCATGGTGTTATTATTATGTTGCCGAGTGCATCTGTGCGTGGAATATGTGATTCCCGAGTAGAATATTATATGTATTGGCATGGGATTTTTGTTGATGTTAAATTTCGAGTGGAATTCTACATGAATTAGTATGTGAGGCTTAGGAATGCTAAGGCCGAGTGGATCCCCTGAAATAGCCCGAGAGGCTTGTGGTAGATGATAATTCCGAGTGAATGGCATAGCCATTGCCGAGTGAATGGCATAGTGATTGCCGAGTGGATGTGATGTGAGCCGAGTCATCTGATTTGCTGTGGAATTACCGAGTGCATTTTAATGTTGAATGCTATTACCGAGTGGGCAATCGAATGAATATGAGTTAAATGTAATGCATACGTGTTGAGTATATCACCTTGCGAGGTGCCACAAAGGGTATGACCCGGAGTGAAGAGGACGTGGTCCTATTGCTGAATATGATGAAAGACCTCGAGTTGGACTCGGGGCAGTGCCTGGGGCACTAAGCGTGAAATGAGATGCTTGATGAAATGCCGAGTGCATTGGCGTTGGACGCCGAGTGAATGAGACCGTATGCATCTGATTCGCCACTGGAATGCGTTGGACGTTTATTACCGATCGACAATCAGATGACATTATATGGAATATGATTAAGTCCTGGAGCTGGGCTCAGGCAGACTCCGTGAGCATGGCTCGGAGTGTGGATATTATTTGATATAGAGCTGGGATAAATATGAGGTGAAATCCGATTGGATAAGTAGATGTTTGTTAAGGATGTTAGGCTTTATAGCCGAGTGAAATGGGTAAGAACCCGATTGGAGATGTTTGTGTTTGTTCATATCTAAATGGCAGTGTGTATATTTGATTGATTGATGATATATATTTGTATATTGTGGATTCAAAGATAAATCCGAGTCAGTAACTGTCATTTAATATGTAAAGCTCACCCCTACACCATTTTTCAGTATGTGCAGGTCGGATTGGATGATGTGATGGCCTTAAACCCGAGTGTTGGGTGTTTATGATGAGGCTGTGTACATAATGTAATGTACTGAGTGTGTTTTAATGTATTAAAGCCTTGGCCGGCTCATATAACATGTTGTATAATGGATACAAAATACATATGTATAGAAAACCGAGTGCATGTTTATGTATATGTATATATGGATTACATTGATAACATGTATTATATCGGCTGAAAATTGATGATGATGGATAGAATGAATAATGTTAAGATGAAATTATCTGAGTGAATGTATATATATATATATATATATATATATATTATATCGATAATATAGATATGAATCAGTTGAAGAGTGTTGCTGAATGAGTAGTCGGATTTGTGAATCAGAGAGTATATATAGATAAGTGATTTATGTTGATTTGATGCTTCTTACCGACTGGAATATAAATGATGTTGAATGAATAATTCTAAGTTAATGAATCCCGAGAGGAATATAGTAGGCTTAGATCCATTTCCGAGTGAGACTCGTATGTATGGGCCTTCTTCCGAGAGAATAGGCTTGAATGATTCTAAGTGGAAAACATGGGTAAACCCCGAATGGGGAATGATTTGAATATCCCGAGTGGAAATCCGAGTGAAAGAGATTCCATATCCTGAGTGGTTAGGATCTGAGCAAGTCCGAGTGGGACTTAATGGTTTCCCCGAGTGAGTAAGATATCATATGCCGAGTGATGAATGTAAAGTACATTCCCGATTGAATTGTGGTTAAATACACCGAGTGGTGTTTGGGTGGGAAATAACCCGAGTGAGGAAGTTTTATGGAATCCGAGTGGGATACCCCTCATTTCCCGAGTGGATTATTGTGTGGCTTTGTGGATAAAAATGTATGGAACTAAGTTAAGGGATGTATGTGTGTGGAGTCATTTCCGAGCGATTGAAACCCATGACTCCGAGTAAATGTATGTCTTGATGCTGAGTGATTGAATTACCGGGTGAGTGGCTTCTCGCTTCAGCAAACAAGGCATTCGCTCCAGCGAGTGTGGTTCTGAGGGAAGGCTTTAGAGTGGTTTCGCCAAGCGAATGTGTGCTCGCCCGAGCGAGTTCGGCTGCCTCGCTCAAGCGGAGTCGTATCTCGCTTGAGCGAGTTTGCGTTGTTTCTCTTGGGTTTGCTCAGGCGCTGTGTGTCTTCCGCTGGATGGCTTTTGTTTGGCCTTTATTTTTCCTTTGCCTTCCTTTCCCTTTCTTTATTTAATTGGACCCGGTTCTTCATGGTCTATGGACCTAGCTCTCATATCTTCATATATGAGAGTGGCTTTTTATTGATCCAGGTATTTTCTAAATAAAAATTGGGAAAAAATTCCCCTGTTTTGGGTTTTAATTACTTATTAAAAAAAAATTAGGGTGTTATATTTTGGTATCAGAGCAGACCAAAAGGTCCATGGCCAAGGTTTGCCTACTGTGTGGGCGGTTGTATGCAATATGACCGAGTGTCATCATTGCTTGTGAATTCCTATTGGATTTTATGCATGCTTAATTATGATTAGTGTGATTGTATAGCTATGAGTTCTGTTGGGGGACAGTAGTGAAAAGTACTACTGTTGTGATGTTGATTTGAGGGTAGAAGAGTTATTGTTATCCTGACCCAGTTGCCTATGAAATGCTTAGGATAATTCTAAGCTTGAGTCAGCTGTGAGGGAATATAATAATGAATGTTGTGACCCTTGTATAGGTTGGTTATTGGGTCTTTTGTGTAAGCCGAGCTAGTGGCTCATGGCCAAGGAATGTATGTTGGATGGAATAGAACCCATATATTGAATTGATTAAGTAATAATATTTCAGAGATTCCTCAGTGTGATGAATTTAAATTCTGTGTGTGGTAGTGTCATTTGAGAGGGATGTTTTGTACCCTGGCACGTGAACCCTGTATGATATATGTATATGATATAAGTGATTGAATGTGAACCCTGGTGCAGATTAGATTATGGTAGAGTCTCAGTTTCTGGTTTGTGAAAACCAAGTGAATGATTGGTGGATGTCGGCCACTAGGTATGTGACCCTGTTGATTAGGTGGTTGGTTGAAGAAACCGAGTGACTAATGGATTAGATGTTGTGAGTTTGACCCAGGATGGATAAATGGTGACCCCTTATGAATTTTAAGTTTGATAATTTGTTAATCTTGTGAGTTGTTAAGCCGAGTAAGACAATTGTATAATATATCCTTGAGGCATGAATTATTGTAAGAGGGAAAGCAGATGCCGAATGGTAACGCTGAATTTCGGGTATACTATGGTATTGAATATAGCGATGATGAAAAATTTATGGTGACCCGGAGCTATATAGCTTAGTGAGTGTAGTATCTTAATTAGCTTAAGGCTGAGTTGTGGCCAGTGATGAATGATGAGTTGAGGGATTGTTAGGCTGTTGAGCCATGGTTTTGTAATGAATAGATTTAAAGATGAGACAATTACTCGGTCTGGGCTGAAAACCGATTGCTATTATGCCATTTTATGGTGAGTGTGATGGATATTTGATGATTGATATCATGCAATATACCCTAGTGTATGCGTGAGACCAGGATATATGCCTTGAATGAGTCGAAAATCCATTGATAATATGCATTTTACTGTGAGAATGATTGATGTTTGCTGACTGTTGGCATAAGATGCATCACTGTTGGTGCCTAATGGTGATGTTGATTCGGATGTATTGCTTATAAAATGGTAAGAATTGCCATTAATTTTCATGTAGATTGACATTACCTGAGTGAATGCAGTCGGCGTGAGTGAAAAAGGGTGCGAGGATGCTGTTTCGGTGTGACTCTGCATGCCATAGGTATTGTGGCAGTGTGCATTTTGCAGTGACTCTATGTAATTGTTGTGACCCTATAGGAATAAGGCAATCATCCTATACGTTGGATGTAGTAGTCATAGGTCAGGCAAGTGAGACTGTAGCTGCTTATGGATATGGTTTGAGTCTATCGGACTGCTCCAAGCAATGATGAGAGTGTGTTGAGTGTGCAGTAATGTTAATGTATCAAAATGTGGATGAGTGAATGAAAGGAATGTAATTCTGAGTGGAATCTTTCTGGGGAAAAGAATTGATGAGTGAAGTTTTCTAAGGTGAAGTGAAGCCTGGATTTTAGTGTACTACTCGATTTGGAATGTTTCCGAGCAGTGAATACCCGAGTGGGTGATTTCCGAGTCAGTTGTGTCATTTCCGAGTAGAAGGTGTTTTGTGTGATGTCTCAGAATTTCTTGTGGTGCGATCGGTAAACCGCTTGAGAGGCGAAATTGTGCCGATTGGAATTGACCAGTCGGTGAATGCTTAGAAGACATTGGTATGTAAGTTGTTTTGTGTGGCATGCAGTGATATGCCGAGCTGTTTATTGAGGTATGTTATGCTTGAATTTCGAGGACGAAATTCCTTAAAGGTGGGGAGAAATGTAACATCCTGATTTTTAATTAATTACCGGGTGTGGTAAATTTCAGGATTAAGGGTATGGATTAATTAAGTTAATGGTTGATTGGAATTTAATGGTTAATTAGATAAATTATTGAATAATAATAATAATAATAATAATAATAATAATAATAATAATAATAATAATAATGCAAGAATGGACCATGTGCCTTGGTGGCTTGGTGGGCCCGGTTCTCTCTCCCTTTCTCTCTCTTTATGCACGCTGGTGGTAGGTGGTGCCTTAGGAGTTTCGGCTCCCTTCCTCTCCCTTGTCCACGTTGGATGTGGGTAATCATTGCTGAGGGAATGACATTAAATGCTGATGGACTTGCATTAAATGTGAAGGTGATGGCTGATGGAGAAAGTGAGGTGATGGGGCTGTGTGAAGATAAACTTCACTTTCACGTTTTCCCCTCTCACTTCTTCATTTCTCTTTGGTGCATGGAGAACCATTCTCCTCTCCTCTCTCGCGTCTGTTCTTCTTCTTTCTGCTGTTCTCCGTCTTCTTCATTTCCTCTTCCACCCAAACACTACGCAGAGCCTTGAGTGGAAGGAGAAAAGCGTTGCTGTGTGAGAACTAAGTGGGAACAGCGTGGTGGCAGAGTAGTGTGGTGATGGGAGCAGACGCTGGCTGTGTGGTCTGTCTCTCTTCTTCTTCGTCTTCTCCTTCTTCTTCTTTTCCTCTGTTTAGCTTTAACGCTAATGGTTTCCTCATTGTGGAAGTGGTCCACTGTGTGAGGCAGTGCTGTTGTGAGGAAGAAGGCATGCATGGATGGTGCATGGAGGTTTGGTTGTCCTCCACTGTTTGTGAGGACTAGCTCTCGGTGCGGCTCGAGTGTGGGATAGCTTTGGGTTGAGCCTTGGTGGCTATGTTGCTCGTGTGGAGACAGAGCTGGTTCTCCATGATTGAGAGTAGAGTGGAGCTTGGAGTGTTGATGGCTTGAAGGCTTGAGTGGAGCGGAGTTTAGGACCTCTATTGGGCCGAGTGAGGTCTGTAGTCCCTTGGAAGCTTGGCATGGTGTGCTTGGTAGCTGATCTGCTTCGAGGGAAGCCATGTTGGCTCCTCCCACGATTGGAATACCAAGTAGAGTGCTGCTGTGGCTGGGCCGAGTGGCCTATGTGATTGCTGGAACGTCATTCCAGGTAAGGGGGGCTTTGCATCTCAAATACATAGTTTATGGACGGGTCTCCGGGTGAAATTCTTGCACTGTGATGTGTGATATTTGATGTGTGTTGCTTTGCCGATTTCCGAGTGAGTAGTAGCCCGGATATGCATGATGAATATGCTTGTTTGATGTTGTTGAATTCCGTCCATGTAATATGTGTTGATGTTCGTGATGATGATTATGCTAAGATGCTTGAGATGCATGTGATTATTAATGTTATGTTAAATGCATTGGATGCATGGTGTTATTATTATGTTGCCGAGTGCATCTGTGCGTGGAATATGTGATTCCCGAGTAGAATATTATATGTATTGGCATGGGATTTTTGTTGATGTTAAATTTCGAGTGGAATTCTACGTGAATTAGTATGTGAGGCTTAGGAATGCTAAGGCCGAGTGGATCCCATGAAATAGCCTGAGAGGCTTGTGGTAGATGATAATTCCAAGTGAATGGCATAGCGATTGTCGAGTGAATGGCATAGTGATTGCCGAGTGGATGTGATGTGAGCTGAGTCATCTGATTTGCTGTGGAATTGCCGAGTGTATTTTAATGTTGAACGCTATTACCGAGTGGGCAATCGAATGAATATGAGTTGAATATAATGCATACGTGTTGAGTATATCACCTTGCGGGGTGCCACAAAGGGTATGACCCGGAGTGAAAAGGACATGGTCCTATTGCTGAATATAATGAAAGACCTCGAGTTGGACTCCGGGCAGTTCCTGGGGCACTAAGCGTGAAATAAGACGCTTGATGAAATGCCGAGTGCATTGGCGTTGGACGCCGAGTGAATGAGACCGTATGCATCCGATTCGCCACTGGAATGCGTTGGACGTTTATTACCGATCGGCAATCAGATGACATTATATGGAATATGATTAAGTCCTGGAGCTGGGCTCAGGCAGACTCCGTGAGCATGGCTCGGAGTGTGGATATTATTTGATATAGAACTGGGATAAATATGAGGTGAAATCCGATTGGATAAGTAGATGTTTGTTAAGGATGTTAAGCTTTATAGCCGAGTGAAATGGGTAAGAACCCGATTGGAGATGTTTGTGTTTGTTCATATTTAAATGGTAGTGTGTATATTTGATTGATTGATGATATATATTTGTATATTGTGGATTCAAAGATAAATCCGAGTCAGTAACTGTCATTTAATATGTAAAGCTCACCCCTACACCATTTTTTAGTATGTGCAGGTCGGATTGGATGATGTGATGGCCTTAAACCCGAGTGTTGGGTGTTTATGATGAGGCTGTGTACATAATGTAATGTACCGAGTGTGTTTTAATGTATTAAAGCCTTGGCCGGCTCATATAACATGTTGTATAATGGATACAAAATACATATGTATAGAAAACTGATGCTAAAATCCTGAGTCATTAAATTGATATGAAAATCTTAGTAAAACAAAATGTGACTCTCAGATTTACACTTTGGCAAGCGCACCAGTCGTTAAAATTGTAGTGTATTTGATCGTCCCACAGGGATTGTGGTAAGTACCTCAATCTAGTACTAGTACAAGCTGAACCAACAGAAAATACATGAAGTTCATTCGGTTTTTATGGTTTTGGTGTTTTCTAGTTGTTTTTGGTATTTTCAGAAACAGAGTTAAGATGAATGTGAAAAGTGATTAAAAGAAAACAGGTCAGGATTGCTTCGGCTCACAATTTCCTCAAGAAACATGCAATTAAAGTATAATCGAACTTCACAATCTAGAGGACAATCCGCTTGTGGTTATTCCCTAATTCCTTAGGTGAAAAACACTAATCCTTAAGCAATGAACCTTAATTCCTTAAGTGCTCGATTAACCTAAGAATCTAATGTGAAATTGGAGGTTGAACTCTAACTATTCACCTAAATTGATTAGGCCTGAACTAGTTAGAAATCTAGAAGTTACCTAAGCTTCAACCATGATTCCTCACTAGCGAAGTTCTTCATCAGTTCTGGATTTGTCAATCCAGCAGTTCTGCTCCACTCCTCAGCTTGTTCGCCTCAAGATCTAGAAGCCGATCTCCTTGCTCACAGCTTCAAGACTCCATTGCTAACCTTCGCAATCCCAACCTTAGGGATTTAGAACTCCATTGACTTCGGTTCCATCGAAGGATTGTGGAACGTCATGGAGGAGAGGATTTAGAGAGAGAAAAATGTGTAGTGAGATGTTCGAAGTGTTTATGAATGTTCTCCATTCTGTTATTTCGTATCTGTGTATGCGTGTCCTTACAGAATATGTACAACCTATATATATATGTTTCTACCTAACTAACTAACTTAACTGATAACTTAGAAAACTTAAGTTATCGTCTAAAAAAAACTAATTACATAACTTACAGAGTAACTAACTAATTACAGATCAGCTCCTAACAGATTCCAGCTCATCCCTAACTGGTTACAACACAGCGCCAGCTAATAACAGCTCACAACTTAAGTTACTAAGGTGTAGTAGGAGGGACAGCAGCATGAAACTACATCAGTGTCGAGTGTGTTGTTGGAGGAAAGGAACAATGTTTAAGTTACTGCCTCTATGTTTCAGCAAACTGGATTATCGCTTCAGCTAATTTAACTCTCGCTTGAGCGAGTTTGGATTTGTACTGCAGTGTTGTTTTCTTGCTTAAGCGCTATGGCGAAGCTTGGGCGAGTTCGGTTCTTTGAAGTTACTCTTGAACGAGGTCGGCTCTTGCTAGAGCGGATTGATAAATGAATCAACGTTCTAAAGTTGACGCTCGGGTTCTTATGCAGTATCTGATTCCCTGTTCTCTTTTGGAGTCGGTCTCTAGGGAGTCTTTTCAAGTCGGGCTTTTGTTAATTCCTTTCGGTCAACCCTTTGAAGTCTCAGCCAAGCTGTCTTGTGAACTTCTTTCAGTCGGATTTACGACTGCTCACTCGGCTTTATAAATTCTTGCTCGGCTTTTGGTAATTCTTCACTCGGATTTGTCCTTTTTTTCTCGAGTACGTCCTGTTCCTGCACCAAAAATCAACTAATTGCCTAGCATTTGTATGCTAGCTACTTATTAAATTTATAAATAGTAATAAACTCTTAATTTATTAATGTTTTTAACCATTCTCTTCTATAAATAAAACACTTTTGCAATATTTACATAATTTATAAATTATTATCAATTAATTGAATAATCAGGCTAATCTAACCACTTACACAACGAATTAATTCCAATAAAAGGCAGAATAATTAAGTCTTTTCAAGACTTATCACATCCCCAAACTTAAAACTTTGCTTGTCCTCAAGCAATTATTCAGATTAATCAACTAACAAGCTGTTATCTAACACCATCATCATTTCCTTAACTTAGTTCATGCTATAATTATTGAATACCGATCATGCTTTCTTCTCGCAATTTCTAAAAGTATAAAAACTTACACCTCCTTTGGGAGACAAGCTGCTGATGCTTTCCTCTCTGCTCGGTGTTTAACTCTTCTCTCGGTGTATAGGGTAAATAAATTGCACTCATTACCTACATACTTGTTAGATAAACATAGGCTTGCAACAGTTCTACATGTCATGCCATATGCCAACACAATCAGATCAGTAAGGGCTTTTTAAGCTTATAATGAGGCTGGGCTACAGGCTCAATTATTATTTTCTGAGTGAGTGTCAGGTTACAGGATGTATCCACTGATGCCTTGACTCAATTTTTAGCTTAACTGCCTCTTCCTTAGCAAGCTCCATTATTTTTCGACTGAATGTTAACTTAACACTTTTGGTGCTTTGCACTTTCTTTTTCTTTCAGTCCTTCGGACTTTTCCCTTTTCTTTCTTCTTTTCCATCTTTTTCCGATCATATTTCAATTGGTGTATATTTTTTTTTTCAATTGGTGCTTTGCACCTTTTTCCTCTTTCTGGCTTTGTTACTTTTTCTCTCGGCTTTGCCTTTCTACCTTTCATTTGTCAAGATACTCACCCATAATTTAGGTCAGAGTGTGTCCTGAATTACTGTTAGGCACACTCTTTATCCCCAAACTTAAAACTTGCTAGTCCCTAGCAATAAGAAAAAACCGAGCAACTCACCAGTGGAACATCCAGGGGTAACTTAGTCATGTTTTTCTAGATAGATGAGTTTGTAACGTTGGTTGAATAAACAGAATAAAAGGGTCTCAGGCTCAAATTTTGGGGTCAAAGGATAATTAAATATATTGGGAAGGTTACTTTTTGGCCCTGGCTAAATTAACAAAGAAGGCCTTCATCATTTCCGATTGGTTGGCATACAAACAGTTAGCAAGTACTGAAGCAAATCCTGTCTCACTAACTAGCATGCAAGTTCACTCGGAAAAGAATAAAACAGGCTCAAAGCCTACGAATATAATAGTTAATCAGCCAGTCATGTCCCCAAACTTAATGTAAGATCATACATTCAGATTGCTAACTAGCATACCGAGTAAACAATTAATTAATGATGAAAAATAGTTATGGGCAGACATGATGAGTTAAACAAAACCGATCAATTAATTTATCCGACCAGGCTTAAGAATCAGCAACTTTTAAATTATTAAGATGGATTGAAAGAAACAATAAACATAATAAGTCAGAATATTAATTAAGGAACGAGTCAGAAAGATACTTCCCTTTATACCTGCGTGGCTGTGGATGGGAAATACATAGTCGGATTGGGACGCATGGATTTTATCAATACATACGAAAAACTGAATAAAACAAACAAATTTAACAAGGAAAGAAAGTTTCATTACAAATCAAATAAAAGCACATTCATTGTTCATGAAATAGTTTAGAATAATATCAAGTTAATTACATAAAAACATCATAATAATATAGTAGCAACTCAAGCATCCTGATCTTCATTCTCTTTGTCCTGCTCTGAAGGTGGTGAGAGGTCAGCTGCTTGGGATACATCCTGTGAGGGAATATTGAATCCAATGGAAGCTAACCACGCATTTCTATCAGGTGGGGCTCCCATTTCTGCCGTGTGCTCAACCCTCAATTTCGTGGCAATCTTTCTGAGCATGAGATCGTGGTTCAAAACCCGATCATAAATTCCAAGTTGCATCTTCTTTATGACCTGCAATTCCTACAACACTATAGAAATGTCAGAAGAAGAAGAACCAGTTCCTGTAGATTGCTTGGGACGCTCGGACTTCTTGGTTGTAAACTTTACAACATGATCTTCAGCAGCTTTAACACTTTCAACTTCTGGCAATTCATTCCTCTCAACTGCAGGGGATGCATTCCTTTGAACCAGAGGAGATACATTCCTTTCAGCTAGACTTTCACTGGGCACATGTTCAGAAGAATCAGATATACTTATGGTTGCTACTTCCCTTTCGTTATCTATTTGTTTTCTTCTCACACTTCCTTCTGCAAAATTTGGTCTAGGTTTTTGCAGGAGTCTCTGTGATCTTCTTTTCATGATTAATGTTAAAAGAATGATGATAAACAACCTAAAATAAAAAAAAATAAGAACAGAAATCTAAAAGAAAGACAGCAAACCAAAACTGTGAGATGCATAGTGTGAACACCTCTTTTGGTCAGGTCCAAGTGGAATGAATCTTTTTATACTGAATTCTAATTCAGAATGGTCAAATTCGAATAGAATGGCTTCAGAATAATCAGAACCGAGCAAAATAACTCAGAATGAAGCTTTTCCAAGTGAAATACAGCCCTGTTGAAGACAAATCCGATTGGAATGACTAAAAAATGATCATATCTGAACAAGATGACTCAGGTTAAGGCATTTCCGAGTGAAATACAGCCCTGGTAGAGATAAATCCGAGTGAAAAACTCAAAAAAATGGTCAAATCCGAGTCAAAATGAAGCATTTCCGAGTGGAATGACTCAAAAATGATGAAATCCGAGTTGAATAACTCAGAATGAGTCATTTCCGAGTGAAATGCTCCCTGTTGAAGTTGAATCCGAGTGGATAGCCTCCCTGCCAAGCCAGTCCGAGTAGATTATGCCCATTTTCAAGAGGAGTCCGAATGAAATGACTCAGGATGAGTCAATTCCGAGTAAAATGCTTCCTTATCGAAGGTGAATCCGAGTGGAAGGCTCTCTGTCAAGCCATTCCGAGTGCAAATGGCCAAAAATCCAATTTCTGAGTGCAAAAAAGGAAGGATTCGAGTAAATCCTTCAAGCGTTGAAGTTTCTGTGTCACTTTTGAAGAGATTCCGAGTGAATAATCCCGAATGAAGGAATTCCGAGTGTTGTTCTTCAGTCAGAACCAACTGAAGCATTCTCAGTCAACACCGAGTGAGTACTCCCACTCAAACCCGAGCCAATTTCCAATCGGTTTCCGAGTGAGACTTCAGTCAGTCAGCCACCTTTCCCGAGTCCTTTTGGCCAATCAATTCTTCTCATCTCGAGTCTATTTCCACCAATTTCCGAGCCATGATTAAATCTTTTCCGAGCCATTTCAATCGGTTCGAAACTTCACTCATCTGAGTCCTCCTTTACCCATTTCCGAGCTATTTCAATCGGTTCCGAGTCCTCCTTTACACTCAACCTCCGAGTCCTCCTTCAAACCTTTCCCGAACCCATTTCCATCAATTCAGTCGGTTTGCTTCTTCAAACCTTTCCCGAGCCCATTTCCATCAACTTCCAGTCGGAATCGACTGGCAATTCAGTCAGTTTGCTTCTTCAAACAAGATCCGAGTCAATTTCAAGTCGTTCTCCTCAATTTTCAATCGGCTCCGAGGCTCTTTCACTCGTTTCCGATTGAATGTCTCACAGCAACCACAAACCGAGTAAAACCACTCGGAAAGGAGTATTCTCACTCGGCCTTCTATGGGGAATGCCTCATTCCACTCGGAATTCACTCCCAGTGTAGATGAATACTGATTGGGAGGTTGATCCGAGCCGTTATCACTCGGATTTCACCATTCTAACTCGGATTTCAATATCCTTACTCGGAATTCCACTATCCTCATTCGGAATTCCACCATTTTCACTCGGATTTCCAATATTTTCACTCGGATTTCCATAATTCTCACTCGGATTCCCACCAGGTCCCCCTGTTAGATCGTGCTGACTTGGATTCCACCACCCAAGTGGATCCAGGAATCCTGGGGGTGGCAGACAAGTGGCAAACAGGGTGGAAGTGGGGGGAATTAAAAATTCCCACCCAGCCGTTGTCCCCCACTTCACTCTGAGTGGAGGCCTGAGCTGGCATTCCACTCGGAAGTGGAAGCCTGAGCTGGCCTTCCACTCAAGCCAGCCTATAAATAGGCAAGGGGGAGGACAGCTGAGGAGGAGGCATTCAGAGCAGGAAAACTCTGCCAAAAAATCCTTCGTGCTCTCTTCTCTCTCACACCAATTCTTCTCTTCTTCTCCTTCCATCACTTCTCACTCTACATACACCCTCTCTCCCACCGTACTGTCCCTTTCCTCTCCCCCTCTAAAGACCAAACCACACACATACACCTCACGGTCACTTCAATCCGTCTCCTCAACCCATACACCGTCCAGCTTCCTCTCTCTTCTCCTTCCAACCCACGCCACACCGTCT
The DNA here is from genome assembly GCA_037962975.1 of Clitoria ternatea. NCBI lineage: Eukaryota > Viridiplantae > Streptophyta > Magnoliopsida > Fabales > Fabaceae > Clitoria > Clitoria ternatea. The sequence goes on from CM075671.1 coordinate 148,887,045, forward strand.
AAGCCAGCTCCACACCGTCCAGAATCCCTCTCCTCGGTCAGTCTCACTCGGCAGTCCACTTCTCACTCGGTAATCCTCTTTCCATTCGGTTTCCTTTATTTCCACTCGGATTTGCACCGTTTCACTCGGATTTTTACTGTTTCAATCAAATTTTCACTGTTTAACTCGGTTTCTGCTATTTCCACTCGATTTTCCTCAATTTCACTCGGTATTTTCTCATTCCACTCGGTTTTTACCATTTTCACTCGGTTTTCCTTAATCTCACTCGGTTTTTACCATTTTTACTCGGTTTTCCTCAATCGTATTCTGTTTTATGCTTTTCTCACTCGGTATTTCATTTTTTTACTTGGTTTCTTCCATTTCCGCTCGGTTTTTCCCATTTTCACTTGGTTTTTTCCCTCTTTCTCACATGGTTTTCTCTTCTTCCCCTTAGTTTTTGCTCATTTTTCCTCTGTTTTCCGAACTTACTGTGAAAAATAAATGATTCCTATGTTTCCTTTCAAATCTAAATAAAAATTAAAAAAAAAGGAAACAAATCTTTTTTAAAAACAATGTCGTACGGGAGCACTCCCGCCTACACAACCTCTTTAGGATTCATACACGTGCGAAGAACTTCGCCTTGTATGAGTTCCCCGTCTCAATGACATCCACCATCATTTCCCAAGTCTTTTCCTAAAAGAACAACACTCAGAACTACGTAACCCTGATTTCTTGATAATTCAAGAATACATAGGAGCAGGACTTTAACTCCTGTCGGGCCCATCTCTCTTATTCCCTTTTGCTGATTTATTCCCTTACTTTCATGTTTCTTTCATAAATGTTCTTTTTTTGGTTACTTCCGTGAAAATCAATTTAGACGTGACGTCTTGTTAATTTCCCCCTAGTTTTTGTTCAAACCCCGCCACAATTCATAGGGAAGGGATACTTATGACAAGACGTCCCGCTTATCTCTTTCCTATCCCTATCCTTTTCACTCGAGGATGTATAATTTAGGTGTGACGCCTTATTAGCATTCTTTTCCCCTCTCTGTCTCATATCGAAGTCGAGTTTAATTCGGATGAAACGTCCCGTTAACCTCGCTTCGACATTCTATATTTGTGCAAATTCTCTCACTCTATTCCGTCGTTTTTTTTAAATAAAAAAAGATACAATAATAAAAGGGAAGAAATAAAATATCTTTTGTAAGGCTATTTATGTTGCGCGTTTTCAATCTTGGTACTGTTTTTGACAGGCGATGTAGGGTGCTAATACCTTCCCTACTCGTAACCGACTCCCGAACTTGAATCTCAATTTTTAACCAGTGCTTTACTGAACCTAGTTTTTTCCTATGGATAAAAATGTTGGTGGCGACTCCCTGTTTCATTCCATACCATTCTCTCTCTTTCTCGCCGCGCCGTCGCGATTTAGGTTGCGACAGATGGCGACTCCACTGGGGACACTTAAGAGAGTCAGGCCAGTTTGATTAAAAGCGCATGTTCTTTTTATATAGCCTTTGTTAGCTTGGATTTCTTCTCTCTTGTTTTATTTTCTGTTAATTGTTGTGAAAGTTTGTTCTTGTTTTAATCGTATATTGTTATTTGTTTCATTATCTATGTTTGCATGCTTGTTGAACCCTAGGGTAGAGGACCATGTTACTTTCCTGTAATTATTGAACCCTAGGGTAGACGACTTTGTATATTTGTTCTGTGTTTGTTCTTTGAGCAGAATGGGGTAAGGTAAAAGGTATGGACTGCCCTTCCACACACTACACTCACAATTACTTGCACACACCTATGAGTGGCGCCCTATACCCGGGCCCCAAATGAAGCTTAAGTTAGGAGAGGTTGGTAACGGAATCGTATGGGATGTACTTCCTATCCGGTGTTCGTGAGAACCTCAACCAGAGTTCGACCTTTCATGATATATGCACCTAGTGGTTCCCCACTGTTGCGTCCCTGTCATGGGTAGGATCTTGGCTCTGGTGACCTTCTAGAAGTCTAGAATAAGCCACCTGGTGTGAAGAGCCACTTTTAGACAAACCATAGGGCCTAGAGAAAACTTTCAACAAAACCTGACCTAGGCCACAAAAGGGCAAACTTTACTTTACTTTACGTCATTTTTGCTTTTCCCTTTTATCCAAGAAAATAAATTATCTACCACCTACAGATTTACTGAGTTATTGAAATAATGGCTCGTTTTGAAACACACAGTATTCTTCGATTGAATAGATAATCCTCTTTTGGTCGTGTACCCTTTGAGTATCTATGGAAATTGACATGGGATTAAACTTAAGAAATAAGGGCTGTAATTGCCCGAAGAAGATGTCTGAGCTAGAGATTCCCGCCTCAGGATGAAAGATTTCTTCTGTCTTCATAATTATCCTATATTAATTTCTATGATTACCATACCTAGTACTTTTGAATGATAAATTCTAAGGAATGGTCAAAGGATACTCGCCAAAGTCTGTGATGGTTTCCCACGACATTTTCCTTCTTTCTATTTCCACCTAACATTTTTTCTTCTTTTTTTTTAAAAAAAAAGACACGGGTAGGCATCCTTACCAGACCCGGCTCCAAAAGAAACTCATGGCTGAGGCAGAAGCTGTTGAAGGAAACTTTAGAACCGAGTTCGATCAGCTGAAAGAGCGAGTCGCGGAGTTAACTAAACTCTTAGAAAAGAAACTTACTGAAGGAGGCTCCTCTGCAGGTGTTGAGGATGCCCAACAGCAGCCTGCCACTGCGCCACCTCCCCTTGGTTCTGACCCAGCAAGAACCCAACTCCCTAACACAACGACACCCCCTCTCACCATTCATGTCGGGAGACCTAACCCTGCCATTGAGACCCAGCCAACCTACAACGCCCAAACCCAAAACACACAAGCCCCGATGGCCCAGCCAACCTACAACGCCCAAGCCCAAAATACACAAGCCCAGATAACCCAGCCGACTTATGTTGTGGCCCATCCTCAAGGCCCCTTACCAAATACAGGCCTAGTAAACCAGTCCCATGTGTTGCCTCCGTATAACCAGTCATTCGGCTATCCGTATGGATACGGAACCCCTTACGGGACCAACCTCCAAGATACAACCCGCGCGGTCGCGGCTCCTCGAAGGGAAAGGATAGAGATCTTAGAAGAGCGTTTAAGAATGATGGAAGGCGCCGGAGGTTTTGGACTAATAGATGCTTCGGAGCTATGTTTAGTCACAAATGTTATCCTCCCGCCCAAATTCAAGATGCCAGACTTTGACAAGTATCGGGGAATGACTTGTCCTAAGAATCATCTCACGATGTACTGTCGAAAGATGGCATCTTACTCTTCTAATAACCAACTATTGATCCACTGCTTCCAAGATAGTCTAGCAGGAGCTGCTCTTACATGGTATGCTCACCTTGATCGGAACCGTATCCGTTGTTGGAAAGACCTGGCAGATGCCTTCCTTAGACAATACAAGTATAACATGGATATGGCACCCAACAGGGTTCATTTACAAAATATGGTGAAGAAGGACAGTGAAATGTTCAAGGAGTATGCTCAACGATGGAGAGAGACAGCGGCGCAAGTGGATCCCCCATTGTCGGAAAAAGAAATAGTCGAGATGTTTATCGACACGCTCCCATCACCTTTCTACGGCAAGATGATTGGTAGTGTTTCAGCCAACTTCTCCGACATCGTGACTATTGGGGAAAGAGTGGAGAGTGGAATACGAACGGGTAAGCTCACTCAGGGCTCGTCTGGGGCAAGCATGACAAGAAGGTCGACGCCTGGGAAAAGGGATGGAGAAACTAATTCCATCTCTTCTAATCAAAAGACGCCTTCGCCAAGACCATTCTTTCCTACTATGATTCAAGCTCCCAATCCTTATGTGGCCGCAGCCACTGGTGGCCCAACAGCTCATACTTCTCACTTCCGCCCGCCCATGGTAAGAGCGCCAATGCCGCAACCCATGCCATATCATCACCCGCAGCAAGTGGCTCGACCACCCAATCATAATCAGAACCCAAGGAATCCCAACAACGAGCGCACCCCTGTGCAGTTCGATCCAATTCCCATAACATATGCCGAACTTCTTCCAGTCCTCGTTGAAAGGGGAATGATAGCTCCATGCCCCATGAGGCCGTTGCAACCTCCTTACCCGAGGGGGTATGACCCGAACGCTCATTGTGATTACCATGCAGGAGCACCAGGGCACTCCACAGAAAATTGCATGGCTTTGAAATATAAAGTGAGAGATTTGATCAAAGCCGAGTGGATTAGTTTTCAAGAAGGAAGCCCTAATGTGACCGTAAATCCCCTGCCTAATCATGAAGGTTCAGGAGTTAATGCCGTGGTGACAGATGTTGGAAATGGTTTTTGATGATAATGCTGATTTGGGTGGCCGCTTGCCTGCCAGGACGAGAACTCAGTAACTGGGAAGCTGTCGAACTCCCTACAATTTTAAATGATTCACCAAAGTAATCTGTCACTGCCTTAAAAGTCTTGTTTATCCCTCTGCTATGCCTAAGGCTTTGGGACTCTCCATGTAATAAAGGCGAAAAAAAACTTATTTTACCAGTCAATCAATAAATGTGTATCGAAATTCTAAAAAGATTTTTCTCATTCCTTTATCCTTGCTTTGATCCATTGTCTTTACTTGTTTGTTCCTTTTTTTCTCTCCATTTTTATTTCTTGCCATAAAGCGCTAAAATTGAAGATCTGAAAATGATCCTCTTGAGACTAATGAAATCACAATCTCATTTTACGACCTCAACTACCCGGTCGATTGTGCTGACAAAGAAGGTAGGAAAGCTTGTGAGTCACCACACAAGTTAACCAGATTGTTAGGACAAGAGGTCAAGGAATACCCCTGAGCCAAGAATGACTGAAGGAATCACGGGGCAATATATATCAGAAGACATTAGTAATATTGTTTCAGGACGTGGAAATAATCTATGTGAATGATAACATTGCCAAGTCCCGAATCGGACAAGTGGTAGGCCAGTCAACTAAGAAAACCACAACAGTTACCAGCATAAGTAGGGGAAAATTGCTAATGCCTTAAATGCAGATACAGTCAAGGGAGACTTGGCCAAAAAAAAAATTCAAAAAAAAATAAAAAAAATGATGAAAAAAATGAAAAGTAGAAGTCAAGCTTGAAGTCCAATACACATACCAAGCGGGGAAAGCCGGTTACGTCCAGATCCTTGAGCAAGTTGTCATTTTCTGTATAAGGGGAATAAATGTCGTCTGGCCAAGAATTCGCATTCTTGTCATCATCAACATCTCAAAGAGTACGCCATTCTTTATGCCTATATAGCCAAGAAAATAGTCTGTCAGATTGAGTAATTGCGTCATTAAGGGGGTTAAAAAAAAAAACAAAAACAAAAAAAAAAGAAAAAAAAGGGGGCAAACAAAAAAAAATCAATCAAAAAATCAAAAAATATATAAAGGCCAAAATGATGACTCGAATTAACCCCCTCTCATCAATGCCAAAAGACTCACCAATGTTCCCTTGGGTACATAGTATAGGGGAAGACTCTCTTATTTGAGGTAACATCAGCTCCTCAAAGGATCAGGCTAAAACTCAAAAGGTTAAGCAGACTCAACTGGAGTGTGATCAGTTTCAACTTTTTATTGTGAAGGATGCAGCAAAAAAAAAAAACAAGAACACATTATAAAGAGAATGAAAAGCTCGCTAGGCTGAAAACCTGAAAAGGCGACCTAGGCAAAAGTTAGAGCAACCTGGTGAGTCGAAAACCTGAAAAGGCGGCTCAGGTAAAATTAGGGTCAAGATTTTGGCAGAGTAGCTAAAGCTCCTAATACAAAACATACAAACTGAGGCATCAGGAACATGGTCAAACTACCCTCTCAAAGGCAGAATTGAGTAAGGTACTTGAGGTTTTGACGTGGGATTAAGATTCTCGCTAGTCTCAGGAATTCACTGGAGGATCTTTGAACCTTTCCTATTTCCCTTGGCCTTGACCTGTCCTACGAGGCTTCACTTCATCCCCTGTATTTTCCCTGTTGTCCATTCTCTGTATTCTGTTTGACCTACATGAATAAAATTTATCCCTTTTTCGATACGTGTTATGAATTGCATTGATCTGATGAAACATTGTGTTTTTTTATAAAAATAAATGAAAGAATGGTGAACATTTAAAGTCGTAAGGGACAAGACACCCCCACTACCTGACCTTGTCTTACACAATCATCACAAGGATTCAGCCAGGCATGCGCTTCGAAGCTATGATCGCCCCTTTGAATCTCCTCTGCCCATGAGTTATCCTAAGGGCCGCGGTTTCACAGGACCTACCCAGTTTTTTTGAATGTATCTTTGCACTACTTACCTTTTTTTTGCAGGTTATTATAACGGACAGTCATGTCAAGCTTTGACGCCTCAATCAAGACCTTTTCCTTAATGGAACCGCAGCTGCCAAAACTAGGATCATTAAAGTCTCCTCTTTAATCGCCAAAGTTGGCACTCCTCAAAGCCCTTCCCCAAATCACCAAAGTTGGCACTTCTTGAAGTCTTCTCCTCAACTGCCAAAGCTGACACTTTTCAAACTCCCTTCCGGGGAATCTACTTGATACGCTCCAGCAGTCAAGCAAGAAGAATTCTCCCCAAAGAGCCCTGGCACGTTTTTCTCGGTAAATCTACACATACTAGGCGGACCCCAGATGTTACCTTCCTAATCTAAGAGTGATGTTCGAGCCATCAATCCTTCTCTAGTGGAATTACACTTCCCAGACAAATCGAACTGGGGCATCACCCCAGAATCATTTCCTTCTCGCTCAAGGGGCAGCTCCCTGAGGTTTCAAAGCAAATAGTTCAAATTGTGGCATCACCCCAGGTTCATTCTCTTTCGCCTAAAGAGGCAGTACCCCGAACCATCAATCCTCCTCTAGTAGAAATACATTTCTTAAACAACTTAAACTGGGGCATCTCCCCAGATTTCTTTTGTTCATTCAAGGGGTAGTTCCCCAACAACCTTCAAATCACCTCCAAACTAGGGCATCTTCCCAGATTCCTTTTGTTCTAGCCAATTTCCAAGAATCCCTCCAATCATGTCAAACTGGGGCATCACCCTATGTTTCTCCTTTCTCAATCGAGGGGACGATTCCCCATGTTCCTCCTCTTACCGTCAAGGGGACGATTCCCCAAGATTCTCTAAAATCATGTCAAACCGGGGCATCACCCCATGTTTCTCCGTTCGCAATCAAGGGGGCGATTCCCCATGTCTCTCCTCCTACAGTCACAGGGGATGATTCCCCGAGATTCTTTCAAGGACCTTCAAACTGGGGCATCTCCCCAGATTTCTTTTATTCTGGCCTTTCCCCAAGATTCCTTCAAACCATCTCAAACTGGGGGGCATCTCCCCAGGTTTCTTCTGTTCTAGTCAAGGGGCAATTCCCCAAGAACCTTCAATTATGTCAAACTGGGGCATCGCCATGAACCTTGAAGTCCAGTAAGTTAAGGTTGGACGAGACGTCCTGTTAGCTCCCCCAACCTTTGCATTTCCTACCAGCAGTGAGTTAATTTGGACGAGACGTCCTGTTAGCTCCCCCAACCTTTGCATTTCATGCCAACAGTGAGTTAATTCGGACGAGACGTCCTGTTAGCTCCCCCTTAATCTTTACTTTCCATTCGCCTATTCAGGCATTCTTTCCCGTCTGATAGCCTATCAAGGCATCCTTTATCTTTCCAGCCGCCTATCAAGGCATCCTTTACCTTTCCAGTCGCCTATCAAGGCATCCTTTATTTTCCAGCCGCCTATCAAGGCATCCTTTATTTTCCAGCCGCCTATCAAGGCATCCTTTACCTTTCCAGTCGCCTATCAAGGCATCCTTTACCTTTCCAGTCGCCTATCAAGGCATCCTTTATTTTCCAGCCGCCTATCAAGGCATCCTTTACCTTTCCAGTCGCCTATCAAGGCACCCTTTATTTTCTAGCCGCCTATCAAGGCATCCTTTATCTTCCAGTCGCCTATCAAGGCATCCTCTATTTTCCAGCCGCCTATCAAGGCATCCTTTATCTTCCAGCCACCTATCAAGGCATCCTTTATCTTCCAGCCGCCTATCAAGGCATCCTTTATCTTCCAGCCGCCTATCAAGGCATCCTTTATCTTTCCAGCCGCTATCGAGGCATCCTTTATCTTCCAGCCGCCTATCAAGGCATCCTTTACCTTTCCAGTCGCCTATCAAGGCATCCTTTATTTTCCAGCCGCCTATCAAGGCATCCTTTATTTTCCAGCCGCCTATCAAGGCATCCTTTACCTTTCCAGTCACCTATTAAGGCATCCTTTACCTTTCCAGTCGCCTATCAAGGCATCCTTTATTTTCCAGCCACCTATCAAGGCATCCTTTACCTTTCCAGTCGCTTATCAAGGCACCCTTTATTTTCCAGCCGCCTATCAAGGCATCCTTTATCTTCCAGTCGCCTATCAAGGCATCCTCTATTTTCCAGCCGCCTATCAAGGCATCCTTTATCTTTCCAGCCCCCTATCAAGGCATCCTTTATCTTTCCAGCCGCCTATCAAGGCATCCTTTATCTTTCCAGTCGCCTATCAAGGCATCCTTTATCTTCCAGCCGCCTATCAAGGCATCCTTTATTTTCCAGCCGCCTATCAAGGCATCCTTTATCTTCCAGTCGCCTATCAAGGCATCCTTTATTTTCCAGCCGCCTATCAAGGCATCCTTTATCTTCCAGTCGCCTATTAAGGCATCCTTTATTTTCCAGCCACCTATCGAGGTACCCTTTACTTTTTCAATCGCCCACGAGGGCAACCTTTACTTTCCAGTCTACTGGGGGTCAATCCTGATCTCATTACCTCCTGTTAACTAAAAGATCATTTTTCCCTGTCCATTCAAAAAAAAAAAAAAGAAGAGAAGAAGAGAAACGGAAGTGGAGAATGCTCGTTTTAAGAAAAAGAAAAGTCACACTGACTCGTGATTGCCCACACCATCAGTCACTATACCGATCAAGAGGTCCCACTTGGCCCCCTATATCGGTGTTCATATCTTTACTTCCTTTTCACTTCAAAAACATAGAAGCTTCGTGTTTCTTTTATGAAAAAGAAGTAAAGAGGGGCATCTGTGAACACCTCTTTTGGTCAGGTCCAAGTGGAATGAATCTTTTTATACTGAATTCTAATTCAGAATGGTCAAATTCGAATAGAATGGCTTCAGAATAATCAGAACCGAGCAAAATAACTCAGAATGAAGCTTTTCCAAGTGAAATACAGCCTTGTTGAAGACAAATCCGATTGGAATGACTAAAAAATGATCACATCTGAACAAGATGACTCAGGTTAAGGCATTTTCGAGTGAAATACAGCCCTGGTAGAGATAAATCCGAGTGAAAAACTCAAAAAATGGTCAAATCCGAGTCAAAATGAAGCATTTCTGAGTGGAATGACTAAAAAATAATGAAATCTGAGTGGAATCACTCAGAATGAGTCATTTCCGAGTGAAATGCTCCCTGTTGAAGTTGAATCCGAGTGGATAGCCTCCCTGCCAAGCCAGTCCGAGTGGATTATGCCCATTTTCAAGAGGAGTCCGAATGAAATGACTCAGGATGAGTCAATTCCGAGTAAAATGCTTCCTTATCGAAGGTAAATCCGAGTGGAAGGCTCTCTGTCAAGCCATTCCAAGTGCAAATGGCCAAAAATCCAATTTCCGTGTGCAAAAAAGGAAGGATTCGAGTAAATCCTTCAAGCGTTGAAGTTTCTGTGTCACTTTTGAAGAGATTCCGAGTGAATAATCCCGGCTGAAGGAATTCCGAGTGTTGTTCTTCAGTCAGAACCAACTAAAGCATTCTCAGTCAACACCGAGTGAGTACTCCCACTCAAACCCGAGCCAATTTCCAATCGGTTTCCGAGTGAGACTTCAGTCAGTCAGCCACCTTTCCCGAGTCCTTTTGGCCAATCAATTCTTCTCATCTCGAGTCCATTTCCACCAATTTCCGAGCCATGATTAAATCTTTTCCGAGCCATTTCAATCGGTTCCGAACTTCACTCATCCGAGTCCTCCTTTACCCATTTCCGAGCTATTTCAATCGGTTCCGAGTCCTCCTTTACACTCAATCTCCGAGTCCTCCTTCAAACCTTTCCCGAACCCATTTCCATCAATTCAGTCGGTTTGCTTCTTCAAACCTTTCCCGAGCCCATTTCCATCAACTTCCAGTCGGAATCGACTGGCAATTCAGTCAGTTTGCTTCTTCAAACAAGATCCGAGTCAATTTCAAGTCGTTCTCCTCAATTTTCAATCGGCTCCGAGGCTCTTTCACTCGTTTCCGATTGAATGTCTCACAGCAACCACAAACCGAGTAAAACCACTCGGAAAGGAGTATTCTCACTCGGCCTTCTATGGGGAATGCCTCATTCCACTCGGAATTCACTCCCAGTGTAGATGAATACTGATTGGGAGGTTGATCCGAGCCGTTATCACTCGGATTTCACCATTCTAACTCGGATTTCAATATCCTTACTCGGAATTCCACTATCCTCATTCGGAATTCCATCATTTTCACTCGGATTTCCAATATTTTCACTCGGATTTCCATAATTCTCACTCGGATTCCCACCAGGTCCCCCTGTTAGATCGTGCTGACTTGGATTCCACCACCCAAGTGGATCCAGGAATCCTGGGGGTGGCAGACAAGTGGCAAACAGGGTGGAAGTGGGGGGAATTAAAAATTCCCACCCAGCCGTTGTCCCCCACTTCACTCTGAGTGGAGGCCTGAGCTGGCATTCCACTCGGAAGTGGAAGCCTGAGCTGGCCTTCCACTCAAGCCAGCCTATAAATAGGCAAGGGGGAGGACAGCTGAGGAGGAGGCATTCAGAGCAGGAAAACTCTGCCAAAAAATCCTTCGTGCTCTCTTCTCTCTCACACCAATTCTTCTCTTCTTCTCCTTCCATCACTTCTCACTCTACATACACCCTCTCTCCCACCGTACTGTCCCTTTCCTCTCCCCCTCTAAAGACCAAACCACACACATACACCTCACGGTCACTTCAATCCGTCTCCTCAACCCATACACCGTCCAGCTTCCTCTCTCTTCTCCTTCCAACCCACGCCACACCGTCTAAGCCAGCTCCACACCGTCCAGAATCCCTCTCCTCGGTCAGTCTCACTCGGCAGTCCACTTCTCACTCGGTATTCCTCTTTCCATTCGGTTTCCTTTATTTCCACTCGGATTTGCACCGTTTCACTCGGATTTTTACTGTTTCAATCAAATTTTCACTGTTTAACTCGGTTTCTGCTATTTCCACTCGATTTTCCTTAATTTCACTCGGTATTTTCTCATTCCACTCGGTTTTTACCATTTTCACTCGGTTTTCCTCAATCTCACTCGGTTTTTACCATTTTTACTCGGTTTTCCTCAATCTCATTCGGTTTTATGCTTTTCTCACTCGGTATTTCATTTTCTTACTTGGTTTCTTCCATTTCCGCTCAGTTTTTCCCATTTTCACTTGGTTTTTTCCCTCTTTCTCACATGGTTTTCTCTTCTTCCCCTTAGTTTTTGCTCATTTTCCTCTGTTTTCCGAACTTACTGTGAAAAATAAATGATTCCTATGTTTCCTTTCAAATCTAAATAAAAATTAAAAAAAAGGAAACAAATCTTTTTTAAAAACAGTGTCGTACGGGAGTACTCCCGTCTACACAACCTCTTTAGGATTCATACACGTGCGAAGAACTTCGCCTTGTATGAGTTCCCCGTCTCAATGACATCCACCATCATTTCCCAAGTCTTTTCCTAAAAGAACAACACTCAGAACTACGTAACCCTGATTTCTTGATAATTCAAGAATACGTAGGAGCAGGACTTTAACTCCTGTCGGGCCCATCTCTCTTATTCCCTTTTGCTGATTTATTCCCTTACTTTCATGTTTCTTTCATAAATGTTCTTTTTTTGGTTACTTCTGTGAAAATCAATTTAGACGTGACGTCTTGTTGATTTCCCCCTAGTTTTTGTTCAAACCCCGCCACAATTCATAGGGAAGGGATACTTATGACAAGACGTCCCGCTTATCTCTTTCCTATCCCTATCCTTTTCACTCGAGGATGTATAATTTAGGCGTGACGCCTTATTAGCATTCTTTTCCCCTCTCTGTCTCATATCGAAGTTGAGTTTAATTCGGATGAAACGTCCCGTTAACCTCGCTTCGACATTCTATGTTTGTCCAAATTCTCTCACTCCATTCCGTCATTTTTTTTAAATAAAAAAAGATACAATAATAAAAGGGAAGAAATAAAATATCTTTTGTAAGGCTATTTATGTTGCGCGTTTTCAATCTTGGTACTATTTTTGACAGGCGATGTAGGGTGCTAATACCTTCCCTACTCGTAACCGACTCCCTGTTTCATTCCATACCATTCTCTCTCTTTCTCGCCGCGCCGTCGCGATTTAGGTTGCGACACATAGCTTATGAACAGTGGAAAAACAATAACAATGAAACAAGAAGATAATAAACACGAACTTAGAAGTGCACGAAATAAGTGAAAGAAGTGGAAAGATAGTACCTTTCTTAGAAACCAGAAAATGTCTTTTCGTCTTCAGCCCAAGTTCAGCATAGGTACTTAGGGTTTGGAAGTTGAAAGGTTTTTTATACTGTTGAATTCATTTTCCAAGAAACGCGTAAATGTGTTCCAGCTTTATTTATTACTTTATTTTTATTATAATATATATATTATTGTTATTTATTATTTATTATTTTCTTTTAATACACTCATATACTGGATAGGTAGAAGATCGAGTAAGAGTGGGAAGTGATGCCAAGTGGACACAAGAGAATGGAAGATGAATAAATGAACAAACGATAAGAAAGAATGGGCGAATGAAAACTATAAGTAAATGAACGAGTGAGTAAAAGAATGAATACGTGAAAGATTCGTGAATGAATACAGGATCCCGAGTGAATGAAACATTGAATGGAAAAGATCCTGAATGAATAAAGGACGAATGGATATAAGAACGAGTGAAAGAATGGATGAATGAAATAGAGCGTATGAGAGATGAGTGAACAACTGTAGTGGAATACGAGTGAATAGAAAAGCGAATGGTAGAAAGAACAAATGAAAGTAATATCGAGTGAACGAAATGAAACAAGGAATGGAAGACTGTAAAGGAAGAGATTGCGTAAATGAGTGAAAAGAGTGAAACGATAATGACCGAATGAGTATGGAGAAAGATACCGAGTGATAGAGATCTGAGACATGAAGAATGAGTGAATGACAATGAGAATTCGTGTGAAGAACAAAAATGACCCGAGTGGAAAATCAAATGAATGAAATACCGAGTAAATGAAAAAAACGAGTGGCTGAGGGAGGTAGAAATAATGAATAACAAACAAATCGAAGTGAATGAAGGAAACGAGTGGTTGGAAAGAACAGATGAAAAGATTCTGAGTCAATGGAATGAGTGAAAGCTATACTGACTGGATGAAGGAGATGAGTAAATGCACAAGCCAGTGGAAGAATAAATAGAAAGATGAATAACAAACTACCGAATGAATAACATCGAGAAAGGAGTCCGTCGAAGAAATGAAAGAATTTGAATGAGACTGAAAGGATGAAAAACCGAGTGATGCGAACACCGGGTGAATGAAAAACTAAATAACAGGAAACTGGGTATAGGAAATACGAATGTGACAATCATGAATGAAAAACGAGTGGATGAAAGAACGACGATAGAGAAAACTGAGTGTTGGAAATACTGAGTGAATCGTAAAAGAAAAACGGAAGACACAACATTTATGAAACAATGAGTGAATCAAAATTGGGTAAATGGAAAAATAAATGACCGAATGAATAGAGAATGAGTGAAATAGAGTGACCGAATGAATGAAAGCTGAGTGGGATACGAATGAAAAAAAATAAGGTGAAAAATGAAAGTCACAATAAGATGAAGTGACATATTAAGAAAGATGAGTGACAAATGAACGACTGCGGAGGGATCTGAGTGAACGAAATACCGAATGGATGAAGAAGAAGAATAAATGTATGAGCGAGTGGAAGAAACTGAATACTCTAATGAGAAATTGAATGAATGAAAAAGGAACTACAGAAAGAGACGCATGAAAGAAATACCGAGTGATAAAGATCGGGCAAGAGAATGAGAGAAAGCCGAGTGGATGAATGAAAAACCGAAAGACTGAGTGAATAGGAGACTAATGGATACAAAACTGATTGTGATGAGTGAGGAATCCAAGTGATAAAAGGCTGACTAAAATAAGTCGCCTTTCACCATCTGACCCGTTTATTAAATCAACACTAATCAGAAATCCTTCAAAGTCTTCCTTTTTATTTGCATCACGAATTGAAATTTTATTGAAAAATGACGAGTGAAGTTCAGTCGAGAAGAAGGGTTAAGAATAAGTAACAGTTATCCGAGTGTACTATTCTCACTCAGACTCAGTAAATTTTCGCTTAAGTGCGAAACAATAATCAGCAGTGTCTCGCCTAAGCTACAAATGCTTCACCTGAGCGAAATAGAAGAATCAAGCTCGGACTTCCTTCTTCAAACTTCACAAACTTTATTCACTAAATTTTTAGTTTTCTTTTTATTCATTCTGACTCACAGTTCAAAACAAAACAATCGGAACATAGGGCTGCCTCCCTAGAGCGCTTCTTTAAGGTCACTAGCTTGACCTTATGGCATCTAAGAAGATGCTTGCAGTAACAAGGAGGTTTTCTGCCTATCAAACTCTCCTCCAAAGTAGAGTTTGAGTCGCTGGCCATTTACCTTAAAAATCCGACCGGTAATCGGGTCTTTCAGTTCGACTGCACCATGAGGAAAAACCTCATTTACAGTAAAAGGCCCCGACCACTTCAATCTAAGTTTTTCAGGGAAGAGTCTCAGTCGGGAATTGAATAATAACACCTGATCATCCTTCTGAAACTCTTTCTTATTAATTCGCTTATCGTGCCATTTCTTTGTTTTCTCCTTATAGATGGAGGCACTTTGATAAGCGTTGAGTCGGAACTCCTCTAATTCATAGAGTTTCAAAACTCTTTCCTCCTGAGATTGGTCACAGTCCATGTTTAATAGCTTTGTGGCCCACCACGCCTTGTATTCCAACTCCACAGGGAGATGACAAGCCTTACCGTATACTAATTGATACGGGGACATACCAATCGGAGTTTTGAAAGCTGTTCGGTAAGCCCACAATGCATCATCTAGTTTTACCGACCAATCTTTTCTAGATTTCCCGACCACTTTCTCTAAGATTCTTTTGATTTCTCTATTTGACAGTTTGACTTGTCCACAAGTTTGTGGATGGTAAGGAGTCGATATCTTATGTAACACCTCATAGTGACGCAGGGCTTTTTCCATTATCTTATTGCAAAAATGTGAACCCCCATCACTAATAAGTACTCTCGGAACTCCAAACCTAGAGAAAATATTCTTCTTGATGAACCTAAGCACCACCTGTGCATCATTGGTTCTAGTCGGGACTGCCTCCACCCATTTGGAGACATAGTCTACAGCAACAAGTATATATTCGTTGGAGAACGACTTAGGAAAGGGTCCCATAAAGTCGATGCCCCAAACGTCAAATAATTCCACAATTAGAATGTTTGTCAAAGGCATGCCAGCTTTAGCAGAGAGACCTCCGCTCCTTTGACATTTATCACACCTTTTGACATACTCTTTAGCATCTTGAAAGATAGTTGGCCAATAAAAGCCACTCTGTAAGATTTTTGCTGCTGTACGGGAGGCACCATGATGACCTCCATAATAGGAGTCGTGGCAATGCCACAAGAGCCTTTCTTGCTCGGATTCAGGCACACACCGCCTGATCAATCCATCTACTCCTATTTTAAACAGAAATGGATCATCCCAAAGGAAGTTTTTACTATCATGAAAGAATTTTTTTCTCATTTGGGATGTCCAACCATCAGGTACCACCGAGGCACTTTTAAAGTTGGCTATATCAGCATACCATGGCCCGGTGATAATTGCCATTAACTTCTCGTCTGGAAATTATTCTTTTATTAGAACAAAATCTGACTCACCTTCCAGACGAGACAGTTGGTCGGTAACTGAGTTCTCTACTCCCTTTTTGTCTCGTATTTCTAAGTCAAACTCTTAGAGTAACAGAACCCACCTGATCAGTCTCGGCTTGGATTCTTTCTTAGCTAGTAAATACTTGATTGCCGAGTGGTCTGTATATATAATAACCTTGGCCCCAATCAAGTAAGCACGAAATTTATCAAATGCATACACCACAGCAAGCATTTCTTTTTCAGTGGTGGTGTAATGTATTTGATTTTCGTTCAACACTTTACTAGCATAATAAATTACATGAGTCAATTTTCCTACTTTCTGACCCAGTACAGCTCCGACTGCAAAGTCACTTGCATCACATATTAATTCAAACGGTAAAGACCAATCAGGTGCTGCAAGGATCCGAGCTGAAATCAAACTTTGTTTTAATTTTTCAAAAGCCTTGACACAGTTTTCATTAAACGCAAACACATGATCTTTTACAAGCAAGTCGGTCAAAGGCTTAGCTATTTTTGAAAAATCTTTAATGAACCTTCTATAAAAGCCAACACATCCTAGAAAACTTCTCACTCCTTTCACGTTGATTGGAGGAGGAAGTTTTTCAATAATTTCTATCTTGGCTCGGTCCACTTGAATGACCTCAGCAGAGATTTTGTGGCCAAGGACTATCCCTTCCTTAACCATAAAATGGCATTTTTCCCAGTTAAGGACGAGGTTAGTTTCTTGGCATCTCACCAGCACCTTAGATAGGTTGTTGAGGCATGTATCAAAATTACTCCCAAATACCGAGAAATCATCCATGAACACTTCCATGAATTTCTCCACCATATCCTCAAAAATTACCAGTATGCACCTTTGAAAGGTTGCTGGAGTGTTGCATAACCCGAACGGCATGCGCCTATATGCAAAAATTCCATAAGGACAGGTGAACGCAGTCTTTTCTTGGTCTTTTGGGTCAACCACAATTTGGTTATAACCCGAGTACCCAACAAGAAAACAATAGTACTCATGCCCTGACAACCTCTCGAGCATTTGGTCAACAAATGGCAGGGGGAAGTGGTCTTTCCGAGTGAAGTCATTCAGCCTTCTGTAATCAATACATATCCTCCAGCCTGTTGTGGGCCGGGTGGCAATAACTTTACCTTGGTCATTTCTTACAGTCGTCATTCCTCCTTTCTTGGGCACCACTTGGACCGGGCTGATCCAAGTGCTGTCCGAGATAGGATAAATGATTCCTGCATCAAGGAGCTTGACCACTTCCTTCCTTACTGCTTCCTTCATAATGGGGTTCAATCTGCGTTGTGGCTGTACTACAGGGGAATAATCATCCTCCATCAGAATTTTGTGCATACAAAATGATGGACTGATTCCCTTCAAGTCAGAAATATTCCAGCCAATCGCAGATTCATGTGCCTTTAATACCCCAATTAGTTTATCCACATCCTCATCGTTTAAGTCGGCATTAATAATAACAGGATGTGTGTCGTCTTCTCTCAGGAAAACATATTTCAGATGAGAAGGTAAAGGTTTTAAATCACATTTTTCTTCAGAAAATTCCTTTCCTTTCTCAACTTCAGTAATTTTCAAATTATTTTTCTTTTCTTTTTCAAAATCACCTACTTCTAATACTTCCAGTAGGCTCAATATTTCCGAGTGAGAGTCATTTAACTCCTCAGTCTCAGAGTCAAAGTCATCCTCAAAAAAAGTTCGCAAGGCCTCTTCCTCAATTTTTAAAAGCATTGGAGTGTGGTAGCTTTTAATCTCTTCAACCATTAAACAATCCATCCTTTCAGTCGGATGTTTCATGGAATTGAAGACATTGAAGGTTACCTGCTCCTCCTGAACTCTCAGTATGAGTTCACCCTTTTCTACATCAATTAATGCTCTGCCAGTAGCTAGGAAGGGTCTACCTAAAATTAAAGGGATCTCTCGGTCTGCTTCCATATCCAACACTATGAAGTCTGCTGGAAATATAAATTTATCTACTTTCACTAACAAGTCTTCCAGCATCCCTTGGGGATATTTAATGGACCTGTCCGCCAACTGCAAGGACATGCGAGTCGGTTGCAAGTCATTAATTCCCAATTTTTTCATCAAAGATAGAGGCATCAGATTTATATTGGCTCCTAGATCACAGAGAGCACTTCCTACATGAATATCCCCAATTGCACACGGTATTGTAAAAGATCCAGGATCCTCTAGCTTTTGGGGAAGTTCCTTTTGAATGATTGCACTGCACTCTTGAGTGAGAGTAATCATTTCATCCCCCTTAAGCTTCCTCTTCTTAGATAATAATTCTTTTAAAAATTTTGCATAGGAAGGCATCTCCTACAATGCCTCGGCAAAAGGGATATTAATGTGAAGTTTCTTGAAAACCTCTAAGAACCTAGCAAACTTCTGCTCCTCTATTTGCTTTTTAAACCTGTGTGGAAATGGAGCATTCCTCAGTTTTTCAGGAGTCAGCTTGGAAGCTTCCTCCAAAATCAGATCAACCTTTTTCTTTTTCTTTTGATGGATTTTGTTTTCTTTTTCTTTTTCTGTTTTATTTTTATTTTCTACTTCATTATTAACCTGCTCGGTTTCTTGTATTATTTCTCTTTCTTTTTCTTTTTCTGAACTTATTTACTGACTCGGAGATGGAGAAATAATTTTCCACTCCTAGTAATTATAGCCTTGCAATGTTCCCTTGGATTTACCTCGGTATCTCCAGGGAAATTGCCTACTTGCCTCTCAGCTAATTGTTTAGAAAGTTGTCCGACTTGATTTTCTAAATTTCTTATGGACACTTCCTGATTCTTAAAACTGGCCTGAGTGGCCTGAATAAACTGAGAAAGTATATTCTCAAGTTCGGATTTTTCTTTAACAGGGGGTGAGAAGGTTGTTATGGTCTATTTGTGGGTTGATTTGGTGGAATATTCTGATTCAGATGTAGACCTTTCTGCCAGGAAAAATTGGGGTGATTCCTATAATTAGGATTAAAGGAATTAGAAGGATAATTCCTTTGATATTGTTGCTGCCCCATATAATTCACTTGCTCGAAAGGCACATTTGGATCACACAATCCATTCTCATGGTCTCCACCATAAAAGTCACAACTGATCATAGAAACTTGACTCGGCTTTTGGAGTTCTGAAATCTGTATGCTTAGTTTCTCCAAAGCCTGAGTCATTAGTTTACTCTGAGCCAGATAAGCATCTTGTGCTTCTAATTCTAATATCCCTCTCTTAGGGATTTGGCTCCTCTCACTAATTAAGAATTCATTAGAAGCCATAACGTCAATCAGCTCTATGGCTTCTTCTACAGTTTTTGTTGTTAATGAACCTCTAGCTGAGGCATCAATCAGGACCCTGGTAGCTGGCTTGACACCATTATAGAAAATAGTTACCTGTTGCACATCAGAAATCTGATGATGAGGACATCTCCTCAAACTCTCTTTATACCGATCCCATGCTTCCATCAAAGACTCATCTTCTCTTTGTTGGAAACATGTGATTTCATTGCGCAACTTTGCATATTTAGAGGGAGGAAAATATTTAATCAAGAATTTTCGTTGCAAGTCCTCCCAAGTTGAAATACTGCCTCTCGGTTGACTCTGCAACCAGGCTTTTGCTCGGTCCCTTACAGAAAACAGAAACAATCTCAGTCTGATTGCCTCATCAGGGACTCCATTCATTTTTACTGTGTCACAGATTTGGAGGAAGGTTGCTAGATGCAAATTTGGATCCTCAACCTCACTTCCTCCGAATTGTTCATTTCTTACCAACTGTAGTAAAGCTGGTTTTAGTTTGAAATTATTTGCTGAAATTAGTTGCCTAAGGATGCTAGATTGCGATCCTTCTTCAGTCGGCCTGGAGTAGTCACCTAATGTAACTCTCCTCTGTTCCATTTCTTTTTCTTCTTTTTGCTTTTTCTCTTTTCTTAGTCTACGTTCTAACAAGTCTATGTCAAGATCAAAGAAGAAAGGCTCTCCTCTGCTCCTTGACTGCATACAACAAATGTCACACAAAAGAACAATTCACAGCTACGACTAAATCTATGCGAAAATAACAAACTAATACTATTAAAAACAAAAGTGAAACTTCGTATTAAATGCAAACAAAAGTAGAACGGTTCAGTCTAGTACCGGTCCAAGGATTGTTGATATTACTCAACAATCCCCGGCAACAGCGCCATTAACTTGATGCTAAAATCCCGAGTCATTAAATTGATATAAAAATCTTAGTAAAACAAAATGTGACTCTCGGATTTACACTTTGGCAAGTGCACCAGTCGTTAAAATTGTAGTGTATTTGATCATCCCACAGGGATTGTGGTAAGTACCTCAATCTAGGACTAGTACAAGCTGAACCAACAGAAAATACATGAAGTTCATTCGGTTTTTATGGTTTTGGTGTTTTCTAGTTGTTTTTGGTATTTTCAGAAACAGAGTTAAGATGAATGTGAAAAGTGATTAAAAGAAAACAGGTCAGGATTGCTTCGGCTCACAATTTCCTCAAGAAACATGTAATTAAAGTATAATCGAACTTCACAATCTAGAGGACAATCCACTTGTGGTTATTCCCTAATTCCTTAGGTGAAAAACACTAATCCTTAAGCAATGAACCTTAATTCCTTAAGTGCTTGATTAACCTAAGAATCTAACGCGAAATTGGAGGTTGAACTTTAACTATTCACCTAAATTGATTAGGCCTGAACTAGTTAGAAAGCTGGAAGTTACCTAAGCTTCAACCATGATTCCTCACTAGCGAAGTTCTTCATCAGTTCTGGATTTGTCAATCCAGCAGTTCTGCTCCACTCCTCAGCTTGTTCGCCTCAGGATCTAGAAGCCGATCTCCTTACTCACAGCTTCAAGACTCCATTACTAACCTTCGCAATCCCAACCTTAGGGATTTAGAACTCCATTGACTTCGGTTCCATCGAAGGATTGTGGAACGTCATGGAGGAGAGGATTTAGAGAGAAAAACATGTAGTGAGATGTTCGAAGTGTTTATGAATGTTCTCCGTTCTGTTATTTCATATCTGTGTATGCGTGTCCTTATAGAATATGTACAACCTATATATATATTTCTACCTAACTAACTAACTTAACTGATAACTTAGAAAACTTAAGTTATCGTCTAAAAAAAACTAATTACATAACTTACAGAGTAACTAACTAATTACAGATCAGCTCCTAACAGATTCCAGCTCATCCCTAGCTGGTTACAGCACGGCGCCAGCTAATAACAGCTCACAACTTAAGTTACTAAGGTGCAGTAGGAGGGACAGCAGCATGAAACTACATCGGTGTCGAGTGTGTTGTTGGAGGAAAGGAACAATGTTTAAGTTACTGCCTCTATGTTTCAGCAAACTGGATTATCGCTTGAGCTAATTTAACTCTCGCTTGAGCGAGTTCGGATTTGTACTGCAGTGTTGTTTTCTCGCTTAAGCGCTATGGCAAAGCTTGGGCGAGTTCGGTTCTTTGAAGTTACTCTTGAATGAGGTCGGCTCTTGCTAGAGCGGATTGATAAATGAATCAACGTTCTAAAGTTGACGCTCGGGTTCTCATGCAGTATCTGATTCCCTGTTCTCTTTTCGAGTCGGTCTTTTGGGAGTCTTTTCAAGTCGGGCTTTTGTTAATTCCTTTCCGTCAACCCTTTGAAGTCTCAGCCAATTGGTCTTGTGAACTTCTTTCAGTCGGATTTACGACTGCTCACTCGGCTTTATAAATTCTTGCTCGGCTTTTGGTAATTCTTCACTCGGATTTGTCCTTTTTTTCTCGAGTACGTCCTGTTCCTGCACCAAAAATCAACTAATTGCCTAGCATTTGTATGCTGGCTACTTCTTAAATTTATAAATAGTAATAAACTCTTAATTTATTAATGTTTTTAACCATTCGCTTCTATAAATAAAACACCTTTGCAATATTTACATAATTTATAAATTATTATCAATTAATTGAATAATCAGGCTAAACTAACCACTTACACAACGAATTAATTCCAATAAAAGGCAGAATAATTAAGTCTTTTCAAGACTTATCAAAAACCGAGTGCATGTTTATGTATATGTATATATGGATTACATTGATAACATGTATTATATCGGCTGAAAATTGATGATGATGGATAGAATGAATAATGTTAAGATGAAATTATCCGAGTGAATGTATATATATATATATATATTATATTGATAATATATATATGAATCAGTTGAAGAGTGTTGCTGAATGAGTAGTCGGATTTGTGAATCAGAGAGTATATATAGATAAGTGATTTATGTTGATCTGATGCTTTTTACCGACTGGAATATAAATGATGTTGAATGAATAATTCTAAGTTAATGAATCCCGAGAGGAATATAGTAGGCTTAGATCCATTTCCGAGTAAGACTCGTATGTATGGGCCTTCTTCCGAGAGAATAGGCTTGAATGATTCTGAGTGGAAAACATGGGTAAACCCCGAATGGGGAATGATTTGAATATCCCGAGTGGAAATCCGAGTGAAAGAGATCCCATATCCTGAGTGGTTAGGATCTGAGCAAGTCCGAGTGGCACTTAATGGTTTCCCCGAGTGAGTAAGATATCATATGCCGAGTGATGAATGTGAAGTACATTCCCGATTGAATTGTGGTTAAATACACCGAGTGGTGTTTGGTTGGGAAATAACCCGAGTGAGGAAGTTTTATGGAATCCGAGTGGGATACCCCTCATTTCCCGAGTGGATTATTGTGTGGCTTTGTGGATAAAAATGTATGGAACTAAGTTAAGGGATGTATGTGTGTGGAGTCATTTCTGAGCGATTGAAACCCATGACTCCGAGTGAATGTATGTCTTGATGCCGAGTGATCGAATTACCGAGTGAGTGGCTTCTCGCTTCAGTGAACAAGGCATTCGCTCCAGCGAGTGTGGTTCTGAGGGAAGGCTTTAGAGTGGTTTCGCCCAAGCGAATGTGTGCTCGCCCGAGCGAGTTTGGCTGCCTCGCTCAAGCGGAGTCGTATCTCGCTTGAGCGAGTTTGCGTTGTTTCTCTCGGGTTCGCTCAGGCACTGTGTGTCTTCCGCTGGATGGCTTTTGTTTGGCCTTTATTTTTCCTTTGCCTTTCTTTCCCTTTCTTTATTTAATTGGACCCGGTTCTTCATGGTCTATGGACCTGGCTCTCATATCTTCATATATGAGAGTGGCTTTTTATTGATCCAGGTATTTTCTAAATAAAAATTGGGAAAAATTTCCCCTGTTTTTGGGTTTATTCATTTATTGAAAATTAGGGCGTTTCAAGACCAACCTAGTCTCTCATAACCAAAGAAGGAACCAACCTAGACCACCTACCCCCGTCACCTTTCCGTCAACTTATCATAACGCGCCACACCCATATGTGGTTGCACTCCCAAATGCAAACCCACCATATTTCCGACCACCTGTTATGCAACCACCTGCACCACCACAAGCACCATACCAACCACCGCAAATGAACCCACTGAATCCAAATCTAAGGAGGCAGAATAATGACCACACTCAAGTGCAATTTGATCCAATTCCCATGACCTACACTGAGCTTCTCCCCCATCTTATTGAAAACACACTGGTAGCACCTTGCCCTCTAAAACCACTTCGGCCACCTTATCCCAGAGGGTATGACCCGAATGCGCGGTGCGATTACCACGCCGGTGCACCGGGGCATTCCACCGAGAATTGCTTGGAACTAAAATTTAAGGTAAGAGATCTAATCAGGGCTGATTGGATAAGCTTCAAAGAGGGAAGCCCAAATGTGACCAGCAACCCTCTGCCTAACCACGGGAGACCAGGTATCAATGCTGTAGAAAGAGATGAGGAATGTATTTCCAAGGTTGAGGACATCCAAATGCCATTGGAAATGATTCACTCCCATATGCTTAAGATGGGATTGATAGAAGAATCATGGGATGAAGAGTGCAATGACCTCCAGTCTGCAAAGCGAAGGGACTTCCAAAAAACCCTTCAAGGACTTATGGACGGTCATATCATAGAAGTTTGCAGGCATCGTGAAGGCAGGATAAATATGATACAAGAACAAAGCCGAGTCCGAGCCCCAAAGCCTCTAGTCATATTCTACAACAAAAATGCACCGGTGGCTTCGACTCCTGCTAAAACTGTCATCACAGTGAACGCGCCAACCCCGTTTCCTTACAAGGATTCATGAGTTGTGCCGTGGAAGTATGGCACTGATGTGGTTGTTACTAGTTCTGAGGAAGTTGGTTCTACGCCATCATCCCCTGTCACGAATATTGCTGGAATTGGCGGTGTCACCTAGAGTGGAAGAGTATATGCTCCCCCAGAACCAAAACTTGACAAAGCTACAGGAGAGGTTAGGCCTGAGAAGGAAGAATCAACTGGTGGAGCAAAGAAGGCTGTAACTGAAGAGGAAGCCCAAGAATTTCTAAGATTCTTCCGCCATAGCGATTATCAGGTGTTGGACCAACTGAACCACACCCCGGCAAAAATTTCTTTGTTATCTTTACTAATGAGTTCCGAACCACACCGGAACACACTGATGAAGGTCTTGAGTGAAGCACATGTGAAGCATGATTTGCCCGTAGATAAGTTCGAGGGCATAATGGGACACATAGTGGCCAATAATTATCTGACCTTTACGGATGACGAGACACCGGTGGAAGGAAGAGGGCACAACAAAGCCCTTCATATCTCCGTGAGATGCCAAGATTATATCATGGCAAAGGTGCTTGTTGACAATGGGTCGTCCCTAAATGTGATGCCGAAATCTACATTGGCAAAGTTGCCTTTTGATGGGACACATATGAGACCCAGTTCTATGGTAGTCCGGGCTTTTGACGGAACTCACCGAGAGGTTATAGGGGAAATTGAACTGCCTATACAGGTTGGACCATGCACCTTCCAAATCCTTTTTCAAGTCATGGATATTACGCCCGTATACAGTTGTTTGCTGGCACGGCCGTGGATCCATTCGGCTGGGGTAGTCCCTTCCACTCTACATCAAAAGTTGAAATTCATCATTGACAACAAATTGGTGATTGTCTCTGGAGAAGGAGACTTGTTGGTCAGCAAACCTGCCAACACCCCATACATTGAAGCAAGCGAGGAAGCCCTCGAAACCTCATTTCAGGCTTTAGAGGTAGCCAATGCAACAAGCATTACAAAGACATCTTTCCTAAACGTGCCTCTAATGGTTACGAAAACAATGTTAAGAGAAGGATACAAGCTGGGGAGAGGTTTAGGACGAGAACTGGAAGGAAGAACCCAACCTATATGCCTCCCAGAAAACAAGGATAGATACGGTCTGGGGTACAAGCCCACAGCAGCGGACAGAAAAAGGGTAGGAGAAGAAAGAAGGGAGAGAAGGATTGCTCACCTTACCGGTTAAGAATTCAACACTGCTAGAATCCCTATCTATGACCTCTATCAAAGCTTCAGGAGCGCCGGGATTATATATCCGGGTCAGGTGGCCATGGTTGGAGACGGGCCCAACTATGATATGGAATTGGTGCATGCTTGCTCACCCGGTCAAGAACTGGACAACTGGGAAATCATGGAGTTCCCCACAACTATCAATCCTCAGTCAAAGTAATTGTTGTTTTCAAAATTGGTCGATCCCTTTGCTATGCCTAAGGCTTTGGGATCCATTTTGTAATAAGGGCAAAAACTTGCTTGTTTATTAAATTAAATTAACGCAGTCTAATTTCATACCTCATCTTTGTTCAATCTCTTTCTTTTAAACCTTCCACTTGCTTGTCTTTCTTTGTTTTCATTCATTATAATATAACACCAAATGCAGATCTGAAAGCGATTCTTCTGAGAATAATGAGAACTCAGATCTATTTCATGACTCTAATAATCTGAATGATTACGCCTATGAGGAGAGTGAGGAAGACTTTGAACCTTCGCCCGAATTGACAAGATTAATGGAACAAGAACATAAGGAAATTCAACCTCATTAGGAAAAGATTGAGACCATTAACCTGGGAGATAAAGGGGAAAATAAACAAGTCAAGATAGGCACCCTCTTGAGAAAACAGCGGCAGAGTGAATTGATTAAACTGCTCCGGGAATTTTGAGACATTTTTGCATGGTCATATCAAGATATGCCGGGTCTGGATAATAACATTGTGGAACACAGGTTGCCTTTAAAGCCGGAATGTCGGCCGATCAAGCAAAAGCTGCGATGAATAAAACCAGAAATGCTTCTTAAGATCAAAGAAGAAGTTAAAAAACAATTTGATGCTGGTTTCTTAGCCGTAGTTAAGTATCCGCAATGGGTAGCCAACATAGTTCCCATTCCAAAGAAAGATGGGAAAGTAAGGATGTGTGTGGATTACCGAGACTTGAATCGGGCTAGCCCTAAGGATGATTTTCCTTTACCACAGATTGACGTACTAGTTGACAACACAGCTCAACACTCCATCTTCTCATTTATGGATGGATTTTCAGGATATAATCAAATCAAAATGGCATCAGAAGATATAGAAAAGACCACGTTCATCACTCTGTGGGGCACCTTTTGTTACAAAGTAATGTCCTTCGGATTGAAGAACGCGGGAGCCACCTATCAAAGGGAAATGGTGACTCTCTTCCATGATATGATGCACAAGGGAATAGAAGTCTATGTAGACGACATAATTGCCAAATCCAGATCTGAGGAAGAGCACATTGCTGATCTAAGAAAACTTTTCGAAAGGTTAAGGAAATTCAAGCTTAGATTGAATCCCGCCAAGTGCACTTTTGGCGCAAGATCCGGTAAATTGTTAGGATTCATCATGAACGAGAAAGGGATAGAGGTTGATCCTGACAAGGTTAAAGCAATTCTGGAAATGTCTCCGCCTCGTACTGAAAAAGAAGTCTGAGGGTTCCTGGGAAGATTGAACTACATCGCCTGATTCATTTCCCAAATGACGGCAACTTGTGAGCCAATTTTCAAATTACTTCGTAAGAACCAGCCTGGGCAGTGGAATGAGGATTGCCAAACTGCATTTGAAAAGATAAAGTAGTACTTGTTGGAGCCGCCAGTCTTGGTACCACCCGTTCATGGGAGACCACTAATCCTATATTTGACCGTGCTGAACGAATCCATGGGATACGTGTTAAGTCAACATGATGAGACTGGAAGGAAGGAATATGCCATCTACTACTTGAGCAAGAGATTTACTGAATGTGAGATGAGATACTCTTCTCTCGAAAAGACATGTTGTGCATTGGCCTGGGCAGCCCGGCGCTTACGGCAATACATGCTCAATTATACCACCTGGTTGGTGTCTAAGATGGATCCCATCAAGTATATCTTTGAAAAACCTGCTCTGACTGGGAGAATTACCCGTTGGCAAGTGTTACTAACATAATATGACATAACATATATCACCCAAAAGGTAATCAAAGGGAGTGCGCTAGCAGATTACTTGGCACACCAACCCATTGAAACTTATCAACCAATACGGCATGATTTCCCGGATGAGGATATTTTGGCCCTTTTCAAAGAAGAAGATGGTCTGGAAACCAGATGGGTCATGAGATTTGATGGGGCTTCCAACGCACTAGGACACAGAATTGGGATTATCCTGATCAGAATTCATCCCTATTTGTGCTCGCCTGTGTTTTGATTGCACCAACAATGTTGTGGAATATGAAGCATGTTCTCTGGGAATACAAGCGGCTCTGAACAGGGGAATAAAGGTTCTGAAAGTTTATGGAGATTCTGCTTTGGTTATCCATCAACTAAAAGATGAGTGGGAAACTAGAGACAGTAAACTAGTTCCTTATCATGCTCACATCAAGGAGATAATCAAAAGATTTGATGAAGTTACTTTCCATCATGTTCCACGGGAGGACAACCAAATGGCAGATGCTTTAGCCACCCTAGCCGCTATGTTCAAAGTCAGCAATGATTACGAGGTGCCTCTCATTGAGGTAAAGAAGCAGCAAGAACCTGCCATTGCCAGGTCATAGAAGAAGAACCGAATGGCAAGCCTTGGTATCATGACATCAAAAGATACCTCCAATGCCAAGAATACCCTGAAGACATCACGAATAATGACAAACAAACTTTAAGGAGGCTAGCTATGGGATACCTATTGAGTGGTAACGTGCTATACAAGAGGAATTATGATTTCGTTCTTCTCCGGTGTGTTGATACCGTCGAGGCGAACCAAATCATGAAAGATATTCACGAAGGATCTTTCAAAACTCATACGAATGGGCATGCTATGTCAAGGAAAATCCTAAGAGCCGGGTATTATTGGATGACTATGGAAGTAGATTATTTTGCTTATGCACAGAGGTGTCATAAATGTCAGATTTATGCTGATCACATTCATGCACCGCCTTCATCCCTAAATGTCTTGTCAGCACCATGGCCTTTTTCAATGTGGGGTATGGATGTAATTGGGCCCATTGAGCCAAAAGCCTCAAACGGTCATCGTTTTATTTTGGTGGCCATGGATTATTTCACCAAGTGGGTAGAGGCAGCTTCGTACACTAATGTGACAAAAAATGTTGTGGTCAAATTCGTCAAGCGTGAGCTGATATGTCGGTATGGCTTACCAAGCCAAATTATCACGGACAATGGTACAAATTTAAACAACAAAATGATGAAGGAGCTTTGTGAGAGCTTTAAAATTTCCCACCACAACTCCTCTCCATACCATCCAAAAATGAATGGAGCAGTCGAGGCAGCTAACAAAAATATCAAGAAGATAGTGCAAAAGATAGTAGTAACCTACAAAGATTGGCATGAAATGCTCCCTTTCGCACTGCACGGATACCGAACCTCGGTGCGAACCTCAACTGGGGCAACCCCATTTTCTTTGGTATATGGAATGGAAGCTGTACTACCATTTGAAGTGGAAATTCCATCCCTTAGGGTGATCATGGAAGCCAAATTGGAAGAAGCTGAATGGGTCCAGGCTAAATATGACCAACTGAATCTGATTGATGGGAAGAGGTTAACTGCTCTCTGCCAGGGACAGTTATATCAGAAACGTATAAAGCGGGCATATGAAAAGAAAGTATACCCCCGACAATTCCAAGAAGGGGATTTGGTCCTCAAAAAGATTTTGCCAATTCAGAAAGATGTCCGAGGAAAATGGACACCTAATTACGAAGGACCATATGTTATAAAGAAGGCTTTCTCCTGAGGAGCTCTCATACTTACCAACATGGATGGAGATGACCTGCCAATGCCTATCAATGCCGATGCAGTGAAGAAATACTTTGCATAAATAATTCATAAAAAAAGAGGGAAAAAGCTCGCTAGGTTAAAAACCTGAAGAGGCGACCTAGGCAAAAGTTAGAGCAGCAAAATGAGCCAAAAACTTGATAAGGCGGCTCAGGCGGAAACACAAACTCGACTCTGCAACATAAACAAGGGATTGGGGTCATTGTCACGCCCTCAGAAGTAAAATCAGAGGATGAACACGAAGTCGTGATGAAGGGTCAAGATTCTCATTGCTCTCAGAAGATCACTAGAGGATATATGAGCCTTCTCCATTTACCTCTAATTCTTTATATCTTATCACATCTGTACTGTATATACCTGATGTTTATCAATAAAATTCTCTCTTCTTTCTACATGTGTTCATGGCTAAATTTTATAAATAAACAAGTTTTTGCCTAAAAAAAATTTTTGAAATTGAAAACGACAGAGCGTAAAGTTATGGGGAACGAAATGCATCCTAGCACCAGACTTCGCTTGGTATAAGCATAACCATCTCCGCTAAATACGCTCGCCAAAGTCAGAGGATGTTTCTATTTCATCCATGAGTTACCTTAAAAAGCTAGTCGCCAGGGAAGATTTACCTGTAAGTCTTTTTATACTAACTCACTTTCTTGTTAAAAGGGACGACCAGAATCCATCATCCAAAAGCAAGTATTTGCCAAAGCTTTCCCCCAGCAAGACCCACCATTCGTACCTAAGTGGAACGCAGACCGAGGGTACCCCCGGAGGAAAACCGTAAAATGGACACAGCTCCCTCAACCAGGATATTTCTTTGATCAGGATTAAGAAGACTTATCCTTCCCCAGTAAGTTCACCATTACCAAACTAGCACCCATCATACTGCTCTCACTAAAAAGCTCAAACTGGGGTATTTCCCTAGATCACTCTTCCAGTCAAGGGGCAGTACCCTGAATTTTCAAAAAAAGCTCAAACTGGGGCATCTCCCCAGATATCTCTTCCAAACTGGGGCATCTCCCCAGATCTCTCTTGCAAACTGAGGCATCATCCCAAAGCTCTAGATCCTGGTTAATTTGGACGGGATGTCCTGTTAACCCCCAATTACTCTTCCAGTAAAAAGAGGGCAACCCCCAAAATTCCTGCAAACTTTCCAAAATTGGGGCATCACCCCAAAGCTCTAGATCCTGGTTAATTTGGATGGGACATCCTGTTAACCCCCAGATCACTCTTCCAGTAAAAGGGCAAACCCCCAGAATTCCATCAAATTTTCCAAAAACTGGAGCATCACCCCAAAGCTCTAGATCCTGGTTAATTTGGACGGGACGTCCTGTTAACCCCCAGATCACTCTTCCAGTAAAAGGACAACCCCCCCAGAAATTCCTTCAACCTTTCGAAACTAGGGCATCACCTTAGATTTTTCTCTGTCAAGGGGCAGTACCCCTAACTTCTTCAGTATTTCCAGAAGCTGGGGCATTACCCCAGGCCTTTTTCTTTCAAACAAGGGGCAATACCCCAAGATTCTTTCAAACCATATCAAATTGGGGCATCATCCTAAATTTATTCTTTTTGAGTCAAGGGCTTCAGTCATGACAAACCGGGGCATCACCCCGAGCTTTTAGGTACAGAGATTTAATTCGGACGAGACGTCCTGTTAGCTCCCCCAATCTTTACGTTCCCTGTCAACAGAGAGTTAATTCGGACGAGAAGTCCTGTTAGCTCCCCTAATTTTTACCTTTCAGTCAACCGAGAGGCAACACCCTCACCCTTTACTTTCCAGTCAACCGGGAGGCAACACCCTTACCCTTTACCTTCCACGCCGATCAAATGGCACCCCTTTACCTTCTAGTTGCTGATCAAATGGCACCCTTTATCTTTCTGTCACCGATCAAATGACACCCTTTTATCTTCCAGCGCCGATCAAATGGCACCCCTTTATCTTTCAGTTGCCGATCAAATGGCACCCTTTACCTTCTTGTTGCCGATCAAATGGCACCCCTTTATCTTCCAGTTGCTGATCAAATGGCACCCTTTATCTTCCTGTCGCCGATCAAATGGAACCCCTTTACCTTCTAGTCGCCAAACAAATGGCACTCTTTTACCTTCCTATCGCTGAACAAATGGCACCTTTATCTTCCAGTCGCCGAACAAATGGTATCCCTTTACTTTTCCAGTCAACCAAGAGGCAACACCCTCATCCCTTACCTTCTTGTCGCCAAACAAATGGCACCTTTATCTTCCAGTCATCGAACAAATGGCATCCCTTTACTTTTCCAGTCAATCGAGAGGCAACACCCTCACCCTTTACTTTTCCTGTAAACCCATAGGCAACACCCTCACCCTTTACTTTTCTTGTAAACCGAGAGGCAACACCTTCACCTTTTTCTTTTCCTGTCAACCGAGAGGCAACACCCTCACCTTTACTTTTATTGTTCACTGAGAGGCAATACCCACGCCGTTTACTTTCCAGTCATAGATTTAGAAATCCCCCGCCTAGACAATTTCCAAGCACACCGCAATTCATTCATTTTTCTCCAAAGCTTCGGATACCCATTTCTAGGCTGCTCAAGATACTAGGGTAATCCTTTATGTTAAAAAAAAAGAAAGAAAGAAAAAGAAAAAAAGAAAAAAAAGAAAAAGAAAAAAAAAGGGATTCAAGTGTCAATTCCTGGGTTTTCCCCCTCATTTGGTACTCCTGGTTATTAGAGTCAGCATGACTTCGACAATGGTGTTCACGTGTTTACTCCCTTTCCATTTCTAAAGCAAGAAGAAACTTCATGCTTTTCTCATGGAAAAGAAGTTAAGAGGGGCATCTGTGAACACCTATTTTGGTCCGTTCAGTTTTCACCAAGAATGTGAAAAGAATTCTAAAAAAAATACATAAATAAAATTTTGACTCGGAAATGATCATTTCCGAGTAAGATGATTCGGAATGATCATTTCCGAGCACGGGTCTCCGAGTGGGACATGGCCGAGCGGTATGTCTTCAGGTAAGATATTTCCAAGTGGGCCTCAAGTGTGGGAAATATTTCTAAATGAAGAAAAGGCTTCAAAGAAAAGGCTCGGGGAAGGACATTCCGAGCGAAATGGGACTGTTATAAGTGAGTATCCCTCAATTAGAGGTGAATCCGAGAGGAAGCTCCCCGATTGCAACTAATCCGAGTGAAGGATTGCTGATTGAAGCAAATCGGGTTGGGGAACAACTACTTTTTCTGGACAAAATTGCCTCCAAGTGGAAGACTCCCGAGTGAATTGATTTCGAGTGGAAGAAACTCTGAACCTCGGAAGAACAATTGTCAGGCAAGGCATTTCCGAGTAGTGTGCCTCTTCAAACAAAGAAAGATCCGACCAGGAATGAATCACTTTCGGCCAGATTCTCAAGTTTCACACTAAGCCCGAGTGAAGATTCCAAGGAAAGCACATCCGAGTGAGTTGAGGCAGAGAGCTATATTTTCGAACAAAGCAAGGCTCAGACCTGGGAAGAATTTCTATCGGTCAGATTCTCAAAACCCAAATTCTGATTGTAAAGAAGGCCGACTCTGAGTAAATATATCCGGGTGGCCAGATTCTCAAGTTCCAAGTCCTGAGTAAGAAGAGAGTCAATTTCCGAGTGATTGCACCCAAAGGATTAAAGCTGAGTTCCAAAGTCTGATTGAAAAAAGACCGACTCAATAAATCCAAAGAGTTGATTGATGATTGAAGCTGTTCCGAGTGAAAACAAGGCCGACTCTAAATGAATCCGAAGGGTTGATTGTCAATCCAAATTCTGATTGAAAAGAAAGCCGGATTCCTATTAAATTACTCCTGAATGAACACATCCGAGGGGGAAGCATTGTTGAAGCTGAGTTCTGAATTCTGAGTAGGGAATAAGGCCGGTTTCCGAGTTAAACCATCCTAATTGGAAAGTAAGGATGAGTGAGTGCATCCGAACTGTTGATTGCCGAGTGAAACCATTTCTGATTGAAAAGTAAGTAAATACGTCCGTATGGTCGGATTTTCTCAAAGTTCCATTCTGATTGAAGAAACAAGGACGACTCTCGATTGTACAACCAAATGGAATGATTGACGACTGAAGGCAATTCCGAGTGAAAAGCCAGTCGGATTTCTGAATGAATGTGTTCAAGTGGAGTGAAAGAAGGGTCGTTCTCGACTGAATGACTCTCAAGTAAATCCGAACAAGTTTCTCCGAGTGATTCAATTCCAGAGACATAGCCGAGTGAAAATTTTAGGAAATGCCGATTGGATCATTTGAACTTGTTCCGAGTCACTCTTCAATCAGTGCCGATTGGATCATTTGAACTTGTTCCGAGTCATTCTTCAATCAGTGCTGTTGGATCATTAGAACTTGTTCCGAGTCTTTCTTCAATCAGTGCCGATTGGATCATTTGAACTTGTTCCGAGTCATTCTTCAATCAGTGTCGATTGGATCATTTGAACTTGTTCCGAGTCATTCTTCAATCAGTGCCGATTGAATCGTTTGAACTTGTTCCGAGTCACTCTTCAACCAGTTCCGAGTCACCCTTCAGGAGGTTCCGAGCCACCCATCAGTCAGTTCCGAGTCACCCTTCAGTCAGTTCCGTGTCACTTTTCACTCGGTTCCGATTGAGTGTTCCAATCAGAATTGCTTTGCTCGTCCAGCTCCTCATAGCAACCCAACACCGACCAGCAAAGCAACACTGAGCAAAGCTTTCACTCGGTCTTTTGTGTATGAACAGGACCCTTTCCACTCAGATTATTTTCCACTATGGGTGTATACCGACCGAGGCACTAAATCTGAGTCAGAAGGAGAAAACCGACCCATATTTTCCACCGATTGCCCTTGCTGACTTGGATTCCCACTATCCAAGTGGATCCTTGAATTATAGGGGCGGCTCACAACAAGACGAAGGAGGAAAATAATAAAGAATTCCCACCAGCCTCCATTCCCTACGATTGTCAAGATCCAGGCTGTTTCTCTAACACACCATCCAAGTTGCTTTGCTAATTTTGTGGGGCGGCTGATAACAAACAAAAATTAAAATAATAAGTTATTCATCAGCTGTTGT
Organism: Clitoria ternatea; assembly: GCA_037962975.1. NCBI lineage: Eukaryota > Viridiplantae > Streptophyta > Magnoliopsida > Fabales > Fabaceae > Clitoria > Clitoria ternatea. The sequence continues at coordinate 148,921,207 of CM075671.1, forward strand.
TCCCATCATTGGTGGCCAGGCTGTCTCTGGGATGTTCAAGCAATCAGCACACCTGGGACTTCTATAAATACCCCAACGAAAGAGAAGAAAAGGATCCGAAAGCCTTCACTTGAGAGAACTCTAAAGCTTTTAAGAGAAGAAACATTGTCCCTCTCTTAAACCAAAAACCAGTCCCTCTCTTCACTCCGTCCAGCCCCCTCAAACCCTCTCAACATTGTCCCTCATCCTCTCCACACCGTCCTCCCACTCTCCAACCGTCCTCACCTCTCTCCCAACCGTCCTTCTCCTCTAAACCCTAACACCGTCTTCCTCCTAACCCACACTGTCCGTCCTTCTCCCAAAACCACACCGTACACCCCTACAAAACCACACTGTACAACCCCTCAAACCCACACCATCTAGTCACACCAACACAGCCCCTCAGACTCAACACCGTCCAACGTCCCTTCACAACACCATCCAGTCCCTCTTCCCTTCAACTCACACCGTACAGCCCCCTCAAATTCTCCAACACAGTCCCTCTTCCCTTCAAATCCACCATACCGTCCTCCTCCTCCAACACCGTCCCTCTCCTCCTAGACTTAACACCGTCCAATGTTCCTTCAACTCATCGTACAACCCCCTCAAATCTTCAACACCATCCCTCATCCTCTCAACACCGTCTAGCCCCCTTAAAATCCGAGTCCACACCGTCCTCCCTCAAATCTTCAGCACAGCCCCTTAGACTCAACACCGTCCAACGTCCCTTCACAACACCATCTAGTCCCTCTTCCCTTCAACTCACACTGTACATCCCCCTTAAATCCTCCAACACAGTCCCTCTCCCCTTCAAATCCACCATACCGTCCTCCTCCTCCAACACCGTCCCTCTCCTCCTAGACTCAACACCGTCCAACGTCCCTTCAACTCATCGTACAGCCCCCTCAAATCTTCAACACCGTCCCTCATCCTCTCAACACCGTCCAGCCCCCTTAAAATCCGAGTCCACACCGTCCTCCCTTAAATCTTCGACACCGTCCAACGTCCCTTCACAACACCATCCAGTCCCTCTTCCCTTCAACTCACACCGTACAGCCCCCTCAAATCCTCCAACACAGTGCCTCTTCCCTTTAAATCCACCATACCGTCCTCCTCCTCCGACACCGTCCCTCTCCTCCTAGACTCAACACCGTCCAACGTCCCTTAAACTCATCGTACAACCCCCTCAAATCTTCAACACCGTCCCTCATCCTCTCAACACCGTCCAGCCCCCTTAAAATCTGAGTCCACACCGTCCTCCCTCAAATCTTCAACACCGTCCCTCATCATTTCCACACCGTCCCTCTCAACACCGTCCCTCTAATACCGTCCTCCCTCAAATCTTCAACACTGTCCTCTCTCACCCTCTAACACCGTCCATTACCTCTCAAATCCACACCGTCCAGCACCTCATCCCTTTACACCACACTTCAGCGTTCTGTTCTCTCGTCACACCGGAGTCCATCTCTCTCTCACTACACCGGTCTTATTCTGCTCCTCATTTTTAAAGCTTGTATTTGTTTTTTTTTGTCAAAATTAATTGTTGTTCGATGGGTCTGCTTCCTTTTAATTAGTAATTAATTTCTATTGATCAGATTAGTCACCTATCAAAATCTGTTCCTCATTTTCAGTACTTGTTATTATTTATTTTTCCGTTAAATTAATTAAATGTTATTTGATGGACCCATTCCCTTTTCAATTATTAATTTATTTTTGATAATTGAATTAATCCCCCACCAGGATTCATAATAAATATTAACAAGAATGAATGCTTCATACATTTTGTTTATACTGGCCTAAAAATTGTAATTATCATTTTATTATTATTATTATTATTTTATTTTTCTTTTAAAAATCAGTGTCGTACGGGTGTACTCTCGTCTACACAATCTCCATAGAACTAGTACACGTGTGAAGAACTTCGCCTTGTATGAGTTCTCTTCAAAAACATCATCCACCATTAATCTCTTAGTCATTTCCTAAAAACCTCATCAAGAACTACGTAACCCTGATTTCTTGGTAACTCAAGAATACGTAGGAGCAGGACTTTAAATCCTGTCGGGTCCACCTTTCCCATTTTTTTATGTTTTTTAATTGTCCCATTTTTATCACTTCCATGAGAATCAATTTAGGTATGACGTCTTGTTGATTTTCCCCTATTTTTGTAAATAATAATAAAAAAGGAAGAAATAAAACATCTTTTGAAAGGCTATTTATGTTGCGCATTTTCAATCTTGGTACTATTTTTGACAGGCGATGTAGGGTGCTAATACCTTCCCTACTCGTAACCGACTCCCGAACTTGAATCTCATTTTTTAAACCAGTGCTTTACTGAATTTAGTTTTTTTTCCAATGTTTTTCCCATGGACAAAAACATTGGTGGCGACTCCCTGTTTCGTAATAACTCATTTGATCTCAAAGGGTCGGCCGCGCCGCCGCGATCCCGGTCGCAACACCCATTCTCCCATGTTATCTCTTTTTCGTATTATGATGCAAGTCCCCACATCAGATGACATGAACTTACTTTGGAAAATGATGCTTTTTATAAGGTAAAATATCGGTAATGAAATGCCTTGGTCGACAATGTAAATGATATTTGATGATGATGATATTTATATTCATAATGACTTTCAATCATCTTGTAATTGAAACCCTTATTCTTTTGATATTGTAAATGGTAAATTATTTTATATATGATAATGTGTTGACATTTAGACATATAAATTTAGTTTTCAATATGATGGCAATGATATTGATATTGATGAACAATTTATGAATGCTAAAGGCTTGGATACCATATTTGTGAGTACATTGATGGACCCAAGTATAGATTGTAGGACAAGTAGGTGAATCCCTCATGAATATATATCTTATTGACAATCCATGATTTAGGCTTGATGCCAATGATTAAATTAGTACATGAGTTATGTTACAGAAACCTTGAAAGGTTGGGATAATTTCTATGTCAATGTGCCATGAATTAGGCGGTCAATGTATACCAAAAAGGTTCCATGAAGTGCATGGGCTAGGATTTTCAAAAGCATGAAAATTTAGTGCCAAAAGTAGTGTCTGGCAGAGAAAACCACGACCATGGTTTGAACCACGGCCAGGCCATGGAACCCTCTGCCATAGGAACCCAAACATGTGCCTGTTTTCTCCTAGTAGGCAGTGTGAACCATGGCCATGGTTTGACCCACAGCCAGGCCATGGAACACATTGCCAGGTGGTTCAACATGTTAAGTTTTTACATCCTTTTATTATCAATTTAAACCTATTCGATTAGTGATTCCATCCTTATGTCCTTCGGCTCGAGTGCGTAACCTAATATGCATGTTTCTGTTAAACTTTAGCATGTGTCTTTTTATCTCTTAGATCTCTTCTCATATTTTCATATATAGGAAGGGATTGATACCTTGTATACATATTTCTTGATCTGTTACTTTTGTATTTCTTCGTTTATACATTAAGGGTTTTAGATTAGCGATCCACGTGTCTGTCATTTTCACTTTATCATAGCCTCTAGTTCTCTATGGTTCGATCCTTAGTGTAAGTGGTTGGTTCATGAAACTCCACCATGAAAAATTTATTCACATTTTTATTAATTATTTATACTTGTATGGGGATTTATGTCAGGTTGTGGTCGTGGAACCCTTTCCCAAAGGAACCCAAAAATGTGCTTGTTTTCTCCTAGAAGGCAATATGAACCATACCATGGTTTAAACCACGACTAGGCCATGGAACACACTGCCAGGTAGTTAATTATGTTAAGTTTTTACATCCTTTGCTTGTCCATTTGCACCCCTTCGATTAGTGATTCCATCCTTATGTCCTTTGGCTCGAGTACGTAACCTAATATGCATGTTTTTGCTAATCTTTAGCATTAGTCTTTTTTCTCTTGGATCTCTTTTCATGTCTTCATATATAGGAAGGGATGGATACCTTGTATACATATTTCTTGATCCACTACTTTTGTATCTCTTCGTGTATATATTGAGGGTTTTAAATTAATGATCCACGTGTCTGTCATTTTAATTTTATCGTGGCCTTTGGTTCTCTATGGTTCGGTCCTTGGTGTAAGTGGGCGGTTTATGAAACTCCACCATGAAAACTTTATTCGTATTTTTATTAATTATTTATACTTGCATTGAGATTCAGGTTCGGGAATTAGGGCGTTGCAATGGTCTTACAGAGGGAGAGGCTTACGATGGAGTTTATGGGATAGTGTGGGTTATGGTGAGGGGTTTTGGTGGTGGTGTAGGTTATTGTGGTGGTTTCGATAAGGAAAAGGTTGTTGTGGTATTGAGGTGGGAGATTGTGGGTATGGAAGTGATGTTTCTGGGTTATGGTTTGGGTCATCACTCGTAGGTGAGGTGGAGGCGTGGAGGTGGTTTTGGTATAGGGTTTAGGTTAGTAACCGCATGTTGAGGTGGTGGTTGTTAGTGAATTAAAGGTGGTGTTAAGGTTTGGTTATGGTGAGGGTGAGGGTTGTTGTAAGGGAGATGGGTAGTGGTTGGTAGTTGTAGTGGTGGGTTTTGATGGTTAGGTTTGGTTTGAAGGAGATGAAAAGTGATGGGACTTGGTGTAGATTATGGAATGAAGAATGAAAGAAGATTTTGGCTTGAGGTAATGATCGTGAAAGAGGATGGTGGCCATAGGGTGAGGTGGTTTGGGTTGGTGTTGTGGGTGATGTTGGGTGGTCTAGTTGTGTAGTGGTTTGGAGGTGATGAGAGATGGTGATTTAGGTTGTTGGTGGTGAGGAAGAAGAGGGTTGTGGTGGTTTTGGGGGGTGGGAGAAGAAGAGGCTGTGGGTGAGTGAGATAAGGTAGTTATTTATTTATTTTTTAGTTTTTGTTCAATTCTGATTGTTTTGTCTTTTCAAAAGGCAAAATGCACCTGCATGTGCTAGTTGCCATACATGCATGTATTGCGCCCTCTCGTCATGCAAAAACACTTGTTTCGCTACCTCATCATGCGACAACACTTGTTTCACCTCTTGATAATGTGAAATAGAAAAAATGATTTGATACATTCTACCTTAGACAAAAAAATATTTTATGTTACCCTGTTTTATATATTTTTTTAAAAAGACTAGCCTATTTTGGTCAAAAACTTCAATACCGTGAGCTTTTAGTGAAAAAGCGCATTACTATTGGTTCTCTTAATGGAAGTACTTTAACTTTATCACTCGATCTAAGATTTTTTTTAAGAATTTTGAATTTATTGTATAGTTTCAATTAAATTGTCAAGTTCTTTTGCTTATATTTTGTGTAGGTATTTCTTTGATGAGCATTTCTATTGAATTCTCAAGAAATTAAGGGTCTTGAAACCCTTAAGATGTTGTCTAATACATTAAAAGACATGTGGAATATTTATATAGAAAGATTTCATATATTTAAATTGTTTAAAATTACAGATAAGTCCCTGTCCCTATCACTCATTCTTAACTATTTTCTCTTCTAAAATTTCCCCAACTCTTGAAAGCTAAGAGCCTGACAACGCTATAATCTTCCTTCTTCTATTTCCTTTGTTGCTCACAAAGCCCTAGAATAGTCTCACAACAGTCTCACCAAAACACGAGAACACGATTGCCCCGTTATTAGAATATGATTGTCATCATCTAGAATATGATCGTTGCTGGTACAATCATGTTATATCCAACGATAAAGATAGGGAAAGCCTTTGAAGTGGCTCAAAGCTATTTTTAGAGCAAAGTCTAGTTCGTCCCCGTCGTCAAGGTCAAGAATCGTCTTCGTATTCCCACTCCGTTTCACTACTATTCTCACAACGCCAACCATACTAGGTACTGTTTTGTTCCCCTCTCTCACACCTCTATTAGAAACCCTTAACTTACATGTTCCTGTATTATTTTACAGCAATTGCTTTTGAAGTCTATTTTGGCTTCACTTCACTTTGAATATATGGGTTAGGTTTTTACACCTCTATCAGGTAATTAAATCTTACTTTTAGATTTGTTTACTTGCTTAATATTGAGAATTTTGATGATGCAAACAAAGTTGATAGATTTATATGTTTCCATTTTTTTTGCTAAGACAGTCATACAACATTGAATACGCCATAATTAAATATTTTTAAGAGAAAAAGAAGACATTTATTGAGATGAAGGGAGGATAATTACATAGAGAATCCTCTTAAATGAAAGAACAAAATAGAAAACAATCAAGAGAAAAGGAAAATGTAACCATGCTTCCCAATCCTCTGTAAAATGACATATGTAAGTAAGTCTATGTTTTTTCCAAGAACCTTTTTGTATATTCTCCATATTTTTCTAAAACAAAGATGATTTTTCTTCTTTTTTATTTTAGTGTCTTGCTAAAAATAATTGGAACCTCCATAATTTCGTTTATGATGCAAATTTTTCTGTTGAATGGTGGATACACCCGTTGTAATCAGTCAAACAATTAAGGGTATATTTGTAGTTATTAAAATAGCACATAAACATTAGGATACTAATAAGTAATCGATCGCTGAAGGTATCATGCGTTTTAATATGAAAGTTGGCTAAGACACTGAAGTTCTAGAGCATAAAAGGGGAAAGAATAAGGATTGTTTTAAAGTGAGAGGCGATAGATGACACAATTTTCGTTTAATCAAAGTCAATGATTAATGATTACTGAGTGGAAACTAAGATTGTGTTAACTTTAGAAAGAAGTTCCAACTACAATACATGTTGATATGTAATGAGAGTAGGAAGTTATAGTAGTTATAGTTCTGTTAGTTTGTTAGAATTCAATTACGAGTTATTATGCCTATGTGTACGCATCTCTATAAGAGTCTCTTGTAATCAATTCAATGAGATACAAAATTCAACCATGCTTTCATCTTGCTCTCTTTTTGCCATAGTATCTCTTGATACCTTTATGGTATCAGAGCTTTTACTGATCCAGATGAGTTCCCAAGTAAACATGGCTGCTCAAATCATTTGCCAACCGCTCACAGTACGTGTGTCAATCAAACTAGATGATGAAAATTTTCTTACATGGAAACAACAAGCTTTAGGCATGATCAAAGGTTACAAGCTTGCATAGTATATCTCAGAAGAAGATTCAGGTGGCATGCCAAGAAAATACCTTACAGAAGAAGATCAAATTCAAAGAAGGATAAATCCTAAATTCCTTCATTGGGAGCAACAGGATCAGCTCCTATTGACATGGCTACTAGCTTAAATGTCAACTAATATGCACACCAGAATGGTAGGATATGAATATTCATTTCAGATTTGGAGGAATCTTGTAGCATACTTTGCAATGACCACCAATGCTAGAGTTAGTCAACTAAGAATTCAATTAAAGAGTATCAAGAAAGAAGGAGTCAGTCTGAATCATTATGTTCTTGCCATCAAGAAAATTGTAGACACTCTTACAGTCATTGGTTACCCTATCAATTTGACTGAACATGTTCAGGTACTATTAGATGGCTTGTTAGAAGAATATGATCCTATTGTTACCTCTATAATATCAAGGACAGACCCTTACACAGTAGCTGAAATTGAATCCTTGCTTATCACTATAGAAGAAAGAATAGAAAGACATAAAAAGATGGAGACACAACCTGCTGTAACACCTTTAGCCAATATGGTGCACCATAATCCTAGTGACAACAGTTACAAGATAGATAGAAATTTCTTCAGAGGTGGAAGGAACAACTATTACAGAGGTAGAGGAAGATTCAATAACAAGGGAGGTAGGTTTCAGAATAATAAACCTCAATGTCAAGTGTGCGGTAAAATAGGACATATAACATTAAATTGTTACCACAGGTTTGATCCTCAGTTTAAGGAAAATATTGAGTTTAACATGAATTGTTCTGAGCACAAGCCTGCAACCCCCTCCGTACCTGTAAATAATGTCAATTCTTACACAGAAAGCTTTTGTAATCCTGCCTGGTATCCAGAATACGGAGCTACAACACATGTGACTCCTGATGCAGGTAACTTGATGTAACTGAGTAAATATTTTGGTGACAAATATGTAAGAATGGCTAATACATATAACATATTGGTAGTTCTGTTATTATTTCTCCCATTAGTCATAAGCCACTCTATATTCAAAATCTCTTGCATGTGCCACAAATTAACAAGAATTTGTTAAGTGTGTCAAAATTTGCTAGAGATAACAATGTCTACTTTGAGTTTCATGCTAATCAATGTTTTGTCAAATGCCAGGAATCCAATCAGGTTGTCCTTCAAGGGAAATTTAGAGATGGTCTGTATGCTTTTGATCCTGTTGATTTTTATAACCTTTCTTTTGGTTGTAAAGTCAATAATTGTAATTTGTAATCCTTCCAATGTAATTCAATTCAGTCAAATAAGGCCTCTAGTTCATTGTATCTTTTATGGCATAATAGGCTTGGTCATGCTAATCCTCAAACTATTGCTAAAATACTCAAATCCTATAATGTTCCTGATGCAACATATAACTTAGACAATATTTGTAAAGCTTGCGCCTTAGGCAAGTCTCATAATCAAACAAAATCACAAACTGCCAAATGTTTTATGAAATTCAAGTCACTTGTTGAAAATCAGTTTAATAAGAAAATTAAGATTCTATAAACTGATAACAGGAAGAGTTCATAGTGTTATCTAAGTTTTTAGTAGAAAATGGAATTCAACATAGAATGAGTCACCGATACACTCATGAACAAAATGGGCTTGCTGAGAGAAAACACAGGCGCATAACAAAAATGGGACTTGCTCTTCTTACTAATGCTCAAATGCCTTTAATGTTCTGGGGAGAAGCTTTCACTTCTATAACTTATATATTCAATAGGCTCCCTAGCCCAAGCCTTGATCACAAAAGTCCTTTCAAAATTCTGACAGGGAGGAGTCCATCATACATAGATATGAGAACTTTTGGGTGTGCCTGCTATCCTTGTCTGAGGCCCTACAATAAACACAAGCTTGATTTTAGGTCTGAGCAGTTCATATTTATTGGTTACAGCTCCAATCATAAAGGTTATCTCTGTTTGGCTCCAAATGGCAAAGTTTATGTCTCAAGGCATGTCAAATTTGATGAGAGCCTATTTCTATTCCAAGAAGGTTCCTTCTTGAACAGTGTTCCAAAATTATCTAGAGATAACACTCAAGTTGTCCCTTGCATTCCAGTTTTTTCCTCTACAAACAAGTTTGAAGTTCTTGCAGACCAACCTGACCAATAAATACCTGTGACTTTGCCAAATTTAACTGCAATTCCAGGGCTTGAAGAGAACTGTCCAACTATCATAAGTCCTAATATTTCTCTCCCTGAACATGTATCTAGTTCTTAGCAAACTAGTCAAGACCAAGGAAATCCTGCACAAGTCAAAAAACTGCACACTATGTGTACAAGAAGCGAAAATGGTATTTACAAGTCCAAAATCCTTTTATTTGAAATTACCAAGCAGAATGGACTTGAAGAAACTGAACCCTCTACTGTCAAAGCAGCCCTGCTATCCATAAATTAGAAGAAGGTAATGGATCAAGAGTATCAGGCCTTGCTTCAAACTAATACCTGGTCTCTTATTCCTAAACCAGAAAATACCAATTTGATTGGTTATAAATGGATGTTCAAGCTGAAGAGAAATCCGGATGGCAGTATAAACAAGTAAAAAGCAAGGCTTTTGGCCAAAGGGTTCAATCAAAGAGAAGGATTTGATTACTGAGACTTTTAGTCCAGTGGTAAAGCCTGCCATAATCAAAATTATGCTCACTCTTATTCTTCATCATAATTGGCATATAAGGCAGGTTGATATTAACAATTCCTTTTTAAATGGTGATCTAGAAGAAGTTGTCTATATGATGCAGCCTCCAGGGTATGAAACAGATGGAGAACACCTAGTTTGTAAGCTAAATAAAGCTCTCTATGGGCTTAAACAAGCTCTAAGGACTTGGTTCCAGAAGCTACATAGATTCCTTACTGCCCAAGGCTTCAGCTCTACAAGGAGTGATACCTCTCTCTTCATCAAGTCCTCATTCAATGTGACTACTCTAGTCCTAGTCTATGTGGATGACATAATTTTTTCTAGTAATTGCCAAAATAGTCTAAATCAGTTCATCTACAAGCTGAATCAGACATTTCCTCTCAAAGACTTAGGAAACCTCAACTATTTCCTTGGTATTCTGGTTGAATCCTACTGCATCTGATAGACTGCATCTCCCACAAACAAAATATATTTCAGATCTGTTAGATAAAGCCAACATGAGCACAGCAAAAGCTATGACAACTCCTATGGTCACAGGTCAACAACTGTCCAATCAAGTTCTTGAATTATTTAATGACCCACAACTTTACAGGTCCATAGTTGGTGGTCTGCAATATGTCACTATCACTAGGTCTAAGATTTCTAATCAAGTTTATAAAGTGTGTCAATTTATGCACAGTCCAAAAGCATCTCATTGGAAAGTTGTGAAAAGAATTCTCTGATATCTCAAAGGAACGATAACTGATGGGTTACTTCTTGCTAGATCTCCTAACTTGTCTCTTACTGTGTTTTGTGATGGTGATTGGGGTTCTGATCTTGATGACAGGAAGTCCATAACTGGGTTCTGTGTTTATCTTGGTTCCAATCTGATATCTTGGTCATCAAAGAAGCAAACTATGGTATTGCGGTCCAACGCAGAAGTTGAGTATAGGAGCTTAGCAGCTGTGACAATGGAACTCTCTTGGATTCAATCCTTGCTTAAAGAACTCCAGGTAACCATTGCTTCCATTCCTACTATGTACTATAATAATCTAAGTGTTGTGCAGCTCTCTTCTAATCATGTTCTTTATTCCAAAACTAAGCATGTTGAATTAGATTTGTATTTTGTTTGGGACAAAGTTGTTGCCAAACAACTCCTTGTTTGACATATTCCTTCCTCCAATCAAACTGCAGATGTCCTCACTAAGCCAATGTCTTAATAGTTTTTTCAAACTTGTAAATACAAACTAAGAGTTATGTCATACATACCTCTGAGTTTGAGGAGGGATAATGAAAATAGGAAGTTATAGTAGTTATAGTTTTATTAGTTTGTTTGAATTCAGTTAAGAGTTGTTATACCTATGTGTATACATGTATATAAGAGTCTCTTGTAATCAATTCAATGATATACAAAAAGCTCTGATTTCTTTTCAATTCAACCACGCTTTCATTATACTCTCTCTCTGCCATAATATCTCTTGATACCTTTAATATGGAAGTATATAAAGACGGACATGTAATTGTTTGGATAAAATTAATAGATGTAATTGATTATATGCTTTTAATGCAATTCTCCCATTAAAATTAAAATTAGGAAAAAATTTAGATGCAATTACTCATTTCCTGATCCTAATCATAATTGGCGAATTGTGATAACTGTTGATGTTGACCTTTATGTTACTAAGGTGGAACTCTAATTCGGATTGGACTATAGCAAGAAAGGCACCTTAGAAACTCCAACTAATGTTTCTCACACAGTTAAAGTTTTACTTAAGTAACATGGGTAATAAAGGTCGACATTAAGATTACCCTAAAATTTGCCTATTGTAAGGATTTTAACTTTTTGCCCTATCCTCTTATTTCTAACCATTTTAAACTCTTTTAGTTATTTCAATTGACAAGTTATACATCATGCCAGTTCACTGTTTCCTCTTATCATCCTACTTTCTTTTATTTTCTTATCTTGAATATCATTTTGCTATTTAAGTTATATGCCTGTATACAATAAATGTGTACAGGCTTTGTACATATTATTTTATATTCCTATTCAATCAAAATAGTAGTTAGTCTAATTTGTTTTTTTTCCTGATAATCTTTTGAGTTGATCTATTAGATTGGGTTTAGGCCTTAAGGAGGAATGGGAAAAGTTTTATGTACCCAGTAGTAAAGAGAAGTTGTCTTTAATCTCTATATGAGCAATAGCATTTATGGTTGTTTCTTTATCTCATATGGAATATTTAAAGGCTAGACATTTAACTTGTTAAACTATTATCATTACAAATAATATGTAAATTGGAATAAGATTCTTCATATTTAGAGATATTGTATGGTGAATTGCCTTTTTGAGGTAATAAAAATTGTATGCTTGGCTGCTTCTGTGGTTTGTTTTTCTGTTTGTACCCATTCAATTCAAGTAGGAAAGGGTGTTTTTCTGCCAGAGTAATTCATTTTTATCACGAATTGATACGATATGTAGGTATTTATATCCCTTTCTAATCTTGTATGAAATTTGTTAAATCTTTTTGAATTGTTTATAATGGGATTTCACAAATCATTCTCACGTTTGACAACAAATAAAATATAGGCACTATGCTCTTGGTTTAATACTTGTTTCTCCTCTATAAAGCACCATCTTGGACCAAATGGTTGTATAACAAGGTTCTTTTCTAAACCTAAAAGGCCTTGACTTGTGAAGATATGTATATCACCTATTGCTAATGACTTTGTAATAATTGCAGGTCATGTTAAATTTGTTATACTTTTATGGCATGTGTGGAGTGGTAAAAGAAATTTTGCTGAAGTAATACTTTATCAAGATATGCCTATTCTTTCATAAGATTTCCCCCTACTTAATTCAATTTCTGAGGTTGAATTCAATTTTATTATTGCTAACAGGAAGTTTGAGGCAATGCTTATTTACCTGAATCAGTTATAGTTCAAGCATGCCAAAGGGTTAGCCCAATTTATTTTTTATTTCTATGTGGGGATCGGATATTACTGACTATTTGTAGTTTGAAACTTAACACTTGCATGACTCTCTTCTAAATATTTCCTGACAATCATTGGATGAAAGGTAGAGTTTGAACGTGTGGCGGTTCCTTAGAGCAATTAATGGGTAAGATCACCTTTCAAAATTATTGGTTTTTACCTATAATAAGTTTGTATTGCTATTTTGCAGAAGATCTAACATTAGTGAAAGATTGAGAAAATTACAATGTCATTCACTAATTTTTGTTGGAGATATGTGTTTTTCATTCTGAGGCTCTCTATATGACATCCAAGTTGGATAGACGATTCAGTGCCTTAGTTGAGGCAAGATAGTTATAGTTCATATCATTATACAATAAGAATATGTATAAATAAAAAATGAGCTATATTCAAGAGCTGTTGTTGGTGTTATTACAGGTTCAAGCATATGGATCGAAGGTAATAGAGGAGTAGCCATATGCTATGTTAATACCAATGGAGTACTTTCTCATGGGTTATGGCTTGTACAAACCATCTAAGCTAAGTGACTGCTCAAAAAGTCCTTTGACCATCTTGAATTTCTCTTAAACTTTACTCACCAGAGAGTATAGGTTTGAAACTGAAACCAACAAAAACATGAATTTCCATGGAAATGTAGCACTAATACTAGTAGAAAAAGGAGTGAAGGTTTCCGCTCTTTATGATTTGATTCTTAAGGAAGAAAAAGTTTATTCTATAATGTTGGAAAACTGATGAAGGAGGGATGTGACAACCTTATAGATATGGAGACGAGGAAAGAAGAAGTCAACAAAGGAAAAGTGTGGCGCCCTTACTCTGATAAAATGATATTAGACATAACATTAAAAGTGAGGATAAATTTTTTACGGTTTAGAAATAAAACAAACAATGGATAAGGTACACCACAATATATGACTTCAACAACTAACCGCGGACCATTTTAAAAACCCATCCCCTATATGAAGATATGAGAAGGTGTGAAATTTAAATCAAGAGTGCCCCTTGGACAACCAATCACATGATCATCAACAAGGTGTGGTGGAAGTATAAGTTATTTCAAGGGTTATAGAAGGGTATAAAAAAAAGTTCAAAGATACCCTAATAATTGCCAAATGTGGTAAATATGCATACATGTTGTAAAATCATGCCATGGCTCAACCATATCAAATATACATCAAAACTTATGAATTATTGGGAAAACAGGGCCATGAATCGATTCAAGTAGCTTGGGAATCGATTAATGAATCAATTCAAGCCATTCCAGAAGCCTCTGAATTGATTCAAGGGGACCTAGGAATCGATTCAGGCAATTCCAGAGGCTTAGGAATCGATTCCTACATGGTATGAATCGATTCCCACGATTCTGGAACACACCCATGGGGAAAACAAAAGCTCATGAATTGATTCCCACATTGTGTGAATCGATTCATGACAGTAGTTATGCAGAATTTGCCCCAAAAAGCTGAAAAATCTAACTTCTAACCACCCTATCTCCTTCATATGAAATCCAATGACCACCAAACTTTAACATCTCCTAATATACATCATTTATGACACGTAGCCACTGGCCGCACTAAAAAATTCTCAAAAATGAGAGACTTATGTGCATAAATGCGTTTAGCCCATTTTAAGGCATTTTTGTGCAACTCAAGGGTCAATTCTTAATGGAATTGGCCCATTCCAATTTCTACAAGTCATAAACCATACATGTATTGGAACTATCACATGCCATTCAATTCTCATAAAACTCTATTTGACCCTATCAGTTCCTTGATTATGCATAAAAGGCATATGGAACTAATCATTTTCATGCTTCTACATTCAACCAACATTCTAACACAAGATTTAACTCAACCATCAAGCATAATCTAATTCAACTACATATATGAGCATTACTTCCATCAAAAGGCCAACAAGTTCCATTGTCAACAATTATCATGAATTACATTAGTGATACAAAATGATCACAAGTTCTTTTCCAATGATCCTAATATATCAAACATCAATCTAGAGTATCAAATCATCCATATCTAATCATCAACATACATACAAAGTACTAACTATGGTATGGCTATACAAAACAAGGCCATATACAAAAATTTCCAAAAGATGTACAAAACTACCAAAATCAAAATAATGCCTGCCAAGGCATCAGTACTAATCGTTTCTTCATACCATACCTCATCTCTTGAAAAGTCCTACTCCATGGTCAAGCCCTACAACACAAAGGCTAAAAAGTAGACAACATGGAGAGTGAGCATACTTTCTTAATGATGAAAATCAAACATATTGTGATAACATAATATATGAATGCAATTAAACATCTTCTCCTATCAAGGATTTCAAATAACTAATAAAGCTACATGATTCATAGTTTCCATTGAACACTCATGTCCATCATCTAGAACACATCAAGTAAAACCATACCATTAATTCATAATATCCTCACATTCAATGCAACAATTTATAATATTAATGGAGAGGTCACACCAATCAAAAATACAAGAATAGTTAATGACAAAGAGTGGATTCTACATATATATATATATATCACCACAATCTCAATAGGGTGTTCCTTTCTTGATTTACTCCACTCAAATGCCATGTTCCTATGGCTAATGCATATGTCGTATTTTGAAATGTATATGCAACAGATCTGATTTTTCATTTCATCAAGTGATCATAACCACTGATATTTATTCAATATGTGTCCCCCACGCAAGGGTCCATTTTCTCATAGTCCCACAAGACTTCATTGTGATCACAACCACATATATATTTATTCATTCATAGCTAGTTTCCCCCATGCAAGGGTACTCCTTTTCATAACCCCGCAAGGCTCTCTTTGTGATCGCAACCACATTTCGTTCATTACATATTGGTTTCCCCTATGCATAGGGTACTCACTTTCATAGTCCCGCAAGTCCGTTTTCATTTCAAGGCACCAAGTGATCGCAACCACTATAATTATTCATAATCTAGTCCCGCAAGACATTTAGTGTGATCACAACCACATTACAAATGATATGTTATGCATGCTATGGATGCAATAATGCTCATGCTAGCCTTAACCTCACAAGGAGTATCTCAACCTCTCACTCAAGGGTATAATTTTATACTTAACACAATAGTTTGTGTCACACAATCATAAATGTAACATCCTCCAAGGCATACCATTTACAATATTCAAGAACTATTCTAGCCAAGGATTCATATAAATGTCAATCCACATATGGAAAGCAAATAGCTTGTCATCTACACACTTTTAAATTCTTAACCTCATCAAGGCATCACTCTAATATTCAATCATCAATAAGACTCAATCTTAATTTCATATTACACACAAGAGGTAGTATTTCCATTCAAGGATGAGCATGTAAATATGCATCAATATATACATTATCAACATATAATTTATCATACATTTAGAAATATACTCCTCTCCTACCTCAAGAGAAGTACTCTTTCAGGTTATATGGTCCCGCTTCGCAAGAATGACAAATCCTACATTGAATACATATAGGACCATATCAACCACTCATTTAATATCACTAATGCATACATATATATGAGTCTTATTATATTATGACTTGCAATAAGTTTCCATTTTCTCTTTTTCTTAGGTTTTAGGAATTATTTCCCTTAAATCAAAACTCATTATAATTAAAGGCAACAACCCAATTAATTAGGCTACCCACACATACCAATTTTTCACCCAACTCCTTAAGTGGGTTTTTCTTATTTATGGCTTTCAACCACCATTATAAATCATCATCTATGGCAATCTTTCATCATTAATACATTCTCATCATCATTAAATAACTATCTCACTCACATTCCACATTTCCCCTAATTTCCAAGGGTTAGGGTTTCATTAAAAACCTAACAACCATCATCAATGCACATGGTTCCCCACTTCAAACTCAATTTTCATGTACCCCAACAACCATCACAGCTATAAAGCCAACAAATAGGACATGATGTTGCCATGGTGCAATTTCAACCTTTTTTTTCTCGTGATTAGTATCTTTAATCTATTTGTTGTGAAGAAATTCCTTAAATGAAAAAATGAAGCCATTGGGTTATAATCAGTTATCTCCAATGCTAACTAAACATTTCTAACAAAAATTCTAAAATCTTACTTTATCATCTTGTCAAGATACATGACAAACATATAAATTAGAGCAATGGCAAGAGAAAAGATAAATGTAGTGTGAGGGAGGGAGAGGGAAAAAAGAAATTGTTACGTAATATTGTTGTATGAATAACTAAATATGATATCTCTATGACTAAATCCGGCACTTGAAGTAACATTTTAAAGTGTAATGCTTAAAAGAACATGTAATCAACATTCAAATAAATGTTGTGTTATTTACTGAGATTCTATTTTTTCATCGCGAGTCTCGTTATATATACCCAACCAACCATGCAGAGCATTATGTGCTGTGATTTTAGTTACTCAAAAAAAGGAAATAAAAGAAGTTCCATGACAGTTATGCTACTTTTAGTTGACATTAAACCTTTGATTACTCATGCTTATCCTGCTTTTATTGTTACTTTGCGTTCCTTCTCCATTTCGACAAGCCTTTCTTTTATTCATTTTAGCATACATCTCTTCAATCATAGGTTTCCACATCCTAACACGAGCATTTATAAACCAATTTGATACCTTCATATAATCACACAATTATAGTCGAAAGCATACCTAAAAAACATATCAGATGATCCTCTTCAGAAAAGTAAAACAAGTAAAGATGTAATAAGAGAAATAGTTTATACCTGACTCCTAGTCAACTTTTGTGTTTTACCCAATTCGCCTCTTTATTAATGACTTGTTCAACACTACTTGTATGCAACTTTCGCTAACATAAAATGGACTTCTAAACTTTTGTTACGACACTTTCTAAATAACAAGTTATCTAAATTTTCTCATATTAAACTTGTAAACATAAACAAACAAATGTTTAATTTTCTAAGTTTGAAAGAGATGTAACTACTAGGGACTAACTTATTGTAAAATACACCCAAAATCAATTTAGTAAAGCATGTTTATAAGCATGTATAGAATCATGTAAAACGCATATTCGAATGTTAACTGACCATGTATAGAAGCATGTAAAATGCATGTCCAAAAGTGAAAACTTGTCCAACCCTAAACCCTAAACCCTAAACCCTAAACCCTAAACTTGTCCAAAGATAAGATATAAATTACAACTTACAAAGGAAAATGAATAAACATATGCTTCAATACAACCTAACCTGTGAGATATCCTATCCTTATTTACACTAAAGATGTATAAAACTACAACAACCTTTATCTCATCAAGAAGCATTCGTTATGGGGGTTTGAATAAGACAAGAATCCACTAAAAGATAAAACACTGACAGATATGAGTAACAGTTTGAACATGAAAAGTTTGAATATTAAAAAAACTAAAGAATATAATAAAGGTTTATATAATTACCTTTGGTATAATCACACCAACATTCCTAACATATCATGAAGCATGTAGTGGTTGATTATTTATAAAGTATCTACGCATTAGCATTTCTTTAGGTGGTGTGAACAACTTCCTTACCAATTTGTCTTCTAAATTTGGTTGGGATTCATTAATAGTTGATGGTGTAAAACCAACTTCAGTAGGGGAACTTGTGCCTTCTATTTTCATCTTTAACATTTTCGATGAAGATTAAATTGGAACAAATAATGAAGAAAATACTACATGGGTATAGTTAGGTGTAAAATTCATGGTATTTGTTATATTTATCTTTGGAAATTCTAATAGAGATTTAATTGGGACAAACAATAGAGGAAATGCTGTCGAGGGATGGTTAGATGCACTAATCAGGGTACTATTTGTAAATATTCATTTGTGAAAATTATTCACTGCATCTATATAGCTTGTAAATGCCTATGTTACAAACGTGTAAATAGGTAAGCAAAAGCATAAGTTATTAATAACCATGATTGTAAGAGCAAAATTAGGAAGAAAATATCAACAAATCAATTAGAAGTTCACATTCCCATTAAGTAAGATTTCTAGCTTGATCTTTGATGGCATCGTGACTTACAGGAGAATTATGGGAGGAAGATTCCTTATTTGGGTTTGAAATCATTTAAAGGGTGCTACTCGGAGTAGTGACATTAACAAAAAAAACCAATAGTCTATTTAAGAGGCTATATTTAAATTCACATCAAAGTAAACATGTATTATATTACTCATATATGGAAGAAATGTCAATGAGTTTGACTATCTTCTTCTTTTTAGGCCTCCCACATGGAAGTCTTACATGGGTGGTGAAATTGTGTTGTCTTCTTTTGATTTTTTCAAACGACGACCATGTCCAGTCATGTTTTCATTTGACATCAGAGAAATAAGAAATTTGGTTGAGGATATCATTTAGATTTGGAAAACATTCATGACTAGGAAAGATATATGAGAGATTGAAAAGAGGCTTACCTAATTCACCATCTCGCTTAATATATACATAGGCCACGTAATTGGAAGTGGGAAAAAAATCCCAAAATTCAAAGTCTACTTGCAATCCTTATTGGCCAAAATGATTTGGCTGCATTAATCAGAGAGGGTAACATAAATCACTTGCAGGCGTGATGCTCCATCTTCTTTGCTGTAGAAGGTGTTTGAGAGAGTTGATTGAAGAACTCCAGGATGCTTGGTTTGGTTGTTATGTGACAAATATCATGAATTGTGCCAAAAAACGTTGTGTGGATTCCACTATGGGTTTATTATATCTCAATTCCCCATTCACTATATTTAATGCCACACGTGAAGAAGAAAAATAATACCCAATGTCGTTCAATCCTATCTCTAGTGAAAAAAAATGTGACTAAAAATAAAAGAATTGGGAATGTTATTTTAATGATCAGATTAAATTAAATATTCATAGTATTAAAAATCACACATTTTTCTAAATATCATTTACTTTTATTCAAATTGTAATGTGTTTGGTAAGACATCTTAGCTAGCTGAAAGTTAAAATCAAACCTTAAAATATTATAAAATGTATATTAGAGATGTTAAATGCATTAAATTGTCAATTATTTGTGTCAAATTTTCAAATGTACCATTCATATTAATTATGAGAGAAAAGTGAATTTTTCAAATTCTATTAAAGGTATATATTAAAAAAACTAATAAATAAATAATGTAAAAATAGTAGTGTCTTGTAAAATTTGCCAACAAAATCTAAAAGTCACATAGATGACATACCTTAATAAATGTAACTCTATAGGTGACATACCATATAGCCTGCAAGTCTATTGGTAACACCCATAATACAATGTTATTTGATTTTTTAATTTTTTATTTTCAAAAATGGTGGACCAACTTGTGAGTTACCCGGTGGTAGGGGTGTTCATCATCCAATCCAATCTAAAAAAATTGCTAAACCGAACCAAAAAAATCGATATTTTTTTAATGGATTAGATTGGATTTTGGTTCCACCTTCATGAACTGATCCAAAAACTTTTATGCATTAGTAACATATTATCCTTTTAGTCATATTATGGTTATTAGAAAGCCCAATAAGTCACACCCAAACCTAATGTTTCACGCCCAAATTAGAAACCCTTACGTAGGCTATGATTCTTTTCATCACTCAGTCTCTCATTGCATTGCATTGCTAAAATTTGCACGTTCGTATTGGGTTGTGTTAGGGCTAAGCTTATGCATTGTGCCTTCGTCACATCATCACTTCGGCTTTATCATAATTCTGCTTTGCTGGTAAAATTTCTTACGGAATGGTGCAATTAAATATTCATAAATCTTTCTTTCGGATGAATTGGACTCAGTCTTATGTGTAATTCTTGGAAACTATAATAAATATGCAATGTCGTTGGCCAATTAATTTTTCATTCACATCACTTAGATAGATACTATAATATATATATATATATGCAACATAGAAGCTATATTCATTTTGGCCTTACGCTGTCACGTCATGTCATGAAAGTGGTGCACCTCATACCATAAAATTTACTAATATATGTATTTTTGTGGCAAATTAGTAATGGAAAATATATTATATATGTATCTATAGCAATGGAAAATATATTATATATGCGGCATTGGCAAACACATTATTATATTATATGTATCTATGGCAATGGGAAATATATTATATATGTAGTGTTGGCAAATATATTATTATATTATATATGTATATGTGGCAATGGCAACAGACTGAACATAAGAATTCACTATAGTTACTAGTATCGGTATGATATTAAGCAAAATATATGTATATGCAGCATTGGACACTATTTAATTCCTGTGAGATTTTATAATTAATGAACAAAAAATTACTTGTATGAAATTTTCTTAAATGAATTACTCATATGTTAACACCGCAGCTGTGCTGTAATTTGTAGGAACAATAAAACTTGACAAGAGCATTGTTTTTGTATTGATTGAATTGAACTATTATGCCTAGAACGACAGAGGTAAATTATAGGTTCTTTTAAGTGTTAAATTTCATTATTGTCATTAGTCATTTATTTATTCAACTAATCACCTCTTTTTATGTGGTAGGTAAACAATTCTTAAGATATCCGAAAAATAATTATTACAAATATGGAATCCATAAATTCCTCCGTAGCTGAAACTGAGTCACATCAAGTAGTTTTACTACCTGCAGCACTAGCCTCAATGCCACCAAAGGGTGACAAGAAAAGAAAAGCTCAAGAAAATATAAAAGAAGGAGAAATAGGTAAACGAAAACCTAGTAAACCTAGATCTTGGACATGGGATCATTTTACTAAGGAGCCTATTGCTAACTCATCTGACTAGAGAGCTAAATGTAAATGGTGTGAAACTACATATGCATGTGATTCATATAAAAATGGCACAAGTAATTTAAAAAATCATTTATTCAACCAATGCAAAAAGTATCCAAAAGCATCAAATAGTTCTAGTCAAACAGTTTTTAGTATCCAACACTTTAAAAAGGAAAATGGGAAAGAGGCTAATAAAACTCTTGCTACTGTTTCTTTTGATGTTGAAGCATGTCGACAATCTTTTGCTAGAATGATTATTGTGGATGAGTTGCCTCTTAAGTTTGTGGAAGGGGAAGTGTTTAAGCATTTCATGAGTGTTTCTTTGCCTCAGCTAAGTCTTCCTAGGAGGATCATTATTGCTAGGGATTGTTGGAATCTTAATGAGAATGAAAAAAAAGAAGTTGAAACCTATTTTTACTACTCCAAATCAAAGTGTTTGTTTAACCACTAATTGTTGGTCTTCTGTGCAAAATTTGAATATCTTTACTTGACTGCATACTTCATTGAGCATGAATGGAAATTACACAAAAGGATTTTAAACTTTTGTTCGATTAAGAATCATAAATATGACACTATAGGAAGAAAAATTGAAAAATGCCTTTCGAGTTGGGGGATCTCTAGAGTTTTTAGCAAAACTGTTGATAATGCTAGTTTGATTGATGTTATTTCATACTTGAAGTGTCGAATAAAGGATTGGAATTCATATCCTTTGAAAGGTGAATATTTACATGTTAGATATTGTGCCCATATTTTAAATCTTATGGTTAATGATGGATTAAAGGACATGCATGATTCAATTTCCAAGATTAAAGAACATGCATGGATTAAAGGCCTCCCAGCGTACATATGGGCAGATCCAGTAAGCGTGAAGTCACCTGGCATTCAAGTGAAATCACCCGACATTTAAGTTAAAGTACCACGCTCAAGCGCTTAAAGATCACCCTTAAGCGTGAAGCTTGTTTGCCCAGTATTTTATACTCCTTCAACGTGAATTGTTGTAGTAGTTACCTTTAATTATTTTATTACTTGCTGATTATATTTGTATTCTAGTAATTTAATTATTGTATTATAATTAGTTTCCCTTTGTAATTAATTAGAGTTAGTTTAGTTAGTTTTTGCCTTAGCTATATATAGTTGTAAATACTCTATAACAGGGGGAAGCAATAACACAACTCTTATTTTTTGATTTTCAACCTCTCTCTAAACATTTTCCCTCTCTAAACTCTCTCTCTTCCATGGCATGGGTTGCTAAACCCCTAGGGTTGGGATTGCTAAAGCTTCCAATGGAATCTTGAATTTGCATTGAGGAAATCATCTTCTGAAGCATAAGGAGAATAAGCTGAGAAGTGGATCTACACTGCTGGAATGACAAATCTAGACCTAATTGAAGAATCTCACCAATGAGGAATCATGGTTGAGGCTTAGGTAACTTCTAGCTTCCTAACTAATTCAGGCCTAGTAATTAGGTGAATAGTTAGGGTTCAATCCCTAATTTCGCATTAGATTTCTCTGTCACTGAACACCTAAGGGATTAGGGTTTAATGCTTAGGAATTAGTGTTAATCATCTAATGAATTAGGGATTAACCATCTGTGAATTCTCCTCTTAAGTTTAAAGCTTGTTTGAACCTTAATTGCATGTTTCTTGATGAAATTGTAAGCTGAAGTAATCCTAACCTATCTTCCATTAATCACACTTTATCTCTTATTTTATTTCTGAAAATATAAAAACATAGAAAGTGTAGAAAAACATAAACAAAATGAATTCTATCTTCTTATGTTTTGGTTTAGCTTGTACTAGTTCTAGGTTGTGGTAATTGCCTCAATCCCTGTGGGACGATCAAATATATTACAAATTTAATGGTTGGTGTGCTTGCCAAAAGAATATAATCCTCTGAGATTATGTGTAACACCATAAATTTTAAAAATAAAGAATTAATTAAGGGGATAAATATTAAATAATTATATTGGGTTATTTAATATTCCAAAATATTAGAAATAAATGAATTAAGATTTTTGGGAGCTGTCTATGATTTATTGGAACCAGATGATCTGAAAAATGAGCCCGATTAAAACATGGGTGTCTGACCAAGTATCTCTGATTGGGACGATATTGGTCAGGGTTGTTAAGAATAGTATTGGGAATCCGATGGTATATTCGGAATAATTTTTGGATATGGTATTAAGCCAAAACAATGACCCTGTTTATCATAAAATGATGAATATTTATTGGGGAATTAAAAATAAAGCCAAATGGCCTATTTTTCTCTTCTTATTTCCGTCAGCCTTGGAATTCCCCCATAACTTGTACTTCACTTTTCCTTCTCCTATACTCTTCTCCTTCACTTTTCTTCTTCTTCACTCCAAAAACCCTAAGCAGAAGTGGTGGCTTTTCCTCTCCCATTTTTGTGCTTGAAGAAAGTTTGGAGGAGTTTGGAGCTTGAAGTCCCTTTTTCCTTCCTCCTCATTTTCATGTAGATTTTTCCATCTCTTGTAAAACTCTCTCATTTCTTCTCTTGAGGTAAGACCTTGCTGTTTCTCAAGAGTATGAGCTATGAGTCTTTGTGTTTTATGTTGGGAGAGTAATTTAATGAATGTTGTTGGGTTTTTATGAAGACCCTAACTCAAAGATTTACGGGAAATGTGAGATATGAATGGAGAAGCTTTTATTGTGTTAAATAACTATTTTTGGTGAGGTGAAATGTTATTATTAACAGTGAATGGCCATTAATGAAGCTTAATGGTTGTTGGGAACCATTAATGTGGGAACCCGGTAATGGGTTTAGTACTGAATGTCCGTAAAAATAAATACTAACACCTAAACCGAGGTGGTTGTGGCTGAACGAGTGAAATAAATTGAACTGAGAGTTAAGACGCCGAATGTCACCAAGTAAATAAATATGAACGTTAGGCCGAGGTGGTTGAATGGGAAATTGATTGTGTGATGTATTATAATGTAGGAAACGACCCCAGTCTCGAGACGGAACCATCTGACTGTGTTGATCACTACTTCTCTTGAGGTAGGAGGGGTAACTTTTCTAAATGCATGATTTCATCCATTCTTGATGTGAAAATATGTATATGATTGTGCTTGTTGATTGCTTGTATGGACAATGAGATGATTTCATGATTTGAGTGCATTTAGAATGATTGATGTTATGTGCTGTGTATTTGGAATGGTGAATGTGTTATTAGATTGGTCTGGACCAAGTAATGAGTGGAGACCGACCGGTGTTGGGTGTAATCGATACGATTACCGGGTATTCTAATGAGAGGAGACTGACCGGTGTTGTGTGTAATTAGTACGATTAACCGATATCCTAATGAGAGGAAACCGACCGGTGCTGTGTGTAATCGGTATGATTACCCGATATTCTAATGAGAGGACATCGACCGGTGCTGTGTGTAATCGGTATGATACCCGGTATTCTATGAGAGAAGACTGGCCGGTGCTGTGTGTAATCGGTGGGGTTACCCGGATCCTAGTGAGAGAAGACTGACCCCGATGTCGGATGTTTATTTGCTGAGTCTGTATTGCACATAGGACGGATGAAGTGATATCCGTATTCTGGTGTCAGTATTGAGGCCGGATTCGATATTATGTTGAAAATGTTGACAAAATGTTATGATTGTTTGAGATTATGCGTTGAATTGAATTCAATAATGTGAATTATCATAAATGTGTATATATGAATTGATGATTGTGATTGCCACTAACTTCCGATGTGTATGAGCCCAAGGGGATCGGTAAAGATTGAGAATACTGAAATCCACTAAGTGGTGGTTGTGAATGGACGATCGATTGAGTGGCATTTAGGATGCACAATATGAGAATGCATTGATTGGCATTTGCATCCATGGCATATCATTCGCTGTCTATGTGGAATGTTAGGGGTTCCATTAGGCGGGCCCAGTGGGAGGGCGACCCAGTGCACGGGTACATTATTGTATTCCTAGTGATTCTGGGAATCACGAAGCTGTCCATAGATCGGTGACGAGGCACCCTATATGGCAGGCCGAGTGGGCGGGCGGCTCTATGGTGAGCGAGTTACCTCGATGTCCGACAGGGCACGGTTCTCTCGATGTGTGTTCAGGAGGGGCCCGTAGCACTTGTGGCAAATAAGGCCACGATGATGATCCACAGTCATGGGGTGACTAGTGCTACAGATGGGCGAGAGCGGTTTGGTACTAGTAAAAATATGTTGTTGATCATGATCAAAATCGGATATAAGTGTACACATTTACTACTACAGTAGGGGCATAGTATCACACCTATGCTTATCCTACATTTGATATATTGTTGTTTTTCCCACAGTTGGATCCGCACTTGAAAGTAATTTTGTTGTGCATATGCATTAGCTTTAAGAGCATTTGCATATAGCCGGGATATGCCAAGTAGATAGCCCGAGGTGGTGATGGATGATGGTTAACTAGAGGGAAAGTAAGCCGAGGTGCTAACATTAAATGTGTGATGATTTTTGAGAATGTTGAGGATATATTGTGTATTGTAGTGCCTTGTGAATATATTGTGCCGAGTGGAATGATGTATCATATGTGTGAATTTGTGATGTTTTCTTGAAAGATGAATGTAATGCACGCATATATGGATATCATCATAATGTATGACTTTGATTCATTTGGATTATGTTACTCACCTCCCTGTTGCCATTTTTAAGGTTGATGTAGGTGTGAGGTAAAATCCTACTCTTCTTGGAGGTCGAGCATTGGAAAAGGTAAATATGAAAGGAATGTGGTTGAACCTTAGCCGGTATGTGTACTCATTTTTTATAGCACATAGTGTGTATATGTTTATTTTGAAATTAATTTTGACAACAGCTGATTTTGGAAGGTCATGTGGGAAAATTAGACCGGACGTGTAAGGCTAATTTTCACTAATGACCTTAATGATGTATGGATGATATTTTTATTATGAATTTATATTTCTAATGCTTAACCGATCGACGAGGCATGTTCATCCTCTCTTTGGGTGATATTTTAATTACTCTTGAACTTAATTTTCATCTTCCGCTTTTCCCCTTGTGACGGCCACAAGTCCGGTCGTCCGAGGTGCACTCTGATACCGTTCTCATATCTTTATATATGAGATCATTTATTCAATGATTCGGGGTAATCACTTAGTATTTTATATATTGAATTCCTTCTACTTTTAATTATTTTAAATTATGAAAAATTTATTCCTGTTTCTGAAATAAGATACTCAAACTCGGGGCGTCACAACCTGGTATCAGAGCATTGATTGCTCACTGTTCTATATTATGGTTAATATTGAGCCCGGCCAGGCATTTCCTTTCCATATTTACCTTCAGATTGAGAATATATTATGATGATATTTATATTGATGATAGTTGATGATGATTGGTATATATTGAAGAAAGAAACACAAGTTTCTGATCATGTTGTATTGTGTGTATATAGTGATTTATGGCGAATAGGTGAACTATTGACGCAACCGTTATGGCTGAAGCCTTCAATCGGCTCGCCGATATCCTTGAACGGCAACAACAACCTGCTGGTCAGCCAAATCATGGTCTTGGCCGATTCCTTAAGCGGAAGCCTTTCAAATTTCACGGAGGCTATAAACCAGAAGAATCATATGTTTGGATCTCTGACTTAGAACAGATATTCGTAAGTATGGAATGTACTTAAGGCTCAGAAAGTCGAATACATAGTGTTTATGATCCGAGACAAAGCTGAATCTTGGTGGAGTCTCACTCGTGGGTGTATGGTTGCGGCTCACACTCCTTTAGATTGGGAGAATTTTAAGGCGAAATTTCTTAGGAAATATTTTCCTGAGAGTTACAAGAACAAGAAGGAGCTTGAATTTATGGAGCTCAAACAAGGAAGTATGCCAGTGGAAGAATATGCTTCAAAATTTGAAGAGTTGTGTGTGTTTTACCCACCTTTCTAGCAGGAAGGTTCTGAAGTGTCAAAATGTGTTAAATTTGAGAATGGATTGCGCCAGGAGATAAAGAAGGCGATTTATCACCAAGAGATTAGGAGTTTTCCTACTCTTGTGAACAATGTCGAATCTTTGAAGAGAACGATGTGGTGCCCAAGATTTATGTTGGGCATGATCAAAGACTGAAGAGTCAATTCCTTAGCTTCAAGAAGAGGGGTGATTTCAAGAAGAATAGACAATTTACGCATGGTTCCTCTTCTTTTAGAGGTGAACACGGTGGTGGAAGACACGGTACAAAAGGTGGCCAAGGTGGTGTCCAAGGTATTCGTTGTTTCTGATGTGGCAGAAACCATTTGGCTTGAGAATTCAATCATGAAGAGACAGTGGTATGCTATAGGTGTAACCAACCGGGGAACATTCGTCCTAATTGCCCTTTGAATGCCACAGACGTGGTGATTCGCAATGATGGTAACCGTGGTGGCTATGGTACTTTCAAAAACCGTGGTCGTGGAAACGGTAATCGCGGCCACAATGGTAGTCGTAATGAAAATGGCAATGTACATGGTGGCAACGGTCATGGCAATGGGAACGACCGAGGTAATGGAAATGGCGGTCGGAATGGTCACAACCCAGGTGCTAATCAATAAACTGCTGGAAGAGTATTCACCGTGACCGGTGAAGAAGCAACTCAAGCCGATACCCTAGTCGAAAGTAAGTGTGAGATACTCGGAAATTCTGTGCATGTTATTTATCACTCGGGTGCGACCCATTCTTTTATATCCGAGGATTGTGTGCGGTGATTAAAATTGCCAATAAGTATGATGAAAGGTTCTATCATGGTGTCTATGCTGACCGGTACTTGTTTACGGGCAGTCACCCGATGTGAGAATGTTGATATGATACTTGAGGATAGGAAATTCATTGTGTCTTTTATTTGCTTACCTATAAAGGACTTGGAGATTATTCTCGGTATGGATTAGCTCTCCGCCAATAAAGTCTTTGTTGACTGTCAACGACGGACTGTCATTTTTCCTTCCTCAAATATGGGGAAATTCGATGTGCAAGGTATAACTCAACTTTGCATATTGTTATCTTTTGCCGGTGGGACAAATGGTCCCAATCCCTTAAATATTCCCGTTGTATCCAAATTTCTGGATGTATTCCCTGATGAGGTACCTGGTTTACCTCCTCCATGTGAGGTGGAATTTATTATTGATCTTATTCCGGGAGCAGAACCTGTTTCCCGAGCTCCGTATCAGATGTCACCTATAGAATTAACCGAGTTGAAGAGACAAGTTGAAGAATTATTAGAACGAGAGTTTGTTCACCCGAGTGTATCTCCTTGGGGTGCGCCTGTTTTACTGGTGAAAAAGAAGGATGGAAGTATAAGGTTATATATGGACTATTGACAACTTAATAAGTTGACCATTAAGAATCGATATCCCCTACCTCGCATTGATGACCTTTTGGATCAACTGAAGGATGCAGTTGTATTTTCTAAGATTGACTTGCATTCTGGATATCACCAAATTCGGATGAAGGCTGAGGATATCCCAAAGACTGCTATGAGTATGTAGTGATGCCATTCGAAGTGATAAATGCTCCTGCGATTTTCATGGATTACATGACTCATATCTTTCATGAGTATCTTGACCGGTTCATTGTAGTTCTCATTGATGACATTCTTGTCTACTCCAAGAGTCATGAAGAACATCTTCACCTTGTGTTGAGAAGCTTTCTAAGTGTGAATTTTGGTTATCCGAGGTCCAATTTCTTGGACATGTTATCTCCAAGGATGGTGTTGCTGTTGATCCATCTAACATTGAAGCCGTGCTAGCTTGGGAAAGACTGACATCTGTAACCGAAGTATGGAGTTTTCTTGGTCTTGCCGGTTACTACCGAAGATTCATTGCAGGGTTTTCCCGATTGGCCTTGCCTTTGACAAAGCTAACCCGTAAGAATCAACCGTTTGTGTAGAGTTTTGATTGCGAAAGGAGTTTCCAAGAGTTGAAGGTTAGACTCACTTCTGCTCTGGTGTTATCTTTGCCAGACTTATTGGATGACTTTGTGGTGTACTGTGACGCCTCTAAGCTTGGTTTTGGTTATGTATTGATGCAAAAAGAGCGTGTGATAGCCTATGCGTCGAGACAGTTGCGACCGCATGAGGTTAACTACCCCACACATGATCTTGAGTTAGCGGCGGTGGCGTTTGCTTTGAAGTTGTGGCGGCACTATTTGTATAGCTCAAAGTTTATGGTCTTTAGTGATCACAAGAGTCTCAAATATTTATTTGATCAAAAGGAACTCAATATGCGCCAACGACGATGGATGAAGTTTTTGAAAGATTATGAGTTTGACTTGAGGTATCATCCCGGAAAGGCGAATGTGGTTGCCGATGCCTTAAGTCGAAAGTCGTTACATGTTTCCACTATGATGGTGAAAGAGATGGAGCTTATTGAGCAATTTCAGAATTTGAACATAGGTGTAGAAGTATATACTCTGAAAAAGATGTCTCTTGATATGTTGATGGTAGCAAACGTGTTCCTTGAGATTGTGAAGTTGCAACAACCGAAGGATGAGTAGTTAATCGAGATGAGAGAAGCTCAAGCTAATGGGAAAAATTCATTTTTGACAGAAGGCCGTGATGGCATTTGGCGTGTGAAAGGTCAGATTTATGTTCCATCTGGTGGTGATCAAAGGAGACTGGTACTTGAAGAAGCTCACAAGAGTGTATTGAGCATACATCCTGGTGCCATAAAAATGTATCAAGATTTGAAGAAGAATTTTTGGTGGCCCGGTATGAAGCGAGATGTGGCTAATTGTGTAGCCTCCTGCATTATTTGTCAAAAGCTTAAGGTTGAGCATCAGAAACCATCTAGTTATCTGAGACCTCTTGATATTCCCGTGTGGAAGTGGAACGGCATTGCTATGGACTTTGTTTCCGGACTACCCAAAACATGTACTAGAAATGATGCTATATGGGTAATTGTTGATCGATTGATGAAGTGTGCTCACTTCTTGCCCATGAATATGAAGAGTTCATTAGAGAAATTGGCATAATTGTACATTAAAGAGATCGTTAGACTACACGGTATGTCATTGAGTATTGTGTCGGATCGCGACCCACGGTTCACTTCCCGATTTTAAGGAAGCTTACACGAGGCAATGGGTTCCAAGTTGAAGCTCAGTTCAGCATATCATCCATAAACGGATGGACAATCCGAGTGGACAATTCAAAGCCTTGAAGATTTATTGCAGGCTTATGTGTTGGAGCACGGTGGTTGTTGGCAAAGATTCCTACCACTGATTGAATTTACATACAACAATAGTTACCATAGCTCCATTGGTATGGCTCCATATGAAGCGTTATATGGTCGGAAATATAGAACTCCGTTGTGTTGCCTTGAAGCCAGAGAAAGTTTGGTTTTGGGGTCGGAGTTGATTGCGGAGACGAACGAACAGATTAAGATGATATAGGAAAAGATGAAAATCGCCCAAGTTCGGCAAAAGAGTTATTATGATAGGAGGTGGAAGCCCCTTAAGTTTTAAGTTGGCGATCATGTATTTTTAAGAGTATCAAGAGATAAGGGCATTGGAAGGGCGTTGAAAAGTGGAAAGTTAAGCTCGAGGTTCATTGGACCCTACGAGGTTCTACAGTGGATTGGCGATGTTGAATATCAGGTTGCACTTCCTCTGCACCTGTCTAATCTACATAATGTGTTCCACGCAAGGTTGTCAAAATCGAGATTCTACCTAGAATCGTGGAGGCTCCAACGACTCGTAGAATCGAGATTCTAGGTAGAATCGTAAGATTCTACCTCTAATTAAAAAAATCTAAAAATAAAATAAAATAACATACCAATACATAAAATAAAACATAAAATCGTATAAACAAGTCCATGAAGTCCAACACAAGCTAAAAAGTTCCCATCACCATTAACATCCAGCCCATGTTTCCAACCAACATCAGTCCTTTTTCCTGGGGCATTCTTCCACTTGACAGCTGCAGAACTTGCTAATGATGAATCTGTACCACTACCAGCTGGAGGTGTAGGCGTAGTAGGTGTAGACATTATCTAAATCCAAATAGATACAATCTGTATCATACAACTTAAGCAGAATTCTAACACTAATTCTAATCAACAACAGAGTTTCAAAATTTCTAATCAATCAACAACAATGGCACAACAGAATTCTAACACTAATTCTAAGCAGAATTCTAATCAATCAAGCAGAGTTTCAAAATTTCTAATCAATCAACAACAATCAACAACTTAAGCAGAATTCTAACACTAATTCTAATCAATCAACAACAGAATTCTAACACTAATTCTAAGCAACAACAATGGCACAGATTCAAAATTTCTGCTCCAACAGCAACAAAATTTACTAAATGAAAACAGCAACATAACACAACAGCAGCAAGCAAAGTAGAGTTCTATAAAAAAACAGCAACATAACACAACGGCAGGAGGGAGCTACCGTCAGAGGAGGGAGCAGGCGACCACTGTGGCAGGAGGGAGGAGCAGGCAACCACTGTGGCAGGAGAGGGAGGAGCAGGCGACCACCGTAGCAGAGAGGTGGTCACGCGGCTGAGCTGACAGCTGAGAGGGAGGAGGCGACCACCGTAGCAGAGACACACGCACGGGAGAATGAAAATAGAGGCGTGCGCGACCACGAGAGGCGGAGGAGAACCGACCACGCGAAAGAGGAGGAACACCGACCAGCGAACACCAACGGGAGAGCCGACCACGACGGGAGGAGGCTGACACGGAAGGAGGAGACAGATGGAAGCAGCACGAAGGAGAAGCGAAACTGAAAGGGGTTAGGGATTTTGGGGGTTTAAATTTTTTTTTACCAAAACGACGTCGTTTTGGTTGATTTTCTGTCCAAATTTTTTTTTTGGTAAAAACGGTAAAAACTATAAAAACGCACCGATTCCACCGTTTCCACCAATTCCACCTCCGATTCTACCGTTTTTACCTATAAAACGAGTCTACTTCCGATTTAACTCGTCAAGCCATGTAGAATCGTAGAATCGTCCGATTCTACTTGTAAAATCGCGATTTTAACAACCATGGTTCCACGTATCCCAGTTGAGGAAATATGTCCATGACCCTCTACATGTAATTCTGATGGACGATGTTGATGTACGGGACAATTTGTCCATCCCTTCTATTTCCGTTCGTATTGTTGAACGCTCTGTTAAGACGCTATGGAACAAATTGGTACCCTTGGTGAAAGTTGCATGGAAGCATGGAAATACTGAGACGTTCACGTGGGAACGTGAAGACATTGTACAGCTTGGTATCCCGATGTGCTTGAACCCGGTATGTTAAATTTTGGGGACGAAATTTCTTTTTAGGTGGGGTGGATTGTAACACCCTAAATTTTAAAAATAAAGAATTAATTGAGGGGATAAATATTAAATAATTATATTTGGGTTATTTAATATTCCAAAATATTAGGAATAAATGAATTAAGATTTTTGGGAGCTGTCTATGATTTATTAGAACTGGATGATCTGAAAAATAACCCCGATTGAAATATGGGTGTCTGACCAAGTATCTCTGATTGGGACGATATTGGTCAGGGCGGTTAAGAATAGTATTAGGAATCCGATGGTATATTCGGAATAATTTTTGGATATGGTATTCAGCCCAAACAATGACCTTATTTATCATAAAATGATGAATATTTATTAGGAATTAAAAATAAAGCCAAATAGCCTATTTTTCTCTTCTTATTTCCGTCAGCCTTGGAATTCCCTATAACTTGTACTTCACTTTTCCTTCTCCTATACTCTTCTCCTTCACTTTTCTTCTTCTTCTCTCCAAAATCCCTAAGCAGAAGTGGTGGCTTTTCCTCTCCCATTTTCGGGCTTGAAGAAAGTTTGGAGGAGTTTGGAGCTTGAAGTCCCTTCTTCCTTCCTCCTCATTTTCGTGTAGATTTTTCCATCTCTTGGAAAACTCTCTTATTTCTTCTCTTGAGGTAAAACCTTGCTATTTCTCAAGAGTATGAGCTATGGGTCTTTGAGTTTTATGTTGGGAAAGTAATTTAATGAATGTTGTTGGGTTTTTACGAAGACCCTAACTCAAAGATTTCCGGGAAATGTGAGATATGAATGGAGAAGCTTTTATTGTGTTAAATAACTATTTTTGGTGAGGTGAAATGTTGTTATTAATGGTGAATCGTCATTAATGAAGCTTAATGGTTGTTGGGAACCATTAATGTGGGAACCCGGTAATGGGTTTGGTACTGAATATGCGTAAAAATAAATACTGATGCCTAAACAGAGGTGGTTGTGGCTGAACAAGTGAAATAAATTGAACTGAGAGTTAAGACGTCGAATGTCACCAAGTAAATAAATAAGAACGTTAGGCCGAGGTGGTTGAATGGGAAATTGATTGTGTGATGTATTATAATGTAGGAAACGACCCTAGTCTCGAGGCGGAACCATCTGACTGTGTTGATCACTACTTCTCTTGAGGTCGGAGGGGGTAACTATTCTAAATGCATGATTTCATCCACTCTTGATGTGAAAATGTGTATATGATTATGCTTGTTGATTGCTTGTATGGACGATGAGGTGATTTCATGATTTGAGTGCATTTAGAATGATTGATGTTATATGTTGTGTATTTAGAATGGTGAATATGTTATTAGATTAGTCTGGACCGAGTAATGAGTGGAGACCGACCGGTGCTGGGTGTAATGGGTATGATAACCTGGTATTCTAATGAGAGGAGACCGACTAGTGCTATGTGTAATCGGTACGATTACCCGGTATCCTAATGAGAGGAAACCGACCGGTGCTGTGTGTAATCAGAACGATTACCCGGTATTCTAATGAGAGGAGACTGACCGGTGTTGTGTGTAATCGGTATGATTTCCCGGTATCCTAATAAGAGGAGATCGACCGATGCTGTGTGTAATCGGTACGATTACCCGGTATTCTATGAGAGAAGACCGACCGGTAATGTGTTTAATCGGTGGGGTTACCCGGATCCTAGTGAGAGGAGACCGACCCCGATGTCAGATGTTTATTTGCTGAGTCTGTATTGCACATAGGAAGGATGAAGTGATATCCATATTCTGGTGTCGGTATTGAGGCCGGATTCGATATTATGTTGAAAAAGTTGACAAAATGTTATGATGGTTTAAGATTATGCCTTGAATTGAATTCAATAATGTTAATTATCACAAATGTGTATATGTGAATTGATGATTGTGATTGCCACTAACTACTGATGTGTATGAGCCCAAAGGGATCGGTAAAGATTGATAATACTGAAATCTAGTAAGTGGTGGTTGTGAATGGACGATTGATTGAGTGGCATTTAGGATGCACAGTGTGAGAATGCATTGATTGGAATTTGCATCCATGGCATATCATTCGCTGTCTATGTGGAATGTTAGGGGTTCCACTAGGCGGGCCCAGTGGGAGGGCGACCCAGTGCACGGGTACATTATTGTATTTCCCTAGTGATTCTGGGAATCACGAAGCTGTCCATAGATCGGTGACGAGGCACTCTATGTGGCGGGCCCAATGGGCAGGCAGCTCTATGGTGAGCGAGTTACCTCGGTGTCCGACGGGGTACGGCTCTCTCGATGTGTGTTCGGGACGGGCCCGTAGTACTTGTGGCAAATAAGGCCACGATGATGATCCGTAGTCACGGGGTGACTAGTGCTACAGATGGGCGAGAGCGGATTGATACCAGTAAAAATATGTTGTTGATCATGATCGAAATCGGATATAAGTGTACACATTTACTACTGCAGTAGGGGCATAGTAGCACCCCTATGCTTGTCCCATATTTGATATGTTGTTTTTCCCACAGTCGGATCTGCACTTGAAAGTAATTCTGTTGTGCATATGCATTAGCTTTAAGAGCATTTGCATATAGCCGGGATATGCCAAGTAGATAGCCCGAGGTGGCGATGGATGATTTTTAACTAGAGGGAAAGTAAGCCGAGGTGCTAACATTAAATGTGTGATGATTTTTAAGAATGTTGAGGATATATTATGTATTGTAGTGCCTTGTGAATATATTGTGCCGAGTGGAATGATGTATCATGTGTGTGAAATTGTGATGTTTTCTTGAAAGATGAATGTAATACACACATGTATGGATATCATCATAATGTATGACTTTGATTCATTTGGATTATGTTACTCACCTCCCTGTTTCCATTTTTAAGGTTGATGTAGGTGTAAGGTAAAATTCTACTCTTCTCAGAGGTCGAGCATTGGAGAAAGTAAATATGAAAGGAATGTGGTTGAACCTGGCCGGCATGTGTACTCATTTTGTATAGCACATAGTACGTATATGTTTATTTTGAAATTAATTTTGACAACGGCTGATTTTGGAAGGTCATGTGAGAAAATTAGACCGGACGTGTAAGTCTAATTTTCACTAATGACCTTAATGATGTATGGATGATATTTTTATTATGAATTTATATTTCTAATACTTAACCGATTGACGAGGCATGTTCATCCTCTCTTTGGGTGATATTTTAATTACTCTTGAACTGAATTTTCATCTTCCGTTTTTCCCCTTGTGACAGCCACAAGTCCAGTCGTCTGAGGTACACTTTGATACCGTTCTCATATCTTCATATATGAAATCGGTTATTCAATGATCTGGGGTAATCACTCAGTATTTTATATATTAAATTCCTTCTACTTAAATTGCGAAAAATTTACACCTGTTTCTGAAATAGGATACTCGAACTCGGGGGGTCACATTATGCACCACTTGCCTCCTTTTCGTTTATAGCAATTAATTATTAATTGCTCCTAATCTAGTCGTTAACCGCAGGATTTGGTCAAAACCTCTTATGAACTAGTTTCGATCTTCTCATATATTTTTAAGTTATTCATCCTCCTATTATTTATTGGTGTACTATTCCTTCTTCCATAGCCAAGTCCTAGTCCCTAATGTCCGATTATGAAATTCGAGTCGTAGTTAAGTGATCTTATTATTTATTTTCTTTAACTAATTCAATTAAACTTTACTAGTTGAATAACTTATTTCCTTTGTCAGTAAATGGGTCTCTAATTCTTTATACACAATTTTATTCTTAGTGATGTTCTTTCTAGAATTATAATCACTAACCTTTAGTACCTTCTCTTTCCTTCCACTATTTTCAAGCATACTAACCATTTCAATTATTTCCTTAGTTACACTCTCCTAATTAACTAGAATTTGATTTCACAATAATGCCAATTTATTTCTCAAGGATCGAGTTACTCTTTTAACTTCTATCGCTTGGTTTTAGTCAAAACATTACCTAGTCACTGGAAGTTATTATCTAGTTTATAAGTTACCCTACTTCTTTTTATTACTTAACCCAAAATTTGATTTCTAAAATCTTTTTCATACTCGATATTGTTATTAGTTACTAATGTGCTAGAACTCTAATGCTTATTTCTTATTTGAACTTCTAAACCCATTCTTTATCTAGGCATTTATACCATGTACTTTAAAAATTCCTAACGCCTTCTTCCTTTTGTATTTCTATTTTAATTGGTTACTAAAATTTGCCACTAAAATTGGTCACTAAAATTGATCACTAAAATTGGTCACTAAAAATTGGTCACTAAAATTCTTAAATTCTAATGCTCATTTTATTATGCTTCAAAGAGTCCTTTTTTCTCCTTTCTTTTTCCTTAGCAAAAAAATTCGTTCGGACCAAATTCTTTTTACTTATTAATAAAACTTTCTCAAATAATCTTATTTTACATAATTGTCAATTTATTTGGTTAATTCTTAGAAAACTTTATAATAACTTAAAACGGTGCTACTTTTAAAACTGGGTAAAATAAAATGTTGTAACTGTTCGGTCGGTGAATTTTCTCAAAAAGTGTGATGTCCTCGAAATAATCTCGATGATGCTTAGCGATAATTTAATTTCTAATAGTGGGGCTTACTAGGAAATAAATTATGAATTACATCAGAACACCATAAAATTTAAAATTATATAATACAACCACATCAAATCAAACTAAGCCCGCCTAAACACTAAAATTCCTAAATTTCTAGTTATGGCTCCGATTGCGATAAAATTTTCTTCCAAGTACGTAAATATCGAGTCGCTTTATAAAATTTATTAACATGCTGATTGATAACAAATTTTAATTAAAGTTAACTATTGGTGACAAAAATTTATGCGGTTTGAAATTTAGCCGTGAGATCGCGACTTAAGTTAAAACGAAGGTTCCCGGATACTAAAGCGATATTATGGAATAATTTAAAGCATAAATAAGCGAGGCGGAACCCTCTTCCCTTGCCAGACAACTGCTGCCTGGACGAAGAAAATAGTGAACTCGCTGAAAATCTGACAAACGCTCTGAAACGCTTAGCGATCGTCGTCGACGGTCCTAGATGGTGAAGGCAGAGTGACCATGAATTAAAGAAGGATGGAGAGATGATTTTTATGCATGATGAGTAATTGACTTTGGGAGGCTTTGGTGGCTGGAATTGAAATTGAAATGAAGGTGAAAATGGATTGGTTCTGGCCAAGAATCAAGAGAAGTAAAATGTTAAAGTTATGTTGGTAAATTATGGTGAAGTGATGTTGATTAATTGCATGTGTTTTGATTGGAGGGCAAGGGAGGTGGCATGGTGTAAGGTTATGGTTGT
Source organism: Clitoria ternatea (assembly GCA_037962975.1). Taxonomy (NCBI): domain Eukaryota; kingdom Viridiplantae; phylum Streptophyta; class Magnoliopsida; order Fabales; family Fabaceae; genus Clitoria; species Clitoria ternatea. The sequence continues at coordinate 148,959,249 of CM075671.1, forward strand.
ATGATGGCAACTTAGAGAGCAAGTAGGCTGATCTTGCTGAAGAAGGAGTCAAGGAGAGGAGGGCATGTGTCCCGTGGGTGGTAAAAGGTGATTGGCCATAGTTGCATGAAGGAGCTGAGGTGTCCAATTCTAGGGTGTCAACTTGTGCAGGGGTTAAGGGTCTTTTTAGGCCGAATTTGAAAAAGGGCCAAACACAAAAGTTTAAGATCTTTTTGTTATCTTTAATTTGGTACATGTCACAAAAGGATCATTAAGAAATGAGGAAGTTATGGCCCAAATACAAAAGTAGTGCAAGGCTGTGACGGGATTATTGTTTCATGCAATGATTAATTTTTTGGGAAGAATGGGTGAGGATTTGGCTTTGTGTTCTTCATCAAAGTTGTAGGAAATTGAGCTAAGAAATGTTTGGTGAAAGAATCGTTCAATTTCATGGTCATACAAAGGAGAAACATAAAAAATACTGAACATAGTGCAAGCTGCCTCTAGGAAAACATGAATCAGTGTGGTATTTTAAATTATGGGACTTATGGAGAAAGAATTGGATTTTTATCCCTTCATGATGTTTTTGGATATTCTTTTCCTATTTAGTTTGATATATCATTTGTGACGATCCAAGTTTGGTAGCCCGAGATATACCCGGTTTACGACAGGATACTCTAGAATCTTCCCGGATTAGCTACGTCTTTGGAAATAAATTCACAATTTAATTCTCCTTTGAGAATTTGGTTTTGTACCCTTCATGAACATTGTACATATCTTTGATATGGATTCATAGAAAAAAGAATGGAGTAATTCAAGTATCATACGAAGGAGATATGCGAATTTTACCAAAGACTGCTAGCATTGAAACGAAACAGCCAAGGGGTTGCAAATATCTATTAAACTGTACTGATTTAGAAAGATTTGGCCCTTTATGTCTTCATAAAAAACATAGATAATTTTGTTACAAAGATTTTGACACCAAGTTTGTGAAATCAAAGGTCGTATGAGAGAGTTATGAATTTTTTTCTGAACCATGCGCAGGGGAAAATGTCCAAAAGTTGGAATTTTGAGGCGAACAGACTTAATCTTTAATTTTGAGGTTAACAGAGTGAGAATTGGAGTTTAAGGCTAGAAACAAAGATTGGAGATCTTTTCATAACAAAGAGATTGAGACCTAAAACGATTTCTGAGGAAACTGATTTATGGAAAAACAGGGATAATAGAGTTTGAATCAAGCTTCAGTCCCTTTAGGAAAAGTTCCTAAAACGTCAAAACAAGTCACCAGAGGCGGACCGTGCCACCATCGTATATCCAAGGGTATATGAACGGTCAGATGTAGGAGACATTAAGGGTTCTGATTGGGTCGGTCAGGATAAGTCAGACACCCTTAATTCTTTAGGAAATAATCCTAATAGGACTAACTTTCCTACTGGATCACTAGTCTTGGGCCGAACGGTCAGAGTCAGACCTCAGGCTAGGTCCCACATTTCAAATCCAAGGAACTGAGTGATATTTTATTATTAAATATAGTTATCAAATAAATAATTTAAAATATATAATTTCAAAATAAATTATTATAATTATTTATCTATTAAGTATTGTTGACAGGAAATAATTATCAACTAATATAATTACAAATAATTAGTACCCAAAAATAATTATCGTTAACGTATTACTTTTAATTAAACAGTATCGTTGAACGTTATTTATTATTTTCTTATCTCTACTTCTCTCACTCATTACATTGTCTCGGTATTCTTATATTTCATGTTAAGCTCCGCTTATCCCTATTGTTCTCTTTCTAAATTGTTCAGGGAACAGGCTGAAGCCTCGAGCTTCTTACCAAAAGCTCAACAAAGTATCCTCAAAGTCCTGAGAGTCTGGTTTCTTATTCAAAAAAATTAGGGCTGTTACACTTTGTTGAATTTTCATTATCCTTTAACACTTGTTTAATTTTTATACTAGCCTGGACCAATGTTTTATAAGAATAAATAGTTTTAATATTTTTTTAGTATTCACATAGGCTACGTAAATTTTGTAAACCATTCTATAGCTATTAGTGGTAAGTACTATCATCATTCCTTATTATAAGAATGGGACAACAATTTTATTTTTAAAAAATTAGTTAATATAGTTAAAGTCATTTAATATATCTAAAAATTATAGTAGTTTTCGAAAAGTACATTACTTTTCTTCTTTTTGATTAATACTTATTTTGTTAATGGTTAATAACGGTAGTTTGATGGAAAATTAATTAATGTTGTTAACTTGATTCTTATATTAAAAACTAAAAAAATCTCTCAAGAGATTCTTATATGAATTAATACTATCATTATAATGTGACTTTTCAAGTCATTTACTTCATTATCAATTTTGAGAAATAAATTTATTTTTGAATTAATTCGACATCCCTTAAATGAGTTTCTCTCCATTTATATTAAAGACCAAAAGGAATATATTTTTAAGATCTTGTTAGTCATTACCTTAAAGGTATTATTTGTTCACAGAAGTAAATATAAAATCTTTTATTAAAAATTATATACAGACTGCTTAAAAATCTTGGTACGCCAATTTTAAAGATACTTTCATAGTTTGTTTTATAATTTGGGCCTATGACCACTGTAACAACTTTTGTTTTGTATATTGGCTAAGCCATGTTTTTATCATGAATGGCCTCTATGGTGATCCCAAATATAACTTGTTTCAGAGTGTGTAAAAAGTCTAATTAACCCAATACTTAAATTCTTACATGTTTCTCTACCTAAGACAAACGTAGGACCTACCAGTTCTTATCTACCTACTAAACATTGTTAAGCTATATATACAATTTCACATTGACTTTCATTTGGTTTGTAACTTCCTTCAAACCATACTTTGTGATCACTTATGCGGGTCATTATGCATTGCTAACATAGATAACAATAGAAAAATGGTTAAATACCAGTACTTAAATAGACTTCAAATGAAATGATCATTGGGCAAACTTACAAGTGTTAAGTTCATGTTGTGTCACTTGGTTCAGGAAGTTATTGTATGTAGTATAGTTTCATAACTACCACCTGTTGATCCACATGGATATATCTACATTTCTTAGGGTCATGCTTCAAAAATATAAAGAAAGATTTAACTAACAACTTATACAGCATCCTAATCTATCAATTAATTTAATTTTATATTTGTCATTTACTTATGGCCATTGGGCAAAAGATGGTGGTGCATTTGGTTGTTAAGGATACATATGAATTCTCGTGCATTGCGGATACCAAGGCACACCATAGTTAAGATGTAGGTACATATATGGAAAATTATGAGAGTGTGGAGAAAATGTTGTCTCGGATGAAACTGAGTATTCCCAACATTAACATAAGGCACAACATTCATATTTTGCTAAATAAATACAAAATCTTAATAACCACATCATTACCAAATATATATCATTAATATATGAGTTCACAACAATTAATTATATTCATAGCAATAGATAAATTACATACACTCGTTCTAGGGAGCTCTTATTTTACTTTGATTTTTTTAATCCAATTGCTGTTATTTTCTTAAGGGTATCATTAGCCTCTGTGTCTTTCTTAGTTGCTTTGCTATTTCTCTTTTTACATCCTTTCCTCTTACATTTAGGACAATTACTCTCTTCATTATGTTACAAATTAAATTATGTTAATTACTTGCATCACCATGTTCAGTCTTCTTACTGTTGATGTCGGAAACTGTACATGACTTCTTAGTTTGTGAACTTATATGTAACTTTGCCTATCTTCTCCTTCTTCTATAAGTTTTTTCTTTGTTGGTGCACCTCTAGTCTTCTCTATGAAGGGAACACCAACACCATTAATAAAAACACTCTGCTTACTATATGAATCAAATCGTTTCTGCACATCACAAATAAGCTTAAGAATTTCTTTTTTCACACATTTAAATGCATTAACATTTTTGTCATCAATGTCGCAAAGCATATTGCAAACAATAGATGAAGAACCACGCCTAGCAAAATACATACCAGATTGCAATTCATTAGAAGGGGTTAAAGATATTACCTCACTCATAGCATGCTTTCACCACCGTTTACAAATTAAACTACTAGGTATATGGTCAATATTTTCATTTTTATCATATAAATGATATATGAATAAAGGATACCCCGAGACTTAAATAATCTATAATCATAGAGAAATGATGATTTCAATGTATCATAAACAACATCTACATCATTACCAGTCTTGCAATATTTGGTCAACCTAAAACACACTTTATGATTATTTACCACACAATCAGCCATATTTAATGCAATAGATCATTCAATCCGATCCTTTACTTCAAAAAGAATCTTTTGTGTGTGGATCTGAGCAGCTTCGCATTCAATCTTGTACAGAGAACTGGTAATCACAAGTTTTGTGAATAATGACTTAAAATCTACACACAGTTCGTTGTTCATATACTCTTGTAAAACTTCCTCAAACTTTTGTAAGAACTCAAAAATACTATGTTTCCTTCTAACATACACCTTTATCATGGTATTCACAGCTTTACACTAGGAAGTTGTCCTTATATGACCAAAAAACATATCATGTAGGCATGTAATAGCCTAACTCTACTTCATATCATAAGTTCTAATAACCCATGGATTCTCATCAACTCCATGTTTACTCACCATACTATGCTAAAATTCTTCAAACTTATCTGGGGTAAAATTTGAATACATTTCTTTTTTAAAATCTTGAAAAAAATAAATATTCTTCACCTTATTGCATGTATTTTTGTACAGGTGCCATGCATAAAGACGATCGGGGGAATTTGGAAACACAACATGTATTGCCTCCCTCATACAACCATCTCCATCAGTTATCATAACTTTAGGGTGCCTACCACATAACTTTTAGAAACATTTCTAACACCTACTTATATGTCTCAACCGATTCATGTGAAACTAAGGCAACACCAAGTATAACAATTTGAGAGTGATGATTACAATCGAAAAAGATCACTAAGGCTCTATTATAATTGTTTCTCTTATAAGTGGTGTCAAAGGCAAAAACATCACCAAAACATTCATAGTCAGAAATGCATCAACTGTCAGCCTAAAAGAGGTCCTTTAATTCGCCATTTGTAGTAGTAGTTAAACATGTACAACTCATTAGCGGGTCATTGTCAATCTTCCTTGCAGATAGCCCAATGCAACTCTCACATCACCATTCCTAATCTTTAGGTTTTTTCTCCCATCAATATAGTTGTATAAGTCTTTTTTTTTTACAAAACCCAAGTTTGTTGTATCCCCCTTTCTGTGCAAGCAAGTACCCAATTATGTGACAAGTTCTGACATCGGTTGAGTACAAACTATCAACTTGAGCTTTATCAGCATCACCCATGACACGATTAGTAGGAATTATGTGCACATATTGGGCTGGATAAATATATGTTTATGACTCTTAACAAAAGAACTCATCTTCCACCTTGAAATCTTGAGATCATAGTGTATTTACAACTTAGCGTGACACTTGGTGCGAGTAATTGCTCTACATAGCCTTTTCCTATCAAGCCTTCTAAAGTGCTTTTTATTTCTCAGTCCTTCTCTATTACGCACAATTTATCACATTATAATGTTACCATGTCATCCTTTATGACATCATCTTTTCTAATAACAAAGTCATGGCACTTGGCATAACTTTCATAATAAGTATAGGCCTTATCTTCACCACCAAACTGAATGCCATGAATTTAATCAACCATGAGGTCCATTATATCCCTGTATTTATCAAGATTTGAAACAAGATCTGCACCCTATTTTTCAATCTCATCATCAAACCCCTTTTCATCACCAGGTTAATTCCCATTGTCATTCAATTTTTCACTTTTAATTTCAACATTCTTATCATCATTGTCTTCACTAGTTCAAAAACTATCTCTCTCACTAAAACTAGAATGATCATCCATCTACATTATATTTAACAAACAAACACATTTTATTGCATAATGATTTAGTAGGAAACACATACAAAAACATTATATCAGATTTACAATTTACACATTTGATTGAGGAGTGTAGAGTTTGGATTTTAGATGGTGAAGATGTTCAATTAGTTGTAATTTTTCAGGAAATCTATCTTATTACATTAATAGCAGTCAAGCAGTCCAAATTATTTGATATACAAAAGAAAAAGTAGTTTTAAACAACTTACAAGGAACAATAAGTTATATTTTTGTTTATTTTAGGTGGACAACAACTCAATTATAGCTGAATAGTTAATGCCAAAAGAAAACCGCATGCATATGTAAGAGAGATTAACCACCTTCGAAGCATCCATTGGATATTCTTTTGGCAAAAATAATTTTAACTTGAAACTTCCCCCTAGTAATACAAACATAGAAACATTAGCAAAAAGGTAACATTTTTTAAGGGGTAAGGGGTAAAAAAAGATCAATATCATCAAGATAGCCATATGATATCATCATCATTATAAATAAAAAGGAGACTACACTACAAATAATAATTCCAAATATTACCTAACTGACACAAGCAATCTAGTGTATGTTCCAACTGTAGGGCTCACTATTGTACTTCATAGAAATTATAGAATATTAAAGATTATGTAAAAATGGCATGGTTCTATCTATATTTACATGTTGTAGATAGGTTTTGATAATGACAAGTACATAAGAACAAGAAGAGCATCATTCATGGATCAAAAAAAGTGAAATGAACAAATCAAAAGAATCCAATTGATGTACTCAAATCAAAGATTCAAGGAATCATGAAGAACATGCTCCCATATGATTAAAGAATCAAGAAAACAATGCATGAAGATCAAGGAAAGGAACCATGACTCAAAATGCATCAAGGAAACATCAAAAAGCATGGAAAAAACAACAAACAGCATTGCTTGAATCGATTCACATAGTCTCAAAAAATATGAAAACAGAATGTTCTGAATCGATTCACCAGAGCCTGAATCGATTCACACAAAGCTGACAGCCAAAAAATTCAAAACAGAACAGCCTGAATTGATTCACCATGTCTTGAATCGATTCACACGCTCCTGGAAGCCCAAAATGCCCAAGTCAAAATGCCTTGAATTGATTCGGAAACACATGAATCGATTCAAGTAGTGGGAAACATCACTAAAAAGACATTTTTAGGTGGGAAACATAGATCTAAAACCCACTATACATAGAGACAAGTTGGAACCATGATGTGCAACGACTATGAAGACCTCGAAAGCTCTATAAATGGATCTCCAACTCAAGCACAACACACACCAACAAGAGGCAATCAATCTTTACTTACATTTGTGCTTAGTGAGTTCATTCTCTTTGTATATTCTGAATCTTTGAGATTAGAACTTGTATATCCTCTCTTGTTAAGAGTTAGAAATTTTGAGAGCTCTTTATTTGCTTATTCACTCTATTGAGAGAGTATATTGCTTGTAAACACAAACACCAAACACCAAATTTCACTCTAGGTTAAGTGGTTATAAAGGTTGGGGTTTAGCCTTTAGGATATTGAGAGTTTGAGAGATTGGGTGGGTTTCCCTTGTGCTAGTGAGGATTGAGTTCTTAAGTGTGGGACACTAGGAAGCTGTAATTGCTCATAGCTTGTATCTCTAGACTTCAATAGTGGAAATCCTTCAAGTGGGTTGTTTGAAGGTGAGACGTACACCGGGTTGGTGGAACTCGTTAAATTGGTTTGCAAGCTCTTCTCCTTTACTCTCTTGCATTTACATATTGCATCTGGCTAAATTATTATTATTGATAGTGATTTTGTGACACCCTAAAAATAGGGGTCAATTTTTTTTTCCGCAAAAACATACCTGGATCTATCAAAATCCACTCTCATATATGAAGATATGAGAGCTCGGTCCAATGACCAAGAATAGAAAGGAAAAGAAGGCAATGGAAGGCAAAAGAAGTAAAAGCCAACCCAAAACCATTCAGCGGAAGACAGTCAACGCTCAAGCAAAACCACAGAACAGCGCACATCCGCTCAAGCGAGACCCGACTCCGCTTGAGCGAAATAGCCAAACTCGCTCGGGCGAGCACACCCTCGCTTGGGCGAAGCCACACAAAAGCCTTTCCAGCAACATACCCGCTGGAGCGAGAACTCACTCGCTGAAGCGAGAAGCCACACTCGGCTAATCCACCACTCGGTATCTAGAGGCAACCACTCACTCGGTAATCCCATCACTCGGGATCCGAGACAACTACATCACTCGAAGTCTGGGGTTTTAATTGTTCAATAATGACTCCCCATACGTACACCCTACAACTTAGTTTCATATTTTATCCACTGAGACTATACACAATAAACCACTCAGAAAATGACAGGTATCTCACTCGGGTTTCATAAAACCACTTCACTCGGGTTGTTGTCCAACCAAATACTACTCAGTAGGATCTACCATAGTTCAGTCGGGAATGTACTTCACACTCATCCCTCGGCACATCATTTATAAACCATCTCATCTTCTGAGTGGTATTCCACTCGGTATCTGATTTCATTACCGACCAATACTCATTCGGCCCCACACTCGGCATTCAAGCCTATTTTCACTCGGAGAATATATGGATTTTCCTTCACTTATAAAGGATCTCCACAACCATACTCCACTCGGAATATTCCTCATTTCTCACACGGAGAACACCTTAACATCCATCACTAGGAAATAACTTCCTAAACAATTCCACTCGGAATTATCCGAACTCCTCCATACTTAGAGGATTTCACCAGGTTAAGTCACTTGGACATATAAAATACTTAACCACACGGGAAACCATTAAATCGGGTTCCACTCGGACTCATTCCGCTTTTAACACTCAACATACATATATTTCATACTTAGAATATATCTCCGAACTAAGTTAATACAACCAGTCTTCCCTTAAGAGATTCACTCGGATTCCACTCGGGAAAGACAAACCATTCCCCACTTGGGTTTACCCATATTTTCTACTCAGGGAAGGGCCACATACATAGCCTCACTCAGAAAGAAATCAAGTCTACACATTCGGGAAGTTCATATACTTAAGCCTCAATATTCAGACCAACTCTTACAATAATATTCCACTCGGAATTTATTAACTTAACATCATTCATACTATATCATTCCCTAGTCAGTGAGAGGCATCAGATCAACATAAATACTTATATACATACGTATCCATTTATTCACTCGGAACTCAAATCATATGGTTCTACCAGAACAGACTTCCACCTTTTATTCCATATCCAAATAATGTTTCTCACTCAAAATTCACTAAGGCTACCACCATTCAGAAAAAGGATTACACATAAGTCACACTCGAAAAAAGCACTAAACCTCTTATATTTCACTCCTTCAACACCATTATATTTTAGTCGGTAAGAAGCATCAAATCAACATAAACCTCATATATAAATGTACTCTCTGCTTCCCAAAGCCGACTACCCACTCAGCAATACACAACACTAAAATATATTCATATTATCCTTAAAACATATGTATCCATACAAACACTCGGATTATCCATCATCTTAACATGATTTATCATGAGCAATCCTAAGCCAACTCCAATATATAATGCCCAAATAAAATATATATATATATATATATATATATACCAATAGGAATTTACACTCGGGTAATGCCAACTTAACTTTATTCATTCACTAGCATCCATTATCCGATACATTTACATGATTTCCATGTAAATCCTACATATACACACTCGGGTCTAATACATATGTTCGCATTCATTATACAACAGGTTATATGAGCCAACCAAGGCTTTAATACATTAATTGCACTCGGTACATTACATCATTCATACAGCCTCTTCATAAATACCCATCACTCGGGTTTAAGGCCATCATAACATTCCAAACCGACCTGCAAACACTGAAAAATGGTGTAGGGGTGAGCATTACATATTAAATGACAGATATTGGCTCGGATTAATCATAGAATCCATAACATACAAATATATATCATCAATCAATCAAATATACACACTGCCATTTAAATATGAACAAACACAAACATCTCCAATTGGGTTCTTACCCATTCACTCGGCTATAAAGCCTAACCTCTTAACAAACAGCTACTCATCCAATCGGATTTCACCTCATATTTATCCCAGCTCTATATCAAACAATATCCACACTCCGAGCCACACTCACGGAGTCTGCCTGAGCCCAGCTCCAGGACTTAATCATATTCATCATATGTTTCATCTTTTGGTTGCCGATCGGTAATAGAAGTCCAACGCATTCCAGTGGCGAATCGGATGCATACGGTTTCATTCACTCGGCGTTCAACGCCGATATCAAGCGTCTCATTTCACGCTTAGTGCCCCAGGCACTGCCCGAATCCAATCCGGGTCTTTCATCACACTCAACATTAGGACCACGTCCTCTTCACTCGGGATAACGCCCTCGTGGCACCCCGCAAGGTGTTCATATTCAATAACACAATAACACGTATGCATATAAAATTCAACTCATATTCATTCGATTGCCCACTCGAAAATCTGCGTTCAACATTAAATTCATTCGGCAACTCAACAACAGTCAGATGACTCGGCTTATACCACATTCACTCGGCAATCCTATGCCATCCACTCGGATTATCATCTATCACTCGGATTTATCCTCTATTCACTCGGATTTATCCTTTCCAGTAAGCATTTCATGCTTTTATTTATAAGCCTACTCGGCATTCATCATAACAGTCCCCATTCATGCATTCAGCATACACATATACATCAATAACATGCATCTGATACATACAATCACACCATTACTCACGTAGGGACCAGTAACAAATCACACAATACACTCAGCATTATCATGACATACATCCCAAGCATCTAAACATAGTCATCACTATAAACAACAACTTCTATATGGACGGAATTCAACAACATCAAGCAATATATAATCATCATAATGTCCGGGCTACTGCTCACTCAGAAATCAATCAAACAACACATATTGAATACCACACACATCACGATACAAGAGTTTCACCCGGAAAACCCGTCCATAAACTATGCACTTAAGATGCAATAGCTCCCCTTACCTAGATAAAGCTTATAAGAGTCACATGGACACTCGGCCCAGCCACAGCAGCACTCTGCTCGGCTTTCTAAACGTGGGAAGAGCCAATATAATTTCCACACAAGCCTCAAAGCCACCAAGTCAGTAGAGAAGCTCCCAAGCTCAACACAAACTGTACCATACTCTTAATCAGCACTGTCCTCACCACCATGGAGGACAACCAACTTTCATGCATGCCCTCTTCTTCACAACAGCACCATACACCTTCAACAATAGTGAAGGACCACCATGCCTCCATGCAACATGCATGTCTTCATCTTCACAACACAGTGGACCATCTTGCATCCACAACTGAGGCACCCAGAGACTGCTACAGCTTCCAACCAAGGCACAACCAGCCCATCACATAGAGAAATATGAAAAGGAAGCACCAGGGAACAGGGAAGGATAAAAGGAACCTAAACCCAGCCTTCACACACAGCCATATTTGTTCCTCAACACCACACAGTTCCACTAGAGTTCTATACCATACATGAGTGGAAGTAGAAGATAAAAGGGAGGAAGAAGATGAAGCATAAGCTCCAACAAGTTCTAGGGAGAAGAAGGAGCACTTCTCTCATCAGAACATGCACTTCCAAGGAATGAAGGGAGAGAGTGAGAAGAAAAACATGCAACCAAGGCCTTATCATCTCAGCCTCATCAGCATCCCACTCATCAAAACATCCCATCCTCATTTAATGCAAGTCCATCAATATTTAATGCTATTCCCTCAGCAATCATCACTCCCATCCAACGTGGACAAGGGAGAGGAAAAGAACCAAACACCAAGGCACCACGTATCACCAACGTGCATCAGGAGAGAGAAAACCGGGCCCCAGCATCAGACCCCACTTTACTCGCTCAAGCGCCCCAAGCTCTCTTGAGCGACCAACACTCAGAATCCCTCTCCTCTCTTGCTCGTTCAAGCGTAACAACATCCGCTTGAGCGAGATTCGTCCAGAATCTCTCCTGCTCGCTTCTCACTCGATTTGCTTAAGCGGGTAATCCATTCGCCTGGGCGAATTCGGGCCAGAAGCCCTGAAACCAACACAAAAGGATTCTCGCTTGAGTGAGCATCCACCTCGCCAGAGCGAGAATACCAATTCTAGTGCAGAAACATGAAGATTTAATAATCTAACACTCCAAGACTCATACCAATCCAATCGGTTCAACTTCAACACATCTTACGCATAACATGAGGCATATGAAACTTACTCAAACCATTCATACTCATAAGTTCTTATTTTCAACTCATCAATCACTCCCCATTAAATCTATATTTATCACCTCATATGAACATAACCATACAATCCTCTCATTACCACATCACTCATCTTCATAAAAATTTGGGATGTTACAATCCACCCCACCTTCAAAGAATTTCGTCCTCGAAATTCCAATAAGGACTTATCTTAACAACAGCTCTGACAATGCCACCATTGACTCGGAAGTCACCATTCCACTTCACTCAGCATAACTCTCACCTTGCTCGGAGCAATCCGATAGACTCAAGCCATTCCCATAAGCAATTACAGTCTCATTTGCCAGACCTATGGACTGCTGCATCCAACATATAGGATGACGTCTCATTCCTATAGGGTCACAACAAGTGCATAGAGTCATTGCAAAATGCAGCCTGCCACAATACCTATGGCATGCAGAGTCATATCGAAACAGCATCCTTACAATTATTTCACTCATACCAACCAATTTTCCTGAAAATCAATGGCAATTCTTACCATTTTATAAGCAATACATCCGAATCAACATCATTATTAGGCACCAACAGTGATGCATCTCATGCCCTCAGTCAGCAAACATCAGTTATCATCACAGTAAAATACATTTTATTAATAAATTTTCAACCCATTCAAGGTATATTTCCAGTCCTTATACTTATTCTAGTACAATCCTCATGATAATAATCATCAAATGCCCACCACACTTACCTTAAAAGGGCACAATGGCAATCGGTTTTCAGTACAAACCGAGTAAATACCTCTTATTTAATCTTATTTATCACAAAATCATAGTCAATCAGCCAATCAATCCCTCAATTCATCATTCATCACTAGCCATCAATTAATTTAAGCCTAAGGAGTTCATCAAATTCTCTTAGATATACCACTCGGTTTTCAATATGATTTTCAATCATAACAATAGGGTCCTACATTGGTAACTTTCCTTGCTGAGCATAAACACCGTCTACCAGTCAGATACACAATCATTATAGTATTATTTCCATTTTCACCATATCCAGTACCAAGGTGTACTCGGATTTCAACCTTAAGATGCTTCAAACCTCCACAATTTGTTATACCATTACTTGACTCAACAATCCACATGATCAATCAGATTCTCTAACTCGGAATTTCAAGGGTTACTAAACACCCCCACAACATCCAATTACTACCGAGTCATATCAACATAGAGTCCAATTCTACAAGGTCTAACAGTAGAAGATCATACAGAATCCAATCGGATTACTACACCTTATGGGTCATAATTCAATCAACCACTTACTCGGTTTTCAATCACAAAACCGAGACAGTATCCAAACTAACAGGTATCCAACCGTATTAATTCTCAATCATCTAATCACACATAATTATGCCTAATCAATTGGGTTACCATACTTCAAATCGAAACAAAAATCCCAACCAAGCATGCATCAGGTCCTACATTCAATCACCTATCACATATTAAAATCCTCACATCATGAGATTTCCCAACATTACTCACCCAGCCAACTTAGCATGTGAATTTGAATCCATTCACAATCATGACTCGGCCATGAATCATTAGCATGGCATACACCAGAATTTAAATCAATTAACACAGTCTTAATACTTATAAGAACTTCACTATCATCAATTAATCCATCACTCGGTTTTAACACATTAAAACCAAGACGCAATTCCAACATAACATATACCTGATTTCATATTTATACATTCATGATCATATTCAAATTCTTAAATTAGGAATCTGCCATAAATCAACTTAATCATATATATATATTAATCAAGCAGAGTTCTCATGCCAAGGGTATAAATCATCATTTAAGAAATGGCACAATCAAACATCCATAATCCGAATTCAACACACTAGGAAATTCCTTCATTAACATTTTCACATATTTCATTATTAAAGTATCACAATATATCATGCTTCAAGATGGATGCACATGTTAATGTCATTATGATGCATATGCACGGATCCACCTTTGTAACACCCCTGATTTCCTGTACTCAAATCTCGATGTGATCGTCATAATTAATATAAATGCGAGTAAATTTTTCGCGTTCCAAACTAAGTTCAACATCACACCGAAACTCGAATCACAGAAAACCAAAGTGTACAATTTTAATACATTAAACCTGGATCTATAACTAGTTCGCCCATAAAGGTATACAAAAATAATAGAGTATACAGCGGAAGAATGTGTATATGCATACAAACATCATGTGTGCTTTGCTATCAAAACATTACATTATCATTCATTCATTATCTCACTATCACAATAGCATACCAGCCTCATGAATCGCAATTCATATCATAAATAAGCACAACATATACATAATCACTAACACTGTCACTTTGCCACTTATCAACAAGGGCATTCATAATTATTATCATCATTAATTCACTAAGGTCTCACTCAATACCTCCTCGCAAGGGGTTTCTCAACACTCGTGGTTATCCCATCTCAAATGCCATGGTCTTTAAACAAATGCATATGTCAACTGTGTAATGCATATGCAACGGATCCAATTTCATATCACGGGTGATCGCAACCACCATAATCAATCAATCATAATCATTGGTTCCCCACCTCGCAAGGGGTACTCCCTCTGGCAACCTCGCAAGGTGCTTCTCGTGATCGCAACCACGTTCAATATTTCATATAGGTTTCCCTCCTTGCAAGGGGTACTCCCGCCTCATGATCACAACCATGGGCATCATAGGTGCTCGCAAGCCCTTTATCATATCAAATACCAAGTGATCGTAACCACTGGCTCATCATCATTCAATGGTCCCCGCAGGGCCTTTCACATTCCATAATCAGGTGATCACAACCACCATTACCATATCATATCATCATCACATTGGTTTCCCACCTCGCAAGGGGTACTCCCTTCATAGAATCCCGCAGGATCTTTCATCATTGTGATCGCAACCACATAATATCAATGCTATGCCATGCCATGAATGCAAAATGCAATAATGCATATGCTCAATAACAACCTCACAAGGATATCTCACCCTCTCAGTTAGGGGTATATTATATATTTTAGTTTTAACATCAATGGCGTATAAATATTCACAAGGCCCCTCAAGGCACATCATTCAAATAATTGGCATTCAATGGCCTCAAACACCACTCATAACAATCCACACATGAATATTAAAGGCATAGCATACATAATAATATCAATCCACACATAAAATCATTCGAGGCATATTCACCATTCACATATTTGGCAATCATCATTTCCTTACACACATACAAGTCAACTACTTGTATCCACCGCTAGAATGTCATAATATTTCATTTTATCTATCAATATCCTTATATATATTCATTGGGGATTTCCAACCCAACACAAAAGTATCATAATAATTTTCCATCAATCCATATACATAAATCCTAGTCAGTTAATCCGACTTCCACAAATATAAGGACACAACATTATATCACTTTATTTCTCAAATCAACCTTCACAACAGTAGTATCTTTCACTACTGTCCCAGCAAAACACATAGGCATACAACCACATAAACCATGCATAAGCATGCATCAACCAATAAAATACTACCAGCAGTAATGACAACTGGTCATCATACATTCAACCGCTTACACTCGGTAAGCATATCTTGGCCATGGGCCTCTCAGTCTGCTCTGATACCACCTTGTGACACCCTAAAAATAGGGGTCAATTTTTTTTTTTACAAAAATATACCTGGATCTATCAAAATCCACTCTCATATATGAAGATATGAGAGCTCGGTCCAATGACCAAGAATAGAAAGGAAAAGAAGGCAATGGAAGGCAGAAGAAGTAAAAGCCAACCCAAAACCATTCAGCGGAAGACAGTCAACGCTCAAGCAAAACCACAGAACAGCGCACATCCGCTCAAGCGAGACCCGACTCCGCTTGAGCGAAATAGCCAAACTCGCTCGGGCGAGCACACCCTCGCTTGGGCGAAGCCACACAAAAGCCTTTCCAGCAACATACCCGCTGGAGCGAGAACTCACTCGCTGAAGCGAGAAGCCACACTCGGCTAATCCACCACTCGGTATCTAGAGGCAACCACTCACTCGGTAATCCCATCACTCGGGATCCGAGACAACTATATCACTCGGAGTCTGGGGTTTCAATTGTTCAATAATGACTCCCCATACGTACACCCCACAACTTAGTTTCATATTTTATCCACTGAGACCATCACAATAAACCACTCGGAAAATGACGGGTATCTCACTCGGGTTTCATAAAACCACTTCACTCGGGTTGTTGTCCAACCAAATACTACTCAATAGCATCTACCACAGTTCAGTCGGGAATGTACTTCACACTTATCCCTCGGCACATCATTTATAAACCATCTCATCTTCTGAGTGGTATTCCACTCGGTATCTGATTTCATTACCGACCAATACTCATTCGGCCCCACACTCGGCATTCAAGCCTATTTTCACTCGGAGAATATGTGGATTTTCCTTCACTTATAAAGGATCTCCACAACTATACTCCACTCGGAATATTCCTCATTTCTCACACGGAGAACACCTTAACATCCATCACTAGGAAATAACTTCCTAAACAATTCCACTCGGAATTATCCGAACTCCTCCATACTTAGAGGATTTCACCAGGTTAAGTCACTTGGACATAAAAAATCCTTAACCACTCGGGAAACCATTAAATCGGGTTCCACTCGGACTCATTCCGCTCTTAATACTCAGCATACATATATTTCATACTTAGAATATATCTCTGAACTAAGTTAATACAAGCAGTCTTCCCTTAAGAGATTCACTCGGATTCTACTCGGGAAACACAAACCATTCCCCACTTGGGTTTACCCATATTTTCCACTCAGGGAAGGGCCACATACATAGCCTCACTCAGAAAGAAATCAAGTCTACACATTCGGGAAGTTCATATACTTAAGCCTCAATATTCAGACCAACTCTTACAATAATATTCCACTCGGAATTTATTAACTTAACATCATTCATACTATATCATTCCCTAGTCAGTGAGAGGCATCAGATCAACATAAATACTTATATACATACATATCCATTTATTCACTCGGAACTCAAATCATATGGTTCTACCAGAACAGACTTCCACCTTTTATTCCATATCCAAATAATGTTTCTCACTCAAAATTCACTAAGGCTACCACCATTCAGAAAAAGGCTTACACATAAGTCACACTCGGAAAAAGCACTAAACCTCTTATATTTCACTCCTTCAACACCATTATATTTTAGTCGGTAAGAAGCATCAAATCAACATAAACCTCATATATAAATGTACTCTCTGCTTCCCAAAGCCGACTACCCACTCAGCAATACACAACACTAAATATATTCATATTATCCTTAAAACATATGTATACATACAAACACTCGGATTATCCATCATCTTAACATGATTTATCATGAGCAATCCTAAGCCAACTCCAATATATAATGCCCAAATAAAATATATATATATATATATATACCAATAGGAATTTACACTCGGGTAATGCCAACTTAACTTTATTCATTCACTAGCATCCATTATCCGATACATTTACATGATTTCCATGTAAATCCTACATATACACACTCGGGTCTAATACATATGTTCGCATTCATTATACAACAGGTTATATGAGCCAACCAAGGCTTTAATACATTAATTGCACTCGGTACATTACATCATTCATACAGCCTCTTCATAAATACCCATCACTCGGGTTTAAGGCCATCATAACATTCCAAACCGACCTGCAAACACTGAAAAATGGTGTAGGGGTGAGCATTACATATTAAATGACAGATATTGGCTCGGATTAATCATAGAATCCATAACATACAAATATATATCATCAATCAATCAAATATACACACTGCCATTTAAATATGAACAAACACAAACATCTCCAATTGGGTTCTTACCCATTTACTCGGCTATAAAGCCTAACCTCTTAACAAACAGCTACTCATCCAATCGGATTTCACCTCATATTTATCCCAGCTCTATATCAAACAATATCCACACTCCGAGCCACACTCACGGAGTCTGCCTGAGCCCAGCTCCAGGACTTAATCATATTCATCATATGTTTCATCTTTTGGTTGCCGATCGGTAATAGAAGTCCAACGCATTCCAGTGGCGAATCGGATGCATACAGTTTCATTCACTCGGCGTTCAACGCCGATATCAAGCGTCTCATTTCACGCTTAGTGCCCCAGGCACTGCCCGAATCCAATCCGGGTCTTTCATCACACTCAACATTAGGACCACGTCCTCTTCACTCGGGATAACGCCCTCGTGGCACCCCGCAAGGTGTTCATATTCAATAACACAATAACACGTATGCATATAAAATTCAACTCATATTCATTCGATTGCCCACTCGGAAACCTGCGTTCCACATTAAATTCATTCGGCAACTCAACAATAGTCAGATGACTCGGCTTATACCACATTCACTCGGCAATCCTATGCCATCCACTCGGATTATCATCTATCACTCGGATTTATCCTCTATTCACTCGGATTTATCCTTTCCAGTAAGCATTTCATGCTTTTATTTATAAGCCTACTCGGCATTCATCATAACAGTCCCCATTCATGCATTCAGCAAACACATATACATCAATAGCATGCATCTGATACATACAATCACACCATTACTCACATAGGGACCAGTAACAAATCACACAATGCACTCAGCATTATCATGACATACATCCCAAGCATCTTAACATAGTCATCACCATAAACAACAACACCTATATGGACGGAATTCAACAACATCAAGCAATATATAATCATCATACATGTCCGGGCTACTGCTCACTCGGAAATCAATCAAACAACACATATTGAATACCACACACATCACGATACAAGAGTTTCACCCGGAAAACCCGTCCATAAACTATGCACTTAAGATGCAATAGCTCCCCTTACCTGGATAAAGCTTCTAAGAGTCACATGGACACTCGGCCCAGCCACAGTAGCACTCTGCTCGGCTTTCTAAACGTGGGAAGAGCCAATATAATTTCCACACAAGCCTCAAAGCCACCATGTCAGTGAAGAAGCTCCCAAGCTCAACACAAACTGTACCATACTCTTAATCAGCACTATCCTCACCACCATGGAGGACAACCAACTTTCATGCATGCCCTCTTCTTCACAACAGCACCATACACCTTCAACAATAGTGAAGGACCACCATGCCTCCATGCAACATGCATGTCTTCATCTTCACAACACAGTGGACCATCTTGCATCCACAACTGAGGCACCCAGAGACTGCTACAGCTTCCAACCAAGGAACAACCAGCCCATCACATAGAGAAATATGAAAAGGAAGCACCAGGGAATAGGGAAGGATAAAAGGAACCTAAACCCAGCCTTCACACACAGCCATATTTGTTCCTCAACACCATACAGTTCCACTAGAGTTCTATACCATACATGAGTGGAAGTAGAAGATAAAAGGGAGGAAGAAGATGAAGCATAAGCTCCAACAAGTTCTAGGGAGAAGAAGGAGCACTTCTCTCATCAGAACATGCACTTCCAAAGAATGAAGAGAGAGAGTGAGAAGAAAAACATGCAACCAAGGCCTTATCATCTCAGCCTCATCAGCATCCCACTCATCACAACATCCCATCCTCATTTAATGCAAGTCCATCAATATTTAATGCTATTCCCTCAGCAATCATCACTCCCATCCAACGTGGACAAGGGAGAGGAAAAGAACCAAACACCAAGGCACCACGTATCACCAACGTGCATCAGGAGAGAGAAAATCGGGCCCCAGCATCAGACCCCACTTCACTCGCTCAAGCGTCCCAAGCTCTCTTGAGCGACCAACACTCAGAATCCCTTTCCTCTCTCGCTCGTTCAAGCGTAACAACATCCGCTTGAGCGAGATTCATCCAGAATCTCTCCTGCTGGCTTCTCACTCGATTCGCTTAAGCGGGTAATCCATTCACCTGGGCGAATTCAGGCCAGAAGCCCTGAAACCAACACAAAAGGATTCTCGCTTGAGCGAGCATCCACCTCGCCTGAGCGAGAATACCAATTCTAGTGCAGAAACATGAAGATTTAATAATCTAACACTCCAAGACTTATACCAATCCAATCGGTTCAACTTCAACACATCTTACGCATAACATGAGGCATATGAAACTTACTCAAACCATTCATACTCCTAAGTTCTTATTTTCAACTCATCAATCACTCCCCATTAAATCCATATTTATCACCTCATATGAACATAACCATATAATCCTCTCATTACCACATCACTCATCTTCATAAAAATTTGGGATGTTACAGATTTCCTCTCTTAAACTTGCTTGAACAACTAGTATTATAGTGTTGCACACCAAGTGTTTGATAGATTGCCTAAGCAATATTTACACCTTGTTTTGCATTGTTTCTTCCACAATACCTTCTATCTCTTGCATATTCACTTAACTTATGAAAAAGAAATCTATTTCAAAGGCATTCCAACGAAAAGTTTTAAAACTCAATTTACCCGCCCTCTTGAGTATTGAGTCCACTTGAATAACAAGTGGTATCAGAGCTTGACTCTTGGTACATCAAGCTTAACAGCTTCAAGAGAACAATGGCCTCTAATTCTCTAAATCTTTTTCCTGAGGATGGTTCCACAAATAAACCTCCAGCTTTCAATGGGGAAGGCTATGCCTTTTGGAAAGAAAGAATGAAAATTTTTGTACAATCTATTGACCTTAAAGTTTGGAATGCAATTGAAAATGGTCCTTTCATACCCATGCATATTGTAGATGGTAAACAAGTAGAAAAATTGATGGATGATTGGACTAGCGAAGAAGAAAAGGAAGTCCAATATAACCATAAAGCCAAAAATCTAATCATTCTAGCTTTAGGCCCTGATGAATTTTTTAGAGTAGTTACATGTAAATCCGTCAAAGATATGTGGGATACATTACAAATAACCCATGAAGGTACAAGTGATGTCAAAGATTCTAAGATTAGTACCTTAACTAGTCAATATGAAAGCTTTAGATTAAATTCTGGAGAAACAATTGTTGATATGCAAAAGAGGTTCACTCTTATTATAAATCATCTTATTACTCTTGGCAAGACTTACACTAACAAAGAACTTATTCATAAAGTGTTAAAAAGTCTCACCAGGGAATGGCAACCTCTAGTCACTGCCATCAAACAATCTCCTAGCATCAATGAAATGTCTCTTGCTACACTATTCGGTAAGTTATAAGAACAGGAACAAGAGTTGAAAGAACTAAGGATGGCGAAAGAGGAAGAAAAGTCTTCCAAGAAGAAAGGTCTAGCTCTCAAGGCCACTTCTAACAATGAAGAAGAATCCGGTATTGAGTTTGATGAAGAAGAAGAATTTGGATTATTTGTGAAGCGCTTCAGAAAATTTAAGAGGAACAAATGATTCCAAAAAGGCTTCAAACCTCAAGGTAAGAAACCTCCCTCTAATGAAAACTCTTCTTCACCAAACTGTTTTAAATGTGGCAAGAAAGGACATTTCAAGATGGATTGTCCAAACCTTAAAAAGAAAAACAAAGAGAATAGAGGAAGAAGAAGAGCTTACATCGCTTGGGATGAAAATGATGTGAGTAGTTCCGATAATTCAGATAATGAAGAAGCAAATCTTTGCTTAATGGCTAACCACCATGAAGAGGTGGATGAGGTAAGTCATCATGAACTTGACAAAGATGAATTGTATGGTGCTTTTGAAGAGTTGTATGATGATATATGAAACTATCCAATAAGTACAAGTTGTCAAGAAAAACAATAGAAATCCTAGAGACACATCTAATCGAGCAAGTGAAGGAAAATGAAATTTTGAAAAAGGAAATTGTTGAAAAATAAACTTGCTCAAAATCATGTGAGTATTTCAAGAAATGTGATCACCTAGAAAAGAAAGTCCTAGACTTGAACACAAATCTTGAAAAATTCACATATGGTAGAGATAACTTAAATGCTTTACTTGGAAATCAACGATGTATGTTTGACAAAACCGGATTAGGATATAACTCCACTAAAAGGGAAAAACATTACAAAAATTTCTTTTTGCCACCTAGAAAGTTCTCATCACCATTTACTAAGTGCAATCATTGTGGCACTAAGGGTCATAATGCTTTAAATTGTCACATTAGAAAACTTGGACCAAAAGTGGTAAGAAAGGTGTGGGTTCCCAAAGGAACATTACCATAAGCTAACCAAAAGGGACCAACATAAAATGGGTACCAAGTTCTCTAAACTAATTTTGTTTTATAAGTATGCTTCAAAGCAAGCATCACCCATTGGTACTTGGATAGTGGGTGTTCAAAGCATATGACGGGAGATATGAGCAAATTCACAACATTTACTCCCAAAAGAAAAGGAAGCGTCACTTATGGGGATAATACCAAAGGAAGAATACTTGGTATTGGAAACATTGGTAAAAATTCCTCTACTTCAATTAGTGATGTGTTGTATGTTAAAAGACTCAAACATAACTTGCTTAGCATAAGTCAATTATGTGATAAAGGATATAGAGTATTATTTGAATCAAATTATTGCATAACTGAAAATAAGCTAAACAAGGAAGTTAAGTTTGTTGGCAAAAGAATTGATAACATTTACATGATTGATATTGATAGTTTGTCCTCAAATGATATGCAATGCTTCATGACTAGAGAGGATGAATCTTGGTTATGACATAGAAGAATAGCACATATACATATAGACCATTTAAACAAACTTATTTCTAAAGAATTAGTAATTGGCCTACCAAAGCTCAAATTTGAAAATAAATTTTGTGATGCATGTCAAAAGGGAAAACAAGTAAAGGTATCTTTTCAAGCTAAAAACGTTGTTTCTACTTAAAGGCCTTTACAACTTTTGCACATGGATTTATTTGGACCCTCTAAGGTCAAGAGCTTTGGTGGTAATTACTATGGTCTTGTAATTGTAAATGACTATTCTAGATATACATGGACCTTGTTTATTACTCATAAAAATGAAGCATATCATGCATTCAAGAAACTAGCCAAGGTTATCCAAAACGAACAAAATTCAAAGATTGCATCCATAAGAACCGATCATGGGGAAGAATTTGAAAATCATCTATTTGAAAAATTTTGCGAAAAATATGGTATTGGTCACAATTTTTCGGCTCCTATAACTCCACAACAAAATGGAGTAGTTGAAAGGAAAAATAGATCTTTGGTGGAGCTTGCAAGAACCATGTTAAATGAAAATAATGTTTCAAAACATTTTTGGGCCGATGAAGTAAACGCTGCTTGTTATGTTATGAATAGATGTTTGATAAGGCCTATTCTAAAAAAACGCCTATGAACTCTACAAAGGAAGAAAACCTAATATTTCCTATTTTCATATTTTCGGATGCAAATGCTTTATACTTAACAATGGAAAGGATAATTTAGGAAAGTTTGATGCAAAAGCTGATGAGGCAATCTTTCTTGGATATGCATCATCAAGTAAATCTTATCGAGTCTTTAACAAACAAACTAACATTATTGAAGAATCAATTCATGTGAAATTTGATAAAAATAGCCATAACCCCTTGAGGAAGGAAGATGTTGATGACATTGTAGGTACTCTCCAAGAATTGAGCTTGAATGACAAAGAGGAAAACAAAAATGAAGGAGATGTAACACAAAATGATCAAGCTCAACAAAAGGAGTGGATCACCTCAAAAGACCATCCTTTGGATAACATTATAGGTGATATCACAAAAGGTGTAAGTACCCGCCGTTCTTTTAATACTTGCAATCATTTAGCATTTGTCTCTCAAATTGAACCTAAAACCATTGATGAAGCTATTATTGATGAACATTGGATGTTGGCTATGCAAGAAGAACTAAATCAATTTGAAAGAAATGAAGTTTGGGAATTGGTGCCAAGACCCAATGATCACCAAATAATAGGTACTAAATGAGTTTTTAGGAACAAACTAGATGAAAATGGAATAATCACTAGAAACAAAGCTAGGTTAGTTGCTAAGGGTTACAATCAATAAGAGGGCATAGACTATGAAGAAACATATGCTCCCATAGCTAGGTTGGAAGCTATTAGACTATTGTTAGCATTTACATGTTGTAGAGATTTCAAATTATACTAAATGGATGTCAAAAGTGCCTTCTTGAATAGATACATTCAAGAAGAAGTATACATTGATCAACCTCCTGGCTTTGAAAATTATCAATTTCCAAATCATGTTTTCAAACTAAGAAAAGCTTTATATGGTTTAAAACAAGCTCCAAGAGCTTGGTATGAAAGATTGAGCAAATTTCTTTTAGAAAATAATTTTAAAAGAGGAAAGATTGATACAACATTGTTCATTAAGCACAAAAAGAATGACATACTATTGGTTTAAGTATATATAAATGATATCATTTTTAGTGCTATTAATGATTCACTTTGTAAGGAGTTTGCTAAGCTAATGTAGGACGAATTTGAAATGTCCATGATGGGAGAACTTATATTCTTCCTTGGGCTACAAATTAAGCAAACCATAGAAGGCACATTCATCAGTCAATCCAAATACTGCAAGGAATTGCTTAGGAAATTTAACATGGACAAGGCAAATGAAATTACCACCCCTATGAGCACATCTTGTTATTTGGATAAGGATGAGAAAGGTAAGGATGTAGAACTCACAAAGTATAGAGGTATGATTGGATCCTTACTTTACTTAACCGCTAGTAGACCGGATATCATGTTTTTTGTTTGTATGTGTGCTAGATATCAAGCATGTCCAAAAGAATCACACTTGACTACCGTAAAATGAATAATGAAATACTTGGTTAGAACTCAAGATATTGGTTTATGGTACCCCAAAGGGGTCGAATGCACTTTTGTTGGTTACTCTGATTCTGACTTTACAGGATGTAAACTTGATAGGAAAAGCACTAGTGGTACTTGTCACTTGCTTGGTAGTTCTCTTGTATCTTGGCATAACAAGAAACAAGTAAGGGTAGCATTATCAACAGTTGAGGCAGAATACGTTGCAGCTGGTAGTTGTTGTGCTCAAATTCTTTGGATGAGGCAACAACTTCTAGATTTTGGTGTTATATTAGACCATGTGCCTCTTACATGTGATAATACAAGTGCCATTAATATTTCAAAGAATCCTGTGATGCATTCTAGAACCAAACATATTGAGGTTAGACACCATTTCATTAGAGATCATGTGTTAAAGGGTGATTGCGTGCTTGAACATGTTGAAACCTCTAAGCAATTAGCTAATATATTCACAAAACCTCTTGCAAAGGAACAATTCATAAATATTAAGAAAGAATTAGGAATTTTAAAGATGTCTAATATGAACTAATTACACTCATTTCAAACAATTTGGAGAAACATTTGACTATCTCTGTTGATCAATGATTCTTATTATTGAGCATCAGAGTTGAATAAGCATGTAACTTGATTCTCTTTGACATGAAAGTTATCTTGTGAATCTTGAATGTCGTTTGCATTATAATTCTTAAGCATGAATAATTCATGAGTTGAATTACACAAATGATTGAGTTAAATATTGTTCATGAATGTTTATTGTTTTAGAAGGTAAAAAGAACCATAAAACTGATGTTTTAATGATCCAAAAGCATTTCCCTGTGCCTAGAATCAATTCACAGTTCAAAACTGCAGTTCAAAGGGAAACAGAATCGATTGAATCGATTCAACCATCCCCTAAATCGATTCAAAGACCTAATTCTTCAATTTTTCACAAACAGAGAGGTCTAAATCGATTCATGCTTAGTTTGAATCAATTCAAACCCCTGATACTCCTTAATTCTCACAAACAGCAACGTCTAAATTGATTCACAGTCACTTTGAATCGATTCACGCGACTGATTCTGCCTATATCACGCTGTTTTGGGCTCATTTCTTTATTCCACTTAAAATTCTCCTACTCCTTTTCTCCTCCTTCTCTCTAAAAATACCTCTCTCACTCTAGAAACCTCCCCTCCAAACCACCATTCCTCATGGCCTCTTCATCCCAACCAAGGAAGAAACAAAAAGCAAATGTTGCTGGTTCTTCCGTCCCTCAATATTCCGATTTGTCACGCTTCTTCACCACACAAAAGGAATTAGAAAGGTACTGATCTGTCCTGAACCAGGGTCTAGAGATCCGGTGTCAAGTCAATCACAAATAGTAGGAAGATTACGTCTCTGAAGACTGGTTATATGAGTATCCGGTTTGTATATCTGATATCACTGTATGTAAAGAGAGCGGATTAGGCGTCCTGGAGGTCCTTCACACCGGCCTAACGCGTTGATGTGGGCGAAAGGTGGTGTCACCTGCAAAGATTCTCCGACGCTCAAGTCAGTGATAATATTCCAAGTGAGGAATGTTTTCAGAGAGTAATTCTAAGTAGTTCGCGTCTAAAGGTCCTTCCCTTCGTTGATGAAGAGAGTTCATATACCTGATTGGCTCGATATTCGAGGATCCGTTAGTGGGGAACCACTAACCTCCAACAACGCCTTAAATTATTATTTTATTGTGCACTTACCAGTATGATTGGGTCAAGTGGTTATTTTATATTGAGCGTAGAGAGTATAGGCTAGTATTAAGGGACAAATTGACTATTCCCGTGAGCAGATTTTGGCTCGTAGTGCTGGGAATTATTGATTTGCCCCTGTAACAATGCCTTTTGTCCTCTGCATAGTGACGTATATGTTATCTGGTGTCATGGTGTTATCCTAGACAACCGGTATAGGGACAGCGCCTGATACGGAATTAGAGTCTGGATGTATACCGATGACATCGGTTGCATGTTGACGTCTTGATAAAGACGCTGAAATATATCTATCAGAACGGATACCGGTATCAAGACCGGATCAGGTACCAAAAAACCTTTTCTGAAAAACAATTGATTTCACCATATTGGATTGATGTTGCATTCTTTGAATCCTCTGGTCTTTCTCTCATTACTACTCTTCACCAACAAGAACTTGTTCGCTTCATGGCTCTTGAGGAGATTGCTATATACCCAGAATTGATCCGTGTGTTTTACTCCACATTGCGCCTATAAGATGATCGTTATTATGCCAAAGTGAAAGGCAAGACCATTGTTCTTGACAATGAAGTCATGAACCAAGTTGGAAAACTTCCTATAAGTAATGCCCACTTCCATGGCAAAGAACCCTCTCCTTCCTGGAACTACAACCCATTAGAGGCAAGAGCATTCTTCAATCTCACCGCTCCTGTAAGTACCGTTGGCACCCTAAGCATTGAACACCGCCTCTTGCACTATGTTTTAGTCAAAATCCTCCTCCCTTTAGGTGGAAATTATGCTAGACTCAATGAGTCTCAAATTCTACTGCTTTGGGCTATTCTCAACCAAAAAGAGATTAATTGGATCAACATTGTGAGGCATCACATGCTTGATGCTCAAAACCTCACTCGCCTCCCATATGCTATTTTTATCACCAAGCTGCTTCGTCATTACAAGGTGGATCTGAAAAACAAAGTCAAAGAACTGATCGGACCAAAAGGACCCATTGGGAAATCTCATCTCACCAAGATGAACATTATTGAGTATCATGAATTTTGGCAGTATCTCCGTCGTCCTCGTGATGATAATGAACTTGCTGCTCCTCCCCCTCCTTCACCTGCTCTTGCTGATGATCTTTTTGCTCGCCTCACTGCTCATATGGATCGTCGCTTTGATGCAATGGAAGTAAATATCAACACCCGGCTTGATAAGCTTGAAGCAAACATGGAGGAACGCTACACAGAGCTTGCCACCCAAATCTCCAGCCTCCAATTCCCTCACCCTTAGTTGGCCTTCTTTTCTACATTTTGCTTGACATTGATATGTTTTGTGGTTATCTTGCTTAAACTTTGTTGCCCTTCTGAGGCGTTTCTCATTGTTATGTTTGATGTGCTTGGATTTTACGTTGTTAATTCTCACGGTTCTTCAAAACTTGTTGGTTATTTGTCCTTAATTATTCAATGCATATTTCATTTTCTTGCCTAAAGCTTATATTGTTTTTTATAATGACAAAGGGGGAGAGATATTAGATATTGAATACTTTTCTAAAGGGAAGAGTAATAAGAGTAATGTATGATCAGATGAATATAAATAAATACAATGATACAATACATATCTAACTGAAAAACAAAGGGGGAGACACACTCTGTTCTAAAAACTTGAAATTGTTCAACAAGTGGTTCTTTCTCATTGTTACTTAAATACTAACACCCCAAGAGATAACCATCGGTTGTCATCATCAAAAAGGGGGAGAATGTATTTGCATGTTGTAGATAGGTTTTGATAATGACAAGTACACAAGAACAAGAAGAGCATCATTCATGGATCAAAAATAAGTGAAATGAACAAATCAAAAGAATCCAATTGATGTACTCAAATCAAAGATTCAAGGAATCATGAAGAACATGCTCCCATATGATCAAAGAATCAAGAAAACAATGCATGAAGATCAAGGAAAGGAACCATGACTCAAAATGCATCAAGGAAACATCAAAAAGCATGGAAAAAACAACAAACAACATTGCTTGAATCGATTCACATACGTATGAATCGATTCAGAGGCCTGAAAGTCTCAAAAAATATGAAAATAGAATGTTCTAAATCGATTCACCAGAGCCTGAATCGATTCACACGAAGCTGACAGCCCAAAAATTCAAAATAGAACAGCCTGAATCGATTCACCATCTCTTGAATCAATTCACACGCTCCTAGAAGCCCAAAATGCCCAAGTCAGAATGCCTTAAATCGATTCGGAAACACATGAATCGATTCAAGTAGTGGGAAACATCACTAAAAAGACATTTTTAGGTGGGAAACATAGATCTAAAACCCACTATACACAGAGACAAGCTGGAACCATGATGTGCAACGGCTATGAAGACCTCTAAAGCACTATAAATGGATCTCCAACTCAAGCACAACACACACCAACAAGAGGCAATCAATCTTTACTTACATTTGTGCTTAGTGGGTTTATTCTCTTTGTATATTCTGAATCTTTGAGCTTAGAACTTGTATATCCTCTCTTGTTGAGAGTTAGAAATTGTGAGAGCTCTTTATTTGCTTATTCACTCTATTGAGAGAGTATATTGCTTGTAAACACAAACACCAAACACCAAATTTCACTCTAGGTTGAGTGGTTACAAAGGTTGGGGTTCAACCTTTGGGATAAAGAGAGTTTGAGAGATTGGGTGGGTTGCCCTTATGCTAGTGAGGATTGAGTTCTTGAGTATGGGACACTAGGAAGCTGCAATTGCTCATAGCTTGTATCTCTAAACTTTAATAGTGAAAATCCTTCAAGTGGGTTGCTTGAAGGCGAGACATACACCGGGCTGGTGGAACTCGTTAAATTGGTTGCAAGCTCTTTTCCTTTACTCTTTTGCATTTACATATTGTATCTGGCTGAATTATTATTATTGATAGTGATTTCTTCTCTTAAACTTGCTTGAACAACTAGTATTATAGTGTTGCACACCAAGTATTTGATAAATTGCCTAAGCAATATTTTACACCTTGTTTTGCATTGTTTCTTCCATAATACCTTCTATCTCTTGCATATTCACTTAACTTGTGAATAAGAAATCTATTTCAAAGGCATTCCAACGAAAAGTTTTAAAACTCAATTCACCCCCCTCTTGAGTATTGAGGCCACTTGAATAACATTATCCTATCAATAATTCTTTTTTATGCAGGTGCTTGGATATAGTAAAAATATAGGCAATTGATTTTCTTCCTTAATGACTTTCAATTCTTTACTTTACATTATAAAAATTATATATACATATATAAATATTATATATACAAATTTGTTTTACTATATGGTAAGGTCTTTAATAGTTATTAAAAAAGTAATTATATCTTTCAACATGAATATATATTTATATATATTTTTATTCCTAAACTGTCACTTTTTACAATATTGGTTTTCAACTTTGAATTACATATTTGAGTGAATAACTTTTAAAATTATACAATTTTAGTCTATACATTAATTTTCTTAAAAATTTCAATTAAAGTTAAATAATGCATAATATAATGACATAACATCATCATGCATGTCATATTTTAGTTAAAAATTTGAGAGCGAAAAAATAGACTGAAATCATCTTCAGAAAATTATAAAACTAAAATGGTACAATCAAAAATAAAAAAACCACATATAAAGTTAGAGAACCAAAAATATAACCGAGTCATTCTAAATAAACCAAATTTTTTTGTGGTCAATCTTCTTAGTAATTGATATCAGCTAATTAACATATATGAGCTAATTAACATGATTACATTAATAAATTATTATATAATTATTGGTTGTACTTGACCAACCATCTGGAACATTTAAATAAAAGGAAGCTCTTAAGGGCAGTTCAAAACCTGTTGTTGATAATTGTGATTTGCCTTCACCAGTTAAGGTCCTTGGCCAAACTATGAATGGAAAATTATTTTTGAATATGGATGTGACTGAGTAAGCCTCTGAAATAGCAATTTTATTAGTGGAATTAATTAAGCAACTCAAACTATTATATATGTTATAGATTATTATCATTATGCACCTTATGAGTATGAATGAGAAAAGTGGAAATTATATAGAGAGAATAGAAGTTCCTGAGGCATAGAAGCTTAAAATAGTGAGAGTGAATAGAGCTTGAGTTTCCATGGATGATTTTATATATTTTTCTTTCCCTTCTTGGCTTGGGATTATCTTCTCTTTCTGATGAAACAAGCTATTTGAAGTGGCGTTATATATACATATAAAACATAAGGGATATGTGTTTGTTAAATTGAAATGGCATTATAATTTTCCTTTAAACACCTACCATGCTACTTAACATCTATTCTCATTGACTAGTAATATCAGTATTCTAAGTGAAAAAATTAATATTTTGTGTACAATCTAGACTTGAAGAAGAAAAGCCAACACAATTAGTGATACTAAATGATAACCATAATATATGTTGACCTATTGACATGCAAGTAAAAGCGATACGAACCTAGTATCATGCATCAGTAGGACAAAGATATAAATTCCAATCTTTCATTTAGGAGAACTCTCTATGTAATTATCCTTCCTTTATCTCAATAAATGTCTTCTTTTTTCTCAAAAATATTTAATTTTGGCATGTTCAATGTTGTATGACTGTCTTAGCAAAAAAAATTTGAAAACATATAAATCTATCAACTTTATTTGCATTATTGAAACTCTTATTATTAAACAAGCCAACAGATCCAAGTGAATTACAAGTGGGAAAGGTATTAGCACCTCCACACTATCCGTTAAAAAATAATTACCTAAAATTGATCATGCGTATTTTAAAATAGCCCAAAAATCAAATTAACCTCTTTAAAGAAAGTAATGATGAAATAAGAAAGAAACAATGTGAATGGGAACAAACTAACAAAAGAAAAATGGGAAGGTCTCCTTAGCGAGATTAATATGACGTCTCATCTAAATTAATCCCTATTAACATGGTGTCAAACCCAAATTAATTTTTAGACACACAACCCAAAAAAACCGACAGTTGTTGAAAATATTTTAAAAAAGATAGAGACTAACAAGATGTCTCATCTAAATTAATCTAAAAAAATAAGTTTTAAAAAGGGAGAGATTAACAAGACATTTCGTCTAAATTAATCCAATTGTGTGAAGATTTATTTAAAAGGAAAACGGGCCCAATAGAAATTGATCCTGCTCCTATGTATTCCCTGGTACATCAAGAAATAAAGGTTACGTAGTTCTTTTAGGGATTTGACTTGAAAATTATTTTTTTTAGATTTTCAAATGATTTTTAGATATGATAAATAACTAAAAGGAAATAAAGAAAAAAGAATAAAATAAAATAAAAATTAAACAAACAAAACAACATAAAAAACCAAGATGAAATACATCTAAAAAGGAAAAGAATAAGGGTAGGACTTGAACCTCCATCGTTTGTGTGAAAAACAAAAGTTGCCACTAGGACAACCATATCTTTTGTTAAGAAGGTCACAAACACAAAACATATAATGATTAACTCATGACAGACAAAGTAATAGAAAAAAAATAAACATACGAAGGGGTTTCAAACCCACCTCCGTTGGGACTTAACACTTTAAGCTTTGCCATTGGGATGATTCAACAATTGACAATAAAATAGTAAACTAAAACATAAAACATGAACTTTAAAATAATTTTTTAAAAGAAATAGGCCTCGACCCATAAAGGCTTCATTGGCCCTAAAATAAATTGAACCTAAATTTACTCTAATTTTCCCTTTCCCCACACATTCACACATAACCCAAAAGAAGAAGAAAGACAAAGAGAGGGCAGTGACCGAGAGTAAGTGGGGAAGAAAGAGAGACCGTAGTGAGAAGGTGGGGCTCGAGGTGGTGACCAACGGTGACCGTGGCTTACTCGAGGTAGTCATGTGATTAGTGGTGGCCAACAATGGTGATAGAGGTGTGGGCTACAGGTGTGATGTTACGGTGAAGGATGGTTGGAGGTTGGTGGTTCACATGAGGCAATGGTCGCAAGGGTGTATTGGGATCATAATGGTGGTTCTCTGGCAGAATAGGGTTTGGTGATGTCGTGAGGGGGGGCAGTGATGGCTACAGTTCTAAAGGTGATGTAGTGTGGTGGCGGCGGTTGTGGATTTTGGGTGGTAGCTGTGGGTTAGAGGTGGTGGCGGTGGTTGATGGTGGTCGTGAGCGGTGATGGTGGCTTCTGGTTATATTTTTCTTATTTGTGTTGTATTTTTTCTTTATTTCTCTATGAAGTGTTTTTTGGTGTCTTGTCCCTTTTTTATGTCTTCTTTACTGCATATTCTCCTTTCTTTTACGTGTATTCTTCATAAAAAAACTCTTTGCTCTTAGTGCTGTGTGATCATCCATTTAAGGACCAGATATAATGTATGTGCGGGAAGCTCAAAATTGGATTTTGGGGACATAAGTGAGATAGTGGTAGAATGTAGAATGAGGTTTTGGGGATGTATGTGTAAGGCAATAAATTTGGGTGTTGGGGAGAGTGAGATACAGAACATAGGTGAAGGTGGGTGATGGAAGAGAGAAAAATAAATAAGTAAATAAAAATAAAAAATTTTGAATTCTGAACATTAAAAAAGAGAAAGACTAAAAAAGCAAAAAATTCCAAACCTAATCTTGAATGAATTTTTTTTATATTTTTATTTCATAAAATTAAAAAATATATTTAATAAAATCTCAAAAAATATTCTTAAAAATTTTAATTTTCTTATTTTTGGGTATTTTTTAATTAAAAGAAAAGGTGTCTGGATCAATAAGGGTGTTCATACTTCTTTTATATTTGTTTTAAAATGTTACCCAAGTGGCCTTTAAAAAACTCAAAAGGGGGGTGACTTGACTATGTGAAGTTGTATATAACTAAATAAAAATTTTCTCTTGGTCACAAGATGAATAAAATTACTGAATTAAATATACTTAAGAAGTTAAAAAGTTAAGAGTTTTGTAGAATGATAGAAAGAATTGTTATTATTTTTTATGTGCCTTTGCCAAGTGAGTTGTATCTCTATTTATAGTGAGTGAAAGGATGCTTTTTGAAACAATGAAACATCCTTAATTCTTTTAAGAATGCTTTGATACCATAATGAAACAACCCGACATTAATTAAACCCATAAAACGAGACCAGGGAAATTTTTCCAAAATTGAAAGCCACTCACACGGCAAACAGCGGAAGACACAACTTAAGCGAGCCCACATCAGTATTCACTCGCTCAAGCGAGACCCAAACTCGCTTGGGCGAGACAGCCCATCTCGCTCGGGTGAAACACCATTCGCTTAAGCGAACCCAATCAAGAATCTTCCATCCATTTGCACTCACTGGAGCAAACCCTTGTTCACTGGAGCGAACACCCACACTTGGTATTTTCATCACTCGGCCTCGGGACCACGTCCACTCGGGAACTGTCCCCACGTACATGATTCACCCGGTAAATTTAAGTGCCCTCAATGGTATTGTCTCTGAGTTGGAGGCTATTGGGGTCAAAGTTGATGATGAAGATAAGGCGTTAAGGCTCATATGGTCTCTTCTGTCTTCCTATGAACACATCAAACCTGTTTTGATGTATGGGAAGGAAACTTTGAGTTTTGAAGAAGTCGCTGGTAAGATCATCTCTGAAGAAAGAAGAATAAAGAATGAAATTAGCTCTTCGTCAAACTCGGCATTAGTGGCTAGTAATGAGTTTTACGTGAAGAAAAGAAATTTGGTATGCTGGAAATATGGAAGGACTGGGCATGTAAAGAAAAATTGTCCAAGAAGATCAACAACAGAAAGGGGCTTTGAGTCAGGTGCTAGCAATGTTTCCCTTATTTTTAGGGAAAGTGGTGTTCTATAAAGATGAAATGTGTATCATTGTGGCATGTCCGCGTTGCCATGGAAAAGGATAAGTTATTGCTAGCGGATCCATAATTGCACATAGGCATTGGTTAGCAGTATTGATGCAAGGTGTGTGGTGGAGTTTTGTTGATGGCTAAAGAACTTCTGGAGGAAGCCAATATGGAAGTTGCACCATATTTTTCAGCAAGGTTTTCGACATGTGCCGGATGAGAAATTCTTGGGATATCCCAGTTCCAAGTGGGTGTACTCTTTTATGGTTGAGTATGTTTGTTCTATTTGAACAATGTTTGTCAATGAAGACAATAATTGTTGGTTTAGACAATAAAAGGAACTGATTGTCGGTGTTGACAATGAAACATTGATTGTTGTTGTAGACAATGAAAGTTGAGTTGGTGATGGATTCAGGTGGAGATTCTTGTATGAAGGACTTCTACTTGAGGGGGAGCATACTAGATCCAAGTTTATTTTTCTTTTGACTAGAGGGGGAGATTGTAATAACTAGTCAAAGTTGGTTGCCACCAAACACCAACTTGTTCAAAATTAGGCATGCTTTAATTATTTTTTAATGTAAGTGGTATGCATTTCCCTTCCATAAATACAAGGCATGGCAAGAAGGAAAATGTACCAAGGCATAGAAGCAAGGAAAAATTAGAGAGCTTTAAGAGTTCTTGTAGTGAGAGAAAAATAGAGTGTTGGGTAAATTTTGAGTGTATTAGAAAAATACCTCGGGTTTGTGTACAACATCTATAACTCCTTTGTACTAAATTAGTAGTGCGGGAATAGGAGTGAGTCTCACTAGGAAACACTCTGGTATAAAATAGTGCGGTGAGGATATTATAATTATCCTTGTTATAGTGGAATTTTTTCGGAGCTTGTCCCATGGTTTTTCTCTGGTTTTGGAGTTTTCCACGTTAAATCCTTGTGTGTTGACCGTGTTCTTTCCTAACTTTATTTTTCTGTTTTAAAGGAAATTCTCTAATGGAAATGGATATAATTTCCTAACAGTGGTATAAGAGCTTCATGGTTTGGAGGGATATGAATTCTTAGTATACTTTGTGGTTACAGCTTTGTCTGATCTTCCACATCAGAAAAGATTTATTCCCTGTGTGGTTGAGAATTTCCTTAGTTATTGAAAGTGTGGTACTGTAAGTGCTAGTTTGGAAAGGTTCTAACTAAGGAAAGACTTGGTATTTAAGTGTGTCCATTGTGCCCCACCTCTCTTTCCTGGGAACTAATCCTGTGCACGGTTGTAATGTTGAACACACGGTCACAATGTCAAACTATTCAAGTGCAGTGAAGTTTATGGAGAAATTTGATGGAAGAATTAATTTTGGCTTGTGGCAACGACAAGTCAAGGATGTGTTGATACAATCAGGATTACATAAGGCATTGAAAGAAAGACCTTCCGGTATGGAAGATGAGAAATGGGAGGAATTAGATTTGAGAGCTGCAAGTACGATCTGCCTGTGTTTGGTTAAGAATGTTCTTGCAAATGTGTAGAATATTTCAACATCCAAAGATCTTTGGGAGAAACTCGAAGGGTTATATCAGGCCAAGGGCATCTCAAATCGATTGTTATTGAAGGAACAATTCCATAATTTACGCATGGAAGATGATATGAAAATTTTAGATCATTTAAGTGCCTTCAATGGTATTGTCTCTGAATTAGAGCCTATTGGGGTCAAAGTTGATGATGAAGATAAGGCGTTAAGGCTCATATGGTCTCTTCCGTCTTCCTATGAACACATCAAACATGTTTTGATGTATGGGAAGGAAACTTTGAGTTTTGAAGAAGTTGCTGGTAAGATCATCTCTGAAGAAAGAAGAATAAAGAATAAAATTAACTCTTCGTCAAACTCGGCATTGATGGCTAGTAATGAGCCTTACGTGAAGAAAAGAAATTTGGTATGCTGGAAATGTGGAAAGACTGGGCATGTAAAGAAAAATTGTCTAAGAGGATCAACAACAGAAAGGGGCTTTGAGTCAGGTGCTAGCAATGTTTCCCTGTTTTTAGGGAAAGTGGTGTTCTATAAAGATGAAATGTGTATCCTTGTGGCATGTCCACGTTGCCATGGAAAAGGATAAGTTATTGCTAGCGGATCCATAATTGCACATAGGCATTGGTTGGCAGTATTGATGCAAGGTGTGTAGTGGAGTTTTGTCGATGGCTAAAGAACTTCCGGAGGAAGCCAATATGGAAGTTGCACCATATTTTTCAGCAAAGTTTTCGACATGTGCCGGATGAGAAATTCTTGGGATATCCCAGTTTCAAGTGGGTGTACCATTTTATGGTTGAGTATGTTTGTTCTATTTGAACAATGTTTGTCAATGAAGACAATGATTGTTGGTTTAGACAATGAAAGAAACTGATTGTCGGTGTTGACAATGAAACATTGATTGTTATTGTAGACAATGAAAGTTGAGTTGGTGATGGATTCAGGTGGAGATTCTTGTAGAGGACTTCTGCTTGAGGGGGAGCATACTAGATCTAAGTTTATTTTTCTTTTGACTGGAGGGGGAGATTGTAATAACCAGTCAAAATTGGTTGCCACCAAATACCAACTTGTTCAAAATTAGGCATGCTTTAATTATTTTTTAATGTGAGTGGTATGCATTTCCCTTCTATAAATACAAGGCATGGCATGAAGGAAAATATACTAAGCCATAGAAGCAAGGAAAAATTAAAGAGCTTTAAGAGTTCTTAAAAATAGAGTGTTGGGTAAATTTTGAGTGTATTAGAAAAATACCTCGGGCTTGTGTACAACATCTATAACTCCTTTGTCGAGAATAGGAGTGGGTCTCACTAGGAAACACTATATTTTGTATCTCCGGTATAAAAGAGTGCGGTGAAGATATTGTAATTATCCTTGTTATAGTGGAATATTTTTCGGAGCTTATCCCATGGTTTTTCTCCGGTTTTAGAGTTTTCCACGTTAAATCCTTGTGTGTTGATTGTGTTCTTTCCTAAATTTATTTTTCTGTTTTAAAGGAAATTCTATGATGAAAATGGATATAATTTCCTAACACAAAGGTTTTCCAGAATAATCATATAGTTATCATATATTTGCTCCTTTGTTTTGTAATTTGTTATTCCCTATTTTCTTATTATTAAAAATAATCAAAGATTATATTAAGTATTTGAGATATTCTCCCCCTTTGTCATTATAAAAAAAACAAACAAGAGAAAAAAACTGAGTATTATTAATATTAAGAGTAACTAGGAAACAAACATAGTAAACATTAAAATAAAACAAACATTCAAATAACTTTAAAAAGTCAAACATAAGAAAAGTCAAGCAGAGTCAAGAGGAGGTAGGCGGGAGAGGATAACATGCATGGTGGTATCCACGTGGTCGAAACGGTCTTGGACATAGGAGCAAAATGACTGGATTTTAGTGGCTAAATTAGTCATGGAGAGGGAGCCAGGAATAAGATCAGGATCAACAGGAGGAGGGGTGAACTTGGGAACCCATTCACCATCTTCAGTCTGTTTATACACAAAGGATGAAAAGGCAGTCTTTCAAATAAGAAACGAGCGCTGAGGCTTGATACATAGTTCTTCCGCAATGGGCATGTTGAAGTGTCGAATGATGTGAGTGGCCAGAGCAGCATAGGGAAGATAAGCATTTAGCTTTAATGCCTTTCTCATATGATCACGGATAAGAGATGCCCAATTTAGAGGATGAACAGTAATGAGAGCCCACATGAAAATTAAGTCAGCCTCTGTAACTTATGCAAGGTAAGTAGTGTGGGGGAGTAGGATGTGAACAAGAATGTAATGCAGAATCTAACAACTGAAGCTCAAGGAGCCAGCAAGGAGATGCCCACTGAGATTAGCATTTTCATTGTAAACAAGTTTTCTGGCTTCAAAACTATTATACTCATCATCCCAAGCCTGAGGTAAGGTTCCCTCATGTAATTCCCCAATAAAAATTAGTTTTGTGAGGCGATAGAATAAATGCTCATCAACACAAATTGGAACCTTTTTGATTTTAGGAATCAAACATCCATTTTCTATTTTCAAATTGGAATAGAAAAGTCGAACCAAGTCCAGATAATGATCTTCCTTCATATACAGAAAAGACAGCAGATCTTGAGAGTCAAGAAAGTTGAAGCAATCTATGGTATGAGTGAATTGGTCATCAATGTACTTGGGATCAATAATGTCTCTGGAATGGAAAAGGGAGTAGTAGTGTTCCTGTTGAGTGGGGGTGGAGAAGAACTCAACAAAAGTGTGGATAAAGGGATTTCTAGGGATGGATTCAGGTTATGAGGAGGAAGTAGTGCCATGGGTTCGTTTTTTCTTAGTGGGAATAGGAGGGGATGAAGGAGTGGGAGTGTAGGTTGGAGAGTCCATGACTGTTTTTCACAAAAAGGAAGAAGATGAAAGAGTGTTCGTATTCTGAAACATCTCGCGTGTTAAGGCCAAAAACCGTGTTGTAATCAATTACGGTATATGCGTAATCGATTACAGTACAGAAGTTTTGGGAAGGGAGTTACGAGCAGATATATGGTCAGACGTGTAGAGATTGAAAATTATGCGTGATAAGTCTTGAAAAGACTTAATTATTCCACTGTTTATTTAACATAAATTACTAAGTATTGTCTAGTTTTGATATTATTATTTAATAATTTGTTAATAATTCATGTTTTAGTTAATTATTTCAAAAGTATACTATTTATATAAGAAACCGATTGAAAATATTAATTAAATAAGGAATTTTGAAGTATTTATAAATTCACTAAGCAGTCAGCGTATAATTGCTAGGCAAGTAGCTGTTTATTGGTGCAGGAACAGGGCGTACTTGAGAAAAGAAGACAAATCTGAGTGAAAATTACAAAAGCCGAGCGAGATTTGGAAAATCCGAGTGAAACTTCTCAATTCCGACTGAAAAGAGCCCAAACACTGACCAAGCGAGACTTCAAGTAAGCTAACTTAAGAAGACTCCAAAGACACTGACTCCGAAAGAGAACAAGGACTCAGAATATTGCATGAAGAACCCGAACGCCAACTGCAGAATACTGATTAAATAATCAACTCGCTCAAGCGAGAGTTAAATTTGCTCAAGCGAAGGTCAAAAATTAGCTCAAGCGAAGCAATCACGCTTGAGCGAGAAAGCCATTCTGTATTACATATTTCCAATTCGCCCAAGCTTCGCCATAACGCTTAAGCGACAAAGCAACACTGCAGTATAATTCCCAAGTTCGCCCAAGCGAGAGTTAATCCGCTCAAGCGAAAACCCAGCAGCTGAAGCGAAAAAGCAGTAACTTAAACCCTGTTTCTTCCCTCCAACAACACACACCTGGTGCAATACTGTTTCTGCTTCCATTGCCTTCTTCTCCACTGCTGCAACCTTAGTAACTTAAGTAGTGAACTGTCAATTAGCTGGTGCTGCGCTGTAAATTAGCTAAGGCTGAGCTGGATCCTGTTAAGAGCTGAGCTGTAATTAGTTGGTTACTCTGTAAACTGTGTAATTAGTTTTATTCGTTAACTTAAGTTCTCTAAGTTATTAGTTAAGTTAGTTAGTTTAGTTAGATGCCTATATATATATATTCATGTACATACTCTGTAAAAGGTGTGGAGACAGAGAATACATTAAACACATTCTTTTTCATTCTAAACTTCGAATACTCTCTCACTATATTTTCATCTCTCTAAACTCTCTCCTCCATGACGTTCCACAATCCTTCGATGGAACTGAAGTCAATGGAGTTCTAAATCCCTAAGGTTGGGATTGCGAAGGTGAGCAATGGAGTCTTAAAGCTGTGAGCAAGTAGATCGACTTCTAGATCTTGAGGCGAACAAGCTGAGGAGTGGAGCAGAATCGCTGGATTGACAAATCCAGAACTGATGAAGAACTTCGCCAGTGAGGAATCATGGTTGAAGCTTAGGTAACTTCCAGCTTTCTAACTAGTTCAGGCCTAATCAATTTAGGTGAATAGTTAGAGTTCAACCTCCAATTTCGCATTAGATCCTTAGGTTAATCGAGCACTTAAGGAATTAAGGTTCATTGCTTAAGGATTAGTGTTTTTCACCTAAGGAATTAGGGAATAACCACAAGCGGATTGTCCTCTAGATTGTGAAGTTCGATTATACTTAATTGCATGATTTCTTGAGGAGATTGTGAGCCGAAGCAATCCTGACCTGTTTTCTATTAATCACTTTACACATTTTACTTTAACTCTGTTTCTGAAAATACAAAAACAACTATAAAACACTAAAACCATAAAAACCGAATAAACTTCATGTATTTTCTGTTGGTTCAGCTTGTACTAGTCCTAGATTGAGGTACTTACCACAATCCCTGTGGGACGATCAAATACACTACAATTTTAACGACTGGTGCGCTTGCCAAAGTGTAAACCCGAGAGTTACATTTTATTTTACTAAGATTTTTACACCAAATTAATGGCTCAGGATTTCAGCACCAAGTTAATGACGCCGTTGCCGGG
This sequence comes from Clitoria ternatea, assembly GCA_037962975.1. NCBI lineage: Eukaryota > Viridiplantae > Streptophyta > Magnoliopsida > Fabales > Fabaceae > Clitoria > Clitoria ternatea. Next base: position 149,000,376 of record CM075671.1, read on the forward strand.
GATTGTTGAGTAATATTAACAATCCTTGGACCGGTACTAGACTGAACCATTTGCTTTTGTTTCTGTGTGCAGTCAATACGTATTTTTTTTTAGTAGTTATTGTTTTGTGTAGTCGTCGCTGTGAGTTGCTTTGTTGTGTTAACAATTGTTGTATGCAGTCAAGGAGCAGAGGAGAACCTTTCTTCTTTGATCCTGACATCGATTTGTTAGAACGTAGATTAAGAAAAGAAAAAAAGCAAAAAGAAGAAAAAGAAATGGAACAGAGGAGAGTTACACTAGGTGACTACTCCAGGCCGAATGAAGAAGGATCACAAGCTAGCATCCTTAGGCCACCAATTGCAGCTAACAATTTTGAACTAAAACCAGCTTTACTGCAGTTGGTAAGAAATGAACAATTCGGAGGAAGTGAGGTTGAGGATCCAAATTTGCATTTAGCAACCTTCCTCCAAATTTGTGATACAGTAAAAATGAATGGAGTCCCTGAGGAAGCAATCCGACTAAGGTTGTTTCCATTTTCTCTAAGGGACCGAGCAAAAGCCTGGTTGCAGAGTCAACCGAGAGGCAGTATTTCCACCTGGGAGGATTTGCAAAGGAAATTTTTGATTAAATACTTCCCTCCTTCTAAATATGCAAAGCTGCGTAATGAAATCACATGTTTCCAGCAAAGAGAAGGTGAGTCTTTGATGGAAGCATGGGATAGGTATAAAGAAAGTCTGAGGAGATGTCCTCATCATCAGATTTCTGATGTACAGCAGGTGACTATTTTCTATAATGGTGTCAGGCCAGCTACCAGAGTCTTGATTGATGCCTTGGCTGGAGGCTAATTAACAACTAAAACTGTAGAAGAAGCTATAGAGCTGATTGATGTGATGGCTTCTAATGAATGCCTGATTAGTGAGAGGAACCAAGTCCCTAGGAGAGGAATATTGGAATTAGAAGCACAAGATGCTTATTTGGCTCAGAGCAAACTGATGACTCAGGCTTTGGAAAAATTAAGCATTCAGATTTCAAAACTCCAAAAGCCGAGCCAAGTTTCTATGATCAGTTGTGACTTTTGTGGTGGGGACCATGAAAATGGAATGTGTGATCCAGTTGTGCCTTCCGAGCAAGTGAATTATATGGGGCAGCAACAGTATCAAAGGAATTATCCTTCTAATTCCTTCAATCCTAATTACAGGAGCCACCCCAATTTTTCCTGGCAGAAAGGTCCACATCTGAATCAGAATATCCCACCGAGTCAACCCACAAATAGACCACAACAACCTTCTCATCCTACTGTTAAAGAAAAATCCGAACTCGAGAATGTACTTTCTCAGTTTATCCAGGCCACTCAGGCCAGTTTTAAGAATCAGGAAGCATCCATAAGAAATTTAGAAAATCAAGTAGGACAGCTTTCTAAACAATTAGCTGAAAGGCAAGCAGGCAATTTCCCTGGAGATACCGAGGTAAATCCAAGGGAACATTGCAAGGCCATAATTACCAGGAGTGGAAAAATTATTTCTCCATCTCCGGGTCAAGAAATAGGTTCAGAAAAAGAAAAAGAAATAATACAAGAAGCCGAGCAGGACAATAAAGATGAAGTAGAAAATGAAAATGAATCAGAAAAAGAAAAAGAAAATAAAGTCCATCAAAAGAAAAAGAAAAAGGTTGATCTGATTCTGGAGGAAGCTTCTAAGCTGACTCCTGAAAAACTAAGGAATGCTCCATTTCCACACAGGTTTAAAAAGCAAATAGAGGAGCAGAAGTTTGCTAGGTTCTTAGAGGTCTTCAAGAAACTTCACATTAATATCCCTTTTGCCGAGGCATTGCAGGAGATGCCTTCTTATGCAAAATTTTTAAAAGATCTATTGTCTAAGAAGAGGAAGCTTAGGGGGGATGAAATGATTACTCTCACTCAAGAGTGTAGCGCAATCATTCAAAAGAAACTTCCCCAAAAGCTAGAGGATCCTGGATCTTTCACAATACCGTGTGCAATAGGGGATATTCATGTAGGAAGTGCTCTCTGTGATCTAGGAGCCAGTATAAACCTGATTCCTCTATCGTTGATGAAAAAACTGGGAATTAATGACTTGCAACCGACTCGCATGTCCTTGCAGTTGGCTGACAGGTCCATTAAATATCCCCAAGGCATGCTGGAAGACTTTCTAGTAAAAGTAGATAAATTTATCTTTCCAGCAGACTTCATAGTGTTGGATATGGAAGCTGACCGAGAGATCCCTTTGATCTTAGGTAGACCCTTCCTAGCTACTGGCAGAGCATTGATTGATGTGGAAAAGGGTGAACTTATGCTGAGAGTTCAGGAGGAACAAGTAATTTTTAATGTCTTCAATTCCATGAAACATCCGACTGAACGGATGGATTGCCTAATGATTGAAGAGGTTGAAAATTACCAGACTCCCTTACTGTTAAAAACTAAGGAAGAGGCTTTACAAACGTTTTTAGAGGATGATTTTGACTCTGAGACCGAGTCAATTGACTCTCACTCGGAAATACTGGACCTACTGGAAGTTTTAGAAGTAGGTGATTTCGAAAAGAAAAATGATTTGGAAAATACTGAAGCTGAGAAGGGAAAGGAATTTTCGGAAGAAAAATATGATTTAAAACCTTTACCTTCTCATCTGAAATATGTTTTCCTGAGAGGAAATGACACTCATCCTGTAATTATTAATGCCGACTTAAAAGAAGAGGATGAAAATAAACTAGTTGGGGTATTAAAGGCTCATGAATCTGCCATTGGCTGGATCATTTCTGACTTGAAGGGAATTAGTCCATCCTTTTGTATGCACAAAATCCTGATGGAGGATGACTATTCCCCTGTTGTTCAGCCACAACGCAGACTGAACCCCATTATGAAGGAAGCAGTGAGAAAGGAAGTAGTCAAGCTCCTTGATGCGGGAATCATTTACCCGATCTCGGACAGCACTTGGATTAGCCCAGTCCAAGTGGTGCCCAAGAAGGGAGGAATGACGACTGTAAGAAATGACCAGGGTGAAATCATTGCCACTCGGCCAACTATAGGCTGGAGGATGTGCATTGATTACAGAAGGCTGAATAACTCTACTCGGAAGGACCATTTCCCCCTTCCGTTTGTTGATCAAATGCTTGAGAGGTTATCAGGACATGAGTACTATTGTTTTCTTGATGGGTACTCGGGTTATAACCAAATTGTGGTTGACCCGAAGGATCAAGAAAAGACTGCCTTCACATGTCCCTATGGAATTTTTGCATACAGGCGCATGTCGTTCGGCTTGTGCAACGCTCCAGCAACCTTCCAAAGGTGCATGCTAGCAATTTTTGGGGATATGGAGAAATTTATTGAAGTATTCATGGATGACTTCTCGGTATTTGGGAGCAATTTTGACACATGCCTCAGCAACTTAGCTAAGGTGCTGATGAGATGTCAAGAGACCAATCTCGTTCTTAACTGGGAGAAATGCCACTTTATGGTTAAGGAAGGGATAGTCCTTGGCCATAGGATTTCTGCTGAGGGCATGCAGGTGGACCGAGCAAAAATTGAAATTATTGAAAAACTTCCTCCTCCGATCAACGTGAAAGGAGTAAGGAGTTTTCTAGGATGTGCTGGGTTCTATAGAAGATTCATAAAAGATTTTTCAAAAATAGCTAAGCCTTTGACCGACTTGCTTGTGAAAGATCAGGTGTTTGCATTTAATGAAAACTGTGTCAGGGCATTTGAAAAATTGAAACAAAGTTTGACTACAGCTCCGATCCTTGCATCACCCGACTGGTCTTTACCGTTTGAATTGATGTGTGATGCAAGTGACTTTGCAATCGGAGCTGTACTGGGTCAGAAAAAAGAGAAATTAACTCATGTGATCTATTATGCTAGTAAAGTGTTAAATGAAAATCAAATACATTACACCACGACTGAAAAAGAAATGCTTGCTGTGGTGTATGCATTTGATAAATTTCGTGCATACTTGATTGGTGCCAAAGTCATCGTATATACAGACCACTCGGCAATCAAGTATTTACTAGCTAAAAAAGAGTCTAAACCGAGACTGATTAGGTGGGTTCTGTTACTCCAAGAGTTTGACTTAGAAATACGAGACAAAAAAGGAGTAGAGAACTCAGTTGCAGACCAATTGTCTCGTCTGGAAGTTGAGTCGGATTCTGTCTTAATAAAAGAGGAATTTCCAGACGAAAAGTTGATGGCCATTATAACTGGGCCATGGTACGCTGACATGGCAAACTTTAAAAGTGCCTCAGTGGTACCTGATGGTTGGACATCCCAAATGAGAAAAAAATTCTTTCATGATAGTAAGGCTTTCCTTTGGGATGATCGATTTTTGTTTAAAATAGGCATAGATGGAGTAATCAGGCGCTGTGTGCCTGAATTCGAGCAGGAAAGGCTCTTGTGGCACTGCCACGATTCTTATTATGGAGGCCATCATGTTGCCTCCCGTACCGCAGCAAAGGTGTTACAGAGTGGCTTTTACTGGCCAACTATCTTTCAGGATTCTAAGGAATATGTCAAAAGGTGTGATAAATGTCAAAGGAGTGGAGGTCTCTCCGCAAAAGCTGGCATGCCTTTGACAAATATTCTAATTGTGGAATTATTTGACGTTTGGGGTATCGACTTCATGGGACCCTTCCCTAAGTCATTCTCCAACAAATACATTCTTGTTGCTGTGGACTATGTCTCCAAATGGGTGGAGGCAATTCCGACCCGAACCAATGATGCACAGGTTGTGATTAGGTTCATCAAAAAGAATATTTTCTCTAGGTTTGGAGTTCCGAGAGTAATTATTAGTGATGGGGGTTCACATTTTTGCAATAAGATAATGGAAAAAGCCCTGCGTCACTATGAGGTTTTACATAAGATATCAACTCCTTACCATCCACAGACTTGTGGACAAGTCGAACTGTCCAATAGAGAAATCAAGAGAATTTTAGAAAAAATGGTCGGAAAATCCAGAAAAGATTGGTCGGTAAAATTAGATGATGCATTGTGGGCTTACCGAACAGCTTTCAAAACTCTGATTGGCATGTCCCCGTATCAATTGGTGTACGGTAAGGCTTGCCATCTCCCTGTGGAGTTGGAACACAAAGCGTAGTGGGCCACAAAGCTATTAAATTTGGACTGTGACCAGTCTCAGGAGGAAAGAGTTTTGAAACTCCATGAATTAAAGGAGTTCCGACTCAACGCTTATCAAAGTGCCTCCATTTATAAGGAGAAAACAAAGAAATGGCATGATAAGCGAATTAATAAGAAAGAGTTTCAGAAGGACGATCAGGTTTTGTTATTCAATTCCCGACTGAAACTCTTCCCTGGAAAACTTCGATCCAAGTGGTCCGGGCCTTTTACTGTAAATGAGGTTTTTCCTCATGGTGCAGTCGAACTGAAAGATCCGACTACCGATCGGATTTTTAAGGTGAATGGCCAGCGACTCAAACTCTACTTTGGAGGAGAGTTTGATAGGCAGAAAACCTCCTTGTTACTGAAGCCATCTTCTTAGATACAATAAGGTCAAGCTAGTGACCTTAAAAGAGCGCTCTAGGGAGGCAGCCCTATGTTCCGATTGTTTTGTTTAGAACTTTGAATCAGAATGAAAAAAAAAAAACTAAAAAGTTAGTAAATAAAGTTGTGAAGTTGAAGAAGGAAATCCGAGTTTGATTCTTCTATTTCGCTCAGGCGAATCACTGGTAGCTTAGGCGAGCCAATGCTGATTGTTGTTTCGCACTTAGAGGAAAAATGTACTAAGTTGAGTGAAAATAGTACACTCGGATAATTGTTACTGGTCTTAACCCTTCTTCCCGACTGAACTTCACTCGGCATTTTTCAATAAAATTCTGCGAATAAAAAGGAAGACTTGGAAGGATTTCTGATCGTTGATGTAATGAACGGGTCAGATAGTGAAAAGTGACTTATTTCAGTCGGCTTTTCATCACTCGGATTCCTCAGTCATCACAATCAGTACTGCATCCATTAGTCTCATTTGCACGCGGCCTTTCATTCTTTCATTCACTAGGCTTTCTCTAGTAGTCGGTTTCTTCCACTCGGATCCCTCATTCCTCACTCAGTTTCTTTCATTTATCTTTCACTCGGCCTTCTTTTCATGTATTTTGTTATCCACTCTCACCTGTCACTCATTCCCATACTTTATCTCTTCCTCTCATTCGTTGATTGATTCATTCGTCCTTTTTAATCCAGCTGAGCTCTTCCTCGGTTTCCTCACCCGATCTCTCTGCATGTGTTGGTTGTTCACCCAGCCTTTCATTCACTCATTCTTTCGTCCACTCATTTTGTCACTCAATCGTCTTTTTCTTCATCCATTCGGTATTCCGATTCACTCGGACCCCTATGCAGTCATTCTTATATTCACTCGTTTTTCTCACTCAGTCACTCCATATCATTCTGACTTTCGTTGTTCACCTTATTTTTCACTCGTTCTCCATTCCACTCGGTCAGTTTATTTCACTCGTTCTCCATTCACTCGGTCATTTTTCCATTCTTCCATTCATCACTGATTCACTCGATTTTTTTTTCGCTCATTATTTCATGAATGCTTCGCCTTCCGTTCTTTTTCTTTTTCAGCCACTCAGTATATACATCCATTCCGTTTCCACTGTAGTGGTTCTTTTATCCACTCAGGTTATCTCCTTCTTCGTCTATCTTTCACTCATGTTTGTTCGCCCGGTCGGTCAGCCATTCTTTCCTGTTCTTTCACTTGTTTTTCTATTTGTCCGACCTCTCACTGTTTGTTCATTCGTTTTTTCACTTTTACCCGGTTTAATCCACTCGGTATTCATTTACTAGTCGTTTCATTCCACTTATTTTCTTTCTCGGTTTTCTCACGCTGTACTTTTCGTTTTCATCTACTCATGTTTCATTCGCGATTGTCACTCAATTTACTTAGTATTTCCAGTCACTCAATTTCCTGTCATCTCATTTTTCATTCCCTGAGTTTCTCCATTCACTCGGCCTTTCATTTACTCGGTATTTCATTCAGTCCATTTTCTACTCCTGTCATTTTTGTTCTTTGCCCGAACTGTCATTGTCATTCACTCATTCTTCATATCTCAGATCTATATCACTCAGTTTCCTCCACTCGTTCTTTCTTTCGTTCAGCCTTACTCTCATTCGTTCTTTCTTCCACGCACTTCTCTGTTCACTCGTATCTCACGACTGTTGTTCACTCGTCCATTCATTGTCACACTCGGTTCTCATACACTTATTTTCATTCATTCTTTCTTTCATTCATTCTATGACCTATTCAGTATTCATTCACTCAGTACCTTTTTCATTCAGTGTTTTATTCACTTTTTCTCACTCACTCATCACTCAGTTCCTTATTCACTAGGTTTCTCGCTAGTTCACTCGGTTCCTTCATTTACTCATCTCCTTCATCGATCGGTATACCCTTTACTCATTTCCACTCGGTCACTCTCTTTTCCGTTCCTCACCCGTCATTCAGCTTTTCAGTTATGCATTCATTCTTTCCCTTTCATTTACTCGGACTTTCGTTTTGTTCACCTCATTCGTCGATCGACTATTCATTCACTCGGTATAATTTGTACCCACTCGGCATCCATTCATTCATTCACTTTTCACTCGCTCATCATCTGACCGGTATTATCTACTCGATATTCATATACTTGTTGTTTCACTCCACTTATTTTACTTTCCTCGGGTTTCGTATGTTGCAGTTTTCTTCTTCATTCCTTCATTTTTCATTCGTGACTGTCACTTTTGTATTTTTAGTACCCAGTTTTCTGAGTTTTCATTCACCCAGTGTTCATTCACTCAGGTTTTCATCCTTTTAGTTGTATTTAAATTCTTTCATTTATTCGACCAATTCTTCCCTCGGGGGTATTCATTCGGTGGTTCGTTATTCATTTTTTTTCCATTTATTCTTCCACTGGCTTGTGCGTTTACTCGTTTCATTCATCCAGTCAGTATAGCTTTCACTCATTCCATTGACTCAAAACCTTTTTCTTTCCAACCACCTGTTTCCTTAATTCACTTCGATTTGTTTGACTTTTATTATCTCTACCTCCCTCAGCCACTCGTTCTTCATTTCTCGGATTGTTATCACTCGGTACCTGTCTCCTTTCTCATTCGGTTATCATCCTTTCACCCTTTTTACTCTTTTCGCTCATTATTCATTTATTCAGTATTCCTTCATTCATTCATACTTCGATTCCTTTCTTTTATTATTCATTTCTTGATTCATTCATATTTCATTACAATGGTTCACTCGTTTCTCATACGTTCTATTTCATTTATTTAAATTTTTCATTTGCTATTTTGTCTTATGGTCTGTTCATTTATCCATCTTCCATTCTCCTATGTCCATTTGGCATCACATTGGTATCATCTCACTCTTCCTCGATCTTCTACCCCTCTAGTAATTGAGTATTCTAAAAAAAAAATAATAAAAAATAATAATAATAAAAAAAAATAAATATAATAAAAAAATAAAAAAATCTAATATATATATATAATAAATAAATAAATAAATAATAAACAACATAATAATAATAGTAGTAATACATTTAATAAAGTAATAATTAAAGCTGACCGCATTTACGCGTTTCTTGAAAATTGAATTCAACATTATAAAAGAGAAACCCTTTCAGCTTCCAACCCTCAGTACCTATGTTGAACTTGAGCTGAAGACGAAAAGACACTTTCTGGTTTCTAAGAAAGGTATTACCTTTTCACTTCTTTCACTTCTAAGTTCGTGGTTATTATCTTCTTGTTTCATTGTTATTGTTTTCCACTGTTCATAAGCCATGCATCTCACAATTTGGTTTGCTGTTTTTTCTGTTGGATTTCTGTTCTTATTTTTGTTTAATTAGGTTGTTTATCATCGTTATTTTAACATTCATCATGAAAAGAAGATCACAAAGACTTATGCAGAAACCTAGACCCAACTTTGCAGACGGAAGTGTGCGAAGGAAACAAATAGATAACGAAAGAGAAGTGGCAACCATCACTATATCTGATTCGTCTGTACATGTCCCTACTCGAAGTCAGGAGCAAAGGGATGTATCTCCTCTGGTTCAAAGGAATGTATCTCCTGCGAGTGAGGAAAATGAGTCACCAGAGGTTGAAAGTGTTAAGGCTGTTGAAAACTGTGCTATGAAGTTTAAAGCCACAGAACCAGAACGTCCCAAGCAATCTGTAGGAGCTGGTCCTTCTTCTTCTTCTTCTGACATTCTTTTGGTGTTACAGGAATTACAGGTTGTGAAGAAGATGCAACTTGAAATTTATGATCGGGTCTCGAACCACGATCAGATGCTCAGAAAGATTGCCACGAAACTGAGGGTTGAACAGTCAGAAAAAATGGGAGCCCCACCTGATAGAGATGCGTGGTTAGCTTCCATTGGATTCACGATTCCCTCCCAGCAGGACAAGGACGATGAAGATCAGAATGTTTAAGCAGTTGTTCCACGTTTTTTTTATGATGTTTCCTATGTATTTGAAGTTATTGTAACTGCTTTCTGAATAGTGAACTTGTTTCTATTTTTAATTATGTAATGAAATTTTAATTTCTTGTTCAATTGTTTGTTTTATTCAGTTTTTTCATATGTATTGGTAAAATCCATGAGTCCCAATCCGATTACGCGCTTCCCAGCACTGCCACTCAGGTAAAAGGGAAGTATTCTAGTACCCCGACTCCTTATTTGATTTTCCGATTCTTTATTTGATAAAATATGTTAATTATATTTAATTTCAAATCCATCTTAATAATTTGAAGTTTGCTGATTCGTTAAGCTGTAGTCGGATATATTAATTAATTGGTTTTTGCTTAACTCATGATCCCTGCCCATAACTATTCTTCATCATTAATTAAATTGTTTACTCGGCATGCTAGTTAGCAGTCTAAAGGTATGATCTTACATTAAGTTTGGGGACATGACTGGCTGATTGACTATTATATTCGTAGCTTTTGAGCCTGTGTATCCTTTTCCGAGTGAACTTGCATGCTAGTTAGTGAGACAGAATTTGCTTCAGTACTTGCTAATTGTCGTATGTCAACCAATCGGAAATGATGAAGGCCTTCTTTGATTATTTAGCCAGGGCCAAAACTAGCCATCCTAATTTTATTAATCATCCTTTGACCCAATAATTATGTTTGAGCCTGAGACCCTTTCATTCGTTTTATACACCTAACGTTACAAGCCTATTTATCCAAGAAAAACCCGACTGAATTACCCTGGATGTTCCACTGGTGAATTACTCGGTTTTTGCTTATTGCTAGGGACTAGCAATCTCTAAGTTTGGGGATGAAGAGTGTGCCTAACAGTAATTAAAGACACACTCTGACCTTGATTATGGATAAATATGTAGAAAAAAAAAGAAGGAAGAAAGGCAAAGCCGAGAGAAAAAATGAACAAAGTATTGAAAAGAAAAAGAGGTGCAAAGCGCCACAAGAAAAATTTTTCGATCAGAAAAGATGGAAAGAAAAGAAAGAAAAGGAAAGGAAAAGTCCGAAGGACTGAAAGAAAAAGAAAGTGCAAAACAGCACGAGTTATTAAGTAGCATTCAGTCAGAAAAGTAAAGAGAGTTGTTAGTAGAGGCAATTAAGTTAGAATTGAGGCAAATCATCAGTGGACACATCTTGTAACCTATCTATGACTCGGAAAAACAATAATTGAGCCTGTAGCCGAGCCCCATTATAAACTTAAAAAGCCCTTACTGATCCGATTGAGTTGACATATTTCATGACGTGTAGAACTGTTGCAAGCCTATGTTGATCTAACTAGTATGCAGGTGATGAGTGCATTCTATTTACCCTATACACCGAGAGAAGAGTTAAACACCGACCAGTGAGGAAAGCATCAGCAGCTTGTCTCCCAAAGGAGGTGTAAGTTTTTATACTTTTAGAAATTACGAGAAGAAAGCATGATCGGTATTCAATAATTATAGTATGAATTAAGTTAAGGAAAGGTTGATTGTGTTGATCAAATGCTGTTAGTTAATAAGTCTGAATATTTGCTTGAGGACAAGCAAAGTTTTAAGTTTGGGGATGTGATAAGTCTTGAAAAGACTTAATTATTCCACTGTTTATTTAACATAAATTACTAAGTATTGTCTAGTTTTGATATTATTATTTAATAATTTGTTAATAATTCATGTTTTAGTTAATTATTTCAAAAGTATACTATTTATATAAGAAACCGATTGAAAATATTAATTAGATAAGGAATTTTGAAGTATTTATAAATTCACTAAGCAGTCAGCGTATAATTGCTAGGCAAGTAGCTGTTTATTGGTGCAGGAACAGGGCGTACTTGAGAAAAGAAGACAAATCTGAGTGAAAATTACAAAAGCCGAGCGAGATTTGGAAAATCCGAGTGAAACTTCTCAATTCCGACTGAAAAGAGCCCAAACACTGACCAAGCGAGACTTCAAGTAAGCTAACTTAAGAAGACTCCAAAGACAATGACTCCAAAAGAGAACAAGGACTCAGAATATTGCATGAAGAACCCGAACGCCAACTGCAGAATACTGATTAAATAATCAACTCGCTCAAGCGAGAGTTAAATTTGCTCAAGCGAAGGTCAAAAATTAGCTCAAGCGAAGCAATCACGCTTGAGCGAGAAAGCCATTCTGTATTACATATTTCCAATTCGCCCAAGCTTCGCCATAACGCTTAAGCGACAAAGCAACACTGCAGTACAATTCCCAAGTTCGCCCAAGCGAGAGTTAATCCGCTCAAGTGAAAACCCAGCAGCTGAAGCGAAAAAGCAGTAACTTAAACCCTGTTTCTTCCCTCCAACAACACACACCTGGTGCAATACTGTTTCCGCTTCCATTGCTTTCTTCTCCACTGCTGCAACCTTAGTAACTTAAGTAGTGAACTGTCAATTAGCTGGTGCTGCGCTGTAAATTAGCTAAGGCTGAGCTGGATCCTGTTAAGAGCTGAGCTGTAATTAGTTGGTTACTCTGTAAACTGTGTAATTAGTTTTATTCGTTAACTTAAGTTCTCTAAGTTATTAGTTAAGTTAGTTAGTTTAGTTAGATGCCTATATATATATTCATGTACATACTCTGTAAAAGGTGTGGAGACAGAGAATACATTGAACACATTCTTTTTCATTCTAAACTTCGAATACTCTCTCACTACATTTTCATCTCTCTAAACTCTCTCCTCCATGACGTTCCACAATCCTTCGATGGAACTGAAGTCAATGGAGTTCTAAATCCCTAAGGTTGGGATTGCGAAGGTGAGCAATGGAGTCTTGAAGCTGTGAGCAAGTAGATCGACTTCTAGATCTTGAGGCGAACAAGCTGAGGAGTGGAGCAGAATCGCTGGATTGACAAATCCAGAACTGATGAAGAACTTCGCCAGTGAGGAATCATGGTTGAAGCTTAGATAACTTCCAGCTTTCTAACTAGTTTAGGCCTAATCAATTTAGGTGAATAGTTAGAGTTCAACCTCCAATTTCGTATTAGATCCTTAGGTTAATCGAGCACTTAAGGAATTAAGGTTCATTGCTTAAGGATTAGTGTTTTTCACCTAAGGAATTAGGGAATAACCACAAGCGGATTGTCCTCTAGATTGTGAAGTTTGATTATACTTAATTGCATGATTTCTTGAGGAGATTGTGAGCCGAAGCAATCCTGACCTGTTTTCTATTAATCACTTTACACATTTCACTTTAACTCTGTTTCTGAAAATACAAAAACAACTATAAAACACTAAAACCATAAAAACCGAATGAACTTCATGTATTTTCTGTTGGTTCAGCTTGTACTAGTCCTAGATTGAGGTACTTACCACAATCCCTGTGGGACGATCAAATACACTACAATTTTAACGACTGGTGCGCTTGCCAAAGTGTAAATCCGAGAGTCACATTTTATTTTACTAAGATTTTTACACCAAATTAATGGCTCAAGATTTCAGCACCAATGCGCGGTTACGAGAAAAAGAGAGTCAGAAGTAAACATAATTAAAGAGTTTTAAAAGAATTGAAACTTAAAGGATAATTATGAAGTTTGAACCAAACAAAAGAAAAACTGACAGTATAGGGAGACGTGATTGGACACGTGTTCTAAGAAGGAGTAGAAGAGACGCGATTTGACTAGCTCTGTGCAACGTGCAGAAGACGCATGGTAATTAATTACATAAGGAACTTAATCAATTACATAGAAGGAAAAGATATATTTTAAGATAATATTTAGTATCATGGGGATTAATTATGTCTATCTAAAGAAGAAAAAATATCCTTAGGCAAGGATTTTGTGAATATATCAGCCAATTATTTTGAAATTTCAACAAATTCTAGAACATAGTCTCCTTTTTGGATATGGTTTCGAAGAAAATGATGTCTTATTTCAATATGCTTAGTTCTAAAATGAAGGACTAGATTTTTTAAGCGATTTATAGCACTAGTATTATCACATTTAATGGAAATATTTTCTAGAGAGATACCATAATCATAAAGTTGTTGCTTCATCCATAAAATTTATGCACAACAACTACCAACAGCAACATATTTTGCTTTGGTAGTTGACAAAGCAACACTATTTTGTTTCTTGTTATTCCAAGAGACTAGAGCAGATCCTATAAGATGGCAGGTTCCACTTGTACTTTTTTTTGTCGATTTTACAACCGGTAAAATCAGAGTCTGCGTATCCTACCAAGCTATAATAAGTTCCCCTTGGATACCATAGTCCTAGATTTATATTTCCTATGAAATATCTCATAATTCTTTTTAGTGCTTTTAGATGTGATTCTTTAGGGTTTACTTGATATCTCGTACATAAGCATACAGAGAACATTATGTCTTGTCTACTTGCGAAAAGATAAAGAAGGGAACCGATCATCCCTCTCTATTGCTTGGCATCTACAGATTTTCCATTTTCATCTTTATTTAAATAGCAAGTTGTACTCATGGGTATTGTAATTGAATTTGCATTATTGATGAAGACTCCATCACTTGATTTGTTTATTTGAAGTCTGAGAAAGAAGTTTAATTCTTCCATCATGGACATTTTGAACTCACTTTTCATAACGTTAGAGAATTCACTATACAGGGATTCATTAGTGGCTCTGAAAATTATGTCATCAATATATATTTGTACCAAGAGAATATCTTGCTTGTTCCATTTAATAAATAAGGTAGTATCAACCTTTCCTCTTGACAAAGTGTTTTCTAGAAGATATGAACTTAAACGTTCATACCAAGCTCTGGGAGCTTATTTTAAACCATACAATGCCTTCTTTAATTTGTAAACATGATTAGGCAAGTTTAGGTTTTCAAAACCAGGAGGTTGATCTACAAACACTTCTTCTTGAATATATCCATTTAGAAAAACACTTTTAACGTCCATCTGATAATGCTTGAAGTTCATAATGGAAGAAAAAGTAAGAAGCATTCTAATGGCTTCTAGTCTACCTACTGGTGTAACATCCCAGATTTTTAAATAATTATAAATATCAGATTAAGGTTATGGATTGATGGAATTAATGGTTAATTAAGGATTAATTGCCAATTAGGCAAATTATTGAGTGATAATAATAATAATTTTAATAATGATAAAAATAATAATAGTGGTGCCTTGGTGGCCTTAGTGAACTTCGGTTCTCTCTCTCTCTCTTCATTCACGTTGAGTGTGATTTGATTGATGATGGAAATGCATTAAATGATGTGGGACCAGAATTAATGGTGTTGTGATGGCTGATGAAGAATGAGACCTTTGATGGGAACAGACGCTGGCTGTGTGGTAATAAGGCTTCAGCTCCACGTTTTCTCCTCATTTTCCTTCATTTTCCCTTGGTGGCTATTCAAAGGAGAGAAATGCTCCTCCTTCTCTCTAGAATCCATGAGGCTTTCTGCCTCTTGGCCTCCTCCTTCGTCTTCTCTTCCACTCATGCATGGTGTAGGACCGAGTGGAATATGTTGGAATCAACGTATTGCTGTGAGGAACAGCATGGAGGAGTGCAACAGCATGGTGCGGTGTGTGGAGGCTGGGTTCAGGATTCCTCCTTTGTCCTCCTGGTTGTGCTTCTTCTTCCTCTCCTTCTTCCTCCATGTGATGGGTTGTATGAGGCTCAGTTTGGGAGCCTTCAGTTGTGTGAGTGCCTCGGTTGTGGATGATGGTCCACTGTTTTTGAGGCTGTGCTGTTGAGAAGAAGAAGGCATGCATGGATGGTGCTGTTCGAATGGAGAACAGCTTTGTACTAAGCCTTGGAGGTTGCTGCTCGAGTAAACAGCATGGATTCTTCCATGGCTGTGAGCAGAGTGGAATTTGGGTGTTGATGGCTTGAGGACTTGAGTAGAAATGGTGGCTGGTTCTCCAAGCTGAGAATGTTGCTGGGACGAGTGGAAGCCATGATGGCTCTTCCTACGTTGGAATACCAAGCAGAAGCTGTTGTGGCTGGGCCGAGTGGCCCATGTGACTCCTGGAAGCTTCATCCAGGTAAGGGGGCTTTGCATCTCAAATGCATAGGTTATGAACGGGTTTCTGGGTGAAATGTTTATACTGTGATGTGTTATATTTGATGTGTTGCTTGTTGATTTTCGAGTGGTTAGTAGCCCAGATATGCATGATGGATATGCTTGGTTTGATGCTATTGTTTCCGTCCATGAAATGCATGGAGATATACTTGATGATGTTTTGATATATGTATGAGATGCATGATGTATGAATTTATGAATACCGAGTGCATGGTGTGGTCCTCTATTAGTCCCTGTGCGTAATGGTATATTTAAATGTATATGATGCTTGTTGATGCATATGATCATGATGAATGAATGAATGGGGACTGTGATGATAAATGCCGAGTAGGCTTATTATATAAAAGCATGAGAGCTTATGGAAAAGGATACATCCGAGTAATAGAGGACAATCCGAGTGAAATATCATATGTAAAAGCATGGGATGTTTATTGGTGTTAGATTCCGAGTGGAATTATATATATAAAATGGTGTGAGGCTTAGAAATGCTAAGGCCGAATGGATCCCATGAATGTGAGGCTCATGGCATAGTGATTGCCGAGTGAATGGCATAGTGATTGCCGAGTGGATGTGATGTGAGCCGAGTCATCTGATTTGCTATGAAAATGCCGAGTGCATAGAGTGTTGAACGTAGATTTCCGAGTGGGCAATCGAATGAATATGAATTGAATTTATATGCATACGTGTTCTTGAGTTATTGTGAAATGAAACACCTTGCGGGGTGCCACAAGGGTATAATCCCGAGTGAAGAGGACGGGGTCCTAATGTTAAATATGATGAAAGACCTCGAGTTGGACTCGGGGCAGTGCCTAGGGCACTAAGCGTGAAATGATACGCTTGATGAAATGCCGAGTGCATTGGTGTTGGACGCCGAGTGAATGAAACCGTATGCATTCGATTCGCCATTGGAATACGTTGAACGTTTATTTACCGATCGGCAATCAGATGACATTATATGGAACATGGCTAAGTCCTGGAGCTGGGCTCAGGCACACTCCTCGAGCAGGGCTCGGAGTTGAGTGAAATCTGAGTGGATCAGTATACTGGTAGAAGAGTGAGTTGAGCATTATAGCCGAGTGAAATGGGTGAAATCCCGATCAGAAGATGTTTGTGATTGCTTATGTTGAATGACAGTGTATGTTGAATGATTGATGATATTTATGTATTATTGTAATGCGGATTCCATGATTAATCCGAGCCAGTATCTATCATTTAATATGTAATGCTCACCCCTACACCATTTTTTAGTCTATACAGGTCAGCCTAGGATGATGTGATGGCCTTAAACCCGAGTGTTGGGTGTTTAAGATAAGGCTGTGTACATAATGTAATGTACCGGGTGTGTCTTAATGTATCAAAGCCTTGGCCGGCTCATAATATTAATGTTGTATAACGAATACAAATATATATATATATGTACTGGAATCCGAATGCATGTTAATATATATATACTTTGAGTGAATGGTATTATATGCATACCGACTGAATGTGTTGGTGAATGGAAAGTATAAAGATAATAAGTATCCGAGTGTATGCATATGTATATACATATATATGTTATATTGATAACAAGGTTGTGACTCGGTGGAAGTGTATTGTTGAATTGGTAGTCGGACTTGGAATTAGAGAATAAATTTATATAAGTGATTTATGTTGATTTGATGTTTCATACTGACTCGGAAATGATGTTGTATGAATATTCCTAAGTTAATGAATCCTGAGTGAAATGTAAGTGGCTTAGTTGCTTTTCCGAGTGAGTCTTATGTATGTGATCACATATCTGAGTGTGACTCATCTGTGAGTCTCTTTCTGTGTGTTGATAGCCCTTGTGGATTTTGAGTGGAGAATATGGGTAAACCCCGAGTGGGGAATGATTCGAATACCGAGTGGTGGATTAGCCGCGTGTGGCTTCTCGCTTCAGCGAGTGAGATCTCGCTCCAGCGAGATGTTATTTAGGAAGGCTTTTGATTGTGGTTCCGCTTAAGCGCATGTGTGCTCGCCGGAGCGAGTTGGTCGGCCTCGCTCAAGCGGAGTCGGATCTCGCTTGAGCGAGTGCACGCTGTATTGTGGTTCGCTCAGGCGCTGTCGGTGCTTCCGTTTGAATGGTTTTAATTCCCTTGCCTTCCCTGTCTTTTTCTTCTTGGCCATGGGGCCAGCTCTCTTATCTTCATATAAGGGAGTGTTTTTATTATGGATCCAGGTTATTTTCTAATTAATTCGAGAAAATTTTTCCCTAAAAATTAGGATGTCACAACTGGGGCATAGGTTTCTTCATAATCTATTCCTTCTTCTTGATTATACCTTTTTGCCACTAATCTAGCTTTATTCCTTATGACTATGCCATTTTCATCCAATTTATTTTTAAAAACCCATTTAGTACCGATTATAGGATGATCTTTAGGCCTATCCATTAATTCCCAAACTTTATTTCTCTTAAATTTATTTAATTCTTCTTGCATAGAAATAATCCAATGTTCATCTAATATAGCTTCATTTATGTTTTTATCTTTTATTAATGAAACAAAAGCCATATTATTACAAGCATCTTTGAGAGAGCGTCGAGTAGTTACTCATTTTGAGATATCTCCAATGATGTTATCAATAGGGTGATTTTTTTAGAATCTCCATTCCTTAGGAAGTTCATTGTGAGGTGTATCTTCCTTTAAATTTTCTTTTATCTTGGTCTTCATCATGAATGTTGGTTTTTTCCATCAAATCTATAAGATGATCAACAACTTCTTCTCTAGGCTTTAAGGAGTTAGTTTCATCAAAAGCAACATGAACAGATTCCTTTATGGTCATTGTTCTTTTGTTATATATTCTAAAAGTTTTGTTATTTAATGAATATCCTAGAAAGATTCCGTCATCAGCTTTTGCATCAAATTTTCCTGGACTTTCTTTACCATTATTTAATATAAAATATTTGCATCCAAAGATATGTAACACCCCTGATTTTCTGTACTCGAATCTCGATGTGATCGTCATAAATAATATAAATGCGAATAAATTTTTCGTGTTCCAAACTAAGTTCTGCATCACACCAAAACTCGAATCACAGAAAACCAAAGTGTATAATTTTAATACATTAAACCTGGATCTATAACTAGTTCGCCCATAAAGGTATACAAAAACAATAGAGTATACAGCGGAAGAATGTGTATACCGGGCATACACCTAGTCCCATATATGACGATATGAGAAAAGGCTAGGCTAGCAGGCAATGGTATAATTATAAGCCTATTAAACAACCACCTCTTACACAATTACATATATTTATTCATCATCCATCAATTCAAGGGATTATCTTGTGCATACTTAAAATCTCTAAATCATCTATATCATCATACACAATTTATTCATTACACATGAATTCATAAATGATGCCGGCCAAGGCACTTCCTCTACCACTATTTACCTTCACCCAAGTTTGATCTTTAAATCCGAATTTGTCCCATGGTAACCTGCATCATAATGCTAAAAAGGAGACCACATGGGAGAGTGAGTTATACATTCAAAATGACGAATAACATATATATTGTGATCATGTGTATATGCATACAAACATCATGTGTGCTTTGCTATCAAATCATCAAATTATCATTCATTGATCATCTCATCATTAGAATAGGCATACAAGCCTCATAAATCACAATCAATATCATAATAAGCACAACATATACACGATCACATACATCAATACTTTGCCACTTATCAACAAGGGCATTTATATTCATTTTCATCATTAATTCATTGAGGTTTCACTCAAATACCTCCTCGCAAGGGGTTTCTCAACACTCGTGGTCATCCCATCACAAATGCCATGGTCTTAAAACAATGCATATGTCAACTGTTTAATGCATATGCAACGGATCCGATTTCATATCACGGGTGATCGCAACCACCATAATCAATCATTCATAATCATAGGTTTCCCACCTCGCAAGGGGTACTCTCGCCTCATGATCGCAACCATGGGCATCATAGGTGCTCGCAAGCCCTTTATCATATCAAATACCTAGTGATCGCAACCACTGGCTCATTATCATACAATGGTCCCCGCAGGGCCTTTCACATTTCACAATCAGGTGATCGCAACCACCATTATAATATCATATCATCATCACATTGGTTTCCCACCTCGCAAGGGGTACTCCCTTCATAGAATCCCACAGGATCTTTCATCATTGTGATCGCAACCACATAAAACCAATGCTATGACATGCCATGAATGCAAGATGCAATAATGCATATGCTCAACAACCTCACAAGAACATCTCACCCTCTCAATTAGGGGTATATTGTATATTTCGTATTTTGTCATCAATGGCATTTCAATAATCATACAAAATCATTTATCAAGCCCCTCAAGGCATATCATCAATTTAACTAGCATTCATTGGCATATAAACATTCACAAGGCCCCTCAAGGCACATCATTCAAATAATTGGCATCCAATAGCCACAACATCTATCACAATAATCCACACATGGATAACAAAGGCATAGCAAACAACATAATATTAATCCACACATAAACTCATTCGAGGCACATTCACCATTCACATATTTGGCAATCATCATTGCCTCACATACATACAAGTCAACTACTTGTATCCACCACTAGAATGTCATAATATTTCCTTTTATATATCAATATCATTATATATATTCATTGGGGATTTTCAACCCAACACAAGAGTATCATAATAATTCTCAATAATTAGCTATTGCCATTCTAACTAATTCAATACATATATATATGGCAATGCAAACATGAGTATCAATCACATACGATAATCATCAAATATATAACTCATGCAATTTAAATGTTAACTCCTCTCCTACCTTAAGGGAAGAGCCGAACCATTCCAACGCTCCAAAAGCTCCTTTGCACCATTCAGAATACGATCTACATATTATACATATGCACTCATACAATTAATAAGCCATCACAAGGCATTCCTCATAGTTTTTAGACATTTTCTAGCTTATCATCAAGTCCTAGACTTGTTAAACACTAAGTTATATAATTGTATTAGGCTTCGGGAATTCCTTTTCCAAAGTCAAGATCCTTTAGATCATAAATGCCAACTAACCAAACAACTACTACCAATACTCATTACTCACATCAATAGCCATCTTCCATCATTAATATCCTTCCCCAATGTCATTAAACATACATTTTACTCTCCTTTCACACTTCCCCCAATTTATTAAAGTTAGGGTTTCACCAAAACCCATCAACATCATAATTACTCATTTATTTTCCACCCATCCAAATATTAATTCATGCATCTCAATAATAACCCACTATTAAAGTCATAATAACAACACCCCACCTAGGGTTTCCTCACTTTAAGCTTCTCCCAACAATCCCTATACACAATAAATACTCCTCCAAAACCAAAAACCCAAAATCTAGGGCATAAACTCATAAGGAATGGTGAGGAACTTACCTCACCCAAGAGTTGGCTATGAGCTCCCAAGGAAAAGAGAGATCCACATGAAAATAGAGGAGAAGAGTGGAAGAGGATTCAACCATGAGCTTCTCCCTTGAGCCTCCATGAAAATATGGGAGAGGGTAAGAAAGCTCCACACGGTTTTGGTTTTTGGAGAGAAGAAAAGAGGAGATGGGGAACAGCATGAAGAAGACGAAGAAGAATAATGAAGAAAGGAGGGGAAGAAATGACGTGAAAGGTAGAAAGAAAGTAAGAGTTTTTGTCTTAATAAATGTTTCCCTTTAAAATATCTCACTATTACCTCATAATTACAAATGACAGTCCAATAATCCATCATACCATGTTATATTTACTTTAATATCCTTTTATATCCTTAGAACTAAGTAAAAGAAGGGTCCACGTAATTAAACAGCGAGAAAAGGGAAGAAACACGCAAACAGGGTGTCACTCGCTCAAGCGAAACCCATATTCGCATGAGCGGAACAGCTCTATCTCGCATAAGCCTCTCCATTCGCACAAGCGAAATAACCCCAGTACCTATTTCCACACTCACTCGCCTGAGCGAGGTATTAATTCACTTAAGCGAATCCAACCAGAAATCATCTTTCCCAGCACTCGGGTTTCTGTTGGCAGGATTCCTTAAAACCGACCCAATATTAATTCGATTTTCACTCGGCAAACTTCAACTAAATCTGAGTCATCTCACACTCGGCTTCCCACTTGACATAACAATCTAAACCGATCCACTTTCCATTCAACCAAGACATTTTGGGCCGACTCATACTCATATAGTCTCTCACTCGGCAATTCCAATCAAATCCGAGTCATCTCAATCAACCCTTCACTCGGTAATTTCTCTAAAACTGACCCATCACTTATTAGGTCTTCCACTCGGTAAATGAGGGGCATCCCACTCGGAATCCTAAATCCTTCCTCACTCAGAATATTTGTTTGTCAACACCACTCGGTGTATCACCACTATAAGTCACTCGGAATGTATTCCACATTCACCACTCGGTATATTTTCATATTTCTCACTTGGAGAATACGCAGACCTTCCTTCACTCAGAAGGGGTCTTCACAATCATACTCCACTCGGAATATTCCATCCAGATTCACTCGGCATATGATATCCTACTCACTCGGGGTATTCATTAAGTCTCACCCGGACTTGTTCAGATCCTAACCACTCAGAGTATATAATCTTATTCACTCGGATTATATATCTATTTCCTACACTTAGGATATAGTCCAATCTAAACCATTACAACAACTCTCCCTTGGAAGAGGATCACTCGGAATTCCACTCGGTAATATCTAAACCCATCCCACTCGGGGTTTACTCATGCTTTTCCACCCGGGAAAGGCCACACAAGGATCACTCAGGAAATTCTCCCATCTAATCCTACACCGGATGGGTTCATTAATGGCAATTCTCTAAAAATCCATTTAAATATTCTCCACTCGGAAAAGAAGGACAAACATCATAGCCTCACTCGGAATTGGATCCAAGCCTCCTATATTTCTCTCGAAATTCATCAACTTAGAATTATTCACCCAACATTATTCATATTCCAGTCGGTAAGAAGCATCAAATCAATATAAATCCCTTATGTATATATGTATATTTTCATACATACAAACCTGTCCACAAATCCAATCTACCGACCAACATATATAATCATACACTCGGAATGCTTATTGCTTTCACACTCACTCAGGATTCTACTCGGATAAACAATTCAAAGGCTGACTTCCTTTGTTTTTCCCCCGAGTGAAGTCATTCCAAAATACTTCTGGACAAACACACCCCACTCGGTGCCATTTCCACTCGGAATTACACTCACCATATACTTACCACACTCGGTCTAGTACAACTGTACCAGTCACACCTGAGTGAGCATCACCCAGCATTCATACTTCCACTTTCGCTCAAGCTACTCACATTCGCTTGGGCAAAGAAGATCCAGTGACCAATTCCTCACTGGCTCGCTCAAGCTGATCCCTCACTCGCTTGAGCGAATGCCATTTCTCAGACCCTTCGCTTGGGCGAGACTCCATTCGCTTGAGCGAATTTCCTCCAGAGAGTAAACACTGATACTGCGAATCCCTTCCAGAGAGCAATAGACACATAGGCAATTTCGCTTGAGCGAAATTAACCTTCGCCTGAGCGAAAATTGCCCAGAACCATAAAGCCAACACAGGGAATCCTCGCCTGGGAGAGATCCCTTCTCACTTGGGCGAGACTATCAACACAGAGGCAGGAAACGCAGATTTCACACAGTCCAACTTATGAAACTTCATCATAAGCCAATTTAATCACATCCATACTATCATATACATCATATAAGACATATTTAACTTGTTCCTAAGTATTCTTACTCAGAATTCCTCATTACAAATCAAATTAGATTTATTCCACATATTCTCACCCATCTTCCTCAATAAGCATCAACTATTTGCCATTCATATTAATTATTCATTCCTTTGTAAAATTCGGGGTGTTACAATATGTAGGTCAGAAATATTGGGTTTTCTACCTTTATATAGCTCATAGGGTGTTTTCTTCAAGTTATGTCTAATGAGGGCTCCGTTCATCACATAACAAGCTGTATTAACAACAACAGTCCAGAAATATTTTGGTATATTGAGATCATTTGACATTGTTCTAGCTAGTTCAGTGAGAGATCTATTTTTCTTTCTACTACTCCATTTTGTTGTGGCGTTCTAGTAGCAGAAAAATTATGACTTATGCCATGTTTCTCACAGTACTTGCTAAAGGATTCATTTTCAAACTCACCATCATGATCACTTCTAATTGAAACAGTGCTTTCATTTTTCTCATTTTGAATTATTTTAGCAAGTTTCTTAAAAACATAAAGTGCATTATTTTTATGAGTAATGAATAATGTCCAGGTGAATCTAGAAAAATCATCAATAATAACCAAGGCATAATAATTTCCTCCAAAGCTCATTGTTCTAGATAGACCAAAAAGATCCATGTGTAGGAGTTGTAGGGGTCTAGAGGTTGATATAAATTTCTTGTTTTTAAAGGAGACTTTTACTTGTTTACCCTTTTGACATGCATTGCAAAGTTTATCTTTCCAAATTTGAGATTGGGTAAACCTATTACTAGTTCTTTAGATACTAGCTTCTTAAGATGATCCATGTGTATATGTGTTATTCTTCTGTGCCAAAGCCAAGAATCATCTTCTTCGCTAAGAAGACATTGTGGATTGGATGATTTACCAAATGCAATCATATACACATTGTTAATTCTATGACCAATTAATTTTATTTGTCTATTATCTTTACTTTCTATCAAGCATTGATGTGAGTCAAAAGTAACTGTGTATCCTTTATCACACAATTGACTAACACTTAATAGACTATGTTTGAGACCATCAACATGTAAGACATTATCAATAGAGGTATAAGGATCAGTACCAATTTTTCTAATTCCAAGGATTTTTCCTTTTGTGTTGTCTCCATAAGTTACATGTCCATTTTTCTTGGTAGCAATTTTTGAGAATTTAGTAGCATTTCCCGTCATATGTTTGGAGCAACCACTATCAATATACCATCCTTGTTTAAGAAGATCCTGCAACAGAATTATGTTTTATTTTTAGGTACCCAGACTTGCTTGGGTCCTTGGAAGTTAGAAGTATGTTTGGTATCCTTAGGAACCCATATCATATTGTTAGATTTTCTAGTCTTCCTAATATTACAAGTTGAAGCACTGTTCCCTTTTCTTCCATAATGAAAACATGTTAGAAAGGGTGAGCTTGTCTTTTTTGAATATGAAAAGAAATTTTTGTACATTTTTTGTTGATATTCTTAATTTGTATCCTAATCCTGTTTTATCAAGCATACATTTTTGATTTCCAAGTAGGATGTCTAAATTCTTTTCCCCAAAAGTAAATTTGATAAATCATTACTTAGAGTATTTATTTTACTTTCAAGATCTTTAATTAAAAGACATTTGGAATTTAAGTTATTTTTTAAGTTTTTCTTTTCTTTCTTAATAGTTCCTAATTCTAGTTTTAACTTAGAATTTTCATTTTCTAAATTAGTGATGATCTTCTTTGATGATTTAACAAGTTTGGTTAATCTTATATATTCCTTATATAATTCATAAAATGCATCTTTTAATTCATCTAATGTAGGTTCATAGCCACTGTTATTTACCACATTATAGCTTTCGTTTTCCATTGTCATAAGGCATAGATTGACTTCCTCATTTTCTGAACCACTTGATGAATCCATTTTATTTTCATCCCATGTGATATAAGATTTTTTTGGCTTCTTATCTTTGTAATCCTTTCTTCCAGACTTTTCTAGTTTCTTTTTGAATGTAGGACAATCCATCTTCATGTATCCTAGTTGATTGTATTCAAAACATCTCGGAGTATTTGAGGTTTCATCATTGTTTTTAACTTTCTTCTTTGGAATGAAGTTTTCTTTTCTTTGATTTCCCCTTCTCTTTAGGAACCTGTTGAATTTTTTGACAAACAAACCAAATTCATTATCATCTATATATTCTTGATCACTTTCTTCTGTGTTACTTTCATCAACTAATGATGATGAAGCCTTGAGTGCAATGCTCTTTTTCCTCTTATCATTTTCCTTATATTGATTTAGTCTTGATAAGTCTATCTCATGCTCTTGTAATTTTCCAAAGAGTGTGGCTAGTGTCATACTTGACAAGTCCTTCGATTCTGATATAGCCGTCACTTTGGGTTGCCATTCCCTATTTAAGCATCTTAACACTTTGTTAATCAAATCTTCATTTGAAATAGTTTTTCCTAGAGATTCCAGATGATTAACAATACATGTAAATCTTTTTTGCATATCTTGTATGTTTTCATTAGCATTCATTCTAAAAAGTTCATACTCTTGTGTTAGAGTATTTATTCTAGATCTTTTAACCTCATGAGTTACTTCTAATGTATCCCACATTTCTTTTGTAGTCTTGCAATTAGATATTCTAAAGTATTCATCTATACCTAAGGCGGATGTAATGATGTTTTTGGCTTTTAAATTAAACTTAACTTTCTTTTTCTCACCCTCATTCCACTTATTTCTAGGTTTATCTACCATTCTACTTCCTACAATTTTGGAAGGCACAAAGGGACCATTTTCAATTGCATCCCATATATCAGGATCAATGGCTTCTATAAAAATTCTCATATGAGTTTTCCAATATTGGTATCCTATACCGTTGAAAATAGGAGGCCAGTTAACAGAGTTCCCCTTAGGAAATATGGAGTAAGGAGAGGCCATTAACTCTTCTTGAAGTTTCTAAGCTTTATACAAGAAGCTAGCTTTGATACCACTTGTTACATAAGTGGCCTCTAAGGAACTCAAGAGGGGGGTTGAATTGAGTACGTGAAGTTGTATGTAACTAAATAAAAATTTTCTCTTGGTCACAAGATGAATAAAATTATTGAATAAAATATACTTAAGAAGTTAAAAAGTTAAGGATAGAGAAGTACGAATGGAGATTTATACAGGTTAAGCAACAAGGCTTACATCCAATCCTCAAGCAACCTCTTGAGATTTTTCACTTATAACTTTCACCAAGTTACAACCAAGAGCACTACCACACTTCTGGGACACCTTCCTTTAATGCGTAGCCTCTTAATATAAGCAAGAGATACCATACTTTTGTCTTACACCTTGGAAAAACCTTTTCCAAGCAAACACCAGAACTAACCAGAAATCAAAGAGAAGTAAACAACAAGCTCTCTCTCTTAGTGGATGAACAACTTGAAGTACTAGTGAAATTAATAGAGAGAATATGGCCTTAAGAGTTTTGTAGAATGATAGAAAGAATTGTTATTATTTTTTGTATGTCTTTGCCAAGTGAGTTGCATCTCTATTTATAATGAGTGAAAGGATGCTTTCAATTCATGAAAAGATGCCTTAACCAAGGGTGTTGTGTTTTTAGAAAATCAGGTAAAGAGTCATAGCCTTTCATGTAAGAACCCAAGAGGGATTGCATCTTTTCAAGCATACTGATTGTTGCTGTAATTGATTACCACTAATATGTAATCGATTACATGATTTAAATTTTTAAACATTTGTATTGTAATCAATTACAGTATTTTGTGTAATCGATTACTATTTATAAAAATAGTTTCCAAAAGCACAGGTCTTTTTAAAATTTGAAATGATTTAAGATGGTAATCGATTACAATAATTTTGTAATCGATTACTTCCAGTCAAGAAGCATATTTTGAAAAATTTATTTAAGAGATTTAGGCCATAATAACTTTATAAATTCTTACATATTTTTGGTCCTAAGTCTTCATCTTGAATTGCTTGATTATCTTCATAATGACCATGTTGAATCTTTATATTTTTCATTATCAAAACTTTAAAGATGCCTTCAATGTCTTCATAAAATAATTAACCATGGGAGAATAAACATTATGAAAAAAATAATTTTATTGAAGTTATTAATTTTAATACGAGAATATTTTAGTATTTGATTATACGTATGTTTAGAAACTATTTACAAGGAACTTAATTATGAAAATAATTTATGGCTTACATAAGTCTTTTTTCTTTTAATAAATTTTTAATTTATTCTAATAAATTTTATGATTAAATTTATAATATAAGTTACTCCCACTTAAAGATAACTTATTGTGTAACGTCTTAATTATTGTAAATTAAAACTTACCCAACAAGTAATATATAATATTGTTCACAACACAAAAAATATTTGTCCCTTTATATAATCATGTGTGCAATGTGCAACATGACAATGCACGAGTTCTAAAATTAGTATTTATTAATAGAGAGACCTTAAAAAAATATTATGACATATTTTCACTGAAAAGTTTTGATCACTTCACCACAAAGAAAGACAGATATATGTGAAAATGATAAGCATCATACATAGTTTGATGTGAAAAAGAAGAGATGGTTGTTGTGGGTATAACTTATGTTTGGTTTCTATTTCTATTTCTATTTTTGTTTTTAGTTTATAAAATTGTCATTATAATTTTTATTTTAAAATTTTGTATAGGAAAAGATGAAAATAGAAAATGGAAAAAAATTATTTTAAGTATTTCCTATACAAATTTTTTAAAATAGAAAACATAATTAAATTTTATTATTAAAACTAAAAACAAAAATAGAAATTAAACATACCCTTATAATGTGCAAGTGCAACTAAAAAGTGAGACTATCATGTGAATTTTTTTAATTGGAACATCTTACAACCACCAAAAGCATGAATCAGTTTAAATAGTTGGTTAGAATCAATAAATGAAAAGGGCTTTTAAAATTAGTTAAAAGGACTCTTAAAACTGACTTATGCAAGCCGTGTCATGACCGGGATCGTGGCGGGAGGCCGACCATGAAAAGAAAATTAAGGTTCCCGAAATCCTTTCGGAAACTATGGAGTCGCCACCAATGTTTTTAAGGTAAAACATCAGAAAAACCCTAACGTGACGGTACTGGTCCTAAATCGAGATTTTTAGTCTGAGAGTCTAATTACAGATGGAGAAGGTATTAGCACCCCACACTGTCCATTTAAAACAGTTACCCTAAATTGTTTAAGTTTTGAATAATCCTAATGATCTATAATTTAAATCTCTTAAAAATGTTTTGTGGATTTAATGTCGAATTAATACTTGAATTTATAGTTGTGATGATTAACAAGACGTCTTGTCCAAATTAATCGGGTCGTCATTAAAAGCGTTATGATTTTATTTTACAAGTTAAAGGGATATTTTTATTTTTTTAAAATTTGGGCTGATAGGATTAATTGTTCCTATTCCTACGTATTCCCCAAGCATTAGGGGAAATTAGGGTAACATAGTTCTTTGTATTATTTAAAAAACTGTGAAGTAAGTTAAAACATTAAGATTTAAAACGTTAACTATTAGTCCTCAAATATACAATAAAATCTTTAATAAAAATTTTGTAAAAATAATAAAAATTAGCTTAAATTGTTAGAAAATTAGGTTTTAAATTCAATAAATGGATGTTGTTGGAAATAATCTGCCCTTGATCAATTTTCTCTAGTTTTGCAGTGAAAAAGTAAAGAATTTAAAGAGAAAAATGAAGATCTAGAGAGCTGACGCGTAGCATCAACCCCACGCGTAGCTTGGGGATTTCTGATGCTGACGCTACGCGTCACAGCCACGCGTAGCGTCAGAAGCTACGTGGACTCCACTTCTAGGTGGCCAAGCACTCAGCCTTTGACCCATAATTGGCCTCTCCACTACTCACAAATGTCCAAGCCGAAGTGGAGACAGGGACAAATGGCAAGGAATAATTGATTTAATAATTCCATAGTGGCCACTTCAAGCTGTTTAATGGGAGCTGAGTCAGGGACCTGACGCGTAGCGTCAGGCTGGCGCGTAGTGTCAGCACCCTTCCTCAGCCCTATAAATAGGGCCACTCTCCATACTTCTAAGCATCCCATCTCATATTCTGAGTTCTCTTCTTCTCTTATACACTCGTGTTTGAGTGGTTCTTTTATGAGTTTGTAGTTCTAGAATAGTTTTTCTAGATACGTAAGAGTGTTGTGTAGTATTGTGATCGTTGTACCGTGAAGTTTCCATAGCCTTTGTAATGTCAATCACTGTAAGTGTTGTTTTTACTTTCACCATGTGTAACTAATTTGTTTATGTTGGAATTGGTGAACTAGTTTATTGATTATGATGTTGTGAATTTGATCTCTGCATGTTTATGATTCAAGTGCATGTTAGTATTTCAATCTTTTATTAGTATGAACGTCAAACGGGAGAATGATTTTCATGCATATTGAAACTTGTTTTATTAGTGTGAATGTCAAACGGGAGAATGATTATTCATGCCTTATTAAAACTTGATTTAACAAAAGTAAAAGTTGGAATACCCTTAATATGCCAATTACTAGGGATAGAATTAGTACTTATTGTTGCCATAAGGCCAGGACTTAATGCAAGTTTTTACTGAGAAAGCTCACGAGGGATCGGACTTTACGGTGAATACTTAGAATTTATATCACGAGGGATCGGTTATAATGATTTTAAGCTGCAATAATATCAACTTGATGATTAAATATGCATGTCTTGAGTTCCTCCATTGTTATTCTAGATTAGGGATCCAAATTCCAACATAATTTGTTTATCTGTGTTTTATTCTCAAGTATCTTAGTTATTCTAAATTGCAACTTAACTTTTTAGATAGATCATTATTTTCTTTTTACCACATGAACAATTTAGTTATGCAATCTTGTAAATATTGTATAAATTGTATATAAATTATTCTTTTGTAAATAAGTTTCGATAAATTTACCATAGTAACTAGAAAATTACTGTAATTATTGGACTTTCAATCCCAGTGGAACGATATCTAAATTTTAAAAACTACAAACGATTGGTGCGCTTGCCAATTAAAAGACCCAACAATCAAAAAAAGTTAACAAATTTTCTGCAACATTATAATTGGGTTTAACATTAACCAACAG
The DNA here is from genome assembly GCA_037962975.1 of Clitoria ternatea. Classification (NCBI taxonomy): domain Eukaryota; kingdom Viridiplantae; phylum Streptophyta; class Magnoliopsida; order Fabales; family Fabaceae; genus Clitoria; species Clitoria ternatea. The sequence continues at coordinate 149,030,745 of CM075671.1, forward strand.
GACGTCTCGCCCAAATTGATTTCAAATGTTGTATAAAAGGGGAACCTTGGGTTTTATTGATTTTATTATATCCTTAGAGAGAAACTTAATGGTCTAGATTGATTTAAGAATAAAAAGTTTATTTGAAAACCTAAATCAATAGGACGTCTCGTCCAAATTGATCACTAATATGAATATTAATTTTTGTTATATATCAATATTATTAAAATATTTTATGGTCTAAATTGATTTTAAGAAATTTAACTTAAAACATATATTAACAGGACGTCTTGTCTAAAAAATCTATTAAGATCCCAAAGTTGCTATCAAAATTGTTTTATGGTCTAAATTAGTTTTTTTAAAAAAGAAATTTATATTATTTAGAAAAAACAAGATCAACAGGCATCTCGTCCAAATTAATCTCTATTATAAATATCTTAATTTCTGTTATATGTTAACATCATCAAAATACTTTATTAATATATAAAATTTTGAAACATAGATTAACAGGACGTCTCATCTAAATTAATCCCTAATATAAAGATATCAATTTTGTTATATGTCAACATTACTTTACGAAGGTAGTAACAAAGATTAAAAGGTACTATGTATTACTGATTACTAAAATTTTCTAAAGGAAACATGACCTCTTACATATAATTACGCCTATCATAATTCTCTAAGAGACGGGAATCATGGATAATCACAACAAGAGATAAAAGGAAAAAAAATACTTAGCGCTATTTTCTAATTCTCTTAGAGACAGGAATCATATATAATCACAATAGAGAAAATGCATAATGTTATTTTATAATTGTCTAGAAAACAAGAATCACATATAGTTATAACTAGAAATTGAAAGAGAAAGGAAAAATACTTGGTATTATTTTTTATTCTTCTTACGAATTTCTTTCTTTTCTCTTCGACTAACTATGCCTTATGTGACACCCTCGATTAACTAGGACAAATTCCTACACTAGAATCACTAATTATTTAAGAAAAATAGGAGTTTTTTTTTAATTGGTGATCATCACATGCAGTTCAACAAAAATCATAACATAGATCGATTCTTTGTCACAACAGTGTACTTAAAAGATACGGGGCTCACAGGCTCCCAACAACATTTACTACAAAATAACATAGCATTAAATAAACGTTGGGACCTCCAACGGTCTCGACACTAACAGCAAATATAAACAGTCGACGCTTCCAATCTGATGTTTTTCACTGTAGATATTCCAAGTTCTGCCCACGTTCACCTCATCCTTTAGCTCATGATCATAGAAAAGGAAAAATAACACATAATAACAAAAAAGGGGTGAGTAAAAAGCTCTCAACCCATAAATTATACATAAAAGGGTGACTTAATATTTTAAACTATAAAAAATTTACATACAGCATACCTTAGTATAGACATATAAAACTTTGCATACACAAATATCAACAACAATCAGACGGTTAGTCATATAATGATGGCATGCTATGCATGTGTTAGATTCAATTACTTTAAGTCATAATTCATTACCAATATGCAATGGGGCCCAACTTCCATTCCTTAATCTCATATACTAATAACCATGTGTACAATCCCCCACCCTTATCTCCCCTGTCCAACTAGAGCGACCGAAGCTCTCCTCGTTCTGGTTTTCACAAATGGGTAAAGACTCATAGTCCCAGCATCAAAATGGTCAATCATACATTACCACAAAACGGGCACTCCATGGTCATAGAAAATTCTGCCTCTTGTCAAAGTAGAGTTTGCTACGGGCTGTCCGGCGAAGGGCGCGAATCTGATGCCATTTGGAATTCCCGCCTCCGGTTATACTCCCTAGACTGCCCTCAGGTATCGAGGCGTTGGCAGATTCTTCAGTGTACCCATCACTGTATGCTCTAGGGGATTAGTCCAACAACCCTCCTCAACTCAGAATGCAAAATGCCATGTGCTTGTCTCAATTACTAGGGTGCCCGAGTTCTAGACGGAACCTTACTCGTTTGGTGTATTTGTCCTTAAAGCGTGCAAGTATTAATAGTAAAGGTCTTTTCGCATAGTAGATACAATGGACCAAAGTCTAATTATTACTCAAACCATTTTACTAAAAGTATCGAGGACATTTCAAGACTTATAATAAAACTTTCTAGTAAAAATATCTAATTTATTTGTAAATCTATGAAGATATTTAAATATAATACATTTAATAAATCTTTTAGAGAACACACTTTCTTTAAATCATTTGGTTTCTTTGTTCAAAAATATGAACTTAAAATTTAATATCGCATTTAAGAGAAAAGTAAGGACAAAACATATTTTTCAATTCTAAAAAAGATTTTAAGTATAATTCATTGATTAAATTGCTTAGCGAGTAAGATTCTCTAACTTATTTTGTTCCTTTATTCAAAGGTATGATCTAAAGGTTAGATATCAATTCTAAGAGAAAAATAAGGACAAAATATTTTTCTGATGATTTTTCAACTCTTTATCAATGTCGTTTCCCGGTATTGACTTACGGCAAACGATTTAAATTGGTTTCGACTTTCTAAACTTTTTATAAAGCCTTGGGTAAAACATTTTATCATTACAAAACATTTCCCCTAATTCTATATTGAAAATAAAAGAAATTCTCTTTTTTCTAAATTAAGGATATAAAATAGTTAGTTTTTACCTTTTATCAAAACTTTGTTCTTGTCATATTTTATTTAGAAAATTCTGATTTGAGTGATTCCAAAGCCAAAAGTGTTTAATTTTTAAAATACTAATTAAATATAGAAACTTTAAGCATTAATACTTCCCAAAAACAGCCTTCACACGAAATGGTCATAGGGTGCTAAAATCCATCATTTTTAACGTTTGTAAAAATACATTTTAAGGACAAATCACGCGTCAAAAATTCTCCCAATCAATTTTCTTATTTGGGTATTTTTCTTATGCTCAAAATTGATTTCTTATGCCACAAAATACTCCTCCAAAACAGTTTTACCAATTTCCTCCGTTTACCCACAAAATGCGTTTTGTAACGTTTCTAACATACCGTTCGCGCCTAAACTCGAGTCCCTTTTAATTCTTTTAGTAATCATCACATTCATAACAATTTTATGACCATAAATAATACTCAAATATACTAAAATACAGCAGCACCAATTATCACAAATTTTTACCAAGAAATACTTTCCAAAATCCTTATAAATCATTTTCTTAATGTCGTAAACGTATCATTTAATTTCCACAACCAAAATCACTTATTCTCCTTTTAAAAACAATTTTCCAGAATTTAATAAATATTCCAAATATTCATTTTTAACACATGAATTAAAGAAATCAAGCCATGAAATCAAATCTCCTTCACTAATCTTATTTTACGCTAGCTTATACGTTAGGATTTATTAACATCAATTTATTCAACTTACTAAAAAATTTCCAGCAATAATAATAGTTTATTATGAGTTATAAAACTTGTTTTAAAATATTTATATTATCTAAAAATATTATTAACACTTCAAGTCACCAATTAAGCCAAGAACACATAATTAAACAAGATCATTACATGCACATAGTTACAACAAAAGGAAATTCTGCAGCAACAAAATTCACAAGTTAGTAATCTTTATAATTAAAATTTCAGAATTTAAAGAATTAAATAAAACTATGGTGCAGCCATGATATTTCTTGAAGATCTACATTTTTCATAAGGATTTTTCAAGATCTAAGTCATACAAACTAAGATCTTTAAAGAGATATCAAAGTATAAGTGTTAAGGGACACTTATACTTCACCATGCATGCATCATTTATGGATTTTCAAAAAGCCATATACTCCCCCCTTACCACCAAAATTTCATCCTCCAAAAAGGGTGGCAAAGACTCCAAAATTTGTTTCTAGATCACCATGGATTGCTTCATCAAGGAAGAAGGAAATGGATGCCTTGAAGGATGATAGATTTATGTGAATGTGGTTATGGAATAGTGAAGAAAAAGTTGCTGTTTTTGGTGGAGAAGAAGAAGAAAATTGATGATCAAAAGGTGGTATCTTGAATTTTGTAGTGTAGGAAGGGTGGTATGGTGATTTAGGATGGATGGATGATGAGTGTGTGATGATGATTTGAATGAAGAAAATACGAGAAAGTGGAGAAAAGAGTTGCTGAAAATTTTTTCTAAGTTAGGAGAAAGAAGAAACAAAGAAAGAACCATGATAGCTTTTGGAAAGTGATATTTTTTACATGATTTTCCTTGTCTTCCAAGGAGTTCTTACGACCATGCATGAGTGGGAGAGGTGTCAAGAGAGTTCCATGCACTTGAGAGGTGTCAAATACAGCTGATGATAAGGTGGTGGAAGGCTTTGCATGGCTGAGACAAGTGGCAAGGTGATGGAATGATTTAATTGGTTATTGGTGCATGCAAGCTGAAGTGTCAAGTGCAGGGGCAGCAGCTTGCTCGTGGGTTTAAGGGGCCTTCTGGACCGATTTTGAAAATGGACCAAAAAAAATTATAGAACTTTTGTTATCTTTAATTTGATAAATGGCACAAAAAAAGCCATTTAGAAATGAGAAATTTATGACCCAAATACAAAAGGGGTGCAGGGCTGTGACTGGATTTTTCCCCTTGCATAGATTATTTTTCTGGGCCAAATTGGTAAGGATTTGGGCTTTCTGTCTTCATCAAAATTGTGGAGAATTGAGTTAAGAAAAATTTGGTGAAGGCCTCATTCAATTGCATGGTCATATGAGAGAGATATGTGGAAAATACTGCACCTAGTGCAAGCTGCTGCTGGAAAAATGTGAATTGGTGTAGTTTTTTAATTTCTGGGATTTATGGGATGCGAATTGGTCTTTGTGGTCAACATAAAAGTTGTAGATAAATTTGATACGGAGATTTTGGGATAAGAACGACTCGAGTCCAATATTGGGAGAGAAAATTACACCCAAAATACGTATAGATGCGCATTTTGGCTTACCCGAGTGACTTAAAATCAACGTTTTTAGGCTTGGTTGGTTAGAAATGGGTATTGGGCTCTTCATGAAAGTTGTTAGGAATGACGTGAGGGACGTTTTGGGGGTAAAAGTAATTGACCCAAGTTTCTCAGACAACTTCTTGGTCAAAACCGGAAGAGTTACACAGTTTAAATAACTTAAAATAAATGCTTAAATATTTTTATTAGATTTCTAACGTTCCAATTGATAATTTCTATTATTATGAGTCTCATATATTATTGTTATTATTTCAATCATCTCCATTTTCTCACATAATTATAGTAGTGATATTCATCTCATACTCATAAATTTTTTTAAAACACAGTTTAATTATCTCATACAAGTTAATCAACCGTAACCCAAACAACAGTATATATTACTAATTCATAAAATTTATACAATTGGACATGAGGGCTCAACACATAAAATAAAGACTGTTACACCTTAATCTTTTAATTGCGTCCATTCCCCTTCCTTTTTTTTGCTACTGTGTGAATTCTCTATTTCCTTGCAAAGTATCTATCCCCGAAAAAAAACCTCCTATGCTTCACGTCAGCCCCCTATATATAATAATCTCTTTTGCATAACGTGTTTCCTTAATCGGAGGCATAGACTTCTTTCCCTTTTTTCTTTTCCACGTGCTCAATAATTCCTCTGATATGTTTTTTTTTTTTTTTTGCCAATCCCCTCTTGTCTTATTTGCTAATACATATCTATCATATAAAATCTAGTTGGCTGATTATATAATAGTAATAATGTCCCCTGATTTTCCTTCCATGTTCCTGAATTGCTTGTATATATATTAACAAAAGTTTTGTTGCGGTGTGATTTCACTCTGATCCCCTTTCCCTTTTTTTCTTCACATTCCATATATATCAAAAAATTGATTTTCTCCCTTCTAAATTGATTAGATATAATATATATATATATATATATATATATATATATATATATATCCCTTGCCTTATTTGCTAGTATAAAAATCTAATCCTCCCTCTGAATCAACGTGTGCTATCTATGTATATATGAGAAAATTTGCTAATTCCATGATATCAAAAAAAAATTGATTCTTTTTAACGTTCTTTTTTATTTACATGCGTATCTTTTGCTTTTTCCCTTCATCAGTAGCGTGCCACTATTACACAATCGCATCAGAACCTGATTTTCGTCTTAATTAGCGTTTTTCATATCTCCTCTCTTTAGGCGTGACATCCTTATTTAATATATATGTCTATATAAAAACAAACTCCTTCCATATTTGTTATCTAATGTATATATAATATCTTCAAATTGATCCATCTTTCCATCAGTGGCGTGGATCCCTTTTTTAGCATACAAGTCTGACCCTTATATATAATTAATATAATATGTTGATTCCCTTTTAAAAAACTTTGTTCTATTTTTAAATTCAAACTCCTAAAAATTTGAAATTACAATCAAGTCTCTTCAAAATTTATGTTTCTGATGGTGATTTAAAAGTTTTAAAGGTCAAAGCTCAGATAAATAATTGAAATTCAAATAAGTTTACAGGTTCTCTTTTCTTCTTAAAAAAAAAAGTTAAATCCTAAGTTAGATAAAAATAAAAAATAAAAGAAATTTAAATAGGCCCGGACAAAATTGGATAGCAACAAACTGATTTTGAAAACATTTTTTAAAATTGATTTATTTTTAACCCAATTTTAAAAGGAATATGCTTTAACATCAATATGTATACCACCAATTTTAAAGTTTTAAAAACGAGTAAACACCCCAGTTAGTCCCTGAGTCCAACAAAGTCGGACACTTAGGTCCCCCACTTAATAAGTGAGTCCCGTTAGTCCCCAACGTCAGTCAACGTCGGACATATAGATCCCTACCGTTAATGAAGTGTTGACGTCCGTGAACTTCAGCTGACGTGGATCGTTAAATCCCAACAGGGATGCCACGTCTTCAATGAAACGACGCCGTGTCATGCTCTGAAAACCAATGCATAAGTGGGAATGGAGAACGATGCCGTTTTGGAAAACCCTAATTCCTTCTCCATTTTCTCAATGCCATCAGGGTTCTTCTTCTCCTTCTTCGACCCTTCTTCGACATTTTGCTGCCTTCTCGTTCAATAGCCTCCATCGACACACTGAGTATCCTGGTACCAACCTCCTTGTGATTGTGGTGGCTGAAGCAAACTCATCATGGAAGGTAGGAGTCAGGGATCGTCCTCCTCATCTTCAGGCCAATCTCGACGCCGGCTTCGCTGCCGTTGTGGGGAACCACCAGTCCGACGTATGTCTCACACAGTGAGTAACCCCAACCGCCAATTTTGGACATGCGCACGACTTCGAGGAGCCCAATGTGATTTCTTTTCTTGGGTCCAGGATGGGGATTTACTTATTCATGAGGAAGATTGGAGGAATGCTCTGATTTGTAAGTTGACAGAGATGGAGTCTGTTATTACAGGGCATAACTCTGATTTGCAAAAGGATATTTGTGAAGTCATGACCCAAATTATACGGAATGAAGAAGGTAAATGGCATATGTACATGGAATCCTTGGTGAACGGAGGCTTGGAAACTCAGCAAGAACTGTGAAAGTTGAAGATGATTTTGATTAGTCTAAGTGTTGTATTTTTGTTCTTTTTGATAGGGTTATTGGTTATGATCATGAATTTGTAATGACAAAAAATGTATAATATTGTTTTGTTATTAGTATGAGAATTGAAGATAGTAGGTTATTGACAAAAAATGTATAATCCAGGGCATACCTGTCATGGGTTTATGAGAGTGTTATAAAATGGTTATGTTTAATTTAACAATTTATTTGTTGTTTCCTTTTCCTTTTCATGTTGTTACTAATAGGTAACTTAGTTTTAGTTTTACTGGTTTATTAAGTTGGCAGATTTTACTGGTTTAGTTGGGTCCTAAGTTGATGAATTTGTTGTGTAAAAAAAACTAAAATCAAGAAAATTGATGATGGATAATTAGGAATGGAGTAAATTAATGAAACACATAATAGGAGTAAATTGTTAATTCAACATTGTCATTTAAACAAACACATTAGAGGAGTACAATCTCCCACAAGTTTGTGAACCAAACAAACACATAAGAAGAGTACTATCTCCTTTCAATTGTCAATTACAAAACAAATACACAAGTTATTTCATTTGTGATGGTTTCATGATTGGTAGCTTTCTTCTCAAATTATACAGCCTGTTGGGGGATGAGGTTGTGGTTGTGGCAAGTCGTGGAGATGTGGTAGGCGCAGCCAACCTGGGACTTCTCCTCATAGGAGTGGTAGACTCAGGTTGAGAGAGTGGCTGGGAGACAACCAACTCAATGACTTCCTGGGTTTGTTGAGCTGTGGGGTTGCTTGGATTGGCCGCTTGATCCTTTGTTCTTGCTTCTTTGGCTACTGGGCATGATATGTTCCTATGTCCTACCTAACCACAATGACTACATTTCCCAGGTTGCAGCTTCCTTTTCATCTTATTTGCTGGGTTGTTTTTGTCAACTGCATCTGTGTTGTCACCTGTCTTCCTTCTCTGTTTCTTGGGTTTCCCAATTGTCTTTTGTATGGTAGGTGGCACTGGTGGGACATAGTGTGTCTTCTCCCAAAATTCTGAACCAGGCACTAATTCAATATGGTGTTCATAGGTTGCATGCCAAGCTGCCATGGTGAGCCCAACATGACAATGATCTTCTGCTAGTTCTCCTTTATATGCAATGGCTGTACATGCATGTTTGCATGGCATACCTGTCATAAAACCAAAAATCATTTTTTAAAACAACAAGACACTAACAAGTTAAATGGTATACATCAAACATAAACTCATACCTGTAAGCTGCCATACCCTGCAACTGCACTATTGGGTTCCCAAGTTCACAGACACTTTATCCGGAAAACAACTGACTTCATATTTTTCAACACCACCATCACCTAGCCATAGAACATAAATATATTGAGATACATTACAAATGAAGAACAAAACATAACCTTACAAAACATTACCTGTCCACACTACTGTCCAGTTGTTGCTTGCAGACTTTTGTTTCTCTAGTCTACTCTGTTGAGTTGGGGGTAACTTTCCTTGGTGTCCTGATAATTTTAGCTTATGATTACCCATGGTGACCATAAGATATGTCCTTACCTCTTCTAGCATTGACACAATTGGTTTATGCCTGGCATACACAAGTTTGGCATTCAGGACTTCACAATTATTGTTTGTGATATTATCCACCTTGCACTCCTCATCAAAAAATGCCTTACTCCAAGACTCCTTTGGAAACTTGCATAGATAAGCCTATGCCTTATCATCCACATCTCTTATTTTCACCATGTTCATCTCAAAGTCGTTTGGTGTTGTTGATCTGGCTGCCTGCCACAAAAGACCCCTGAGCTCCTTCCCCCTCCACTGTTTAGAAAAGTTCTGCTATAGGTGCCATACACAAAATCTGTGGGGTACACCAGGCATAACTTCCTGTAGTGCAGGTATCAGTCCCTGCAGGCAACATCAGAGTAATGTCAACATGAAGATCAAAAGGAGGATAAAAAACCATAAACATGTTATTAAATCAATACCTTTTGCATGTCACTCATGAATACAAGCTTCTTCTCCTTATAGTCACCTACATCTGCATGTAACAACTCAAGAAACCACTTCCAGTTCTCCTTGTTCTCAATCTGGCAAACACCATGGGCAACAGGCCAAATATGGTTGTTTGCATCTCGAGCCACAGCTGTCAAAAGTTGTCCTCTATAATAACCTTTCAGAAAACATCTATCAAGGCACACCAGTGATCTTCTACTTTGTAGGAAACCAGCTCTACATCCCTCTAAACAAATATACAGCCTCTTGAAGATTGGTGGGCCTTCAGGCTGTGGGTCATACTCCATCTGTACTGTTGATCCAGGGTTCCTCTTAAGCAACTCTCCACAGTAATCCCATAGCATTGCAAACTGCTGTTTCTCACTTCCTTCAATTACCTCCCTTGACTTCTTAATTGACCTGTATATTGTTTTGTCTTCTAGCTTTACCTTTTTCCCTAAACAGCTCATACACTGTAGAATGTGTCATCTTGTGGTGTCTTCTCATATGCTTAACTAGATTTCCTACAACCTATTGCTGATCACATGCTGAATTTTTAAACACTCTCACACATGAATGTTGATCATTGAAAGTCTTCACCTGGTATGATTGCCTAACTGGATTAAGACTACAAAAAATCTCCCATGCACAATTCTTATCCTTGCACTTTGCTCTAGCCCTGACTTTGTCATTTTTTACCCATCTAAACTCTCTGCCCAGATACACATTATAGTCCCTCACAGCATGTTTAAACATTGTCAATGAACTAAATTCCATCTCTAACTCTAACACTATATGACCAAATATGGCAGCCTCATTGTACTGAGGATATACCTCTGTTGATCCACCCTCATCTTCAGAACATTCAGGGGTTTTTAATTCTTCTGAAGCCCAAGAGTCATCAGAACCTGCAACATTCCCTGCCCCATCACCATCTCTATTTTCTTCATCTGAGTCAGTCTCAAACACAATGGGAATGGCTGACCTCCTGGTCTCTTGCAACCTCCTTTTTTGTTTTTTCTTATTCTTACTTCTACCCTCTTTCTTACCTCCTTTCCTCTTTCTGCCATAATCTTCTGGATTTTCATCTTCACCTGTCTCAGAACTACACCCTTCACTATCACTTGTCCCACAACTTTCCCCTGCATCCATGACAGTATCCTTATCACCACCCTCATTAGTCATAGATTCTTCATCCACCCTAACAAAAACCTTGACATTACTAGTTTCTGTATGACTCTCTCCATCCACATCTTTCCCTAAACACTCATCATCTGGATGTTGATAATACACATCCATACAACCTTCATTCTGCCTTGCACAACTAACCATCTTTAATATATCACTGTCACACTTCAATACACTCAAGCCTTCATTTAAATCACACTTAAGGTCATGCCAAAATATATTAACCAACCTGTTGAACCCACGATTTTCCGCAAACCTCACAAATGCAAAAAAATCTAGGTAATCAGGGTCCACTTCAGCCCACTCTTCAACTTTACCCAAACTGTACTCTTTTTTGCCATCTGAATCAATCATAAATCTGCCCCCTATATGCAGCCTAATCCGAATTTCCTAAGTCCATCCCAAAACATTACATTATTATCAGAATTACCCTATCTAGAAATAATATAAATAAAGCCAATACATATATCCAGACAAACCAAAAAATAAAACAACATAAATACAACATTGTCATACATACAGGCCAACCAACAGGTAATCCATATTTCATACAGAACCTATTAAGACACAAGCAAACCAACAGATGAACACCAACAGGCAATCCAAACAAATAGAGCATCATAAAATTTATACACTCTAACCACTCATTAACCTACACTCTAACCCCCAATTACATAACTCACCCCCCATTAGCGAACCCTAATTAGACATCTCTGAAACCCTAAACCCTTACCCCCAAGTACAGTACCCTAAACCCCCCAAAACGACACTCACAATGGTCATACCCTAAACCCCATTACTAACCTGGTTGAGGTCTCCCATCACCAATGTCCACGCCTTCGGTACAATGTCCACGCCTTCGGTAAGTGCACCAATGTCCATGCAGAGTGCCACGCCTTTGGAAACGAGGTCTTTCAGTTGGGAGGGATGGAGGTCGAAGAGTGAAAAATGAAAGTAGAATTGAAACCTAAACGACCTTACCCTAGATTTCAGAAATCAAAATGATGTCATTTCATGTTTCGTTTAGTAAGCAGTAGACAGCGTCGTTTCATTGAAGACGTGGCATCCCTGTTGGGATTTAACGATCCACATCAGCTGAAGTTCACGGACGTCAACACTTCATTAACGGTAGGGATCTATATGTCCGACGTTGACTGATGTTGGGGACTAACAGGACTCACTTATTAAGTGGGGGACCTAAGTGTCCGACTTTGTTGGACTCAGGGACTAACTGGGGTGTTTACTCTTTTAAAAACCGATTTTAAAATCATTTTTGAAATTGGTTCAATTTCAAAAGTTGTCATTTTTTAAATTGGTTAATACTATATGTGACATCCTGGGTAATCAATTTAAAATCAGTGATTGGCAAAAAAATATTAATAATTGTCTTTGAATTAAATTTAGAATTTTGGAAATCATTACTAATTAATATAAATACAATTTTAAATAATTAGATGTTGTGAAATTAAATAAGTTTATTTGATTGGTTGATTATTAAAATTTAAATAAAGTTTAAATGGGTAATGGTAAACTTTATTTACTAAAAGGATAAAAGGGTAAGTTTCAATTTAAGCTTTAAGAGAAAAAGGGAAAAAGAAAAGGGTAAATGACCATTTTCCCTCAAGATATTAAAATTCAGTTTTCTCTTCTCCTCTCACAAGCCATTCACGCGAGCTTCTTTCCCCATTTTCCCTTTCACCATAGCTGTGAGCTTCTAGGCTCCAATTGGTGGCCAATTGCGTGTTTGAACTTCAAATTAATCGCGTCTTTGGAATCAGGACCTCAAGGTATGTCCATATGCATCTCTAATTTCAAGTTTTCTTTCTCCCCTTCTCTTTCTCTCTCTAGCCGCGAGGTGCATGCATGGTGGGGGTTTTGATTTTATGTTTTATGGCAATGGGGAGCTCAAAAATCACTTCTCGGACAATGAGTGTGATGAAATGTTAATAAATTTTGTGTTTTTACATTTGTAGGTGGTGAATCAGGCGTCGTAGGATCGTCAAGTGAAGTGGGTATCGGAATCGAAAGCGGAGCGGCGAACAATTTGATCGTAGACCGTAACCGGCACAAAGAACCACTCGTAGAAGCGTGGAATCGAGGTAAGGGGAGTGTTCGAGTCATAATTAATTAGAACTGGTTAGTGTATGATTAGGTTTGAAAAGAATATAATGTTTATGGAATATGAGAAATTTAGGAGTATGGTTAGATGATAAATATATGTATGATGTGTGAATATGTTATTAATTAATAATTTATAAAGAAATGGTGATTATGTTATGATGAGAAATATGTGTATGTGGCAGCATATGATATATTGGATTTTGAATTATGAGCTTCATGAGTATGTGTTGGTGATTGAACCTTATATGGTGAACTTGATGAATAATGATGATTCAATATATTGAGGCGATGTGGATATGTGTGGTGTGGAACGACCGACAGTATATTTCGCCCTAGTAGTCAAGTAGGACCCAGTAGTTGAGTTGGAGAGCCAAGTCAGGCTCGGTGGACCAAATCGAGTTCATGGGTGTCAAGTAGGACCCTCAGCTGAAGGCCGATCCTTTTACTATACGAATATTAGGCGTCATATTTAAATATTGAAAATCAGTAATGTTTCCTAATGTGATTGTGATGATGTATGCACTAGTAGTTAGTAAAGTACTTGAGAACATGATATAAATTTTTGTTTGTTACAAGATGGTATATGTATGAGCCTGTAGTGGACTTGGGAAGTTAAGTGGTAATAATGGTAAAGTATTGAAATATCTACTTTTTACATTATACTTATCGTTTTATATTAATTATGTTTTTTATTTTTGAAACACTTACCCTTGCTGTGGTTCTTCTTTCTTTTAGTAACCAGTGACAGGGAAGGTGCAGATGCCCCGAAGGAAAGCGCCAAGTGAGGAACTGATGCCAAGAAAGTTGTGGAATTGTGAATTGTGTAATAGTTTAGTAGATTGCTTTAAATATTGGCTTATGTGTGTTTGGTTTGTGTGATAACTAGACTTATGGTATTATGAAGACTAAGTATGGTGTGATGATGTGTGTTTAATGCTTGCATGCATGATGTATTAATGATGAGGAAATAATATTTAAGTTGTGAGATTATGGTTTGGATATATTAGCCATGTATATGGTGTTATAATATTATGTGTGGTTATGGCACAGAGCCATTTGATTGGTGAATTTAAAATGAGCAGGTATTGTATCATGTGTATGAGTTGTATGCTAAGTGTGAATATGGATGAATATGAGGAATGATGATTAAAAAATGACATAATGCATATTAATGGAAATAGGTGGAGTTATGTAGGAATTAAGAAATGGATGAGTGATTTTATGATCCGGTGGGTTTTAGGACCCCCGGAAGGGGCCAATAGGTTCCCTACCTTATTTACATCTTGTACATGTAAGCTTCACTAACTTTGATATCTATTTGATAGGTTTTACGCATTGGTTTATGTTACTCTTGATTTAAATGCATCCTTACGCATATCTTGTGCATACGATGTAATTTTGGCGAATGGAACTTGCCAACAGGTCCGAAATGGCGAAAACATGTCGCCTATAAAATTTGGTACCAACTGGAGCCCAAGCGGAATAGTTAGATACCTTGGAGATTTATAAATTTGGCAAAACTGCATTTCTCATTTGAGCAAAAGTGTTTTTGATCAAGCGAGTCACTCCCATACTTGAGTGGTTGATTCTGTAGGTTTCTCGCTTGAGTGAGATAGGTCTCGCTTGAGCGAGATGGCACTTGTGAGGTTTTGTGTGGGATTTTTTCTTAAGCGGGTGTCACCTCGCTTAAGCGAGCTTAACTTGATTGGTTACTGTGTGGATCTCACTCAAGCGGAAAAGGCCTCTCTTAAGCGAGGTAGAGTATTTGGGCACAATGAGTTCCTCGCTCAAGCGAGTGGTACCTCGCTTGAGCGAGATTGGTTGTTAGCCAAGGCCTCAACACTCAAGAAGGGGGGTGAATTGAGTGTTTCAAATTTTCGCACAGAAACCCCTTGAAAAATAGTTAGTAATATACAAATGATGCAATGATGAAGAGATAATAACTTTTATGCACATATCACACTATGAGACGCTTGATATGTGTAACATCCCAAATTTTTAAAGAAAATAAATTTATTGAATAATGGTAATTAATTATTTATGGTCTAATAATTGTGGGAGAATTAATTTGACATTAGAGATGAATTATCGGCAAACTAAAATTTACCGGAAACAGGGTGTTTTAACAGATGATGTGGGACCCACTTGGTCAAATTAAATATTTGATGGGTCTAGAATGTTTAGAAAATTATTGTGGTTAAGGTGGTGTAGTTAGAATAATTTTTAGTGTTAAGGAACTAATCAATTGGACATGATGTAGGATATGAAACGGGGAAATTACGAACCAAATTGGATTAAAAGAAAATGAAAACTTCCATTTTCTTTTCCCTCTCAGCCGTGGTCTCTTCTCCCTCTCACCTTTCACTCTTTTACCCAATGGATATGGGATTTTATAACACAATGAGCAATAGGCAAAGATGCATGGCTTTACCCATTAGACAATGTCCAATTTTTGCACATTTCTCTCTCTCTTTCCCTCATTTTTTGGCAGCTCCCTCCCCCTTTTTCTTTTCTCCTTCATTTTTTTCTTCTCTTCTCCTTTACTCCTCCAAAACAAAACCTCCCCACTTCCACCCTCTCCATTCACCATTTTCACTCAAAAAGCTTGGATTTTATGGATTCATGAAACTTGTATGAGACATTGGAGCAAGGCTAGGATCATCTCCTTCTCTTCTTCACTCTCATTTTCGCTTTGGTGGAGCTTGGGCTTGAGGTAAAGATTTCTTACCCCCACCTTGTTTTGTTTGTGGTTTTATGATGTTGGGTTTGAAAGGATTATATTGGGAGTTATGGATGTTAGGAGAAATGCCAAAACCCTAGGCTTCAATGATTTGGAAATGGTTTTTGATTATGGTTTGTGGTAATAAATGGATGTGGGTTATGAATCATGGGAAATGGTGGATGTTGATGGTTGTTGGGAAACTTTTAGAGAAAACCCTAATTGTGGTGCTTTGAAGGTTTTGGTTTAAGTGATGATTTTAATGGTTTAAATGTCTTAGAGTAATTTATATGAGGATTCGATGAGGACTTAGGCCATGGTATTGTTGTTGTTAGATTTGTTTAACCCTTTAAGGCCTAGAGAATCATGGTTTCAGAAAAGGAATTCCCGAAGCCTAACATAAGCATGTGAATTGGAGTTTAGACAAGTCTAAGACTTGATATTGAGCTTTATGAGATAATGCCTTATAATGGCTTATTAATTGCATGTGTATATGTGTGCAATATGTAGGTTTAATGTCGAATGATGAAGCGGAGCATTCGGGGCATTGGAATCACAGTTCTTCTCTCGAGGTAGGAGAGGAGTTTACATTTCAATTGCATAAGTGAAAAATTGTTAATTATGTTTATGTGTGAACTCATGCAATGCCTTACCATGAATGTATTAAATGTTTGAATTAATGATGTGATTAATGATAGGCTTGGCAAGTTGTTGAATTTTGTAAATTTTATATATATAGATATGAGATGGTGATGAATGGTTAGTGGTCCCTTGATGAGAATTCATGCATTGTAATGAAAGACCCATATTGAAATGAATTATAGATTGTTCGGGTCATATTGTAGTCCACAAAGTGCATTTATAATGCATAATCATGGAAGTGAAGGGGTCAAATAGAGTTTTATGTGATTTTGATGGCATGGGATAGTCCCAATAGCCCATATATGTAGTTTATGAATTGTAGGAATTGGAATGGGCAAATTTTAATGAGAATAGGCCCTTGGGTTGCATAAAAACGTCTTGAAATGGTCTAAATGCACTTATATGCATAAGTCACTCATTTTGATGAATTTTTGAGTGAGGCCGGTGGCCACGCGTCACAAATGATGTATATTTGTTGGGGTTAAAATTTTGTGGCATTTAGAGTTCATGTGAGAAAGTTAGGAGGGTAAGAAGTTGAAAAATCATATGTTTTTTGCATAAAAACAGCAGCAGGACTGTCTTGAATCGATTCAAGACCTTTTGAATCGATTCAAGAGGTGTTGTTTTCACTGTTTTGGGCTCCAGGGGCGTTTGAATTGATTCATATGAGTTTACATCGATTTAAGGCCCTATGTTTGTCAAATTTTGAGATTTTAGGACGCTTGAATCGATTCATACGAGCCTGAATCGATTCAGAGCCCTGTTATGGCCACTGTTGTGCTGGTCTATTTTCTTTGCTGTGTTTGGCCTGTTTGGGCACCTTAATGACGTTTTTGGCCTCTGACTTCTTCATAAAAGTTGTAGATAATTGTGTTATGGAGGTGTGAGAATTGGTTTCACATTAATTGGAGTTTTCTAACTCTCATTAGGCATAAAACACCGGACCTACTGCGTTATAAAATTCAAATTTAAGAGGGTTTTGAACCCAACTTTTTATGGTGGCCAAATTAGGACTAATAGGTGATATTTATGACATGTCCTACTATTATTAAGACTAAAAGTGAGATTTTCTCATGTCTTAGTATTGAAAGTTAACATGAGCTTATTATTGCTCAAAACCCCTTTATTAGGTAAAAATGAGAGATTTTATTAGGGGTAGGTGATGATGGTGTGTCTTAGTGGAGTTGATATTGATTGTGGCATGTTATGAAAACTTGGATATTCACCACTAATGACATGATATGATGATACTGATGAGGGGATGATTGTATGACAATCTATTTGTTTTAAATCGATGAATCGGAGATGATATCGATAATGAATAATGATGGATGATGTTGTTGATCATTTCCTTAAATAAAAGGATGATTATTATTATTGATAATTATTGAATGCCATCGTGAATGATACAAGTGTGATCTTGTATGTGTGGTTTGAATTGTATTAATAAATTATTGTATTATCACACTAGTTGTGAAACCATGGCAATGACAAATAAAATGAAAATCCACTAAGTGAATGAGTGGTAATATTTATGAATGATATGTAATGATGTGATGCCATTGTGGTTGATTGCAAGTATTGTCTTGCATGTGTGATATGAAATATATATATATATATATATATATATATATATGAAAGATGTTAAATGAAATGCCACATATAAAACTTGAAAGCAATGGCTAAAACCAACAATGATAAAATCCACTAAGGTGTATATGGTGGTGTTAGTGATTATGATGATGATGATTGATGAGTGGCATTTAGGATGCACAGTGCGAGAAATGCATTTGATTTGCATTGCATTTCATCCATGGCATATCGATCGTTGTCTATGTGGAATATTAGGGGGTTCCATTAGGCGGGCCCAGTAGGAGGGCGGCTCAGTGCACGAGTATTCTTGTTGTTTCCCTTGTGACTCGGTGTGTGAGTCACGAAGCTGTCCATAGTTTGGTGACGAGGCACCCTATATGGCGGGCCCAGTGGACGGGCCACTCTATGATGAGCAAGTTACCTCGGTGTCCGACGGGGCACGACTCTCTCGATGTGTGTTCGGGAGGGGCCCGTAGCACTTTTGGCAAGTGAGGCCATGTTGTTGATCCGTAAGTCACGGGGTGACTAGTGCTACATATGGGCGATGCAGTTTGGTACCAGTAAAATATGATGTTGAGCATGCATGAAATAAGATATAAATGTACACTTTTACTACTGCAGTAGGGGCATAGTAGCACACATATGCTTGACTCACAATTTGGTGTTTATTCCCACAGTCGAATCCGTATTTGTTGTTGATTATTCCATTGTGCATATGCATTATCCATAAGAGCATTTTCATATAGCATGGAGATATGCCAGAATATGATGATGATTGATGATGATTGAGATGGTGGTATATGTTGATGAGATGGGTAATTAAATACCTAAAAGACCACATATGATTAATAAATGATATGAATATATCTAAAACAATGTTGAATATGACGATATGTATATTATGGCCCAATGTAATGAAGGGCGTATTTGTTTATGATTGATGATAACGATGTTAGCCCGTGATGGCTTTGAGAAAAGACCGGAATGGTCGATGTTGATGATGTTAGCCCGTTGTGGCATTGGAATAGATGTGTATATGCTTGCTTTGCTATGATTTGATGAATAAGTATGAAATAAGTATATATTGTTGAATTAATAATCTATGATGACTATTGATGTGCTTAGCAAAGCATACATGATGTTGATATGCATATGCACATAATTTCAATTGTATTTATATCGTCATTTGAAATGTATAACTCACTCTCCCATGTGGTCTACTTTTTAGTATTGATGCAGGAAAACCATAGGATGAGAACCTTTATGAAGTAAGGCTTTGGAAAGGTAAATAGTGGTAATGGAATGCCTTGGCCGACAGCAATTGTGATTCATTATATTATGAAATGAAAGGTGTAACCTAGTGTTGATAATTTATTGATATTGGAGGATGTATTGTAAATAGCTAGGTATGTGAATGATATATTAATATTTGGAATGACATCGGGTATGTAGCCCATTTTGGGAATATATAAATGTTAACGATACATGACATTGAGGTTGAATTGATTATGGTGAAATATAGAATATGAATGTTAGAGATGTATGATGTATGACCATATAGCTAAGTATATGTATATATCTTAGGCAATACATGTTTATGATTTATGTGTAAGTTTGTATGTGGCGTAAATAGGCTCGTGTTGTATGTTTGCATGCTTTGCCGAGCCTTTTCTCATATCTTCATATATGGGACTAGGCGTGTGCCTGGTATACATATTCTTCTTCCGCTGTAAAACTCTGTTATTTTGTATACCATTATGGGTAAACTATTTAACGATCCAGTTATATTTTATTAAATCTCACTCTTTGATTTTCTGTGGTTCGAGTCTTGGTGTAATCGTTGAGGTGTTTTAAAGTTATTTCAAACGTGAAAAATTTATTCTCATTTTTATTAATTAATTATTTTGATTACATCGAGATTCGAGTTCGGAAAATCAGGGGTGTTTCAATATGCAATGACAATATTCAGCTTTAAGTATGATAAACAAGGCAAGTTATTGATTTAAACAATTTATCAAACAGTTGGAGTGCATAGTTTTATTTGATGTTTCCTATAAAAGTTCAGCTCATTGAATATATCAAACAACTTGTGTGTGTGGGATAAGTGATAACAATCAAGTAAGTAACACACAATAGTTGATAGGAAACAATGTTCTAGATACTTGGCAAGTTAAACAAATTTTAGTTTTTTTTTGTACTTCACCAAATATTGATTCAAGCAAATTATCAAACACTTGGCATGCTAAGTTAAGTTTCTACTTGAACAACAACTTTGATTCACACATTCAGCTCATGCATTTCAACAAACAGTTTATATGCGTAGTTGTATAAAGAGTTCAAGGTAGAGAGAAATACAAACCGATTTAACAAGTTCCACCAACCCGATGTACGTCTCGCCTTCAAGCAACCCACCTGAAGGATTCCACTATTGAAGATTTGAGATACAAGCTTTGAGCAATTGCAGCTTCCTAGTGTCCCACACTCAAGAACTCAATCCTCACAAGCAAAGGGCAACCCACCCAATCTCACAATCTTTCAATACCCAAAGGTTGAACCCCAACCTTTGTGATCACTCAACCTAGAGTGAAAACCTTGGTGTTTAGATGTTTGGTTTACAAGCAATTAACTCTCTCAATAGAGTAGATACACAAATAAAAGCTCTCACTAATTCTAACTCTCAACAAGAGAGGATATGTAAATTGAAATTCACAATCTAACAACTCTTAAGCAATATGCAAGTTAAGAAACAAGAGTTGCAGAATATACAAGAGAAATTTAATAAGAAGACCTTTAGAAGAAGAATGTTGATTGCCCTGTGTTGTGCCTTGGTCTCATACATCTCCCTTGCTTGAATTCATGCTCCATTTATAGCCATTTTAGAGCTCCTAGCCGTTGCATAGTTTTCCCAATGGATACCTCAAGCATGGGCACAAAAGTGGGAGTGGAGAAATGAGCTGGAGTTCCACTTAAAGCACTTTTCCCACATTCTGACACTATGGTAATTGATTAGCCCTCGAGCTGTAATCGATTACTCTTCGTTTTCTTCAGTGTAACAGGCCTTGTAATCGATTAGGCTTTTCCATGTAATCGATTAGCTTGGAGACAAAACCTTGGTAATCGATTGTACAAACCTTGTAATCGATTGTAAGTGATACCTGATGCATTTATTTCTGTCACGTAGCATGATAATCGATTGTGATATAGATGCAATCGATTACTAAACAAACAGAGACTTTCTAATCAATTGTGACTTGTCTTGTAATCAATTCGTAACAACAAAGAACCTATGTAATTGATTATTTTCTTATTTGTAATCGATTATGTTCACTCCAGAACCTAGGAAATCGATTGTCCTTCTTGTTGTAATCGATTATGTCATAAACAGAGTCATGGTAATCAATTATTCCTGTGTGGTAATCGATTAGGACATATAAATGATACAATTCTTCAAGGTCTTTGATGTGTTCTTGATATTTATTGACCCATGGCTTGTTCCTTTGATCTTTATGCTTTGTTTCCTTGATTCTTCTTTAATTTATAAGCTTGTTCTTCATGATTTGAGTTCATGACATCCACCTTGTCTTCCATAGCTCATGTTTCCATCTCTTTAGCTTTTTGTCTTTGTGCTTGAACCTTCTTTTTTATGAACCTTTGTCGTTCCATTATCATCATGAATACTTTGTCATTCATTAAAATTACTTTGCATATTTGCACATGCAACTCCATTCTCCCCCTTTTTGATGATGACAATTGATGTTGTATATTGCATTCATTCCTTGATCTTTATGATGTTGACTTCTTGAATTCTTCTTGTTGAAGTCTTTTCCTTAAGCTTTATGTTTGTCATTATCAAAACCTGTTTCAATATTCAAACATATTCTCCCCCTTTTTGATGATGACAACCAATGTTCATCTCTTGGGGTGTTAGTTTCACAGAGTAATGACAATCAATATTTACATGTATTCTCCCCCTTTGTGATGTAATGGATACTAGTTAAGTTCATTCATGTTCTCAATCATTTAGTCAACATAGTTTAAGTGTTATTCTCCTTTGTAATCATGCAATTGATAGCACTAATCCTTTCACTAATTTCTTTCCCTTTGGCATCATCAAAAAGATCATTATCTTAATCATAATCTATGCCATCAACATATAAACTCATTTATTTGAATAAGAGAGATTTAGAGCAAGTATTTCATATAAAGTAATAGATTTCAAATTAAAGCTCAAAACATGATCAAAGATATATACTATTTTATTGCCTCTAAAGTTAATAATCAATCACATAATTCATTCATCAAGTAAGCATATAATTGATTGCTAACTTATTTTTAATCATGTAGTAAGTATCATTTTCAGGTATGGTAATCATCACATGATTTTTTTCAATTAAGCACACATATCATTACTTACACATTTGTAAATAAGTCAAATATAAGTAAGCAAGTAATTTCCTCAATTATGATAGGCAAATAAGCACATAATTTTTCTCCCTTTTTTTTGGCATCATCAAATGCACAAGAATAATTTTCCAAGCAAGCATATAGGAGAATAGAGATAAGCATATATGTTATAAACATAATCATAGAGAAGTGAAATCAAGGATAATCATTCATGTGTATGCTCCCCCTTACTACTGTAATTGATACCACTTGTAAAAATATACCACTTATTAACATATGAAATCAATTATACCAATTTGATCAAGTTTGATACCAGTTGTAGGTCAATTTAATCAAGTCTGATATCATTTGTTTACTTTTTAAGCATATGATCTCCTCTTTTTAATAGATACCACTTTTAAAATAATAAATACCATAATATGAATAGATACTACTCAGAGGTTAGATACCATTGCATATAACAATCCACTTGTTAATCATTTTATTAATATTGCTTGATGCATTTCTAGGTATCAGAGCAGTAACATAGAAGATTTTTCAACAATGTATACTTATATCTAGGTATCAGAGCAGGTATGAAGTGATATATCCAGCTTGTGAAATTTGTTATTCATACCACTTGTTAATATGATTTATATAATTCACAGAGCATAATGGTAGAGTAAAAATTCGATCATACCCTCGTATTTTACAAGTTTTATACCCATTTTTACATCCTTGTGTGGAATTTTGCTTTATCCATGTTGCATTCCTTGAACAATTCTTTCCTCGCCTAGTTTGGTAGTTTGATTTGCCATTTTGAATCATCCTATAGCCTTAACAAACTCTTTTCAAGGCATTTTGTTAGTAACATTGAGTTTCACAAGAGTTTGTACCAATTTTGGGTCTTTGATGCAGTATTATAAAAAAAAATTCTAAAGATGATTTACTCAAACTTTCATATCATTTGATAAAGAGATAACATATCATTAATAGATATCACTTGTTATAAAGAAATATTATGAAACTCCCTTTATCATGCAACTTATCAAGGATAAATATTGACGTCGATACCATTTATTAATTTACATAATTCATATGATTCAGAGCATAGTGGTAGAGTAAGCACTAACTTCAACATAGGCAATGGTAATAATCTTTCCCTTTCAATGGATACCACTAGTCGATGCAATTTCATTTATGTCTAGGTATCAAAGCAAAGATGGAATGATTAATACAGCTTGTTGTCTTACTCATGCATTTGTACTAGAACATGTGCCAATATATCTACTCTTTTCCATATGACTTTTATATCTCAAATAATCTCTTCTTAACTTGTGCCTATAATGTTACATATAGGTTTAGTCAAGCATTCATCTAGGGCACATATGGCATTTATCAAGTATGTAAGAGAAAGCATTTTGCATAGATAATTTGTAACACATATAGACAAGTCACAAAAGCATATCATGGTCATCGTGTGGCTGTAAATGTGTAATGCAAGTCATGTACTCATATATGTCATACCACTTGTTATCTTGATGTCATGTATGATACCACTTGATTGATTTGCCAATTTAAGCTTTTGATATCAATTATTATCATTTGAGCATTTAGCACAAGATTTTTAGCATTCAAGCATTCACCATTCTTCATAATGTTGTTCAAAAATTCTTTTCAATCTCAATGATGCATATTTTCAAACTTCTTTTCACAGTCAAGATCACGCATCATCAAACATACGACACAAATAAGAATTATAATGTCAATCAAGATAGATACCATTTGCTCAAGCCTGATGTATTAAGGAAGATCATGTCATGCATTATCACTTAACATATCATGTATTATTTCTTAATATTTCATGTATTGTCTCTTAACATACTCTCTTGTTCATGCCTATGATATTATTAGTCATGAAGTTAAAGTCTAGGCAATCACTTGTTATAACATACATGGAGCATACCTACTTTCTTTTAAGCATTATCAGAAACAACATATAATTGCATAGATTGTCAAAGCATAGATACACTTGTACACGTAATATATATATTTATTATCAAGGCATAGTGACAAGCACATAATCAAATTTATGTCCCTAAGACTTCTCCCTTTCACTGATTCAATTGATACCATTTTGTTAAAGGAAGATGTTTGTCACTTAGATACCACTAGTTAAACAACATATCTCTTGTTCAATAAATGATACATCATCAAGAATTCATATTTCATCAAGAGTTCATGCATCATCAAGGGTTTAAACATTATCAAAGATTCATACATGTTTGTGCACAATCAACTTTAATCTCAAGTTTTTCATATACCATGTTATTCAAACAATCATTCATCAAACTCATCATCAATTATTACTAATCATCAATCATTATGTATAAACTAAGTTAAGTTTCTACTTTAACAACAACTTTGATTCACACATTCAGCTCATGCAATTCAACAAACAATTTATATGCGTAGTTGTATAAAGAGTTCAAGGTAGAGAGAAATGCAAACCGATTTAACGAGTTCCACCAACCCGGTGTACATCTCGCCTTCAACCAACCCACTTGAAGGATTCCACTATTGAAGATTTGAGATACAAGCTTTGAGCAATTGCAGCTTCCTAGTGTCCCACACTCAAGAACTCAATCCTCACAGGCAAAGGGCAACCTACCCAATCTCACAATCTTTCAATACCCAAAGGTTGAACCCCAACCTTTGTGACCACTCAACCTAGAGTGAAAACCTTGGTGTTTTAGTGTTTGGTTTACAAGCAATTAACTCTCTCAATAGAGTAGATACATAAATAAAAGCTCTTACCAATTCTAACTCTCAACAAGAGAGGATATGTAAATTGAAATTCACAATCTAACAACTCTTAAGCAATATGCAAGTTTAGAAACAAGAATTGTAGAATATACAAGAGAAATTTAATAAGAAGACCTTTAGAAGAAGAATGTTGATTGCCTTGTGTTGTGCCATGGTCTTATACATCTCTCTTGCTTGAATTCATGCTCCATTTATAGCCATTTTAGAGCTCCTAGCCGTTGCATAGTTTTCCCAACGGATACCTCAAGCACGGGCACAAAAGTGGGAGTTGAGAAATGAGCTGGAGTTCCACTTAAAGCACTTTTCCCACATTCTGACACTATGGTAATCGATTAGCCCTCGAGCTGTAATCGATTACTCTTTGTTTTCTTCAGTGTAACAGGCCTTGTAATCAATTAGGCTTTTCCATGTAATCGATTAGCTTGGAGACAGAACCTTGGTAATCGATTATACAAACCTTGTAATCGATTGTAAGTGATACCTGATGCATTTATTTCTGTCACACAGCATGATAATCAATTGTGATATAGATGCAATCGATTACTAAACAAATAGAGACTTTCTAATCAATTGTGACTTGGCTTGTAATCGATTGGTAACAACACAAAACCTATGTAATCGATTATTTTCTTATTTGTAATCGATTATGTTCACTCCAGAACCTAGGAAATCGATTGTCCTTCTTGTTGTAATCGATTGTGTCATAAACAGAGTCATGGTAATCGATTATTCCAGTGTGGTAATCGATTAGGACATATACCTGATACAATTCTTCAAGGTCTTTGATGTGTTCTTGATATTTATTGACCCATGGCTTGTTCCTTTGATCTTTATGCTTTGTTTCCTTGATTCTTCTTTAATTTATAAGCTTGTTCTTCATGATTTGAGTTCATGACATCGACCTTGTCTTCCACATCTCATGTTTCCATATCTTTAGCTTTTTGTCTTTGTGCTTGAACCTTCTTATTTGTGAACCTTTGTCGTTCCATTATCATCATGAATACTTTGTCATTCATCAAAACTACTTTGCATATTTGCACATGCAACTTCATTGGTGTGGCTGCTCTCTGTGGAGTATTCGCTTAGGCGAGCAAAGTCTCGCTGGGCTATATCTGATTTTCATCTGTTTTCGCTTGAGCGAACGATGGTCCTCTTGAACGAGATTGAATTATACGGGTCTGTTAGCTTTTCGCTCAAGGGAGGATGGTTCCGCTTAAGCAAAAGGTCGTTATTCTAGTTTGTGTTCGTGCTCGTTCAAGCGAGTGAAACCTTGCTTTAATGAGATTAAGCCTGATTGGGTTTTTTTCTTGCTTTCTCAATTCATTGCATGTTGGTTTTTGGGACTCTTATACTTTCTTGTCCGTTTCCCTTATTGTGCATAGTTTTTGGTACCTTTCGTGTGTGTAATTAGTGTTATTATAATTGGCACTACCTTGGGTTTTTGTGGTTTGTTATCGGGGCAGCAAACACAAAAAATTTATTCCTATTTTCATTCAACCCCGAGGTAAATCATGGAAGCTACCAAGGGGATGTCACAGGATTGTTTCAAATTATTTGTATGTATTACGTCATATTAAATGTGATATTGAGATGAATCGGGCGTAAAACATTATTAAACTCTAATTATTAGGAGGGACATTAGACTATAAATTAATTTAAAAATCTATATCTATATAATATGTTAAATTTTAACCGATTTCAAAAGATTATTTTTAAAATATTTTTTCATTGTATCCCTTGTTATGTTGATATTTATTGCAATTTTTTACCTATAATATAAATTCTTAAAATGATCAATTTTAAGAATATCAATTCTACATATCTTAAACACAAATGAGACTCCATATAGGAGCATAGGTAACAAATGGCTCACTTCCTACCCAATAGTAATTCTTTTGCTCATATGCACACCTGTAAAATCTATGCAAAGATATACAAATGGGTAACAAGTAGTCAAATAAAGAGTAAGCATTGTCTTTATAGAAAAGTTTTCTTTCCTACAGGAGACATACTTGGGATTGTAGGTTTATAAAAGTTACTTTCTTCTAGCATTTTAAGATGCAAAATCATTAATAAGAACATCAACATCAATACTCCTTAACATATCATTTTCAATAGATAAATTGCCAAACCATTCAACCACTCTT
The DNA here is from genome assembly GCA_037962975.1 of Clitoria ternatea. NCBI lineage: Eukaryota > Viridiplantae > Streptophyta > Magnoliopsida > Fabales > Fabaceae > Clitoria > Clitoria ternatea. The sequence goes on from CM075671.1 coordinate 149,057,862, forward strand.
GTGACATTTAGGGATGTCAACGGGGTGGAGCGGGCACGGGTACCTCTTTCCCGCTACCCTTGCCCGCGGATAAAAATAAAATTCGTGCCCGCCCGTTACCTGTATGGGTATCCATTTTACGGGTTTTTTTCGGGTAGTTACTACCCGCAGGTATCCACGGATATCCACGGGTACCTAATTGAAACAAAAAATTCAAAAATAAAAATATAAAAACATTAAACTAAATTACAAATTAAATATCTAGCCGTAGGAAATACCAAAAAGGCCCACTAAATATAATTATATATTAATAATAATAAAGGATATTAATGTAATTTTTTATATACGGGTACCCGTGGGTACGGATATCATTATATCCGTACCCGTGCCCGTTTCTTAATGGGTACTACAAAACCCGCCCTTCTTCCTCCACGGGTACCCATACCCGCGGGTTTTTATACCCTTGACGGGTTTTATCCGCAGGTACCCGCGGGTGCGGATATTTTTGATCTTCCTAGTGACATTGATGATCTTAAGTAAGTTTGTTTTAATTAATTTTAGCTTTGAAAAACTTCTTTCAACAAATACTATAGTTACATGCATAGTTAATAAAATTTTGTAGGTAATTGAGACATTTGGATAACAATTTGCTGCTTTGATGAACTTGAGAATTTCAATGGCTGACATTACATCATCAGACAAAGTTACTTTCAACACTTTCAATTCAGTAAAAAATCATCTAAATCAACATCTGATAAATTGCCATTAGAAAAAGTAGAGTGAACTTTAGCACAATATTCTTTTAATTCATTATCATTTAATGATTTTAACTTTTTTGAATTAACCAAGAATCCAAAAATATTTTCAAATATTTTTAATTGCTCAAATCTAGTCTTTAAAGAAGTGATAGCCCTGTCCAGAATAACTAAAAAAATAATTAACTCTAAATGACTCATCAGCTGACTAAACTTCTTCATCATCACTATTCTCATCAAATTGTTTTTTCTAATAGCACGGCGTTTTGCTAAAATAATGGGTTTAACATCCATATCAAGTGCAACTTCTCTAACAACATTCATACTAGACGTGAAACCTTCAACTCTATACTTTTCAAAAAATAACAATATATCTTCTAATTGTTTTATGGTATCATCAATGCACATTGAATTAGATTGTAATTTGTTACTCACCATATTAATAGAAAATAAAATATCATACCAAATAATCATGCCCCATAAAAATTCAAAGTTCTCAAGTGCATTAGCCCAACTCCCAACTTTACTTTTTGATCTAGCATCATCAAAAAATTTATGTAATTCCAACAAAGCAAATTTTATTTGGGGCGCTTGAAATCTGATAGCTTTAATACTTTTAATTAGACTCTCCCATCTGGTACTAGATAAAGATTTCATGGTTAACCCAAGAACATAATCAAGAAAAATTTTCCATCTTTTTGGTGAACTTTAAAATAATGAATATGCATATTGAACTATTCCAAAAAAAGAAACAACTTTAACACAAGAATGTGTCATATCACTAAGAGTAAGATTAAGACTATGACAAGCACAAGACATATATAATGCTCTCGAATTTATTTCAAGAAATCATTTTTGAATTCCTTGGTACTTTCCTTTCATGTTAGAACCATTATCATAACCTTGACTCCCCACATCATTAATATTAAGATCTAGAAACTTCAACACATCTTGTAATTTATTAAAAAGTCCTAATCCAGATGTATCATCTACTTTTAAAAACTCTAAAATATATTCCTTAATTTTTATTTTATTACTTGACATATTCACACATCATACTATTAGAGTCATTTGTTCTTGATGACTCATGTCAGGGGTAAAAATATTTTGCTTGTTTAATGATCTTTACAATGGATCTTCTAACATTATGAGCTAAAAGTAAAATTAATTTATTTTGAATTTTATGCCCAAGATAGTGATAATGAATTAATTTACACTACTAAAAAAACACCTTTTAGCGACGGAATAAGTTGGTCGCTAATCCGTGCCAAGACCGTCGCTACAAACGTTAGCGACGACATTTTTGACGGGATACCACCCGTCGCTAAAACCCTCGTTGAAAATCGGTCAGCGACCATAAAGCAGACGTCGCTACATTTCCGACGGCATAATGCCGTCACTAAAATGGGGTCTGCTTCAGCCGTCGCTAACTGTGGCCATACAGCGACCTCATCAGTCCGTTGCTACGAGCGACGGCTGTGTACCGTCGCTGTAGTCAATCATACAGCGACCTCATGCCCCGTCGCTACTAGCGACGGCCGCCTACCGTCATAGTGGTTTGTCATACAGCGACCTCATTCCCCCGTCGCTGTAGTTAGTCATGCAGCGACCTCATGCCCCCCGTCGCTACTAGCGACGGACGCCAACCGTCGCAGCTGTTAGTCATGCAGCGACCGCATGCCCCCGTCGCTAGTTTTTGGACATACAACGACCACAGGAGCCGTCGCTAGCTGGAATTTTTAAATTTTTTTAAAATTAGTTCAATATTGACTGGTTTTGTTAATTTAACTTTAAAAATGTATTAATATTTTGTATTTTGTATTGGCTGATAAAATTTTATAATTAAATTTAAATACTTTTTTTAAAATATTAAATTATTATTAAAAACAAAATAATAGATTAAATTTAATTATCAACTAGGTTGAATTATTAATGATAGGTACAATAAGGCTTTTTGATTTGAATTTAATTACCAATAAATATTGACATAATAAATGAAGAATGACAAAATAAATACTGAGTGAAATATAACATAAAAACTAAAAATCAAATATACAATGTGTATAAATAATGAAAATACAATCATGGTGGTGGGGGATCCTGGGGTGGTGGTGGGGGCGCCTGGGAAGTGGGGGGAGGTAGCCTCGCCATCAACTGCATCAGTAGCTCCTGCCGCTGAGCAAGTTGCCGATGAGTCTCGGCGTGCTGCTCCTCGGCCCGCTGTCGGTCCGCCTCGGCTTTCTGTCGGTCGGCCTCGGCCCGCTCCAACAACAACTGCCTCTGACGTCGCTCCTCCTGTAGCTCATCGTTCAGGTTTTGAATTACCTGAACGACCTCAGTCGGAAGACCAGAGGAAGACGAAGAGGAAGGGGTCTTCCCCTTTTTCGCCAGCTGCGTGCCGACGCCACCCAATCCAAATACCCTCCCTTTCTTGTTCACACCGCCAACAACCTTCATATAGATGGCGTTGTCGTCAGAACAAGATAGGGTGGGAGGAACCTCCCCTTCAGGAGTGGAAGCCACCAGGTCCGCCTCCTTCTCGGCCCTCCTGGCCTGATACGCCTCCTGTAAATTCAAAAACAATGATAGGATTAGTAAGATGATTTGTAAATTATAAGCATGTGTCAGTTAAAAGTAAATACCGCTAGATCCATAGTCTTCTGGTTTACCCATGCACCGGCTTTGTTCTTCTTGGTCATTTGCATGACCTCAAACAAAGAAGGCTCCCGGTGCTCCCTCAGCTCCTGTGGTGGACAAAAAACATTGAGATTATTATTTGTAAACATGTCAGACGAATCATAATAGAAATGTTTAACATAAATATACTTACAAATCTTTTCTTGTGCTCGAGGGTTGAAATGCTACCCCCAGTGTAAACCGAGGCTGCAGCATCGGCGGCTCTGTTGGCCCTGTTCCGAGCACTCGCCTGCTGGAACGGGACCCCGCCCACTTCTGGACCATCCCGTCCCAATGGTCCTCCGGGATCCAACGAGGGCGCTCACCCTTGTCCCTCACCTTCCAAAGGGTACTCTTGATGATTTTGGAGGTCTTTGTGGCAAAGACCTTCCTAATCTCATCAATCATACCCTCCGCCCACTGGTAATCACGCTGTAAAATGAAATGAGAAATCAAAATTAATAAGAGGTGTATTTGACAAATCAAGTCACAACAAATGAGCTAGGAACTTACCGAGAAGGTGTCAAACCACCTATCTTGGACAACCTTCCCAGCATCTGTCCAAGATATATATGGACCATCCCACTGGGCCTTTAATACCTTAGTAATCGCTTTGGTAGTGCGACTACTATCAACAAAGCTGTAATGACAACAATTATATCAGGAGAATAACAGTGGACAATCTAGGGAGACTCCTAAAATTTCGGCAGAGTCTCCCCTGTAAATGTAACATTTCCAAGTTTAAATAGTTACCCTGTTACAAACAGAAGAGTGCCCAGTACAATTCAATCTATACAAGTACTAATTAAAGTAACATCCAATAAACCAACAAGTCTTTCCACTAAAGTTTAATATAAAGTATCATACAAATAACATAAAAGTATTTGAGGTTTAGTCACTTACTCGTCTCCGGCCGGCACGGGTACCAACATAGGCAGAGGGGATGCCGGAGGTGGGGTGGCCTGATGGCCATGGTCCTCCAAGCCACCAACTCCAGGACTCTGCTCTGGGGTGGTCAGTCGGGGTGATGGGGTAGTCTATTGTGGTGGTGGTGGTGGAGCGGTCTGCTGTGGTGGTGGTGGTGGTGGTGATGGAGTGCTCTCCTGTACTGGTGATGGAGTGGTCCGCTGCAGTGGTGATGAAGTGGTCTTTTGTCCTGGGGTGGGAGTCCCCTGTCGGGATGTCGGGGTCCTGGACCCACCACCCCTACTGAAGGGCAGTTGACGTCCCGTCATCTGTGGATAAAATCATGAAAAGAAAGGTTAGTCTCAGGATATATGTAAACCTATGTATATATGTTTAACAACTATATACTCTGTGTCTGTTTCAGTTTCAAATTCCCCCTCAGTTTCAGTGTCACTATGGTTATCTGTTTGAATAAGTTCATCAGTATCCAAATCAGCCCTAGACCATTTTGATCGAGAGACAAGGTCTTTGTCAATGTGTTCACCCCCCGTAGTGGCGAGTGTCTCATCCATTTGAAGTTGCATATGTAAGTATGCAAAGTAGTTTTGATGAATGACAAAGTATTCATGATGATGATGGAATGGCAAAGGTTCAGAAATAAGAAGGTTCAAGCACAAAGACAATGGCCAAGAATAAAGAGATGAAGATGCCTCACAAAGAGTTAAAGAAACATGAGCTATGGAAGACAAGGTTGATGACATGAACTAAATCATGAAGAACAAGCTCATAAGTTGAAGAAGAATCAAGGAAACAAGCATGAGGATCAAAGGAATAAGCCATGGGTCAATAAGAACATATCAAAAACCTTGAAGAATTGTATCAGGTACATGTACTAATCGATTACCACAATGGAATAATCGATTACCATAACTCTGTTTATGGTACAATCGATTACAATAAGAAGGACAATCGATTACATAGGTTCTGGAATGAACATAATCGATTACAGATAAAAGGCTAATCGATTACTAGTTGAAAGTTTGAAGACTGAGCATCAGGTATTCACCATAATCGATTACCAAGTCAAGCATAATCGATTACGTAAGTTCTGTTTTGTCCCTAATCGATTACATGAAGTCCTAATCGATTACCATGCTGCGAGACACAAATTAAAAGCATCAGGTATCAATCATAATCGATTACAAGGCAAGGAATAATCGATTAGAATGGTTCTGTTTCATAGCTAATCGATTACAGTAGAAATGCTAATCGATTACCTGCTGCATAATACTGAAGATTTCAAAAGCTAATCGATTACAGCTCGAAGGCTAATCGATTACCACAGTGTCAGAACGTGGGAAAATGCTTTTAAGTGGAACTCCAGCTCATTTCTTCACTCCGACTTTATGCCCACTTGAGGTATCCGTTGGAAACATTTATGCAACGGCTAAGAGCTCCCAAATGGCTATAAATGGAGCATGGATTCAAGCAAGAAAAGACACACAAGAGGGGAGACCAAGGCACAACACAAGGCAACAAACATTTCTCTTCTTAAGGTCTTCTAACGAAATTTCTCTTGTATATTCTGCAACTCTTGATTCTAAACTTGCATATTGCTTAAGAGTTGTTAGATTGTGAGTTTCAATTTGCATATCCTCTCTTGTTGAGAGTTAGAATTTGTGAGAGCTTTCATTTGTGTATCTACTCTATTGAGAGAGTGTATTGATTGTAAACACAACACCAAACACAAGGTATTCACTCTAGGTTGAGTGGTTGTTCACTCTAGGTTGAGTGGTCACAAAGGTTGGGGTTCAACCTTTGGGTATTGAGAGATTGTGAGATTGGGTGGGTTGCCCTTTGCTTGTGAGAATTGAGTTCTTGAGTGTGGGACACTAGGAAGCTGCAATTGCTCAAAGCTTGTATCTCAAATCTTCAATAATGGAATCCTTCAAGTGGGTTGCTTGAAGGCGAGACGTACACCGGGTTGGTGGAACTCGTTAAATTGGTTTGCATTTCTCTCTACCTTGAACTCTTTATACAACTGCGCATATAAACTGTTTGTTGAAATGCTTGAGCTGAATGTGTGAATCAAAGTTGTTGTTCAAGTAGAAAACTAACTCTGCATGCCAAGTGTTTGATAATTTGCTTGAATCAATATTTGGTAAAGTTCTTAAAAACTGAAATTTGTTTTAACTTGCCAAGTATCTAGATCATTGTTTCCTATCAACTCTTGTGTGATACTTACTTAATTGCCTTCACTTATTTCATGCACACAAGCTGCTTGATATATTGAATGAGCTGAACCCTTATAGGAAACATCACACTATTTGTGAAATAAATCTATACACTCCAACTGATTGATAAATTGTTTAAACCAATAACTTGCCTTGTTTATCACACTTAAAGCTAAATATTGTCATTGCACATCAAGTGTGTCATAGTGTGATATGTGCATAAAAGTTGTTGTCTCTTCATCATTGCATCATTTGTATATTACTAACCATTTCCAAGGGGATTCCGCGTGAAATTTGAAACACTCAATTCCCCCCCCTCTTGAGTGTTAAGGCCTTGGCTAACAAGTGGTATCAGAGCTTGACTCTTGCCACAAGGCTTAACAGCTGCAGGAGATCAAGATGGCCTCTACCTCTTATGATGCATTTCCGCAAAATGGCACACTAAATAGACCACCAATCTTCAATGGTAAGGACTATGCTATTTGGAAAGAACGGATGAAAATCTTTGTCCAATCCTATGATCTCAAGGTATGGAATGCTATTCAATTTGGTCCTTTCATTCCCAAATACATTGTTGATAATATAGAGTGTATGAAGCCCATGAACTTATGGACTAAAGAAGAAGAAAGAAAGGTACAATTCAATTTAAGAGCTAAAATTCTTATCACATTAGCATTAGAACCTAACGATGTTTCTAGAGTTATTACTTGTAACAATGCTAAAGAAATATGGGAAACTCTTGAAACAATTTATGAAAATGCTAATGATAATAAAGATGCAAGGATTAGCACCTTTTCTAGTCAAAATGAAGGCTTCAAAATAAGTCCGGAAGAAGAGATCAATGAATCGGAAGAAGAACTTGCATGCCTAATGATAAAGCACTCCCAAGATGATGAGGTATGCTCTTTAAATGATTTTAATGATGATAATGATGATGAAATTGATAAGGATGAATTATTAGAAGCATTTGAAGAATTGCATGAAAAATTTGTCTTGTTATCAAAGAAATATGCATGCTCTAAACAAACTATTTTGACTCTTGAAAAAGAATTGCATAATGTTCACATAGAAAAAGAATATCTTAGAGTTCAAAATGATGAATTAGTAGCTTCAAATGTATCTCTTAGAACTTCTAATGATAATAATGATTGTGTGCTTATTGATAAATGTATGCTTCTTGAAAAAGAGAATAAAGAACTAAAAGAAGCACTTAGCAAGCTTACAAGTAGTCAAAAGAATCTAAGTGCACCTATTAAAGATCAAAGGCATACACTTGATAGAAGAAAAATAGGTCATTACAAGAACCATTTTGCATCCTACAAGGAAAAATCCAAATCCTCCCTAAGATGCACAAACCATGAAAGAAAAGAGAACTCAATGTCTAATTGTTTTAAAAGGAAAGAATATAAAAGGAACCATTACTATCATACTATGACTTATTCATTAAATGCAACATGTTTTTATTGTGGAATATTTGGTCATATATCATCCAATTATTTTATAAAGAAATCCCGTCAAAAGTGTACAAGAAAGGTATGGATTCCAAAACAATCTTGAAATCCCAAACTAACAAGGAAGGACCCAACTCTCAAAGGGTACCTTAAATCTTTGAAATCTTGTAGGCAAACTTCAAAGCAACAACTTCTCATTGATGGATGACCAAAACTCATGGCCTAAGGAGATATCAAGTATCTCAATCTCCACTCCAAAAGACAAAGGAAAATAATAAAGCAAGCCAAGATTATGATGACTCATCATACATCTAAAAGGGAACCACTCAAAGCAAGGAGATGAACAAGAAACTTCTATAAGACTCACACAAATTGGATTACACCAAGACAAAACCCAATGGACAACAACAAAAAGGGGTGTAAGTACTTATCATACAATTTCTACCAATGCTTGTTCATAATGAATATAAATGTGTGAAAATCCAACTTTGGTTTGATATTTAAGCTTGAGCATGATTGGTATGAATTTTTAAAATGGATGAACAAAGAAATTTAGAAATCCCTTGAATTCATGAAAAACTTAGGATCAATGATGTATGTGCACATCCCTATAATTTTTAATGATTGATGATGAGCTTGATGAATGATTGCCTGAATAACATGTTTGATTCCATGAAAAACTTGATATTAAAGTTGTTTGCATCCATGTGTGTTAGGAAGGATTGAAACATCAAAATGCTAAATCTTGATGCTTAGATTCAAGGTCTTAAACGATGCATAAACTCTTGATAATGTATCAATTATTGAACAAGAGATGTTGTTTAACTAGTGGTATCTAAGTGACAAACATCTTCCTTTAACAAAATGGTATCAATTGAATTAGTAAGAGGAAGAGATCATGGGGACATAATCTTGATTATACACTTGCCATTATGATAATAAATACATATATTGTGTGTACAAGTGGTATCTATGCTTTGATAATTTATGAAGTGGTATGTCATATAATTTTCCTAACAAGCAAGTATCTTTTCGTAACAAGTGGCATTGAACTTCATATCAAGAGAAAGTTATGACATGTTGATTATGACATTTTTTTTAGGTTGCTTTAAGTTAGGACTATGTTATGATTCTATGACTTATCCCTATGTTTCTACAAAGATGTTCATCTTAGGCAAAATGGTTCTATGCAATTATATGTTGGTTTTGATAATGCCTAAAGTAAAATGTATGTTATAATAAGTGAGTATCTAGACCTTAATTTCATGTCTAGTAATATCATAAAATATGTTAAATGACAATGCATGATTTTGATGACATGTTAATAACAATGCATGATATGTGACAACACATGGTATATTAAGAGACAATGCATTATAATACATGACATGATCTTCCTTGATACACTATGCTTGAGCAAATTGGCATCTATCTTGATTGACTCTATAATTCTTATCTATGTCGTATGTTGGATGATGCATGATCTTGACTGTGAAAAGAAGTTTGAAAATATGCATCATTAAGATTAAAAAGAATTTTTGAACAACATTATGAACAATGATGAATACTTGAATGCTAAAAATCTTGTGTTGAATGCTTAAATGTTAGTAATTGATATCAAGAGCTTAAATTAGCAAATCCATCAAGTGGTATCATGCATAACATCTAGATAACAAATGGTATGACATATATGAGTACATGACTTGCTTTACACACGATGACCATGATATGCTTTTTGTGACTTGTTTATATGTGTTACTAAATATCTAATTGAAATGCTTTCTCCTACATATTTGATAAATGCCATATGTGAATGCTTGACTAGACCTATATGTAACATTATAGGCATAAGATAAGAAGAGATTATTTAAGATACAAAAGTCATATGGAAAGGAGTGAATATTTTGGCATATATTATAATACACTTGCATGAGTAAGCCAACAAGTTGTATTAATCATTCTATCTTTGCTTTGATACCTAGACACAAGTGAAATTGCATTAACAAGTGGTATCAACATCTATATTTATCCTTGTTAAATTACATGATTAAGGGGGAATTTTATAACATTTCTTTTTAACAAGTGATATCTATTGATGATATGTTATCTCTTTATCAAGTGGTATGAAAAATTGAGCAAATCTTTTTTAGAAAACTCTCTTTCCAAAACAATACTACATCAAAGACCCAAAATTGGTACAAACTCTTGTGGACTCAATGCTACTAACAAAATGCTTTGCAAAGAGTTTGTTAAGGTTATGTAGGATGACTCAAAATGGCAAATCAAACTACCATACTGGGCGAACAAAGAATTATTCAAGGAATATAACATGGAAACAACAAAATGCCACACAAGGATGTGAAAAAGGGTATAAAACTTGCAAAATACCAAGGTATGATCGAATTCTTACTCTACCATCATGCTCCGTGAATTATTCAAATCATATTAACAAGTGGTATGAATAAAGAATTTCACAAGCTACATATATTACTTCATCCTTGCTCTGATACCTAGATATAAGCATACATTGTTGAAAAGCCTTCTATATTACTGCTCTGATACCTAGAAATGCATCAAGCCATATTAATGAAATGATTAACAAGTGGATTGTTATATGCAATGGTATCTAACCTTTGAGTGGTATTTATTCATATTATAGTATCTATTATTTCAACAATGGTATCTATTAAAAAGAGATCATATGCATTAAAAAGTAAACAAATGGTATCAGACTTGATTAAATTGACCTACAAGTGATATCAAACTTGATCAAATTGGTATAATCAATTTCACATGTTAATAAGTGGTATACTTTTTACAAGTGGTATCAATTACAGTAGTAAGGGGGAGCATACACATGAATGATTATCCTTCATTTCACTTCTCTATGATTATGTTTATGGCACTCATGCTCTTACTCAACTATATGCTTACTTGGAAAATTATTCTTGTGCATTTGATGATGCCAAAATAGGAGAAAACTATGTGCTTACTTGAAATGATATGTGAAAGAATCATGTGACGTTTTTGAAAATGATACTCACTACATGATTAGAATAAGTTAGCAATCAATCATATGCTTACTTGATGAATAAATTATGTGATTGCTTATTGACTCTAGATGCACTAAAATGGTATTTATCTTTGATCATGTTATGAGATTTGATTTGAAATCTCTCTTATGAAATGCTTAATCTCTCTTATTCAAATACATGAGTTTATATGTTGATGGCATAGAATATATTAAGGTGATAATCTTTTTGATGATGCCAAAGGGGGAGAGATTAGTGGAAGGATCAGTAAAAAGAATAGGATGCCATTTATGCTAAAAAGGGGAGAGATATCATGTTTCCATCATTTGATACGTTTAAAACAATTGGCATAAGTTACAAGATTAAGAGGGAGGATAACCCTTAACTAGCATTCATTACATCATATAGGGGGAGAATACATATCAACATTGATTGTCATTATTCTGTGAAACTAACACCCCACGAGATGAACATTGGTTGTCATCATCAAAAAGGGGGAGAATGTGTTTAAATGTTGAAACAGGTTTTGATAATGACAAACATGAAGACTAAGGCAAAGACTCCTAAAGGAAGAAAGGATATTACCATGAAGCCAATATGATGAATTTGCAACACATGAATACAAGCAACATGTAACATCAATTGCCATCATCAAAAAGGGGGAGAATGAAGTTGCATATGTAAGTATGCAAAGTAGTTTTGATGAATGACAAAGTATTCATGATGATGATGGAATGGCAAAGGTTCAGAAATAAGAAGGTTCAAGCACAAAGACAATGGCCAAGAATAAAGAGATGAAGATGCCTCACAAAGAGTTAAAGAAACATGAGCTATGGAAGACAAGGTTGATGACATGAACTAAATCATGAAGAACAAGCTCATAAGTTGAAGAAGAATCAAGGAAACAAGCATGAGGATCAAAGGAATAAGCCATGGGTCAATAAGAACATATCAAAAACCTTGAAGAATTGTATCAGGTACATGTACTAATCGATTACCATAATGGAATAATCGATTACCATAACTCTGTTTATGGTACAATCGATTACAATAAGAAGGACAATCGATTACATAGGTTCTGGAATGAACATAATCGATTACAGATAAAAGGCTAATCGATTACCAGTTGAAAGTTTGAAGACTGAGCATCAGGTATTCACCATAATCGATTACCAAGTCAAGCATAATCGATTACGTAAGTTCTGTTTTGTCCCTAATCGATTACATGAAGTCCTAATCGATTACCATGCTGCAAGACACAAATTAAGAGCATCAGGTATCAATTATAATCGATTACAAGGCAAGGAATAATCGATTAGAATGGTTCTGTTTCATAGCTAATCGATTACAGTAGAAATGCTAATCGATTACCTGCTGCATAATACTGAAGATTTCAAAAGCTAATCGATTACAGCTCGAAGGCTAATCGATTACCACAGTGTCAGAACGTGGGAAAATGCTTTTAAGTGGAACTCCAGCTCATTTCTTCACTCCGACTTTATGCCCACTTGAGGTATCCGTTGGAAACATTTGTGCAACAGCTAAGAGCTCCCAAATGGCTATAAATGGAGCATGGATTCAAGCAAGAAAAGACACACAAGAGGGGAGACCAAGGCACAACACAAGGCAACAAACATTTCTCTTCTTAAGGTCTTCTAACGAAATTTCTCTTGTATATTCTGCAACTCTTGATTCTAAACTTGCATATTGCTTAAGAGTTGTTAGATTGTGAGTTTCAATTTGCATATCCTCTCTTGTTGAGAGTTAGAATTTGTGAGAGCTTTCATTTGTGTATCTACTCTATTGAGAGAGTGTATTGATTGTAAACACAACACCAAACACAAGGTATTCACTCTAGGTTGAGTGGTTGTTCACTCTAGGTTGAGTGGTCACAAAGGTTGGGGTTCAACCTTTGGGTATTGAGAGATTGTGAGATTGGGTGGGTTGCCCTTTGCTTGTGAGAATTGAGTTCTTGAGTGTGGGACACTAGGAAGCTGCAATTGCTCAAAGCTTGTATCTCAAATCTTCAATAATGGAATCCTTCAAGTGGGTTGCTTGAAGGCGAGACGTACACCGGGTTGGTGGAACTCGTTAAATTGGTTTGCATTTCTCTCTACCTTGAACTCTTTATACAACTGCGCATATAAACTGTTTGTTGAAATGCTTGAGCTGAATGTGTGAATCAAAGTTGTTGTTCAAGTAGAAAACTAACTCTGCATGCCAAGTGTTTGATAATTTGCTTGAATCAATATTTGGTAAAGTTCTTAAAAACTGAAATTTGTTTTAACTTGCCAAGTATCTAGATCATTGTTTCCTATCAACTCTTGTGTGATACTTACTTAATTGCCTTCACTTATTTCATGCACACAAGCTGTTTGATATATTGAATGAGCTGAACCCTTATAGGAAACATCACACTATTTGTGAAATAAATCTATACACTCCAACTGATTGATAAATTGTTTAAACCAATAACTTGCCTTGTTTATCACACTTAAAGCTAAATATTGTCATTGCACATCAAGTGTGTCATAGTGTGATATGTGCATAAAAGTTGTTGTCTCTTCATCATTGCATCATTTGTATATTACTAACCATTTCCAAGGGGATTCCGCGTGAAATTTGAAACACTCAATTCACCCTCCTCTTGAGCGTTAAGGCCTTGGCTAACACCATTATGACTGGATCAATGTTGAACAACAAATTGGCATCGTTGAGCTTGTGTGGTGCAAGCTGATAAGTGTCATCGACCTCCTCGGAGACATTGTCAGTGATCTGACTTCGGGCCTTGGCCTTGATTACTGCATACCAGTCCCGATGTCCTCCCGGGAAGTCGGTGTAATAAACCTGCTCAGCTTGTTGGGCAAAAATGAAGGGATCAAACCCTTTATATCTACCATTCTTCTTGACCTCAACTAAGCCGTAGTTATTGTCAACCTTTGTTCCAACACCGATTGTGTTGTCGAACCAATCACATTTGAATAGAACAATATCTCTTCTTAGTCGTCCAGAGAACGAAACTTCAACAATCTCCGTCAGCACTCCATAAAAGTCTTCTTCTAACTGTCCGGCGGTGCCTTTAACACAAACCCCATAGTTATGGGTGTGTATCCCTTCACTCCATTGAAGAATATTAAACTTGTAGCCATTTACGTAGTAAATAGGCCATTTTTTAACAGTTTTCACCGGCCCCCAAGAAAGGGCTTGGAGTAAAGAATCTTCAATATGGTTGTTAGGGTCTTGTATCTATGTACAACATAAGAAGTAGGTCATCGTTAGATACCGGGAGTTAGAAGCAAATAGGCTTAAAAACACTTGGTATACGGGTCTTACGTGTTGCGCGAACCAACCAACGAACTTGGATGACACCTCACTATGAATTTGGTCATCAGTTAAATCATTTTGCTCAAGTTTTAGCATATCTGTGTATAAGCTATTCAAAGGAAACAAATTTAGATACTATAAAAGCTACGTTTAGAATGTATAATATAACTTCTATGACTTACTCAATAAAGGGTTCCACTTTTGGGCAATTTAGAAGAATGTACAAGTGAGCCGCCTTTCGATCTTTCTCATCAATGTAACATTTTGTGAGCCTGCCCCCTGGGTGACCAGGATAGTTGAAAATCGATGTTTGTTCATCAAACCCTGTGCGGCTGGCTACCCCAAGATTACGGGGAATTCTACTCATTCTAGTTTCTATCTCCGTCGGAAAATAGAAAGAAGCAAAGGTTGTCATTTTTTCGACTAAGTATGCCTCACAAATTGATGCTTCAACGCAGGCTTTGTTCGACACTTTATCTTTTAAGGAGCGTAAGAATCTTCAACATCATTAACAAGATAGTGTTAAGTTAGAAAATACTATTATAAGAAGTGTTTGCAAGGAAATTAAAGAGTTCTAGCGTTCACCTTTCGAATGGATACATCCAACGATACTGCACTGGGCCACCAACCAAGGCCTCGTACGGTAGATGGATAGGCAAATGCTCCATCGAGTCAAAAAAACTTGGTGGGAAAATCTGCTCCAACTTACAAATCAACACCGGGATAGTTTCTTCCATCTTCACAAGTTTCTCCACAGTTAACGAAGTAGCCGTCAACTCCTTAAAGAAGTGACTCAACTCCACCAACGGCTTCCAAATAGCCTTCGGTAAGGCATGAAACGCGTACGGGAGTAGTTGTTGCATAAACACATGGAAATCATGACTTTTCATGCCAAACACCCTGCCCTCCTTCACGTCGACACATCTACTTAAGTTAGAAGCGAATCCGTCAGGCAGGGTCAACCCATTCATCCAAATACACACAGCAATCTGTTATGGTCTAGTTAAAGCATATTTTGCATGGGGTTTAAACATTCTTCCACATCCCGCATCCCTCAACTCCAACTCCTTCCTAGAACACCAAATCGGAAGGTCTAGACGACTCTTCTCGTTGTCCTTTGTTCTCCCTTTGATGTCCATAACAGTGTCAAAAATATTCATGAAAACATTACGTTCAGTGTGCATGACATCAATGTTGTGTCTTAACAACAAGTCTTTCCAATATGGCAAATCCCACAAGACACTCTGCTTCACCCAATGGTGTTCCTTACCGTAACCCGCAAACTCCTTAACACTCTTGTCCCAGATGTAAGGATACTCTTCGACCCTCTGCCAAACCCGTGCACCAGATAACCTACGGGGTGGAGGTTCATTAACAACCTTGTTCTTCTTAAAAGCAGTTTTGTTTCTCCTAAACGGGTGATCCAACGGTAGAAACTTTCTATGACAGTCAAAGAAACTTGTCTTGCCACTAACAGGGAGTGATTCCCCCCCGGTATGTTTCATGCATACAGGGCAAGCAAGCTTCCCAGACGTCGACCATCCAGAAAGCATACCATAGGCCGGGAAGTCGTTAATAGTCCACATCAAAACAGCACGCATCATAAAGTTGTTCTTCAAAGACGCATCGTATGTCATTACCCCGTCATCCCATAACTGTGATAACTCTTCAACCAACGGTTGCAAAAACACGTCTATGTTCGCCTTTGGATTTTTGGGTCCTGGAACCAGTATAGATAGAAACATGACCTCCCTCTTCATACACATATCAGGAGGCAGATTGTATAGGGTCAGGATGACCGGCCAACAAGAGTAAGCCCTTCCGTATTGACCGAAAGGGTTAAACCCATCAGTACATAAGCCAAGTCTTACATTGCGTGGCTCGGCAGAAAAGTCTGGATATAGCTCATCTAAACACTTCCATGCTTTCCCGTTGGAAGGATGGCAAAGAAACCCCTCTTGTGTTCGGTTCAGAGCATGCCAACGCATGTGTTTTGCAGTGGACAATGAGGCATACAGGCGTTGAAGACGCGGTGTTATAGGGAAGTACCACATTTTCTTTCTGGCCGTCCGGGTTACCTTCCCTCTCCTTTTAACGGTCTTGTAGCGTTCCTCATTACAATGCAGACATTTTGTGACTGCAAACTCATTTCTGAACAGCATACATCCACCAACACAACACTCTATCTTCACACAACCCAACCCCAAGTTTGCCACTTGTTTCTTAGCACGGTACAGGTTTGCTGGCATTCTGTGATTACTAGGCATGGTAAAACCCATCAGATTGACCATCCTATTAAAACAACCTCCAGAAAGATTATAATCTGCCTTTAGGCTTAAAGCAGCTAGGGAGACGGATAAGTCAGTGTGACTGTTGCACCCGTCCCACAATGGAGTCTGAGCCGCCGCTAACAAATCATAAAATCTCTTCACCTCCAGATTAGGATCCTCCTCTACATTGTCAGAGTCTCCATGACTTGCTTGGTCATTATGTTCCAGCAGACCCCCGGTGGAGGGTCCAACATGATCCATCACCATTTGTTCTATGTTGTTGTACGTATCCCTGTTTCCTCCAACCTCATAGTAAGACTGTTGCACGGTTACGTCTGATGGTCTACGCGGTAACTGCTCACCATGGTTGTACCAGCAGTAGTATGTTTCCATGAACCCTTTCTCAGTTAGGTGGCACATGACATCATCCGCGTATTCAAAACTCATGCATTTGCACCTTGAACACGGACAACGAATCTTCTGAGTCACTTCAAATCCAGGCGTGTTTGCCGTAGCGAATGGAATGAACTCCAATATCCCCATCATAAACTCCTCAGTCACTCACCGATTGCGATCTAGTCGGTTGTACATCCATCGTCGATTTGCCGGTTCCTCCATTTATAATATCTAACAAGCACGATTTCTGTTACTTTAAATTATTGTAATTTTATTTGACTATCGGTTGTAAATCACTCTCTATCTTTTTGATGTTGCAAATTGGTGGGGCCCTATCCCATTCGGGATGAATATGCAACCAACTGTAACCCATCTCTGTTGTATGTGGTCCATCTTGTGTCGTTGATGTTCATTTAAAATTTCGGCAGCATTTCGCATTGGTCCCCGAGTACACAGAGATACGTACGGTATGAAACACCGCACGCAGACATGCACCCTGGGGACAATACGAAACACCATAACCGAAATTTCATATGAACATTCAACGTCTTAAGATAGACTATATACAACATTGATGGGTTACGCCCTACTGGTTACAAATTCATACCAAACTGTCCAACTGGGACAATTCAAGATCCAACACAACACGGTACATCAGCCGGTTGTTTTGAAACTTGAACGGGAATCTAATGGGTACACACACGACTAAACTCTACATTATTAAATCATGAGTTTCATTTTTTAAGTTCCCTAAGAAAGGAAGCCTGTCAAAATTTTGGCAGAGTCTCCCCTATAAACTAGACATTTCCCAAATTTACGAACGACCTGTTACATACAGAAAACTTCCCAGTATAGATAAATAAACATACCATAAGCATTTTATATGATATTCAGAGTTATGAACACCAAATCATGTTATCAGTACATAAAACCAATGCCTAATGAGCTCTGCTCTCCACTAACAAACAACATTACATATGCATAAAGAATCATCTTATCAGTACACAAAACCAATGCCTAATGAGCTCTGCTCTCCACTAACAAACAATATTACACATGCATCTTCAAATCATGTTATCAGCACATAAAACCAATACCTAATGAGCTCTGCTCTCCACTAACAAACAATATTACACATGCATATAAAATTATGTTATCAACACACACAAAACCAATGCCTAATGAGCTCTGCTCTCCACTAACAAACAACAATCCACATGCATACACATAATGAGAAAGTCAGTGTTAAGGGATTACCTCGAGGAAAAAAGTGAGGGAAGAATATGAAGCTATCGACAAATGATCACAGACCAGGTGTAACGTGTGCTAGTCTGCATGACAAACCAATAACTGGTTGGACAGCTACAAATAGCAAGGAAACTAAACAAAGAGAGACATGTAAAGAAAATTATAGATTAAGTACATTGCAAGGAAACTAAACAAACAGAGACAGTCAAAGCAAATTACAGCTAAGGTGGCATTGGATAAAGCATCCAATTGGAAAATTGATTACTAATTACTCAATATTATATAAGGTCTATCCCATTCAATGTTAAAGGCCAAGTTCAAGTAAGAAAAATAAAAACACTCTAATGGATTCGGATAGGGGGGCTTTAATGGATTCAGGAGGTTGAAGATTGGCTATAGGTTCACAGTATTTGTAAAGCTCCTCCTACAAACTAGGGTCCTAGTAGGGGTGTTTATTCCAAGCTATATATACCTAGAGAATATCATACCATTTGATAAGTTTCATGTTAACTCCATGTTTAAGATCATCAGGGGCATGAGAGTACCCATCTGTCATATAATTAAATTTATCGTAACACCAAAATTTATTGTCTTATATATCAAGCTTATATGTATGGGTACTCTTTTGAGTTTTGTTTAATTACCTTGCAAAAGTATGCTCCAGAAGAGAAGCTTCAATGTCCTAATGGTTATCTTCCCATTTTAACTTTCCCCTCCCCTCCCAGCAAATAAATTATGAAGTAATCAAATTTGACTTATCCATTTCATTTCATCAAAACCAAACATAAGTTAACAACTTATACACCACTTTCTCTGATGACAAATGGCATAACACAGATTCAACCAAGGTTGTTAAGACGTAGAGTCTACGTTGAGACGATGAGGATTTGAGAAACGTAGACTCGTGAAACGTAAGACGAAATGGAAGAGTCTACTAGAAATTCTAAAATATATATAAATATAATAAATATCAAATTAAAATCATAAACTTCATAATATAAACCAAATTCAATATCACAAACATAAACATGAGAAAGATGGACGAGGGAAAGGCTCAACGACGATGGACGAACTCTTAGACGACGGAAACAAAGGAGAAAGATCGAAGGATAAAGATGACCCGGTATTTTCCAGCCCGATTGTGCGAGACGGAAACGCACCCGACTCCACGTCTCGCCGTTCCGCGTCGCGATTCTGCTCCGTCTCTACCAGGAGCCGATTCTGCAGCCGTTCCAGGACGGGAAGCCGCCGTGAGACGTAGAATCGTCCGATTCTACGTCGCGAGACGCGACTCTAACAACACTGGATTCAACTACTGCTAAACTTACTAGTTGCCACATCTCCATGATATCTCACCCTCTACCTTAATTAACACAGCCTCTAAAACAAAACAACAAAAATTACCCCTAAAATAAGTGGGCAGGCTCACATCCCAGATAGATATGTGTTTCTAATCATGCACCAATAGGAATACTGATTTCCATATATAATATTGTAAATAACGAGTTATTGTCCCCCTAATTCTAATCCTTCTCATATCATGATTTACTCTCAATTAGTAGGACAGTAGGACTACCATGTGGCCTTTAGTTATAATTTTGATTAACTGTGATAACTCTTAACAACATTCAGAAATTTTGTGTCACTACATGATAAAATTCAGAACACAAAAATTACCGGGTAGGGTAGGGAATACATGATAAAATTCAGAACACAAAAATTCTAGAGTAAAATAGAATTTATGCATCTAGAATGTAAGGGTGGTGATGAAGAGGAAGATCCACAAAACTTACCTAGCACAAGCCCAAAAAGCTCACAGTTTTAAGACTTCTTAATGCAAGGGAATGAAATGGATTTCTAACAGCCATGCATGCATTGAGCTTTGCCATTTGAGGGGCTGGACAGTGAGGATTTGTCACAGTTTTGAGGAAGGAGAAAAGAGATGATGATAATTTAAATGGTTGAAGGAAGGTGGTGGAGGTTGGATGGTGACATAAGATGATTAGAGGAAGAGAAGGAAGGTTAAGCTTTGGAGTTTCTAAATGGAAGGGGATGGTAGAAGTTGGGCGTTTGTGGCTGGAGGAAGAGAAGAGTGTAGTGTTTAAAATTCTAGACTTGAGAAAATGAAAGGGATGGCTCTTGTTGGAGGGTTACAACCGTGAGACAAAAGAGGATGGAATGGAATGACATGCAATAATATTATAATGGGGCTGCTTAGGAAATGTTTAAGAGGGGAATGTGCATGGCTGAGTGGTCTGATCAAGAATGGAATAAGCATGGGCTGGAAGGATTGGTTCAAGAGAAATTGTGATTATTCATGCAACATCTTGATGGGCTGCTAGCTTTTACTAAATGGAGGCTGAATTAGTGATAGGTTGGTGGCGTGAGTAGAGGGCATGGACAGGATTAGTGATAGTTATAATTTTGATTAACTGTGATAACTCTTAACAACATTCAGAAATTTTATGTCACTACATGATAAAATTTAGAACACAAAAATTACCGGGTAGGGTAGGGAATACTAAGCTGGTCAATGTTTACAATGTTCGAATGCAATTCATGCAAGGGCGGCTTTAGAATCATAGCTCATAAATAAGAAATAATATGAAAATAACCCAAACAAATTTGCTGAAATAGAAATACCATTTGAAGGAATTCGCTTATTTTGAGCTATTCCTAAATCAAGGCAAGATGCAGAATTTCTTCATTTAACTATCTCTGTTATAGCTAATGCACACTGTTCTTATATTTTCTGAAATGCACGTATTTTATTCAAGTACACAATTGATTATGACTTTTTTTTATGAATCAATTGACAATGACTTTATCATACACTAATGACCTTATTCATTAAAATGATAGACAATTTCATTAAGCTTCTCTGTATAGGATTAGACTTGATTAAGTTCCGATTAATAAAATTCTACATAAAAAAACATTATAGTCCAAAGCACCACTATCATACCATGCACCAACCACTTTGTAATTTATCTTCTAACTACCAACCATCTATTAGATGAGAGGAAAAGATTTGAATATGCATTAAAGTTGTATTAAAACTGAAGGGAGGAGAATAATATATACAAGAGAAGAAAACAAACTAATAGCTAACAAACCAACAGAGATATCCACCTATCAGCTAAAGATATAAAACCATAATTCAAACACCATAAATCTATTGAAAAGACCATGGACTTACATAAAAGTATTGATAACCAACAATTTATAACATAACTCATAAAGTGGGTAAGTTTTAAGTTTTAACTCTTAGCAACTCCAAACACTAAACAACAATATGATACAGTGAAATCAGAATGAATATTTAGGCTTCTTCATATATGATACAAATAGAACAAATATGATACAAATAGAACAAACAACAAAGCCCACACAGAGACAAGAAAAACAACATAGCTCATACGGAAGGACAATGTACCTTACCTGCGGTCGCGGATGAGGGAGATGGCGAAGAGACCCAACTCTCAGACGGTGGAAGGAAGGGAGCCTCGAATAGCCAGAGCTTCCAACGGAGAGGGCGGAGACAGACGGTGATAGTGGTTCACGAAGGGGAAACAAAGGTTAAGAGCTTCGTCAGAGATAGTGACAAAGGTGGTAGTGGTTGGGTGATTCGTGGCAGAGTATCAGAGCTTTGAAAGGTACCGACTCTGAGAAGGAGACAGAAGAGAGAGCTCCTCGGAGATAGGGTGAGGGAGGGCGGAGACAGGGCGACGGAGGGGAGGGCGGACACAGGGCGCGGGAGGGCGAAGACAGGGCGACGGAGGGAGGGCGTGGGAGGGCGGAGACAGGAGGGGGAGAGACCTCCTCGGAGATGGAAGGGGAGAGAGCAGCTCAGAGACGGAGGGGGAGAGGGGGAGAGAGGGAGATTTAGGGTAAATGATTAGGGGAGAGGCTCTGGTCGAGTGTTATGAACTTTTAGCGACGGACGACCGCCGTCGCTAAACACATCACTATAATTAAAACACATAGCGACGACCATGCAATTCCGTCCCTAATCCATTGAATATTAGCGACGGCACAACAACGCCGTCACTAATCTTCTAGTATTAGCGACGGGGTAAACCCACCGTCACTACTTTAAGTAAAAGCATGGAGGGAAGACCCAAAATCATAGCGACGACAAAGCAATTCCGTCGCTACCTTCCCTTTTTAAAAGTCAAGTTGTGGAGGGAAGACCCAAAATTATAGCAACGGGGACGTATTGCCGTCGCTACATTCCTGAGTATTAGCGACGGCTTTACACCACCGTCACTAATGAAAACACAGCGACCCACTCTATCTGTCGCTAAGGTTTGGCGCCAACGAAAAACATTGGAGGGAAAACTATAGCGACCGCCACAGCGACGCGTGTGAGTGAGCGACGGCAGTAGTGACGGAGGACTGTTGTAATTTTTAGCGACCACGTTTCTATGGTCGCTAATGGAGTCGCTAAGCGTTTTTTTCTTAGGATTCTTCTGGTGGTCGCTAAGGCGGTCGCTATTTAGCGACGGGGTTCGTGTGGTCGCTAACGTATTGTAGCTATTTAGGGTTTTTTCAGTGGTGTTATTAAATCAAATTTTGCAATCATTTCAATCAATCCCAAAAAATTTCCATTATTATGTTGATATAATTTTTAATTAGATCCTCGAAAAGCCAAATTATTTTTAGCAAGACATTTCACAACTGAAAATATTCTTAGTAAAACTTGTAGCCACGTTCTTTCTCTTCTATATTCTCTTGTTGTAAATTTTTATCGATGGTCTGATTTTTGTCCAATCTTATTCATGTTAGTCATATGTTTAAAACTATTTCCATGTTGTTTAAGTTTCTCACTAATATGTTTCTAATCACTAAAATTCTCATTTTCCAATGAACATTTTTTATTATCATATTTGAACAATTTAAACAAAAACAATATACTCTATCAACATGCTTGGAAGAAACCAACCATTTTCAATCATTACTCTCACCATTATTACTTTCTAGAATAATAGGCATATGAAAAATTTCTAGAAGTATTATCCAAAGGAAAAATAAGACTCTTTTATCTAATAGGCCCCTTTTCAATTAAAATATCTCTTCCTTTGTTATCAAGATTACCCCAATTTCTAGGATCATAAATATCTAAAGGAAGAATTAGTTGCTCTTTGTCAATGCTAATATTTTCCATATTAGATTCATTTAACACACTATTAGGTTCCCTATGTTTAAATGAATTTTATCATGTACAATTTTAATTGATTGATTTAACTTTTCATCAGAATGTATCTCTTTAAAAATAAATTTATTAAGAGCTCCTCTTTGTGATTTAATTAACTCTTCCGTTTTTCATTTTTTCTTTTTTCACTTCTAGATAAATGTCTTTTAGGAGGCATATT
This sequence comes from Clitoria ternatea, assembly GCA_037962975.1. Lineage (NCBI taxonomy): Eukaryota > Viridiplantae > Streptophyta > Magnoliopsida > Fabales > Fabaceae > Clitoria > Clitoria ternatea. The sequence continues at coordinate 149,081,508 of CM075671.1, forward strand.
ATGAAACATAAATAAAATAGTAAACTGACACAAGAAAAGAACCAAAGAACAATAACACCTGGAAAGAGAAACCAACGTTGAATACTCGTTCACAACTTCACGTATATGTTAATTTCAATAGCTAAATTTAAACATTGTAAGCATAAAATTAACAAATTAATATGAAAATCAAAACAATCAACCAATTAGTAATAACTATTAAAAATTTAAAAATTAATTATTCTTAACATAAAAATATAAAAATATAAAAAAGAATTAAGCAATTGACAATGACTATAAAAAATAAAAATTAAGACCTATAAACATAAAAATTAATAAAATATTAATATCAATGAATATAGTTCCCAAATAATTCATATAAATACATAAATTACAACTTAATTAACAAGTGATTTGGAAGGTGGAACTGGAACATGTACTAATTTTGTGATTTTCTAGTGTAACTGTGGTATGATTGAGAGAGGTATAGTGAAAAAGAATGTAGAAATAAAAGAAGAGGAAATGAAGAATAATGGAACAAGAAAAAGTAATTTTTTTAAGTTATATATACATATATATATTATCTTACTTTTTTTATCCACTATATAACGTTGCACATGAAAACATTTTATTAAAAAAATTAGAGCTAGCGTAGGATTGAACTAGGGATCTTAAGTAAAATTTATATAACTTTACCACTAAATTATTCAAGTTACACTAGAATTTATTGATTTTTTTCTTACATAAGCTAAAAATTATTTTTTGGGCCTCTATTAACAATGGGCCCTAGGTCATTGTTCTTGCTTTCAAGGCACAGGACCGACCCTGTGAATGATAGAAAACAAACATTCAGAAGAACTCAAGTTAAATCTTTTCATTAAGAGAGAGTAATTTTCAAGAACAAATCATATGCTTAATTAAATATTTTTTGAAATGGCTAAAGCCACAATACACACACCCATAAAAACATAAAAGCACACACTTGCAAATTTATGACTCCAAGTGAAAATGGGCGAGAAATAGTTTTGTAAAACTAATTTTTTCACCCTTCTCATTAGTTGAGAGTTGGTGTAGAAAATAATCTCTTTTTTCACGGCCATGGATGCAAATGTATTACATAGCAATATCAGCAATAACATTCCTTGGTCCGTGCAAAGAGTCATACACTCATACCAGGTCATAAGAGTCATAACAACAGAATTTTGTCACGGGTTTAACTTCGTCATAAAGCCATGAGAAATATAGACATGTGACCCAATGTCATGTTTTTCATTCCAATGTGGCTTAAAATCAAGTTTTTAATTAAAAAACTTATATAAAATTTGCTCCTTTTGTTACAAAATTAACTAAAATTGTATTAAATGACTTCAAATAATATATAATATTATAATTGGCAAAACTACGTTGGGAAAATGGCCTTCAACCTTTTTTCCTAAAAAAGCTTAAACATAAATTTTGTATCTTCAAAATATATTAAGAACACTCCAGAATTATTTATTATTGTAAACAATTTTAAACTAAGTTTTGAAACAAACAAAATGGTGATTTTTTAATTTTAGAACATTGTCTCATATAATCTTTGTTGAGAGAAAAAATACCAAAAAATTTAGTATAAATTCAATTATAGATAGATTTTGCACAACATGAACACATGTAAAGTTCCTTTATAATAGTATATTTGTTAGAGTAAAATCTTATGATATGATTTAATTACTTTAAATTTATCTAGTTTTTTTCCTATATTTTATTTTACCAAGGTTTTATTTTTCATAACAATTTTAATCTTCATAGTTAAAATATCTTCATAGTTAGCCTTCATTAACTTCACGTCATGACTACGCCCATATATGTTATAATTATATATGATATAAAAGTTAATTATCTTTTATAAAATAGGTTAAATACACCATTGCTCGCCTAGAATTTTAGGGTTAGAGTTATACCCCTTCAAAAACTTAGGACCCAATTAAATTGTGAAAACATTTTTTATTTTTAGTTTTAATTACAAATTGTCATCAAAAAAGTAAAAACAGGAAACAAAAAAGTTATTTTAGTGTTTCCTATATAAAATTTTGGAAACAGGATAACAGTTTTTTAATTAAAACTAATGAAAACAAAAACGTTTTCGCAATCCAAATGAGACCTTATAGTTTGAAGACCTCATAAAATTTTTCGTCCATATTTTAAGTCTTTTTCATTAAATTTCTCTATTAGGTAGGTTATCTCAATAGTGCCATGTGTCACTCATCATTAATTTTTAAAATAAAAAATAAAAGATGGGTGATCTGGAATATTTTTTATTTTTTTATGTTGAGGGTTACCCCTCACATCCTTGTAACTTCCTTACTTCTCCATCTTCCTTAAACAGCCACACACAATCTCCTAACCACTCTCAAACACCATAACCACCCCTAATATGTTAAATTTCACTCTCACAATCAATTAAACCAACACAAAAGATTCCCTAAAATAACCTTCAATTGATAACCTAAAAATTACAGTAACCTTTAAAAAATCCTAAATAAAAGGGTGTTTACTCCCATTAAAGCAACCCCTCTTGGACCGAGCCATGCAACCACCTCTCTTCCATAAACTACATCGCCACTAGTCACGAACAAACCACCTGATGCCCTCTTCCTATGAATTATCAATTGTGTCACACCCTCTTATGAACATAAAGGCATATGAGAGTTAGCAATAGGGTTTTGTAAATCTAATTGTTTTCTTTTTTTGTAAGGGGGTTGCAAATTTGTTGGTTTTCTTTTTCGTCATCACTACCACCAACCAAACTCTACAAAGAAATATCATAAATTGACAGTGCAAACTGCAAACCTTGCAAATCTATTTGTTTTCTTTTTTTATGCTAGATTATTTGATTTAGGGTTTTGCCCATGATTATTTGGGAAAATTTTGTTTTGGCTAAACTGGTTATTAGAGTGATGTTTTGAGGTTATTGTAACATGATTATTTTGGTAAAAATGGGTGATTGTGGTGTTGGTTTAATTGGGTGTGAGAATGGTATTTAACAGGCCAAGGGCGGTTATGGTGTTTACTAGTAATGATGAAGAGGTTTAATGAAGTAGTGGTGAGTGTAAGGTGGTGTGAGTGATTGGCTTTTATGTGATGAAATAGAGTGATTGTTGTTGTTGTGGAGATGAAAGTATGGGGGTGGTGAGGTGGTGGTTGTAGGGGTGATTGGTGATTAGGAAGATGGTGGTGGGTGTTGATAAATCCTTAGTTTGCATTGTTTTAGGAGTTCTCATGTTTAATTTTTGGTTAGTTTTGACTTAGTTCTCTCTTAATACCCTAGGTTTTCAATTCGATTCCGTATATGCTTCTTGGGTACTTAGAATAAACGGAAAAGAATTCAAGCCAAGAATGCACCATCATGACTTAACTTTACCTTGGGAGATCTTGCAAGCAAAGGTAAAGCCTTCCTAGACCTTGGCACACTTGAAAAGCCAAGTTTAGGACATTTTTAGGGTTCCACACCGGCCTTGGATCTCTCTGTGTGCCACTCCACAGGCCGTGGTTTCATCCCACAGGCCGTGTATCCCTGCAATCTCAATGAAAGCCTTAAAATTCTTAATCTGCAACATCAGGTCTCGATCCACAGGCCATGGATCAAGTGCATGAACCCACTTTTCCTATTTTTAGGGACTTTTAAAAAAAGGCATTCTTTTCTCTCTAAAAATAACTACTATAGAGACCCAACTTTGGGTGAAAAATAAAGGATTTCCAAGGATTTTTTGAAGAGCATTTGGAGGAAAACATCAAGGAATAACAAGATTTTAGACTTTGGGCACAAGGATTAAAGGATTTAGTGAGAAATCTCTTCTAATCTTGAATCTTTATTTTGTATTCTTTGGGATTTCTAAATCTTGGGTTTTCAATTAATTATTTGTGAGTTTGTAACCTCTTCCATGGGGAATTAATTTTCAATCTTGGGATTAGGGGGTAATATACTTTTGTATCAAATTTGAATGCTTTGAATTTCTCATTTATTGATGTTTTGTTTTCTATTCAATTTCATGAGACCTCAATACTTCTAATGACTTAGAAATAGGCTTAGATAAGTTTAAATAATATGGATGATCGAAAGATTGGCATATCGTTTAAAATGCATGAAATTGAACCTAAGGTTTTGAATTACAAAAGTAGGCAAAATCATTTAAGGATTGATTGAGTTTTCACAATGTTTAATGGATTCAATTAACAAATTGAGTGTGGTTCTTTGGTAATGGAATACGTTAGTAAGAATTCAAGAGGAAATTACCAATTAACTTAAGAAAACCCACCTTAGAAACAAAATTTCATAATTGAGAAAGGATTTCCATTAAATTTGATACATGACATATGTACCTACTAATTCCCAAGAGCTCTTCTTCCACTTAATTTTCAAGAAAGTATTCAATTTTTTTTAAAAGGTTAGAGTTTTCTTTGAACGGTTTTTGTTTTTAATTAATTTACAGCATTCTTTAATTGATTATGTAGAATTAAGCTTGTTTATTTTTTTATACAAGTCTTGGGATAATTTTTGACCCTGAGATAGAATGCTTGCTTCAAAAAATTAGGAAGCAAAGAAAACAACAAGAAGTTATTGTAACAAACCAAGAAAATATGGCAAATATAGACAACAAAGCACTAAGGGATTTTGCCACGCCAAATGCAATGGGTAGAGGGTGTAGTATTACAAGACCCACGATTGAAGCCAATAATTTTAACTTGAAGCCATCCTTGCTATCCATGCTCCAACAAAGTCAATTTAGAGGATTGCCATTTGAGGATCCAAATTTGTATCTCTAAATATTCCTTGAGTATTGTGATACACTCAAGTTAATGAGGTCTCAAATGATGCAATCTGCCAAGACTATTCCCATTTTCTGTAAGAGACAAGGCTAGAGCATGACTGTATTCACTTCCTGAAGCCTCAATCATAACTTGGGATTAACTTTCCCATGCTTTCCTCAATAAATACTACCCCAGGAGCAAAACTGACTAACTAAGGAAGCAAATAATTACTTTCGTGTAGAAGGATGAGGAAACCTTGTCTGATGATTAGGAAAGATACAAGGAAATGCTTAGGGAGTGTCCACACCATGGAATTGAGCAGTGGTTAACTATGTGTATTTTCTATAATGGGTTAACATCACACTAGAAGGTAACCTTGGATGTCACAGCTGGCGGAGCCTTCATGAACAAAAACATGGAGGAAGGTTATAATCTCATAGAGGAAGTGACCCATAATACCTATAAATGGTGTTCAGATAGGAATATGCCAGTAAAAACCCAGGTAAGTATTCTCTTGATGCTATTTCTTTACTTACTGCCAAAGTAGAAGCATTGGTTGTTAAATTTGATAAAATGGGAGATTTTGGAGAACCTTTTAGGAAGCTTTCATTGGGGATCAAGAGTTAAATCCATCAAGAGAAATCAAATCTGCAGATTTGGGAGGAAGAATTAGGAATCCTAGTGAGAACTAATTTGTAACTTTTGAATCCCTAGTTAACACTTTTGACATCTTTTATGTTTGACATTGATTTTGTGATGTGTGACATGATGACAACAATCCTTATGGCACACTAAACTCTTTTCTTGGGGCCAAGGATGTAGTATGCCTATGTGTTACAATTAATAGTTCTTCACATTCCAATTTATGTGATTTCAATCTCTATTTAATTTATGTATGCTTAATGCTTTTGCAAGACTTAGAGATAAGCGTAGATGATCACAAATTATATAGGTAATCAAGAGATTGGCATGTAATTCAAAAATACCTAAATTGAACCTATGATTTTGATTTATGACGGTAAGCGAAATTGTTTGAGGGTTAATCGGATTTCCATAGAATGTAAAGGGTCTAGTTAACAAATTGAACGCGGTTCTTTGGGAATTAGGCATGTTAATAGGCTTTCGAGAGAAAGGTATTAATTAACTTAGGGGAATCTGCCTTAGGAACGAAATCATATAATTGGATAGGCGAGTAACCTTTAATTTTGATACTAGCATATGAACCCTTAATACCCTAAGATTTACCTTTGATTCAATTTCCCAAACTTGCTCCGATTTTCTTTTACAAAAGACGTTGAATTTCCTGTTTTCTGATTTACTGCTTAAAATCGTTTGAGTAATTCATTTTAATCGATTCACTAGATAATTGAACCATGGTTATAACTAGCACTTGGGCACAATCTTTATGGGAACGATATCTTTTTATTACTTTAATACCCCGTGCGCTTGCGGTTAGCTATCAGATTCCAAAACAGAAATCCTCCATTCCAAGGAAATTAGAACAACTTTAGGAAACCACAAGGATCTTATGCCCCACAGAAGTCTAAGTTAGAATCCTTGATGAAGACCTTTATTACTACTCAGATTAAGCAGAATGAGGACTTCTCAGAGGCAATTAAGAATTTAGCCTCAAAGGTGGATTCACTAGCAATCCTTAATAAAATATTGGAGACTCAGATAGCCCAACAAGCCTTTAGCTCTTCAAGGATTCCAAGGACATTTCCTGGAAAACCAAAAGTCAGGCCATCAAACCACACTATGGTTGTTACACTTAGGAGTGGTAAGCAACTTGTGACTCTAATTACAATGAAGGAAGGAGAAGCTAAGAAAGATAAAAAAGGAATAGAGAGTCCATTAACTCTGGCTACTATGGAGAAGGAGAAAAAGCAAGAAAATACAGATGGAGTCAAGCCATATCAACCCCCGATTCCATATCCTTAACGCTTAGCCAAGGTTAAGTTGGACAAGCAATTTGGTAAGTAGTTAGAGGTTTTGAAAAAACTTTATATTAACATTCCTTTCACTGAAGATTTGAAACAAATTCCTACATATGCAAAGTTTTTGAAGGATATCTCATCCAATAAAAGAAAATTAGAAGAGGATGGAACTGTGGCATTTACTGAAAAGTGTAGTGCATTGATCCAAAAGAAGCTACCACCTAAGCTTCAGGATCCAGGTAGTTTTTCTATTCCATGCATGATTAGAAAAAAGAATATAGATAGGGCTTTATGTGATCTAGGAGCTAGTGTCAGTTTAATGCCTTTGTCTATATCTGAAAAGCTAGGATTAGGAGAGTTAAAACCTACAAGGATGTCTTTATAATTGGCTGATAGATCAGTAAAATACCCTGTAGGTATTCTTGAGGATGTCCCCATTAAATTGGGTAAGTTTTTTATTCCTGCTGATTTTGTTATGCTTGAAATGGATGAAGATTCAATGATTCCTATTATTTAGGTAAGCCATTTTTAGCAACTATAGGTGTCATGATAAATGTAAAGAATGGTAAGTTTCTCTTACTGTGGGAGACAAAAGTGTTGATTTTAATTTGAATGATGCTATGAAAAAACCTTTGCATGATGATGTTTGCTATAGTGTTGAATTTGTTGACCAAGTGGTGAAGGAAGAATCCCTTCTTAATGATCCACTTGAATCTGTTTTGATCATTGAATGTGTAGGAACATCACAAGACGCATCATTGGAACATGATACTAATGTCATGTGCAAGAAAGAGGTAACCCCAAAATTTAAATTGAAACCCTTGCCACCTACTCTGAGGTATGAATTTCTTGGTCCTAATTCCCCATATCCTGTGATTGTGTGTCAAATTTAAATCCAGTTAAAACTAAAAAACTTTTGAAGCAGCTTAGGTTGTATAGAAAAATGATAGGATATACCATGGATAATATCAAGGGAATTAGCCCTTCATTTTGCATGCATAGGATAATAGTGGATGACAAAAGTAAGCCTTCTGTAGAACCACAAAGGAGACTGGACCCAAAAATGCAAGAAGTGGTAAAAAAGGAAATTCTTAAATTGTTAGATGCTAGGATAATATACCATATTGCAAGTAGTAAATGGGAAAGTCCTGTTCATGTTGTACCCAAGAAAAGAGGGATGACCGTAGTTGAAAATGATAAAAAGGAATTAGTTTCCACAAGAATAATTTTTGGTTAGCGCATATGTATAGACTATAGGAAACTGAATAGTGCCACTAAGAAAGATTATTTTCCACTTCCTTTCATTGATCAGATGCATGAGAGGCTTGCCAAGCACTCTTATTTTTGTTATTTAGATGGTATTCTGGTTTTCACCAAATTCCATTTCATCCACCTGATCAAGAAAAGACCACCTTTACATGTCCATATGGTACATTTATATATAGGCGTATTCCATTTGGTCTTTGCAATGCACTTATGACTTTTCAAAGGCGTATTCCATTTTCTGATTTGATTGAAAATATGATGGAGGTTTTTATGGATGATTCCTCAGTTTATGGTTTTACTTTTGATAACTGGTTAACAAATTTGTGTAGAGTTTTTACAGCATTGTGAAGAGACCAACTTGGTCCTAAACTAGGAAAATGTCATTTCATGGTCAAAGAAGGTATAGTTCTTAGACACTTAGTGTTTGAAAGGGGTATTGAGGTTGACAAGGAAAAAATAAAGGTTAATGAAAGGTTTCCACCACCTAAAAATGTGAAGGGTGTGAGAAGTTTTCTTGGCCATGTCGGTTTCTACCAAAAGTTTATTAAAGATTTTTCTAAAATCACCAAACCCCTCACAAACCTCTTAGGTAAGGATGTACCATTTGTTTTTGACTCACTTTGTTTAGAAGCATTTTACAAGATCAAGGAAGCATTAATCTTCGTACCCATTGTACAACCTCCCGATTGGGAACTCCCTTTCGAGTTAATATGTGATGCGAGTGATCATGTTGTGGGGGCTGTGCTTGGGCAGCAAAGGGACAAAAAGCTTCATGTTATCTACTATGCCAGTAGAACATTGGATGATACTCAGGTAAACTATGCCACGACAGAGAAGGAGCTCATGGCTATTATCTTTGCTTTTGACAAGTTTAGATCTTATGTGGTAGGTTCTTAGGTAATTGTTTACACTGACCATTTTGCCATAAAATATTTGTTGCAAAAGAAAGGTGTTAAGCCTAAATTAATTAGGTGGATTTTAATTTTGCAAGAGTTTAACATAGACATAAAGGATAAGAAGGGTACTAAGAATTTGGTAGCGAATCATTTTGTCTAGGTTGCCTTCTAAAAAAGAGGAGATGGACAATATTGTTCCTATCAATGAATCTTTTCCGGATGAGCACCTCCTTAGTCTCAGTATCCAACAAGTCCCTTGGTTTATTGATTTTGTTAATTATCTTGTTTGTGGCATTTTACCTCCTGATCTTAGTTTTCAATAGAGGAAGAAATTCTTGGCAGATGTGAAACATTACTATTGGGATGAACCATTTGTTTTCAAAAGGTATGCAAATGGACTGATAAGGAGATGTGTCCCCAAAGATGAAGTGTGTTCGATCCTTGAACATTGCCATAACTTGTCATACGGAGGGCACATGAGTACTTCCAAAACTACCTCAAAGGTGCTTCAAGCCAATTTTATTGGCCTTACATATTCAAGGATGTCCGTAAGTATGTTCTAATTTGTGATTTATGTCAATGTTCAGGTAATATTACTAAATGACTTGAAATACCTTTAAATAATATCCTTGAAGTTGAATTGTTTGATGTTTAGGGTGTTGATTTCATGGGACCGTTCCTATCATCCTTTGAAAATAAATTTATTTTAGTAGTAGTTGATTATGTATTGAAATAGGTGAAAGCCATTGCTTCTCCTCATTCAGATGTTAAGACTGTTATTAAACTTATCAAGAAGGTAATATTTCCAAGGTTTGGGGTCCCAAGATGTGTTATTAGTGATGAAGGGTCTTATTTCATTGAAAAAACTTTTGAAACACTTCTTAAGAAATGTGGAGTTAGGCATAAGGTTGCTACACTGATAAGTGCTTTATAACACAATAAATTAGATCTAGTTTGCTTAGGATTTTAATCATTATGCACTGTATTTCCTTTATTTATTGTGATTTTTGCTTTCTTTCCACTATATTCTACTTGGGTATGTTATTTTGCAGAAATAAAGGTAATAAAGGGTCAATAACAAGAGAAAAACGACCATAAAATGATAAAGAAACAAGAAGAACAAGCCCAAAGTGGAAAGAACTCTCTTTTTATGCTGAATTCCAACTCAGAATGATGAACTCCGAGTAGAATGACTCAGAAATGATCAAATCCGAGTGGAATGACTCAGAATGGAGCATTGCCGAGTGGAATACTTCACTGTTGGAGGTGAATCCGAGTGGAAGGTTCTCTATTAAAGCCATTCCAAGTGAAAAATGGCTGACCTTGAAGAAATATGTCCCTGTTAGACGTGAATCCGAGTGGAAGCTGTCCGATTGCAACCATTCCGAGTGAAAAAAGGGACTGACCTTGAATAAATACTTACTAAAGCATTTCTGAGTGAAAGAATGCTGACTGAAGCAGGTCTGATTGGGGAACAACTGCTCCTTCCGGGCAAAATTGCCTCCGAGTGGAAAACTCCCAAGTGAGTTGATTCCGAGCAGAAGAAGCCACTGAATGAACATGTTTAATAAAGAGATCTCCGAGTGGTTTCATTCGGAGAAGCTGTCATTCTCAAGTAAAACAAGTCATTTCCGAGTAGTTTGTTTCGAAAAAATGTCTCTTCAAGCAATGAAAGATCCGACCGGGAATGAATCATACTCGGGCAGACTCACAGTTTCATACTAAGCCCGAGTGTGATGTCTCCAAGGAAGACTACTGAGTGAGTTGGGGCAGAAAGCTATATTTCCGAGCAAAGCAAGGCTCAGACATGGAAGAACTTCTATCAGCCAGATTCCAGAGTCTTTCAATTTCAAATTTCTGAGTGAAAGGTATATCCGAGTGAGTTGATTGACGACTGAAGGCAATTCGTAGTGAAAATCAACTCGGACTTCCAAGTGAAGGTGTCCGAGTGTATAGCGCTCTACCACTAAGCTAATAGCCCGTCGTGCGGGCCCCCCACTGGGGCTAGGGCCCGCTATGCCAAAAGCGAGAGAAACCCATTTGAATGAGTTAAGGAAGGGTCATTCTCGACTGAATGACTATCAAGCAAATCCGAGCAAAGGTTTCTCCGAGTGGTTCAATTCCAGAGATATATCTGAGTGAAACAGTGAAAGAAGACTTCCCAATCCTGAGTGGGCTACATGTGAAAGAAGAAGGTCTGAACCTGTGTTGAGTGAGCCACTTTTCAGCCGGTTCCGAGTCCCTCTTCAGTCAGTTCCGAGCCACTTTTTAATCAGTACCGAGTGAATCACTTTTCAATCGGTTCCGAGTCACTCTTCAGTCGGTTCCGATTGAATGTTTCAATCAGAGTTACTTTTTAGTCAGTCTTCAGTCTCCATTTAGTCACTCTTCACTCGTCCCTTCCTCACAACAACAACACCGTCCAGTTCTCCATCCAGCAAGCCACAACACCGACCGGTTTTCTCCTAAACACCGTCCCCTCAACTCAACACCAAGCAAAGATTTCACTCAGTCTTGTGTACAAAAGGCACCTTTTCCACTCGGATTGTTTCCCCCTATTGGTATGATCCGACCGATCCACTAAATCCGAGTCAAAAGGAGAAAACCGACTCCATATTTCCATCGATTGCCCTTGCTGACTTAGATTTCCACTATCCAAGTGGATCCTTGACTTATGGGGGGCGGCTGACAACATCTAGGCTGTCTCTCCACCATTCCCTATAGCTGTCACCATCCAGGTTGTCTCCAAGTTGTGATTGTGGGGCGGCTGACACAAAAAATTAATAAAAAAGGCCCACTTGCCACCGATTGTTAACATCCAAGACCTCTATAAATAGAGGGGCGGTCTGAAGGAGAAAGGCATCACTGGGAACACGGACAGCATCACTTTGGATTCATTTTCTCTTTCTTTTGTACTTTAATTTCTTTTCTTCTTTTTCGTTCTCTGTTCCATTTCTTTCGTTCCTTTCCCGTTCCTTTTCTTTTCTTTTTCATTCGTTTCCTTTCTCTTTTTATTTACTTTCTCTTTCATTTTCTTTCTCTTTTTATTTTCTTTTTCTTTCTTTTATTTTAAAAAGTTGTGAATTGTAAAAGTGAGTATTCCAATTTGTAATTGGTGGAGGAATATTGCAACAAGGAAATACAGTGGTAAATTATTCTGAGCTTTTGGAGAAACCCGTAAGTCTTTATTTTTACCATGTCTTGTATGTTTTATTTTTCCATCATTTATATGAATTTGAATTATTTCATGAGTAACTAAATTAATTATCTTGGGATAAAGGGGGTGTGATAATATTTTATATTAATGTTATTTTGACTTTAAGTTAAATAAATTTCTGTTTTCCATTTAGTTTAAAAAATGCTCAATGCTCTTAGTAATTCCTAACAAGAACCTAAGTGATAAAACTGTATACTTGTGGGTATATTAGTAAATTTAAGTAATTAATAGAATCGAGAGATTTATTGTTACTAGAAAGTTTTTGAAATACTTTTTGTGACCTCGGTAAAACCGTGAAAGTAATCAAAATCTTTTGGGGAATTTTAAAAAGGGATTTTCACAAAACGATAATGGGCCTTTTCTAATAAGGATTAAGCAGCGCTTTCCATAGGTTAGATACATTAATAGGATTCCAAGAGGAACATATTAATTAGCTTAAGGAAAATCCGCCTTGGAAAACTTAATTTGATTCTTATTTATGAAAAGTTAAAATTCATTAACATAAAATAGAGTCTTGATATCCCAAAATCCCAAGATATTCTCAACTCTGATTTTTAAGTGTCTAGAAAATTTTGCTTATTTATTCGTATTCTGAGCAACTTAATTTTGTGCTTTATTTTACAAAAACCTTAAAAATCAATTGTGTGGATAATTAAATTTCAATATGCTGGTACTTTGAACACAGTCCCTGTGGAGAACAATAATCTTTTATATTACGTGACATAACCCGTGCGCTTGCGGGCCCTGTCAAGTTTTTGGCACCATTGCCGGGGACTGTTGTCCCTCAAATATCGGTAATATTGAAATTCGATTAGATCATACTTGTTAATATTCTTTTTGTTTGTTTCTTTTCTTTTTTCTGTATTTTTATTTTTACTTATTTTATTCTATTTGTTATTTTGTATTTTGTTCTTTATTCTGTGTATCTGTTGCTGTTTTATTTTTGTAATTGTTTATTTTATTTGTCATTTATTTTCTTTTTATGTGACGAAGCCGTAGTGTCGATCTAAACTTAGGATTTGACCCTAAGATAGAACGTACCCTTAGAGCTTTAAGAAAATAACAAAAACAACAAAAACAACAAAAAGAAAAACAAATGGCAGACCAACATAGACCCTTAAGAGATTTTACCGCTCCAAGTACAAATGGAAGAGGATCTAGCATCCTTAGACCCACAGTGGAGGCTAACAATTTTGAATTAAAGCCTTCATTACTCTCAATGGTTCAACAGAACCAATTCGGAGGATTACCATCTGAAGATCCAAATCTTCACCTTTAAATCTTTCTTGAATACTGTGACACCCTGAAGATGAACGGAGCCACCAATGTTGCCATTCGCTTAAGACTTTTCCCTTTCTCCTTAAGAGATAAAGCGAGGGCGTGGTTGTACTCTCTTCCTGAAGGATCCATCACGACTTGGGAACAATTGTCCAGTGCTTTTATCAATAAATGGTACCCAAGGAGCAAGACCGATGTGCTGAGAAAACAAATCATAAATTTTTCACAAAACGATGATGAATCCTTATATGAAGCCTGGGAAAGATACAGGGAGATGCTAAGAGAATGTCCTCACCATGGGATAGAAAGGTGGTTGACAATCCATATTTTCTATAATGGACTAACTTCCACATAAAAGATCTCTTTAGATGCTACAGCAGGAGGAGCCTTCATGAGTAAAAATGTTGATAAAGCTGAGAACCTGATTGAGGAAATAGCTCAAAACACTCACTAGTGGAACTCTGAAAGAGGATTACCTGCTAAAACACCAGGTAAGTATTCTGTTGATGCTCTTTCCCTACTTTCTGCCAAAGTTGAAGCATTAACATTAAAACTTGATAAAATAGGGTCAACAGGTGCTACTAATATTGTTTGTGAAGTTTGTGGTGTTTCAGGACATGGAGCTACAAACTGCCATTTAGCAATGACCCCTAATCAAGAACAAGAAATGCATCAGGTGGATGCTATTGGAAACTATGGTGGAAATTATCAAGGTAACTACAGACCTCCACAAGGCCCACCTGGCTTCCAAAATAGGCCACCTCAATTCCAAGGTAATCAAAGTAACTACAAACCTCAACAAGGAACCTATATTCCATAAAAATCAAAGCTAGAATCCTTGATGGAGACATTTGTAGCTACTCAACTTAAACAAAATGATGAGTTCTCTGATGCAATAAAAAACTTGGCTTCAAAAGTGGACTCTCTTGCCACCCATAACAAAATACTGGAAAATCAAATTGCCCAACAAGCCTCCTACTCTCAAAGAGCACCAGGAACATTTGCTAGAAAACTAGACGTTGGACCATCTAACCAAACCATGGCTGTCACTCTTAGGAGTGGTACTCAATATGATGGACCAGTTGGCAAGATTGTAAAGGAGGAAAAGAAAGTAGATGAATCTTCATCTTATCCAGTGATTGAAGAAGAGAAACCACAAGAAAAGAAGGAGGAGGTTAAGCCATATCAACCTCCCATTCCATTTCCTCAGCGCTTAGCTAAAGCAAAGTTGGACAAACAATTTAGTAAGTTTCTTGATGTTTTAAAGAAATTATATATTAATATTCCCTTCACAGATACTTTGCAACAAATGCCCACATATGCGAAGTTCCTGAAGGATATTTTGTCCAATAAAAGAAGACTAGAGGAAGATAGTACGGTTGCACTTACTGAAGAGTGCAGTGCTGTAATTCAAAATAAACTTGCACCCAAGCTCCAAGATCCAGGTAGTTTCTCTATTCCTTGCATGATTGGTGACATGAATATAGATAAAGCATTGTGTGATCTAGGAGCAAGTGTGAGTTTAATGCCATTATCTGTTGCTGAAAAGTTAAGATTGGGTGACCTAAAACCTACTAGGATGTCTTTGCAATTGGCTGATAGATCTGTAAAATATTCTGTAGGAATTTTAGAGGATGTTCCTATTAAGATAGGAAAATTTTTTATACCTGCTGACTTTGTTGTGCTTGAAATGGACGAAGATTCTTTGATTCCTATTATTTTAGGCAGACCATTTTTAGCAACTGTAGGTGTTGTGATCGATGTCAAGAATGGTAAGTTGTCTCTAACTGTTGGAGACCAAAAGGTTGATTTTAACTTTAAAAATGTTTTAGAAAAACCTTTTAATGATGTTTGCTATAGTGTGGATTTTGTTGAACAAGTGGTAAAGGAAGCAACCTTTCCTAATGACCCACTTGAAACTGTTTTCATGATTGAGCCGACAGAAACATCTGATTGCTCTAAGGACCCACTAAAACATGATATTGAGGTCATGTGTGACAAAGTGGTAAGCCCCAATGTGGAATTAAAGCCCTTACCAGCTTCTTTAAGGTATGAATTTCTTGGTCTTAATTCCACATATCCTGTGATTGTTAATGCTGAATTGAATCCATGTGAAACTGAAAAACTTTTAAAACAACTTAGGTTGTATAGGAAGGTAATAGGTTATACAATGGATGATATCAAAGGGATTAGCCCTTCTCTTTGTATGCACAGGATTACTGTAGAAGATGAAAGTAGGCCCACAGTAGAACCAGTTAGGAGATTAAATCCAAAAATGCAAGAAGTGGTTAAAAAGGAAATTTTAAAATTACTTGATGCTGGAGTCATATATCCTGTTGATAGTAGTAAATGGGTAAGTCCTGTCCATGTGGTGCCTTAAAAGAGGGGAATAACTGTAATTGAAAATGATAAACATAACTTGATTCCTACTCGGATTGTCTCTGGTTGGCGCATGTGCATTGATTATAGGAAGTTAAATAGCGCCACAAAAAAAGATCATTTTCCTCTCCCTTTTATTGATCAGATGCTTGAAAGACTTGTGAAACACTCTTATTTCTGTTATTTGGATGCGTATTCAGGTTTTCATCAAATTCCCATTCATCCATCTGATCAAGAAAAGACTACCTTCACTTGCCCTTATGGGACTTATGCTTACAGACGTATGCCTTTTGGTCTGTGTAATGCGCCTGTGACTTTTCAAAGGTGTATGCAAGCAATTTTTTCTGACCTTATTGAAAATGTGATGGAAGTCTTTATGGATGATTTTTCAGTGCATGGTTTGGATTTTGATAATTGTTTAACAAATTTGTGCCAAGTCTTGCAGCATTGTGAAGAGACCAATCTGGTCTTAAACTGGGAAAAATGCCATTTTATGGTAAGAGAAGGCATAGTTCTTGGACACCTGGTGTCTGAGAGAGGTATAGAAGTTGATAAGGCTAAAGTGGAAGTGATTGAAAAATTGCCTCCACCTACAAATGTGAAAGGTATTCGGAGTTTTCTTGGACATGCAGGGTTTTACCGTCGGTTCATTAAAGATTTCTCCAAAATCACAAAGCCTCTTACAACTCTTCTGGGTAAGGATGTGCCTTTCAATTTTGATTCATCTTGTATGGAAGCCTTTTGCAGGATTAAGCAAGCTCTAATCTCTGCCCCCATTGTGCAACCACCTGATTAGAAACTCCCATTTGAGCTGACGTGCGATGCGAGTGATTACGCAGTGGGGGCTGTGTTGGGGCAATGAAAGGATAAAAAGCTCCATGTAATTCATTATGCCAGCCGGACGCTAGATGATGCTCAGGTAAATTATGCCACAACTGAAAAAGAACTGTTAGCTATTGTCTTTGCTTTTGATAAATTTAGATCTTACTTGGTAGGTTCATATGTTACTGTTTACACTGACCACTCTGCCATTAAGTATCTATTGAATAAAAAGGAAGCAAAGCCTAGGTTAATTAGGTGGATTCTAATATTGCAAGAATTTGACTTGGAAATTAAGGATAAGAAAGGTACCAAGAACTTGGTCGCTGACCACCTGTCTAGGTTGACATCTGAAAAAGAAGAAACAGATAATATTCCTATCAATGAATCTTTTCCAGATGAACAACTCTTAAATCTTAGTATCCAACGTGTCCCTTGGTATGCTAATTTTGTAAATTTTCTTGCATGTGGTATCTTACCTCCTGATCTTAGCTTTCAGCAAAGGAAAAAGTTTTTTGCAGATGTTAAGCATTATTATTGGGATGAACCACTCCTATTCAAGCAATGTGCAAATGGTTTAATTCGGAGATGTGTTTCACAAGATGAGGTCCATGCTATCTTGGATCATTGTCATTCTCTTTCCTGTGGAGGGTATATGAGTACCTCTAAGACAACTGCTAAAATATTGCAAGCTGGGTTCTATTGGCCAAATATTTTTAAGGATATACGTAAGTATGTTCTAACTTGTGATGCTTGCCAAAGAACAGGTAACATTGGTAAGAGACAAGAAATGCCATTGAATACCATTTTAGAAGTTGAATTGTTTGATGTATGGGGTGTTGATTTTATGGGACCTTTTCCTTCCTCTTTTAGAAATCAGTTCATATTAGTGGCAGTTGACTATGTGTCAAAATGGGTGGAAGCCATTGCTTCACCCCATTCTAATGCTAAGACTGTTATTAAACTTTTTAAGAAAATAATATTTCCAAGGTTTGGGGTCCCAAAATGTGTTATGAGTGATGGAGGGTCTCATTTTATTGAGAAAACTTTTCAGACCCTTCTAAAGAAATATGGAGTTAGGCATAAGGTTGATACACCTTATCACCCACAAACTAGTGGACAAGTTGAGGTATCTAATCAGGAAATTAAAAATATTCTTCAAAAAGTGGTTAATACGTCACGTAAGGATTGGTCTATTAAGTTAGATGATTCCTTATGGGCGTATCGAACCGCATACAAAACTCCCATTGGAACCACACCTTTTAAACTAGTATATGGGAAGCCCTGTCATTTACCTGTTGAGCTAGAATATAAATCTTTTTGGGTTGTTAAAACTCTTAACTTTGATCATAAGGCTACAGGTGAACGTAGGTTGTTGGAATTAAATGAGCTTGAAGAACTCCGTCTAGATGCATACGAAAATGCCAGAATTTATAAAGAAAAACCAAACAATGGCATGATCGTCACATCCAACGGAGAACATTTAATCCAGGTGATATGGTTTTACTATTTAATTCCAGATTGAAGCTTTTTCCAGGTATACTGAGATCCCGATGGTTGGGACCATTCAAGGTGACAAAAGTATTTCCCTTTGGAGCTGTCGAACTATAGAGCAAAAAATCTGGTACATTTAGGGTAAATGGACAAAGAGTAAAGCACTATTTGACAGGTCAACCAATACAACAAACAAGTGACTTGGACTTGTTTGATGCTCCTGATGAGTAAATCCAAACGGTGAGAAGTCTGGCTGAAGACTTAAAACTTAGCACTGATAGGGAGGTAACCCTATAAAAAGTTGTTGTTTTATTTTGAGCTCTAAAACAAAAAAAAAACCAACTATGTCAAATGCTGGTTTGGGGTTACTACAGGTAAGTTTTCTTATCCTTTTATCATCCATTTTAACATTGAGGACAATGTCAAATTCTGGTTTGGGGTGGTAGGTAAGAAAACTTAACTGTTTTGTTTACGTTGTTTAATTGTTATATTTTTCATGCATGTGTGTTTTCCTTGTTTTGTTTGTAATCTTGTAATTTACCATGATTGTATGATAAATTTACTTTGAACATAAAGCTAAAGTATCTAAGGACCCCAAAATTTTGAGTAAAATTTTCAAAATTTGATTGTTTAAATGCCAAATAAATGTCTAAATGAACTTTATGTGATTAAAATTTTCTTTGAAAAGACTTTCCATGGTTAGACTTGAGCCAAAATGGGTTATTTCTCAAACAAATTTTCAAAACCCATATCTTCTTGATTGAGTGAATCTCATAGTCATTAATATTCTAGAACTTGTTTTTCAACCGATTTAAAATGGTTTTTGATTATATGTCTTAGGATGATAAAGGCACAATTAGGTCTTATTCTTAAGCCTCAAATTTTTTGCATAATTTGACCCCTAGTTGCCCCTTTTGAGCCTAAAAGTGAAAATTTTTCTTTAAAGCCTTTCATTGACTGATATTCTCTTAAATGGTGAAAAAGTTGGAAATTTAGTGGAGCAAAGAAATAAAAAAGGACTTAAGAAAAATATGTATTGAATGCAAAGAAAAGCAGGAAAAAGAAAAAGAAAATCAAAAGGATGATATTGAATGAATTTCAAAAAGTCCACAAAAGTTCAAAAATTTGCTCTGTTAAATTTATAATGGCAATTTGAATCATTCATTACTGTTAAAGCCCTTTTGTATTCCATTTTTCTTGAAATTCCTACCTGGACAATACAACCCAAGGCCACGTTACAACCTTTGAAAGACCTTTAGACTTTGACATATTTTCTATCTAAACTGTGGAGTTTCTGGTTTATTAACAAGCTTATGGTAATATTTTTTTGACTATGATGATTTGAGAGATACACAAACCTTGAAACACTTGAGTGAAGATTGTGAGAAGAGTATCTAAAGTCTTGACATTGAAAATTGATTCACATAAGAAAAAATAAAATTGGCATTTGAATAAATCTTTTTCTCTGTTTTGGATTCCTTAGTTTATTAAGCTTAGTGTTTTCTGTATCTTATCTTGTGAATATGGTAATTGCTTGAGGACAAGCAATGTTTTGGTTTGGGGTATTTTGATAAGTGCTTTATAACACAATAAATTAGATCTAGTTTGCTTAGGATTTTAATCATTATGCACTGTATTTCCTTTATTTATTGTGATTTTTGCTTTCTTTCCACTATATTCTACTTGGGTATGTTATTTTGCAGAAATAAAGGTAATAAAGGGTCAATAACAAGAGAAAAACAACCATAAAATGATAAAGAAACAAGAAGAACAAGCCCAAAGTGGAAAGAACTCTCTTTTTATGCTGAATTCCGACTCAGAATGATGAACTCCGAGTAGAATGACTCAGAAATGATCAAATCCGAGTGGAATGACTCAGAATGGAGCGTTGCCGAGTGGAATACTTCACTGTTGGAGGTGAATCCGAGTGGAAGGTTCCCTATCAAAGCCATTCCGAGTGAAAAATGGCTGACCTTGAAGAAATATGTCCCTGTTAGACGTGAATCCGAGTGGAACCTGTCCGACTGCAAGCATTCCGAGTGAAAAAAGGGACTGACCTTGAATAAATACTACCTAAAGCATTTCCGAGTGAAAGAATGCTGACTGAAGCAGGTCTGATTGGGGAACAACTGCTCCTTCTGGGCAAAATTACCTCCGAGTGGAAAACTCCTGAGTGAGTTGATTCCGAGCAGCAGAAGCCACTGAATGAACACGTTTAATAAAGAGATCTCCAAGTGGTTTCATTCGGAGAAGCTGGAATTCTCAAGCAGAACAGGTCCTTTCCGAGTAGTTTGTTTCAGAAAAATGTCTCTTCAAGCAATGAAAGATCCGACCGGGAGTGAATCACACTCGGGCAGACTCACAGTTTCATACTAAGCCCGAGTGTGATGTCTCCAAGGAAGACTACCGAGTGAGTTGGGGCAGAAAGCTGCATTTCCGAGCAAAGCAAGGCTCGGACATGGAAGAACTTCTATCAGCCAGATTCCAAAGTCTTTCAATTTCAAATTTCTGAGTGAAAGGTATATCCGAGTAAGTTGATTGATGACTGAAGGCAATTCCTAGTGAAAATCAACTCGGACTTCCGAGTGAAGGTGTCCGAGTGTATCATTTGAATGAGTTAAGGAAGGGTCATTCTCGACTGAATGACTATCAAGCAAATCCGAGCAAAGGTTTCTCCGAGTGGTTCAATTCCAGAGACATATCTGAGTGAAACAGTGAAAGAAGACTTACCAATCCTGAGTGGGCTACATGTGAAAGAAGAAGGTCTGAACCTGTGCTGAGTGAGCCACTTTTCAGTCGGTTCCAAGTCCCTCTTCAGTCAGTTCCAAGCCATTTTTAATTACTACCGAGTGAATCACTTTTCAATCGGTTCCGAGTCACTCTTCAGTCGGTTCTGATTGAATGTTTCAATCAGAGTTACTTTTTAGTCAGTTTTCAGTCTCTATTCAGTCACTCTTCACTCATCCCTTCCTCACAGCAACAACACCGTCCAGTTCTCCATCTAGCAAGCCACAACACCGACCGATTTTCTCCTAAACACCGTCCCCTCAACTCAACACCAAGCAAAGATTTCACTCGGTCTTGTGTACAAAAGGCACCTTTTCCACTCGGATTGTTTCCCCCTATTGGTATGATCCGACCGATCCACTAAATCCGAGTCAGAAGAAGAAAACCGACTCCATATTTCCACCGATTGCCCTTGCTGACTTGGATTTCCACTATCCAAGTGGATCCTTGACTAATGGGGGGCGGCTGACAACATCCAGACTGTCTCTCCACCATTCCCTATAGCTGTCACCATCTAGGCTGTCTCTAAGTTGTGATTATGGGGTGGCTGACACAAAAAATTAATAAAAAAGGCCCACTTGCCACTAATTGTTAACATCCAAGACCTCTATAAATAGAGGGGCGGTCTGAAGGAGAAAGGCATCACTGGGAACACGGACAACATCACTTTGGATTCATTTTCTCTTTCTTTTGTTCTTTAATATCTTTTCTTCTTTTTTGTTCTCTGTTCCATTTCTTTCGTTCCTTTCCCGTTCCTTTTCTTTTCTTTTTCATTTGTTTCCTTTCTCTTTTTATTTACTTTCTCTTTAATTTTCTTTCTCTTTTTATTTTCTTTTTCTTTCTTTTATTTTAAAGAGTTGTGAATTGTAAAAGTGAGTATTCCAATTTGTAATTGGTGGAGGAATATTGCAACAAGGAAATACAGTGGTAAATTATTCTGAGCTTTTGGAGAAACCCGTAAGTCTTTATTTTTACCATGTCTTGTATGTTTTATTTTTCCATTATTTATATGAATTTGAATTATTTCATGAGTAATTAAATTAATTATCTTGGGATAAAGGGGTGTGATAATATTTTATATTAATGTTATTTTGACTTTAAATTAAATAAATTTCTGTTTTTCATTTAGTTTAAAAAATGCTCAATGCTCTTAGTAATTCCTAACAAGAACCTAAGTGATAAAACTGTATACTTGCGGGTATATTAGTAAATTTAAGTAATTAATAGAATCGAGAGATTTATTGTTACTGGAAAGTTTTTGAACTAAGCCTAAGTGTTTGAAATACTTTTTGTGACCTCGGTAAAACCGTGAAAGTAATCAAAATCTTTTGGGGAATTTTAAAAAGGGATTTTCACAAAACGATAATGGGCCTTTTCTAAGGATTAAGCAGCGCTTTCCATAGGTTAGATACATTAATAGGATTCCAAGAGGAACATATTAATTAGCTTAAGGAAAATCCGCCTTGGAAAACTTAATTTGATTCTTATTTATGAAAAGTTAAAATTCATTAACATAAAATAGAGTCTTGATCCCCCGAAATCCCAAGATATTCTCAACTCTGATTTTTAAGTGTCTAGAAAATTTTGTTTATTTATTCGTATTCTGAGCAACTTAATTTTGTGCTTTATTTTACAAAAACCTTAAAAATCAATTGTGTGGATAATTAAATTTCAATATGCTGGTACTTTGAACACAGTCCCTGTGGAAAACGATAATCTTTTATATTACGCGACATAAGCCGTGCGCTTGCGGGCCCTGTCATACACCTTACCATCCTCAAACTAGTGGACAGGTGGAAGTTTTGAATAAGGATATTAAATCCATTCTTTCAAAGGTAGTTAATACGTCATGTAAGGATTGGTCTATTAAATTAGATGATTCCTTATGGGTGTATTGAACTGCATATAAAACCCCTATCAGAACTACACCTTTCAAACTAGTTTATGGAAAGCCTTGTCATTTACTTGTTGAATTAGAGTATAAATCATTTTAGGCCATTAAAATGCTTAACTTTGATCTTAAAGTTTGAAGTGAAAAATGACTATTGACGATGAATGAGCTTGAGGAACTCAGACTTGATGCCTACGAGAATGCCAAGATTTATAAAGAGCAGACAAAAAGTTGGCATGATTAACATATACTGAGGAATTCCTTCACTCTCGGTGACATGGTTCTTCAATTTAACTCCTGTCTAAAGCTCTTTCCAAGTAAACTAAGGTCTCGATGGTCAGGACCTTTCCAGGTAACTAAAGTTTTCCCTTTTGGCACTATTGAATTATGGAGTGAAAAATCTGGTGCTTTTTACGGCAAATGGACAGAGGCTCAAGCACTATTTGGTAAGTGAACCTATACAGAAAGCAAGTGTCTAAGACTTATTTGATTCTTATGTTTCTTGACATTTTTTTGTTTGTAAGGTCTGGCTGAAGACTTGAAACTTAGTACTGGTGGGGAGGTAACCCCATTTCTCTTGATTTCCTTTCTTTAGGATTTTTGTGTATGTTTTGCACATTATAAAGGAAAAAAACAAAACAATATATAAATTCAAAAGCAAAAAAATTGACTTGTGTTTTGTTTTATTTTCCTTCTTTTTGCATGGAATAAATTGCCTAAGTATATGAAGTCCACTGGTAGTGGGGAATTCCCACCGGCAGTGGGAAATTCCCACTACAGTGGATCATGTCCCTATATAAACCTCATTTTGGCTTGTAAAATTTTTGTTCAAAATAGTATGTTCCACGGGATGTGGGAAATTCCCACAGATCAAGGAACTGGACCTGATACTTGCCTAATTTTGCATAATTTTTTTTCAAAACAGTGCACTCCACGGGTTGTGATAAATTCCTATAGGCTGTGGATTAAGGGATGATGGTGCACATGGATTCCACGGGTAGTGTTCAAATTGCATCAAATTTTTTGGCCAAAATAGAACATTCCACGGGCCGTGGAAATTTCCTACTAGTCGTGGAACTAGGCCTGATTGAACGCGTGAAATTTTGCCCAAAACAACAAGCTCCATAAGTCGTGGGTTTGCCACCACAGGCTGTGGATTGTGACATTTTGTACTTAAAAGGTTTTTTAACATTTGAATTTTCATATTGTGCTTCTTCTTCCCTTTTCTTCCGACCGTGTGTTCACTCTTACCTCACAAATGCATTTTCCAAACTTTGAGAAAAAACTTTCATCCCTATTTGTTGAAGAAAAGTTTGATTTGAAAAGAAACAATAAGTCATTACTTGATCAGACCTCAAAATTATGCGCTATCTTTAAACCCTTGATTTGCTAATAACAAACATCAATAATTGGTCAAATGAAGTATGCTTTTATGTAAACTAACCTGTTTTGTCCAAGTATTTCAGGAACCACATAGGTTGTAAAACATAAGGGGAGTTATTATCAACAAAAGTTTAATCTAACAAACAACACTATGTTAGACCTTAAAAAGTCTGATACAAATGAACTCAGTCCCATGTTCTGATAAATATCAGGAATCAAGCTTTTGGGCATCCTCAAATAATCTCAGAGAAGAACGTTATTCTAAAGGCTAAACCTCAACGTTCTTAAATCTATTTTTGTGATGCCTTGAAACTGATGCACTTATCAATATAAATATGTTTATCACCAAAAAGAATAAGAAACAAATCAATAGAGAAACTAACTCAATGCTCAAAGATCTTAACATAATCCTCTGTATAGAATCAAAAAAAATTGGTACAGGTCAGCATAAGGTGTCAATTAAATTACAAAGGATTACAACTTTATCTTATTCTCTCTGTTCCAATCAATTAACATAAGAAAATAACTTTATTTGTCAACATTACATAAGGAAATATTTTCATGCAAGAAAAAAAGAACCCAGGTATCAGACTCTTCAAACACCTTGTTGGAATAACAAAAGTCTGATACCTTCCAAAGCTCAAAGCACAACTCCTTCATAGGATTTCCAATGGATATATCTCCTTTCAAAAGGCAGCAACAGTTAACATTTGCTTCCTATAAATACTCTTCAGAAGATTGATGCAAAGTGCAAGAAACGAAGTTACAAGAGTCATTTGTAAAAAGATCATTGCCTTCTCTTTCTTTGCAATCAGTCTTTAAGTCTCTCAAAAGACAACGATCTTCTTTGAGTGTTCTGCCTATAGCAGACCTTGATCTTGTGTCTTTTCAACTTAGTGTATACACTCTTCATTGTATATACTAAAACACTAAGTTTTGTGAGATACTCTTTTTCACTCTTTCAAACTCACTTTGTAAAGTCTGGTGTGTTACCATCCTTAGTTATTAGTGTAACAGCCTTAATTTTTGAGAATATGAAACCAGACCCTCAGGACTCCTAAGGATACCGTGTTGAGTTCTTGGTAAGAAG
The DNA here is from genome assembly GCA_037962975.1 of Clitoria ternatea. Lineage (NCBI taxonomy): Eukaryota > Viridiplantae > Streptophyta > Magnoliopsida > Fabales > Fabaceae > Clitoria > Clitoria ternatea. Next base: position 149,106,715 of record CM075671.1, read on the forward strand.
CTCGAGGCTTCGGCCTGTTCCCCGAAGAGTTTAGAATGAGAAAATAGAGAGAAGCAAAGTTTAATCTGAAAGATAAAAATACCGAGAGAATGTAATGAGTGAGAAAAGCATAAATAAGAAAATAATAAATAACATTCGATAACGCTAGATAATCAAAAATAATATGTAACGACAATTATTTTGGGTATAATTTAATTTATTATTATATTTATTTGATAATTATTTTCTATCGACAATATTAGTAGATAAATGATTATAATAGTAATTTATTTTCAAATTATATATTTTAAATTGTTTAATTATTTGATAATTATATTTAATAATAAAATATTGTCAGGTTCCTTAGATTTGAACTGTAAGACCCAGCCTGAGGTCAAACTCTGACCGTTCGACCCAAGACTAGTGATCCAGTAGGGATACTAGTCCTGTTAGAATCCCTCTACGAAGAATCAAGGGTGTCTGACTTGGCTTGATAAGCTCAATCAGAACCTTTGGCTTCTCCTATGTTTGACCTTTCATATACCTCAGGATATCCAATGGTGGCACGGTCAGCCTCTAGAGACTCATTTTGACGTTTTAGGAATTTTTTCTGAAGGGACCGAAGCTTGATTCAGACTATATCACCCTCGTTTTTCCATAAATCAATTTCTTTATAAATCGTTTTCAAACTCGACCCGAATGCCTTTGTTGTTTTAGACCCAACTTTCGCATATGACCTTGGAATTGAGCAATTTTGGTCTCAAACTCTTTGTTCTAAAAATATCTCCAACCTCTATTTCTAGCCCCAAACTCTAATTCCTACTATATCAACCTCAAAATAAAAAATTTAGCATATTCTCCTCAGAATTCCAACTGTTTGAATGTTTTTCTCTGCGTGGTTCAGAAACAAATTCATAACTTTATCATATGACCTTTGATTCATGCAAACTTGGTGTCAAAATCTCCGTAACAAAATTATCTACGTTTTCCATAAAGACATCGAAGGCTAAATGTAACAGCCCTCATTTTTGTGTTAGGTCCTTGAGACCAGATGTCTGTATTTTGTAATATAATTTTTATGTGTACTGATGAATGGGCTACGACCGACTTGTTTATTTGTTATGTTTTAAAGAGATTTTGTGAGTGAGGTAGAGGTTCTGATTTTAATTATGTGGGTAATAGAAATAATTAGGAAAATAATAATAATGTGTCTAATAACATTAATAATAACAAAAACTTATAAAATAAAACATTAGGTGATTTAATAGAAATATCTAATAATTATTTTAAGTAAATAAAACTGTGTAACTCCCAGGTTTGAGCCCAGAAATAATCCATGGGACTTGAGTCAAATATTTTTATCCCAAAACGTACCTCATGTTATTCCTAACAACTTTTGTGAAGAGCCCAATACCCAATTTTAAACAACCAAGCTTAAAAACGTTGATTTTAAGTTACCCGGGTAAGCCAAAATGCATGACTATACTTATTTTAGGCGTAATTTTCTCTCCTGATATTGGATTTGAGTCATTATTGTCCCAATATCTCCATATCAAATTTATCTACAACTTTTATGTTGACCATAAAGACCAGTTCTTATCCCATAAATCCTAGAAATTAAAACACTACACCAATTCATGTTTTTCCAGCAACAGTTTGAACTAGGTGCAGTATTTTCCACAAACTATCTCATATGACCCTGAAATTGAATGATGCCTTCACCAAATTTTTCTTAACTCATTTATTAACAACTTTGATGAAGGACCTAAAGCCGAAATCCCTACCCATTTGGCCCAAAAAAATAATTTATGCAGGGGACAAAAATCCCGTCACAGCCCTGCACCCCTTTTGCATTGAGGCCATAACTCACTCAATTCTTGATGGATTTTTTCGTTCTTTATATAAATATAAAGAGAACAAAAAGTTATATAACTTTTGTGTTTAGCCTATTTGCAAAATCAGCCCAAAAGCCCACTTAAATCCATAAGCAAGCTGCTGCCCTGCACTTGACACCTAAGCTTGCATGCACCATGGACCAATTGAATTGCTCTACCACTTGGCCACTTGTCCCAACCATGCAACACACTTCACCACCTCACCATAAGCTACTTGTGACACTTAGCCTTTGCATGAAACTTTAATGACACCTCTCCCACTCAATGCATGGCCGTGTGACTCCTTGGACACCAAGGAAGTTACATGCAAATTTTTCCTTTTCATTTCTCTTGCCTTGTTCTTGCTTGGTTCTACTTTCTCCTTCCAAACTTAGAAAATTTCCAGTAACATTCCTTCTCTTTTTCTCATATCTCCTCTCATCTAAACATCATCCCACACTCATCATCATCCACCCTAAATCACCACACCACACTACAACTTCAAGATACCACCTTCTAAAATCAAAAATTCCTTCTTCTCCTCCACCAAACAGAAACATTTTTCTCCACCTTCCACCACCAAAACCATGTTAAATCCACCATCCTCCAAGGCATCCTTTTCATTCTTCCTTGATGAAGCAAACCATGGTGGCCTAGAAGCAAACTTTGAAGTCCTTGGCTTTTTCTTGAGCATGAAATTTTAGTGGTAAGGGGGAGTACTTTGCTTGTTTAAGATCCATAAATTAATGCATGCATGGTGAGATATAAGTGTTCCTTAGCACTTATATCTTGATGTTCCCTTAAAGATCTTAAATTCTTATGATTTAATCTTGAAGATCCTTGGAAAAAATGAGATCTTTAAGGAGCATTATGGTTGTACCATAGATTTAATTAATTCTTTGAGTTTTGCAATTTTAATGATAAGTTACTAACTTGTGACTTTTATTGCTACAGATTTTTGGTTGTTATAACTCTATGCATGTGATAACTTGTTGAATCTTGTATTGTTTGACTTAATTGGTGGCTTATGGTGTTAGTAATATTTTAGAAAATATGAGATCTTTAAAAGTGAATTTTATAACAAATAATGAACTAACATTGCTGCTGGAAAAAAGTTTAATGGTTAGTAAACAACTTAATAAATTTTAGCTCCTAACGTATAAACTTGGAAAAAAATGATTTTGTGGTTGAAAATTGGTAGCATGACTTGATCTTGAAAATTATGTGATAAAAAAATAAGTTTCAGTATAAAATTTAATTCTGGAATTTTTATTTAAAATAAAAACAAGTGATTTTTGTGGTAGCAATTAAATGATATGTTTATGACGTTAAGAAAATGAATTACAAGGATTTTAGAAGTTAATTCTTGGTAATTATTTGTGATGAATGATGCTGCTGTATTTTAATGTATTTAGGATATTATTATGATTATAATAATGTTATGGATGTGGTAAATAATAAAAGAATTAAAAGGGACCCGAGTTTAGGCATGAACGGTACGTTGGAAACGGTATAAAACACATTTTTGTGAGCAAACGGATGAAATTGGAAAAAATGTTTTGGAGAGTTATTTGGTGGAATTAGAAGTGAATTTTGAGCATAAGAAAAATACCCAAAGAAGAAAAATTGGTTGGAAGAATTTTTGACGCGTGATTTGTCTTTAAAACGTATTTTTATGAACGTTGGAACGACGAACTTTGGCAAATGGTGAATTTTCATGTAGGGGATATTTTCTAGACAGAATTTAATTTTAATTTTACTATATTTAATTAGTATTTTTAAAGTTAAACACTTTTGACTTTGGAATCACTTAAAACAGAATTTTCTAGATAAAATACGACGAAAATAATGTTTTGGACAAAGAAACAAAAAATTTACAATCTTGTATCTTACTTTAGAAAAAGAGGAGTCTTTTATTTTCAATATAAAATTAGGAGGATTACCTTATGATAAAGAAGTATTTCATCTATTATTCTATGAAAAGTTTTAGAAACAAAATCAAATTAATTAGTTCATTATAGGAAAATACGACGAAAATGACTTTAGTAATCAAAAAATTAAGAAAAAAATTTTATACCTTATCCTTAAAATTCCCTTTTAATAGAAGAGCTTAGATTTTATTAAGATTGTATTTCCAAGAAACATATTTGAAATCATGTTACTCCTTTTTACTGAGATATATACATTATAAACTTGTAAATCAATTGAATATCTTACAATAGAGAATTTTCTTATAAAAATTTAGGAAATAACCTTGGTATTTCTAATGAAATGAATTCTTATTTGAATCTTTGAGCTTTATTACCTACTACACGAAGAGTTTTATGGCTTGGATACTTTACATGTTTTAAGGACAAATACGCTATGCGAGTTAGGTTCCGTCTAGGCTTTGGGCACCCTAGTAATTGAGATAAGTACATGGCATTTTGCATTCGAAGTTGAGGAGGGATGATGGAATGATCCCCTAGAGCATACAGTGATAGGTACACTGAAGAATATACCATGCCTTGATACCCGAGGGCAGTCTAGGGAGTATAACCGGAGGCGGGAATTCCAAGTGGCATCGAATTCACGCCCGTCGCCAGACAGCCTGTAGCAAACTTTGGTGTACTTCGACAAGAGGTGGGATTTTCTATAATCATGGAGTACCCGTTTTGTGGTGATGTGTGATATGTGTGATTGGCCATTTTGATGTTGTGACTAAAAGTCCTTACCCATTTGTGAAAACCAGAACGAGGAGAGCTCCGGTCGCTCTAGTTGGGCAGGGGAGATAAGGGTAGCGGATAGTGCACATGATTATTGATATATGAGGTTGAGGAATAAAAGTTGGGACCCATTGCATATTGGTAATGAATTATGATTCATAGTAATTGAATCTAACACATGCATAGCATACCATCATTATATGACTAACCCTATTATTGTTGTTGATATTTATGTATGCGCAGCTTTATATGTCTATGCTAAGGTACGTTGTATGTAAATTCTCTGTAGTTTAAAATACTAAGCCACTGTTGTATGTATATGTTATGGGTTGAGAGCTTTGTACTCACCCCTTTTGTTATTATGTGTTATTTTCTTTCCCGTGATCATCAGTTAAAGGACAAGGTGAACGTGGGCAGGACTTGGACTACCTACAGTAAAGGACGCTAGTTTAAAAGCGGCGATTGTGTATATTTTTGTTTGTATCAAGATTGTTGTAAATCTTGACGTTTTATTTATGTTTTTATTTTGCAATAGTTTTTGGGAGCCTGTGAGCTCCGTACTCTTTTAAATACTCTCATGTTAAAAGAATCGATCTATATAATGTTTTTATTTTAAGTCGTGAGTTGATGATCACCAATAAAAAAAATACTCTTATTTTTAGTGACTCCTTAATTAAATAGGACGTTCCAGTGTAGGAATTTGTCCTAGTTAATCAAGGATGTCACACTAAAACCCTCTAGATCAGTACAGTTTAATAAATCTTAGTGAACCCTTGGCTGTTTTGTTTCAATACTGGCAGCCTTTGATTAAATTCATGTATCTTCTTCGTCCGGTGCTTGAATCACTTTGTTCTTTTTTATATGAATTTGTATCAAATAGATCTACAATTTTTATTAAGGTCACGAAATGAAATTCCCAAAGGAGAATTAATGGTGAATTTATTTCTAAGACCCCAGCTGATCCGGGAAGCATCTAGAGCACCCTGTCGTAAATCGGGTATATCTTGGGCTACCAAATTTGGATCATCGTAAATGATATATCAAATTAAAGAGGAAGCAAGATATAAAAACTTCATGAAGGACTCATAATCCAATTCTTACTCCATAAATCCTAGAATTTTAAATAATAAATTGATTCACGTTTCTCCAGCAATAGCTTGCACTAGGTGCAATATTTTCCATATATATCTCTCTCATATGACCATGAAATTGAATGAGGCCTTCACCCAATTTTTCTTAACTATTATCCACAAATTTGATGAAGAACATGAAACCCAAATCTCTACCAATTTGGCCCAGAAAAATAAACTATGCAAGGAACAAAAATCCCATCACAACCCTGCACCCCTTTTGTATTTGGGCCATAACTCTCTTAATTCTTAATGGATGCTTTTGTACTTTATACAAAATTAAAGATAACAAAATGTTATACAACTTTTATGTTTGGCCCATTTTGAAATTTAGCCCACAAGGACCCTTAAAATCCCACACAAGATGATACCACAGAACTGGACAACTTAGCTTCTCCATGCAACTTTGGCCAATCACCTCCTCCCACTCATAGGACATTTGTCCAGCTCTAAACACTCCTCCTCCATGCATCACCACCTCTTTCCACCTCCCCTAAGAGGTGTCATCACCATGTTTTCCCTCTTCATTCAGCTGCTAATCTTCCTCTCAATCTAATGAAATTTCATGCAAAATCTACCTCTATTATTACACCTAAAGCCTAGCATTCACTTCCCTTCAGTCTCCCATTTTCCATTCACCGCCAGACCATACCACTCTCCTCCCTTCCACTTCTCAAAATTCTAGCCACAAACACCTCTTCCCTTGGCCACCTCACGCCACCATCAAGCTTACCACAACCTTCAATTTTCATGGCCAAGCACACCACCACTATCACCAACCATCACAACCTCTCTTCTTCTTTCTCACCTTAAACTATGGCTGTCCTTCACCCAAGCCAACCTTCTTTTTCTAGTTTTTCCTCAAGTATTGACCCCTCAAAGAAATTAGCCTCCTTCTCCTTTTGATCAAGCTCCAAACCGTGAGCATCTCAAGCAAGACTAAGTGAAATTTTGACTTTCCTACTCTTAAAATGATTAATTCCATTTTCTTCAAGTTTGTCAATCCTCATGCATGCATTACTTCTTTGCTGTTTTGAAAAGCTAAAACTATGAGTCTTTGTTCCTCTTACTTTCATGTGTGGTTTTTTTAGGATCGGGGATGATCGGCGACGAATAGTGGAAAATACGGAGTAAACAGTGAATTTTTGGTAAATGATCTTTTGATTTTGATTTATTTCATGGCTATTTTGTGACTCTGCAATATCGTACATAACCTTTAATGGTTTTAAAATTCCTTGCATGCCGACTTTAACAGATCCGAAAGTGATCGGGGGAATTTTTCGGTGGAATTTTTCGGCAAAGCCACCATTTTTCCTTCTCCGGGCAGCGACCATTTCATGAGGTAAAGGGGGGTCTTACCTCGTCTAGACTCATTTTTAACCATTCCATAATATCGCTTAAGTTTTCGGGAACCACTGTTTCAAATTTCGTCGCAATCCAAAATATACTAATTAATTTCTTAACTAAAATTTATTATAAATATACTTTTCATATTTTAAACTCAGTACTAATAATGTTAAATACCAAAATAGATATTATCTATCCACTTCACTTTTTCCTAATTTACTAAAATCTTTAATAATAATATTTATTTATCCGTTAATATTCAAATAATGTATTATTCAGTACTTATTTTATTAAAGGGACTTAATTAAGTCTTATGGAATCTTGGGCTTCCCAATTTACTAAGTCTTAAAATCTAACTAAATACTTAGAGAATTCTAAACATTCTTATTCATTATAACCAATCTTTACTATCATTATCCATCAATTATCAAAGATATGCATCCCTCATAAATTGTCTAGCAACAATAACAAGAATATATTCATAAATATAAATGCCTCAATCATAGATAAATTGATAAATTAAATGCATTCATTTCTTCACATAATTAATCAATAGTCAAAAGTCTCCTCTAGGAGTCATATTAACACCAACTTCTTTTGCTCGTTTACTTCACTTGACTGATCAACTCATTGCTCACCTTCTCTTAAATCTCACTTTCTTCACACTATTATGATGATTTGGGGATCAGGCCTAGGCCTTGCTCTTCTAAAATACCCAACAAGGTACTCTCGAAGGTCTCGAGAGCTTGAACTTCTATTCCAGAAAATTAGGGCTGTTACAGGATGCCCTTCAATGCAATTATGAAGGCACCTCCAATGTTAAAAGATCCAAGAAAATACTGTTAACCAAACAGTATAATACTTTCAAGATGGAGTAACATGAGACTATGGATCAAATGTTTGGAAGAATTTAGACTTTACTAAATGAGCTCAAAGCTCTTGGAACCACACCCTCTATAGAAGACATCAATGTAAAGCTCCTTGGAGGCTTACCAAAAAGGTTTGGTGCCAAATACTCAGCTTTAGAAGAAGCTAAGGATCTAAGTACCTTCTCCTTGAATGAATTACTTAGAGTACTCAGAGTGCATGAACTGAAGCTAAAGTAGAAGGAAGTTAGCAAACCCTCTTCTTTCAAAAGCATTGCATTAAAGTATGATGAATCGGGAAGGAAATCCAAAGCGCTAAAAGTGGAATAATCCACAAGTTCTGATCCAGACTCTGATAATTCAGAAGCTGATACAGATAAGGAATTAGCTCTCGTAACCAAGAGATTTCACAAGCTGTTAAAGAAGAAATTCAGACCTAACAAATTTCAAAAGAAGAACCACAAAGGTAAAAATCAATTTAAGTTTAAAACTGACAAATATGCTCTAGAATGTTTTAACTACAGGAAACCAAAACATATGAAAGTAGAATGTCCATTCCTAAGTAGAGACAAAAAGGATAAAAGGGAAAATAAAAGGTTTCCCAAAAAGTAGAAATGTCTAATCACATGGGATGATGAAGAATTATCTAGTTCAGAGGAGTCTGATGAAGAAATAAAATCAGCTCAAATTTGTCTGATGGCAAATAAAAAATCAGACTCTGAAGAAAGCTTCAGTGATTCAGACTTTGAAGATGTAAGTTATTCTAAACTGAAATAGAATTATGATTTATTGTTTAATGATTTCTCCAAGCTTTTGAAAAAAATTCAAAAAGCTAAAATTAAAGCATGTTCACATGATTACTGATTTTGAAAATCAAATTTTAAAACTGAAAGAAGAAAATTTTGACAAAAATACTTTGAAAGAAATGGAAGAAAATAAAAGGATGCACTTAGGAGAGTTAAGCAGACTCAAAAGAAAATGTTATCTTGAAAACAAATTTTGAAAAATCTAAGGTCTGCTACAACTCTCAAAGTGAAGAAATCATTAAACTACAAAAGCAAGTTAGCTCTCTTACCTCAGACCTGAGCAAGTTTGTGAATAGTACTAAAAATTTAAACATGCTATTGGGAAAGTCCCATGGCCATCATAAAATGCCAGGTCTGGGATATGTAGAGGATAATTATTTCAAGCAAGCTTCATCTCCTTCATTCACTTCAAAGAATCAGAAACATGTCAAATATAAATACTACAAGAAGTATGGTCACTTAATTAATAATTTTAGAAAAAAAAGAAGAAATGAGAGAATATCTAGCAATGCAGGACCCAAAGAGATATGGGTACCAAAGTCATTAATCATTCTAATTGCAGATGTGCTTGAAAACAAAGATAAAGCCTCTGCATTGGAATCTGGATAGTGGATGTGTAACATCCCAAATTTTAAAATAGAGAATTAATTACCAGAATAAATATTAGAAATTAGTATGTGGAATATTTAATGTCCCAAACTATTGAGAATAATTAAATTGATAATTTTGGGGAATGTTAGAAAATTATAGAGACCGGTTAAGCTGAAATTAAGCCTGGTTAAGATATGGGTGTCAGACCAAGTATCTTAGAATGAGATGATATTGGTCAGGGCTATTAGAAATATTATCGGGAATCCAAATATGTATTCGGAATAATTTTCAGACGATGTATTGAGCCCGAACTGAGAACCTGTTAGTTATAAAACGCTGAAGTTTTAATGAATGGGAATTAAAATAAATCAAAAACCCAAATTTCTTTAACTATTCATGTACGTTTTCACTGAAGGCAGTAAGCATTTGCATTTTCTTCTTCTTCTCATCATCATCTTCTCCATTTTCCTCTTTTCTTCTTCCAAACCCTAGCAACTTGGCTTCATCTTCCATTTCCTCTCATTTTCGTTGGTGGGAGCTTGAAGGGAGTTGGTGGAGCTGCTATTTTCTCCTCTTTTCCCTCTATTTTTGCAGCCTTCTCTCCCTCCATTGAACCCATTTTCATTTTTGGGTGTGAGGTAAGAAATACTCACCATTTGTTTGGGTTTTTACCATGGTTGTATGATAATATGAGTTTTGGGAACCATGCATGTGTATGGAGGTTCTTGAGGAGAGTATTTAATGCAAGAGTTTATGTGGATTTGTATGAGAGTAAGGTTTCTTTGGGGAGTAATGAAAGTGGATGCATTTATGGTTGGAAGGAGAAGAGTATTTGTGATGGTTGTTGGAATTCTATGAAAACCTAGCTTCATAAATTTGGGGGAAATGTATATGGAGGTTGATGAGCATTTATTGTTGGTAATAAATGTGAGTTATGATGCATAAGGGTCATTGGTGATGGTATTTTGTTGGTGGAAGTCATTAATGGAGAAACCCATAAAAGGGTTTGGTTCTAGGGTGCATAATAATAAAGGGTAGCACCTAACCCATGGTGGTTATGGTAGATAAAATGAAATAAAAGAGGTTTGAGAGTTAAAATAATATAAACATCAAGTTATTGATATATGTATAAGTATTTAAGTCTTAATGAGTAAGTAGAAAATTGATTGTATAATGTATTGTGATGTAGGAAGTGACCCCATTGACGAGGCGGAACCATCAAACCGCGTTGATCACTACTTCACTTGAGGTAAGAGGGGGTAACTTTTCTAAATGCATGATTTTATCCATTGATGATGTGAAAATATGTATATGTGATCATTTTGATGATTGTTTGAATGGATGATGTGGTAATGTTATGATTTGAATGCATTTAGAATTATGATTATGATGTGGCATTGTGTTTGGGATAATATTGTGATGTGGTGATGATATTATTTTGATGAAGTATGATGATGGTTTAAAACCATGTGTGAAATAGAATTATGAGGTGAATATTCCAAAGATATATGCATGATCTATTGAATGTGTAAGCCACTAACTATTAATGTGAATAGGTCTAAAAGAGAATTGGGATTGGATGAGAATGATGAGAATATTGAAATCCACCAAGTGGTGGTGATGAATGATTGAATGTGGAGTGGCATCTAGGATGCATAGTGTGAGGATGCACTTGATTTGCATTTACATTGCATCCATGGCATAGCATAGCTGTCTATGTGGAATATTAGGGGGTTCCACTAGGCGGGCCCAGTGGGAGGGCGGCTCAGTGCACGAGCGTATTTTGATTTTCCCCTGTGACTCGGTGTATGAGTCACGAAGCTGTCCATAGTTTGGTGACGAGGCACCCTATGTGGCGGGCCTAGTGGGCGGGCGGCTCTATGGTGAGCGAGTTTACCTCGGTGTCCGATGGGACACGGCTCTCTCGATGTGTGTTCGGGAGGGGCCCGTAGCACTTGTGGTAGTTGAGGCCACGATGTTGATCCGCAAGTCACAGGGTGACTAGTGCTACAGATGGGCGATAGCGGTTTGGTACCAGTAAAATTATGATGATATAAGCATGCATAAATTGAGATATATGTGTACATAATTTTTTCTACTGCAGTAGGGGCATAGTAGCACACCTATGCTTGTCCCACAATTGAATTAACATGGTATTTTTCCCACAGTCGGATCTGCATTGTTTTGATGAGAAATTCTTGTGCATATGCATTAGCTTTAAGAGCATTTGCATATAGCTGGAAATATGCCTAGGTGAAAGCCCATGGTGGCAACGGATGTATGAGAATTGAAAAGGGGAAAGAGTTGGATACTAACCCTATGTGTGTTTTAGGCAATCCAAATGAATGAAATTGTGAATGTATACTTGAGATTATGAGATGTATTGTGTATGATGTCTGATGTGTTGTAACGATTGATATGTGAGCAAGTATACATGTATTTCATCATAATGTATGACTTTAATTCATTTGGATTATGTTACTCACCTCCCCGTTGCCATTTTTAAAGTTGATGTAGGTATGACTTAAATCCTACAGCTTTTGGAGGCCGAGTTTAAAGGAGGTAAATATGGATAGGAATGTGTACGCCTTGGCCGGCATGAAAATCTGTTTTGGTAGAGTATATGAGGTGTATATACTCAATTTTGTAATGGTTGATAATTTTGGAGGTCATGGGAGAAAATTGGACATGTTTGTGTAATGAAAATTTTCATTCATGACCCAAAAGTTGTAAAGAATGAATCTTGATACTTGTCTTTGATTAATGAATGTATGCTGTGTTTTTATGCCATTTTATGGAGTCGTGAAATGATGTTGGATCCAAATGTATGTAGGGAGTGTATGTGGCTTGATGATGAATTTAGATTATATGCATGGAATCAATATTAGCATGATGATGTTGGTGGTATTTGATTCAATGAAAGAATTATGTAGTTTTAGATTATAGTATTGTATGAATTGGTACATGCATAACGAAGTAAGATATGGTTATAGGTAAGGCCAAAATGAATGGAGTTGATGGTTCATGTGCTAAGTTAAGGTAAATTTCGTTTCTGCATTGTTCCTGCATAACTCGCTCAAGCGAGTGACAATCTCGCTCGAGCGAGATTGTTGTGAAATTGGGGATTCGTTTTTGCCCCAAATTCACTCAAGCGAAGGTGCATTTCGCCCAAGCGAGTTTGCCACAGAATCAGTGTTTTGCTTCTGGACAATTTTCGCTCAGGCGTGGGAGTGGGCGCTCAAGCGAGGGAGAAGGAGATTTGATTCTGGACGACTTTCACCTAGGCGAGTGGTGCCTCGTCCAAGCGAAAATCGACCAGAGAGTTACTGATGCTTCTGGAACGATCTCGCTCGAGCGAGTCATGATCCGCTCAAGCGAGATTGACACCTGATGTTTACCTCTTTTTTCGCCCAAGCGCCTCGCAGCCTCGCTTAATGTTTTCTTTTGTATCTCACTTAAGCGAGACAGGGCTCGCTCAAGCGAGCTGAGCCCTGATACTTATTTCTCTCTTTCGCCCAAGGTCGCTCAGCGTTCGTCCAAGCGTAGGTACGCTGGCTCGCTCAAGCGGACTGATTCTCGCTTGAGCAAGTATGCCACCTGATGCTCATATTTGTTATTTTAATTGGATTTTTAAATCCTATGCACATGTTCTTCCTTAAACATTAATTTAAAGGTATTGAGGAGTATATATTGAACCTCTAGGCTATATAAACTACCTTCCACATTTTTATGAAATTCCTCCTCTTGGAAATAAATCGGCCAATGATTAAATTAAATGAATTCTTCCGCTGACTCTGATTGAAAAATAATCTTTTAATCTCACCCTCTCATATCTTTATATATGGGAGTGGTTTATTTTAGATCCAGGGGTTTGGTGAAAAATACTTCACCACTCTAATTATCTGAATTATTAATATTTTCAAAAACGTGAAAAATTTTCCCCTATTTTATTTGGGGGTTTGGGGCGTCTCAGGATGATCGCATCATATGACAGGAAAAAGGTCTATGTTCCTAGACCTGGAATTGTTTAAAGGTGGAATAGTCACCTTTGGAGGTAACCAGACTGGAAGGATCATAGGGTCTAGTAGAGTGGGTAAAATTCCTTCACCTGTTATTGAAAATGTGTTTTTGGTTGAGGGTCTAAGACATAACTTGCTGTGCATTAGTCAATTTTGTGACAGTGGGTACAAAATCTCTTTTAATAAAGAAAAGTCTACTATCATAAACCATGATGGATCTATACTTTTCAATGCAAACAGACATCATAACCTATATAAGGTTGACTTGAATGAGCTAAATGATCAGAATGTAACATGTTTATTTTTCAACTCTGAAGAGAGATGGATTTGGAATAAAAAACATGGGCATGCAAGTTTAAAACATATTTCAAAACTTCACAGAAAAGGTCATGTTAAGGGACTGCCAAAGATCTCCTTCAATAGTTCCTTTCCTTGTGAAGCATGCCAAAAAGGAAAATAACATAAAACATCTTTTAGAACAAGAATGTTGTTTCCACTATCAGACCTTTAGAACTGTTACATTTAGATCTATTTGGTCCATCTCAGGTGTAAAGTCTAGCAGGAAAGAAATATGGATTTGTCATTGTTGATGACTACACAAGAATGACATGGGTATACTTCCTAACTCACAAGGATGAGTCTGTCAAAGTATTCTAGATTTTTTGTAAGAAAATCTAGAATGAGAAAATATTATGTATTGGTACAATAAGAAGTGATCATGGCAGAGAATTTGAAAATGATGTTTTTAAAAAATTCTGCAATAAGTTAGGTATTACTCATAGTTTTTCTTCTTCAAGAACACCTCTTCAAAATGGTGTTGTGGAATGGAAAAAGAGATCTCTGTAGGAAATAGCCAAAACAATGCTTTGTGAAAATAATCTTCTAAAATATTTCTGGGAAGAAGCTTTGAGCACTTCTTGTTATATTCGAAACAGAATTCTTATCAGACCTATACTGAATAAGACTCCTTATGAATTATGGAAAGGAAGAAAACCCAACATCTTATATTTTCATCCTTTCGGTTGTACCTGTTATATTCTTAACACTAGGGATCATCTTGGAAATTTTGATTCTAAATGTGACAAAGGAATATTCATGGGTTATTCAACCATATCAAAATCTGAGAGTTTTCAATACTAAAACTTAGACCATTGAGGAATCAATGCATGTAAGATTTGATGATCTACAAAAGAATAACAGGAGATTGGCAGATCTAGATGCTGATGATGTAGGTACACTTCAGCAAGAAGTTGAACCCGAAAAGCAAGAAATAGACCCTGATCAATAAGAATCTAATGAAAAGAAAGAAAAAGAGTCTGATCAAAATCAGTCAATAATAGAACCAAAAAAGAGAAGAGATTGGAAGTTTAAATTTATTATCCTTCAGACGTCATTATTGGAGATCAAGCAGCTGTAATTAAAACTAGATCCAAGCTTTTCAATCAGTTCTCTCTTGCAATAGTTTTAGAATTGGAACCCAAATCTGTTGCAGAAGCTCTAGATGACACTGACTGGATTATTGCCATGCAAGAAGAACTCAACCAGTTTGAAAGACAAAGTTTGGAGCCTTGTTCCAAGACCCAAAAATAAAATCATCATAAGCGCCAAATGGATATACAGAAATAAGCTTAATGAAGATGGGAAAGTAATCAGAAATAAAGCCAGACTTGTGGCGCAAGGCTACAATCAGCAAGAAGGTATAAACTTCACTAAAACCTTTTTCCTTATAACCAAACTAGAGGCTATCTGGATACTTCTTTCATTTGCAGCATTTAAAGTTATCATGTAACACCCTAGTTTTTAATTAATAAACAAAATCAACAGGGAAAATTTTTCCATAAAAACAGCCACTGGACGATCGGCATAGAAAAAGAAGAGGAAGGCAAGGGAATATAAAGGAACACTCAAACGTATAGCAATCAGCGGATCGGAAATCAGCGGAGCACAGCAGCTTAAACCGGTCCAATTAGTACCCCTTCGCTCAAGCGAGGACCAACGCCGCCTGAGCGAAATATGACAATGCAACAGCGGAAAAAGGAGATGCTCAAGCGAAGCCCAACACCAGCACCCACTCGCTCGGTGAAGTGCCATTCGCTTAAGCGAACATCCCAGAAGCCTTCCATGCGCGCACACTCGCTGGAGCTAAGTCTAATTCGCTGGGGCGGACATAGGTACAAGGTAGTTTCTCACTCGGGTTTGGGACATATGTTCACCCAGTAAATCATCACGCTCATACTTCACTCGGGAATCCGCACAGCTCCTCATTCATCCATACAGGTCACAGGTATAAACCACTCAGGAAACGACTTCCCCAATTCTGCCACTCGGAATCCAGAACTCTTTCTCACTCGGAATATACATCCTAATCAAACATCACTCGACGCATCCCAACATTAACACAATCGGGTCACATTACCTATTCACTATTTGGAATACATTCACACATTCACTCGGGAAATCAGGTAGTTAAGTCCCACTCGGTCTTATTCAAAACTCAACCAGTCGGCATACCGACCCTCACTCACTCGGATTCTACATCATTCACTCGGATTACTAAGACCTTACACTTAGGATCCATCCCACTCTAAACCACTACTCTAACTCCTCTCTCAAAAGGGGATCACTCAAGGTTTTCACTCGGGAATACAAACTCTTCCTCACCTGGGTTACCTATAATTTTCACTCGGAATCACTCAGCGTGTTCACTCGGAAAAGCCACCCAGTAGTCCTCACTCGGAACCATCAGCTTAACATTATTTCACTCATCAACAGCCCTCGAATCATTTAACAATACATTCCAGTCGAAAGACGTATCAAATCGGCATAAAGCACATACATATGAATATATGTTCCCAGAAATATAAATCTGCCCATAAATCTAATCTACCGACCTATGTACAGGTAACCACATACTCGGAATACTTATTAACTTAACATTATACCTTTACCACTATTCACAGTTCTACACAAGTGACACACCATATCTATACTTATCAAATCAGTCTTTATAAATAAATATATTTAATCGTCATTTTACAAGAGAGCCGGCCAAGGCTACACTGACTGGACATAATAAACGTATTACAAGCACTCAACAGTCAGAGTGCACCACACTCGGACTTGAGGCCCTATCATCCCTTCCGAGTCTGACCTGCACACACTGAAAGATGGTGTAGGGGTGAGCATCTTAAATATTAAATGATAGATACTGACTCAGGTTGTCCCACAATTATACAACAATATGTATATATGCAATTATACATGGCAACGATTAAAGTCAGAGCAATACCAATCAACCAGGACACACATCAGACTCTTACCGATCGGAATCCACCAGTTATCACTCGGCCTTATGCATGTATCAATTTAATAACATTAACATACAACAATCAGTGACATAATAATGCCTATGAATCGGAATGCACATATTGAACAGTTCTCAATCAGAATTCAATAATTCTCACTCGGCTATATATACACAACTTTCAATAATGTTAACATGCATTCATAGAACATATTTCAATCAGCATCCACAGCATGTGCACACGGAATAATTCACTCGGTTATGTATATTCATCATCTCATTAACATCATCACATGCATAACCAATTCCAACAACATTAACAGTCAATATACACAGAGTATTTCACTCGGTTCCGTATTCGTGTGTAATCGGTTTTTGACGTTGCAACGTAGGCTCCCAGCCTTTTTATACATAGCTCCCAGCTATCAATTCAGCTCCAAGCTGCTTGGCCGTTTTACAGGTACCCAACCGTTTGCCCACAAGGTGACACCAACGCTCTCAGCGCCAACGGAGGTGTTCACAGGCAGCCCGAGTCCCACTCAAGGGCTACCTTGAGTCCAACTCAAGGATTTACAGCGTCCCATGCTTTAATAACCGATGGTAGTGTCCCACACTACGTGCTCCAAGCACAAACACATCCAATGCGCCACATGCGGATTCATCATAACCACAGAGTTCATATACACAGCCATTCACTCAGCATTACATACATCACAAGCAGTTGGCATTATACATCATCAGAACTCAAATAGCACATGCATCCTATGCAATCGGCATTAGGCATTATCAGTACTTAACAACATATGCATCTCATGCGATTAGTATAACACATCATCAGGACCCAAACAACACACATGCAATCGGCATTAAGCAATGTCAGGACTCAGATAACACATGCAATCGGTAAAATACATTGTCCAGACTCAATCAGCACATGCAATTAACGAGGTACATTATCAGATTCACTAAGTCATATTTTATCACATGCAGCCAGCCTTTTGAACTCATAACAACTTGCACATCACGTAAAGCACACGGTATTCATCAACAGCACTTCAACACATTCCTTCCACACAATCGTTCAACATTCACAGGCCATCAACATGTAACACTCAACTTTCACTCGTCATGCAACCAGGCAGTACACACTCGCATGCAACACAACACACAATCAGAACACGGAAACAGCAAGCATCAACACTCGGAACCCGTTCATAACCCATGCATTTAAGATAGAAGATACCCCCTACCTGGAATAAAGCTTCCAGTCGGTCAACACAACACCCGGTTCCAGAAGAACACTGAGTCACTCCCAGTGCATCTGCATGCAAGAGCAGGGGAGGCCATTCGAGTCTCTGAGGCACTTAGCTCTCGGTTCGCTCCCTGGAGTAGCTCCATTCCAACACTGTGAACACTCCAACCATCTTGAAGCTCCCCGCAGCGCAGATCTCCACTGAGACTTGGCAGCTTCGAGCAAGGAAAGGAAGAAGGAGGGAAGTCGACGAAGGGAATGAAGGAACAAGGAAGGAACAGCATGGAAGGAGACGGGTTACATGCAGAGGGAATGCACACCCTCACCCTCTCTGGCTCTTCGAGTAAGGAAGGAGGACTCCGATCCTCAGCCACCACTGTTGTGAGCTCATGGAAAAAGAGAGCAGAGAAGAAGAGAAGAAGAAGAGAAGAAGAGTGAAGAGTGAAGAAGAAAAGAAGAGGAAATAGAAGGAAGAGAAGTCTCAAGGGAAGAATGAATAATAGTGTACCCATATATGCATGCACGGAGAGAAGGGAAAAGTGGGGTGGGAAGTCATGCACAGCAGCAGCCCCCACACGCGTCATACGCATATAGACACAACTAGTCAGCTGTTGACAACTAATCACCTTCAATCAGCCTTTGCTTCCTTAACTTCAATTAATTAAACCAATTATAATTAATAAATAATTTTCCCCACTTAGCAATTATTATTTTAATGATTTATTTTTATTCGGTAATTCATTATTAAATCGGGATGTTACATATCACATTATATCAGGTGGATGATAAGGGTGCTTTTCTAAATGGGTTTATTATAACATCCTATAGTTTTACTATTTTTTATATAAAGGATAAAATTGTAAGGAAAATTATAATTTAATGTTTTGACAAAATTAGTTTAAGGTCCTTTAGAAGTGATTGATCATTGTAATTTATAGAATTTTATAAGATTTTTATGGATATTTTTAGAGATAAGTGAAAATAGTCTAAAATAGAGTCATTTGGGTCTAAACCGCTATAGGAAATGTTATCAAAAAATTATGAAACTTAGTAGGGAGTTTAGATTCGTGCATATGAGCTTAAGTTTAAAATTTCATAAAATTTAGAGATCGTTTAGTTAAAAAAGAAAACCAATGAACTTATAAAACCGAGTAGTTAAACATTTAGTAATTGAGATATTTAAAGTAAAAATAAATCACTAAAAACTTATATTTATTGTATTAAGTATACTTTGAAGATTTATAACAAAATTTTAAGTATAAAATTTATCTCATAAAAATACTCAACCAAATATTATATTACATAATCAGGATAAACATCATACTTTATATTTAATTTTAAATGAAAAATAGGATAATTTCTCCTATATATACCCGTTAACATTGCCCGTCTTTACCCATCCTACCATTACAGTGTCTTTTCCCAAGTAAGCTTAATTCTTCACATCTTTCCTTTCCTTTTCCTGTCAATTGTTTTATACTTTTTTCACTGCAATTCTTCAATTTTAATGTTCGCTTACCAAGGCAATGAAACATAGCTAATGGAAACTGTTTCTATTCATATATATATAACGTCTTTTATTTGTTTTATTTTTATTGATTTACTATTTAGTTATTTAGTTATTTATTATTCATTTTTTATTTATTCAATTAGTTACTTATTTGTTTATTTATTATTCTATATTATTATTTGTTATTTTTTAATTATGTTTTTAATTAACAAAATTAATTGTTTATTTATTTATGTATTTAATTGTTTATTTATTTATTTATTTGTTTATTTTATTATTTATTTAGTTATTTCATTATTTATTTAATTAATTGTTCATTTGCTTATTAAATTATTTATTCATTTATTAGTTTATTTATTTATTTATTTATTTAGTTGTTTAGTTATTTATTTGTTTATATATTCATTTATTTATTTAATTTACTTGTGTTTTTATCTATTTATTCATTCATTTGTTTGTTTATTTATTTATTGACTTACTTAAATATCAATTTATTTATTTGTTTTATTTATTTATATTATTTTTGTTCATCTATAATTTAGTTTTTTCATTTTCATTCATTTATCTAATTATTTATTGATTTATAATTTATTTATTACTTATCTATTCATTATTTATATTTTATTTACTTATTCAATTATTTGTACTATTTTTATTATTATATATTTATTATTTATTTAGTTATTTATAATTTTTATTTATTTATTTATTTTATTCTTTAATCATTTATTTACTTGTTATCTTTTTATAATACTCAATGGATGTTTAATTATTATTATACATTTTTAAAATTTATGACAATGGTATTTTTAATATTATTGTGTTATTATAATGATTATCTAATTACCAATATTTCTCATGATAAATAAAATGAACTTAACACTAACAATAAGAACTTAACACTAATAATAAGAACCTATGTGTTTATGTTATCTAATCCAACCGAGAAGATTTCTTGGAAATCAAGTAATTAGGTAAAGGTGGGTTGAGATGAGAATTTACTAAATATAAGACATGTAGAATAATAGAAGGGATTCCCTAACCCTTTCAATATTTATTTCAATTATTATTTTTATGTCTTTACTTATTTACAATTGTTATTTATATGTTATACTTTGGTATTTGCATATATTTTATATAACAATTTATATTTGTTAGACTATATAAAGTTTGATGCCTAAATCAAAAATATATATTTAATATGGTTATATTATACTGTCTGGGACTTTTCGAGTGTAGCAAGTCAAAAATAAAATTTAGAAATATTCAATTTATAGAGGAAACTCTGCCAAAATTTTGATAAATCTTGTGAACAAGAATGAAAAGTATGTGCTAAAAGTTTGAATTAATTCAGTATGTGACATGCATCATGTAACAAGTGAAAGACAAGAATATTTTAGGAGATACGATTATAATCTGAGAAATGTGTTAGGGATGGTTCAATAGTGAACCTTGGGATGGGAGGATGTGAAGAGAGGCCTAGGAGACCCGGGGTCACTCCCTAGTGTCGGGTAAATTCACAGCAAGCTTATGCCAATCTGACTAGGCCCTAAGTGCATATTATGGTCAGTGGAGCTGTTCATTTGCCATATTGGCAGATTTTATCACGAAATAGTGTCAACTCTTGACTACTCCCAATAAAAGAAGACTTAAGGGCCCAAATGTATTGCATCTTTATCATTAATAATAGAATTAATAAAGTATTTATTAATTAAAAATTAAGAAATCGTCAATCATGCCTACATTCTCATTCCATGTTTTAAGTAATATGTATGAAGGAATTTGTTATTGTTTGTAAAAATCTATTATTTATATGTGTCTTGTATAATATTGGTATTTTCTATTTCTCACCCTTTTCCTTGGTATAAATTTTGAACTTGTATAAATTTTCGCTATGAATAACTTTCCATAGATGATAGATATAAGGATCAGGCCTCGCTAAGACGGATTATGAAGATGGAGATTCTTAGATTTAGAAAATATGTATATATACTATGGTATAGTCACAGTGAGACTATCTCAGGTCATTGTTGGATTACCTGACTGATGATGCATGATTTATCCTTAATTCCTCACTTTAAATATGTATAATTTGCTATCACTTATTGTGTAATATATTACATTTTAACACATTTTCATCATTTGAGCTTTATTTAATATTTAATTTGAAAATGAATTAAGGATTAATTTTTAATGAAAATAATGAAATCTTGGTTTCTCTTGTTTTGTAGTGTATGATTAAGCCTGCAATTGAAAAATAATTACCACAGGTTAAACAGAAGAAGCCACGCCTCAAGAAATGGTCAAAAATGCAAGGAAAGCACTAGAACAGGTCTGGGAATCGATTCACCAACTTGGGAATCGATTCCCATGTGAAATCATAGTCAGGAATCGATTCATGCCTCCTAGGAATCGATTCATATAGCTGGGAATCGACTCCTTGCCCCTAGGAATCGATTCATGAGTATTTGAAAGCCTGGGAATCGATTTATCTATGCAGGAATCGATTCATGTGCCTTGGGAATCGATTCCCACCCCTGAGGAATCGATTCATGTGAAGAATTTGCCCAGTATTTGCCAAGATGAATCGATTCATGAACTTTGAAGAATCGATTCATCAAGTGGAAAACAGCAAGGAACGCATTCACAAGTGGAAAACGCGAAGTGGAAACGGCCCTGAAGTACTAAATTGAAGTATTGACCGACATTCTCTACCCAGTTATTAAAAAATGGCACGCTGCTTCTTTTCTTCTCCTATAAATAGCATGCCCAGGCACCATTTCCTTCACACACCATTCCTTCTTCTTTCGTTCTTCTTCTCTGCCTCTTCTTCTTCTCCCCCCCTGTGCTCCATTCCGGGTTAGGTTCTTTTATTTTTAGTTTGTTTTAATTATGGAGGGCTAAAATCCCTAGATTGATTTTCTTGGAGAATATTGTAATATAATTTTGAGGTTCTTGTTTTTAATATAGTATGCTTTTATTAATGTTTATTTCTTTATAATCTTACTCTACTTATTTAATTCCATTCTATTTAATTAAATTAGTGTGCTTAATCGATTTAATTATACAAATGGAATAAAATAAGATTTTAAATTAAAATGGATTAAGGAAATATGCATGCTAAATAAATATTTTCATAATCTTTTTTAATAATTATGGTTTTTTTATTTCCATAATTTGAGAATAGATTATGTATGTAGGCGATGTTCTTACATATGCTCAATAATTCCTAGATTTTACGATCTTGACTCATTTTGCTTAATTAGGATGCTTGATTAAAATATTCATTTTTAAATGAAAGTAAAAGAATTATGAATTGAAAAAGACCCTTAGTTGATTAATTCAAATTGAGCTAAGAAATTAACATTAATGAAAGTGTACAAATTATCTTTAGTGAACCGAGGAAAAATTTAATTACAATACTCCAAGAAAATCAATCGCTTGTTATTTATTATTCTAAATCTTATATTTACTCTGTTTTGATTTTAATTGTGACAACCAATCAAACCCCCCAATTGTATTTGTATGTTTGTTGAATTTTTGTTTGTAAAAATTAATTTTAAACTTGATTTTCCTAAATTTTTGTGTTGATCCTTGAGAGAACGACCTAGGTTGACACCCTAGTACTACATTAATTAATTTTAATGTACTAATTTGACGGTACCACGACTGTAAAAAAAAACTCGTCAAATTTTGGCGCCGCTGTCGGGGATCAACGATCTTTAGGAAAATTCTTGTTTTAAATTAATTTTTTTAATATAAATTAAAAATTAAAAAATAAATATATATAAAAAATTCTTTTGTTTGTTTGTTTGTTTTATTTTATTCCTTTTGTATGATTTAGGATTCTTATGATATATTGCTCATGATCATGAAATATCTTATTGTATGCTATGTATGACTAGAAGGACTTTTGAGCATTTATATTCATTTGATCCTGAAATTAATAGAACTTTTCATAGATTAATTAGAGAAGCTAGATTTAATAATAACTTTGTTGATATTGATAGTGATAGTATCTCATCTAAATCTGCTGAAAGTACTACTGCTAGTTTTTCTGATATGGCTGTACCCCGTGAAAGAACTCTTAGAGAACTAGCTGCACCCGAATTCACATATGAAAGTTTGTGTATTCAATATCCTGAAGAGGATGTCCCTTTTATGTTTAAGACCGGACTTATACACTTGTTGCCTAAGTTTCATGATCTTGCGGGTGAAGATCCGCACAAACACCTCAAAGAATTCCACATTGTATGCTCCACAATGAAACCCCAAAACATTCTAGAAGACCATGTCTATCTTAAAGCGTTTCCTCATTCTTTAGAGGTTGTTGCTAAGGATTGGCTCTATTACCTTGCTCCAAGATCAATCACAAGTTGGAATGACTTAAAGAAAATGTTCTTCGAAAAGTTCTTTCCTGCCTCTAGAACAACTGCAATCTAAAAGGACATATCTGGCATTAGGCAACTCTCTAGAGAAAGTCTTTATGAGTATTGGGAAAGATTCAAGAAACCCTGTGCAAGTTGCCCTCACCACCAAATTTCTAAACAACTTCTTCTTCAGTACTTTTATGAAGGTCTGCACCACGTTGATCGCAACATGATAGATGCGGCAAGTGGATGAGCTTTAGGAGATATGACTGCTGCTGAAGCAAGAAAATTAATTGAAAAAATGGCATCTAATTCTCAACAATTCAGTGTAAGAAACGATGCTTTTAAAAGTTTATATGATTCAAATTCTAGTGCATCTGGCATTAAATTAGAGAGTAAACTTGACGCTCTCACCACTCTGGTCACACAATTAGCAGTAAATCAAAAATCCATGACTGCTAAAGTGTGTGGCATCTGCTCTTCATAAGAGCACCCCACTGATTGTTGTCCTTCTCTACAAGAAAATGATAATAATAGTCCCTAAGCCTATGCAGCTAAATCTACCATGATAGACCTTCACCACAACAACAACAACAAAACCATGACCTTTCCACCAACAAATACAACCCAGGTTGGAGGAACCATCCAAACTTGAGATGGGGTAACCAACAACAAAATCCCCAACCTCCATTTCAAAGCAATGCACCAATCTTCCAAAGACCTACACCTCAACCATCCACAAGTGGTCCTTCTTTGGAAGAATTGGTGAAACAAATGGTTGCACAGAACTTAAAGTATCAACAAAGGAATAATGCTACCATCCAGAGTTTAAGCAACCAAATTGGGCAACTGGCTTCATTATTGAGCCAGTTACAGTCTCAAAACTCTGACAAATTACAATCTCAACCAGCTACAAATCCAAGAAATGTGAGTACAATTCAGTTAAGATCAGGTAAGAATATAGAGGATGTTTTGGTTCAGGTAGAACAACTTGTTTTCCCTGCTGACTTTTTCATACTTGATATAGAAGAAGGTATGCCTCAGATTCCTGTTCCTATAATTTTAGGAAGACTATTTTTGAAAACAGCCCGAACCAAAATAGATGTTCATTCTGGAACACTCTCTATGGAATTTGGTGATACTAGAGTTCAATTCAATATTCTTGATGCTATGAAATACCCATCTGAAGATCACTCTGTTTTTCATATTGACATTATGGATGAATTGATTTATGAATATCTTTCTGATATCTCTCAAAATGTTGATTTGGAATGCATGGATGATTCAAACAAATGTTTTGTATGCAATGATTCTAGAAGTTGTGATATTTGTGTTGAAATTGATAAATACATAACTGCTGATTCAGAGTTTTTAGATATTCCTGTTAATGATAAGGAGCTAGAATGCATTAACCTGAATGCAGGATTTCAAGAAGACTCTAACAAAATTTTAAGGTGCAAGCAGCGGAATCCAAATCTACTTTGTTAGTTCCATCTGTTTTGCAGGCACCCAAATTAGAGTTGAAACCCCTACCTGAGAACCTCAAGTATGTATACTTAGGGGATGATGAACAGCTCTCGGTGATAATTTCCACTTTTCTTGATGAAAATCAAGAAAAAAAATTACTGCAGGTTCTAAAAAGGCACAAGAAGGCTATAGGATGGACATTGGCAGACATCCCTGGGATTAGCCCATCCATGTGCATGCATAGGATATTTCTAGAGGAAAATGCTAAAGCAATAAGACATCCCCAGAGGAGACTCAACCCTGTAATCCTTGATGTTGTTAAGAAGGAGATTACCAAGCTTCTACAAGAAGGAATCATTTACCCTATCTCTGACAGTCAATGGGTGAGTCCAATACAAGTGGTTCCTAAGAAAACAGAGATCACAGTTGTGAAAAATGAGAAGGATGAATTGATCCCTACCAGAGTATAAAATAGTTGGAGAGTCTGTATTAACTACAGGAGACTAAACCAGGCAACAAAGAAGGACCATTTCCCTTTACCCATTCATTGATCAAATGCTTGAATGTCTCACTACTGTTTTCTTGATGGATTCTCTGGATATTTTTAGATTCACATTGCACCTGAGGATCAAGAAAAGACCATATTCACCTGTCCCTTTGGCACATTTGCTTATAGGAGAATGCCCTTTGGCCTATGCAATGCTCCTGAACTTTTCAAAGGTGCATGATAAGTATTTTTCATGATTTCATTGAAAATTGCATAGAGGTATTTGTGGATGATTTTACTATTTATGGATCTTCATTTGATGCATGCCTTGATAGTTTGGATAAAGTTTTAAACAGATGTATTGAAACTAACCTTGTTTTGAACTATGAAAAATGTCATTTTATGGTAAAACAAGGAATAATTTTAGGGCATGTAATCTTTGAGAAAGGAATTGAGGTAGATCCTGCCAAGATAGAAGTTATATCACATTTATCTTACCCCTCTTGTGTACGAGAGGTTTGTTCTTTTCTTGGCTATGCAGGTTTCTACAGAAGATTCATAAAGGATTTTAGCAAGAAGGCTAGACCACTATCCAATCTTCTTCAAAAGGATGTGGTATTTGAGTTTGATGAAAAGTGTAAGGAGGTTTTTAATTTCCTCAAGCAAGCATTGACCATTACCCAAATAATCCAAGCACCTGTTTGGACAGCCCCATTTGAATTAATGTATGATGCCTCTAATTATGTATTGGAAGCTGTCCTTGGTCAGAAGATTGACAAACAACCTAGGGTCATTTACTATGCATCTAAAACTTTAGATGCCGCCCAGGTAAATTACACCACTACTGAAAAAGAGCTCTTGGCCATTATTTTTGCATTAGATAAGTTCAGATCTTACTTACTCAGTTCTCGAGTAGTTGTCTTTACTGACCATGCAGATCTGAAGTACTTGTTGAAGAAAGGTGAGTCCAAGCCAAGATTAATTTGTTGAATGCTTTTGCTCAAAGAGTTTGACTTGGAAATTTATGACAGAAGTGGAACACAAAACCTTGTGGCAGACCATTTAAGCAGAATTGAGAATGCTCCTGATTCGGCACCTATTCAGGACCATTTTCCTGATGAACACCTCATGAGTGTTTCTAACTCTTTTGATACACCTTGGTTTGCTAACATTGTAAATTATCTTGTTGCTTCTATTTTTCCACCATATGCATCCAGAAACCAAATTTCAAAATTAAAAAGTGATGCAAAATATTATATATGGGATGACCCGTATTTGTGCAAATTGTGTAATGATCAGATGATTCGAAGATGACCAGTTTTAAGGATGCATGGAGCACTTGTAACACCTATGAGGAATGCCAAACAGCTAGTAATGCTATCACATGGCGTCAACAAATGCCTCAACAACCTATGTTGTTTTGTGAAGTATTTGATGTTTGGGGCATTGATTTTATGGGTCTATTTCCTCCACCCTTTGGTTTTACTTACATTTTATTGGCTGTAGATTATGTTTCTAAATGGGTAGAAGCTAAAGCCACCAGAACTAATGATGCTTGAGTTGTTATGGATTTTGTTAGATCTCAAATTTTTTGTAGGTTTGGCATTCCGAGAGCAATCATTAGTGATCAGGAACACACTTCTGTAACAGGACCATGCAAGCTATGCTCAGAAAGTATGGGGTTATTCATAGAGTCTCTACTCCATATCACCCCCAAACCAATGGACAAGCAGAAGTCTCTAACAGAGAAATCAAAAGAATCCTGGAGAAGATAGTACAACCTAATAGAACGGATTGGAGCAGGAAACTGGATGATGCTCTTTGGGCACATAGAACAGCTTTTAAGGCACCTATAGGAATGTCTCCCTATAGAATTATTTTTGGTAAGGCATGTCATCTTCCAGTGGAGATTGAACATCATGCTTATTGGGCTGTAAAAGCTTATAACTTAGCACTTGATCAAGCAGGTGAAGAAAGAAAATTACAATTGAATGAGTTTGATGAGATTCGTTTGGCCACTTATGAGAATTCAAAGTTTTATAAGGAAAAAACAAGGAAATTCCATGATAGCTCAATAGCTAGAAAGGAGTTTACTACTGGATAGAAAGTATTACTATTTAATTCTCAGATGAAACTGATGGCCGGAAAATTACGCTCCAAATGGGAAGGACCTTTCATTGTCACTAATGTATTTCCCCATGGAGCTGTTGAAATAAAAATTGAAAACTCCAATAAAAGCTTCAAGGTTAATGGACAGTACTTGAAGTCATTCTATGAAAATCCTTCACTTGTAGATGTCACAATGGAGGAGCATGCTTTAGGGGAACCACTTCTTGATCCCCCTTGAGGGAGTTTTTCTTAACCATCTTTATACTTTTTCATTTTATTGTCTTTTCTATATGCTCTATTTTACATTGAGGACAATGTATGATTCAAGTGTAGGGGTGGAACTGCTCTTTATTTTGTGTTGAGTATTATTATATGATTGTTTTTGTGTGAATTGTTTTTTCTGTAAAAAAAAGAAAAAAAGGGTTTTTGTGTGTGTTTTTGTTTAAAATGGCATGTTTTATTGGAATTTTAAGGATATGCATGAGTAACAGGTAATTTCTTTTATATTTGATATGAGCTTAATGATAAGTTATGATTTGAACTCAAGCATTTTTGGTATGTTAAGAATGACATGATAATTGAGAGATAATCATATATGATAGAATTATACCTTGTTAGATTTTTGAGTCTTAAAAAATTTGATGGATCACTTTACACCATCTGAATTCTTTCATGTGTGATTTATTCCTAAATACTTACATCTCAATCTTTGTCTTATTTCTTGATGATACTTGAAACTTATATACATGTATTTGAAAGGACACAGGCATTTTGTTCAATTAAGCCACTAGCCATATAAGCTTATTATAAATAAATCATCTTTTGTGAGCCCCTTTGAGCCTATTTAACCATTTCTTTGTTACAGCTCAAATAAGCTATACACCTACTTAAAGAAGATGTTGGAGCTTTGGCATCAAGTCAAAAATAGGCAGTCAAATAAGTGTGGGAGTGTGCTAAAAGGAGTCGCAACTCTTAATTTAAGTATTATGCAATTTTAAAAAAATGATGATATTGATGTTTGCCACCAAATGTGATTAAACAAATGTTTTACCTCACTATTTGCCTGTTAAATTAATTACTCCATCATTCTTTATGGCATATGAAACTAATTTCCAAATCTTTACCTTGGCCACATTACAACCCTGATAAGCCTTGTCGATCTATACATGTATTTGTGTTGATTGTCGAATTGAGAAATTTGCCAAATTTATGGGACTATTTGTTTTTAGGAAATATTTTGAGTGTATACACAAACCCAAAAAACTTGAGAGTTGATAGTATGTCTTGTGAGGTTCTGTCACTTATGATCTTCTTTTCAGTTTAATTTAATTTTCACATGCCTAAGTGTTTGGATGATTTTCATATATATCTTGATGCTCTGTATCTTGCATGTTGAATAACTCTTGTTTCTCTGTATATTCCTAAGATTTCATGACAAGCATGCCAATTTTGTATGTTATTGTTTTCAATAAATTGTGATACTTGTTTTTATTCTGATTTTGCTCGGGAGTGCAAAGGAATAAGTGTGGGAGTATTTGATGATGCATGATTTATCCTTAATTCCTCACTTAAAATGTGTATAATTTGATATCAGTTATTGTGTAATATATTGCATTTTAACACATTTTCATCATTTGAACTTTATTTAATATTTAATTTGAAAATAAATTAAGGATTAATTTTTAATGAAAACAATGAAATATTTTTTTCTCTTATTTTGTAGTGTATGATTGAGCCTACAATTGAAAAATAATTACCACAGGTCAAACGGAAGAAGCCACGCCTTAAGAAATGGTCAAATATGCAAGAAAAGCACTAGAACAGGTCTAGGAATCGATTCCCATGTGAAATCATAGCAAGGAATCAATTCATGCCTCCTGGGAATCAATTCATATAGCTGGGAATCGATTCCTTGCCCCTAGGAATCGATTCATGAGTATTTGAATGCCTGGGAATCGATTCATCTATGCAGGAATCGATTCATGCGCCTTGGGAATCGATTCCCACCCCTGAGGAATCAATTCATGTGAAGAATTTGCCCAGTATTTACCTAGATGAATCGATTCATGCACTTTGAAGAATCGATTCATCAAGTTGAAAATAGCAAGGAACGCATTCACAAGTGGAAAACGCGAAGTGGAAACGACACTGAAGTATTAAATTAAAGTATTGGCCGACATTCTCCACCCAATTATTAAAAAATGGCACGCTTCTTCTTTTCTTCTCCTATAAATAGCATGCCCAGGCACCATTTCCTTTATACACTATTCCTTCTTCTTTTGTTCTTCTTCTCTGCCTCTTCTTCTTCTCCCCCTCCATGCTCCATTCCGGGTTAGGTTCTTTTATTTTTAGTTTGTTTTAATTATAGAGGACTAAAACCCCTATATTGATTTTCTTGGAGAATATTATAATATGATTTTAAGGTTTTTGTTTTTAATATAGTATGCTTTTATTAATGTTTATTTCTTCATAATCTTACTCTGCTTATTTAATTTCATTTAGTTTAATTAAATTAGTATGCTTAGTCGATTTAATTATACAAATGGAATAAAATAAGATTTTAAATTAAAATGGATTAAGGAAATATACATGCTTAATAAATATTTTCATAATCATTTTTAATAATTATGGTTTGCTTAATTCCATAATTTGAGAATAGATTATGTATGTAGGCGATGTTCTTACATATGCTCAATAATTCCTAGATTTTACGATCTTGACTCCTTTTGCTTAATTAGGATGCTTGATTAAAATATTCATTTTTAAATGAAAGTAAAGGAATTATGAATTGAAAAAGACCCTTAGTTGATTAATTCAAATTGAGCTAAGAAATTAACATTAATGAAAGTGTACAAATTATCTTTAGTGAACCGAGGAAAAATTTAATTACAGTACTCCAAGAAAATCAATCGCTTGTTATTTATTATTCTAAATCTTATATTTACTCTGTTTTGATTTTAATTGTGACAACAAATCAAACCCCCCAATTGTATTTGTATGTTTGTTGAATTTTTGTTTGTAAAAATTAATTTTAAACTTGATTTTTCTAAATTTTTGTGTTGATCCTTGAGAGAACGACCTAGGTTGACACCCTAGTACTACATTAATTAATTTTAATGTACTAATTTGATGGTACCATGACTGTAAAAAAAACTCGTCACTGACCCTCTGGGGACCCTTTCTTTTTCTTTTCGAGGTAGACTCATTTTAGATCTTTGTCATAATGACCCATTTCATGGGCAACCTCCCCACCCCTACCAGCTGATGAAGAAGATGTGGAGGAAGCTTTCTCTGGGAGCGACTCCACTATAGATAACTCTTAATTAGCCATAGTTAACCCAATAAGATGTTATGGGTAGTTTTTTGGTAATGACTCCAGTCGTGCTTGATGGTTAAGTGGTTCTTTTTGTTATACTATTTATCTACTCACATGTTCTGGAGTCTATTTTGGCATTAATTAGCATCTGCCCTTTATAGTTACTATTAACCTACGCTGGTCTTTTGTACTAATGTATATAAAAAAATCAAACTTATGTACAATTCTGTATATATTTATATAAATGTGTATATAGCGAAGTATTTTGATATATGTAGTTATGTCTGTGAAATTGTTTAATTATTTATGTGAAATTTTTGCATTATTTAAACTTTGGTAGTTATTAGGGATGTTATAAAGTGGTATCAGAGTAGTTGATCCCATAGGCCTAGGAAGAGGTTTGACTTATTTAGTTTATA
The DNA here is from genome assembly GCA_037962975.1 of Clitoria ternatea. Lineage (NCBI taxonomy): Eukaryota > Viridiplantae > Streptophyta > Magnoliopsida > Fabales > Fabaceae > Clitoria > Clitoria ternatea. Next base: position 149,138,266 of record CM075671.1, read on the forward strand.
TCTTGAATGTTTAGGTATAAAGGTTATGTGATAATGTTTGATAATTCTAGTTTTGAATATAATAAGTTTGATTATGAGCAGGAACTTATGGCAGAATGAGAAATTAGACTTGTAGCCGCAGTGGAGCGTTTGATCACTACAATGGTTGAAAATCAAGTGAACCAATGCTTAGGGTAATGATGCTTTAAGGAGGCTAGATCTTTTTGAAAAACGCAATCCACCTTGTTTTAAAGGAGGCTATGATCCTAATGAAGCTCAACTATAGATTCACAAAATGGAGAAGATTTTTCATGCACTTCAATGTTCAAAGGCTAATAAGGTAATTTTGACGGCTTATGTTTTGATAGAGGATGCTGAACATTTGTGGGAAGGTACTAGAAGACAATTTGAAGCAGGTGGGATTGAAATCACTTGGGAACGATTCAAGGAAAATATTTAGAAAAGTATTTTCCTGATGATGTCAGGGAAAAGAAAGAAATGGAATTCCTATCTTTTACCCAAGGTAACAAATCAGTTGGAGAATATGTTGTAAAATTTGAAGAATTGTCTTATTTTCATTCACATTATATTGATGTTGTAAATGAACAGGTCAGATGTGCTAAATTTATCGATGGTCTTTGACCAGAGATAAAAGAAGCTATTCAGATGCAAGAAGTTCATGAATTTCCGGTGTTGGTTAATCGTTGTAGAATTTTTGAAAAGGACCATAAAGATAAGTTGTCAAAGGCTGGGGAGTATAATCCTAAAACCAATGAGAGAAGGACCTATGGACCTCAACATTTCCAAAATAAGAATTTCACAAGGAAAAACTCATATCCTAGTCAATCACGTTATCCAGGTACTTTATCTTTTTGTGTTCGATATCAAGCTTTACATAAGGGCTATAATACACCTGTAAATCCTTGAGCTGCATCTAGGAGCTATTACACGCCAGTTGCATTGGAAGTTAAGTATTATAATTATGGAGGACCTCACATGCGGAAGAATTGTCCTACTTATGTCTATTTTAAGTGCAACAAAAAGAGACATCTACTGAAGGATTATCTAGAAATAAAGAAAGAAAACGGTGGAGGAACCAACATAGGTAATCATACTCGTGGAGGCCCCAACAATGCGATGGAAAAGCCCACGACTCAAGGAAAAGTTTTGCTATCAATGGTGAGGAAGCATTCCGCCAAGATACAATGGTGAAAGGTACGTGTATCATTAATAAGACTTTATTGACTATCATGTATGATTTAGGCGCATCTCATTCCTTTATAGCCAATGATTGTGTGGAAAGGTTAAACTTGCTTGTGATTGAGTTACCTTTTGAGTTACTATTCGTACTCCTAGAAACCATTCCATGGTTACTTCTAAAGCTTGTTGGGAATGTTTTATTTTCATAAACAATAGGAATTTTAAAGCTAATCTATTTTGTTTACCACTTTCTAATCTAGAAGTTATTCTCGGATTAGATTGGTTGGTAAACAATGATGTTTTAATAGACTGTTATAATAAGACAATAGTATTCAACAAGTCAATAAATTTAAATTTTAAGGATACAAGATTTGTATCTGCTAATCAAATGATTGCTTCATTAAAAGAAGAAGCTCAAGGGTTCATGATGTTACTTTCAATGAAAAAGGAACGAGAATCCCGAATAGAGGAATTGTCAGTTGTAAATAAATTTCCTGATATTTTTCTAGAAGATATCCCTGGGTTACCACCCGAACATGAAGTGGAGTTTTCCATTGACCTTATTCTTAGAGCTGAACCAATCTCAAGGACGCCATATTAGATGTCACCATTAGAATTGTTGGAGTTAAAGAAACAACTTGAGGAGTTACTAGAAAAGCAATTTATAAGACCAAGCGTATCTTCTTAGGGTGCACCAGTTTTGTAGGTAAAGAAGAAATATGGTAGTATGAGGCTGTGTGTAGATTATCGTTAACTCAATAAAATGATAATTAAGAATAGATGTCCTTTGCCAAGAATAGATGATTTGATGGATCAACTTCATGGTGCTAGAGTATTCTCTAAAATTGATCTAAAGTCTCAAATACGGGTGAAGAAGGAAGATGTACCCAAAATCACTTTTAGGACTCGTTATGGACACTATGAGTATTTGGTATTACCTTTTGGTGTAACTAATGCTTCTGCTGTATTCATGGATTACATGAATAGAATTTTTCACCCTTATTTGGATAAATTCATGGTTGCTTTCATCGATGATATTTTGATATACTCAAGGAGTCGAGAAGAACACACGGCACACTTAAAGATAGTGTTAGGAGTTTTACGAGAAAAACGGTTGCATGCAAAGTTGTCTAAATGTGAATTTTGGTTAGAAAAAGTCAATTTTCTTGGTCATGTCATCAGTCAAGGAGGAATTATCATAGATCTTTCTAAAGTGGAAGTGGTGTTAAAATGGAAAAGACCAACAATAGTGACAGAGATTAGGAGTTTTCTAGGATTAGCTGTATCTATCGAAGGTTCATTAAAGGATTTTTGATACTAGCAAATCCATTAACTAAGCTCACAAGAAAAGGTCAACCATTTGTTTGGAAGACGCAATATTAGAATAGTTTTCAAGAACTTAAAAATCATCTTATGATGGAACCTGTGTTAGTATTACCTAGCTCGTACCAAGAATATGAGGTATTTTGTGACGTGTCAAAACAAGGGTTAGGATGTATGTTAATGCAAGATAGAAAGGTTGTGGCTTATGCATCAAGGCAATTGAGGCAACATGAAGTTAATTATCCCATACATGATTTGGAATTAGCTGTTGTGGTTTTTGCATTAAAGATATGGAGACATCATCTTTATGGAGCCAAATTTGAAGTTTTTAGTGATCATAAGAGTTTAAAAACTTGTTTGATCAAAAAGAGTTGAATATGAGGCAAAAAAGATGGATGGAATTTTTGAAGGATTATGATTTTGAACTATAATATCATCCTGGGAAGGCAAATGTAGTGGTAAATGCATTAAGCCGTAAATCTTTAAATGTGTCTACAATGATGATCAAGGAGTTGGAAATGGTAGAACAATTTAGGGATATGAATCTGGCCATGGAAGTGAATCATAATTGTAACATCCCAAAATTTAGAAAAATATGATTAATTATGAGGAATAAATAGTAAATAATTATATATGAATTCATTCATGTCCTGAAAATTTAGAAATAATTAAATTGGGATTTATTACGAGTATTTATAAATTATTAAGACTTAATGTGCTAAAATTGTAACCGATTAAAATATGGGTGTCGGACCAAGTATCTCTGATTGAGGTATTGTTGTTCAGGGCTGTTAAGAATATTATTGTGAGTCTGAATATGTCTTCAAAATAATTTTTGGATAAAGTATTGAGCTCGAATAGAGATCCTGTTTGATATAAAACGGTAAATTTTTAATGAAGGGTCAAATTAAAATGTTAAAACCTCTTCTTCTCTCTTTATTTCATGTTGGATTTCCTCTCTCTTTGGCAAAAACATTCTCTTCATCTCTTCTTATATTTCTTTCTCTTCTTCTCCAAAAACCTTGAAAGCTTGTGTGCCTCTCTCTTCTCCCATTTTCGTTCATCTTCAAGCTTAAAGGAGGTAGTGTGATTGGAAGTTCTCTTCTTCTCCTTCCGCATTTTCGTGTTCTCTCTCTCCCTCTCTTAAAGCTCACTTTTTTCTTGGCTTAAGGTAAGTTCCTCTCCATTTCTAATGAGCTTATGCCCAAGGTTTTGGTTTATTGTTGTTGGGTGAATGATTAAATACATGTGGGTATTGAATGGAAGAATTAAATGTGGAAACCCTAAGGTGGGGTGACTTAAATGCAAGCTTTTAAGATCATTTATGGTGGTAGAAGAAAATGTAGTGGTGAATGGTAGGAGATGATGATTATTTATGATGGTTGTTGGGTTTTTGGTGAAACCCTAACTCTAGAAATTAGGGAAAACATTAAATATTGGTTTGAGAATTGATTTTGAGCGGAAATGTATGATATTGAGAGTGTAGGTATCATTAAATATAGTTGGAGAATGTTTATTAATAATGAGAGATGGCGTTAGTGATGGTAAATGGCCATTAATGGAAGTTGATGGTCATTAATGTTTGAACCCATCAATAGGTGTAGCTTTAAATGAATAATAATGAACTTGAACACCAACCCCATGGTGGTTGTGGTGAAATTAATGAAATGAAACTGTTGTAAACACCAAATACTAAAATCGAAAACATGTAAGTCTTGGTGGTTGAATAGAAAGTAATGGTATGGTGTATTATGTGGTGTAGGAGTTATTCTGAACAACAAGGCAGGAATGTCCAATCGTTCGGGTTACTTCTCTTAAGGTAAGAGAGGAGTTTTATATTCTAAATGCATGAAATGAATAATGGTTGATTGTCATATGTGATAATGCACATGTTTGTCTTGCCTATCTTGTGTTGATAAATTATGATGTTGTGCATTAAGATGTTATTTGTGCTTGGTAATGTGTGGTATGCATTTGGAATATTGATGATATGCTTGGTGGTGATGTTATTGTTTGGCAATGTTGTGCCTTAAAATATTGAGAATGTATTTATATCCACTATAAATATTGGATGATCATTGTTGATGATGAATAAAAATAAATATGGATGTTGGGCATACCTTGAATGTTGATGAAAGATTGGTGAATATTATTAATGAATGTGATGCCATTGTGGTTGATACAAGTATAAACTTGTGTTTATGAGGTAAATTTGCGTTGATGGAAAAATATTATGAAATTCCATATTAAAAACTTGAAACAATGACAATAACCAATGATAATAAAATCCACTATGAATTGTGTGGTGATGTTGGTGATGGTGATGATTAATAAGTGTCATAATAGGATGCATAGTATGAGAATGCATGTGATTTGCATTTGCATTGTATCCATTGCATATTGCATAGCTATAGGTGAAGGAATGTTAGGGGTTCCTCCAGTTGGCCTAGTGGAAGGGTGGCTCTATGCACGAGCATTATTGATATTACCCTAATGACTCGGTGTATAAGTCACAAAGCTGCCCATGCTTAGCTATGGGGAGCTGCATGTGGTTGACCCGGTAGGGGTGGCTCTTGAAGAGCAAGTATTCCCGGTGGTCCTTTGAATCACAGCTACCATGGTATGATTCATGGTTTGCCTACAACACCAATATATTGTTTATGTTGTTTACCGCGTTCATGGTGAAAATGACCTGTGTTGCATGATGGGTGATGCGGTTTGGTACCAGTAAAATATGATGTTATGCATGTAAATGATGAGATAAGTGTACACGTTTTACTACTGCAGTAGAGGCATGGCTATGTATTCATGCTTGAACCTACAAATTAGTGTTTTATATTTCCACTGTCGGATTTGCGTTTAATATTAATTCTGTTGTACATGTGCATTAGCCAAAGAGCATTTGCATATAGCATGGAGATATGCCAAAAGGTGATGAATTATGATGATGATTGGAATGGGTAAAAGAAGACCTAAAGATAACAAATAAAATATGAATACGAGAAAAGACCTGTGTATGGATGACGATATTTATGTTAGCCTAATATGGTGAAGGGCAATGATGTGTATATGTATATATACCTTGCTATGAGTTTGATTGATGAATATGATATATGTGTATGTTGTTGAAATGATGAAATTATGGTGAAAATTGATGATTTAATGCAAAGTATACATGTTGTTGAAATGCATATACACATAATCACAAATGTATTCATATTCATCACTTGGAATGTATGACTCACTCTCTAATGTTGTCTATTTTTAGCATTATGATGCAGGATATGCATGGGGTGAGATGCACCTTGGAAGTATACATATTTTGGTGGAGAAGGTAAACTCGTGGTATAGGAATGCCTTGGTCGGCAATTGTTTTGTATAGCATATGATGTTTATATATGTTTGTTATGAATTTGAATGCATATAATGTGTATTTTGATGGGTCATGTATGAAAATTAGTTCTTATTGTTGAAAGGCTAATTTTTGGTTATGACCTTAATCTTGATGGATGACTATTGTAATACATTGGCTCTATGCCACATTGATGAATGTATGATGTTATTCAAGGATGGTGAGAATTTATATTGTATGTTGGATATTCATATGCAAGTGAGATGTTGAAATATGTGGATATTGGGAAGTGGATAGGTCATATTTCCATTTGATGGCTAAAACCTTAAGTAAAGGTCATTCATAGTTCACAATGTATATACATAACTTATATGTGTGAGTACTTGTGGCCAAAAAGGCCTACATTGTAAATTGGTATGGTTAGTTGGACCAAAATGCAATAAATTTGTTATTCATGCATAGGTTGACTTAGAGCTTGAATCATGGTTTGAGATTTGTAGGAACAAGTTTTAACTAACTGTAGAAATGTGTGACAAATTGATAGCCTACCGCAAGCGCACAGGGTATCGAAGTAATAAAAAGATATCGTTCCCACAAAGATTGTGCCCAAGTACTAGTTATAACGGTGGTTCAATTATCTAGTGAATCAATTAAAACGAATTGCTAAAACTATGATGAACAGTAAATTAGAAAACAGAAAATCCAACGTCTTTTGTAGAAGAAAATCAGAGCAAGTTTAGGAAATTCAATTAAAGGAAGGTCTTGGGATTTAAGGGTTCCTATGCTAGTACCAAAATTAAAGGTCAATTGCCTATCCAATTATACGATTTCCGTTTCTAAGGTAGATACCCCTAATTTAATTAACAACTTTCTCTCGAAAGCCTATTAACGTGCCTAATTCCTGAAGAACCACGTTCAATTCGTTAATTAAGCCCTTTAAGTTTTGTAGGAATCCAATTAATCCTCAAATGAGTTTGCTTATCATCGTAAAATAAAAACATAGGTTCAATTTATGTGTTTTCGAATAATATACCTACTCTCATAGCGCATATAATTTTGAATCAACTACGCTTATCTCTAAGTCTTGTAGAAGCATTACGAAACATAAATCAAATAGAAACATGAAATCATATCATTAAAAGGTAAAGAACAATTAATTGAGATACATAACCGTATTACATCCTTTAATTCCAAGAACGAAGGTCTAGTGTGCCATAAAGATTGTTGTCATCATGTCATACATAACAAAATCAATGCCAAACATAAAAGGAATCAAAAGTGTAAACTAGGGTTCCAGAATTACAAATTAGTTCTCACTAGGATTGCAAACTCTTTCTCCTAAATCTGCAAAATTGATCTACCTTGATGAATTGATTCTTGATTTCGAATTAATTCTTCCTGAAAGAGCCCTCACAATCTCCCAAAAGCTGTCTCTCAAAACTGTCCCAGAAGAAGTCTCTCTAACTCTCCTCTAGTGCCCCCACAAAAACCTTAAACAAATTAGATATTTGGGCCTCGTAGGGGACAACCACGGCCAGTGGTTCAAGCCCTGTTCCTCTTAAACATTAAATACGTAATTTTGGGTAATAGGCAGAGCCAACCATGGCTAGTGGTGGCTTCTGACTTCCTGTTCTTTGCTTCAACAATGCTCCATAGTGTTCCACAGTGCCTACCACGGGTAGTGGTGGATAACCACGGCCAGTGGTGGCCTCTGACCTACTTTTCCCTTTCTTCCAGTGCTAACCAAGTCTAGTGGTTGTCCACCACTGGCAGTGGTTTCCTCCAACCTTGCCAAAATGCACTCCTAAAGGCCTCAGAAGTCTCTTCTTTCATCCACTTTGCCATTGTTCCTCAAAAGAGACCTAAAATATCATTGATCCTATAAAATAGGAACAACCAAGTAATATGTGTGGAAAAGAATCAAAATCAAGGGAATCAGGCATGAACAATATGCAAAAACACTAAAAACTGGACCTAAAAACAACCAAAAACAACACACAATACACACTTATCAAAATACCCCAAACTAAAACATTACTTGTCCTCAAGCAATCACTGAATCCACACAAGCATATAATGAAAGACTAGCAGACCCAAGCAAACTTAAGGAATCTTGCATTTATTTATTTTCTTTGTTTTTGTATTTTTAAGAGATTGCATAAACTACCAGAATATACCACAATCAACAGTTAAGCCATATTCACTAAGATTATACCTATGGTACTCTTTCTCACTTTCCACTCAATGTGTGTGCTTGTGTTTCAATCCATTCAGACCACAACATTCTAAACACTACCATAGGCTTGACAATTGACCATAGACTCCATAGTTATCAAGAAAACATGCATTGGTCAAAAGGTCTTTTAAAGGGTTGTTATGGGGCTAGGGGATTCATAGCATAGGAATGGAAACTAAGAAAAGGGAAATGCAAAGGGCTTAATTCTGTAAGAAGAGCAATATCACAGGAGGGCAAGCAAACCTTAATTTAATAACTCTCTATACTTTCAAACCATAAAGGGTATGCTTCATTTTTCTTTTTCTCTTCTTTTAATTTTGAGAGCAAACTCCTTATCTTTCCTTTTCTTTGAATCACACACCCCAAACTATCATGGTTTTTTATTTTTCAATTTAACCACTTTTAGTTAGCTTACCCTTTTTGCCTCTTTTATATGTGAACCAGAATTCCTAATGTTAAAGGTTTCGAAAGAAAATATCATATTATTTCATGGCTCAAAAGGGACAACTAAGGGGTTACACTTTTCAACAAATTCTGAGGTTAAAGAAAACAAAACCTAAAGTGCCTTTTTCATTCCAAGCATGCATTCACAAACCGTTTTGAATTGGTCAAAAGCCAAGTTCTAGAATGCCTAAAAATGTGTGAATCACTCAGTCAAGGAATCATGGGTCATTTACAATTTAATGCATTAAACATCCTATTGGCTCAAAAGCTCACAATGGTAATTGGCCTAATCAAAGAAACACAACCATCATGTAGAGTGATTATTCTGGCAAGAATAGCAATTAAAATTTTTTTATTTCTTTATTTATATATTTTTTATTTTTTATTATGTTTTTACAAGATTCACCTAAGCAATGCTTAAAACCAACCAATCTACATCACATGTCATACAAGTAACAATAACTGCAATCAACAATCAATGCTAATATGGCAGACATACAATCATGCAAATGAACCAAAAAATAAGCCCACAATCATGCAAATGAACTAGAAAATAAAAATAAACAAAAATAAAAAGGAATAAAGAAAGAATGAGCTAAACTTTTGCGTACCTATCACCCCAAACTAAAACTGGACATTGTCCCCAATGTCCATATCAAGGGGACCAAAGAGGTCCATAATTGAGGAACCAGGGGTAAAAGGACACAAGATCAACTGTTACCTATCATGGAGAAGGGGGTGGAAGTGACCCTACTGGGTATGCCAATCATACATGGCTTCTACCCGGTCAGAAATCTAATCTATGCGGGGCCCTTGACAGGTTTTCTCAGCAGACATCTACTGAAGCAAAATGTACATTCACTGTATGGAGAAGGGGGCTCCTCACCAAAATGAGATGGCTCACCCTGCTCTGGAGGCCCGGTGGGTAGTGGCATCTTGGTAAAGAGTGGAGTATGATCATCTGTCTCTACAAAAAGAAAAGATTTCTTGCCTTCCAAACTAGTAAAAGTAGGGTTAGGCAAGGGGTGAGGCACAGAAAAACTAGGTATGACTAAAAAATAAACATTATGCTCCTTTTACAATCATTCCCATGTTTATTAATTCACCTTTATCTACCCTCTTTGGTTGGTGAAGAAGAGTATCCTGCTCTAAATCTATACCCACATACCTTGCTATAGGATTAATGTAACCTGCAAGAACAATTTTACCCATAGTGGCATTGCCGACTCGGGAAAATTGGCTACCTAACGATTTAGCTGAGTCAATGGGAGTATTATTAAGCATAGAGTGCAAGAAAAATACCTCATCTTTCCGGTCAGTACTGGGGCTATCATACCTACCAAAAATACAGCGGGCCATAAACCACTAAAGGTATTGGAAAAAAGGATGATGAATACAGGAAGCTTTGGAAGAGGAGGCATCATAGTTACCCCGTGCATTGGAAATAAAGGACCAAAAGTATCCTGGTCTAAAGTCCTTTGGGATGATAACAGCACCCCCTAGGGGAAAACCATAAATTTCAGCTACCTCATCCATATTCATTTTATAATCAGTATTGTTCAGTCTAAAAGACATTTCCCAACCATCATTAGTTGGGTACCTACTCAGCTTCATTGAACTTAGGAATTCTAAAGAGGTACGTTCATACATGGGTTTAAATAATTTAATAAAGGAATCCCAACCTATATTTTGACATAAGCGTAATGTATCTTAAAAAATTCCCAATTCCATTAAAGTATTTTTACAAAAAAAATCTAGAGGGAATAAGCTCTCTACTCAATAAAGATTCCAACCTCATCTTTTTCCCCTCCGATTGGCATTCAATATCATTCAAATCGGAGTAGTTAGGAGACTTACCTTTGTTCTTCATTTTCTTTGAGGGAATCTTGGGTGCCATGGAGTTGAATAAAAACTTGGAGATGTCCTAATAAAACCATACAAAGAAGGTTAAAAAGCATTCTAAATCAAAGCTCCAAAGTTTTGTATCATGACAAGAAACAACACCTAGTAATCTCATACATTCATGACATGTAATAGAGAAATGAGCATATATGAATAATTAAATACCATGAGAGATAAACTTGACCAAATGCATACTCAAACCATGCATCAATTCAAAAAAATTTCCTCTTAGGCATTTCATCAAACACTTGGTGGCCATTAAATAAATGAGTGCCAAATGCAATATTCAAGAGCAATGCTTCCACCCATCAAGTTCAATAGCCACAATAGACAACCAATTTCATAATTTAATCCACTGATTAAACATTCAAACCACTAAAGATCAAAGTTTTCACAAAAACACAAATGGGATACATTAAAAGGTATGAATGAGACGCCCCAAAAAACACGGGTAAATTTTTCACGTTTTATAATAATTAAAGTGGTGAAGCTTTAAATTCAACACCCCGGATCTATGAAACGCCACTCTCATATATGAAGATATGAGAGGGTAAATTAAAAGTGATTTCATGAGAAATTTCCATTTAAAAACAACGGAAGAATTAATTAGATTGGTTGTCGCATGATTGGGTTTTAAGAGAGAAGATTTCATAAGGTTCCATGATTTATAATATGCCCCAAAGAAATTTTAAGATGATGCAAGAAAAGATTTAATGCAATAGAAATGAAATTTATTTGAAGCAAAGCAAATAGGAGCATCAGAGGGCTACTCGCTCAAGCAAGAGCTATACTCGCTTGAGCGAGCTCACGAGTCAATGCTTGAGTGAAACCAGAAGACGGCTAAGCGATGAAGAAGAATAAGCATCAAGGGTTCCTTCACTTGAGCGAACCCCATCTCGCTTGAGCGAGATTCGAAGACTACATATGAGCGAGCTAGCGAGACCCTTGAGCGAGAAAGAAGATTTGCCTCAGGAGCCAATCTCGCTTGAGCGAGTTCCATCTTGCTTGAGAGAGATCGCTCCAGTAGCATTAGGGACTCACTGCCCGATTTTTACTTAAGCGAGGCAAGGCTTGCCTGGGCGAAAATAGTCTAGTGTCCATTTCCCTTCCTCCCGCTTGAGTGATTCCCGAGCCATGACCATTTCGCCTGAGCGAAAATGGTCCAGTAATCAACCACTTATTCCAGACGGATCTTGCTTGAGTGAGAACTGCATTCGCTTGGGTGAATTTCGGCCAGTGGCCACACCCCTATTTCACAAGGGTCTCGCTCGAGCGAGATCACCACTCGCTTGAGTGAGTTATACAGAAAATGAGCAGACATGGACTTTTCATACAACTTAACATGCCAAGTTCCATTTCTTGCTATTTTAGCCTACTCTAATGCAATAGTTACACTTCATTATGCATTTACAAGTTCTCCAAATTATTCATACACTTCAAGATCAAATTCCATTCATTGAATGTGTAGGATTTAAACTAATTTCTATAAAACTTCATAAAATGCGATAAGTTGTGGAATACCTCATTCATTCATGAAATTAAACATCAACAAGCATCATAATTCATCGCATTACATCATTTGGGTCATTAATGAAAATTGGCCATACATACTAAGGTCCAATTTTCCTACGTGACCCTCAAAAATCATCATCTACAATCTAGATAACAAAATAAGCATACATACACCTTATATGCTATACAAAAATCTAGATTTTACCAGCCAAAGCACTTTCTATACACCTATTTACCTTCTCAACAAAATGTACTTCAAAATATCCACTCTTCCTACAAGCGCCCTACATCACAAGTCTAAAAAGTTGACAACATAGGAGAGTGAGTCATACATTCCAAAAGAATGAATATGAATACCATATGATCATGTGCATATGTACCACAACATGTATACTTACACTCACACACAATTCATCATCAATTATCATCATAATATACAATCATTTCTGTACATTAAGCAAGTATAAAACCACACACATGATCTAGTCCTTCAACAATTGGACCATCATACATTTCATCATCTTTCTCATATTATTATATGGTATTTATATATTTTATGTTGTCTTAATTACAATTCCTCATTCTCAACTTAACCATCACCATACACCATCACCTTTGGCATACCTCCTTGCTATATGCAAATGCTCTTAAGCTAATGCATATGCACAATGGAATATTTCAACAATTGTAGATCTGACTGTGGGAAAATAAACACCAATTGTGGGACTCAAGTATGATCATCTAACCATACCCCTACTACAGTAGTAAAATGTGTACACTTATTCTTAAATTTGCATGCAAACCTCATTTCACTAATTATTTTACTGGTACCAAACCGCATCGCCCATTTGCAACACCGATCATTTTCACCATGACCGCGGTAAACAACATATTCAATATATGGTGTTGCGGGCCGGCCAGATCTCAAATCATGGCGGCTGTGATCCCAAGGACCACCGGGGTCACCTGCTCATCAAGAGCCACCCCCACAAGGGTCAGCCACATGTAGCTCCCTGTAGCAATACATGGGCGGCTTTGTGACTTACACACTGAGTCACAGGGGAAAATAAAATTGCTCGTGCACTGAGCCACCCTTCCACTGGGTCGGCCGAGGGAACTCCCCTAATGTTCCAACATCGGCGGCTATGCAGTATGCCATGGATACAAATGCAAATCATATACATTTCTCACTCTATGTATCCTTTACATGCCACTCATCAAACATCATTACCATCATCATCACTAACACCACTTCACATTTCTTAGTGGATTTATCATTGTTGGGTTTAGTTTTGTTCTTAAGTTTTAAGTGTGACACTTTAACATTCATACACCATTTACAACGACACTAAACATCAATTTCAATCATCAACTTTCTATTATCAAATCATGGTATGCTATTCACTCATACCCATTCTCAAACAAACATCAACAACATTTCACATCTATGGTGGACATAAGAATATCATCAATTTATCAAACAAACCACACCACCATATAGCACACCATATCTATTCTAATTGTACAAGCATGATGCCAAACATTATTCTCAACATTACATACACAATTCATATTTCCATAACATCAAAATAAGGCAAACATGCATATTGTCACATATGACAATCAAACACTATCCAATTCATGCAATTAGAATATAAGACTCATTTTCTACCTCAAGAGAAGAATTTTGATTGATACGGTGCACTTGCCTCGTCGTTCAGAATGGATCCTACATTAACATGCATGTAAAATCCCTAATCAATCAACTATTTCAAGATACAAATTCAATTTTATTTAGTCATAATCATATCTACAATTTCATAACATGTATGAGACATGTTATAGACATTATTTCCATTATTTGTTAGGCTTCGGGAATTCCTTCCCATCAAGCCACATTTATTAAATTCAAGGGCTAACAACAACAATAGCCCAACATTCACAAAATGCCTCACATACCAATACTCACACTCTCAATAGTTTGTATTTGCTTCCAAATGCACTATTCAACTAATATTTATAACTTTCCCCAATACTTAAAAGTTAGAGTTTCTCTAAAACCCAACAACACTCATTAATGCCTAATCATTCTTCATCACCATCCCACCATAAATGTATCCACCTTATTTATTTCACTTAAACCTTGTATTTATGACAACCCACTCTAGGGTTTATGCATTAGGTGCCTCTATTCACATGCATTGCTCCCCCAAAGCATAATAACACATACCCATGGCCAAAAACCTCAACAAAATGGTGAGTATACTTACCTCACACCCAAATCAAAATGGGTTCAAGAAGGGGGAAGATAGGCTGTGAAAATGAGGGGAAGAGGAAGAAAACTTCAAGTTCCAATGGCCTCCTTCCAAGCTTCAACAAAATGAAAGAGTGGAAATGTATCACCTTTGGCTTAGGGTTTGAGAGGAAAAAGAGATGAAGAGAAGAAATAGAGAAGGAATAAAGAGAAGAAGAAGCAAAGTGTGTTTTCCAATTCTCTCAGCAAACTCACGAGAATAAGGAGGAGAAATTTGGGCTTTTGGTTTTAATTTTAATCCCTCATTAAAAGATTCCTCATTTTATGACAAACAAAATCTCTGTTTGGGCTCAATACATTATCTAAAAATTATTCTGAATACATATTCAGACTCCCAATAATATTCTCTACAGCCCTGACCAATATCATCTCAATCAGAGGTACTTGGTCCGACATCCATATTTTAACCGGGCTTATTTTCAGCTTATCCGGCCTTATTAAATCATCAACAGTCCCCAAAAATCTTAATTTAATTATTTCTAATATTTTGGGACATCACATAATTCACATGTAATTATTCAATATTAATTTCCTTAATTAACTCTCTATCTTAAAATTTTGGGATGTTACAATCCACCCCACCAAAAAGAAAATTTTGTCCTCGAAATTTAACATACTGGATTCGAATACATCGGGGTATCGTTCTCTGATATCGTCCTCACGTTCCCATGTGAACGTCTCCATATTTCCATGTTTCCAAGCGACCTTTCCCAAAGGCACCAACTTGTTCCGTAATCTCTTCACAGAATGCTCGATAATGCGAACCGAAATAGGAGGAATAGATAAATCATCTCGTACATCGACATCGTCCATAGGAATCACATGTAGAGGGTCATGGACATATTTCCTCAACTACGACACGTGGAATACATTATGTAGATTTGCGAGATGCGGAGGGAGTGCAATCTGATAAGCAACGTCACCAATCCGCTCCAATACCTCATAAGGTCCAATAAACCGAGGGCTTAACTTTCCACTCTTCAGTGCCCTTCCAATCCCTTTATCACGCGAAACCTTCAAGAATACGTGATCACTGACTTGAAACTCAAGTGGTTTATGCCTCTTGTCATAATAACTCTTCTGTCGGTCCTGAGAAATCTTTATATTCTCTTGTATCTTCTTAATATGCTCAGTAGTCTCTTGAACAATTTCCAGCCCTAAGGCCAAGTTCTCACCAACCTCAAGCCAACAGAAAAGGGTTCTACACTTCCTTCCATACAACACCTTATATGGTGCCATGCCAATACTAGAATGGAAACTATTGTTGTAGGTAAACTCAATTAAAGGCAAGTGCTTCACCCATGAACCACCATGTTCTAAAACATATGCACGTAGCAAGTCCTCAAGACTCTGAATAGTCCTCTCAGATTGTCCGTCCGTTTAGGGGTGATAAGCTGAACTCAACTTCAATTTAGAGCCCATGACCTCATGTAGGCTTCCCCAAAATCGAGAAGTAAAACGCGGGTTTCTATCAAAAACAATACTAGATGGCACCCCATGCAACCTCACTATCTCCTTAATGTACAACTGCGCCAGATCCTCTAAGGAACTCTTCATGCTAATCGACAGAAAATGCACACTCTTTGTTAAAAGATCTACAATCACCCAAATTCCATCATAATTGGACTTCGTCCTAGATAGACCGGACACAAAGTCCATAGCAATAGCATCCCATTTCCAAACAGGGATCTCCAAAGGTCTCAAATAACCAGATGGTCTTTGATGCTCGACCTTCGCCTTCTGACAAACAAGGCAAGATGCCACAAAGTTCGCCATATCATGCTTCATACCGAGCCACCAAAAATTCTTCTTCAAGTCTTGGTACATCTTGGTAGAACCAGGATGAATGCTCAATACGTCTTGTAAGCTTCCTCAAGTACACATTTCCTCACATCACCATTTGAGGGAACATAAGTTTGGCCCTTCACACGCCAAATGCCATCCTGACCTTCCACTAGGAACAAATTCTTCCCTTTCTCTTGGGTTTTCTTCATCTCTATCAAATACTCATCATTTAGTTGTTGAACCTTCACATATTCAAGAAGTTCATTTATGACTTTCAACATCTCGAGTGACATTTTCTTAGAAGTATATGTCTCTACGCCCATATTTAAATTTCTAAATTGTTTAATCAACTCCATCTCTTTCGCCATCATCATAAAGATATGCAATGACTTTCATCTCAAAGCATCGGTAACCACATTTGCCTTTTCGGGATGATACCTCAACTCAAACTCATAATCCTTCAAAAACTCCATCCATCGTCTTTGGCGCATATTAAGTTTTTTTTGTCAAACAAATACTTAAGGCTCTTGTGATCACTAAAGACCACAAACTTAGAACCATACAAGTAATGTCACCACAACTTCAAAGCAAACACCACCACCGCCAATTCGAGATCGTGTGTGGGATAATTAACCTCATGCGGTCGCAATTGTCTCAACACATAGGCTATCATATGCTCCTTTTGCATCAACACGCAACTAGCAACTAAGACCATGCATAGACGTATCACAATACACCACAAATTCGTCCATGAAATCGGGTAGTGCCAACACCGGTGCGGTAGTAAGTCTCAACTTCAACTCCTGAAAACTTTCTTCACATTTACGGGTCCACACGAAAGATTGATTCTTACGAATCAACTTCGTCAGAGGTAAGGCTAAGCGGGAAAATCCTTCAATAAACCTTTGGTAATAACCGGCAAGACCAAGGAAACTTCTTATCTCCGTCACAGACGTCGGTCTTTCCCAAGCCATAACAGCTTCAACCTTCGATCTATCCACGGTAACGCCATCACCGGAAATCACATGACCAAGAAAAGAGATCTCACTCATCCAGAATTCACATTTAGAGAGCTTAGCATACAATTCTTTCTCTCGAAGAATAGACAATACATGACGAAGATGTCTTTCATGCTCTTCATGGCTCTTAGTATACCAGAATATCATCAATAAACACCACGATGAATTGGTCAAGATACTCGTGGAATATGCGATTCATGTAATCCATGAAAATCGAATGGGCATTCGTCACCCCAAATGGGATTACTATGTACTCATAGTGTCTATATCGCGTTCGGAAGGCAGTTTTTAGGATATCTTCAGTCTTCACCCAAATTTGGTGATATCCGAAATGTAAGTCAATCTTTGAAAACACCATGACGCCCTTCAATTGATCTAGAAGATCATCAATGCAAGGAAGAGGATATTTGTTCTTAATAGTTAACTTATTGAGTTGGCAGTAGTCAACGCACAATCTCATGCTTCTGTCCTTCTTTTTCACCAACAATACAAGAGCACCCCAAGAAGACACACTTGGGCGGATAAACTCCCGCTCAAGTAATTCCTCGACTTGCTTCTTTAATTCGGTCAACTCCATAAGAGATATCCTATAAGGAGCTCTAGAAATAGGCTCAGCGCCAAGAATGAGGTCAATAAAAAATTCCACTTCTTATGGGGAGGTAATCCAGGAATTTCATCCGGAAAAACATCGGGAAACTCCGAAACGATAGGAATTTCACAAGTTTGGGACATACCATTCCCATCAACCAAGCAGAACATTATAAGAAGCTGGGAGATACCTTGCACATCAAAGCTTTCAGCATTTGGAGTCGGGAAGATCACCGTCTTGTTGTGACAATCCACCAATACTTTGTTAGTGGATAACCAGTCCATGCCTAGAATAATGTCTAGGTCTTTCATAGGCAAGCATACAAGAGATACAACAAATTTTTGACCCTTAAGAGTCATCTCGACGTCCTCACATCGAGTCATCGATCTCAAACAAGTACCGGTCGGTGTAGTCACCATTATAGAGCCCTTCATCATACACACAGACACCCTCAAGCGCCTCACACAATCTTCAGAAATAAATGAGTGTGTAGCACCAGAATCAAAAATAACATTTACCGAATTACCAAAGATTTCACACTTACCACGGATAAGATCTTCAGCTTGCGCCGCTTCTTCACCAGTAACTGTGAATACTCTACTAGCAGCTTGTTGTTGATTACCACCATTGCGGTTTCTATTCCTTCCACCATGGCCATTACCTCGACCATTGCCATTTCTCCCACCGTTATAGTTTCCACCACAGCTACCATTACGGCCACCATTTTGACCATTATTGTTTCCACGGCCACGACCTCCAAAACCACCACGGCCTCCACGGTTAGCATCATAATTCAAGCGAACAGGAGTGTTAACATTAGCATTCAATAGGAAATTAGGACGAATATGCCCGGGTTAGTTGCATTGGTAGCACACCACATCATCCCATGGGCAATCACCTGCCAAATGGTTAGCACCACATTTGAAACAAGTTAGGCCTTAGACATTTCCACGACCTTAGTTACCACCACCGTAACCACCTCTAAGAGCACCTCGTCCCCTAGTATTGGAGGATCCACCATGAAGGAACTTGTTCTTCTTGAAGTGACCTTGCTTCTTGAAATTAGAGAATTGACCTTTTAACTTAGGCTCATGTTTACCATGATTCGAAGGAGCCACATCGTCTTCTTCATAAATTCGACACTTATTCATAAGCGTCAAAAATTATGTCAAGTAACCTAATTTAAAACACATCCTTTTGATTCCAACCAAATCATGCAAGATGGTGATTAATTCAAATTTCTTACTCCCCAAAAGGCAACATCAAAATATTTTTGTTTTTTATTTTTTTTACATCAAGCATGCAAGCAAACAAATTCATGCAAAACAATTGAAATAAAATGACAAATGGGGTTACCTCCCCAACAGTGCTAAGTTTAACATCTTCAGTCAGACGTTATTCACCATTTGGACTTACAAATCTGATGCATCAAGCAAATCCAAAGCACTTGCTTGATGAATGGGCTCGCCTGTTAAGTAGTGCTTAAGTCTTTGCCCATTTACTTTAAATGGTCCAGACTTTTTGCTCCATAACTCAACAGTGCCAAAGGGAAATACTTTCAAAACTCTAAATGGTCCCGACCATCGGGACCTCAGTTTACCTGGAAATAACGTCAATCTGGAGTTAAATAATAGGACCATATCACCTAGATTGAATGTCCTCCTAAGGATGTGACGATCATGCTAACATTTTGTTTTTTCCTTATAAATCTTAGCATTCTCATATGCATCCAAACGGAGTTCCTCTAGTTCATTTAGCTCCAACAACCTGCGCTCACCTGCAACCTTATGATTAAGATTAAGCATCTTAATAGCCTAAAATGATTTATACTCAAGTTCAAAAGGCAAATGACAAGGCTTTCCATGTACTAGTTTGAAGGGTGTGGTTCCAATAGGGTTTTATATGCAGTGCGATACACCCATAAGGAATCATCTAATTTAAAAGACCAGTCCTTACGTGATGTATTGACCACTTTTTAGAGAATATTTTTTATCTCCATGTTAGAAACCTCAACCTATCCACTAGTTTGAGGATGATAAGGTGTAGCAACCTTATGCCTCACTCCATATTTCTTTAAAAGGGTCTGAAAAGTTTTCTCAATAAAATGAGACCCTCCATCACTTATAACACACTTGGGAACCCCAAACCTCAGAAATATAATCTTTCTAAAAAGCTTAATAACAGTTTTAGCGTTTGAATGGGGTAAAGCAATGGCTTCCACCCATTTAGACACGTAATCAACTACTACCAAGATAAACTGATTTCCAAAGGAAGAGGGAAAGTGTCCCATGAAATCAATCCCCCACACATCGAACAACTCAACCTCTAAAATGCTATTAAGTGGCATCTCGTGCCTCTTACCTATGTTACCTGTTCGTTGGCAAGCGTCACAAGTCAGGATATACTTACACACATCCTTAAAAAGGTGTGTCTAGTAGAACCCAGCTTGTAATACTTTACGCTGTCTTGGATGTGCTCATGTGGCCTCCATAGGAAAAAGAGTGGCAATGGTCTAGGATGGCATAGACTTCGTCCTTCGGCACACACCTCCTAATAAAACCATATACACGTTGTTTAAAAAGGAGAGGCTCATCCTAATAGTAATGCTTAACATCTGCAAAAAACTTCTTTTTCTGCTGAAAACCAAGGTCAGGGGGTAAAATACCACAAGCAAGAAAATTAACAAAATCAGCATACCAAGACACTTGTTGACACTGAGACTCAGTAGTTGTTCATCTGGAAAAAATTCATTGATGGGAACATCACCCAACTCACCTTTTTCAAATGACAACCTAGATAAGTGGTCAACAACAAGGTTCTTAGTACCCTTTTTATCTTTTATTTCTAAGTCAAATTCTTGCAAGATTAAGATCCACCTAATTAGCCTAGGCTTTACTTCTTTTTTATGTAAAAGATACTTGATGGCAGAATGGTCAGTATATACAATAACATGCAAGCCTACCAAGTATGATCTAAACTTATCAAAAGCAAAGACAATAGCCAATAATTCCTTTTCAGTTGTGGCATAATTTACCTGCGCTTCATCAAGTGTATGACTAGCATAATGGATTACATAGAGCTTCTTATCCTTTTGCTGCCCAAGCACAGCCCCCACTGCATGATCACTAGCATCACACATCAGCTCGAATGGGAGTCCCCAATCAGGGGGTTGTACCACAAGAGTAGAAATCAAAGCTTGTTTAATCCTGCAAAAAGCCTCAAGACAAGATGAGTCAAAAATAAAAGGCACATCCTTACCTAAAAGATTAGTCAAAGGCTTGGTGATCTAATTGAAGTCTTTAATGAACCGCCGATAAAACCCGGCATGCCCAAGAAAACTTTGAATACCTTTCACATTGGTCGGCGGGGGCAATTTTTCAATCACCTCCACCTTAGCCTTATCCACCTCAATTCCTCTCTCAGACACCAAGTGTCCAAGAACTATTCCTTCTCTTACCATGAAATGACATTTCTCCCAATTTAAGACTAAATTGGTCTCTTACAGCACTGCAAAACTTGGCACAAATTAATTAAACAATTATGAAAATCCAAACCATGAACAGAAAAGTCATCCATAAAAACGTTCATCATATTCCCAATCAAATCAGAAAAGATGGCCTGCATACACCTTTGAAAGGTCATAGGTGCATTACATTGGCCAAATAGTATTCTCCTATATGCATATGTCCCTTAAGGGCAAGTGAAGGTAGTTTTCTCTTGATCAGATGAATGGATGAGGATTTGATGAAAACCTGAGTACCCATCCAAATAATAGAAATAAGAGTGCTTAACAAGCCTCTCAAGCATCTAATTAATGAAAGGAAGAGGGAAATGATCTTTCTTGGTGGCGCTATTTAGCTTTCTATAATCAATGCACATACGCCACCAAGAAACTATCCTAGTAGAAATTAGTTCCTGTTTATCATTTATCACAACAACCATCCCTCCCTTTTTAGGCACTACATGAACTGGACTTACCCACTTACTACTAGCAATGGGATATATAACACCAGCATCAAGCAATTTTAAAATTTTATTCTTAACCACTTCTTACATTTTTGGATTTAGTCTTCTAAGTGGTTCTACTGTGGGCCTGCTCTCATCCTCTATAATTATCCTATGCATGCAAAAGGAAGGGCTAATCCCCTTTATATCATCCATTGTATAACCGATAACCTTCATATACAACCTAAGTTGTTTCAAAAGCTTCTCAGTTTCACATGGATTCAATTCAGCATTTTGTTAAACCCTGAATACTATTGGATCTTTTAATTGGCAAGTGCACCAATTGTTTGTAGTTTTCAAATTTAGATATCGTTCCACTGAGATTGAAAGTTTCAGTAATTCACAGTAATCCTTATTTACTATGGTAAATTTATCAAAACTTATTCACAAAAGAATGCTTTATAAACAATTTATACAATATTCACAAAATTTGACGATTGATTTGTTCATAAGGTAAAAAGATGATAAAAATAAAATCTATCTAGAAAGTTGAGATGTAATTCAGAAGGATTCAGATACTTGAGGTAAAAACACAGATTGACAAATTATGTTGGAATTAGGATCCTCGCACTAAAATATAATAAAATAATTACAAACATACATATTTAATTATCAAGTTCATGTTATTGCAGCTTAAAATCATTATAACCGATCCCTCATGATATAAATTCTAAGTAGTCACTGTAAAGTCCGATCCCTCGTAAGCTTTCTCAGTAAAAAATTGCATTAAGTACTGGCCTTATAGAAACAATAATCACCAACTCTATTCCTAGTAATTGGCATATTAAGGGTATTTCAACTTTTACTTTCATTAAAATAGATTTTTATACTGCATGAATAATTATTCTCCCGTTTGACATTCAAACTAATAAAACAAGTTTCAATACGCATGAAAATCATTCTCTTGTTTGACGTTCACACTAATAAAAGATTGAAATACTGACATGTACTTGAATCATAAATATGCAGAGGTCATAATTACAACATCATATAATAGATTCATTCACCAAATTCCAACATAAACAATTTAGTTACACATGGTAAAAGTAAAAACAACACTTACAGAGTTTGACATTACAAGGATTTGGAAACACTTCAAGATACAAGAGCTCACAATACTACACAACACTCTCAAGTATCTAGAAATTACTTTAACTTTACAAACTCATAAAAGAACACTCAAATTCGAGTGAAATGAGAGAAAAGAAGTTCTGAATTGAAGATAGGATGTCCTAAATGCCTTGGAAGTAACCTATTTATAGAGCTGAAGAAGGGTCCTGATGCTATGCATCAGGTTCCTGAGTCAGCCCCCATTAAACACGTGATTAAGTGGCCATCATTAAGAATTTTTTATTCAATAATGCACAGACCTGTGTGGCCTTGTCTTCCTATTAGGCTTGGACATTAGCTGCTGGTGGATTGGCCAATAATGGGTCAATTGGCTGAGTGCTTGACCATCTGGAAGTGGAGTCCATGTAGCTCCTGACGCTACACGTGGCTGTGACGCATAGTTTCAGCATCAAAATTTACCACGCTACGCGTGGTGTTGATGCTACGCGTCAGCTTTCCAGATCTTCAATTTTCTCTTAATTTTCTTTAATTTTTCACTATAAAACTAGAGAAAATTGATCAAGGCAGATTATTTCCAATAACATCCATTTATTGAATTAAAAACATAAATTTATTATAATTTAAACTAATTTTATTTAAAATAAACACAATTTTTATTATGAAAATAACAGTAAATTTAAGGACTAACAAATACCCCTAACTTGAGACCTTGCTTGCCCTCAAGCAAAAGAAAGAAAAATCAAAATAAAGTTAAGTCTGAAAATTTACTGCAAAAAGTGATTTATAATTTTACCAATAAAAATGAGGAATCTTATGTAACTAAGGCTTAAAGAAAAAAATTTTACAATGTCATACCAATAAATCAAGCTTATTTCAAGGCTTACCTCACAAGTGTTTATCTCTGTGAAAAGGAACTTGTCAATCTCAATCGATCATAAAATCAAACAAATTTAATTTTGATTTTCATCTTGTCAATGGTCATTTATACAGAGTTACACAAGAGTCACAAGGTCTTTTTAAGGGTTGTAATTAGGTTTGGCTACAATAAATTATGGTTTTTCTTGGATTTCAAACACCTAAAATAATAAAAGAGCATTTCATAATTTCTTTTAGGGTGCTTTTGTTGACCCAAAATTCTAACTTCCATTTTGATGATAAATACCACCAACTTAATTCTTCTCATTATTTTTGATTTGCATATATTTCTTTTCATTTTTCATTTATATGCATATTTGATATTTTTGAAAAGAATCAAGTTGTTAATTTTCACTCCCCATTTTTGTAAGAACACTCCAAATATTTTTCTTTTATTTTATGCTTTTTCATTCAATCAAGTAAAGGGAATGGTAAAGATTAATTAACAGTTAAGGGTACTAAGGAAACTATTTTAAGGCTCAAAATTGGCCATCAAAAGATAAATATATTTTTACCATGGTAGGCTTTTTGGCCCTAGTTTCTTGTGTTTACTAAAGAATTTGCCTTGATCATGCTCTTGGATCCTCTGTACAACAACACAAGTCAAAGAATTAAGCAAAATTAATTTGAAAGAAGTTATGTCGAAACCCTTAAGTGTTTAAAGATCTCTCAGCTTACCAGGTTTTCAAAATTGGCTTAATAATTGATAAGCTAATTGTAATCAGTTTTACCTAAATGCCTTAGTTATAAAAAGATTTTTCTCATTTTCAGAATTAGCTTATTGTTCAAAACTTTAAGCGCATAAATTTTTCAGAATGTATTTTTCACAGAAAATAATAAAACTAACCATAAAAATCAAACCACATAGATAAAAATAAACTATAATATAATCCCAAAATCAAAATATACCAAATATCAAACCAATAAATGTAAGACTAAACATAAATAAAATGTACGAAAAGTACAAAAAATATAAGATAACACCATCAGTCCTCCATGTGGTCATCCTTATTATCACCCTCCTCAGCAGTAGTATCAGCTCCCTCAGTGTCATCACTAACTCCAGAAGGTCCACCAACCTCAGGGTATGTGGGCAAATCACCAGACCAAGCCACATGGGCTGCAAAGTTGGCTGGTGTCATGAATGGTGCTCCCTCTCCCTGTATCCTGTACTGATAAATGCATCATGTAAATGAACATAAGCACGATGAGAAGCAGCCACCATCTACATCATATGCTGATGCTCTATGCTCATCCTAGCAAATCCATCTGAAATAGCATCAGCAGAAGGTGGCTGGACTGGTGGTCTCCTTCGTCTCTGTCTGGGCTGAGCCTCCTGCTCGAAAGGTGGAAGCTCGTACTTCTAGACAAAATAATCTCTGTTCACTAGAACTTGGGGACTCTCCCTGAAGAACTAGTGAACTCAGGTGATGGCACGACGACTCCTTGCCTCCTTAGTAAGGCAGAAATGATGAGAGGTGTAACATCTCGAATTTTATAAAAACAGATTAAATATGAGGAATAAATATTAAATAATTATAAATGAGTTAATGAGTGTCCCAAAAATATTGGAATTTATTATGGATATTTATAACTTATTAAGATTTTAGTAGATAAAATTTTACCTGGTTAAAATATGAGTGTCGGACTAAGTATCTCTGATTGAGATGCCATTGGTCAGGGCTGTTAAGGATATTATTGGGAATCCGAATCTATATTTGGAATAATTTTGGATTAAGTATTGAGCCCAAACGGAGATCCTGTATGTTGTAAAACGGAATGATTTTTAATGAAGGGAATGAAATTTAAAACAAAACCCTTTCCCCTTTCTCTTATTTTCACGTTGGTTCCTTCTCCCCCACTATCCTTTATTTTCTTCTCCTTCCCTTCTCCTCCACCAAATCGTGACCACCTCCTCCACTTCCTCACTCACTTAAAATCCATTGGATATCATGGATTCATGAAGTAAGAATAGGGCTTTGGAGCAAAGCTTGGCTCATCTCCTCTTCTCTCCCTCTCATTTTTGTTTTAGGGCTTGAGCTTGGAGAAAAAGGTACGATTTTGATCACCCATGGCTTTTGCTTATGGTTTTGAGCTTATTTAAGTATAGTGATGAAAGGTTAGATGTTATTTTGATGGATAATGGTATATGGAACTAAACCCTAGGTTAGGAAACCATTAGGGAATTATTGTTATTGTGGTTGATGGTTAGAATGCTATGTTGTTAGCTTATGGGTGCTTGAAATGAAGCTTATAAATGGTTGAAATTGATAATTGAGGATTTTTTATGGAAACCCTAGGCATTAAGGTTTTGGGGCTTTGGGGAATCCTTAAGAAATTGTGAGTTATAGATATGAGAGTGATTTTATATATGAGAAAGAGTTTGGAATGAGAAATATTGATGATTGATGTTGAGGAATTGTAGAACCAAGAAAATTAAAGTAATGACCCCAAGTTGTTTAGTGTGCTAAAGGTAAAGATATAGCTAAGAAAGGCTTGAATCATAAGAATGATAGCTATTGAATTCTTTAAAGAGTCCTAATCTTAAGATTTAGAAATGTGTATATGGTGACTAAGAGAATTGATTTTAATTGTTGTTGCTTATGATGATGATAATAATGGTGAATGACTAATAGTGATACATTAAGGAAGTAAAATGAGATTGCGACTTAACGGGGTCTTAGACCATGTTATGTGCCATTGAATTTATTGATGGATGATGATTGATAAGAGTTAGGATGGCTCATGATGAACCCTAAGTGACAATAATGGCATTGGAATAATTGAGGTAAAGTGAAATGCATTATAGATGAGGGAAAGGAATTCCTGAAGCCTAACACAAATTTCATGGGTTGGTGTTTTAACAAGTCTAGGACTTGACATTAAGCATTAAGATATATTTACCTTGTTTAGAATTATGATGATGCCTTGTGATGGCTCATTAATGTAGTATATGTATGTATGTGTGGAATGTGTAGATTGTAATTCAGACAACGTGGCGAAATGATTGGAGCGTTTGGATTGCGGGTCTTCCCTCAAGGTAGGAGAGGAGTTTACATTCAAATTGCATGAGTAGAATGATAGTGATTATTGTATGTGATTAGTACTCATGCTTGCCTTGCCATATAAATAATGAAGTAATATGAATGGCAATTTGTTATTCATTGAGAATGGTGTGTGAGAGTATGTGATGATTAATATGGGAATATGTATGTATGTATGATGATGATAAGTTTAATTTTAACATGATGAATAAATTCGAATGAATATTGAGTATGAAGGTTTGGGACAAGTTTTAAATGCCTAATATGATGTATGTGTTATATCAATTTTGAACAATTTTGCTTGGGGTGAGTTTTGGCATGTTGAGTTGTGAATTTCCCATGCTTCCTGCGCATGGTCTAGTATTCTCGCTCAAGCAAGATGGATTCTCGCTCAAGCGAGATGGATTCTCGCTTGCATGGCCTCTGGCCCGAACTCGCTCAAGCGAGTGAGTATTTCGCTCGAGTGAGACGCGTATAACATGGAAAAGTTGGCTACTGGAAGATCCTCACTTAAGCGGGAGTGGCCGCGCTTGAGCGAGCGTGATATAGATGGGGTTCTGGATGGACCTTGCTTGAGTGAGTGACAAAATTAGTGGGGTCTCGCCCGAGCATTAGTATGGAATAATGATAAATGATGAGGTTGATCACTTCCTTGCACAAAGGGTAATTGTTATTATTGATTAATGGTTGAATGCTATTGTGAGTGATACATGTATAATCTTGTGAGTGTGGTTTGGAATATGATAATAGAAATATTGTGAACACCATACCAACAAGTGTACATAAATATATATATATATATATAAGGCAATAGTAATGAGTAATGAGATGAAAAGCCACTAAATGAATATGTGGTAATAACAATGAACTTTATGTAATGTTGAAATGCTGATGTAGGCTCTTCATGTACTTTCTTGAAGAGGGTTGGATCTAGGGCTCTTTCTTCTATCTTCCTTCAATGGAAGCTTGAGACTTCTTCTTCAAGGACCAAGAAAACCGAAACTAAAAGCCTAAGACTATAGGAATGTGACGCCAAAATAAAGGAAAAGAGAGTGGAAATGGAAGGAGGGAAAGGTGGACAATGGAGGAAGGCTTGGAAAAAGGGAGAGGGAAAGGTTGGAGGCCACTTCCTAAGGAGGAGGAAGATAACTCCACTCACCACCAAGGGAGGGAGAAACCCCTTGGATAAGAGCTTGAGAGAGCTCTCAAATTCTAGAGAGAAAGAGGAGAATCTCTCACTAGGAAACACTAAAGTGCTCTCAAATTTTACAAATGGATTAATGGTACTTGATTACAAAAGGAGAAGCCCTTATATAGGCCATAGAGGATTTCGGCCAAGGACTATCTAGATGGGCTTGGTCATGGATCCAAGGCCCGTTAAGAGAAAAGATGAACAAATGGCCTATACATGGCCCAAAAGGGAAAGTACAAGGCCCAAAAGTGGCCTATTTGACCTTACAAGGCCCAAATCTATCCTATAAGCCTAGAGAAACTATTTAGAAAGTATATTACAAGTAAAGTACACATAGATCCTTATAGGTTCCTTATTAGGCTTAGGCCCACTAGAAGAGAGAAAAGAGAAAAGGGCTTTATGAATGCTCTCTTTGGCCCGTTTGGTCTTTGCCCTTGTGAGGGGACCTCTATATGCTTCAAGTCCTTTCTCCAATGTAGTGTGAGGGTCTTCCTTGGGTATGTCCACATTATGCTCCCCCTCTTCAAAAGGATTTGTC
This sequence comes from Clitoria ternatea, assembly GCA_037962975.1. Lineage (NCBI taxonomy): Eukaryota > Viridiplantae > Streptophyta > Magnoliopsida > Fabales > Fabaceae > Clitoria > Clitoria ternatea. The sequence continues at coordinate 149,166,686 of CM075671.1, forward strand.
CTCAAATCAAAGGCATCATCCTCATCATCTATATCAAAGGGAGACAAATCAGTTATATTAAAAGAAGCACTCACACCATAATCTCCTGGTAGATCTAGGACATAAGCATTATTATTAATTTTCTTGAGAATTTGAAAAGGCCCATCACCTCTAGGGTTGAGTTTGGATTTTCATAAATTGGGAAAACGTTCCTTTCGAAGGTGTAACCATACCCAATCTCCAACCTCAAAGGTGATTTCCTTTCTTTGTTTATTTACACAACGAGCATAATGTTCATTTTTAGTTTGTATTTGGTGTCTAACCTTCTCATGAAAATCTTTGATAAATTGGGCCTTTGCCTCTCCATCCATATGAAGGACAGAATCAGAAACCTCAATGGGCAAAAGGTCCAAGGGTGTGAGAGGGTTAAAACCATATACAACCTCAAATGGACTATGCTTGGTTGTGGAGTGTTGTACCCTATTATATGCAAACTCAATGTGGGGTAAACACTCATCCCAAGATTTTACATTTTTGTTTACTAAGACCCTAAGAAGTTGTGAGAGGATCCTGTTTACTACCTCTGTTTGGCCATCCGTTTGAGGATGACAAGTTGTGGAAAAGAGGAGTTGTGTTCCTAGCCTTGACCAAAGAGTTTTCCAAAAATGGCTTAGGAATTTGGTGTCCCTATCAGAAACAATGGTTTTGGGTACACCATGTAATCGCACAACCTCTTTAAAGAAGATCTTAGCAATATGACTAGCATCATCAACCTTATGGCAAGGGATGAAGTGAGCCATCTTGCTAAACCTATCCACAACCACAAAGATAGAATCCATTCCCCTTTGGGTCTTAGGCAGGCCTAACACAAAGTCCATTGATATATCAATCCAAGGTGCACTAGGTGTTGGCAAGGGAGTATATAAACCACTAGGTGAAAGTTTTGATTTAGCCTTTCTACAAACAATACACTTAGAGCAATGTTTTTGAACATCCTTTTTCATTTTGGGCCAATAAAAGTGTTCATGTAAGATAGACAAAGTTTTATCTCTACCAAAATGACCCATGAGTCCTCCCTCATGACTCTCTCTAAGTAGTAGATCTCTTAAAGAGCTTCGTGGAATACAAAGTCTATTGGCTTTAAAAAGATAGCCATCTAAAATGTAGAAGCCCTTATGAGATGTAGAAGTGGTAGATGAGTTAAAGATGTTTGAAAAATCAAGATCATTTGGGTACAAAGACCTAATTTCATCAAGCCCAATAACTTTGGCTCCTAGAGAGGTAAGTAGAGAGTGCCTCCTAGATAAAGCATCAGCCACTGTATTGGTTTTGCCATTCTTATACTTGATGACATAAGGAAATTGTTCCAAATACTCAACCCACTTAGCATGCCTTTTGTTTAACTTATGTTGCCCTTTGATGAATTTCAAAGATTGGTGATCACTATGTATCACAAACTCTTTTGGGATTAAGTAGTGTTCCCAAGTTTGTAGGGCTCTAATTAAGGCATAAAATTCCTTATCGTATGTGGGATAGTTAATAGTGGCCCCATTAAGTTTTTCACTAAAGAAAGCTATGGGGTGACCTTCTTGTAAAAGCACAGCTCCTATGCCCACATTTGATGCATCACACTCAAGTTCAAAGGTTTTAGAAAAATTTGGAAGTTTTAAAATTGGAGCATGAGTGAGTCTATCTTTGAGATCTTGAAAGGCTTTTTCTTGCCTAGGCCCCCACACAAAAGAAACATTCTTTTTAACCAACTCATTTAAAGGAGAGGCTAGGGTTGAAAAATCTTTCACAAATCTCCTATAGAAACTTGCAAGACCATGGAAACTTCTTACTTCACTCACATTTTTAGGTGTAGGCCAATCTTGGATTGCCTTAACCTTAGAGTGATCTACCTCAACACCTCTAGAACTAACTACAAAACCAAGAAAGACAATGGTATCCATGCCAAAAGAACATTTTTCAAAGTTAGCATAAAGATTGTTTGTTCTCAAAGCAAGCATAACTTGTCTTAGGTGGATTAGATGAGAGGTCATGGACTTTGAGTACACAAGAATGTCATCAAAGTATACCACAACAAAATGCCCTATGAAATCCCTTAAAACATGGTTCATAAGTCTCATGAAGGTACTTGGTGCATTAGTTAGGCCGAAAGGCATCACTAACCACTCATAAAGGCCAAGTTTGGTTTTAAAAGCGGCTTTCCATTCATCTTCTTCTTTTATTCTAATTTGGTGATAGCCACTTTTAAGATCAATCTTGGAGAAGATTGTAGATCCACTAAGCTCATCTAACATGTCATCAAGCCTAGGTATGGGATGCCTATACTTGATGGTGATGTTATTAATGGCTCTACAATCCGTACACATTCTCCATGAACCATCTTTCTTGGGTACAAGTAAAACCGGTAATGCACAAGGGCTTAAACTTTCTCTAATCCAACCTTTGGAAAGTAGTTCATTCACTTGATTTTCTATTTCTAAACTTTCCTTAGGGTTGCATCTATAGGCAGGTCTATTTGGTAAACTAGCCCCAGGTATAAGGTCTATTTGATGCTCAATTCCCCTAATAGGAGGTAACCCTTTTGGAATGTCTTTTGGGAAGAGGTCTTTAAATTCTTGTAAGATATTTTGGATCCCTTTGGGCAAGGGGGAGAAGAGGTGCCCATTGAACACAAGGAAGTGTTAGGGATATCTTTTGGATATATGATCAAGCAATGCTTTTGTGAAAACATGGCATGTTTCACATCATATTTTGTTGCAAATAGATTAGGTTGGGAATCATTATAGACAACAACTCCTTTCCCTTTATTGTCTTTTTTGTTTTTCTTTGGTTTTTCTAAACTCACATGGGAAGAAGATCCTAACTCTTTTTCTCTCTTAGCTTTCATTTGGATTTGATCTTTAGCTACTTGTTGTGGAGTTAGAGGATGTAATACTATCTTCTTACCATCTAGTTTAAATGTGAGGGTGTTAGTGAACCCCTCATGAAGGACCTTCCTATCAAATTGCCAAGGCCTTCCTAAAAGTATATGAGTTGCTTCCATAGGTACTACATCACATTTGACTTCATCTCTATATGTGCCTATGGTGAAATTGATTAGGACTTGCTTATTGACTACCATTTCCCCTTTTTTATTTAACCATTGTAATTTGTAGGGACTTGGATGGTCTATAAGCTCTAATCCCATCTTTTTGACTAGTCTTTGGCTTGCAATATTTGCACAACTCCCACTATCCACAATGAGAGAACATAATTTGTCATTAATGTAACATCTTGTATAAAAGATGTTCTCTCTTTGTGTTGTGTCATCGAGTTTTACATGACTACCAAGCAACCTTCTAATCATGTACAACTCACCATCATCCCCTAAAATATGCTCACTGTCACTGGAATCACTACTAGAGTCATCACTTGAATAGTGAGAATCAGAATTAGACTCTGATTGACTTGAGTAGGTTCCATTAGTTTTTAAAATCATAGTTCTTTTTGTTGGACAGTCTGAAGCAATGTGTCCTCTTCCAAGGCACTTCAAACATTTGATGGAAGAAGATCTAGAGGATTGTGGTTTTGATGATGGATCATGCTTATCATGTTGATTGCGAAAGACTTTGCCATTTTTGTGTAACTCACTTTGGGGTTTAGAGGAGGAAGCGCCCACTTCTCTCTCTCTAGGGTTTCTCTCAAACTTACCCTTATTTTCTACCCATTTTGACTTATAGGCTCTATTGTTATCCCCACTATAGGATTCTCTTTCCTTAAATTGGTTTTCTACCTTGGTGCATTGGTGGAGTAACTCTTCTATGTCCATATGTGGAAGAAGTTCCACCCTATTTTTGATGTTCCTATTAAGCCCATGTAAGAACCTATGCATTAGGGTTTCCTCATCCTCTTCTAGATTGGCTCTAATCATGGCTATCTCTAAGGCTTTATAGTAATCTTCTACACATTTGGAGCCTTGGGTGAGCCTATTTAGCTTTGCTAATAGTTCACCCCTATAATAATTAGGAACATATCTTTTTCTAAGGAGAGCTTTTAAGTCTACCCAATCATCTATGGGGGGAAAGTTGTCTCTTTTTCTCTCCTTACAAATTTGGGTCCACCAAACTAGGGCATAATTTTGAAAAGAAAGAGTTGCAATCCTAACTTTTTTATCATCTTTTATTTGATGAGAGTTGAATATTTGTTCTACCCTCATCTCCCACTCTAAGTAAGCTTCAATGTCACTCTTTCCATTGAATGGGGGAATTTCTAATTTTACCTCTCTTAAGCCTATGTCATCCTTCCTATGGTCATGGTGCCTTCTTTGTCTTGTTTCTTCCTCATTATCACTAGTGTTATGTCTTTGATTTCTTTGTCTATGCCTAGTTCTAGGGGGTTCATTATGCTCAAGATTGTTTAGCCTAGCATTAATGGTGTTTAAGCTATCCATTATGTTATGAAGCATGCTTTTGTTTTCCCTATCACTAGATGACATCTTTTAATGTTGTCAACGAAATTCAAGACAAGAACAAAGTATGTATAGACAAGCTAGTCGAGGAAGATGAATGCAATACAAGTGAAAAAAACACTTCAACAAACCTAAAATATCAATACTAGGTTTCTATCCTAAGGGAAAAACAAAGTCCTAGGTTGTCTTTAACTAGGTTAGTCCTATGTTGCTTATGGAAATCCTAAGTTGTCCTTAACCTAAGTTGATTATGGTTGTCCTAGGATGTTACTAGTGATTAACTAACCCTAGACAAGCCTAACCAAATTCGGTTTTAAGAAGTAGTTAACCTAATAATAATTTAGTTCAACTAACTAACCAAGTCTTAACAACCCTAACCACAAGTAGTTAATTAGTTATGGAGGTTGTAACAAAGTGTAACCACTATAACTACCTAACTAATTTCGGTTATGTAATTAGTTAATCCAACTAACAATTAGTTATGACAACTAGAAATAGTTCCAACCACTAACTAATTAGTTAAGACACTCAACTAACTACCAACTAACTAACTAATTATAGTTGTAACTTCTAACTAACTCTAACCAATTAACTAAAAGTAGTTAACAAACAAATGCACATGCACTATCCTAATTCAAAATTTACCAAGCAAAAGGGAAAATTATAATGTCCAAAAAGTCCAATGTCCTTGTTGTGTCCAAAATACAAGACAAAATCCTACTACACAAAGCCTAAGAATTGAAAAACTTTGCCTATGTTCTACTAGTTACAAAGCTTTTGCCTCCTTTACAAGTGTCTTCACAAGTCCTTCTTGATGTATAAGCTCCAACTTTACCTAGCAAAAGAACACAAAGCAACAACTCCACACAAGATTTGGTTAATAGAAATCACAAAGAAACTTTAAACCTCACAAAAGTGTATCTCTCAAGTGTATGCCTTCTCTTAGAGATTTTCAAGCTCAATCAATTTCCACACCAATCTCAAGTGTTTCAATATTCTACCCTCACTTAATGGTGAAATGGAGTGATCTTTAGAAGTCCAAAAGAATACAAACTCAAGACAAAACTTTAAGAAGCAAAAATGACAAACTAAAAAGGCTCAAGAAATAAAGGCTACTCAAATGGAATAGAATGAAGGATCAACAATTAACTTAGAATGACAAGACTCTAAAAACAAATAAAAGTTCAAAAGAATGAAAGCTAACTTGGAATAGAATTGAAAATGACAAAACAAGACAAACAAGAAATTAAATGCAAGAAACAAAGTTTAAGGTATAACCTAGCCTAGAAACTCTAAAGTTGCAAGAATAAGCAAAGAAATCTTAATGAACAAGTCTTAGCAATGGTCAAGTAATGAAAACAATTCTCTTGGTATTGGTAATTTCGAAATTTTGGTGATGATGTTTGGTGTCTCAAATTCAACTTTGTAATGAGGCTTTCTCTTTAACACTCTTTTTTTTTTCTTCTTTTGGTACTTTTCTTTTCTTGTGATTCTTTTCTTTTCTTGTGATACTTTTCTTTTGCCTCTCAAGATTTCAAGATAACAACACCAATTTTATGATATCAAAACCGAAATGTACAAATGTTACTAACAAGTTCAACTAATGCTTCTTGCTTAAGGGAAAATTATGCAACCTTCTCCTAAATTGATGTATAGGAGGTGACTAAAATCTTTTTTTTTGACAAGTTTTATTTTTGATGCAAGCAAGATGAAAATAGGAATGTAAAAGAGATATCCTAATAGTGCAACAAAATTAAACCTAGAATCAAACTAAGAATAGAAACTAACAATCCTAAAAATTGAGTTGACTTTGGAGTGTCTTTAATGTGAGACCTCCTAACAAGAATGGAACCTTTGTAGGAGCTAATCAAGATGCTTGAATTGCCCCTATATCACACGGTTTTGCACACTAAAAAGGGAGAAACAATTAACTTCCTAGAACTCTAGAAAAGGTTCCACATGGCACTTAACTAACTTCCTAAATTGGCTCTAACTAACAACTAACAATTAACTAACATGTAACAACAATCTAACCACCTAATAACCGAAATTAACATGTGCCATTTCTGAAATTTTAGAGACTAAAACAGAATGGTAACACAAGCCAAACGAAAATGACCACAACAAGATGCAAAAATTGAAACCACAAAGAAACTAGCACAAAAACTCAAAAGAACCAAGACTTTTTATGATTTTTCTATGCTAACATGGAATTAATAAAGCATATGAATGACTAAGAAACAGAATTCCAGCCAGCAAAATGAACTCAAAACTGAAAATTAAAATGGAAGAGAAGAAGAAAAGAACCTCCCAAGGCTCTCTGATACCACATGATGTAGGCTCTTCATGCACTTTCTTGAAGAGGGTTGGATCTAGGGCTCTTTCTTCTATCTTCCTTCAATGGAAGCTTGAGACTTCTTCTTCAAGGACCAAGAAAACCGAAACTAAAAGCCTAAGACTATAGGAATGTGACGCCAAAATAAAGGAAAAGAGAGTGGAAATGGAAGGAGGGAAAGGTGGACAATGGAGGAAGGCTTGGAAAAAGGGAGAGGGAAAGGTTGGAGGCCACTTCCTAAGGAGAAGGAAGATAACTCCACTCACCACCAAGGGAGGGAGAAACCCCTTGGATAAGAGCTTGAGAGAGCTCTCAAATTCTAGAGAGAAGGAGGAGAATCTCTCACTAGGAAACACTAAAGTGCTCTCAAATTTTACAAATGGATTAATGGTACTTGATTACAAAAGGAGAAGCCCTTATATAGGCCATAGAGGATTTCGGCCAAGGACTATCTAGATGGGCTTGGTCATGGATCCAAGGCCCGTTAAGAGAAAAGATGAACAAATGGCCTATACATGGCCCAAAAGGGAAAGTACAAGGCCCAAAAGTGGCCCATTTGACCTTACAAGGCCCAAATCTATCCTATAAGCCTAGAGAAACTATTTAGAAAGTATATTACAAGTAAAGTACACATATATCCTCATAGGTTCCTTATTGGGCTTAGGCCCACTAGAAGAGAGAAAAGAGAAAAGGGCTTTATGAATGCTCTCTTTGGCCCGTTTGGTCTTTGCCCTTGTGAGGGGACCTCTATATGCTTCAAGTCCTTTCTCCAATGTAGTGTGAGGGTCTTCCTTGGGTATGTCCACATTAAATGCCATTATGGTTGATTTCAAATATCGACTTACCGGTATGACATGAAATGATATTGTAGCTATGGAGATGTTATGTATATGAATAAGATGCCCTGAGGGGCCTTGTAAATGATTGTATGTTATTGATTAAACATGTCAAATTAAAATATATCCCTAAGTGAGAGGGTGAGATATCCTTGCGAGGTTGATTGGCATATGCATTATTGTATTTTGCATTCATGGTATGACATAACATTGAAATGTGGTTGCAATCACAATGATGAAAGGTCCTACGGGATTCTATGAAGGAAGTACCCACTGCGAGGCGGGAAACCAACTTGATGATGATATGATATTGAGCCGGTGGTTGCGATCACCTGGTTGTTGAAATGAAAAAGGGCTTGCGAGTTCCTATGATGCCCGTGGTTGCGATCACGAGGTGGGAGTACCCCTTGCAAGGCGAGAAACCAATATGAATTATTGAACGTGGTTGCGATCACGAGAAAGCACCTTGCGAGGCTGCTAGAGGGAGTACCCCTTGCGAGGCGGGAAACCCATGAGAATGAATGATGTGGTGGTTGCGATCACCTGTTGAAATGAAATTGGATCCGTGCAAATGCATTATTAAACAATTGACATATGCATTAGCCATAGGTGCATGGCATTTGAGATGGAATGACCACGAGAGATGAGAAACCCCTTGTGAGGAGGAATTGAGTAAAGATCTAATGAATTGATGATGATAACTTATGAATGCCCTTGTTGATAAGTAGCAATGTGATTGTGTATGTGCTTGCGCTTGCTTATGTTGTGAATTATATTTCATGAGGCTTGTATGCCTATTATATCAATGTGATGATGATTGAATAATGAATTGATGATTTTATAGCAAAGCATACATGATGAATGAATGCATGTACACTTAATCACAATATATGTATATTCGTCATTTTGAATGTATAACTCACTCTCCTATGTGGTCTCCATTTTAGCATTGTGATGCAGGTTGCCATGGTATGAGTTCGAATTTTAAATTGAAGTTTTGGGAAGGTAAATAGTGGTAGTGGAAGTGCCTTGGCCGACATCATTTATGAATTTTAATGTAAAGAATAGATTGTATATGATGATATTGATAATTTAGTGATTTTGGTCATGTATAAGATACTCGTGAATGTATGAATGGTGAACATATGTATTAGTACATAAGTGATGATTTGAGGAGTACTTGAGGAATTGAACTTGAACAATATAAATTGATGATAGTGGTGTTTAGATTAATGCCAATAGTTAAATAAGTAGGCCAATTATGAGATATGGGCAAGGGTGATAGTTGGGGCATGACCCCGGATGTATATGCATATTTAAATTATATCTTAGGCAATGCATGTGTCTGTTGTAAGTGCATGAATAGGTTATGATATAATAGGTTTATGTTAGGTGTTTGTATGCTTTGCCAAGCCTTTTCTCATATCGTTATATATGGGACTAGGCGTATGCCCAGTATACACATTCTTCTTCCACTATAAACTTTACTATTTTTGTATACCGTTATAGGCAAATTAGTTATCGATCCAGTTATATGTTGATAAATCTCACTCTTCGATTCTCCGTGGTTTGGGTCTTGATGTAGTCGAGATGGTGTTTAGAAACTATTTCGAAGGTGAAAAATTTACTCGTATTTTTATTAATTATTATCTTGATTACATCGGGATCCGAGTCCGAAAAACCCGGGGTGTTACAAGAGGGAAAGGAATAGGGTGGTTCACCTTATACCCTAGGGCATAAAGGTGAATCTGCTCAGATATGAGTGCAGCAATGTCAATGGTATGGCCCTGAAGAATGGAGTAAAGAAGGCAGCGTTGATCAACTGGAAAAGAAGAAAGGTGGGTGACAGAGTGATGTTATGAAGCATGAGGTACATCCATGCCTAAGCTATAGGGGTTAGCTGGGTCTTGAGGAGGTTAGATGGAGATCTGTTAACCTTACTCAGGTTAAAGAAGATTCCATCTTTACTCAAGAAGTGAGCAACCTGATCTAGGAAATATCCTAAATCACCATCCTCAATAGCGATCTTGCTTCTATTCTCAGCCCAGAAGCAAGTATCGCCCTCAGGAATAGCCTCCCAAGGATTACCCAAAGGGTACTAATGGTATCCCGGTCGTAAGTAATGTGCTGGCCCCTCACCAAGCTCGTCCTCTGATGTCCAATGTTAGGTGAATCCTGGCAAGTCCTGAAGGCATTTGCATAAAACTCCATAACTAGAATGGGATCCCCCTCAGTCAGTAGAGAAAATAGGGCTCCCCATCTTCTCCTCTGGATCTCATCCTGTAGCTCAGGAAAATCTCCAGCATTCAGATCAAGGACTCTCTCCCATATCAGTCTTTGGCCCTTTATCTGATGAAATCTGGCCCATTTCACATCAGTGTGAAATCTAGTGGGATCTCTAGGTCCTAGCTGCTCCTCACCCTGAAGATCTAGATCTTCAGAGGTGGTATCAGTATCCGTGGTCCTCCTCTGTCTCTTCAGACCAGTAGTAGGAATAGACTTCTTCGATGCCATCTATAAAAGAAAATTTACAAAAATCAAAAACACATTGAAATATTTTTGGATTTTTTAAATATAATACACACATCATATAATTTTATGAAAGAAATAAAATTCACACAACATGCAATTTTACATACAAACTTAGAAAATTACAATTCACACATATTTACAAAATTTAACAAATTTATTTATTTTTAGGCAAGAAAGTATAACAAACATACAATTTAAGAAATTTTATTAATTTAAAAGAAAAACAAACAAAATAAAATTTTTTTTTCATTTTAAAACAAAAAACAATATATACATTAAACAGAAAATAAAACACAAAAATTAACAAAAATCCAAAATAAGGGCTGACGCTATGCGTCAGTGGGACGCTACGCGTCAGCCCTGTTCTGCCCATGCTACGCGTTAGTGGGACGCTACGTATGGGCTCGCAGGTTCAGAAACTGCAAAATGGGGGTTGTGTAGCAGCAACCCCTCTAAACCACATTCAATCCATTCATTGACCTATTTTTAACAACAATCAATCCCAGTGGTTGTCTAATCCTATCCCTAACCGCATGTAATTCTAAGATTAAAAATCAAAGAAAAGGAGATTAGAAAACTTACTTGGAATCCTTGCAAAGAAAAATGAGAGATGAAGAAAATGTTGAAGATTGAGATTCCTTGAGAGGTTTGGAATTTTGAGAAGTAGGGTCTCTGTGGCAGAGAGGGAAATTTAGTTTTTAAAACCTAAATTAGGCCTCTCTGGTTTAGTTTTAAAAACTGAACGTAGGCCCTGATGCTACGCGTGGCGGGGACGCTACGCGTCAGATTGAAATTTTTACCTCCACGCTATGCGTCAGTAGGACGCTACGTGTGGGGTTCTGTTTAAAATTTTAATTCTCCAAAAACCCTTTTTTCTTTCAGTTTTAAAAACCTTTTTTATTAAAAATATAGTTAAAATTAAATTCTATAAAACAAACATTTTTAATTTTTTAATTACAATAAATTAACAATGAAAAGAAATAATGGGTTGCCTCCCATTGAGCGCTTGATTTACTGTCTCTAGCTTGACATCCTGCACATCACAAATCAGTTAAATAACAAATGATAGTGAGTCTGTCGATCTCACTACCCATATATGGTTTCAATCTTTGCCCATTAACCATCCAACTTCTTTTAGAAGTTGGATCTTCAATTTCAACTGCTCCATAAGATTTAACTTCCTTAATTACAAATGGACCTGACCACTTAGATTTCAATTTACCAGTAAATAGTCTTAATCTTGAATTAAACAATAAAACTTGCTGACCTGGTGTGAAGTGTCTGTTTTTAATTTTCTTGTCATGGTAAGCTTTCACCTTATTTTTGTAACTTCTGGATGACTCATAAGCATTATTTCTCATTTCCTCTAACTCAAGTAAGTGTAACTTTCTTTTGTCAATTGTCGCGTTTGGATCAAAGTTGAGGAATCTTAAGGCCCAATATGCTTTATGTTCCATCTCTACTGGAAGATGACAAGCTTTTCCATAGACCATTTGGAAAGGAGAAAGGCCAATAGGAGTCTTAAATGGAGTTCTGTATGCCTAGAGTGCATCATCAAGCTTTTGTGACCAATCTTTTTTGGAGGAAGACACAGTCTTTTCCAAAATTCTTTTCACTTCACGATTTGAAATCTCAGCCTGTCCATTGGTTTGTGGATGATATATTGTGGCCACTTTATGTCTCACTCCATAATGTTGTAACACCTTCTGAAGAACTTTGTTACAAAAGTGTGATCTTCCATCACTGATCAAAGTTCTTGGTGTTCCAAACCTGCAGAAAATGTTTTTCTTCAAGAAATTCCCTACAGTTTTAGTGTCAGCATTAGGTGAAGTGATCGCTTCTACCCATTTTGAAACATAATCAATTGCCAAAAGGATATATTAATTGAATTGAGAATAAGGGAATGGTCCCATGAAATCAATACTCCAACAATCAAATACCTCAACTTCCTGAATGTTTATGAGAGGCATTTCTTGCCTTCTATTAACATTACCTGTTCTTTGACAGTTATCATAAGCTTGCACAAATGAGTTAGAATCTTTAAAAATGGAGGGCCAACACAAACCTGATTGAAGAATTTTTGTAGCAGTTCTCTCACCATTAAAATGTCCTCTGTAAGGAGATTTGTGACAATGCCACAACATATCTTTCTTTTCCCAATCCGGTACACAACGACATAACAAATTATCCACACCAATTTTGAATAGATGAAGGTCATACCAAACAAAGTATTTTGCATCTTTAAAAAAAATTTCTTTGCTGCCAAGTTAAATCATTTGGAAGAATTCTTGCTGCTTTAAAGTTAGCCATATCAGAAAAACATGGCCGTTTTGTTATTTCAAAAAGTTTTTCATCAAGAAATTCTTCCAAGATGTTTTTTTATTTAGCAGTAACCTCATCATTCATTAATCTAGAAAGATGGTCAGTGACCATATTTTCACTACCCTTTTTATCTTTGATTTCAAGATCATATTCCTGAAGGAGCAGAATCCATCAGATTAATCGAGGTTTAGAATCAGTTTTGGTTAAAAGATACTTGACTGTTGCATGATCAATAAAAACAATTATTTTTGATCCAATCAAGTATGATCTAAATTTTTCTAAGGCATACACTATGGCTAGTAATTCTTTTTCAGTAGTTGCATAATTTATTTGATTTTCATTTAAAACTTTACTAAATAGTGTATAACTCTAAAAACTTTTTCATATCTTTGACCTAAAACTGCTCCCACGGCATAATCATTTGCATCGCACATAAGTTCAAAGGGTAAATTCCAATTAGGAGCAACAATTACAGGGGCAGAAACTAATTTTTCTTTTAAGGAATTAAAAGCTTTAAGACATGCTTCATCAAACTTGAATTCAACATCTTTATTTAGAAGATTTGTTAAAGGTTTAGAAATTCTTGAAAAATCTTGAATAAACCTTCTATAGAATCCAACATATCCTAAAAAACTTCTAATACCTTTTACATTTACAGGGGGTGGGAGTTTAGAGATTACCTCAATCTTGGCTTGGTCTACTTCAATACCTTTAGAAGAAATTTTATGACCGAGTACAATTCCTTCTTTCACCATGAAGTGACATTTCTCCCAATTTAACACTAAATTTGTTTCAATACACTGCCTCAGTACAGTGTCCAAGTTGGTTAGACATGATTTAAATGAATTCCCAAAGACTGAGAAATCATCCATGAAAATCTCAATGCTCTTTTCAATTAGATCTGTAAAAATAGCAAACATGCATCTCTGAAAAGTAGTAGGTGCATTACATAACCCGAATGGCATCTTCCTATAAGCAAATATGCCAAAAGGACATGTAAAAGCAGTCTTTTCCTAATCAAGAGGGTCAATAACAATTTGATTATATCCAGAATATCCATCAAGAAAACAATAGTAAGCCTGTCCAGACAATCTTTCAAGCATTTGATCCATAAAAGGGAGTGGAAAATGATCTTTTCTTATTGTTTGATTTAACTTTTGATAATCAATACACATTCTCAAACTGGTGACAGTTCTGGTTAGGATTAATTCATTTTTATCATTAACAATCACTGTCATACCACCTTTTTTGGAACAACTTGTATAGGACTTACCCATGCACTATCAGAAATGGGTACCTACTTTCAGCAATTTTAAAACCTCCTTCTTGGTTACCTCTTTCATGGTTGGATAGAGGTGCCTTCGAGGTTGAGCAACAGGTTTAAAATCATCCTCTAACAAAATCTTATGCATGTAGTATGATGGACTTATACCTTTCAGATCTTCAAGTGTCCATCTGATTACTTCTTGATTTCTTTTCAACACTTCTACCAGCTTTTCTTCTTTTGTTTCACTTAACAAATTACTAATAATTATAGGTTTTAGATTACCTTCTTTCAAAAAGATATACTTTAGGTTGGAAGGTAGCACTTTCAATTCAGGCCTCTGGATTTCTTCAACATGTACTTCTTGATTTTCTTTAATTTTTCATGATTCAGGGGAACTTTCTTTCCCTTGATCAAGGTCTTCAAGATACTTGACTACTTGTTTTTCTTCTTCTTCACTCAAACATTCCACAGAGTTAGTTAATAACTTATTTAGAGGGTCAGAAATTGACATACCTTTGGATATGGAAAGGCAAACTTCATCGAGAACATCCACCTTAAAACAGTCTTGTTTTGAGTTGGGATGTTTCATGGATTTGAAAACATCAAATTTCACCTCTTCAACATGTACTTTTACTACTAGTTTCCCATTATCCACATCAATGAGTACCCTAGCAGTCTTCATAAATGGTCTTCCTAGGATCAGAGGGACTTCAGCATCCTCTTCCATGTCTAAAACCACAAAGTCAACAGGGAAGTAGAACTTGTTAATTTTACAAGTACATCTTCCACAATACCGTAGGGTCTCTTGATTGATCTATCGGCCAATTGCAGAGTCATTTTTGTTCTCTGAGGATCAAGATCACCAATTCGCTTTACCATACTTAGAGGCATTAGATTAATGCTAGCCCCTAAGTCTAACAAGGCTTTCCCAATATTTATACCTCCAATGGAGACGAGAATGGTGAAACTTCCAGGGTCTTTTGACTTTTTAGGCATGTTATATTGCAAAATAACATTGTAACCTGCTTCAAGTTCAACAATTTCCTCATTATACCTCCTCTTTTTGGTAAGCAATTCTTTCATAAACTTTGCATATGTTGGCATTTGTTCCAATGCCTCAGAAAATGGGATGTTTATGAATAATTGCTTGAAGATTTCAAGAAATCTTTTGTATTTCTTTTCCTTATCCTTCTTTGATGGTGCATGTGGATAAGGTAGATCCTTAACTAGATGTGTGTGACCTAAATACTGATTTTTTTGTTTTTTGTTTTTTTAATTTTTTTGTTTTTCTTTTTCATTATTTTCTTCATTCTCTTTTCATTTTTTCTTTTTTTTCTTTTCTTCTTTTTTTTCTTTTTTTTTCTTTTTCTTCTTCTTTTTCTTTACAATCATTTCCTACAACTTTTCCACTTCTTGTAAAAATAGCCTTACATTGTTCTATTGGATTTTGAGTATTTACAGAAAAACCAAAGCTTTTCATGTCGGCTACTTCTTTTGCTAACTGTCCCAATTGCATATCCGACGCTTTACGTACGGCTTCATTTGTTTGCATATATTGTAGCAATTGTTGGATAGATTCCTCTATCCTAGTTAGCCTTGCTATTTGATCAGATTGTGGTTGTTGTTGTTTGAATTGATTGTTAAGAGGTCTGTTAGAAGGTCCAACATCTTGTTTCTAGCCAAGATTCTGATTCTGCCAACCCTGCGGGTAATTGTTAGGAAAAGAATTACCAAGATTGATAGGAAAAGTACCTAAAGGTATTCTTTGGTGAATTAAGAAATTGGCTTGTTCTTGATCATTTCCATCAGGGGCACAGTAACCATGTCACCCCTTAGTTTTCTGGACTCGAATCCCGATGTAATCAAAATAAATAATTAATAAAAATGTGAATAAATTTTTCGCGTTTGAAATATTTCCTGAACCCAACCACGATTACATCAAGACCCAAATCATACAAAACCGAAGAATGAGATTTAATAAAATATAACTAGATCATTAAATAGTTTTCCTATAATGGTATACAAAATAACAGAGTTTTACAGCGGAAGAGGAATGTATATACCGGGCACACGCCTAGTCCCATATATGAAGATATGAGAAAAGGTTCGACAAAGCATGCAAACATACAACATGAGCCCATTTAAGCCACATCTAAACTTACACATAAATCATAAACATGTATTGCCTAAGGTACATACATATACTTAGCTATATGGTTATACATCATACATCTCCAACATTCATATTCTATATTTCACCATAATCAATTCAACCTCAATATCATGTATCGTTAACATTTATATATTCCCAAAATGGGCTACATACCCGATGTCATTCCAAATATTAATATATCATTAACATACCTAGCTATTTACAATACATCTACCAATATCAATAAATTATCAACACTAGGTTACACCTTTCATTTCACAATACAATAAATCACAATCGCTGCCGGCCAAGGCATTCCATTACCACTATTTACCTTCCCAAAAGCCTTACTTCTTAAACGTTCTCATCCCATGGTTTTCCTGCATCAATACTAAAAAGTAGACCACGTGGGAGAGTGAGTTATACATTTCAAATGATGATATGAATACAATTGAAATTATGTGCATATGCATATCAACATTATGTATGCTTTGCTAAACCATCAATAAATATCATAATCTATTCATATAACAATGTACATATCATGTATTCACTTATCAATTCATAGCAAAGCAAGCATATACATAAATATTCCAATGCCACAACTGGCCAACATCGTCAACATAGACCATTTCGGTCTTTTCTCAAAGCCACCACAGGCTAACATTATTATTATCAATCATAAGCAAATACACCCTTCATTACATTGGGCCATAACATACATATCGTTATATTCGATATCATTTTGTATATTCATATCATTTATTACTTTTATGTGGTCTTTTAGGTATATTAATTACCCATTTCACCAACACCACACCACAATCTCAATCATCATCAATCATCATCACCACCTGGTATATCTCCATGCTATATGCAAATGCTCTTATGGCTAATGCATATGCATAATGGAATTAATAACAAATGCGGATCCGACTGTTGGAATAAACACCAAATTGTGGGTCAAGCATAGGTGTGCTACTATGGCCCTACTGCAGTAGTAAAAGTGTACACTTATATCTTAATTCATGCATGCTCAACATCATATTTTACTGGTACCAAACCGCTATCGCCCATCTGTAGCACTAGTCACCCCGTGACTTAGGATCAACAACATGGCCTCACTTGCCAAAAATGCTACGGGCCTCTCCCGAACACACATCGAGAGAGCCGTGCCCCGTCGGACACCGAGGTAACTTGCTCATCACAGAGCCGCCCGCCCACTGGGCCTGCCATATAGGATGCCTCGCTACCAATCTAAGGGCAGCTTCGTGATTCCCAGAATCACTAGGGAACATCAACAATTTACCCGTGTACTGGGTCGCTCTCTCATTGGGCCTGCCTATTAGAACCCCTAACATTCCATATAAACAGTGCATGATATGCCATGGATGCAATGCAATGCAAATCAAATTCATTTCTCACACTGTGCATCCTAAATACCACTCATCAATCATCATCATCAACATCAACATCACCATACAACCTTTAGTGAATTTTATCATTGTTGGTTTTAGCCATTGTTTTCAAGTCTTAAGTGTAGCATTTTATTTCAACATACTTATATCATACATGCAAGTCAATACTTGCAACATTCACAATGGCATCACAAACATCAACAACATTCATCAATATTTCATTAATATCACCACATAATCTCTTAGTGGATTTTCATTTCATTGATCATTACCATTGTTTCATATATAGTGTGGCATTCACAATAATTCACCAATATAATTTTAAACCACACATACAAGATCACACTTGTATCACACATAATGGCATTCAACAGTCATTCATAATAACAATCATCATTTACTCAAGGAAATGAATCAAAAACATCATCCATCAGTATACATTATCGATCTCATCTCCGATTCATCGATTTACCACAAACACATTATCATGCAAATGTCCCTTTATTAGTCTCATCATCATTTAAGGATGTGTCACACAACCATAACATTTACTTTTCTTTATCAATCATAATATCATGTCATTGATGGTGAACTTTCATGTTTTGATAACATGTTTCAATTAATATCAACACCACAAGACACATCATCATCATATACCCCTAATACAACCTCTTATTTTTATATACTAAAGGGGTTTTGGAGTAATAATAAGCTCATGGTAAATTTCAATACTAAGACATGAGAAAAGTTCATTTTTAGTCTTAAGAATAGTGGGACATGTCACAAATATCACCTATTAGTCCCAATTTGACCACCATAAAAAGTTGGGTTCAAAACCCTCTTAAACTTAAATTTTTCAACGCAGTCGGTTCGGTATTTTTCACCTGATGAGAGTTAGATAACTTCAATTTGAGTGAGACCAATTC
Organism: Clitoria ternatea; assembly: GCA_037962975.1. Classification (NCBI taxonomy): domain Eukaryota; kingdom Viridiplantae; phylum Streptophyta; class Magnoliopsida; order Fabales; family Fabaceae; genus Clitoria; species Clitoria ternatea. The sequence goes on from CM075671.1 coordinate 149,184,909, forward strand.
TCACACCTCTGTAACATAATTATCTACAACTTTCATGAAGAATTTGGAGGCCAAAAACGTCATTAAGATGCCCAAATGGGCCAAAAACAACTAAGAAAATAGAGCAGTTGGAAAAACAACATAACAGTAGCCATAATAGGGCTCTGAATCGATTCAAGCTCGTATGAATCGATTCAAGCGTCCTAAAATCTCAAAATTTGACAAACAAAGGGCCTTGAATTGATTCAAACTCATATGAATCGATTCAAATGCCCCTGGAGCCCAAAACAGTAAAAACTGCACCTCTTGAATTGATTCAAAGAGTCTTGAATCGATTCAAGACAGCCCTGCTGCTGTTTTTATGTAGAAACGCAAGATTTTTCAACTTCCAACCCTCATAACTTTCTCATATGAACTCCAAATGCTACGAAATTTTAACCCCAATAAATACACATCATTTATGACGCGTGACCACCGGCCTCACTCAAAAATTCCTCAAAATGAGTGACTTATGCATATAAGTGTATTTAGACCATTTCAAGACATTTTTATGCAACTCAAGGGTCTGTTCTCATTAAACTTTGCCCATTCCAATTCCTACAGGTCATAAACTACATATATGGGCTATTGGGACTAACCCAAGCCATCAAAATCACATAAAACTCTATTTGACCCCTTCACTTCCATAATTATGCATTAAAAATGAACTTTGTGAACTACAATATGACCCGAACTATCTATAATTCATTTCAATATGGGTCTTTCATTACAATGCATCAATTCCCATCAAGGGACCACTAACCATTCATCATCATCTCATATCTATATATATAAAATTTCTAAAATTCAACAATTTGCCAAGCCTATCATTCACTTCATCAATTTAAACATTTAATACATTCATGGCAAGGCATTGGATGAGTTCACACATAAACATAATTAACAATTTTTCACTCATGCAATTGAAATGTAAACTCCTCTCCTACCTCGAGAGAAGAACCGCAATCCAAAAGCTCTGAATGCCTCGATTGTTCCGCATGATCGTCCAGAATACAATCCTATCACAAACACACATATACATGCTATTAACCATCATCTCTCAAAACCCATTATCAAGTCCTAGACTTGTCTAAACTCTCATCCTTATACTTATATTAGGTTTCGGTAATTCCTTTCCCAAAACCAAGGTTTTCTAAATCTCAAAGGGTTAACCACACCCATAAGTCTTCCAAATCATCTTATGGATCATTCAACTATCATTATTATCATTCATGTCCAATATAAGCCCTTGGTTCCATTTAAGACCATCATCAATCAACAACCTCAATGGCATATATCAAGGCCTACTTACTCATCAACTCAAGTATCTATTTTCTTAATCCACTATCAATGGCTTGCAACCATTTTTAACATCATCATAAACATCAACAATCCAAATTAATTCCTCCAACCATATACATACTCACATGCACTCATCTCCCAATCCTCAAGAATCAACACCAATGTTTCAAACATTCATCTCCTCATATAAAATCATTCTAAGGCATCAAAAATCATCAAAATCACCTATTTAGCCAAAACCCTCAATTTATCATACCTAGGGTTTCCTCTAAAATTTCCCATCAATAATTTACAATCATCAATTTCAACCATTTATATACATTCATAGGTTAACAACAATACATCCCACTTATCATCAATAACAACACTAAACTCCCAAGGGTTATCCAACCTAGGGTTCACATTCTCATCAACACCCACAACTTCTAACACCACTATTTTAAGCTTAAGCAACCATAAACCACAAATAGAGGAGGAAGGATTCAAAGTTGGTATCAGAGCTTGACTCTTGGTAAATTAAGCTTAACAGCTTCAAGAGAACGAATGGCCTCAAACTCTTTAAACCTTTTTCCTGAGGGTGGAGCTACAAACCGACCTCCTGCTTTTAATGGGGAAGGATATGCTTTTTGGAAAGAAAGAATGAAAATTTTTGTTCAATCAATTGATCTAAGAGTTTGGAATGCTATTGAAAATGGTCCTTTTATACCTATGCATATTGTTGATGATAAACAAATAGAAAAACCCATGGATGATTGGACTAGTGATGAAGAAAAGAAAGTACAATATAATTATAAAGCCAAGAATCTAATCACTCTAGCCTTAGGTCCTGATGAATTTTTTAGAGTAGTAACCTGTAAATCTGCCAAAGAAATGTGGGAAACTCTTCAAATTACTCATGAAGGAACTAGTGATGTTAAGGATTCTAAAATTAGTACTTTTGTAACATCCTAAATTTTTTTTTTAATTGAATAAATAAAATCAATAAAGAAAAAAAAATTCCAAATTTTAAGGTTAACAAACCGTGCATAACCTGCCTGAATTGTTAAAACCGAGTACAGTGGAAGAGATAACCCCCTGAGCGAGCCCTTCAGCATTGCACACGCACTCGCTCACACGAGACTCCACGTCGCTTGGGCGAGGTAGCCCACTCGTTCGGGCGAAGTACCATTCGCTTGGACGATGCCACGACAAAATCCTTCCAGCAGTACACCTTCGCTGGAGCGGATCCCTCATTCGCTAAAGCGAGAAGCCTCACACGGCAATTTCATCACTCGGCATTCGAACATCCATGCACTCGGTAAACGACTAAGTCCACTCGGAGGTCTTTCCTAAGTCCATTCGGTATTTCATAACTTAGCCTCTCAGATTCATCCATACGGCCACACCTATACTCTACTCGGATACTGGGAGCTGTCCCACTCAGATTCCAGAATTCCTTCTCACCTGGAATATACATTCTTCACTCGGATTATCAATGTTTCACACTTAGAACCCATTCCATCCTAAACCACTACACTAACTCCTATCCCAGGAGAGAATTGCTCAGGGTTTTCACTCGGAAATACGAACTCCTCCTCACTTGGGTTTTACTTATATTTTCACTCGGTAATGACCGCTCTCATTATCACTCGGAGATTCTCCCATTAGATCTCACTCAGTATAGGTTCATCCAAGTATTTTACTCAGAGTCCATTGAAGTATCATCATTCGAACATGAAGGCATAGCCATTTGCAGCCCCACTCAGAGTTGACTCCCCAATTACTTCTACTCGGAAATCATTAACTGAGCAATATTCTAACCATCCACACCCCTCAGTCTACCCAGACACAAACCACCCGTATACAACGTATAGGTACGTGCATAATTATACACTCAGAATACCCAATACCTTAACATCATTCATTCCTCAGCACCTGCTATTAATGTGAACTATATACGTATAAAAACATGCACTCGGGTCACAATAGCTTAAATTTATATATATATATATATATATAGTCGTATTCATTACACCACACTGATATTATGAGCCGACCAAGGGTACAACTGACGAAACATGACAAATTACAAAAATAAGCACTCTACGGTCGGAGTGCACCCCACTCGGACCTGAGACCTTATCATCACTTCAGAGTCCAACCCGCACACACTGAAAAATAGTGTAGGGGTGAGCTTTTGCATATAAGGTGACGGCTATTGACTCGGACTTTACCTCCATTCTCAATTATATAATTTACCGGGTTCAATCCATAACGATATATATATATATTGCCAATTAATTCAAGGGTCAGACCACGTCATTCAATCGGAAGTTGTACAATAACATATATTCTCAATCATAGTATCACACTGCACTCAACATCGGTATCAATACCCGTACATTCGTTCAGTCGGAATTCGCTCATACTACATCGTCTAGTCGGAGTTCACTCAATTCATTTAATCCATGCAATTCACAATAATCTCACTAACAATACTCATAGACTCATGCATGCGGATCCGACTTAAACAGTGAGTTCAGTGCAGATTCCTTCCCGGTCCCTCGTCCACTAGCCCTTTCCGTGTGGCACCGGTCACCCCGTGACGTCTCGAGACCCAGCTCTAGCTCCATCGGCTACCACGGGTTCTTATGGATCTAACCAGGAATCTGACTGGAACTCGATTTACATGACTCTAGATGCCTTTCCGACCCCCCCGGTCCTCATGGAACTGGTCAGGAATCTGGGAATCATCCCACATATGCAATCTCATGCAAATCCACAACAACATCCAAGCTTACCAGACGCGTCTCACACAGCCATCAATGGGTCACAACCGATCCCCTACACAGCAATCAGATTCATTCGGAATCCCACATTCCATTACAACAATCTCATGCCTCTATCATAATAACTCATAACAGCAAGCATAGGGAACCACATTACAGTACATCCACTCAACATTTTTACAGAGTCAGCATACCTTTCCACACGACATTCAAAATGGAAATCACGCATCAATTCACATCTCATGCATTCGGGGATAATGGTAACACACACACATTCACTCAGCAAACTCAGATTTCAACAACATGCATCACAGAAGTATTAACAGGCACTCAAGACGAGGTCACACAACCCTCAACCTTTCATAGATGTCCCAATCTGGAAGTTGCACGCATAATCAGTCAATCACCACACATCGATCTACACATTTCACACACATATTACATTAAAGCAAGCACCAGGGACCCGATCATAAACCATACGCTTGACATGCAAAGCGCCCCCTACCTGCTGTCGGGGTTCAGAGATTCTTCAAGTTGTAGTGCTGACCGATCGTCCCTCCGTTACTCCTCCAACAGCCTTCGAGTTCAGCGTTGATCCTGGGCCAGAGTTGCTCCTTTCCTCCAACGGGTCCATCTCCTCTACAGCTCCAAAGCACTTCCAGCACAGCCTTCCAACTGGAATACCACAGCTCCAGGTAGAAGAAGAAGGAGAGGAAGAAGGCAATAGGGGGGAAAGAGAGAACAGGGAGTGGAGTCAGAGCTGTGTTGATGTTCCTCCAGGAGCTCTCGACTCTCTCACTGTTTGAGTGGCGACGTGAATGAGAGTGAAGAAGAAGAGAAACAGGGAAGGAGAGACCATATACACGCACAAGGAGAGCTGCCAGCGTGAATAATAAGAGAAAGAGAGAGCTGAAGTTGTCTTATACTCCTAGGGACACATGCGTCCATTCGCCTGGCACTATTATTATTATTTATTCAATTATTTCTACCCAAATCAGTAATTACTCTAATTAACCATTAATCCTAATTCTGTAATTAACCTTTAATTAATAGCTTAACTTCAATCGGTAATTAAGTTAGAAATCGGGATGTTACAACTTTAACTAGCCAATATGAAAGCTTTAAAATAAATTCCGGTGAAACCATCTTAGAACTTCAAAAAAGGTTTACCTTGATTATTAATCATCTTATTACTCTTGGAAAATCTTACACTAACAAAGAGCTTATCCATAAAGTTCTAAAAAGTCTTACCAGGGAATGGCAACCTCTTGTCACCACTATCAAACAATCGCCAAACATAAATGATATGTCTCTTGCCACATTATTCGGTAAGCTTCAAGAACAAGAACAAGAATTAAAAGACTTGAAAATGGCGGAAGAAGAAGAAAAGTCTTCCAAGAAGAAGGGGCTAGCTCTTAAGGCCACCTCTATTGAAGAAAACAAATCTGAAAGTGATCAAGAAGAAGATGATGATGAGTTAGGCCTATTTGTGAGGCGTTTTGGAAGGCTCATGAGAAACAAAAGATTCCAAAAGGGCTTCACTTCTAAAGGTAAGAAATTCGTTTCCAAAGATAATAATTCCTTACCAACTTGTTTTGAATGTGGAAAGGAAGGACATTTCAAGGCAGACTGTCCAAATCTCAAGAAGAAAAACAAGGATCAAAAAGGAAAAAGGAGAGCATACATAGCATGAGATGACAACGAGGTGAGTAGCTCAGATAAATCTGAAAATGAAGAAGCAAACCTCTGTCTCATGGCTAACCATCAAGACGAAGACGATGAGGTATGCTTTAAAGCAAGTAACACCGATTGGTACTTAGATAGTGGGTGTTCAAAACACATGACGGGAGACAAAAGTAAGTTCATATCATTTACTCCACGAAATAAAGGATTCGTTACTTATGGAGATAACACGAAGAGAAGAATACTAGGAATTGGAAATGTTGGTAAAAATTCTTCCACCTCTATAAATGATGTCTTATATGTTGAAGGACTTAAACATAACTTGCTTAGCATCAGTCAATTATGTGATAAAGGCTATAAAATTGTTTTTGAATCAAACGGTTGCATAATTAAAAATAAGCAAAACAAGGAAACAAAATTCGTTGGTCAAAGAGTAGATAACATTTATATGATTAATCCACATTGTCTTGCTTCAAATGATGTGCAATGCTTCATAACTAAAGAGGATGAATCATGGCTATGACATAGAAGAATTGCTCACATTCATATAGACCATTTAAACAAACTTGTTTCAAAAGATTTAGTTATCGGTTTACCAAAATTAAAATTTGAAAATAAATTTTGTGACGCTTGTCAAAAGGGAAAACAAGTAAAGGCTTCTTTTCAAGCAAAAAATATTGTTTCAACAACTAGACCTTTACAACTTTTACATATGGATTTATTTGGACCTTCAAAAATCAAAAGTTTTGGTGGAAATTATTATGGTCTTGTGATTGTGGATGATTACTCTAGATATACATGGACATTATTTCTTACTAACAAAAACGAAGCATATCAAGCATTTAAGAAACTTGCCAAGATCATTCAAAATGAACAAAATTCTAAAATAGCATCCATTCAAACTGACCATGGGGGAGAATTTGAAAACCAATCCTTTGAAAAATTTTGTGAAAAATTTGGCATTGAACATAATTTTTCAGCTCCAAGAACTCCACAACAAAATGGAGTAGTTGAAAGGAAAAATAGATCTTTAGCGGAGCTCGCAAGAACTATGTTGAATGAAAGTAATATTGCGAAACATTTTTGGGCCGATGCAGTAAATACTGCTTGCCATGTTATGAATCGATGTTTGATAAGGCCTATATTAAAGAAAACCCCTTATGAGCTTTATAAAGGAAGAAAACCTAACATTTCTTATTTCCACGTATTTGGATGCAAATGTTTTGTTTTAAACAATGGAAAGGATAATCTTGGCATATTCGATGCAAAATCTGATGAAGCAATATTTTTAGGTTACTCATCTACAAGTAAAGCATATCGACTCTTTAACAAACGAACTCGTACAATTGAAGAGTCTATATATGTTAAATTCGATGAACTTAACCAAAATCTTCTGAGAGAGGAAATTGATGATCTTGTAGGTACCTTCCAAGAAATAAACTTGGAAGACAAAGAAGAAAACAAAAATGAAGGAAATACATCACAAAATGGCGAACCTCAACAAAAGGAGTGGATTACCGTAAAGAATCACCCATTGGACAATATCATAGGCGAGATAACAAAAGGTGTAAGTACTTGAAACACTTTTAGAAATGCCTGCAATCACTTAGCTTTTGTATCACAAATAGAACCCAAAAATATTGATGAAGCTATTATTGATGAACATTGGATATTGGCAATATAAGAAGAATTAAATTAGTTTGAAAGAAATGATGTTTGGGAACTTGTGCCAAAACCCAATAATCATCAAATAATAGGCACGAAATGGGTTTTTAGAAACAAGCTAGATGAAAATGGAATAATAACAAGAAATAAAGCTAGATTAGTTGCTAAAGGATATAATCAAGAAGAGGGAATAGACTATGAAGAAACGTATGCTCCCGTAGCTAGATTAGAAGCCATAAGATTATTGTTAGCTTTTGCTTGTTGTATAGATTTTAAACTTTATCAAATGGATGTCAAAAGCGCTTTTCTAAACGGTTATATTCAAGAAGTTTATGTTAATCAACCTCCCGGTTTCGAAAATCACAAATTTCTAAACCATGTTTTTAAATTAAGAAAAGCTTTATATGGTTTAAAACAAGCTCCAAGAGCTTGGTATGAACGACTCAGTAAGTTTCTTCTTGAAAATAATTTTGAAAGAGGAAAGGTTGATACAACACTGTTTATAAAACATAAAAACCATGACATCCTTTTGGTACAAGTTTATGTTGATGACATAATATTTGGTGCTACTAACGAAATCCTTTGTCAAGAGTTTGTTAAGATTATGCAAGATGAATTCGAAATGTCCATGATGGGAGAACTCACATTCTTTCTTGGGTTATAAATTAAGCAAACAAAAGAAGGAACATTTATCAGTCAAACAAAATACTGCAAAGAACTACTCAAAAGGTTTGAAATGGATGAAGCAAATGAAATAGCCATACCAATGAGTACTTCTTGCTACCTAGACAAGGATGAGAAGGGTAAGGACGTTGAAATAACTAAATACCGAGGTATGATTGGATCCTTACTTTATTTAACAGCTAGTAGACCTGATATTATGTTTGCGGTATGTATGTGTGCTAGATATCAAGCATGTCCTAAAGAATCACATCTCACAGCCGTAAAAAGAATTTTAAAATATCTTATGGGTACTCAAAATGTTGGTTTATGGTATCCCAAAGGCGCTGAATGTATTCTTGTAGGATATTCTGATTCTGATTTTGCTGGGTGTAAATTAGATAGAAAAAGTACCAGTGGTACTTGTCATATGATTGGAAGCTCTCTTGTTTCTTGGCATAGCAAGAAGCAAGTAAGTGTCACGTTATCCACAGCTGAAGCAGAATATGTTGTAGCTAGAAGTTGCTGTGCTCAAATCCTATGGATGAGACAATAACTTCTTGATTTCGGCGTGATATTAGATCAAATACCCATTAAATGCGACAATACCAGCGCTATAAATATCTCCAAAAATCCAGTTATGCATTCACGAACAAAACATATAGAAATCCGTCACCATTTCATACGAGATCATGTTTTTAAAAGGAGATTGTGTTCTTGAATATGTTGAAACTTCTAAACAATTGGCGGATATTTTTACTAAACCCCTTCCAAAGGAACAGTTTATAAATATTAGAAGGGAATTAGGCATTTTAGAAATTGTTTAAATCACAAATTTCATTCTCTTAAATATTTTCACAAATCTTTAACTTAAAGATTTATCTTCTTTCATACAAATTCTATTTTTGAGAAATATTAATATACACTATTTTGAGATATTCATATTTATCATAACCCCATTTATTGTTTAAAATCTTCATTAAACATATTTGTGAAACAAATTAATCTCTTATAAATCATATGATCTCAAAAATAAATGCAAATTAACCTTTGATTTTCTTGATAAATTTATGAAACAAAATCATTGGTAAAAATTGCAAAATATTTAAGGCCTTTACATTAATATCATCAGGAGGCAAAATCACATTGCAATTTATACAATTCTCGTGACTTCTAAGGCTTCAGCATAGTTCTATTCAAAAACTTATTCATGCATGTGATTGCAATTTGTCTCTTATGCCTTGTCTTGATTCCTTCTACAATTCAAAGCCTTCCTCGTGACATAATAGAACATGTGAAGGATAAAACCAAAGTTCATATTCCCAATACGCAATAACGAGAACAAAGAGATAAGAAAACAATTTCCAACACACATATTCCATTCTCGTGACCATCAGCGTGAAAAACTAGCAAAATTCAAACAAAGAATCCATTCCCACTCAAGGTGAATCGATTCCCATGTGTCCAGTACCTTCAAATTGATAAAAATTCCACCTGATGAATCGATTCCCCCCTATTGAATCGATTCCTGTCTTATGATTTGCAACAATAAATCGATTCCCATATACTCAAAGCTTCTAGAATTGCAAAATAACTCACATGAATCGATTCCCCTCTAGGATGAATCGATTCACGCGTTGTTTCCTCTATAAATAACGCTTTTCTCACGTTGTTTCTTCAAAGCCTCACCCAGTTCCTCATTTCGTTGCATAACTCCTTTGTTTTCTTCTCTCTATCTCCTCTGTTTCATTCAAAATCATGGCATCATCATCCCACTCTAGAAAGAAAAAATGAAGAAATGTTGATTCCTCTTCCTCAAACACCAATGATCTCTCAAGACTTTTTGAGAATAAACTCCAACTTGACAGGTACCTCGAAAAATTTTCAGAACGACTCCTCATACCTGCTCATTGGCTTGATGTTCCACTCTTCGACGAACATGATTTTTAGGTACTCAACATCCTTAGGCAACAAAATCTCTTGGAGTTCGTCACACTCGAAGAAAATCACATTTATCCTGAGTTGATTAGAGCCTTCTACTCAACATTGAGGATCTCTAATGGACGCTACATAGCCAAAATTAAAGGGGTAACCATTACCATTGATGACAATGTTCTTCATCAAGTCTGGAAGCTTCCACTAAATAATGTTGATTTCTTTGGCCTTGAACCATCTCCCGATTGGGAATACAATTCTATTGATGCTCGTGCTTTTCTAAATCTATCTTCTACTTCCAAAAGCACCGTTGGGGAGCTAAACATTGATCATCGCCTTCTGCACTACTTTTTGGTCAAAATCATTCTTCCAAAAGGGTCAAACAATGCTAGAGTAAGTGAAAACCAAACTCTTATTCTTTGGGCTATGCTCCATGAAAAAGAGATAAATTGGACCAAACTTATTCGGACTCATATGCTTGACTCTAAAAGATTCACAAAACTTCCTTATGCGGTTTTAATCACAAAGCTTCTTAAACACTTTAATGTGGATCTTTCAAATGAAGTAAAAGAAGTAGTTGAGCGTAAAGGTAAAATAGGAAGCACTCATCTCACAAAAATGGGTTGGCACAACCACGATGGTGCTTGGCAATACTCTCCTCCAAATGCACAAAGCAGTGATGACAATGATGATCAACCCCATCAACAAGTATTTTCTCCACCTCCTCCAAATCCAAATGATAACTTCTTTAATAGGTTGACCTCTCATTTCGATACCCACTTTGATGCAATAAATGCTCGCTTTGATGGGATACTTCTCGCATTGATGGAATGGAGAACAATATGAATGCCCGTTTTGACCAAATAGAAGACAACATGACTACCCACTACAATGAACTCTCTCAATAATTTTTTGAGTTCCGATTTTTTAATCCTTGAAGATAGTCTTTGTTGTATTCATCTTTACTTGAATCCTGTTCAATAAAATTTCATTGTTTTATTTAAATTCTCTTTGATTTTTTTATGATGCCCAAAGGGGGAGAATAAAACATCTCTATTAAATTGCATGATTAAGGGGGAGTCAATATGATATGGATTAAGGGGGAGCCAATATGATATGACATCTCTATGCATGAAAATTATAATTACATTTGATAGAGGGAGTTCCATACCTTAAAAATATAAATGCTATGAAACTAACACCCCAGAGATGAACAATTCTTGTCATCATCAAAACCTATTTCAACATATAAATACAAAAGTCTTACCTCAAGAGTCCAAGCTCTCATAAAAATGAAAATAGGGAAGGGGAGAAGAGCCCATTTCATCTTTGCCCCAAAGTCCCATTCAAGCTCCATGAATCCATGCTCAAGTATTAAGTTTGGCAAGAGATGAAGGTGAAGAAGGAGGGTTCGGTTTTGGCCAAGGAGGGAGGGAGAAGAAAAAGAAAATATGGAGAAGGGTGAGAGAAGAAGATACCACCGAGAATGAGAGAAAGAGAGTGAGGTTAGTGTAAAAATTGGACATTGTCCAATGGGTAACACAATGTATTCATGGCCATTTGTCCATTGGGTCATAGAATCCCATTAACCATTGTGTAATAACATGAAAAGTAAAAATGCGAGAGAGGGAGAGAAAGAGGTCACGGCTGAAAGAGATAGAAAAGTGGGAGTTTTCATTTTCTTTTCATTCTATTTTGGCTCGTATTTTCCCCATTTGGCAACATATATCGAGTCTGATTAATTATTTCCTTAACACTAAAAATTATTCCAACTATACCATCGTAACCATAGTAATTTTCTAAACATTCTAGACCCATTAAATATCTAATTTGACCAAGTGGGTCCCACATCATCTGTTAAATCACCCAGTTCTGGCAAATCTTAAGTTACCGATAATTCACCTCTAGCTTCAAATTAATTCTCCCATAAGTATTTGACCATAAATAATTAATTATCCTCATCCAATAAATTTATTTTCTTTAAAATCTGGGATGTTACAAACCACATGGTTGTTTTCCCATGCAATCCATACATTGTTTTAATTGAGCTGGTGGTGGTGATGATACTTGAGTAATTTGAAGTTTTTCCAATTGTTTGCTCATTGCCTCCATTTATTGTGTTAGCAATTTTTGTTGAGCTAAAACTGCATCATTTACTCCTAACTCAAGCATACCTGGTTTCCTTATGTACTACCTCTTTCATGCTTGGCTTGAAGGTCACTGGTTGACATAGACTCCATGATCAATATTGCCTATTCAACAGTTTTGTTCATTAAAGAACCACCTGCACATGCATCTAACATCATCTTGAACTGAGGTAATAAAAAATGATAAACGATTCTTACCTTCCTAGCATCATCCAAATTATGGTTTGGACATTTCCTAAGAAGCGGTTTGAATCTTTCCCATGCTTCACCAAGTGATTCATCGTGATTTTGTGAAAAAGAATGTATAGTTGTCATCGCTTCAAAATATTTTGAAGGTGAATAAAATCTTTCCAAAAATTTTGTTTGAACATCGGACCAGTTTGTAAAACTACCAGGTGGGCAAGATTTAAACCATTCTTTAGCTTTCCCAATCAAAGAGAAAGGAAACAATCTCATGTAAACAGATTCTTCTTGATTGGGTTCGAAACCAATTGTGCTGCATAACTCATAAAAAATAGTTAAATGTTCATATGGTTCCTCATTATTTAAACCAGCAAATTGATTATTTTGAATAATGTTTAGAGTAGCTGGTTTAATTTCTACAGCACCAATAGGTCCTTGATACATCCCTGAAACACGGGGTGGTCCATTGATGGCAGCAAATTGTCCCAATGTTCTTCTTTGTTCAGCAACCATATTTGAATTTTCAAATTTTTCAAAAGAAGATGAAGAAGTTTTTGTTTTTTAGATTTTAAAGCTTTGAGTTTCTTTACAAACTTCTCGATCTCAAGATCGAAGAACACTTTCCCTGCAAAAGATCGGGTTTGCATAAACAAACTAAATATAGAAAGTTAGTGTAACAATGTTAAGAAAAATGAATAAATGAATGAATATAAAATTAAAAATCTAACTAAGGTAAAAAAAATATTTTACCATGGTAATTAAAAATTTACTATTTTACTGAATCAGTTCAATCCTCGATAGTGACGCCATAAAGTTGTTAAAACCTGAATACTATTGGATCTTTTAATTGGCAAGTGCACCAATCGTTTATAGTTTTCAAATTTAGATATTGTTCCACTGAGATTGAAAGTTCCAGTAAATCACAGTAATTCTTATTTACTATGGTAAATTTATCAAAACTTATTCACAAAAGAATGCTTTATAAACAATTTATACAATATTCATAAAATTTGATGATTGATTTGTTCATAAGGTAAAAAGATGATAAAGATAAAATCTATCTAGAAAGTTGAGATGTAATTCAAAAGAATTCAGATACTTGAGGTAAAAACACAGATTGACAAATTATGTTGGAATTAAGATCCTCGCACTAAAATATAATGAAATAATTACAAACATACATATTTAATTATCAAGTTCATGTTATTGCGGCTTAAAATCATTATAACTAATCCCTCGTGATATAAATTCTAAGTAGTCACCGTAAAGTCCGATCCCTCGTGAGCTTTCTCAATAAAAACTTACATTAAGTACTGGCCTTATAGCAACAATAATCACTAACTCTATTCCTAGTAATTGGCATATTAAGGGTATTTCAACTTTTAGTTTCATTAGAATAAATTTTAATACAGCATGAATAATCATTCTCCCGTTTGACATTCACACTAATAAAACAAGTTTCAATACGCATGAAAATCATTCTCTCGTTTGACGTTCACACTAATAAAAGATTGAAATACTGAATGTACTTGAATCATAAATATGCAGAGATAATAATTCCAACATCATATAATAGATTAATTCACCAAATTCTAACATAAACAATTTAGTTACACATGGTAAAAGTAAAAACAACATTTACAGAGTTTGACATTACGGGGATTTGGACACACTTCACGATAAAGAGCTCATAATACTACACAACACTCTTAAGTATCTAGAAATTACTCTAACCTTACAAACTCACAAAAGAACACTTAAATTCGAGTGAAAGGAGAGAAAAGAAGTTCTGAATTGAAGATGGGATATCCTGGAATGCCTTGGAAGTAGCCTATTTATAGGGCTGAAGAAGGGTCCTGACGCTATGCATCAGGTTCCTGAGTTAGACCCCCATTCAACACGTCATTAAGTGGCCATGATTAAGAATTTTTTATTCAATAATGCCCAGACATGTATGGCCTTGTCTCCTAATTCGGCTTGGACATTAGCTACTGGTGGATTGGCCAATAATGGGTCAATTGGCTGAGTGCTTGGCCACCTGGAAGTGGAGTCCATGTAGCTCCTGACGCTACGTGTGGCTGTGACGCGTAGTGTCAGCATCAAAATTTCCCACGCTACTCGTGGTGTTGATGCTACACGTTAGCTTTGCAGATCTTCAATTTTCTCTTGATTTTCTTTAATTTTTCATTGCAAAACTATAGAAAATTGATTAAGGTAGATTATTTCCAATAACATCCATTTATTGAATTAAAAACATAGATTTATTACAATTTTTATTATAAAAATAACAGTAAATTTGAGTACTAACACATTTACAATGACATGATATGTAGAGTTGGGTCCAAGAAATTCATACCTCAATGAAGCTGGTAAAGGCTTCAATTCAACATTTGAGCTTACCTCTTTCCCACACATGACTTCAGTATCATGCTTAAGTAAGGCATTTTCTTCCAAATAATCTGATGTTCCTGCAGGCTTAATTAATAAAGCAAATTCAAGTGGATCCTTAGGAAGGGTTTCCTCTTTCACAACTTGGTTAATAAAATCCATAGAACAAACATCATCAAAAGGTTTCTTTAAAGCATCTTTCAAACTAAAGTCTACCTTTTGGTCTCCAATAGTCAGAGACAATATTTTTAACATCTATTACCGTACCTGCGGTTGCCAAAAATGGCCTGCCTAGAATAATAGGGACCATAGAGTCCTCATCCATTTCTAAAACAACAAAGTCAGTAGGAATGAAAAACTTACCTACCTTAATAGGCACATCTTCTAAAATACCTACAGGATATTTAACAGACCTATCCGCTAATTGCAATGACATCATAGTAGGTCTCAATTCACCCAATCCCAATTTTTCAGCTATAGATAATGCATTAAGCTAACGCTAGCTCCTAAATTACATAGTGCTCTATCAATAGCCATGTTACCAATCACACAAGGGATAGAAAAACTACCTGGATCCTAAAGCTTGGGTGGTAGCTTTCTTTAGATCAAAGCACTGCACTCCTCAGTAAGTGCTACGGTATCATCCTCCTCTAATTTCCTTTTATTAGATAAGATGCCCTTCAGGAACTTCGCATATGTCAGCATTTGCTGCAAGGCATCTGTAAAAGGATTATTAACATAAAGCTTATTAAGAACTTTAAGAAACTTACCAAACTATTTGTCAAGCTTAGCCTTGGCCAAGCACTGAGGGAATGGAAACGGAGGCTGATATGGTTTCACCTCTTCCTTCTTTTCACTTTATTTCTTTTCCTCATTTACTAGATGAGAATGAGAATCTTCCACCTTCTTTTCTTTCTTGGCCTACTCCTCAGTCATACCAACTGGGTCATCATACTGTGTACCACTCCTAAGAGTGATAGCCATGGTGTGACTAGATGGTCCCGTCTTAGGCTTTCCAGGAAAGGTTCCTGGCATTCTCTGAGAGGATGAAGCCTGTTGACCAATCTGATTCTCCAACATTTTATTATAGGTGGCAAGAGTGTCCACCTTGGAGGTCAGCTTCTTAATAGCATTGGAGAACTCATCATTTTGTTTTAACTAGGTGGTCACAAAGGTCTCCATCAAGGACTCCAGCTTAGATTTCTGTGGAATGTATTTTCCTTGTGGTTGTCTAAAATTACTCTAATTTCCTTGATAGGGAGGTGGTTTGTTTTGGAAACCAGGTGGTCCTTGTGGTTGTCAGAAATTATTGCCATAATTTCCACCGTAGCTCCCAATAGCATCCACCTGTTGCATCTCTAGCTTGGCATTCTGAGTCACTCTAAGCTGACAACCTGAAATGTTATGACCTAAAACACCACACAAGTCACAAACAAGATTAGAAGTACCTGTTCCTAATTTATCAAATTTGTCAATTTTAATAGATAATGCCTCTACTTTAGCAGTTAATAAAGAGAGAACATCAACAGAGTATTTACCTGGAGTTCTTGGTGAACTCTTTTTTGAGGACCACTGGTATGTATTTTAGGCAACCTCCTCAATGAGATTGTAACCTTCCTCCATGTTCTTACTCATGAAGGCATCACTAATTACGGCATCCAAGGTCATCTTCTGGTTTAAAGTGAGCCCATTATAGAAAATGTGAACAGTTAACCAGCATTCAATATCATGGTGTGGGCATTCACGGAGCATTTCTTTCTACCTCTCCCAGGCATCATAAAGAGTTTCATCATCTTTCTGAGTGAAAGTGATGATTTGCTTCCTTAACTGATCTATTTTACTTCTTGGATAGTACTTGTTGAGGAAAGCATGAGATAGTTGCTCCCATGTAGTGATTGACCCCTCCGGGAGTGCATACAACCAAGCTCTGGCCTTGTCCTTTAAAGAGAATGGGAAAAGCCTAAGCTGGATTGCATCATTTGAGACCCCATTCACCTTGAGCATGTCATAGTACTCAAGGAAAATCTGAAGATGCAAGTTGGGATCCTCAAATGGCAATCCTCCAAATTGACTTTGTTGAACCATTGAGAGTAAGGATAGCTTTAACTTAAAATTATTCACCTTAATGTTGGGTCTAGTGATGCTAAATCTTTGTCCCATCATTAGGCACTACAAAATCACAAAGTGCTCTATTGTTGGGATCTTCCTTTTGTGCTTGACTCGTTGAACTTGAAGGTTGGTGCCTGTTTTGTTCAATGTGTATCCTAAGAAGTGTAATTCTGTAGAAAAATTAAAATAAAACTAAAAATATAGAGAAAAAAATGCAAACAATATGCAAAAAATGCATATTAGTCTAATCAAACACCACTTAGCCAATATTGGGGGAAACACAATCCCCGACAACGACGCCAAAAACTTGATAGCCTACCGCAAGCGCACGAGGTATCGAAGTAATAAAAAGATATCGTTCCCACAGAGATTGTGCCCAAGTACTAGTTATAATAGTGGTTCAATTATCTAGTGAATCGATTAAAACGAATTGCTAAAACTATGATGAAAAGTAAATTAGAAAACAGAAAATCCAACATCTTTTTGTAGAATAAAATCAGAGCAAGTTTGGGGAATTCAATTAAAGGAAGGTCTTGGGATTTAAGGGTTCATATGCTAGTACCAAAATTAAAGGTTAATTGCCTATCCAATTATACGATTTCTGTTTCTAAGGTAGATACCCCTAATTTAATTAATACATGTCTCTTAAAAGCCTATTAACATGCCTAATTCCTAAAGAACCGTGTTTAATTCGTTAATTAAGCCCTTTAAGTTTTATGGGAATCCAATTAATTCTCAAATGAGTTCGCTTATTGTCGTAAAACAAAAACATAGGTTCAATTTATGTGTTTTCGAATAATATACCTACTCTCGTAGCGCATATAATTTAGAATCAACTACACTTATCTCTAAGTCTTGTAGAAGCATTACCATACATAAATCAAATAGAAACATGAAATCATATCATTGAAAGGTAAAGAACAATTAATTGAGATACATAAGCGTATTACATCCTTTAATCCCAAGAACGAAGGTCTAGTGTGCCATAAAGATTGTCATCATCATGTCATACATAACAAAATCAATACCAAACGTAAAAGGAATCAAAAGTGTAAACTAGGGTTCTAGAATTACAAATTACTTCTCACTAGGATTGTAAACTCTTTCTCCCAAATCTACAGAATTAATTCTTGATTTCCAACGAATTCTTCCTCAAAGAGCCCTCACAATCACCCAAAAATTGTCTCTTAAAACTGTCCTAAAAGAAGTCTCTCTAACTCTCCTCTAGTTCCCAACAAAAACCCTAATCAAATTATATATTTGGGCCTCATAGGGGACAACCATGACTAGTGGTGGATAACCACGACCAGTGGTTCGAGCCCTGTTCCTCTTAAACATTAAATACGTAATTTTGGGTAACAGGCAGAGGCAACCACGACCTGTGGTGGCTTCTGACTTCCTGTTCTTTGCTTCAACAATGCTCTATAGTGTTCCACAGTGCCCACCATGGCCAGTGCTGGATAACCATGGCTTGTGGTGGATAACCACGGCCAGTGGTGGCCTCTGACCTGCTATTCCCTTTCTTCCAGTGCTAATCACGACCAGTGGTTATCCACCACTTGTAGTGGTTTCCTCCAACCTTGCTAAAATGCACTCCTAAAGTCTCAGAAATCTCTTCTTTCATCCATTTTGCCATTTTTCCTCAAAAGAGACCTAAAATATCATTGATCCTACAAAACGGGAACAACCAAATAATATGTGTGGAAAAGAATCAAAATCAAGGGAATCGGGCATGAACAATATGCAAAAACCCTAAAAACAACCAAAAATGACACACAATACACTTATCACAAATGATGGTTGGGATCAAATCCTTGAAAAATGCATTTTTGGGTGCCATGTAAATTGAATTGCCTAAGTTAAATTACAAATACTGATAATCTCACTCAAGTGAGATGAATGTCGCTCAAGCGAGATAACTATGTATCAAGTCTGTGGTTACTGTCCATTTTTCGCTCAAGCGAGCTTGGCTTCGCCCAAGCGAGGGCCAGAGGAATTGAATTTGTTGAAATCTCGCTCAAGCGAGTGGGAGTTTGCTCAAGAGAATTCCTTTGAAATGGTTTCTGTCTTATTTTCACTCAAACGGACAAGACTTTGCTCAAGCGAATTTGCATGGAATTGGTCCTGGACTATTTTTGCTCGGGTGGATGAGGCTCACCCAAGCGAAATCTCAGGGTCTGATTGTCTGATGTTACTCGCTCAGGCGAGTTGGGACTCGCTTAAGCGAATAAATGTGATTTCACCCAAGCAAATCATGCTTCGCTTAAGCGAGTGGATCGGGATTAAATTTTCTTGTTCCTTTGTTTATTTGTAGGGCCTTTTCTCATATCTTTATATATGAGACTAGGCGTATTTCCCTATATACATATTCTTTTCTGCTGCAAATTCAATTAATTTGTATACACGTTGGGGTGATTTAATTATCAATCCAGTTTTCATATTCTTAAATCCCACTTTTTGTTTTTCTGGGGTTCAGATCGTGATGTAATGTTGAAGGATTTGGACTTCCTTAAACGCGAAAAATTTACTCATATTTTTATTGATTAATTAACTTGATTACATTAACATTTGAGTCCGGGAAATCAGGGTGTAACAATAATAGTTATAGGCTTGGAATGTTAAAGGTAACAAATGACCTTTTGTTACAAGTTTTAGAGGCTCCAACGAAAAGATATTTTTTGCAAGAAAAGAAGGAGATTTTAAAATAGGGAAAAGAAACAAATTAAAATTGGAGCCGATGGGATATTAAGATACAAAAATTGAGTTTACATATTAGATCATGAAAAATTGAGGAAGGTGATTTTGGAGGAGGCTCATAAAAACAACATGAGTATTCATCCAGGAACTACCAAAATGTATCAGGATTTGAAGAAATTATTCTGGTGGCCTAGAATGAAAAAGGAAGTAGCAAAATTTATGTCCTCATGTTTGATTTGCCAGAAGGAAAATGTGGAGCATCGAAAAGCTTGTGGAACACTATAATAATTGGAGATTCCAGAATGAAAATGGGATAACATTTCTATGGATTTTGTGACTACGTTACCAAGAACTTCTACAGGATATGATTCTATATGGGTAGTAGTGGATAGATTGACAAAATTTTCTTATTTTATTCCTATTGATATTCGTCATTCTTTGAAAAGGTTGACTCGACTTTACATCAAAGAAATTGTAAGGTTGCATGGAATTCCTTCAAACATTATTTCGGATCATGATCTATGTTTTACATCGTGTTTTTGGGAAAGTTTACATCATGCTTTAGGAACTAAACTTCATTTAAGTTTAGCATATCACCCTCAAACAGATGGTCAATCTGAAAAGACAATACAAACTTTTGAGGATTTATTACGAGCTTGTGTGTTGGAACACAAAGGAAGTTGGGATCAAATCATACCATTAATTGAGTTCACTTATAATAATAGTTTTCATGCAAGCATTAATATGGCACCATTTGAAGCACTTTGTGGGAGAAAGTACAGAACTCCACTGGTTTAAGACAGGAGAAAACTTGATGATAAGCCTTGAATTGATACAAGAAACTACAGAAAAGATCAAGTTAATTTAGGAAAAGATGAGGACAACACAAAGCAAGCAGAAAAGTTATTATGACAAAAGGAGAAAACTCCTTGAATTTCAAGAAGGTGATTATGTCTTTTTGAAGGTCACACCTACAACTAGGGTTGATTGAGCAATGAAATCATGTAAACTTACACCTAAGTTTATTGGGCCTTATCAGATCCTAAAAAGAGTTGGTTTTCTAGCATATCAAATTGTTATGCCATATTTTTTGTCAAGCATCCACGATGTCTTTCACGTATCCCGACTACGTAAATATGTTCCTAATCCTTCACATGTTATTACATTTGATGCATCACATGTCAAAATAACCGATAAAGGAATAAAATAACTAAGAGTGAAGGAAATTCCTCTAGTGAAGGTTATCTGTAGTAGAACAAGAGATGAGGATGCTACACGGGAATTAGAAAGTGAAATGAGAAAATCTTATCCTTACCTTTTTCTTTAAGGTATGTAATTTCGAGGACGAAAGTTTTTTTAGGAGGTAGAATTGTAACATCTTGTAATTTTACTATTTTTTATATAAAAGGATAAAATTGTAAAAAAAATTATAATTTAAAATTTTGACAAAATTAGCTTAATGTCCTTTAGAACTGATTGATCATTGTAATTTATATAATTTTATGAGATTTTTTGGATACTTTTATAGATAAGTGAAAATAGTCCAAAATAGAGTCATTTGAGTCTAAACCAGTATAGAAAATGTTATCAAAAAATTATGAAACTTGGTAGGGAGTTTAGATTCACGCATGTGAGCTTAAGTTTAAAATTTCGTAAAATTTAGAGATCGTTTAGTTAAAAAAGTAAACTAATGACTTATAAAAACGGTAGTTAAACATTTAGTAAAATAGATATTCATAGTTAAAAAAATTCATTAAAAACTTACATTTATTTTACTAAGTATAATCTAAAGATTTATAAGAAAATTTTTTAAGTATAAAATTTATCTCATAAAAATACTCAACCAAATATTATATTACATAATCAAGATAAACATCATATTTTATATTTTATTTTAAATGAAAAAATAGGATAATTTCTCCTATATATACTCGTTAATTAATTAATTAATTAATTATTTTATTGTTTATTTATTTACTTATTTAACTGCTTATTTTATTAATTATTTATTTGCTTATTTAATGATTTATTTATTCATTTACCTGTTTAGTTATTTGTTTGTTTATATATTCATTTATTTATTTAATTTACTTATGTATTTATCTACTTTATTCATTTATTTATTTGTTGATTTATTTATTGACTTATTTAAATATCAATTTATTTGTTTGTTTTATTTATTTCTATGATTATTGTTCATCTATCATTTTTATTCATTTATTTAATTATTTATTGATCTATATTTATTTATTACTTATCTATTCATTATTTATATTTTATTTACTTATTTAATTATTTGAACTATTTTTATTTCTATATATTTATTCTTTATTATGTTTATTTAGTTATTTATAATGTTTATTTATTTATTTATTAATCATTTATTTACTTGTTATCTTTTTATAATACTCAATGGATGTTTAACTATTATTATACACTTTTAAAATTTATGACAACGCCATTTTTAATATTATTGTGTTAATATAATGATTATCTAATTATAAAAATTTTTCCCATTATTAATATCGCGACGCTAAGTGCCAAAAAGAACAAAAGTAGAATAAAATAAAATGAACTTAACACTAACAATAAGAACTTATGTGTTTAGGTTAGCTAATCTAGACGAGAAGATTTTCTTAAAATCAAGTAATCAGGTAAAAGGAGAGTGAGATTGGAATTTACTAAATATAAGACATGTAGAATAATAAAAGGGATTCTCTAACCCTCTCAATGTCATTCATAGATCTAGCTCAAGATCAAATATCAAATTATCTCCATTCATTGTCAAGGTCATAACAAGGGAATTAGCTGTCAAACAATAAGGTCTAATTCCACCCATGACCCCTAAAATCCATAACTGAGGCTATACACATGTAAGCAATATATGCTATACAAAATTGATACCAGGCAAGGCTTACAAGCTTTTTCCTCCATATTTACCTTCTCCAGCTCAACCTCCAAAAAGGTAGGATGTCCAACATACCTACATCAACCTTTTAAAAATAGCAACTAGGAGGTGAGTAACATATACCAAATGGATCAATATCATACAATGATAATATACATATACATATGCACAACAAAAGTTCCATAATGGATTCACGTAATTAATTCATACACCATATTGGTTCATGCATAGCACATGTCTTACTTGACGTATTCGTACTATACATATACCAAATCATTAGCATTCACATCAAGCACAACATCAATTTAAGGTTAGTACCATACATTTGTCATTCACTTTCAATACTTCATTGCCTCTAAGGGCCACCAATTACTCGACATATCCTTGGATATATGCAAATGCTCTTAAAGTTAATGCATATGCACAAATGTCATAGTATCAAATGCGGATCCAATTATGGGAAATAACACCATATAATATGTGGGTCAAGCATAGGTATGTTACTATACCCCACTACAGTAGTAAATGTGTACACTTATCTCATTCTTTGCATGCATAGCAACATCTTTCACTGGTACCAAACCGCTATTGCCCTTTTGTAGCACTAGTCACCTCGTGACATGCAGATTCAACAACATGGCTATAATTGCCACAAGTTCTACAAGCCACTCCTGATTGCACACCGAGAGATTCGTTTCCCATTAGAAATAGCGAGGATACTCGCTCATCACAGAGCTACCCACCCATTGGGCCTGTCATATAGGGTGCCTCGTCACCAACTATGGATAGCTTCGTGATCCCATTAGATCACTAGGGAACAATCAAATTTACCCGTGCATTGGGTCGCTCTCCCACTGGGCTTGCCTATTGGAACCCCTAATATTCCATATAGACAGCTTATGATATGCCACGGATACAATGCCAATCAATGCATTTCTCACACTATGCATCTTAGATGCCACTCACAGTTAACAACTCACCACCATCACTTAGTGGATTTCAACATCATCATTATTCTCAATCACCAATTATCATTGGATTTTATGCACATGAATTATTAGTGGTAACCAATGTTCATCAATTTCTTCAACACATATATCATGGGATCTTCATACATTTATGTCCAATCCAATTGCTATTATGGCATCAAACTCAAACAAATCATAACCCACACATCAATTGACATCAAGTCATTATCCCAAAAGTTTACCATATAATGTAAATCATTCCAAACACATTTCAAACCATTCATAACATTCAATCATTCATCCAAATAAAAACAAGGGATCACACTCATACATATATATATATATATACATATATATATATACATATATACATATATATATATATCAATAAAAATGAAATCATGCATTTAGGTAATGTTACCCCCGCCCACCTCAAGAGAAGAGTATTTAGTGCAGTCTGAGGGTTCCGCTTCACAGATGGGGTCGGTTCCTACATCACACAATATAACAAAATTATTTTCTATCTCAACCACCAAGATTTAAATGTTCTTATATAATCACTTTATGTTTATACCATTTTTAAATCTCAAATCACTTTTATTTCATTTAACCCTGTAACATCCCGATTTAATAATTAATTGCCGAATGAAAATAAATCACTAAAATAATAATTGTTAAGTGGGGAAAATTATTTATTAATTAAAATTGGTTTAATTAATCTAACTTAAGGAAACAAAGGCTGATTGAGTGGGATTAGTTGTCAATAGCTGATTAGTTGTGACTATGTGCGTATGACACGTGTGGGGGCTGCTGCTGTGCACGACTTCCCACCCCACTCTTCCCTTCTCTCCGTGCATGCATATGGGTGCACTATCATTCATTCTTCCCCTTCAGACTTCTCTTCTTTCTGTTTTCTCTTCTTTTCTTCTTCGCTCTTCACTCTCTTTCTCTTCTTCTTTTTCCTTCTCTGTTCTCTGTTCCCGTGAGTTCGCAACAGTGGTGGCTGAGGATCAGAGTCCTCCTTCCTTACTCGACGAGCCAGAGAGAGTGAGGGTGCGCATTCCCCCTGCATGCAACCCGTCTCCTTCCACGCTGTTCCTTCCTTGTTCCTTCATTCCCTTCGTCGGCTTCCCTCTTTCTTCCTCTCCTTGCTCGAAGCTGCCAAGTCTTAATGGAGATCTGCGCTACGAGGAGCTTCAAGGTGGTTGGAGTGTTCACAGCGTTATGATGGAGCCACTCCAAGGAGTGAACCAGGAGCTGGGTATCTCAAAGGCCCGAATGGCCTCCCCTGCTCTTGCATGCTGATGTACTAAGAGTGACTCAGTGTTCCTCTGGAACCGGGTGTCGTGTTGACCGACCGAAAGCTTCAGTCCAGGTAGGGGGTATCTTCTATCTTAAATGCAGGGGTTATGAACGGGTTCCGAGTGTTGATGCTTGCTGTTTCCGTGTTTTGATTGTGTGTTGTGTTGCATGCGAGTGTGTACTGCCCGATTGCATGACGAATAAAAGTTGAGTGTTGCATGTTGAGGGCCTGTGAATGTTGAACGATTGTGTGAAAGGAATGTGTTGAAGTGCTGTTGATGATTACCGTGTGCTTTACGTGACCTGCAAGTTGTTATGAGTTCAAAATACTGGCTGCATGTGATAAAATATGACTTAGTGAATCTGATAATGTACCTTACCGATTGCATGTGTTATCTGAGTCCTGACATTGCCTAATGTCGATTGCATGTGTGTTGTTTGAGTCCTGATGATGTGTTATACTAATCGCATGAGATGCATGTGTTGTTGAGTACTGATAATGCCTAATGCCGACTGCATGTGATACATGTAATGCCGAGTGAATGGCTGTATATATAGACTCTGTGTTGTTGTAATGAATCCGCGTATGGCGCATGGGATGCGTTTATGCTGAGAGCATGTAGTGTGGGACACTACCATCGGTTATTAAGGCGTGGGACACTGTGAAATCCTTGAGTGGGACTCAAGGTAGCCCTTGAGTGGGACTCGGGCTGCCTATGAACACCTCCGTTGGCGCTGAGAGCGTTGGTGTCACCTGTGGGTAAACGGTTGGGTACCTGTAAAACGGCCAAGCAGCTAGGAGTTGAATTGATAGCTGAGAGCTATGTATAAAAAGGCTGGGAGCCTACGTTGCAATGTCAAAACCGATTACAGACAAATGCGGAACCAAGTGAAATACTCTGAGTATATTGACTGCTGATGTTGTTTGGAGTTGAGTATGCATGCGATGATGTTAATGAGATGATGAATGCATATAACCGAGTGAACTATTCTATGTGCATATGCTGTTGATGCTGATTAAAATATGTTCTATGAATGCATGCTAAGGTTATTGAAAAGTTGTGTATATATATAGCCGAGCGAGAATTGTTGAATCCTGACTGAGAAATGTTTAATATGTGCATTCTGATTCGTAGGCATTATTATGTCACTGATTGTTGTATGTTAATGTTATTAAATTGATACGTGCATAAGGCTGAGTGATAACTGGTGGATTCCGATCGGTAAGAGTCTGATATGTGTCCTGGTTGATTGGTATTGCTCTGACTTTGATCGTTGCCATGTATAATTGTGTGCATATATATATTGTTGCATAATTGTGGGACAACCTGAGTCAGTATCTATCATTTAATATTCAAGATGCTCACCCCCTACACCATTTTTCAGTGTGTACAGGTCGGACTCGGAAATGATGTTAGGGCCTCAAGTCCGAGTGTGGTGCACTCTGGCTGTTGAGTGCTCGTAATACGTTATTATGTTCAGTCAGTGTAGCCTTGGCCGGCTCTCATGTAAAATAACTAGACATATTTATTTATAAAGACTGGTTTGATAAGTATAGACGTGGTGTCACTTGTATGGATCTGTAAATAATGGTAAAGGTATAATGTTGAGTTAATGAGTATTCCGAGTTTATGGTTACATGTATATGGGTCAGTAGATTGGACTTGTGGGCAGATTTATATTTCTGGGAACATATATTCCTATGTATGTGCTTTATGTGGATTTGATGCGTCTTCCGACTAGAATGTGTTATTAAATGATTCGAGGGCTGTTGACGAGTTAAATAATGCTAAGTTGATGGTTCTGAGTGAGGATTATTGGGTGGCTTTTCCGAGTGAAAATGCTGAGTGATTCCGGGTGAAAAATACAGGTAAACCCGAGTGAAGAAGAGTTCGTATTCCCGAGTGAAAACCTTGGGTGATCCCCTTCTGAGAGAGGAGTTAGAGTAGTGGTTTAGAGTGGAATGGATCCTAAGTGTAAGGTATTGGTAATCCGAGTGAATGATGTAAATTCCGAGTGTGTGAGGATCGGTATGCCAACTGGTTGAGTTTTGAATAAGTCCGAGTGGGACTTAACTACCTGATTTCCCGAGTGAATGTGAGAATGTATACCGAATAGTGAATGTGTAATGTGACCCGATTGTGTTAAGGTTGGAATGCGTCGAGTGATGTTTGACTAGGATATATTCCGAGTGAGAAAGAGTTCTAGATTCCGAGTGGCAGAATTGGGGGAGTCATTATCAGAGTGGTTTATACTTGTGACCTATATGGACGAAACAAGGAGTTGTGTGGATTCCCGAGTGAAGTATGAGCGTGATGATTTACCGGGTGATCATATGTTCCAAATCCGAGTGAGAAATTACCTTGTACCTGTGTCCGCCCCAGCGAATTAGACTTAGCTCCAGCGAGTGTGCGTGCATGGTAGGCTTCTGAGATGTTCTCTTAAGCGAATGGTACTTCGCCGAGCGAGTGGGTGCTGGTGTTGGGCTTCGCTTGAGCATCTCCTTTTTCCGCTGTTGCATTGTCATATTTCGCTCAGGCGGCGTTGGACCTCGCTTGAGCGAAGGGGTACTGATTGGACCGGTTTAAGCTGCTGTGCTCCGCTGATTTCCGATCCGCTGATTGCTATACGTATGAGTGTTCCTTTATTTTTCCCTTGCCTTCCTCTTCCTTTTTCTATGCTGATCGTCCAGTGGCTGTTTTTGTGGAAAAATTTTCCCTGTGGATTTTGTTTATTAATTAAAAATTAGGGTGTTACAAACCCACCATAACCATGATGGTGTTTCCACATGCATGTCCATTTTTCCATCATTAATATCATTTCGATCAGTAATATCACTCCTCCATCCTCAATAAATGTTCCCATACACATATCTCATATTTTCCCCAAATTCAAAAGTTAGGGTTTTATAAAAAACCTAACAACCACCATTAATAGCCATCATCTTCCACCACATGCATCATTATTTTCGTGTACCACCCTACACCCTCATAGACGGTGCATTTATAAGACTCCACCTTGGGGTTCTCATCATTAATGGCTCCCATTAGAGATACCCTCACATGCAACACTCTCACAAACCACAATACCCTATAACCTAGGGCTAGAGCTCTTGAAAAATGGTGAGGGAAGTTTACCTCAAGCAAAAGAAAGTGAGCCCCTAAAGAGAGGGATATAAAGAGACAAAAATGGAGAGGGGGAGAGAGAGCTTCCAATGCCATAAATTCCCTTCTTGCTTGTTAGAGAGAAACAAAAATGGGGAGGAGAAGGCACACATACACTCAAGCTTGATGGGTTTTTGAAAGAGAAAATGAGGGGTTTTGCATTTAAAATTTGACCCATCATTAAAGCTTCTCCATTACAACAAACAGAATCATGGTACAGGCTCAATACTTATCTAAAAATTATTCTGAAGATACATTCGGATCCCCAATAATATTCTCAACCACCCTGACCAATAATTCCTCAATCAAAGATACTTGGTCTGACATTCATATTCTAATCGAGTATAATTTTTGGCTTTTTAAGCCACAATAAATTATAGATACTTATAAAAATTATTAATTTAATTATTCCTAGCCTTATGGGGTATTAATTAACTCATGTACGATTGTTTACCATTTACCTCTTTTAATTAAATATTTCTATCAAATTTTGCGATGTTAAAATCCACCCCATCTTAAAAGAAATTTTGTCCCCGAAATTTACCAACCTGATTCGAATTCAGGATGTCGTTCACGCATATCATCCTCACGTTCCCATGTGGTTGTAACCACATCTCCGTATTTGAAACATACTTTCACCAAGGGAATCAACTTGTTCTGTAATTTCACATAGTAGCCATACTGAGTAGGAAAAGCAGGTTTTAGGATGTCATCGGCCTTCACCCTGATCTGGTGATATCCAAAATGCAGATCAATCTTAGCAAATACCACAACATTCTTCAACTGATCCAAAATTCATTAATGTGAGGTAAGGGATATCAATTTTTAATAGTCAACTTGTTGAGTTGTCGATAATCCACGTATAACCTCATACTTTTGTCCTTTATCTTTACTAATAACATAGGCGTACCCCAAGAGTATACACTTATGGTGAATGAATTCTCGCTCTAACAATTCTTCAACTTGCATTTTTAATTCAGATAATTTCATAGGAGACATCTGGTACGAAGCTCGAGAAGTAGGTTCTACACCCGGGATAAGGTCAATAGAAAATTCCACCTCTCGTGGAGGAGGTAAGCTAGGTACCTCGTCAAGAAATACATCCGGAAATTTAGATAAAATAGGAATATCACAGGATTGAATAACATTATCTCCATCCACCATGAATAGCATAATAAGAAGTTGGGATATACCTTGCATACTAAAGCGCTCAGTATTTGGAGATGGAAAGACAATACTCAGATTTTGACAATCTACCATGACCTTGTTGGCAAACAACCAACACTACTAAAAAAACCATTAACAGCTACTTCGATTTAGCGACCACTTGATGTCATCGCTAAGTCGCTAATTAGCAACTGAGTTAGCGACCGCCATGTAAAAAAGGGACCCAAAAAACTTAGTGACCACCTTAGCGACCATCAATATCCCGTCGCTATAAATGGAAAAATTCTGTCATTAAATTCGTTGCTACTACTAAACCGTCGATAGTATGGTTGCTATGTTTTACTTCCCTCCATTTTTTGGTTTCCCTCCAAGGGTTTTTGTTGGCACTTAACTGTAGCGATCGCTCTGTGGCATTGCTAAACCAAGAAAAAATGTAGCGACGGCACAGAGCGGTTGCTATATGAACAACTAGAAGAACCACCATCACGAATCCCGTCGCTATATTGATCTCCCTCCATTTTTTTGTTTGCCTCCAAATTTTTATTTTGGTGCACCGAGTAGCGACCATAGTACGTCATCGCTAAGTACAACAAACGTAGCGATTGGACACCGTAGTCCCTAGATTTTTGTTCCCCCTTAAATTTTCTCAAGCATTGTTACATCACACTGGCTTTGGCGACGGTTGTTTTTGTCGCTATTGGTGTACAGTTAGTGACGGAGTCATCTTTAGTCGCTACCTGTATTTAGTGTAGTGACGGTGTAGTTTCTTTGTCGCTAGTTCTGCCAGGTGGGGTTTTTAGTGACATTTTTAGTGACAACTTTACTCCATTGCTAAGTTTTAATCTAATCATTTGAGCCCCAATCATTTGACCTAATAATTCGAGCCCCTTTTCTTATTCAATTTTTTGTTCATCCCCCTCCCATGCCTTTTTCTCCTTTCTTGGATTTTTCCTTTTTCTCCCTAAGCATTCGAGCCCCTTAATCATTCAAGCCTTCTTTGTCTTCTCCATTCTTCTTCATCTCTGCCTTCTCCATTCTTTTTTGTCTCCGTCTTCAACGGTGTTGAGTCGTGGATGGCCACCCTTCTCTATCACGTGGCTTCTCCCTCGCGTGCCGTCATCGTCGCGTCTCCTGTTAGCTTGTGGTGTTCCTCTGACCAGTGCACGATGTTCGTTCTCCCTCATGTCTTCTCTCCATCTCTGGTAGGTCCATCTCTGACTAAATACATGCACAATTAATTTGTTTTGAGCTTATTGTTTTAATGGTTTCCTGGATATATCAAAAGGGAAATCCCTATGTTCTTACAGCTTTCTTCAACTGGGTTAGGGGTTGGTCATGCACTTCAATTCTTTAGATCTTAAAATTCTCAAATTAGTCTCTAACATTACAAAAAATCATGCATTTTAATCATTTTATACCTTATTATTGTTTGTTAAAAAAGACAAAGTTAAAGGTCTTTGATAGAGTTAAGTTAGGGACTATATTAATGAGTAAAAAACCCTGTTTACTATACTTAGCAACCTAAAGATTGGCATCGTAAGGAACAAGTATAGGGGATGTTATATGAAGGACGCCATCAACCCTACTAACTGCCTTTTTAAAGCTTCCTTCCACCAATAAATCAGCTTTCAAAATCTTCAACTGCTCTTTAGCTCCACTTAGTTTTCCTAAGAAACCAACCTTCTCCACATCCCCTAATTAAAGTAGAATAATTAATGGACAAATCAATCAAGAGTATAGAGTCTTAGAAGAATTAAAAGGTTATTTTCACTACCTGGGTCTCTCACGATGGTCCTCACAGTGTAATCCTTCTCTAACAAGGCCTTCGCCAAATAAGTTGGTATGAATCCAGTACCCCTTGTAACACAAAACTCAGGTATCATTTTTCTAGTCACTCAATTATTTCTTCTAGTAGTGTTGAAATAAGCAAATATTCTTAAGTTGCGTTCATGTTAATACTTAGCATTTGTGTTGAAATAAGCAGATATTCTCTGGTAGAGCTAACTTTTATTTATGTAATTAATTATCATTAACATCAGAACCAGATAACAACGTAGTAGGGATTATACAAGGAATCCAAGCACCAGCAGTAGTAGTATGATAAAGAAATAATACAGTATGTGTGATACAGTAGTATTATTTGTTTTTTGGCATTGAATAAATGCATCCAGAATATTGTTGCTTGTTTATATTATTACTTCTTTATTGAAGGTTTTTGGATTGCATATTATCTTATATTATCTGAGAACTAACACTATGTACCTGTTGCTTTCACAATATTCCTTTTAGTTTGTAATTTAGATTTTAGATATAGAAATAGTTTGTCAATTAACAATTAACCCTGTTCCCCTTAAATTTGTCTATGGGCTGTTTGGTTTGTGTTTCCATTTCTTGTTCTCATTTATTGTTTTCAGTTCTAATTATAAAACTGTCATCCTGATATTTGTTTTCAAAAATTTGTATAAGGAACAGTGAATGAGAACAAGACTTTGGAAAAAATAATTAATATTTGTTTGATGCTAATACCAGACTTTGGAATCACTCATTAATTGATGAAGTTTTCCATGTTTTAGAATGTTTCTCACACACACCTAGCACCCCCTTCCTTTATTGTTGCTTGATAGTGATGGATGGTATAGCCGAGTGGGGTCATTCAATTTATCTCATGTTTCATTTTCTCCATCCAAAATCACATGATTTAAGGCTCCTAATTTATTCATCCCATGTTAATTTAAAATGTTAGAAAAGGTTTAGCATGAAACTATATAACTCAACACTAGATTTCAACTGTGTCTTTGTTTGTTCCCATATTTTTTTCTTGGGCTAATGTATGTGAAGGAAGGGAAAAGGGACTCTCAAAAAGTGAGACATTATATCAAATGTCTTAGGTGATTGGTCTTTGTTTATAAAATCAATGAATCGATCGATCTTATATGAACAAGAAATAAGGTCATTGTTTGGTTTGTTATATTTGTTTTGACTTTCTTATTGACCTCATTCTCAGTTTATGGACATTCAGTCATTCTTTGATCTATTTCTTTTATCCGTTATGTAGCTTGGTTAGATGTGGAAAGCTGCAAGTGACTATTATAATTCTTTTTAATCCTATTTTATTGGTGTAAACGAAAAGTTATGCATTTGCCACTTTTTCAGAGTTTTAGATGTTGTATACTTATGCATTAATCTAGCATGGGCTTTGCTCTTGTACTTGGGTGACAATATGTTGAAATTTCTTTTTGTGATGTTGTTCTAATTTCAGGAAAAACTTTATCAGTGGATTTGGAGACAAGGGTTGCAACAGTTGATATACTTAACTATATTCAGGTAGGTTTGGTATTTCTCTCATTTCTATATAGTACTATATTGTCATTGTGGTTCTGCTGATTTGCACTGGGAGGCTGCATAGCAGACAAACTTATTACGCATACAAATGGACAGATCACTAACATTGCACACAAACACAAAGGCCTATGATTTGAGAAAAATGAACCATAGGCCATAGCAATAATTGAAAATTAGTGGTGACTGCTGAGAAAGTTCCTAATTGCAAACGTATCATACTATTTTGTAATAATCATTAATATGAATATCAGAATATGACTGATGAGGCAATATTTAGCAAAACTGGTTTAGCTCAGAGTATAATTCTTAATATCACAGTATTTTTAAAGAGTTATCAGTAGCATGTTCTCAAGATGCAATAGGATATAGTAGTCAGGATATGGAACTATTGTGATGTGTTTTCCTTTCATGGCTGCTATCACAATACAGTGAGGCAGGAAGAAAATCTCAACCCAAAAATGTGAGGTTTTGCCCTTGGAACATCATTGAATGTTGGGTGGGGGAGAGGTTTTAAGGTGTAGTTTACTTTTTCCATCATATTTTAGAGAAAAACCCTCTCTCTCAAGTATTTCCATATGCCTTTCATCTCTTTCTTTGTTCCAGACTTTTGTTATCTTTGTTAAGCCTGCTTTTGTGCACCTAGAGCAACTCATCTCTAAGAAGTTTTTTCTAGTGACACCTGAACTTCACTCTTGTCCCTATTCTGGACTCTAAAGTCTGGAAGTGTTCTTGCCTATGTTTTTGCTTGACTTTTAATAGTAGTGGCCTTACTGCTGTAGCATTTTCAGGATTAGCTGCTTTACACTACTAGCTAAGATTGATAACTACGTTTTCTAATTGAAAGCGTGGTTGCATAGAAATTTTTGAAAAATTAAACAATTGCAGTATTGTAGCAGTGCATCTACAATTATGATCTTGGACTACAATTCACAACCATGTTATGGACTATTGACAGGATCATGGAATGGATTTTCCCTTGAGGTGTCAATTTTTAAGCTGCCTGAGCATAAGGCTTCATAAATTAGGTTTATGGCCAACCTATAATCAGGAGTGAGTTTGCATTTGAAGTTCTATCTTCAAAACATATTTTTTCCTTTTATCTTCCCATACTTTCCAAGCTCCCCAACAATCTACTCTATCTGTTGAGAATTTGGAGTTCTCATCCCTCCTCTGTACAACATCTCCAATATCCCTATCTATTTTTGTGTCGGATTCCACCGTGTCCCTCCTTGAACTTACGTTTCTACCTGCGAACCATATGTTATCATGACTATATATGGAATTGTATTTAATCAAATTAATGGGAATTAAGTAGAAGAGATTAATTATTAATGAACCTGGGCATGTGGTGATGGTGGATCTTTGTTAAGTTTTGTTGAGGCACTTTGAGGTTTTATGTAGCTTTTGAGGTCGAAGGTTGTAACATGAGATGGGGTACGGTTGGAAAGTTTGGGTGCAAGGGGTCTATATATTAGGATGCTAATTAGTAAAGGATGCTAATTAAGATGTATTTTCTTTTGTGTATTTTAAGTCGCAAGAGCATCTATTAACATTGAGGCTGAAGAAAAATCAACAGAATTAAGGTAATGAGACTTTTTCTGAAATACGTAACTGAGTTATTTAGAAACAAACTTGGTATCTTAGTTGGACTGTTGGAGTATAACAATTGAAAGGAAATTCTAATAGTTTTCATTTAAGTGTATGTGATGCTTGTTTTCATGTAAGAAGTTCCAAGAATAATAGTGAATTACAAGGGCATTACTTAAGAAATAATTTGCATGAGCTTTTGACATGTGATGTTTTCTTAAGTCAATGCTTAAGCTTTAGAATGTAGGTGTATATATGTAGCTTCTGTGTTGTAATTCCCAAAACTGTGGCACTGTAACCATCCATAAACATGTCATGCATTCCCAAAAAAGGAAAAAGTTATATAGTTTCTAAGCATATCATTGTAACCATACATATGTGAGAACTGAATAAAAAAACAAAACACTACCCAACTGGATAAAAGAAATTGAACACTAATATATGAAATAGAAATAAAAAATAAAGAAAACATTGAACACTAATATTTCATAAACATTAAACCATTTCCCTCTCTCTTCGCGTCTCGATTTGCCTCTGTCTCTCTCCGTTACCATTTCTTTCACGCTGTCCCTCTCATCCTCAAACCTCTCTCCCTTCCTTCATCTCTGTTTCACTCCCTCTGTGTCGTGAAGTTGAAGCTGCCTCCATCTCCGACAGCACCTCGACTCCCAACAGGCAAGTCTTCATGTAATGTCTACATTTTGAGTTAATATGCTACCTTGTCCCCTCTCTGTTTGTGTGTGAAACTGCCATTGTGTAATGTCTACATTGAGTTAATATATTGAATGTGTATATGTGTATAAGTTTTGTTATCAAGATATGTTTTCAGGTTTAACAAAAAAACAAAAAATATTTTAAAAATCCAAACGGGCCCTTAAATTCTTGAATATTACTTTTTCAAATCAAATTACTTGTCTGCAATACTATAACCCTCAACATATAGGTATCATTACACCCTTGATCACATAAGATGGAAAGCAGTGATGCATACATGTGCTAGATGTCTTTTCCAGTACTATTAGTTCACAGCACTACCTAGTTCAATTGCAAATAGTTAGTTTTGCCAACAATATAGGTACCTAGTTCAATTGTAAATAGTTAGTTTTCTTACAAAATGGTAATAATAATAATAATAATAATAATAATAAGTAGCTATATGAGTGCAGGCACAACATAATAAGACCTGGCATTAGCACCACCCTCACCATAGAATTCCTTGTCATCTACAAAAAGCTATAACCAAATAATCACACAGAAGCAATTTTGTCTTTAAGAGAAGCCATAAATTTATATAGTCATGTTGTATTACCTGACCAACCCATCCACAATCAACTTGGAAACACCTCCACATTGAAAATTCACTACAGCACCCAATGGCCAAAACATGTCATCCCAAAAGACACATAATTATCACCATATCCACCAAGCAAATAGAAGAGTAAGGAAACCTATTAGAGATAATGTGAAAAGATAGACTCCTCTCCTCTAACTTCCTATATTTACACTATGATATCAAAACAAACACCTTTCAGAACCCTATTTGAAAACCAAACACAACACAAAACACTTGGTACAACAAACAGATAACAGTTTTAGCAACAAGAAAAGATGATACTTTTGGACAAAACAGGTTTTGGCTAGGCACACAAGAGTTGTCCAAACTAATGCTAAGAAGTTCTATTTTCTGCTTCAATACTTTCATTTTGGATCATCAAAGGTATTGTCATTGTCCACAACCTGCCCCACACCATCTTAAAAATAACACAAACAATCATATTACGAGAAATCTAAAAAAAACTATTTCGTTGCCCAGAAAATTATTTGGTTAAATGGGGGAAAGGGTATCACGGGATTAGAGGGGAACACTACTGCGTAGGTTCTGGGTGAAGGAATGTATGAGTAAATTAACAAGAACAATCAAAGAAGTTGTTTTTAGGCAATACTTATAGTGCTAGGAGAAATTATTGCTCAAGTTCACCAATTGTTTAACTTCTGATATTCAACAGTATTGGTACAAAATCATTGAGTATAGAAAGAGATTGGAATATGATTTTTGGATGGGTAAGGTATACTTCAAATAGTGCACATAATACTTATTAGCAGTTCAGCCAGCCCCTCTAATTCGAATATCTATTTCCAAAATAAAAAATTAGTCTTTGGTCTATCAATATGATTTTTCCCTCTTTTTAATTAACTAAGCTAACATTAATGTTTCTCAGATGGGTTTTGTGTGTGTGTTGTTGCATATTCCAAGATAAATGATGTATGTGTTTTATATGAATATGACACTATAGTATGAGATTTTGTTGGTGGTGTACAACATTATTTCTTAGGAGCTTCCTTAGTTGTCCCTTGTTATTTTTCAGCCGTAACTGTCATCAATGAATTGAATTAATTTCGACTAACTTTATGAATTTGTTCTTCATGAAGTTAGGGGACTTAATAATCTAATGTCTTGAGAATTTTGAAATATCTAGTTCAAGTCACTTGTTATGATTTCTCTTACAAATAATTTTGATTTTCTTAGTTTACATATAACAAGTGCAATCAAATCCATCATGTCTAAGGTTTAGTTCAAATAGTGGTGAATTTGAAATATTGATACTTAGCTGATAGAACCCCAAGGATGACACTCTTAGTCACTTTATATTACTTACATGATCTAATATTTTTGCCAAATAAGTAGTGGTTTACTATTTTAAAAAATATGTATTTACGATTGGTTAACATGCTCCTTCTATGAACAAGTGTTGAGTTAGCAAATCTTTTTCAAAATATATCATTTCATAGTTAACATTTTTTGGTGTTAAAAAAATTATAGATCTTATTAAAAATACAATTGATTGATTAATGCTTTGTATGCATAAGTGAATCTGAGCAAAAGTTAAATATTTTAACATGTAATAATGATGTTATTGATTGACCCACGTAGGTCTAAATAAAGTGCAGGTAGACTAAAGAAAAGATTAGGTGAAAGAAAACTAAAATCCAAGATGGTTTATCTAACTTAAGGATAGACTAAGAAATTTTTTAAAATAATTTAAAATATCATTAGTTTTGAAGTTTAGAATGACCATGTTTCCTCTTGTTAGTGTAAAATTTGATTGAAAGTTGCAACCATTTCTTTTTGTGGGTTTCGTTGCAAGAGTGGAAGTTCAGTATATGGGTTGCATAGTTAGTTCTATTTGTGTCTAGGATGAAGTTTTACTACACCAGTCTAGTTTTACATACAATATTAGCTGAAAGGCAAGCCTAAATACACTAATTAAGTAAAACTCTCTTATTAATTGTCCACTGGTTTTATTCTTCCTCTCCATAATCCAATTTGATTTTTATTTTTGCATTATAAAAAAAACATAATTGTTGATGCTTTCATTACTAATGCACACTCTTGACTAGGTTTATTGAGAACAACAAAATCATGAGTGAGGCTCCTTAAATAATAAAGAACTCATAAAATTCTATAAATTTACAATATAGTTTAACTAAAAATAGGGCATATATATGCGTTAGGGAACACGTTGCTAACATTTACATCAAATAATCTATTTAAGCTGTGGATGAATGTTGTGGTTTAACCCTTCTTATAAGCAAGTTGCTGAGGTTTGATCTCTGATTCCAATGAATGGAATGTATTCTATGACCAATGTCTTATTACTTTATGCATTATGTATTGAGTTGTTAAGTTATGCATTGAGATGTTACCTTGTTATTGAGATGTTCTTTTTTAATTGCTCTTTTTAATTGCTGCTTTATGTTTAAAAAAATTAAAGGAAATAATTTTTTTATGGAAAAAAGTAGTTCCTATTCAATAACAAAAATATTATAATTGTATTATTATGGATGATGTTAACTAGTGGTTTTAGATAATATTTAAGAAATAAACAGGAATATACCATTCTTTTCCTTTATTCCTTCTTATCATTCTTTCCCCCCGCAAGGTGTTAGTAATGTTAATTTAAAAAAGGAACATGTTAGTATTTTTAGGACTAACTACATATTTAGAAACCTCATTATGGAAACCAGTTGAATGTTGGGAACTTTGATTAATACTGTTAACAATCAACTTTATCATGCATATCAGTACACCTTACGTGTGGTCTGTGTTCGTCTCTCATCAGCTTCATCTCCATCGCTAACTCTTTTTCCCAGGTAATCCCCTAACGTTAACTTTCTGGCTATGTGTGTTGTATCTTTTGAAGTGTATGGATGTTGATTGTTGTTTGTTAGTGGAGAACAGAGCTCATTAGACATTGCTTATGAGTGCTGATAACATGTGTTAAAAGTGTGCATGTGTATTGTTGTTTGTTAGTGGAGAGTAAAGCTCATTAGGCATGTCTATTGTTGTTTGTTATTGTTGTTTGTTAGTGGAAAGCATAACTCAGTAGGTTATGGTGATTACCTCCCTCAATTTCATATACAATGCATAGCACATATATTGAACTGTACTGGAAAATCTTCTGTGTGTAACAGGGCGTTGTAAAAACTTTGGAAATGTTTAGTTTACAAGGGAGACTCTGCTGAAATTTAGGTGGGCTCCCTATTTTACAGTACATAAAAAAGTAAACTCAGGTTTAATAATGTAGGGTTTAGCCATGTGTGTACCCATTAGGTTCCCGTTCAAGATTCAAGACAACCAGCCGACATACCGTGTTGTGTTGGATCTTGAATTGTCCCGGTTGGATAGTTTGGGGTGAATTTGTAACCAGTAGAGCGTAACTCATCGCTGTTGTTTAGGATCTATCTTGTGTTGTTGATGTCCATTTTGAATTTCAGTTACTGTGCTTCGTATTATCTTCGGATGCATGTTTGTGTGTGGTGTTTCACACCGCACATATCTCTGTGTACTCGGGGACCAATATGAAATGCTGTCGAAATTCCAAATGAACATCAACAATTCAAGATAGACCGTAAACAACATCGATGGGCTACAGATGGTTTCATATTCATCCTGAATGGGATAACGCCCCACCCACTTGTAACATCAAAGAGATAGAAAGCGATTCACGAACGATAGTCACATAATGTTTAAATTAAAGTAACTAGAACTCTGCTTGTTAGATATCGTGAATGGAGGTTCCTAAAAATCAGCGATAGATGTACAACCAACTAGATCGCAGTCGATGAATGACTGACAAGTTTATGATGGGGTTGTTGGAGTTCATTCCGTTTGCTATGGCAAACACGCCTGATTTTGAAGTGACTTAGAAGATTCGTTGTCTGTGCTCAAAGTGCAAATGCATGAGTTTTGAATACGCAGATGATGTCATGTGCGACCTAAGTGAGAAGGGGTTCATGGAAAGATACTACTGCTAGTACAACCATGGTGAGCAGTTACCGCCTAGGTCATCAGCCATAACCGTGCAATAGTCTTACTATGAGGTCGAAGGAAACTAGGATACGTACAACAACATGGAGCAGATGGTGATTGTCGCAACCTGGATCGCGACGGCGCGGCGAGCAAGCGAAAATAGGTGAAACAGGGAGTCGCCACCAACATTTTTATCCATAGGGAAAAACATTGGGAAAAAACTAAGTTCAGTAAAGCACTGGTTTTAAAAATTGAAATCCAGGTTCGGGAGTCGGTTACGAGTAGGGAAGGTATTAGCACCCTACATCGCCTGTCAAAGACAGTACCAAGACTGAAAACACGACATAAATAGCCTTAAATAAAACATGGTTTCTTCCCTTTTATTTTGAAAATGATAGAATGAAGTAAAGGACTGTACAGACATAGAGGGCCAAAGCGAGGTTAATGGGACGTTCTTGTCCGAATTAAGCTCGACTTCGATATGAGACAGAGGGGTGAGAGAATGCCAACAAGACGTCACGTCTAAATTGGACATCCTAGGATAAAAGGATAGGGATAGGAAAGGGATAAGCGGGACGTCTTGTCCTAAGTACCCCTTCCCTATGGAATTATGGCGAGGCTTGGGCAAAAAACTATGGGGAAACCAACAAGACGTCACGTCTAAATTGATTTTCACGGAAGTGACCGAAAAAGGAAGTTTATGAAAGAAATATAAAAAGTAAAGCAATAAATCAGCAAAAAAGGAAATAAGAAAGATGGGCCCGACAGGAGTTAAGGTCCTGCTCCTACGTATTCTCGAATTGTCAAGAAATCAGGGTTACGTAGTTCTGAGTATTGCTATTTTAGGGAGGAATCTGAAAGATATTAATGGATATCATTAAAGAGGAGAATTCATGCAAAGCGAAGTTCTTCGCACGTGCACGAATCCTAAGAGGATTGTGTAGACAGGAGTGCTCCCGTACGATCCTATTTTTACAAAATCGTTTTTTATTATGTCTGTTTATTATGGAAAAGGATAAAGAATATTGACAAAGTAAACTAAAGGTGCGCAGACAATTACAGTCACCAAAACAGCAAACTCATAGAAAAGTAACAAAGGGAACCGAAAGCAAGAGGAATAAGGAAAGGAGTGGAACCGGTGTGACGAGCTAAGAACCGAGGTGAGAGGTTGAGCACAGTGACGGTGTCAGACTTCGGACTCGCACGCTGGCAGACAATGGACCGGAGTTGGACCCGAACTGGAAACCTGAAGGTCACGACCGGTGTTATGGGAAGTTGGTCCGGGGTAAACGCTGTTAAGCAGTGGCGAAGATTGACAAGGTAATGTATGGGAATTGGAACGGCGTTGGTTCTGTGATAACGGAGCACGTTCGGGGTATGAACGGTGTAGGAGCAGTGGCTTCGTGTAGTAAACTTCAAACCTTTTTCGAACTAAGGTGGTCTTTTGTGGTGACTAAGGCAAGTCACTGGTTTCAGGTGGTGAGGTCAGTTAGGGATCTTGAGGAATCGGAGAGAATTTCAAAAGAATTTTCTCACGTAGAGGGAGAATCTAAAAAAAAAAACCAACCCCCTGAGCTTCCTTGGTTGGGGCATTTATAGGGCCTTCAAGTCATGGGCTGATGGTTTTGGGACAACCAGAACCCCCACTCACCCATGCGTGTAGTGGTGTGCAACTCTGGCCACTATCATTGGTGGGGAGCAGGGTTTTCAGTGGGGTTTTTTAATTGCCCACTTCCGCCTCCCTGTCTGCCATTTTCCAGGGAGTGCGATTCCAGGTCACCACGCATAATCTTCCGACCTCGCCCCCTTCGTTGTCAAATTTGTGACTCCGGTTAGCAAAGCCATTGGTTGGACGGGGTCTCCACTGATCCGATGTGGGGCCTTAAGAACCATTACCTGTGTCACACCGGCTGAATCTTTCAGTAATCATAGGGGCCGGTGTTCTCCTTCCTGGTCCGGATCTACTACTAGCCGGTGTGCCCACGAGATCGTCTTACTCGGGCCGGACTCGCTCGTCTTTTGTTGTCAGATCCGAGACATCGGTCATTAGGGACTTGAGGTGAGGACGTTGGGCTGAGTTGATGTTAGCTAACACTGTCTGTGGAACGTTGTGTGAGGAGGGCGGAGTGCCACACCGTTTACGGGACGGTGTGTGAAGAGGCGGAGTTCCACGTCGTCTGTGAAGTATATGAGGGCGGAGTGCAAATGAGGGCGGTTGGCGGAGTGTTAAGGACTCATGGGCGGAGTTGAGGTGAGGTGTTAACTTAGGCCTTGTCCGGTGTTACCAACTTCAAGGCTGGGTCCGGTGTCATAACAATTTGGGCCGGACCGAAAGAGGTGTTCACAGATGCCCCTCTTTACTCTCTTTTACGAGAAATGTAAATTTTCGAGGTGAAAGGGGAGTAAAGATATGAACACCGATGTAGGGGCTAAGTAGGACCAAAATCCGGTGTGGGGGTTAATGATGTGGCATTTTAAACAGCCGACGTGTCTCAAATGTGGTCCACGTCACTGGGTGACTGAGCATCCCACATGTCATCAGCTAACTGGCTCTTTCAAAATTTAAAATTCGCGCCATTGGGCCGGAATGCCGAAAGTCGGCCTTTTTTAATGGGCCATGGGCCGGAATGTGGAAGGTTCTGGATTTCAGCTCCTCCCTCTATAAAAGCAACTTCGGGGATCCATCATTTTCACTCCTTTCTTGATATTGAAGTGCTGTCTCTCCGACGTTCAACCTCTCCGGTGTTCTAAGTTCTCCTCCGGCGTTAAAGCTTTTCCTCCGGTGTTACGTCCTGGCTCGTACCAAAAAAACTGCACGCATCGTCTCAGCAGGTAGCCATCCCACCCTTCACTTTAATTTCATAGATAGGTTATGGGGGACACCGGTTCGAGTAATGACTCTATTGAGGTCCTGTCTGGTCCTCCTTCAATTACATCCCGGCGTCAGCCGGGTGGAGTTTCGAGCCGAGGTCCGAGTCACCAAAGTGGGGCAACTTCGGGAGCTTCACATCGGTTCGTCTCATCAGGGTACCGTTTCTCCGCATTGCCTTTGTGGGAAACAGAGGGGTTTGACACATCGTCAGGCTCCTCGTTTAACTTTGGCACTGCTAGTGAAGGGGGAAGCAGTGCCGATTTATATCTTACTGACGATGTGGCCTTTTACAGTTGTATTCCCTTTCTTCGCCATACCGTACGAATGGCTTCTGAAAATTCCTCCACCGGTGTTGCTGTGATTACTGACCCTATTGAGACAAATGTCTTGGCACACCGGATCAACTGGCTAGCTGAGAAGGCCAGAGATCCTTACTTCTGGGTTCATGAAGACCCAAAGACGATTGTCTCCCGGTATGCTGAAGATGCTGCCGATGTCACCATTGAAGACGTCGTTGTCCATGCCGATGTGGAGCATGAAAACGACTTTACCGTATTTTGCCCCCAAACCTCGGACAGGATCTGCCATCAACCGGGGTCAAGGAACCTCTTCATGTATGAGATGGTCTTCTCCAAGATCGGCGTCCGCTTTCCATTGACGGAGTTTGAGATGGGGGTACTCCGGTTTCTTGACTGCGCCCCTAGCCAACTTCATCCCAATGGCTGGGGCTTGGTAAGGTCCTTGGAAGTGCTTGGGGAGTACTTCTTCGTCCCCACAGTGGCCCTCTTTTTTACTTATTGCAGGGTGATGCGCCGGGGTAACTCTGGAGGGGGTCTAGGCTTCATCAACCTCCGCTGCGACTCAAAGGTGGTTAACTTTGAAAGTTACACCGAATCGGCCAAGACGGACGGGGTCAGTTTCAAACACTCCTATGTCAAAGTCGAGGTCAATGCTGGCAGGCCGGTGTTCTGGGAGAATTCTGATTTTTCCAGAAAGTTTTACACCGGCTGGACTCATGAACATTTTCTCCTGACAAGCAATGCCTACATCGTCAGTGAGAGTACTTTGTCCACTGAGTCCAAGAAGGTCCTGGACGCTCTGAAGGGTTATTCAGCCATGGCCAAATTTTCCTGCAAGAGGCTTTTGGGGACGGAGTCGGGCCGGAATACTTACCTTGGTAGATATTGTTTAACTTTCCCTCCTTCTATTATATGTTCACACCGGTACTAACATCGTTTCTCTTCTTTTTTTCTTTCCAGGCGAGATGGCTCGGATAGACATCCTCAGAAAACTGAGGGAGGCTGCCGAAGCCCGGAACGCTGCTGCTGCTGCACAGGAGAATAGGGTGACTCCTCGTCGCACACCGGCCAAGATGGTGAGCATTCCGGCCGAAAATGTTGGGGCGATGGATCTGGGGCCAGCTGAGAGAGTCCCAATAAAGAGGAAGTCCCACCCCGGCTCATCCTCCAAGTCGAAAAAACACAAGGCTCCAACGGTTGTGGCCGAGGTGGAGGTACCAAGGGAGGAGGAGGCCGGTCCTGTAAATATTTCTCCAGTCCGGTCTCAACCTGAGGACATCGTTGTCAACTCCCGCCTCTCAGATTTTCTCGAGTACGTTGGAGGGACACCGGCTCGGGTTCACATCCCCTTCAAGCTCAAGGCCGATCTCCCTGCTTCTGAAGCTCAGTCTGCTGCTGAAGCAGCTATTTTTAATTTGGTCGAGGCAGCCGGGGTCCTCAGCTCTTTAGGCCGCTCTTACTACTCCGGTGTCGAGGCTAAGGAATGCCTAGACCGGATGAAGAAAGCTGAGGCCTTGAGAGTCGAGGCTCAGACTGCTTTGACCGAGAAGGAGCAGGAGCTGACCAAGAGCAAGGAGGACCTGTCCGAACTCGCTGCTGCTTACACATCGGCTGCCAAGAGGGCAGATGCTGCTGAGGCTAAGGCTAAGGCTTCAGAGGACGCTCTCAAAGCTCTCCGGACCGAACTGGATGAAGCCAAGGCTGCGAAGGCCGAGGTGGACAAGAAAAACAAGGAACTATCTGGGAAGATCGCCGATGTGCAGGAAGAGCAAGCGAAGGAGCGGATGGAAGCTGAGGAGCAGATGGCTGAATTTTCGGTACTGGCCGATGTCGCCTTCAGTTCTGCCGTTCGCCAGGTTGTACACCGGAATTCCGCTGTTCAACTTAACCTGAACGGTATAGGTGTCTACTATGAATTTCATGGTGGCCACCTATATGCTATGGACCGGGGTCAGGCTTCGGAACCTGAGGATATTCCTTATGAACTGATGCCCCTCCCCGAAGGTCAAAGCATGGAACTGAGGACGGTGTCGGAGGAATCCGAGAGGACAGCCTCCGCTAGACCGGACTCTCCAGCACCCAACTCTTAGGACT
This sequence comes from Clitoria ternatea, assembly GCA_037962975.1. NCBI lineage: Eukaryota > Viridiplantae > Streptophyta > Magnoliopsida > Fabales > Fabaceae > Clitoria > Clitoria ternatea. Next base: position 149,229,478 of record CM075671.1, read on the forward strand.
TTTCTTTTTTTTTTTTCTCTTAGCCTTGTTCCGGGATGGGCTCCGGAGTTTTAATTTTTGTAATGGCCTCGGTGCCCTCTATTAATACAATGCAATTTTCATCCATCAGCTTGTCTTCTCTTTTCTTTCAAACTATTTCTAAGTATCTCTTTCTTGTGACCGGTATGAGGTAACGATTTGAAGTAATATCGTCTAATCATCAACTTAAAATTAGGACTTCATCATGGACAATGTCCTTTGTGCAGCATAGAACCTCGGATCAGCGTATCATGGCCACCCCGTCCACAACTTCGATTAACCTTCGAACCTCCGGTGTAATTGGCCTAACATCGGTCTTGGCAACCCCTTAACCCAATTCTATCCGAGGTAGGTCTCACGACACCGTTTGTTATGCCCCGAGGTGGTAGACGGTGTAACCATTGGGACATCGTCCCAGCAACTTGACAGGGCCTACTTCATTTGACCTTGAGGGTCATGACACCGTCCTTTGGATCGTCACTTGTCTTGGAATAATGGACTTCCTCTACCTATATCGGATCAACACCGTTTGTTTTTTTTTTTTTTTTTTGACATACGGTGGGTGATATGAGGGTAAGAGTGGGGAATCGCCCCTTGACCGAAGATAAAATATGGGGTGTGGCCCTTGATTCATGGAAGAGTGAAAAAACTGGGGTTGTCTTTCGACTGACAGGAAAATAAATGTGGGGTGTGGCCCTTGATCTGCAGAAAGATAAAGGTGGGGGATTGCCCCTTGACTGACAGGGAAATAAATGTGGGGTGTGGCCCTTGGTTTGCAGAAAAGTAAAGGTGGGGATTGCCCCTTGACTGACAGGAAAACAAATGTGGGGTGTGGCCCTTGGTTTGCAAAAGGTAAAGGTGGGATTGCCCCTCGATTAACGGGAAAATAAGTGTGGGGTGTGGCCCTTGGTTTGCAGAAACGGGAAAATAAATGTGAGGTGTGGCCCTTGGCTTGCAAAAGGTAAAGGTGGGGGATTGCCCCTCGACTGACAGGAAAATAAATGTGGGGTGTGGCCCTTGGTTTGCAAAAGGTAAAGGTGGGGGATTGCCCCTTGACTGACAGGAAAATAGATGTGGGGTGTGGCCCTTGGCTTGCAAAAAGGTAAAGGTGGGGGATTGCCCCTTGACTGACAGGTAAATAAATGTGGGGTGTGGCCCTTGGTTTGCAGAAAGGTAAAGGTGGGGGATTGCCCCTTGACTGACAGGTAAATAAATGTGGGGTGTGGCCCTTGGTTTGCAAAAAGGTAAAGGTGGGGGATTACCCCTTGACTGATAGGAAAATAAATGTGGGGTGTGACCCTTGGTTTGCAGAATGATAAAGGTGGGGGATTGCCCCTTGACTGACAGGAAAATAGATGTGGGGTGTGGCCCTTGGTTTGCAGAAAAGTAAAGGCGGGGATTGCCCCTTGACTGACAGGAAAATAGATGTGGGGTGTGGCCCTTGGTTTGCAGAATGGTAAAGGTGGGGGATTGCCCCTTGACTGATAGGAAAATAGATGTGGGGTGTGGCCCTTGGTTTGCAGAATGGTAAAGGTGGGGGATTGCCCCTTGACTGATAGGAAAATAGATGTGGGGTGTGGCCCTTGGTTTGTCATGACTACGAGTCTTTGGGAAACTGCCTGGGGCGATGCTCCTGTTGGAATTGTTTAGGAAGTATAGTTCCACTGGGGAAGGATAACTCCTCCTGGTGACCTTCATGGTACCACTGGGAAAGTGTTAGGTGAGTTGGGACAGACAATCTGGGGGGTTGTCGGGGAACTGTCCTTCTAAGGAAAGAGAATGAAATCTGGGGAGATGCCCCAGTTTGATATGGCTGCATGTTGTTAGGGGACTGCCCTTTGAAAGAAATCTGGGGAGATTCCCCAGTTTGGGTTGACTGGGAAGTGCAGTCCCACTGGGGATGGGTTTGGAAAGTGTAGTTTTTGGTGATTATGGTTCCGCTGGGGAAGAGAACTTGGGAAGTGCCGGCTTCGACGATTGTGATTTCACTGGGGATGCAAATCTACTGATTTCTCTTGGGGAAGACTTCTGATCCAGATTTTTGTGTCGGGTTCTTCATTTTAGTGTGACGTAGTTCCATCACCCTTCAAAACAGATGGTTAGAAGCACGAGTAACAAAAGAATTAACATTTCGAGCAACCTTTCCTAAGAGATAGGCTTTCAAGATAGCTCATGGATGAGATAGAGACAAATTCTGTCTTCCAGGAACATAACTAGCAGGATTGGTTATGCTTTCTCACGGGCCGGGTCTGATGCCAGGATGCATTTCGTTCCACCACGACTTTTCATTTCATCACTTTTCATTTCAAAAATTTCCTCTTAAGAAAAAAACTTGTTCGTTTATAAGATTCAGCCGTAGATTCAGGGGAAGGAAAAGGAAAGCTTATTTTATTATTGAATATAAGTATGTACATTGGTAATGAAGGTAGAGGTAACAAAACATATGTATAAACAACTAAAAGGTGGGAGAGAAAGATGGCCTTTTGAACCCTCCAGCGATTCCCCGCGAGTGATAAGAATCCGGATCTTTCCTCACGACTTCAAGACCATCCTCTGATTTTACTTCTGGGAAATGATTTTGACAAAGATACGCGTGCCTGACCAGTTTTCCTTCTCTGAAGAGTCCACGTCCTTACGCCTGAACTTGTGGCTTTTATTCTACCTGAGCCGCCCTTCCGGGTTTTCGATTCATCAAGCAGCTATAATTTCTGCCTAGGCTGCCCCATGGGTTTTCAGCCTAGCGAGCACCCCTCCTTTTTTTTTTTTTGTTTTTTTAGGCAAAATATTTCTTCACCGCGTCAGCGTTCACAGGCGTTGGTAGATCCTCTCCACCCATGTTGGTGAGAATTAGAGCTCCTCCAGAGAAAGCCTTCTTCACGACGTATGGTCCTTCGTAATTAGGTGTCCATTTCCCTCGAATGTCCTTTTGGATTGGCAAGATTTTCTTGAGGACTAAGTCTCCTTCTTGGAATTGTCGAGGTCGTACCTTCTTTTCAAATGCTCGTTTCATACGCTTTTGATACAGCTGACCATGACAAAGGGCGGTTAATCTTTTTCCATCAATCAGATTTAACTGGTCATGTCGAGCTTGGACCCACTCAGCTTCCTTTAATTCCGCCTCCATTATCACTCGAAGAGAAGGGATTTCTACTTCGAAAGGCAGGACTGCCTCCATTCCATAAACCAGGGAGAATGGAGTTGCCCCAGTTGAAGTTCGGACCGAGGTACGATACCCATGTAAAGCAAAGGGGAGCATTTCGCTCCAATCTCTGTAGGTCACAACCATTTTCTGTACAATCTTCTTGATGTTTTTATTGGCTGCCTCGACTGCCCCATTCATTTTAGGGCGATACGGGGAGGAATTATGATGGTGGATTTTGAAGTCTTCACAAAGTTCCTTCATCATTTTGTTATTCAAATTCGTGCCATTATCAGTGATGATCTGACTCGGCAGACCGTACCGGCATATCAGTTCACGCTTGACAAATTTAACCACAACACTCCTTGTCACATTGGCGTACGAAGCAGCTTCTACCCATTTTGTGAAATAGTCGATAGCGACTAAAATGAAACGATGACCGTTAGAGGCTTTTGGCTCGATGGGTCCAATGACGTCCATACCCCACATTGAAAAGGGCCAGGGAGCTGACAAGACGTTCAGGGAAGACGGGGAAGCGTGAATATGGTCTGCGTATATCTGACATTTGTGACACTTACGAACATAGGCAAAGCAGTCTGACTCCATGGTCATCCAGTAGTAACCAGCCCTCAAGATCTTTCTCGACATGGCGTGCCCGTTGGTGTGAGTTCCAAAACATCCCTCGTGGACATCCCTCATGATTTTACTTGCCTCGTCGGTGTCGATGCAACGAAGAAGGACAGAGTCGTAGTTTCTCTTATAAAGCACATCACCGTTTAAGAAGAAACCCATGGCGAGCCGTCGCAGGGTTCTCTTATCATTCTCTGTAGCACCTTCGGGATATTCTTGATTTCGGACATACCTCTTGATATCGTGATACCAAGGCTTCCCATCTGACTCCCTTTCAATCATCTGGCAATATGCGGGTTCGTGGTGCCGCACTATTTCAATAAGAGGCATGTCGTAATCATTGCTCACCTTGAACATAGATGCTAGGGTAGCCAAAGCATCAGCCATTTGGTTGTCCTCCCGGGGAACATGGTGAAAAGAAACATCATCAAATTCCTTAATCAACTCCTTGATGTGAGTTTGATAGGGAATTAATTTGCTATCTCTAGTCTCCCACTCTCCTTTTAGTTGGTGAATGACCAGGGCAGAATCCCCGTATACTTCCAATTTCTTCACTTTGGCATCCAATGCTGCTTGGATTCCCAGAGAACACGCCTCGTACTCAGCGATGTTATTGGTACAATCAAAACATAATCGAGCACAAACGGGGATAAGTTCTCTGTCAGGTGAAATGAGGATTGCTCCGATTCCGTGTCCTAATGCGTTAGAAGCACCATCAAACCTTAGGGTCCATTTATCCTTTTGGGCTCCTTCTTCATCAATCAGGGCCATGATATCTTCGTCCGGGAAGTCAAACTGCATGGGCTGATAATCTCTTATGGGTTGATGAGCTAGGTAGTCAGCCAGAACACTTCCTTTTATAGCCTTCTGAGTGACATAGACTATATCGTACTCAGTTAGCAGGACCTGCCATCGAGCAATCCTTCCGGTCAAGGCAGGTTTTTCAAAGATATATTTGACAGGGTTCATTTTGGAAACTAGCCAAGTAGTGTGGTTTATCATGTATTGTCTCAAACGTCGGGCTGCCCATGCTAACGCACAACAGGTCCTTTCCAGAGCAGAATACCTCATCTCGCAGTCAGTGAACTTCTTGCTTAGATAATAAATGGCATGCTCTTTCTTCCCAGTCTCATCATGTTGCCCCAACACACAACCCATGGATTCATCTAACACTGTAAGGTATAAAATGAGTGGTCTTCCCGGGGTAGGTGGGATCAAAACTGGCGGGTTCTGCAAGTACTGCTTTATCTTTTCAAAAGCCTTTTGACAATCCTCGTTCCATTGAACTGGTTGGTTCTTACGGAGCAATTTGAAAATTGGCTCGCATGTTGCCGTCAACTGTGAGATGAAGCGAGCGATGTAATTTAATCTCCCTAGGAAACCTCTAACTTCCTTTTCTGTATGGGGAGGAGGCATTTCAAGAATGGCTTTAACTTTGTCAGGGTCGACCTCTATGCCTCTCTTGCTTACTATGAATCCCAGCAACTTCCCGGATCTTGCGCCGAAGGTGCACTTGGCCGGGTTTAGCCTAAGCTTGAATTTCCTCAGCCTTTCGAAGAGTTTCCTTAGGTCTTCCATATGCCCTTCATCCGTTTTAGACTTGGCAATAATATCATCGACGTAAACCTCCACCTCCTTGTGCATCATGTCATGGAAAAGGGTTACCATGGCCCCCTGGTAAGTTGCTCCGGCATTCTTTAGACCAAAAGACATCACCTTATAACAGAAGGTTCCCCACAAGGTGACAAATGTGGTTTTTTCCATATCCTCGGGCGCCATCTTAATTTGATTGTATCCGGAGAAACCGTCCATGAATGAAAAGATCGTATGTTGCGCGGTATTGTCGACCAGAACATCAATCTGAGGCAGGGGAAAATCATCCTTGGGGCTAGCCCTGTTCAAATCGCGATAGTCCACGCACATTCGTACTTTGCCATCCTTTTTCGGGACCGGGACGATATTTGCCACCCACTGTGGGTATTTTGCCACGGCTAAGAACCCGACATCAAATTGCTTCTTGACTTCTTCCTTGATTTTCAAAAGCATCTCAGGTTTCATACGTCGCAGCTTCTGCTTTACCGGCAGACATTCGGGTTTTAATGGTAACCTATGTTCGACAATGCTATTGTCCAGTCCCGGCATATCTTGGTAAGACCAGGCGAAAACATCGCTGAACTCTCTCAACAACCCAATCAGTTCCTGCCTCTGTTCTTTACTTAACGAGGTACCAATTTTGACTTCCTTTTTAACTCCTCCAATTCCCAAATCGATAACCTCGGCTATCTCTAAGTAGGGAAGAATTTCCCCATCCTCTTGTTCCAATAACCGGGTTAACTCAGGCGAGGGATCGCAGTCTTCATCATATTCCTCATTGGCGCAATCAGTTAGACAGTCAAAATCGTGAAATAAGACCGAATTCTCACTATTCTCAGATGAATCGCTTTCGGATCTGCATTTTCAGTGTATCATAGCAAATGAAAAGGAAAACAAGCAAGAGAAAGGTTTAAATAATAGGTTACTAAACAGATCAAGCTATTTGGAAACTGACGGCATTTATTATTCAAACAAACGAACAAGTTTTTATTGTTACAAAATGAGATCCCGAAGCATAGCTAAAGGATCGAACAGAAAACATGATTACTTTGATGAAATGGTACAAATCGTGGGGAATTCTATGACCTCCCAGTTGTTCAGTTCCTGACCAGGTGAGCCAGCATACACAAATCCGGGGCCTTCATCAAGATCACTTTGGATCACGGCCACTTGATCTGGAAACATTACTCCGGCGCTCCTGAAGCTCTGGTAGAGGTCACAGATGGGGATTTTCGCAGTGTTGAATGCATGCCCAGTATGACGAGTAATCCTCTTCCCTCTCCTCTTTTCTTCTACCCTTTTTTGGTCTTCAGTGGTAGGCTGGTATCCCAGGCCGTACCTATTTTTGTTCTCAGGGAGACAGACATGTTGAATTCTTCCTTCCAGTTCTTTTCCGAGTCCTTTTCCCGGCTTATATCCTTCTCGTAGCATGGTCTTTGCTACTGCTAGCGGTACCTTTGGGAAAGGCATGCTTGTGGCGTTGGCTATCTCCAAAGCCTGGAATGATGTCTCGAGGGCTTCCTCGGCTGCCTCTACATAGGGGGTAGTGACTGGCTTACTGACCAGAAGATCCTCTTTTCCAGAAACGATTACCAGTCTGTTATCAACGATGAACTTTAGTTTCTGGTGTAAAGTGGAAGGAACTACCCCTGCTGAATGGATCCATGGCCTCCCTAACAAGCAACTATAGGCGGGCATGATATCCATTACTTGGAAGAGAACTTGAAAGATATGGGGTCCAACTTGTATGGGTAGCTCAACTTCGCCTATGACCTCCCGTCGGGTCCCATCAAAAGCTCTTACTATCATGGAGCTCGGTCTCATGCATGCCCCATCTATGGGTAGTTTAGCTAATGTAGACTTGGGCATCACATTCAAGGATGATCCATTATCGACGAGCACTTTTGCCATAATATGGTCTTGACACTTCACAGAGATGTGGAGAGCTTTGTTGTGTCCTTTCCCTTCCACCGGTACCTCGTCATCCGTGAAAGTCAGATAGTTACTGGCCACTATATGTCCGACAATACCTTGGAACTTATCAACAGGCAAGTCATGTTTCACGTGTGCCTCACTTAGCACCTTCATCAGCGCGTTCCGATGTGATTCAGAACTTGTCAGCAGAGATAATAAGGAGATTTTGGCGGGGGTATAGTTCAACTGATCCAATACCTGTAATCGCTGTGGCGGATAAATTTTAAGAACTCCTTAGTCTCCTCTTCTGGCACAACCTTCTTTGCTTCGCCAGCGATCCCAACCTTCCCGGTTTTGCCTCCCGCGGCAGTCTTGTCTTGCTTTGGCTCAGAAGGCGCATATACTCTCCCACTTCGGGTCATTCCGCCTACACCGGCGATGTTGGTAACCGACAAAGCAGGCGCCGGATCAACTATTACGGGATTGGAAACAACTATGTCCGTGTTATACTTCCAAGGCACGGCGTGGGAGTTGTCATACGGGAATGGAGCAGGTGGCCGGGCCGTAATAGTAGTTCTGGCAGGGGTCTGCGTTAGCGCCACATTTTTGCTATAAAATATGACCAGGGGTTTTGGGGCCCGAGGTCCAGTCTGTCCCTGTATCATATTTACCTCATTGCCATGGCGCTTGCAGACTCGTATAGTGTGACTGTCCATAAACCTTTGGAGAGTTTTTCGAAACTCTTGCCGCTTCATCGATTGGGCATCATCGAAGTCTTCATCCCATTTGTCCTTTACTAACCCTACCTCAAACATAAGGGAGTGAATTTCTTTTAGAGGCATCTGAATGTCCTCAACATTGGATGTATACTCCACATCTTCCCCGATAGCATTGACCCCGGGCCCTTCATGATTAGGCAGAGGGTTTGTTGTTACATTTGGACTTCCTTCTCGGAAGCTTATCCAATCTGCCTGAATTAGGTCCCTTACTTTATATTTCAAGGCCAGACAATTTTCAGTAGAATGGCCTGGTGCACCCGCATGATAATCGCACCGGGCATTAGGGTCATACCCCCTGGGATAAGGTGGCTGTAGTGGCCTCAAGGGACAGGGTACCACTAGAGTTTTTTCAATGAGGTGAGGCAAGAGTTCGGTATAGGACATTGGGATGGGATCGAACTGGGGTGGAGCACGGTCATTGTTCCTTCTTTGGATATTGGGCGGTGGGTTGGCTTGTGGTGCTTGGTGTGGTATCTGTGGTGGCGCAGGTGGCCGTACAATGGTTGGTCTGAATTGTGGTGGATTATGGTTTGGAATGGCTGCCACATACGGGTGCGACACGCCGGGATATACTGGTGAAAGGCTAACTGGGGCAGGTGGCCCCGCCAGGTTTCTTCTCTGGTTGTGAGAGACCAAGTTGGTCTCCCCCTCTCTTCTCCTATTTTCGCCAAGTGTAGGTCTCCTTGCAGTTCCCATCCCAGATGGACTTCGGACTATCCTGCCGGTCCTTAGTCCATTTTCTATTCTTTCTCCAATAGTGACAATATCAGAGAAATGGGACGAGACACTTCCAATCATCTTCTCATAGAAAGGAGTTTGAAGCGTATCTATGAACATAGTGATCACCTCCTTTTCAGATAGAGGTGGGTCAACCTGTGCCGCCACTTCGCGCCACCTCTGGGCGTACTCCTTGAACGTCTCGTTATCTTTCTTACTCATGTTCTGCAACTGTCCCCTATCCGGGGCCATGTCCAGGTTATATTTGTATTGTTGCATGAACGAGTCTGCTAGGTCCTTCCAGCAGCGTATACGAGAGCGTTCCAGATGATTGTACCATGTCAGGGGAGCCCCAACCAGGCTGTCCTGAAAACAATGAATCAGCAGAGGGTCATTTGACGCATGCGAAGCCATCTTACGGCAATACATGGTTAGATGATTCTTTGGGCATGTCAACCCTCTGTATTTGTCAAAATCGGGCGTCTTGAATTTAGGAGGTATGACGACATCAGGGATTAGGCAAAGTTCAGCAGCAGTGCTTGTCCCAAATCTATTTGTTCCTTCCATCTCCCTTAAACGCCTTTCCAAGAATTCCAACCTCTCTTCCTGGGTGGTAGCCACAGCACTCGGACCGGCTGCAGTATGTTGACCAACCTCCCCATATTGCTGGTGGGAATGAAACAGGTCAGTGTTTGGTATGAAGGTATCTGGTCTGGCAGTGGTTCGGGGTATATGAATGGTATAAGCAGGCTGTGCTTGGGCGGCTTGTGTTTGGGCGGCTCGAGTATGAGTGGGTGGCATCTGGGTGGCTTGTGCTTGGGTAAGTGGGTTGTTTGGTTGATTAGTGTTAGGCTGGGCAGTGATGGGAACTTGGTCTTGGTGGCAAGGTTCTTCCTGAAGTGGTGGGAAATATCCGTGTGGCAAACCATACGGGGGAAAGGGAATAACATTGCCTTCCTCATCCACAAAGGTATGTTGTTGTGTGTTTGCAAGATTTGGTCTCCTTATACGAACAACGAGGGGAGGTGCGGTGGTCCTGGGGTCAGATCCTGTAGCCGGATCTTGACCGTGATGAGAGGTGGGTGGTTGTTGCCGGGCGTCTTCAACCCCTGCAGAAGATCCCCCTTCTGTGACTCTCCTTTCCAGGAGCTTGGCCATCTCGGCCATCTGTTCCTTGACCTGGGCGAGCTCAGCCTTCAAATTCTCATTTTCTTGTTCTATGTCAGCCATGAGTTTCTTCCCGAGCCTGGTCCCGTAAGAATGTTTACCCGTAATGTCTTTAGAAAGAAACACAAAAGAAAATTTAGAAAAGATAAGCGGATTAAAGAGAAAAAAAAAAAAATTAAGTGAAACGAGATTACGCGGGAAACAATGTTGGAACTTGACGGATCCTTCGACTGTTCCTCAGAACGTCACGTTCAAGAGTACTAAGTAAAGCATTGAATGGATATTAACATGAGATAGTTGTGAAGACAAAAGAATCCATTATTTCGAAAAGAGTACATTATTGCCGTAAAGTGCCAAGTTACAAAGTGGGAAAATAAATCAGCCATCCCTAGCTCGGGCAATCATTTCCCTCATTTTACAAATTCGTCCTCTGCAGTAATCTAAGAACGTTGCAATTTCCTTAGGAGTGTTGACAGGGTTAGCAATTCCTTCCGCTTGTTTGAGTAAAAACGGGAGATCTTCTAGAGCTCCGTTGGCTAGGTGTGCCAGCTTAGCAAAGCGATCCATCCACAAGTGAATAGTTTCATTTTGTTCAGCTTCTAAGAGGCGTATGGTCTCTTGACAATCTTGCTCAATGTTTATGGCGCGTTGTCGTTCCCTACTTATCTCTTGTTCGCAAGCCTTTCTCATTTCATTGAGCTGTTGTTCCAATTTGTGGACTTGTGTCTGTAGGAGCTCTTTTTGCACCATGATATTCTGCTCATTTTCTTTCGATTGCGCCAGCATATCCTTCAGAAGATATTTCTCCGCCAGGATGGCATCACTTTGCTTGTTCTTCATTTTCAGTTGAGAGTTGGCTGCTTGAAGACATTGGTCTTGTTTCATCATGTAGCTCTCATCAATTTTCCGTTTCTTCCTAATTTCTTCAACAGCTTGCTTGTTCTCCAGGTTCTCCCTTTTCTGAAGGGTGTATTCTTGCTGGCACCTCAACAAGTCCTCCTCTAGCTTCTTGTTCTTGGCAGCTAATTCTTCTATTTTGGTCTTTAGCGCCTTGGTTGCTTCATCTTCCGCAATAAGTGATGGAGCAGGAGGATTTTCCCGGAGATGAGGGGGACTCCTGAAGGGTAATTTAACAATAGAGACCCTATTCAAGATCCACTCATAATATTCTTCTCTGACAGCATGGCTTCGGGCCCCCAGCTCCCTTCCCTTCCGGTGGACTTTCTTCCATGCATTTGCTATATCCCGGATGACAAGGACACAGCTTCCTTTCGAATAATATGAGATGAAAGGAATGAGAGACTCTTCATCAGGTGGTCCAAGCAAAGGATAAGCTAGCTGACGCTTGGCTATGACGGGATTATAGTTGATACACCCTTGCGTACCAATAAGGGGAACATTTGGGTAGTTTCCACAGTGATGAACAATTGATTCAATTTCCAACCATTGGGGATACCACCTAACCTTCTCAGCTGTGAGCCCTATAAGGTGATTGGCCCACTCACGCCCACTTTTCACTGCTAATTGACATAGCTTCAGATCAGAAACCGGGCATTCGGCCTTACAGACTTGGTGGAAAACATGCGATGTGAGCCATACATACAAAACAGGTAAACAACAGACAACCCTTCTGCCACCTTGTGTGTGGCAGAAATCCATGGTGCAGTACACGTTTGCCAATACAGCCGTAACAGGATTCTCAAGCCTGTGTTTACGAGCTAGGAATACGGCAATGGCATCATAATCCACATAATTATCAATGTTGGGGAACAAGACAACGCCATAGATGGTAATAGCTAGAGCATCCATAAAGGCTTCCCAATCTTCCTTTTCTGCTAGGACCTGCATATGTTTCTCGAGAAATTCCCGAGTGAATCCAGGGATCTGATTTCTATTTAGCTGTGCGTCCCTTAAGGTGTCGGGACGGATCTTCAGAACACGGGCGACGGAAGCAGTAGTTGCATGATGGTCAAGATGACGATAAGGTATCTGTCCTTCTAAAGGCATCCCCAAAATTTGTTCAAATTCTTCAATAGATGGGGCCAACTGAAAGTCTCTGAATGTGAAACACCTGAGAGGTGGGTCATAGAATTGCGCTAAGGCAGTGATCGCCTCAGTTTGCACTTCCACTTCTAACAATTTCAGAACCTTTCCATACTTTCTTGTAAAAGCCATTTTCTGTGTCAGGTTTAATTTTCTCCCCATTGTTTGCAGACTACCCGTGTCAATCTTCTTGGCCTTAAGGTGCAATACCTTCCTCAACTCGGTCACATTTGTATCATAACTATCAGATCTCATGTTAATTTCCATATTGCTCAAAGGTACCCGCTAAGCTCCAAACAGCTCCCTGCAAGAGCAAAGAGAGAGAAAAAAGAAATCAGTTACTGCTATGTTTTGTGAACCACTATTTCTTCATTAATTCATTGGAAAACACTTTCAGTTTGAGAAGTAGTGGTCGACAAAACTCATGCGAAACTAAAGTCGCATGGGTTATGGATCTTTCCAACGCCATCAATATTTGCTTGAATAGAATTTTGTTTTCATTCTGACGATTGGGAAGATCTATAACCCAGGACTCATAAGTACACAAAAGTGAGGGAACTGCTTATTTGTTAAAGGATTACTATTTTTAGAAAGAGAAATGATTCCCCCTTTGTTTGGAATAAAGTAACCCTCTGAACAGGTAAGCAGTTCATCAATTTTGGATTTAAAGGGAAAGCGAGAATGAGATAAGGTATAGTAAAGCCTGCCCTTTTGTGCCTTAATCCAGGTTTTTCTGAAAGTCTTTTCTGGGACCTATAGCTTATCTAACAGTGGATTTCTCACATTGGGTGGCTTTGGCTAGACATCTAGAAGGTCACCAGAGCCAAGATCCTAATCATGACAGGGACGCAAATAGTGAGGAATTCACTAAGTGCGTGTATCATGAGAGGTCGAACTCTGGTTGAGGTTCTCACGAATACCGGATAGGAAGTACATCCCATACGATTCCGCTACCAACCTCTCCTAACTTAAGCTTCACTTGGGGCCCGGGTATAGGGCGCCACTCATAGGTGTATGCAAATAATTGTGAGTGTAGTGTGTGGAAGGGCAGTCCATACCTTATACCTTACTCATTCTGCACAAAGAACAAACACAGAGCAAATATACAAAGTTGTCTACCCTAGGGTTCAATGTTTGCGGAAAAGTAACATGGCCTCCTACCCTAGGGTTCAATAAACATGCAAAATATAGACAACGAAACAAATAACAAGACGATTAAAACAAGAACAAACATTCACAACAACCAATAGAAAATAAGACAATGGGAAAAAATCCGAGATAACAAAGGCTATATAAAAAGAACATGCGCTTTCAATCAAACTGGCCTGACTCTCTTAAGGGTCCCCAGCGGAGTCGCCATCTGTCGCAACCTGGATCGCGACGGCGCGGCGAGCAAGCGAAAATAGGTGAAACAGGGAGTCGCCACCAACATTTTTATCCATAGGGAAAAACATTGGGAAAAAACTAAGTTCAGTAAAGCACTGGTTTTAAAAATTGAAATCTAGGTTCGGGAGTCGGTTACGAGTAGGGAAGGTATTAGCACCCTACATCGCCTGTCAAAGACAGTACCAAGACTGAAAACACGACATAAATAGCCTTAAATAAAACATGGTTTCTTCCCTTTTATTTTGAAAATGATAGAATGGAGTAAAGGACTGTACAGACATAGAGGGCCAAAGCGAGGTTAATGGGACGTTCTTGTCCGAATTAAGCTCGACTTCGATATGAGACAGAAGGGTGAGAGAATGCCAACAAGACGTCACGTCTAAATTGGACATCCTAGGATAAAAGGATAGGGATAGGAAAGGGATAAGCGGGACGTCTTGTCCTAAGTACCCATTCCCTATGGAATTATGGCGAGGCTTGGGCAAAAAACTATGGGGAAACCAACAAGACGTCACGTCTAAATTGATTTTCACGGAAGTGACCGAAAAAGGAAGTTTATGAAAGAAATATAAAAAGTAAAGCAATAAATCAGCAAAAAAGGAAATAAGAAAGATGGGCCCGACAGGAGTTAAGGTCCTGCTCCTACGTATTCTCGAATTGTCAAGAAATCAGGGTTACGTAGTTCTGAGTATTGCTATTTTAGGGAGGAATCTGAAAGATATTAATGGATATCATTAAAGAGGAGAATTCATGCAAAGCGAAGTTCTTCGCACGTGCACGAATCCTAAGAGGATTGTGTAGACAGGAGTGCTCCCGTACGACACTATTTTTACAAAATCGTTTTTTATTATGTCTGTTTATTATGGAAAAGGATAAAGAATATTGACAAAGTAAACTAAAGGTGCGCAGACAATTACAGTCACCAAAACAGCAAACTCATAGAAAAGTAACAAAGGGAACCGAAAGCAAGAGGAATAAGGAAAGGAGTGGAACCGGTGTGACGAGCTAAGAACCGAGGTGAGAGGTTGAGCACAGTGACGGTGTCAGACTTCGGACTCGCACGCTGGCAGACAATGGACCGGAGTTGGACCCGAACTGGAAACCTGAAGGTCACGACCGGTGTTATGGGAAGTTGGTCCGGGGTAAACGCTGTTAAGCAGTGGCGAAGATTGACAAGGTAATGTATGGGAATTGGAACGGCGTTGGTTCTGTGATAACGGAGCACGTTCGGGGTATGAACGGTGTAGGAGCAGTGGCTTCGTGTAGTAAACTTCAAACCTTTTTCGAACTAAGGTGGTCTTTTGTGGTGACTAAGGCAAGTCACTGGTTTCAGGTGGTGAGGTCAGTTAGGGATCTTGAGGAATCGGAGAGAATTTCAAAAGAATTTTCTCACGTAGAGGGAGAATCTAAAAAAAAAAACCAACCCCCTGAGCTTCCTTGGTTGGGGCATTTATAGGGCCTTCAAGTCATGGGCTGATGGTTTTGGGACAACCAGAACCCCCACTCACCCATGCGTGTAGTGGTGTGCAACTCTGGCCACTATCATTGGTGGGGAGCAGGGTTTTCAGTGGGGTTTTTTAATTGCCCACTTCCGCCTCCCTGTCTGCCATTTTCCAGGGAGTGCGATTCCAGGTCACCACGCATAATCTTCCGACCTCGCCCCCTCCGTTGTCAAATTTGTGACTCCGGTTAGCAAAGCCATTGGTTGGACGGGGTCTCCACTGATCCGATGTGGGGCCTTAAGAACCATTACCTGTGTCACACCGGCTGAATCTTTCAGTAATCATAGGGGCCGGTGTTCTCCTTCCTGGTCCGGATCTACTACCAGCCGGTGTGCCCACGAGATCGTCTTACTCGGGCCGGACTCGCTCGTCTTTTGTTGTCAGATCCGAGACATCGGTCATTAGGGACTTGAGGTGAGGACGTTGGGCTGAGTTGATGTTAGCTAACACTGTCTGTGGAACGTTGTGTGAGGAGGGTGGAGTGCCACACCGTTTACGGGACGGTGTGTGAAGAGGCGGAGTTCCACGTCGTCTGTGAAGTATATGAGGGCGGAGTGCAAATGAGGGCGGTTGGCGGAGTGTTAAGGACTCATGGGCGGAGTTGAGGTGAGGTGTTAACTTAGGCCTTGTCCGGTGTTACCAACTTCAAGGCTGGGTCCGGTGTCATAACAATTTGGGCCGGACCGAAAGAGGTGTTCACAGTGATGGATCATGTTGGACCCTCCATTGACATATTCTAGAACGTGATGACTAAGCAGGGAATGAGGATGACAACATAGAGGTGGATCTTAATCCGGAGGTGAAGAGATTTTATAATTTATTAGCGGCGGATCAGACTCCATTGTGGGACGGGTGTAGGAGTCACACTACATTATCCGTCTCCCTAGCTGCTTTAAGCCTAAAGGTAGATTATAATCTTTTAAGAGGTTGTTTGAATAGAAAGATCGATCTGATAGGTTCCACCATGCCTAGTAATCATCGAATTCCATCAAACCTGTACCATGCTAAGAAAAGAGTGACGAACCTGGGGTTGGGTTGTGTGAAGATGGAGTGTTGTGTTAGCGAGTATATGTTATTTAGAAATGAGTTTGTAGATAAGAGTGTCATAAAATATGTACACTATAATGAGGACCGCTATAAAACCATTAAAAGGAGAGGGAAAGTAACTAGGACGGCCAGGAAGAAAATATGGTACTTTCTCAAAACACCGCATCTTCAACGCCTGTACGCCTTATTGTCCATGGTAAAACACATGCGTTGGCATACTTTGAACCGAACACAAGAGGGTCTTTTGTGCCATCCTTCTGATGGGAAAGCATGGAAATATTTGGATAAGCTATATCCGAACTTTTTAGGCGAGCCGCGCAATGTACGACTTGGATTATGTACCGATGGGTTCAACCCATTTGTTCAATATGGAAGAGCGTACTCTTGTTAGCCAGTCATACTAACTCCATACAATGTGCCTTCTGATATGTGTATAAAGAGGGAGGTCATGTTTCTATCTATACTGGTTCCAGGACCCAAAAATCCAAAGGTGAAGATAGACGTGTTTTTGCAACTGTTGGTTGAGGAGTTATCACAATTATGGGATGTCAGGGTGATGACCTATGATGCGTCCTTGAAGAACAATTTTATGATACAGGTTGTTTTAATGTGGACCATTAACGAATTCTCAGCATATGGTATGATTTCTGGATGGTCAACGTCTGGGAATCTTGCTTGCCCTGTATGCATAGAACATACCGAGGAGGAATGACTCCCTTTCAGTGGCAAGACAAGTTTTTTTGACTGTCATAGAAAGTTTCTACCGTTGGATCACCCATTCAGGAGAAACAAAACTGCTTTTAAAAAGAACAAGGTTGTTAATTATCCTCTACCCCGTAGGTTATCTGGTGCACGGGTTTGGCAGAGAGTCGAAGAGTATCCGTACATCTGGGATAAGAGTGTTAAGGAGTTTGCGAGTTATGGGAAGGAACACCATTAGGTGAAGTAGAGTATCTTATGGGATTTTCCATATTGGAAAGACTTATTGTTAAGACATAACATTGATGTCATGCACACTGAACGAAATGTTTTCATGAATATCTTTGACACTTTGATGGACATCAAATGGAGAACAAAGGACGAGAAGAGTCGATTAGACCTCCCAATTTGGTGTTCTAGGAAGGAGTTGGAATTGAGGGATGTGGGACGTGGAAGAATGCCTAAACCGCATGTAAAATATGTTTTAACTAGACCTCAATAGATTCCTCTGTGTGTGGATGAATGGATTGACCCTGCCTGACGGATTCACTTTTAACTTGAGTAGATGTGTCGACGTGAAGGTGGGCAGGGTGTTTGGCATGAAAAGTCATGATCATGTGTTTATGCAACAACTATTGCCGTATGTGTTTCATGCCTTACCAAAACCTATTTGGAAACCGCTAGTTGAGGTGAGTTACTTCTTTAAGGAGTTTTTAGTCCTCAAATTTACAATAAATCTTTTAATAAAAATTTCATAAAAATAATAAAAATTTGGATAATTTGTTAGAAAATTAGGTTTTAATTCAATAAATGGATGTTGTTGGAAATAATCTGCCCTTGATCAATTTTCTTTAGTTTTGTAGTGAAAAAGTAAAGAATTCAAGAGAAAATTATACTGGAGGATCTGACGTGTAGCATCAATCCCACGCGTAGCGTCCATAGCTACTTTTGATGCTGACGCTACGTGTCACAGCCACGCGTAGCGTCAGTGCTGCGTGGACTCCACAGCCAAGCTGGCCAAGCACTCACTTAGTGACCCATTATTGGCCACTCCACTTAGCACAATTGGCCAAAACATAGTGGAGACAGGGACACATGGCCAAGCATGATTGAATATAATATTCCAAGATGGCCACTACTAGCTACGTTAATGGAGGCTGAGTCAGGGGACTGACGCGTGGCGTCACACTGACGCGTAGCGTCAACACCCTTGCTCAGCCCTATAAATAGGGCCATCCAACACC
This sequence comes from Clitoria ternatea, assembly GCA_037962975.1. Classification (NCBI taxonomy): domain Eukaryota; kingdom Viridiplantae; phylum Streptophyta; class Magnoliopsida; order Fabales; family Fabaceae; genus Clitoria; species Clitoria ternatea. The sequence continues at coordinate 149,247,356 of CM075671.1, forward strand.
ATTCATCATATCCCATTCTCTACATTCAGAGTTCTTTCCTCTCTTCTATACTCGAGTTTTGACTATTTCTTTTAGAGTTTGTAGTTCTAGAATAGTTTTTCTACATACTTGAGAGTGTTGTGGTGTATTGTGATCGTTGTATCGTGAAGTTTCCATCGTCTTCGTAATGTCAAACTCTGTAAGTGTTGTTTTTACTTTTACCATGTGTAACTAATTTGTTTATGTTGGAATTGGTGAACTAATCTATTGAGTATAATGTTGTGAATTCGACCTCTGCATGTTTATGATTCAAGTCCATGTTAGTATTTCAACCTTTTATTAATATGAACGTCAAACGGGAGAATGATGTTCATGTGTATTGAAACTTGTTTTATTAGTGTGAATGTCAAACGGGAGAATGATTATTCATGCCGTATTGAAACTTGTTTTGACGAAAGTAAAAGTTGGAATACCGTTGGTATCTCAATTCTATAGGGGTTGTTAACCATTGTTGCCATAAGGCCAGGTCTTAATGCAAGTTTTTACAGAGAAAGCTCACGAGGGATCGGACTTTACGGTGAACTCTTAGAATTTATATCACGAGGGATCGGTTATAATGATTTTAAGCTGCAATGACATGAAATTTGATGATTAAATATGCATGTCTTGAGTTCCTCATTGTTATTCTAGATTAGGGATCCAATTTCCAACATAATTTGTTTATCTGTGTTTATCTCAAGTATCTTACCTATTCTAGATTGCAACTTAACTTTTTAGATAGATTTTTATTTTCTTTTTAGCTCATGAACTACTCAATCATGCTATCCTGTGAATACTGTATAAATTGTATATAAATCATTCTTTTGTCTATAACTTTTTTTTTCACATTTACCATAGTGAATAGAAAATTACTGTTGTTATTGTACTTTCAATCCCAGTGGAATGATATCTAAATTTTGAAAACTATAAACGATTGGTGCGCTTGCCAATTAACAACCCGGTGGTAGAAACGAACGGTTCAGACCCTATCGCCGGGTTAACAAGTTTTCTGGCGCCGTCGTCGGGGATTGAATTGTTTCAGTAAAACAGTAAATTTTTAATTACCATGGTAAATATTTTTTTACCTTAGTTAATTTTTTTTTGTTTACTTTTACTTATTGTTACACTAACTTTCTTTGTCTAGTTTGTGTATGTAAACCCGATCTACTGTAGGTAAAATTTATTTTGATCCTGATATAGAAAGGTTTGTAAAGAAAATCAAGTCTTTGAAATCTAAAACACAAACTAAATCATCTTCTACTTCTAAAATTTTTAAAAATTCAAATATGGCTACTGAAAGGAGAACATTGGGACAGTTTGCTGCTATTAATGGTCCACCCCGAGTTTCGGGAATGTTTCAAGGACCTGTTGTACCAGTGGAGATTAAACCTGCTACTTTAAATATTATTCAAAATAATCAATTTGCTGGTTTAAATCATGAAGAACCGTATGAATATTTAACTGTTTTTTATGAGTTATGTAGCACAATTGGTTTTGAACCCAATCAAGAAGAATCTGTTTATGAGATTATTTTCTTTTTCATTGATTGGTAAAGCTAAAGAATGGTTTAAATCTTGCCCACTGGGAAGTTTTGCAAACTGGTCTGATGTCGAAAGAAATTTTTTGGAAAGATTTTATTCTCCTTCAAAATACTTTGAAGCCATGACAGCCATACATTCTTTTTCTCAAAATAATGATGAATTATTAGGAGAAACATGGGAACGATTCAAGACAGTATTGAGAAAGTGTCCAAACCACAACTTGGATGATGCCGAAAAGGTAAGAATCGTTTACCATGGTCTATTACCTCAGTTCAAGATGATGTTAGATGCTTGTGCAAGTGGTTCTTTAATGAACAAAACTGTGGAGGAAGCAATTGAGATATTGGAATCAATGTCTATTAGTGACCACCAAGCAAAACATGGAAGAGGTAATGTACAGAGGAAGCTAGGTATGCTCGAATTGGGAGTGAATGATACAGTATTGGCTCAGCAAAAATTGCTGACCCAACAAATTGAAGCCATGAGCAAGCAATTAGAGAAACTTCAAATTGCTCAAGTAACATCACCACCCCTCACTCAAGTGAAACAATGTATGCATTGCATGGGTGAACAACCATGTGGTTATTGTGCCCCTGACAGAAATGAGCAAGAGCAAGCCAATTTTCTGAACCATCAAAGAATACCATTGGGTAACTTTCCTTTCAATTATGGTAATTCTTTTCCTAACAATTTTCAACAGGGATGGCAGAATCAGAATTCTGGCTGGAGACAAGATGCTGGACCTTCCAACAGACCTCCTAACAATTAATTTAAGCCACAACAATCACAAATTGACAATGCAAGATTGACAAGGATTAAGGAATCTATCCAACAGTTATTGCAATTTGTGGAGACAAATAAAGCTGCCCGAAAAGCATCAGACATACAAATGGGTCAGCTTGCAAAGGAAATAGCTAAATTGAAAAGTTCTGGGTTTACTGCAAACACTCAAAACCCAAGGGAACAATGTAATGCTGTTTCTTCTGAAAATTGTAAAGTTGTGAAAATTGATTGTAAAGAAAAGAATGAGAAAAAGAAAGAAGAAGAGAAAGAAAGTGAAAAAATAGAAAATGAAAAAAATATACAAGTGAATGAAGAGCAAGAAACAAACTGTATTACCATCGTAACCCCGAAAAAATGTAAAGATCCAGGGAGTTTCACCATTCCTGTAACCATTGGAAATAACATCAGGAATGCTCTGTTAGATTTAGGGGCGAACATCAATCTGATGCCCCTAGATTTAATAATGCGTATTGGTGAATTTGAGCTAAAAGAAGATAAGACGAACTTACAGTTTACGGATCGCTCTGTCAAGAAGCCTTTTGGGATTGTAGAAGATGTGTTGGTAAGGGTTGATAAGTACCACTTCAGGGTTGACTTTGTGGTACTGGATATGAAGGAGGATACTGAAATCCCCCTGATCCTTGGAAGACCTTTCATGAAGACTGCAAAGATAAGAGTAGATGTTGATCAAGGAATGGTTGCAGTCAAAGTTTATGAAGAAGAGGTAAACTTCAGTGCTCATGAACATCTTAGGACGAATGATGAGGAAAAAGTTTACCCTTCAACCGAACCAGGTATATCTCTTCCCAATCAATTAAATTGTTTTAAATTAACCGATGCCTTGAATGATGAAAGACAGGTAATCAAGCATCGGAGAAGAAGAAGGAGGAAGAAACAGACAGTTGATTCCTCAACCGAAATTGAGAAACCACCTGATTAATCAGAGGTAATGTCTAGCTGGAGACATTAAATCTAGCGCTCAATGGGAGGCAACCCATTCTTTTCTTGTTATTTTCAATTATTTTTAACATATAAGAAAACAAAATTATCTTTCAATAAATAACTCAAAATTTTTGTTAGTAAGTTAATTTATTCACTTAAAGTTTTTACACAATAAAACCAAAAATTTTGTAAAATCAATTATTAATTCTTTTATAACTTAGGAATTTTGATAAATTTAATTACAATAAGTTTATTAACTATCAAGCAAATTTCAATAAACCTGGTGAGTTGGGAGATCTTTTTAAACACTTGAGGGTTTAATCGACATAATTTCATTCGAATTGAGTTTGCTTTAATCTTTGATTTGTGTTGTTGTACAGAGAATTCAGGAAAATGATCAAGGCACATTTATTGGTGAAAAGAAACCTTGGGCCAAACAGCTTACCTTGGTAAAAATTATTTTATCCTTTGAAAGCCAATTTGAGCCTAAAATAAATTCTTTGGTACCCTTAAAACCAAAATTTGTTTTAACCATTCCCTATACTTGATTGATTAAAAGAGCAGTTGAAATAAATGTTCTCACAAAAATGGGGAGTGAAAATAAGCAACTTGATTCTTTTCAAAAGAAAATAAAGTATGAAAAAGAAAAGTCAAAAATAATGAAAAGAATCAAGTTGGGGGTATTTATTTTTCATCAATAAAAGAAAATGAGAAGTTTGGGACAAGAGAAAGCCTAAAAATTATAAAATGCTCTTTTATGATTTTAGGTTTTTGAATTCCAAGAAAAACTATTGATTCTTGTAAGCCAAGCCTCATTACAACCTTGGAAAAGATCTTGTGATTTCTGAATTAACTTTTCATAACTAACCATTGATTAGATGAAAATAAAAATTAAATTCGTTTGATTTTATGATTGATTGAGTGAAACAGGTTACCAATTGCATTGAGATAAACTTGGAGAGGTAAGCCTGAAATTATGCTTGATATGTTAATAAAATATTGTAAAGAATTTTATCATTAAACCTTTGTTACATTAGATGCCTATAATTGATTATTTCAAAATGGTAAATTGTGTAATTACTTTTTGTGATAAATTCTCGGACTAACTCAAAAATTTGATTTCAAATTTTTATTTTTTATTTTTCTCTCTTGCTCGAGGACGAGCAATGTCTCAAGTTGGGGGTATTTGTTAGTCCTCAAATTTACAATAAATCTTTTAATAAAAATTTCATAAAAATAATAAAAATTTGGATAATTTGTTAGAAAATTAGGTTTTAATTCAATAAATGGATGTTGTTGGAAATAATCTGCCCTTGATCATTTTTTTCTAGTTTTGCAGTGAAAAAGTAAAGAATTCAAGAGAAAATTATACTGGAGGATCTGACGCGTAGCATCAATCCCACGCGTAGCGTCCATAGCTACTTTTGATGCTGACGCTACGTGTCACAGCCATGCGTAGCGTCAGTGCTGCGTGGACTCCACAGCCAAGCTAGCCAAGCACTCACTTAGTGACCCATTATTGGCCACTCCACTCAGCACAATTGGCCAAAACATAGTGGAGACAGGGACACATGGCCAAGCATGATTGAATATAATATTCCAAGGTGGCCATTACCAGCTACGTTAATGGAGGCTGAGTCAGGGGACTGACGCGTAGCGTCACACTGACGCGTAGCATCAGCACCCTTGCTCAGCCCTATAAATAGGGCCATCCAACACCATTCATCATATCCTATTCTCTACATTCAGAGTTCTTTCCTCTCTTCTATACTCGAGTTTTGAGTATTTCTTTTAGAGTTTGTAGTTCTAGAATAGTTTTTCTAGATACTTGAGAGTGTTGTGGTGTATTGTGATCGTTGTATCGTGAAGTTTCCATCATCTTCGTAATGTCAAACTCTGTAAGTATTGTTTCTACTTTTACCATGTGTAACTAATTTGTTTATGTTGGAATTAGTGAACTAATCTATTGAGTATAATGTTGTGAATTCGACCTCTGCATGTTTATGATTCAAGTCCATGTTAGTATTTCAACCTTTTATTAATATGAACGTCAAACGGGAGAATGATTTTCATGTATATTGAAACTTGTTTTATTAGTGTGAATGTCAAACGGGAGAATGATTATTCATGCCATATTGAAACTTGTTTTGACGAAAGTAAAAGTTGGAATACCCTTGGTATCTCAATTCTATAGGGGTTGTTAACCATTGTTGCCATAAGGCCAGGTCTTAATGCAAGTTTTTACTGAGAAAGCTCACGAGGGATCAGACTTTACGGTGAACTCTTAGAATTTATATCACGAGGGATCGGTTATAATGATTTTAAGCTGCAATGACATGAAATTTGATGATTAAATATGCATGTCTTGAGTTCCTCATTGTTATTCTAGATTAGGGATCCAATTTTCAACATAATTTGTTTATCTGTGTTTAGCTCAAGTATCTTACCTATTTTAGATTGCAACTCAACTTTTTAGATAGATTTTTATTTTCTTTTTAGCTCATGAACTATTCAATCATGCTATCCTGTGAATACTATATAAATTGTATATAAATCATTCTTTTGTCTATAACTTTTTTTCACATTTACCATAGTGAATAGAAAATTACTGTTGTTACTGGACTTTCAATCCCAGTGGAACGATATCTAAATTTTAAAAACTATAAACGATTGGTGCGCTTGCCAATTAACAACCCGGTGGTAGAAATGAACGGTTCAGACCCTATTGCCGGGTTAACAGAGTTGACGACAACTTTGTTAACAAATGACAAACTTATGAAGATGGAGGAAAGCATCCCGGTCTTGATTTGTAAATTGGAGCAAATTTTCCCACCAAGTTTTTTTGACTCGATGGAGCATCTGCCTATCCATCCACCGTACGAGCCCTTAGTGCGTCGCCCAATGTAGTACCATTGGATGTATCCCTTCGAAAGGTGAACGCCAGAACTACTTAATTTCGTTGTAAAGATTTTTTCCTGTAGTAGTATTTTGTAACTTAACATATGTTTATGTTGTTCTAGATTCTTACACTCTTTAAAGGACAAAGTGTCAAACAAAGCGTGCATTGAAGCATCAGTTTGCGAGGCATACTTAGTGAAAGAAATGACCACTTTTGCTTCTTTCTATTTTTCGATGGAGATAGAATCTAGAATGAGTAGAATTCCCTGCAATCTTGGGATGGCCACACACAAAGGGTTGGATGATCAAATTTTAATTTTTAACTATCCGGTCGTCCTGGGGGCAAGGTCACAAAATGTTACATTGATGAGAAAGATCAAAAGGCGGATCACTTGTACATTCTTCTAAATTGCCCAGAAGTGGAACCCTATCTTGAGTAAGTCACCAACTTATAGTTTGCATTCTAAAGCTAGCTTTTATTGTATCTGAATTTTTGTTCTTTAAATAGCTTATATGCAGATATGCTAAAACTTGAGGAAAATGATATAACTGATGACTAAATTCATAGTGAGGTATCATCCAAATTCATCGGTTGGTTTGTACAACACGTAAGACGTGTATACCTTATGTTTTTTAGTTGTACTTCTAACGTTAGGAATCTAACGATGACCTATGTGTTATGCTGTACATAGATTCAAGATCCTAATAACCATATTGAAGATCCCTTACTCTAAGCCCTTTCTTGGGGGTCGGTGAAAACTGTTAAAAAATGGCCCATTTACTATGTAAACGGCTACAAGTTTAACATTTTTCAATGGAGTTAAGGGATGCGTACCCGTAACTATGGGGTTTATGTTAAAGGCATGGCCGGACAGTTAGAGGAAGATTTCTATGGAGTGTTGACAGAGATTGTTGAAGTTTCTTTCTCCGGACAACTTAGAAGAGATATTATTCTATTCAAGTGTGATTGGTACGACAACACAATCGGTGTAGGAATAAAGGTTTACAATAACTATAGCTTAGTTAAGGTAAAAAAAGGTAGATATAAAGGGTTTGATCCCTTCATTTTTGCCCAACAAGCCAAGCAGGTTTATTACACGGACTTCCCTACAGGGCACCGGGACTGGTACACCGCAATTAAGGCCAAGGCCCGAAGTCAGATCACTAATAATGTCTTCAATGTGGTTGAGGATGCTTATCAGCTCACTCCAAACGAGATCAACGATAGTCATTTGCTGTTCAACATTGATCTAGTGATAATGGATGAGACACTCACCACTACGGGGGTGAACACATTGACAAAGATGTTGTCTCCCAATCAAAATGGTTTAGGGCCGATTTGAAGACTGATGAACCTGTTGAAATAGATAACCATAGTGACACTAAAACTGAGGGGGAATTTCAAACTAAAACAGACACAGAGTATGTAGTTATTAAACATATATACATATCCTTATAATCTGAGACTAACATTTGTTTTCATTATTTTATCCACAGATGACAGGATGTCGACTACCCTTCAGTCGGGGTGGTGGCTCGAGGACCCCAACATCCCGTCTGTAGACTCCCACCCCACAACAGGCCACCATGACAAAGCACACCACCACTCCTTCACCACCTGGGCCCACCATCCCACAACAGACCACCCCACAGCAGGCCCCCACTCCTTCACCACCACAACAGACCATAATACAACAACCCATTGCACGCTAGACCACCCCACAATAGACTCCTTCACCTGGTGGTTTGGAGGACCCTTGCCTTGAGGCGACCCCGCCTCTGGCATCCCCCTATCCATGCTGGTCCCAATACCGGCCGAAGACGAGTAAGTATACAATAATTTGTTTTAAGTTTCTTAGTTGGTAGCTTGTTAGTTGCTTTATATATAAAACTCATATGGTTGTATGGTAGTTTATTTAGTACTTGTGGTGTTTGCTTGTTAGTTTGTTGTATATTAGTTTATTTAGTAGTTGTATAGATTGAACTGTATTAGGAACTCTTTTGTTTGTAACAGGGCAACCGTTCAAATTTGCAAATGTTACATTTACAGGGGAGACTCTACCAAAATTTCGGTAGTCTCTCTATGTTGTATATTGTTTTATTTGCTTCTAATTGTTGTATATTACAACTTTATTGATAGTAGTCGCACTACCAAAGCGATTACTAAGGTTTTGAAGGCCCAGTGGGATGGTCCATACATGCCTTGGATAGATGCTAGGAAGGTTGTCCAGGATAGGTGGTTTGACACCTTCTCAGTAAGTTAACACTTCCCTTTGTTGTGAATTTATTACTAATATACACCTGTTATTAATTTTGAAATCTCATTTCATTTTACAACGTGATTATCAGTGGGCAGAGGGTATGATTGATGAGATTAGGAAGGTCTTTACCACAAAGACCTCCAAAATCATCAATAGTACCCTTTGAAAGGTGAGGGACAAAGGCGAGCGCCCTCGTTGGATCCCCAAGGACCACTGGGACAGGATGGTCCAGAAGTGGGGGTGTCTTGTTCCAGCAGGCAAGAGCTCAGAATAAGGCAAATAGAGTGGCTGATGTTGTAGCCTCTATCTACACTGGGAGCAGCATTTCGATCCTTGAGCACAAAAAAAGATTCGTAACTATATATTTTTCTACCATTTTTTAATGAATGACTTAATATATTTTCTATTAACAGTTTTAATTTTATCGTCAACAACAGGAGCAGAAGAAGCACCAGAAGCCATCTCTTTATGAGGTCATGCAAATGACCAAGAAAAACAAAGCCGGTGCTTAGGTTAACCAGAAATCCACAGTCATGGCTGTAGTTTAATTTAACTTACGCATGATTAAACTTACAAGTTATATATTACTGATTTTTATCATCTATTTCTATTTTGCAAGAGGCTTATCTTGCCATGAGGGCTGAGAAGGAGGCAGAGTTGGTGGCCTCAACACCTGAGGGGGGTACCTGTTAGGGAATCCCTAGTACATGAACAGCGGAAATACAAGGATTCCATAGGATTTGCAAAGCGCCGTGTTTCAAAGCACAAGACAAACACACAAAAAAATTCATTTTAGGATTACCTCTTGAAGAACACCAAAGCAGTCGTAGCCTCGTCCTTTAGGAGTCCACACGAGCACTCCCACCAGAATCGCAACACTTGCCAACTGCTAGTTTGACGGCGTGTAGCTCTTACAACTTTTGTGAATTTGTGTCTTACTTTAGTGAACGGCCTATAAGCATCTTATGCTCTATTTATAGACTTAGGTTTGACCTAATTTGTTCTCTCTAAAGAGTGGGCTCCTTACTCATTCTAAATGAGTTAGGCCGACTAAAATAAAACAAAACATTTTCTGATGGGCTTACTCTATGTGTGTGACCCTATAAGTAAAATACCCGGTCATATTAATAATAAATTATTTTTATTATTAATATAAAATAAGAGCGGCATCTAGCAATGCATCATTATGTCTGAATATTATTTAATATCAACATAACCTATAAGTGATAATTATTTAATATGTTTGTTCCTTTTGTCACGATATCCTAATTAGGCCCAAGGCATGGTTGCGTCATCCTTGTTCGGCCCAATTTATTTTACTTGATACCAGAGTAGACTTGATCCGAATAAATATCTAATATTTCTAGCATGGCCATGTGTTTTCTTAGTCTTACTCTATCAAGTGGCTTATAGATATCACTCCTGTCACATAGGAGAGACAAATCTCATCTACATCACTCACATCCCTCTACATAATTTGTTCATTGCCTAATCACAACCTTTATAGTCCTTTTGTTACAGAAGACGTTTAATTGTATTAAAACAATAAACTCCTTACGTAGGAATCGTAGTGACTTCAGGTCGAAGGACTACATATACCATTATCACATTGAGAATCGTTTGTGACATTCATGTAACGATCCATGCAACATTCTCATGGTGGGTTTGTCCAGTACATCATTACTCTTAATGTATACCGTGTGAAGACTTGATATCATCATCTATGATCTATGAGATTAGGTCATCAGTACACTCACACACTAGTCTCAATGTATTTACATGTCCCCATGTAAATACTTGACTAGGGACATTTTAGGAATAACTTTCATATGACCTATTACTCCAAGGATAAATACGTTTTAAAACAATTTTAAGTTGAAATACTTATTTTATTGATAAGTAGAAAAATAATACAAATGAAAAAGCATAAAAGCTCATAGTGCATACACCAACAATCTCCCACTTGCACTAGAGCTAATCAGACATTTGCCTAACACCTAATGATCTAGTGTGCCCCTCATGTTTTTGTTGTGTAAGAGGTTTTGTGAGTGGGTCAGCAATATTCATTAGTATGCACCTTATGTGACACCCCAAAAATAGGGGTAAATTTTTCACGATTTTAATATTATTGATTTATGAAAAATACAAATGGTGAAGCCATTTATTTACTACCCTGGATCTATCAGAGACCACTCTCATATATGAAGATATGAGAGCCAGGTCCATAGACCATAAAGAACCGGGTCCAAAAAAATAAAGAAAGGGAAAGGAAGGCAAAGGCAATGAAAAGCCGACCAAGAATGGCATATAGCGGAAGAACAACAGTGCCTGAGCGAACCACAATACAACGTGCACTCGCTTAAGCGAGATCCGACTCCGCTTGAGCGAGGCCGACCAATTCGCTCGGGCGAACGCCCCTTCTCTTAGGCGAAGCCGATCCAAAAGCCTTCCAACAACACACACTCGCTGGGGCGAATCCTTCATTCGCTGAAGCGAGGAGTTACACTCGGCAATCCCACCACTCGGGGTTTGACTTAGTCCACTCGGTATTAAAGGGTTCCATTCACTCAGGAACAACCCTAACACTTGCCTCCCTCGGAAGCCCATAACTTAGTCACTATATTTTTATCCACAGAGGCCACATAATGATCCACTCAGAAAATAGTAATAATTCCACTCAGAATCTATGAATTTACTCCACTCGGAGTCCAATAACTTTCCTCACTCGGGTATCACCCAATCAAACGCCACTCGGCATATGATATCTTACTCACTCGGGGAAACCATTAAGTCCCACTCGGACTTGCTCAGATCCTAACCACTCAGGATATGGGATCTCTTTCACTCAGATTTTACATGAATCACATACTTAGAGTATATTCTAATCTCAATCCATTACAACAGCTCTCCTCTCAGAAGAGGATCACTCGGATTTCCACTCGGGATATTCAAATCATTCCCCATTCGGGGTTTGCCCATGTTTTCCACTCAGAATCATTCAAGCTTATTCTCTCGGAAGAGGCCGCACACCATAGCCTCACCCGGAATCATTAACTTAACACTATTTCATCCATCAAGACTTCTCACATAATTCAACAACACATTCCAGTCAGTAAGAAGCATCAAATCAACATAAACACTTATATATATATATATATATATATCCATTTATTCACTCGGAATTCATATTATGTTATTCCATCGGAACAGATACCCACCTTTCATTCGATATCTAAATAATGTCTTTCACTCAGAATCCACTAGAGCTACCACCACTCAGAAAAAGGCTCACACATGAGTCATACTCGGATGTGAAGTCATATACATAAGACTCACTCGGAAAAGTATCTAAGCCAATTATATTTCACTCAGGATTCATTAACTTAGAATTATTCATTCAACATCATGTCCTAGCCGTCTCCAATACATACAGCCCATGTAAAACACATATGTAGTATTGGCATACACTCGGATTCTAATAACTCAGATTCAATATATATAAATTTGTATTCATTATACAACATTGTTATTAAGAGCTGGCCAAGGCTAATACATTAAAACACACTCGGTAAATTACATTATGTACACAGCCTCATCTTAAACACCCAACACTCGGGTTTAAGGCCATCACATCATCCAATCCGACCTGCATATACTGAAAAATGGTGTAGGGGTGAGCTTTACATATTAAATGACAGATATTGGCTCGGATTAATCATAGAATCCTCAACATGCAATAACATATAACATCAATCAGCATATCAAACACTGCCATTCAATATGAACAATCACAATCATCTTCCGATCGGGAATTCACCCATTTCACTCGGTCATAAGCTCAACTTACTCAGTAACAAGTATAATAATCCACTCAGATTTCACTCAACTCCGAGCCTTGCTCAAGGAGTGTGCCTAAGCCTAGCTCCAGGACTTAGTCATATTCATATGTTGTCATCTGATTGCCGATCGGTAATAGAAGTCCAACGCATTCCAGTGGCGAATCGGATGCATACGATTTCATTCACTCGGCATTTTATCAAGCGTCTCATTTCACGCTTAGTGCCTCAGGCACTGCCCCGAGTCCAACTCGAGGTCTTTCATCATATTCAACATTAGGACCACGTCCTCTTCACTCGGGATTATACCCTTCGTGGCACCCCGCAAGGTGATATACTCAACATGTATGCATATACATTCAACTCATATTCATTCGATTGCCCACTCGGAAATCTGCGTTCAACACTCTATGTACTCGGCATTTTCACAGCAAATCAGATGACTCGGCTCACATCACATCCACTCGGTAATCACTATGCCATTCACTCGGATTATCATCATCCACGAGCCTCACATGCTATTTCATGGGATCCACTCGGCCTTAGCATTTCTAAGCCTCACACACCATTTTATATAGAATTCCACTTGGAATCTAACACCAGTAAACATCCCATGCTCTCACATATAATATTCCACTCGGATTGTCCTCTATCACTCGGATGTATCCTTTACCATAAGCTCTCATGCTTTTATATATAAAGCCTACTCGGCATTCATCATCACAGTCCTCATTCATTCATTCATCATAAGCATATGCATCAACAAGCATCACATACATTTAAATGTACAATTACACACAGGGACTAATAGAGGACCACACCATGCACTCAGCATCAACATAACATGCATCTCAAGCATCTTAACATAATCATCATCATGAACATCAACACATATTACTTAGACGAAATTCAACAACATCAAGCCAAGCATATTCATCATGCATATCCGGGCTACTACTCACTCGGAAATCAACAAAGCAACATATATCAAATATCACACAACACAGTGTAATTATGTCACCTGGAAATCCGTCCATAAGCCATGCATTTGAGATGCAAAGCCCCCCTTACCTGGAATGACGTTCCAGAAGTCACATGGGTCACTCGGCCCAGCCACAGCAACACTCTGCTCGGCATTCCAATCGTGGGAAGAGCCAACATGGCTCTCAGTCGTCCCAGCACACGTTCTCAGCCTTGGAGAACCAGCCATTGCTTCCTCTCGAAGCAGATCAGCTACCAAGCACACCATCCCAAGCCTCCAAGGCACCATAGTCCTCACTCGGCCCAGTAGAGGTCCCAAACGCTATCTCCACTCAAGCCTTCAAGCCATCGAGTCAATGGAGAAACCTCCCAACACAACATGAAGATGTTCCATACTTCCCACAGCACCGTGAGCTAGTCCTCACAAACAGTGGAGGACAACCAAGCTTCCATGCACCATCTATGCATGCCTTCTTCCTCACAACAGAACTGCCTCACACAGTGAACCACTCTTACCAAACGAGGCACCCACACAAACTGCTGCAGGCTCCCAACCGAGCCACAAACAGCCCCATCAACGGAGATGAAGAAAAGAAGAAGAAGGACTAGCAAGAAGGAGAAACACCAGGCAACAGAGGAGGAACCAACCTCCAAAACACACAGCTATGCTGTTTTCCTCCACCACGCTGTTCCACTCACAGCCACACCGTTCCACTCGGTTCAACACGATGCGTGAGTGGAAGGAGAAGATGAAGGAGAGGACGAAGGAGCAGGAGCTCCAACAAGTTTTAGAGAGAAGGAGGAGCGTTTCTCTCCTCCATGACATGCACCAACGAGGAAATGAGAGAGTGAGGAGGAAAACCAAAGCTGAAGCCTTATCAACACACCTCCATCATCTCACTCTCCCACTCAGCCCTATAAACACGCTGCTCTGCCACAGCTCCTCAAACAACCATCACTTCTTCATTTAATGCAAGTCCTTTAGCATTTAATGCTAATTCTCTCAGCAATCATCACTCCCTTCCAACGTGGACAAGGAGAGAGAGAGAACCGGCCCATTACCACCAAGGCACATGAATCATTTGCTAAAATTATTATTATTATTATTATTATTATTATTATTATTATTTAATAATTAATATAAGTAACCATTAAACCCCAATTAACCATTAATCGGTAATTAATAAAAATCGGGATGTTATACCTTACATATCTTTACATCTCCTCAGTCAAGGATCTCTCGAATGAGATGAAATCGCCTAAGTAAATGCTTGGATCATTGATATGATCTAGGTTCCTTAGCTTGTGCGATTGCTCCACTATTGTCACAGTAAAGACTTATAGGGTCCATAATGCTAGGAACAATCCTAAGTTCTGTTATGAACTTCTTGATTCATACTGCCTCTTTTGCAGCATTTGAGGCAGCAATATACTCAGACTCTGTAGTAGAATCGGCAACTGTCTTTTGCTTTGAACTCTTCCAGCTTACAACACCACCATTTAGACAAAACACGTACCTAGATTGCGATCTTGAGTCATCCTTATTAGTTTGGAAGCTAGCATCAGTGTAACCTTTTATAATGAGCTCTTCTTCCCCTCCATATATCAAGAATGAATCCTTAGTTTTTCTTAAGTACTTCAGGATATTCTTGACAGCAGTCTAGTGACTTTCACCGGGATCAGACTGGCATCTGCTCGTCATGCTTGAAGGGTACGAGACATCTAGTCGGGTATATATCATGCCATACATGATTGATCCAATAGCAGATGCATATGGAATCTTATTCATCCATTCTCTTTCTTCTTTAGTGGAAGGAGATTGAGCTTTTGATAAGCTTATGCCATGAGCCATAGGCAAAGTTCCTTTCTTAGAATCTTGCATGTTAAACCTTTTTAACAGTTTGTCTATGTATGTATTCTGACTTAGGCCAAGAAGTTTTCTTGATCTATCTCTATAGATCTTAATTCGCAACACGTAAGTTGCTTCACCTAAGTCTTTCATAGAAAAACAGCTTCCCAACCAACTTTTCACAGACTGAAGAGTAGGAACATCATTTCCAATAAGTAGTATGTCATCAACATACAGGACCAGAAAAACAATTGTGCAGTCACTAACCTTCTTGTAGACACAAGGTTCATCCTTATTTTTAGTAAAGCCAAATTGTTTAACAGCTTTATCAAAACAAAGATTCTAGCTTCTGGAAGCTTGCTTACATCCATATATGGAACGTTGTAGTTTGCACACCTTCCTGGATGCTTCAGGCTTAACAAAGCCTTCGGGTTGTGTTATGTACACTTCCTAATGAAAATTTCCTTTAAGGAAAGCAGTCTTGACATCCATTTGCCATATCTCATAATCATGGTATGCAGTAATAGTAAGCAGAATCTGAACAGACTTTAGCTTAGTAACTGGGGAAAAGGTTTCATCATAGTCTATACCATGTATTTTCTTGAAACCTTTAGCCACCAACCTTGCTTTAAAGGTACTTATTACCATCCTTGTCAGTTTTCTTTTTGAAAACCCACTTGCATCCTATAGGTTTTACCCCTTCAGGTGCATTAACCAAGTTCCAAACTTGATTAGTGTACATGTAGTCCATTTCAGATTCCATGGCTTCTAGCCATTTCTCAGATTCTGGACTTTTAATGGCCTATTCATAAGATGTTGGCTCATTTTGATCCATTAGGAATACGTCTCATTCCTGAGTTACAAGAAATCCATATCTTTCAGGTTGTTGACGTATTCTACCTGATCTACGCAAGTCTTGTGCTACTGGAGCTGGTGTTATCACAACATTTTGTGGGTCTTGCTCCATTTCCACCATTGGCTCTTCAATGCCTTGTAAGTCTTGAATTTCTTCAAGTTCTACTTTCCTCCCACTGATTCTTGTAGAGATGAATTCCCTTTCTAAGAATACAGTATTCCGAGCAAAAAACACTTTGCCCTCAGTAGGATTGTAAAAATAATAACCCTTAGTTTCTTTTGGGTATCCCACGAAAAGACATTTATCTAACGAGTTTATCAGAACTTTGATGCTTAACATAAGCTTCACAGCCCCAAATCTTAAGAAAATACATACTAGGTCATTTCCCAATCCATATCTCATATGGTGTCTTTTATGACAGCCTTTGGTGGAACACGGTTAAGTGTGAAAGTTGCAGTCAACAAAGTATATCCCCAGAATGAGTTAGGGAGGTCAGTTTGACTCATCATTGATCAAACCATGTCCAACAAGGTTCTATTTCTCCGCTCAGAAACCCTATTCCATTCTGGTGTTCCAGGGGGAGTAAGTTGAGATATAATCCTACACTCTTTAAGATATTCATCAAACTCTAGGCTCAAATATTCACCATCTCAATCGGATCAAAGTGCTTTAATTGTCTTGCCAAGTTGGTTCTCTACTTCATGTTTAAACTTCTTGAACTTTTCCAAGGATTCTGATTTATGTTTCATGACAAACACAAGTCCATATCTACTAAAATCATCAGTAAAAGTGATGAAGTAACTAAAACCTCCCCTAGTCACTGTTGATAAATCAATTTTAATACACTTCTTATAGTTTTACACTTGGGGTTTATTATACAATTACTATGTTTAATAATAGTATTTTAATTAAGTTTTATGTTGTTTAGTTAAATTGAAGTATTATGTATATATGTTTCAATTTTTGTTTTTTGTATGTATCTTGAGTATCTTGCCTTATTTTGGCCATAACTTGGGCTTTTGTGATCCAAATGGGCTAATCTTGGAGCCCATGGAAAGCTAAGACAGAGGCCTACATCATGATGATCAGATTTGGTTATTTTGCATTGAAAAAATAAAGAAATGGAGCTTGAATCAATCAACCCTCATGTGTCCCACTAGCATTGACATAGTTCACCAAAATACACATATCTGGAGCTGTAGATGTCTAAATGACCTCATTCTTGCGCCAAATTCTCAATAAGACAGAGACCTACAACTTTCATGTTGATGGTTTTTCAAAATGCGGCCATCTAGAAGGTCATATTGGACACACAATGTGGAGACGATAAAGAGGAGAATGAATTTCAACACCTACCATTATCTTCTTTTGAATTATTGTAATTTCAAGCCCACCAATGTTGAAAAAATGCATTAATAATCAAAAAATGAATGTATAGTATCATCATATCTTGCCTATAAATAGATGCTTGAAGTTGTAAGGAAGACACACAAGAAATACATGCTTTAGTTTTCATTACATTTCTATATCTTTGCTTTAGTTTCTTAAGTTTTAGTTCTTTTTCTTGCTTTATTTCCTTGCTCTATATTCAATCCCTCAAGTTATGGTTTTCATTTCCCTTCCTCTATATCAAGTAAGTTAATTTTATTATTTGTTATTTACTTTTATAATCAAAGTTATAGTTAATTTAATATTAGCTTTCATTGTGAAAACTTATCATGGAAGCTTAATCTTTTAAAATCAACTCAAGGAATTTAATTTTTCTTTATATTAACTTTGAGTTCTTGCTCTTAATATTTTGATTGAAGATAATTACTTTTCTTTGTTTCTCAAATATTTATGATGGTAGATTATTTAAGTATATAACCGATTGGTATATAATCAAACAATTTATAATCTAAACTGATGTTGGTTGGTTAATCAATAATCAATTTGAGAACAAAGATTAAGTCACTAAATAAGAGATTTCTATTTAGTTGCTTAACTCAATCAAACTATGGTTTTAAAGTTATTTTAGTAATTAATAAGAATATATCGATTGATTATTCTTATTAGTTTATTAATTTGATTCTAGAAGATTTTCTAGAATATAATCATTTAGGGATTCCAAATGATTCAAGATTGAGAAATTAATTATATTTAATCATATTTGTGATCAATGATTAGTTAAGTAAAGATTTATTAATTCCTTGGGTTGGTTCTTTCTAAATTTGATTATTTTCACTCATAAATTTACTTTTTACACTATTATATAATTACTTAATTTTCTTTTCAATCTCAACACAAATTCCCCCTTTATTATAACTAAATTGAGTGTAACTAATTGAACTAAGGTCCTCGAGAGACAACTAAGGTTGTTCACCTTATACTATATTAATTTAACTTTTTATTTGACCCGACAACGACAGCGTGTCAAATTTGACGCCGTTGCCGGGGACCTTTGGTCCTAATTATTTGCATTCAATTACCTAATATGTTTTACATTTTTTTTGTAGGTGTGTTAAAGATATTAAGGTTTGATTGAATGTGAGCATATAAAAAAATTGAAAAAAAATTTCACTTTATTATATTCTTATTTATTCTCTAGTAATCTCATTTTCAACCATTGAAAAAATATAAATATATAAAAAAAATCTTTAAATTTTTAAACATATGTTCTAAGCATTTCATAATTAAAATGATAACTTTTTCCTTTTATTACATAGTTATAGTATTTTGTTACAATATATATAGATGTATTATGTATGACTAGATCTAATCCCGAACCACTATATTCTTTTGATCCTAAAATAGATAGAACATTTCATCAATTAGTTAGATCATCTAAGAAACTATTAAATAATAATAATAATAATAATAATAATAATAATAATAATAATAATAATAATAATAATAATATTCTAGTTAATAGCATAAGTAGTGAAACTAAACCTTCAACTTCTGAGTATTTGTATAACATGGCTGAAAAGACATTAAAAGAACTAGCTACACCAGATGTCACTAATCAAACATCATGCATCTTATATCCTGAGGAAGATGTTCCTTTTGTGCTTAAAACTGGTTTAGTTCATTTGTTACCAAAGTTTCATGGTCGTGCAGGTGAAGATCCTCATAAACACTTAAAAGCATTTCATATCCTTTGCTCTACCATGAAACCTGAAGGGGTTTCAGAAGAACATCTAAAACTTAAAGCTTTTCCTTTCTTCCTAGCAGATATCACTGAGGATTGGCTCCATTACAAGTTGGGATGACCTAAAGAAAATTCCGCTTCAAGAACTTCCTCAATTAGAAAAGAAATATGTGGCATCCGACAACATGACCGGGAAAATCTTTATGAATACTGGGAAAGATTTAAAAGATTGTGTGCTAGTTGTCCCCATCACCAAATTACGGACCAACTTCTCATACAGTATTTCTATGAAGGTCTTAATCCAATGGATAAAACTTTAGTTGATGCAGCTAGTGGTGGTGCTTTACAAAATAAAACTACAAATGTAGCAAAAACTTTAATTGAGAACATGGCTGCTAATGCTCAACAACATGCCACCAGAAATAATTCTGTAGTAATTAGAGGAGTCCATGAAATTGAAACTACTAATGATGGAGATAAAAAAATAGGAAAGTAAATTTGCTGAACTAGCAACACTTATGAAAAATATTATTGTGTCTCAAAAACAACAACCTGCAACCCCTGCTAAGGTATGCTCTATCTGTACTTCATTAGATCATTATACCAATTGTTGTCCTTCACTGCAGGAAGCTAAAATTCCTGATGAAAATTCTTAAGTATGTGCTGCCAACTTATACAATAACAGACTGCCACAACAACAACATAATAATTATGATCTTTCTTCTAACAGATATAATCCTGGTTGGAGGAATCACCCTAATTTAAGATGGGGTAATTCCTCACAACAACCTCATGCACCTTTTCAGGCAAATACTGGACCAAGCAGACCATATCAACCTCCTCATGTACAACAACAAGCTACACAAATAGCTGCACCTTCCACTGAGAAATCAAATTTAGAGGAATTGATAAAGCAAATGTCAGTAGATAATCTGAACTTCCAAAAAAGAACTGAGGCTAAAATTCAGACTCTTGAAAATCAGATTGGTCAATTGGCTACATCTTTAAACCATTTGCAGTCTCAAGGTTCAGATAAGTTGCCCACTCAGACAATTGTCAATCCTAAAAATGTAAGTGTAATTACTTTAAGATCTGGTAAAGCTATCCATGGACCAGAAAAACAACAACAAACTAAAAATACTATTGTCACAGAAAAACATGCAGAAGAAGTTTTAGATAGTTCAAGTAATAATAGTAATGATATATCTCTTACAAATCCTCCTTCTACAGCTGGTCCTGATAAGCAACATATCCCTCTTCCATTTCCACAAAGACAAAAATCTATACAAAATAAGAAAATGGATGAGGAGATCTTGGAAACATTTAGAAAAGTAGAGGTAAATATACCTTTATTAGAAGCCATCAAGCAAATCCCAAGATATGCCAAATTCCTTAAAGAACTATGCACTAATAAAAGAAGACTAAAAGGAAATGAAAGGATTAATATAAGTAGAAATGTGTCTGCATTAATTGAAAAACCTTTGTTACATATACCAGAAAAATGTAAAGACCCTGGGACATTTACCATTCCATGCATAATAGGCAATAACAAATTTGAAAATGCCATGCTAGACTTAGATGCATCTATTAATGTTATACTTATGACTGTATTTACTTCACTTTCCCTTGGACCTTTGCAAACTACAGGTGTGGTTATACAATTAGCAAATCGAAGCTCTGCACATCTTGTAGGAATTATTGAAGATGTCCTTGTTAAAGTTAACAATTTAATTTTTCCTGCAGATTTTTATGTTCTAGATATGGAAAGTAAGAATTCCACCAATAAAGCTCCATAATTTTAGGTAGGCCATTCTTAAAAATAGCTAGAACAAAGATAGATGTGCATGTAGGAATACCTTCTATGGAATTTGGAGATAGTGTGGTTAGATTCAACATTTTAGATGCTATGAAGCATCCTACTGAGGATCATTCTGTTTTTCAAATTGACTTAATAACTGATTTAGTTAAGGATAATATTATTAAGTTGTCTGAGGATGTTGATTTTCCTGTATTGTCTGATTTTTATGATTCATTTGTTTGTGATTCATGCATGGATTCTCATCAATGCAATGTGTGTGCTGAAATTGAGAAATATCTACTTAATGATAATAATGATCCAAACTCCCTTAAAACAGAAAATATAGTTCTAGATGTTTCAAAAGAATCAAAGTGTGATAATTTAATTAAAGTAGTTACAAATACATCTGATTATGTTGAAGTACAAGTTGCTGAGACAAATTCAACCAAATTGATTCCTTCAATAATGCAGCCTCTTATGTTAGAGTTAAAACCTCTTCCTGAACATTTAAAGTATGCATATTTAGAGGAAGATAAGAATCTTGCAGTGATTATTCCTAACAAATTAAATGTTGATCAAGAAACAAGGTTGTTGCAGATTATTAGGAAGCATAAGAAAGCAATTGGTTAGACTTTGGCAGATATCCCAGGTATTAGCCCTTCCATGTGTATGCATAGAATTCTATTAGAGGAAGAAGTTAAACCAGTAAGGCAACCACAAAGAAGACTTAATCCTCAAATCCTTGATGTAGTTAAAAAAGAGGTAACAAAATTATTACAAGCTGACATCATTTACCCTATATCAGATAGCACTTGGGTCAGCCCTGTACAAGTGGTTCCCAAAAAGTCTGGAATCACAACGGTTAAAAATGAAAATGATGAACTAATTCCTACCAGAATCCAAAATAGTTGGCGAGTATGCATTGATTACAGGAAACTTAACAAAGCAACCCGAAAGGATCACTTTCCTTTACCTTTCATTGATCAAATGTTGGAACGACTGGCAGGTAAGTCACATTATTACTTTTTAGATGGATTTTCAGGTTACTTCCAAATTTATATTGCACCAGAAGATCAAGAAAAAACAACATTTACATGTCCTTTTGGCACTTTTGCTTATAGGAGGATGCCTTTTGGCTTATGCAATGCCTCTGGTACCTTTCAACGATGCATGATTAGTATCTTTCCTGATTTTCTTGAAAATTGCATGGAAGTATTTATGGATGATTTCACAGTATATGGTTCATCATTTGATGCTTGCTTAAATAGTCTAGATAAAGTATTACATAGATGCATTGAAACTAACCTTGTTCTTAATTATGAGAAATGCCACTTCATGGTAGAAGAAGGAATAGTTTTAGGCCATGTGATATCTAAAAAAGGCATAGAAGTAGATCCTGCAAAAATTAATATAATTTCTCAATTACCTTATCCTTCTTGTGTGCGAGATATTTGTTCTTTTCTTGGTCATGCAGGTTTCTATAGAAGGTTTATAAAAAGCTTTAGTAAGATAGCCCTTCCGTTGTCTAACTTACTACAAAAAAATATAGTACTTGACTTTAATGACAAATATAAAGAGGCTTTTGATTACTTAAAGAAAGCTTTAACTACCACTCCTATCATCCAGACACCAGATTGGTCACTTCCATTTGAACTTATGTGCGATGCATCAAATTATGCATTAGGAGCTGTTCTTGCTCAAGGAGTAGGTAAAGTACAACATGTTATTTACTATGCCTCACGAACTTTGGATAATGCACAAATAAACTATACTACCACAGAAAAAGAACTACTTGCTATTGTGTTTGCACTTGATAAATTTAGATCTTATTTGCTCAGTTCAAAAGTAGTTGTATTTTTAGATCATGCAGCATTAAAGTTCCTTTTAAAGAAACCAGATGCAAAACCAAGATTGATCAGGTGGATGTTGTTGCTCCAAGAATTTGACATTGAAATTAGGGATAAAATTGGAGCAGAAAATTTGGTGGTTGATCACTTAAGCAGAATTAAAAAAGAACTTGACCCAATTTCAATTAGAGATGATTTCCCTGATGAACAACTTATGGGAATACATGATTCTACTCCATGGTTTGCTAATTTGGTAAACTACTTAGTTGCTTCTGTTACTCCCATACATGCATCTAAACAACAAATAATAAAACTAAAAAGTGATTCTAAATACTATGTTTGGGATGATCCTTTATTATGGAAACTTTGTAGTGATCAAGTCATTAGAAGGTGTATACCTGAAAATGAATTTCATTCCATTCTTACATTTTGTCATACATATGCATGTGGTGGACATTTTGGACCTCAACGTACAGCAAGGAAAGTATTAGAATCTGGTTTGTATTGGCCAACAATTTTTCATGACACATATACATTTTGTAAATCTTGTGAACGATGTCAAAGAATGGGAAACATATCTCGTAGAAATGAGATGCCTCAACAACCCATGTTATTTTGTGAAATTTTTTATGTTTGGGGCATAGATTTCATGGGACCTTTTCCTATATCTTTTGGTTTTGTTTATATACTACTTGCGGTCGACTATGTGTCTAAATGAGTTGAAGCTAAAGCTACTCAAACTGATGATTCTAAAGTTGTTGCAGATTTTGTTAGATCATATATATTTTGCAGGTTTGGTGTCCCTAAGGCCATTATTAGTGATCAAGGATCACATTTTTGCAACCATAACATGGAGTCCCTTCTTAAAAAATATGGAGTTATACATAAGGTTTCAACACCTTATCACCCCCAAACAAATAGACAAGCTGAAGTGTCCAATCGGGAATTAAAAATGATCCTTCAAAAAATAGTACAACCAAATAGGAAAGATTGGAGCAAAAGGTTAGAAGATGCTCTTTGGGATTATAGAATAGCTTATAAAACACCTATTGGAATGTCACCCTATAGGATTGTTTTTGGAAAATCATGCCACTTACCTGTAGAAATTGAGCACAAAGCTTATTGGGCAGTAAAACAATGTAACTTGGACTTAAATGAGGCCGGTAAAGAAAGGAAACTCCAACTACAGGAACTAGAAGAAATTCGTTTGGAAGCTTATGAAAGTTCTAAAACCTATAAAGAAAAAGCCAAATCCTTTCATGACAAACAGGTCTTAAGAAAAAACTTTTTCATTGGACAAAAAGTTTTATTGTACAATTCACGTCTAAAGCTCATATCTGGTAAGCTTCGCTCTAAATGGGCAGGCCTATTTGAAATAACTAATATCTTTCCTTATGGTGTGATTGAAATTTCAGATAAAGCGACAAACAAGGTTTTCAAGGTAAATGGGCACCGACTTAAACCTTTCTTTCAAGGGTTCCAAGAGCACATAGATACGGAGGTGTATTTGTGTGATGCCAAATATTTTGACTAATTTTTCCTAATAACAATATTTATAAAAAAATAAAAAAATAAAAAAAATAGATATCAATTAATTACATCATCATTCTTTTTGATGCTAACATTTGTCTTAATCATTATTACTATTATTGTTTTGGCATTATTATCATTTTTCTTGCAGTAGTTAAAAGGTCATCGTCAGGCTCGTGACCTTAAACAAGTGCTTGATAAAAGGCAACCTATCACCTTTTCACCTTCTTCATCTATACTATTCTCTATAATCTCATTTTCTATTCTCTCTTTTCTAAACAGCCACAACTTCAAAGTAATCTGACAATGGAACAAACCCTTGCAAAACTTAAGAAAAGATTCCCTACACTTTCACGTGATGTGATTGTAAAAATTTACAAAGCTCGAGTTCAAAGGTTAAAACTACTCACATATTTTGGCATTCCAGAGGATGTTCGTTGGCTTATTGAAGCAAAGGTACGTCTCTCTGGTGAATTACATAAGTCGTATATAAAACATTTGCCAGGTATGGGACGTAGTTCTTATTCTAAAAAAACGAAGAGCTAAGAGGATGGGAGTTTGCCATAAGTGTGCAAGATGGAATTGTGATACACGTTGTAGGAACCCTGGAATGGTATCTATAAATCGGGAGGACAAAATTAAATTTATAAAGGATGGACTGAGTAAAGAGAACTTGGATAACTTAATCCAAACTCTTGAGACGCATCCATGTGGAATGGTTCAAGGAGTCCTTCTGAAATTATATGATCTATTCATTCAATAAAAAAAAAACTATAGCCTTGGGAATCTAGCGTTAAACGACCCTGTTTGCCAGTTTATAAGAAAACTGGATGGGTAGCAAAAACCTCGACTCATAGAAGGCGTTTAAGCCGTTACTGGATGTAAAACCAGAGGAAGATGTGAGCCATAATCACAACTACTATACATATTTACCGTTGTTTTCAATGTTTTACTTTTCTGAATTCACTTTGATTTTTAAAATTACCTATTTTTATTTTCTTCAATCATGTGTTTTCAAATTTCTTCATTACCGTCATTAATTTTTATATAATAATAATTATGTAAACTTTTTATCTTTCATCAATTATTTCATCTCAATCTATATAAGGGCGCATAACTTTATATGGAAAACACACAAAAAAAGATGAAAAAATCAAATCTATTTGTGTGTTTGGTGGATCCAACAATGGTAATTATAAGGAGTACCTAATAGCAGCTACTAAGTTGGGAAAACTATTGGCTACGAAAGAAATAAAGGTCTTGTATAAAGGAGGAGTACAGCGTTTGAGAGGCTCCATGGCACTATCTGTACTAGTTGAAGAAAGCAACGTCTCTAGTATCATCCTACATTATGTTGGTATTACACCAGCTATTGCTATAGGAACTGAGGTAAAAGTTACAAGCATCCATCAATGAATGGCTCGTATGGTTATATGTGCTGAAGCCTTTATCGCACTTCCTGGAGGTTTTGGTACTTTTGAGGAAATATTTTTCATTTTATCATGGTGTAGCATGAACCTTCATAAAAAGCCATTAGGATTATTAAATATTAATGGATTTTATGACAGTTTGTTAATGTTTTTAGATAAAGCTGTGGAACAGGGCCTTATAACTCAAGATGATCGATCATTCATTCATGCTTCATCAAATGCAGATGAATTAATTGATATTTTACAGAGCTTTTTACCCCAACCTCAACCCCTCTTGAAGCAAGATAAGGATCACACACACAAGCGAAAGAATCCAGAACCAGACACCACCCTTCGGTTATAACTTCTTTCTCACCTTTATCTATATTTTAAAAAAATAATTAAAAAATTAAAAATTGAAAAAAAAAAGAAAAAAAATAGGCTATGGAAATCATAAAAGTCACTGAGGACAATGTCTTGAATAAGTGTGGGGGGGTCTGAGTTATATATATATATAATTATTTTTGTGAGGGATAGATAGAGTAAAGATTAATTTGGGAAAGTTGCATCTAAAATCATAAAGATGCATCTTTGAGAATCAAAGTCTTGAGACGTATCCTTCACTATATAGTGTTAGTATCACTTTTGTTTAATTTTTTTGTTTTAAAATAATTTTTTTTTGTCATGAGTACTTTTGTTAGGATGGACAGAGTAAAGAGTCCAAACTCTTGAGACGCATCCTCACAACAAAGCTTACTCAGATAACTACAATCGTTTCACCTTCCTTATCAAAACCATTTTTCATTAAAAATAAATAAATAAATAAATAAATAAATAAAAACACATACACACACAACCACTATCTTTACTTTAGTGTCAGGTATCATTTGCCTTTACCTTTACCACGATCATTTCCATCCGGCATCAACCATTCTGCAACCATAAACATCATCTTCATCAGCCTCCAGCCGCCACACTTTGCCTTCATCCTTTTCTTTCAGATCGGAGCCACACCTCACCACTCGTCAATCATCAGGTTCTTTATTTTCTCTATAATGGATGATATAGCGGAGTCTTTCTATAGGCATACGAATGAATTAAGATGTATGTTATTGGTCTTGATGCTACTCATGGTTGTGTTGATGATATTTTTCTTTTGGGTTCTAACACAAGTCCCATGAAACTAGGTTATATGACATAATCAAATTGTTCAGTTATACTAATCATTTCACATGCAATTGAACTGACCAATTTGTTGTAGGTATCTTCGTTACTAAGTGCCCTTGAAAAAAAAAGTACAGAG
This sequence comes from Clitoria ternatea, assembly GCA_037962975.1. Classification (NCBI taxonomy): domain Eukaryota; kingdom Viridiplantae; phylum Streptophyta; class Magnoliopsida; order Fabales; family Fabaceae; genus Clitoria; species Clitoria ternatea. Next base: position 149,274,338 of record CM075671.1, read on the forward strand.
TAAGAAGTATAAGGAACAAGTTCCTGACACCAATATTTGGTTATGATTTATTTTTCCTTCTTTGTTTCTTGTTCAAAAAAAAATCATCATTTCCAAGTTTTTCATTTTAAATTCTACATGTTTTTCACTATTTTTTTTAATTTGTCTGAGTAATGAGTAATTAAAACACCCTTGTCCAATATTTTATGACATGTTGTGAATAATTTTCTTGCATATTAATTTAATAAGTTGTTTGTGAAGATCAAATTATATATGAATTGTGATAGATTGACCACCCTCAGTGAGATTTTGAGCTTAATTGGATGGACCAGATTATGCTATCTTTCTTTTGTTTTTGATTGACCCTTATTTGTTAGTATTCTAGAACTTGACTTATTTCTTTTTGATGTATTATGTTCCATATGCATGCTTTGATATGATTAAGGCCATTTTTGTTTTAACCAAACACTAGCCATATGCCTTACCTTACATATTTTCCATTGTTACCCACGTTGAGCCTAATATCCATTTCTTGATTCAGCCACATAATTAGCCAATAGCCCAAAAAAATGACCACCTTTGCTTAGGAATTGATTAGGAGTTTTGGAATTACTATGAATAAAGATTCTTGATGATTGTGGAAATGTACCCAAGATATATATGTTGTTGTTTCATTGTTCAAAAATAAAGTAAAAAATAATAAAACAGAAAAAAGAAGAAAAAGAAGTGGTGAATATATGTATGAAAATAATCAGGAGGATTTATTCTCATGTTTTATCCTCCATTATGTTTCATTTTGCTAAGTCTTGAGTTTCAAAATGAACTTCCACAATCACTGAATCACTTACTCCATTACTCTTTTTCAACCCTAAGTTTAGCCATACTATTTCATTTTATCCACACTATATCACCTTGGCCCCATTACAACCTTAATAAAGTCCTTTTGATCTCTGCATGCATATGTGTTCAAATATGGAAATTAGAAATTTGTCAAGCCTATGGTAGTGCTAATTTATTTGGGTGATTTCTGAGAGTATACATAAAACAAAATAATTGAGATATAGAGAGCATGAAGAGAACATCTATCATATTTTCATCCACTCTTTGATTTGATCACTCAATTTGTGAAACTAGTATGTAATGCTTCTTATTCACACTTATCATGACTTCTTGATATAAGGGATGATGTGTATTACTTATTATTTTAGACTTAAGAAAAAATCAATTTGAAAAAAAAACCTTTTTCTGTTGTTTCTCATTTTAGTTTTTGGTTTGGTTTTGCCCTGGAGTGCAAAAGCTTAAGTGTGGGGGAATTTGATAAATCAATTTTAATACACTTCTTATAGTTTTACACTTGGGGTTTATTATACAATTACTATGTTTAATAATAGTATTTTAATTAAGTTTTATGTTGTTTAGTTAAATTGAAGTATTATGTATATATGTTTCAATTTTTGTTTTTTGTATGTATCTTGAGTATCTTGCCTTATTTTGGCCATAACTTGGGCTTTTGTGATCCAAATGGGCTAATCTTGGAGCCCATGGAAAGCTAAGACAGAGGGATACATCATGCTGATCAGATTTAGTTATTTTGCATCTGAAAAAAATAAAGAAATAGAGCTTGAATCAATCAACCCTCATGTGTCCCACCAGCATTGACATAGTTCACTAAAATACATATATCTGGAGCTGTAGATGTCCAAATGACCTCATTCTTACGCCAAATTCTCAATAAGACAGAGATCTAAAATTTCATGTTGAAGGTTTTTCAAAATACGGCCATCTAAAAGGTCATATTGGATACGCAAGGTGGAGAAGATAAAGAGGAGAATAAATTTCAACACCTACCATTATCTTCTTTTGAATTATTGTAATTTCAAGCCCACCAATGTTGAAAAAATGCATTAATAATCAAAAAATAAATGTATAGTATCATCATATCTTGCCTATAAATAGATGCTTGAAGTTGTAAGGAAGACACACAAGAAATACATGCTTTAGTTTTCATTACATTTCTATATCTTTGCTTTAGTTTCTTAAGTTTTAGTTCTTTCTCTTACTTTATTTCCTTGTTCTATATTCAATCCCTCAAGTTATGGTTTTCATTTCCCTTCCTCTATATCAAGTAAGTTAATTTTATTATTTGTTATTTACTTTTATAATCAAAGTTATAGTTAATTTAATATTAGCTTTCATTGTTAAAACTTATCATGGAAGCTTAATCTTTTAAAATCAACTCAAGGAATTTAATTTTTCTTTATATTAACTTTGAGTTCTTGCTCTTAATATTTTGATTGAAGATAATTACTTTTCTTTGTTTCTCAAATATTTATGATGGTAGATTATTTAAGTATATAACCGATTGGTATATAATTAAACAATTTATAATCTAAACTGATGTTGGTTGGTTAATCAATAATCAATTTGAGAACAAAGATTAAGTCACTAAATAAGAGATTTCTATTTAGTTGCTTAACTCAATCAAACTATGGTTTTAAAGTTATTTTAGTAATTAATAAGAATATATCGATTGATTATTCTTATTAGTTCATTAATTTGATTCTAGAAGATTTTCTAGAATATAATCATTTAGGGATTCCAAATGATTCAAGATTGAGAAATTAATTATAGTTAATCATATTTGTGATCAATGATTAGTTAAGTAAAGATTTATTAATTCCTTAGGTTGGTTCTTTCTAAATTTGATTATTTTCACTCATAAATTTACTTTTTACACTATTATATAATTACTTAATTTTCCTTTCAATCTCAACACAAATCCCCCCTTTATTATAACTAAATTGAGTATAACTAATTGAACTAAGGTCCTCGAGAGACGACTAAGGTTGTTCACCTTATACTATATTAATTTAACTTTTTATTTGACCCGACAACGACAGCGTGTCAACTGTCCCTATAGGCCCACATACATTACTATGTGTGAAACCAAGAAGATCACTCACCCTTTCACCTTTCCCGATAAATGGGGTCTTAGTCATCTTCCCCAATAAACAAGATTCGCATGTATCTATTGATTCAAAATCAAAAGATTCTAAATATCCATCTTGATGAAGTTTAGAAATGTGTTTCTCATTTATATGTCCTAGACGATAATGCCAAAGATAAGTTGGGTTTAAATCATTTGTTTTAACCCTTTTAGTATTAATTTTATAGATAGGGGTTTTGAGATCTAGAACATAAAGTCCATTACTTAAATTTGCACAACAATAAAACATGTCATTTAAATAAATAGAACAACTATTGTTCTTTATTATAAAGGAAAACCCTTTCTTATCAAGATAAGAAATAGAAATAATGTTTCTCCTTATTGCCGGAACAAGATAACAATTGTCCAATTGAAGGACTAACCCTGAGGGCAAGGATAAAAAATAAGTCCCTACAGCTAATGCAGCAACTCTTGCTCTATTTCCAACGCGTAGGTCTACCTCGCCCTTCATCAACTACCTATCCTTCTTAGATCCTGCACATTAAGACAAATGTGAGATCCACATCCAGTATCTAATACCCATGATGTTGAAGTTGACATGTTAATTTCTATAACAAAAATACCTGAAGTGGAAGTCTCACTTCCCTTCTTCTTAAGCTCTTCTAGGTACTTTGGACAGTTTCTCTTCCAGTGTCCCTTTTGTCCACAATGGTGATATTTACCTTCCTTAGCCACCCCGCCCACAGGTTTTAAGGCTAATGTACTTGGCTTATCCTTGCCTTTCCAAATTTTCTTACCATTTCCTGCAATAGCCTTTCCTTTGCCTTTATACATGCCCTTTCCTTTACCTTTGCCAGAATTGACCATCATTAGGGCCTTGCCCTTTCCTTTAGAAATATTAGGCTCAGCAGTCCTCAACATATTGAGTAGCTCTAGCAATGTTTTATCCAATGCATTTATGTTATAATTCATGATGACTGACTTAAAACTATCAGGTAATGATTTCAAAATGAGATCAGTAGCTAACTTCTGAGGGAAGAGGAATCCTAGCCTAACTAGATTCTCCAAGTACCTAATCATTTTGAGCACATGAGGTCCTACAGAACCTCCCTCTTTAAGTCTAAAGCTAAATAGGGCTGAGGAAACTTCATATCTTTCTTGGTCAGCTTGACCTTGATATAGCTTCCTTAGGTTTTCGATCATATCGAAAGCCTCCATGGGCTCATGTTGCTTCTGAAGATCAGGAGACATGGTAGACAACATAAAGCATTGGACATCTAAAGCATCATCCAGATGCTTCTTATAAGCATCCTTGTCAGCTTTAGAGGCGTTTACAGCAGGTGGTTCCGGAACTGGACTTTCTAAGACATACTGCTTTTTCTCTTGTTTGAGGACAATCCTCAAGTTTCTATACCAGTCAAGGAAGTTAGAACCAGACAATTTTTCCTTGTCTAGGATTGATTGCAACAAAAGGTTCGAAGGTGTGTTTGACGTCATGGTTATCTAAAACAAAATATATGTAGTAAGTATCATTTTCAAAACATATTTAAATTATGGTCATTTAAATTAAATATGTCTCCCACTATTTTGATTCAAAACAAAATACCCTCCACGAATCAGAAAATCCCGTTGGAAGATTTTCTAGTGGGCTAAGATCCATATTTTGCCAAGTGTGAAGTCAGCTTTGACTGATCACCTGATACTTGGTTATTTAGGTAGGAAACTTTTTCGAATTGTATCTTTATACAACTCTTAGTCATTGGGTCAAGTAATCATTACTGATTATTCATCTTATGAATAGTTAGCCCAATGTTTACGCCCCTAAGTTATATTCAATCCAATTGAAAACTTAGTTAAGTTAAAGCCTGATAAAAAAGTTTGGATATTACCATTATCCCATCGCGTCTTACTAATATAAATGATAGTGCCCTGCTTTGGCAGACCCACTATTTATTGACATTAGTGTTTACGAGTGTACTTATTGGAAGGCGTTTATAACTTAATATTATTTTGAGGGATTTTAATTTATTTTAAAATTACCGTCTTTGTTAAACGCTTTAACACAATAAAATTATCCCCAAAGCATACAAACAAAATTGTGAGATGGTTATGGTCTTCCTAGAAGAAAAATAAATAAATAAATAAACCTAGAGGAACTATATTGCCATGGCTTCATAAAGTCCTACTTCTTGAATCCATCATCCTCTTAGAGTCACCACTCCTTGGTTTTCTTCTAAGTCTCTACTTTGTTGGCCCGATCAAGATTACATGATTAAATAAAAACTCACTTTACATACGAGTAAAGGATTGAGAAAAGAAATACAACAGAATAGAGAGAGGCATAACACGCAGGCTGTATTTAAATAAAATAACTAAGACCATAACCATTCACCATGCAACATGTTAATTAATTGATTATAACCCATTTAAAAGCATTAAAAGAGTAATTAATTTTTAAAACGGGCAATTAAACATGTGGGGTCAGTAATAAGGCGCTACGCAGAGAATGTACAGGGGTCCCGCTAAGTATATATTTTTAAAACGGGCAGCGCCCCAACCTGAAAAATTAGTACTGTAGTCAGGTTGTTCCCAGGAAAGAGAGGTGGGTCTGGTGTGACCGCTTAAGTACCAAGTCTTTCCTAGCCAAAACTTCCCTCTGACCATTAACAGCTCTAAAATTTCGGCTAGGGTTTCAATCATTTTGAAACCCTAATTCCTTATTGCGAATGCTTCATAACACAGCCATCAAGGCATATGGAGGTAGTGCCGTCTAGGGTTTCAAAACCTAGAATTCAACTTGCACCAATGCCAACATGCAATGCCTTTCCATGATGGTCATCTAGGTTTCAACTCTTGAACCCTAGATTAAGGAACGACCAAGGTTTAACACTTAAAGCTTATCACTTAACGCCCCATAACATGAATCATTCATGTTCGAAGATCAACTCAATTGATTCATAATTTGTACGATGACTATCATATGAGTAAAACACATATCAAATACGAAAATTGCATAAACTTATACATCATACAAATTTAAATGGCAACAACATGCATACTAAAATTGAGAAACTCTATAACATGCATCGTATACAATTTACAAAGAATAACTTAAAAACATATGTATCATGCCAAAACAGAGGTCATAACATATACATGATTAATCATTGTAATAATGTGCATCATATACGATAACCCAAAATAGCAACATAATCATGCTTGTTCATTTTCGAATCCTAGTTTCACAAAACATTTTCGCAAAAAAATATGTAAAGCTTTAAACAAGAGACAATTTCACAAATCATATTTTCTAAAAGCTCTTGCAAATGAAAACATATCATCATGAAACACAAACAAATGCCCAAAACACAGTTTTTTGCAACCTATCTCTGATACCACTGTTAGGGAATCCCTAGTACATGAGCAGCGGAAATACAAGGATTCCATAGGATTTACAAAGCGTTGTGTTTTAAAGCACAAGACAAACACACGCACAAAAAATTCATTTTAGGATTACGTCTTGAAGAACACTGAAGCAGTTGTAGCCTCGTCCTTTAGGAGTCCACATGAGCACTCCCACCAGAATCGCAACACTTGCCAACTACTAGTTTGACGGCATGTAGCTTTTGCAACTTTTGCGAATTTGTGTCTCACTTTAGTGAACGTCCTATGAGTATCTTATGCTCTATTTATACGCTTAGGTTTGACCTAATTTGTTCTCTCTAAAGAGTGGGCTCCTTACTCATTCTAAATAAGTTAGGCCTAATAGCTTTATTTTAGTCCAACTAAAATAAAACAAAACATTTTCTGATGGGCTTACTCTATTTGTGTGACCCTATAGGTAAAATACCCGGTCATATTAATAATAAATTATTTTATATTTAATATAAAATAAGAGCGGCATCTAGCAATCCATCATTATGTCCGAATATTATTTAATATCAACATAACCTATAAGTGATAATTATTTAATATGTTTGTTCCTTTTGTCACGATATCCTAATTGGGCCCAAGGCATGGTCGCGTCATCCTTGTACGGCCCAATTTATTTTACTTGATACCAGAGTAGACTTGATCCAACTAAATATCTAATATTTATTCTTTCTAGCATGGCCATGCGTTTTCTTAGTCTTACTCTATCAAGTGGCCTATAGATATCACTCCTGTCACATAGGAGAGACAAATCCCATCTACATCATTCACATCCCTTTGCATAATTTGTTCATTGCCTAATCACAACCTTTATAGTCCTCTTGTTACAAAAGACGTTTAATTGTATTAAAACAATAAACTCCTTATGTAGGAATCGTAGTGACTTCAGGTCGAAGGACTACATATACCATTATCACATTGAGAATCATTTATGACATTCATGTAACGATCCATGCAACATTCTCATGGTGGGTCTATCTAGTACATCATTACTCTTAATGTGTACCCGTGTGAAGAATTGATATCATCTATATCTATGATTTATGAGATCAGGTCATCAGTACACTTACACACTAGTCTCAATGTATTTACATGTCCCTATGTAAATACTTGACTAGGGATATTTTAGGAATAACTTTCATATGACCTATTACTCCAAGGATAAATACGTTTTAAAACACTTTTAAGCTGAAATACTTATTTTATTGATAAACAGAAAATGATATAAATGAAAAAGCATAAAAGCTCATAGTACATACACCAACAGTACCTCCCACCCTTTCTTGTTCCGATGACAACGCCATCTATATGGAGGTTGTTGGCGACGTGAACAAGAAAAAGAGGATCTTTGGATTGGGCAACGTCGACACGCAGTTGGCGAAAAAGGGGAAGACCTCTTCCTCTTCCTCCTCTAGCTTTCCGGCAGATGTTGTTCAGGTCATTCAAAACCCGAACAATGAGCTACAGGAGGAGCGACGCCAGAGCTAGCTTTTGGAGGAGCAGGCCGATGAGGACCGACGGTGGGCCGAGGAGCAGCACATTGAGACTCGTCGATAGCTTTCTCAACAGCATGAGCTACTGATGCAGTTGATGGCGAGGCTACCTCCCCCTACTTCCAGTCACCACCACCACCACCATGATTACTTTTTATACTTTTTTATGTATAGACATTGCATATTTGATTTATACTTTATATCATATTCCATTCAGTATTTGTTTTATGTCATTCTCCATTTATTATTTTATTATGTCAATCCATATTCGATATTTATAATTTAAAATTCAACAAAAAAAGTCTTATTATGATTATTAATAACAATTAAATTCATTCGATTAAAAAAATAATTAACAAAAATTAAATTTAAACCTTTATTGAGAATCTTAAAACAATTTAATATTCAATTAAAAATTATTCAACAAAAATTAAAATTAAAAAACCAAATAAAAATAGTAGCAATGAAAATAACGTGGTCGCTATATGCTCATAACTAGCGACCGAACTTTGTAGTCACTAACTGAACACAATAGCGATGGCGTGAGGTCATCGTTGTATTCTCATACGTAGCGACGATGTGAGGTCATCGCTGTAATCTCATACGTAGCAACGACGTGAGGTCATCGCTGTATTCTCATACATAGCAACGACGTGAGGTCATTGCTGTATTGTCATAAGTAGCGATAGGGTGACGTCGTCGCTGTATTCTCATACGTAGAGATGGCACGAGGTCGTCGCTAACTGATCAACATTAGCAACGGGGTACATCACCGCGCATTAGCGACAGTGTTAGCCTGTCGAAAGATTAGCGACGAGTAGTTTAGGTGGTCGTTATTGTGTCAGCGACGATTGTGGTAGCGATGACACTCGTTTCGCCATAGGTTTTGTCGCTAACATCTTTAGCGACGGAGAAAGCATGATTTTGCGACGAGGTTGTTCCGTCGCTAACAGGTTTTTCTTTAGTGGTGTAATCCATCCCTAGAATAACTTCTAAGTCCCTCATGGGAGAGATACAACGAATCTTCTATGCTCAAAAGCCAATTCAACATCATCAAATTGAGTAACCACCCATAAAAAAGTACTAGTTGGTGAGACACCATTATAGAATTCCTCATCATACTCACCAGAAACTTCAGTCGCCTTACACATTCTTTTGAAATAAAAGAATATGTTACACCTGAATTGACAATATATCAACAGAATTACCAAGGATTTGGCACTTACTTTGAGCTAAATCACTAGCTTATACAGCTTCCTCACTGGTCACGATAAAGACTCTTATAGCAGTTGGTTGACTAGCTCTATTGCTGTGACCATTCCGGCCAATATTTTTATTTCCATGCCCACGGCCATTCCCATTACCATAACCGTTACAACCGTTGCCATTCCCATTACCATTACGACCACTATTTCGGCCTCCATTACCATTTCCACGACCACGGCCTCTAAAAGCACCATAGCCTCTAGGGTTTGCATCGTTACGCGCCACCATATTAGTTGCATTCAAAGGACAATTGGGACGAATGTGCCTCTGTTTGTTGCATCTATATCACACCATAAAATCTTCATGATCACACTCATGAGCCAAATGGTTTCTGCCACATTGGAAACATTGAAGACCTTGACCATTACCACGACCACAATTCGCACCATGCCTTCCACCACCACATCCACCTTTAAGTGAGGAGGCGCCACACATAAAGTTTTGGTTCTTCTTGAAGCTAGAAGATTAGCCCTTCAGCTTGTATTCATGTCCCAACTAACTCTTAGGCACCACATCATTCTCTTCAAAGATCCTACATTTGTTCACGAGAGTAGGGAAACTCCTAATCTCTTGGTGACATATCGCCTTCTTGATCTCTTGACGTAAGCCATTTTCAAACTTGACGCACTTCAAAGCTTTGGTTCCCTCTTGATGGAAAGGAGGGTAGAAAACATATAGTTATTCAAATTTGAAGGCATATTCCTCCACCGTCATGCTCTTTTGTTTGAGCTTCATGAATTCAAGCTCTTTCTTACTCTTATAACTTTCAGGAAAGTATTTTCTTAGAAATTCCACTTTTAAATTTTCCTAAGTCAAGGGAATGTGAGTCGTAACTATACGCCCATGAGTCAAGATCCACTAAGATTCAACTTCTTCATGGATCATAAACGCAACATACTTCACCTTTTGTGCCTCTGAACACTTCATACTGGCAAATATCCACTCCAAGTCGTGAATCTAAACATATGCATCTTCTGTCTTGAAACCCCCATGAAATTCAGATGGTTTTTGCTTGAGGAAACGGTCAAGGCCATGATTTGTTTGACCTTTAGGCTGTTGTTGTTCAAGTATATCGGCAAACCAATTAAAAGCTTCAGCCATAGTGGCCGCATCTAATCAAGTTTACAGCGAAAAAGAATCATGTATACAGGACATACGCCTAGTCCCACATATAAGGATATGAGAAAAGACCTGAAAATAAGGAAGGAAGTGAAGAAATCAAAATCAGGTCAATTCTCTTAAGCGAGGTGTCACTCGCTTAAGCGAGATTATGAATACTCGCTTGAACGTGTAGAAATTGCTTAAGCAAAACACATTATGCAATCAGACCCAATAGATTCACTTAAGCGGGCCATATCCCTTTGAGCGAAAATTGTCCAGTACCTAATACGTATTTAATTCGATCAAGGGAGATATGTTCGCTCAAGATAAATTAGTCCAATAGCCAAATACAAACAATTCGCCTAAGCGGGGCATATCCTGCTTGAGCGAAAATAGGACAGAACCTTTTCATCGTGAATTCGCTCGAGTAGGGCCCTGTCTGCTTGAGCGAAAATGAGGTAGTATCAACTTCATAAGATATCGCTTAAGTGAGCCAGGTTCGCCTAAGTGGAAAACACACAGAACCATTCTTAACTTAATTCACTTGAGCGAGGCTTAGCCCGCCTGATACGAGGCCAGTCTCGCTTGGGTAAGAATCTACTCGCTTAAGCAAATTTATCAGTAAGTGCATTCTAACTTAAGCAATTCAAATTACATAATACACCAAAACATATTATAGGAAAAATTGGTTCCAACCATTAATTGACATACGTTTAGACACCTAATTAGGACTTGCTCCATCAAGTCTCGCCTCAAAATTTTAGCTCTACATCATCATATATGTAAATGACATTTTAGGCACATTTTTAACCAATAAACCATGCTAATTTGAATTATAGGCCTATTTGGTCACAACCACCCTTGCACATAATTCATAAACAAGCATTATGGATTATAGGTTCCCTCTACAAGAGGTATTAGTTATCCCATGGGAAAATGGCATATCCACTTCCCAATTACGCATAAGTAAGGCAAACTATCACCTTTGCAACTAATAATCATGCTATTTCACATTTCATTTTTATCATCAATCAACTTAAATCATTCATTCATAGATCTAGCTCAAGATCAAATATCACATTGTCTCCATTCATTGTCAAGGTCATAACAAGGGAATTAGTCGTCAAACATTAAGGTCTAATTCCACCCATGACCCCCAAAATCTAAAACTGAGGTTATACACATGTAAGCATACACACACAATATATGTTATACAAAATTGATGTCGGCCAAGGCTCACAAGCTTTTTCCTCCATATTTACCTTCTTTAGCTCAACCTTCAAAAGGGTAGGATGTCCAACATACCAACATTAACCTTTTAAAAATAGCAACTATGAGGTGAGTAAGATATACCAAATGGATCAACATCATACATTAAGATAATACATATATATATGCACAACAAGTGTTCCACAATGGATTCACATAATCAATTCATACACCATATTGGTTCATACATAACATATGTCTTACTCGACGTATTCACACTATACATATACCAAATCATTACAATTCACATCAAGCATAACCATCAATTTAAGGTTAGTACCACACATTTGTCATTCACTTTCAATACTTTATTTCCTCTAAGGGCCACCAATTACTCGGTATATCCTTGGCTATATGCAAATGCTCTTAAAGCTGATGCATATGCACAAATGTCATAGTATCAAATACGGATCCGATTATGGGAAATAACACTATATAATATATGGGTCAAGCATATGTATGTTACTATATCACTACTACAGTAGAAAAAGTGTATACTTATCTGATTCTTTCCATGCATAACAAAATCTTTCACTAGTACCAAACAGCTATCGCCCCTTTGTAGCACTAGTCATCTCATGACATGCAGATTCAACAACATGGCTATAATTGCCACAAGAGCTACGGGCCCCTCCCAAACACATATCGAGAGAGTTGTTTCCCATTAGAAATACCGAGGATACTCACTCATCACAGAGCCATCCACCCATTAGGCCTACCATATAAGGTGCCTCGTCACCAACTATGGACAGCTTCGTGATCTCATTGGATCACTAGGGAACAATACAATTTACCCATGCACTGGGTCACCATTCCATTAGGCCCGCCTATTGGAACCCTAAATATTCCACATAGACAGCTTATGATATACCATGGATGTAATGTCAATCAATGCATTTCTCACACTATGCATCCTAGATGCTACTTCATAGTTAACAATTCACCACCATCACTTAGTGGATTTCAACATCATCATCATTCTCAATCACCAATTATCATTGGATTTTATTCACATCAATTATTAATGGCAACAAATGTTCATTAATTTCTTCAACACATATATCATGGGATATTCATACATTTATGTCCAATCCAATTGTAATTATGGCATCAAACTCAAACAAATCACAAGCCACACATCAATTGACATCAAGTCATCATCCCAAACGTTTACCACATTAAATAAATCATTCCAAACATATTTCAAACCATTCATAACATTCAATTATTCATCCAAATCAAAACAAGGGATCACACCCATACATATATATATATATATATATCAACAATGGATGAAATCATGCATTTAGGTAATATTACCCTCTCCTACCTTAAGAGAAGTAGTATTCAGTGTGGTCTAAGGGTTTCGCTTCACTGATGGGGTCAGTTCCTACATCACACAAGATAACATACAATTATTTTCTATCTCAACCACCAAGATTTAAATGTTCTTAGGTAATCACTTGGTGTTTATACCATTTTTAAATCTTAAATCACTTTTATTTCATTTAACCCATTGTAACCATTATGGGTTCCAAGATGCATGTCTATTTTTCCATCATTAATGTCACTCCTCCATCTTTAATAAATGTTCCCATACACATATCTCATATTTCCCCCAAATTCAAAAGTTAGGGTTTTATAAAAAAAACCCAACAATCACCATTAATACCCATCACCTTTCACCACATGCATCACCATTTTAGTATACCACCCCACACCCTTATAGATGGTACATTTATAACACTTCACCTTAGGGTTCTTATCATTAATGGCTCCCATTAGGGATATTGTAACACCCTAATTTAAATAAATAATAAGCCTAAATCACAAGGAAAATTTTTTTCAAAAATTAAATAAACCAGAATGGACCATAAAACAACCGGGTAACATATAGAATGGAAAGCAAAGGAGAACAAGGCACCCATTCGGCAATCAACGGAAGCACAACAATTCAAACCCGACCAAACAGTATACCTTCGCTTAAGCGAGGTCCAACGCCGTCTGAGCGAGACATGACAATGCAACAACGGAAGAAGGTGATGCTCAAGCGAAGCCCAACACCAGCATCCACTCGCTTCAGCGTGATCCCACATGCTTGGGTGAACAGCTCTAGTCGCTCGGGCGAGGCACGATTTGCTTAAGCGTTGCCAACACAAAGCCTTCCCAAACACACACACTCACTGGAGCTAAATCTAATTCGCTGGGGCGAACACAGGTACAAAGTAATCTCTCACTCGGATTTGGGACATATGTTCGCTCGGTAAATCATCAAGTTCATACCTCACTCAGAATCCACACAGCTCTTCGTTTCACTCATATAGGTCACAAGTATAAACCACTCGGGAAATCTGGTAGTTAAGCCCCACTCGGACTTATTCAAGCTCAACCACTCGGTCTACAGATCCTCTCTCACTCGGATTTTACATCATTCACTCGGATTATAAATGTCTTACACTCAAAATCCATTCCATTCTAAACCACTACACTAACTCCCCTCTCAGGAGTGGATCACTCAAGGTTTTCACTCGGGGTTTACTTATATCCTTCACTCAGAATCACTCAGTGTATTCATTCGGAAATACCCAATTACTATAGTCTCATTCGGAATCATCAACTCAGCACAATTCATTCATCAACAACCTTCGAATCAACACATCCCAGTCGGAAGACGCATCAAATTAACATAAAGCACTTATGTATAAATATATGTACTCAAAAATATAAATCTGCCCACAAATCTAATCTACTGACCCGTAAACATGTAACCATATACTCGGAATACCCAGTATCTTGATATTATGCATTTACCAATACTTGTGATACCATACAAGTGACACCATGACTATTCAATCTTTATAAATAAATATATTTAATCGTCATTTTACATGAGAGCCGGCCAAGGCTACACTGACGGAACATAATAATGCAATACAAGTACTCAACAGTCGGAGTGCACTACACTCGGACTTGAGGCCCTATCATCATTTCCGAGCACGACCTGCACACACTGAAAAATGGTGTAGGGGTGAGCATCTTAGATATTAAATGATAGATACTGACCCAGGTTGTACCACAATTATATAGCAATATATATATACACGCAATTATACATAGCAACGATTAAAGTCAAAGCAATAACAATCAACCAGGACACACATCAAACTCTTACCGATCGGAATCCATCAGTTATCACTCGGCCAGGTGCACATATACAACCAATAACATTAATATAACAACAATCAACAACATGATAATACCAACAAATCAGAACACACATGTTCAATATTTTCCAATCAGAATCTAACAGTTCTTACTCGGCTATACACACATAACATTTCAATCACCTTGATATATGTTCATAGAACAGATTCAGTCAGCATCAACAGCATGTGCACACAGAATAATTCAATCAGTTATATACATTCATCATCCCATTAACATCATCACCTGCATAACCAATTCCAAACAATATCAACAGTTAATACACACAGTATTTCACTCGGTTCCGCATTCATCATCTTATCAACATCATCAATGCATAGTCAACTTCCAAACAATATCAATCAGTTAATACACACATAGTATTTCACTCGGTTCTGCATTCGTGTGTATCGGTTTAGACGTTGCAATATAGGCTCTCAGCCTTTTTATACATAGCTCTCAGCTATCAAATCAGCTCCCAGCTGCTTGGCCGTTTTACAGGTACCCAACCGTTTGCCCACAGGTGACACCAACGCTCTCAGCGCCAACAGAGGTGTTCACAGGCAGCCCGAGTCCCACTTAAGGGCTACCTTGAGTCCCACTCAAGGATTTCACAGCGTCCCACACTTTAATAACCGATGGTAGTGTCCCACACTACGTGCTCTCAGCACAAACGCATCCCATGCGCCACACGCGGATTCATCACACAACACAGAGTTCATATACACAGCCATACATGCATCTCATGCAATCGGCGTCATACATCATCAGCATTCAAACAGCACATGCATCTCATGCAATCAATGCTGGACATTAACAGAACTCAACAACACATGCATCTCATGCAGTCGGTATTACACATTCTCAGAACTCAATAGCGCATGCATCTCATGCAATTGGCATTAGGCTTTATCAGCACTCAATAACACACGCATCTCATACGGCTGGTATAACACGTCATCAGGACTCTAACAACACACATGTAATCGGCATTTAAACAATGTCAGGACTCAGACAACATATGCAATTAGTAAGGTACATTATCAGATTCACTAAGTCATATTTCACCACATGCAGTCAGCATTTTGAACTCATAACAACTTGCAGGTCATGTAAACACATGGTAATCACCAACAGCACTTCAACACATTCCTTTCACACAATCGTTCAACCTTCACAGGCCATCAACATGCAACACTCAACTTTCACTCGTCATGCAACTGGGCAGTACACACTCGCATACAACACAACACACAATCAAAACACGGAAACAGTAAGCATCAACACTCAGAACCCCGTTCATAACCCATGCATTTAAGATAGAAGATACCCCCTACCTGGACTGAAGCTTTCAGTCGGTCAACACGACACTCAGTTTCAGAGGAACACTGAGTCACTCTTAGCACATCTGTATGCAAGAGCAGGGGAGACCATTCGGGTTTCTGAGATGCCCAGCTCTCGGTTCGTTCCCTGGAGTAGCTCCATCACAACGCTGTGAACGCTCCCACCACCTTAAAGCTCCTCGAAGCGTAGATCTCCACTAAGACTTGGCAGCTTCGAGCAAGGAGAGGAAGAAGAAAGGAAGTCGATGAAGGAATAAAGGAATAAGGAAGGAGACGGGTTGCATGCAGAGGGAATGCACACCCTCACCCTCACTGGCTCGTCGAGTAAGGAAGGAGGACTCCAATCCTCAGCCACCATGGTTGCGAGCTCACGGAAACAGAGCGCAGAGGAGAAAGAAGAAGATCAAAGAGTGAAGAAGAAGAAAAGAAGAGAGAACGGAAGAAGAGGAGTCTGAAGAAAGATGTATAATATCAGTGACTATAGACACATATATATGCATATTCGTGCACGCGGAAGAGAAGGAGAGTGGGATGGGAAGTCGTGCACAGCAGCAGCCCCCACACGTGTCATATACACATAGTCACAACTAGTCAGCTGTTGACAACTAGTCACAATCAATCAGCCTTTGCTTTCTTAACTTAAATTAATTAAACCAATTATAATTAATAAATAATCTTCCCCACTTAGCAATTATTATTTTAATGATTTATTTTTATTTGGTAATTAATTATTAAATCGGGATGTTACAGTTCTCCCCCTCTCAAAAGAATTTCGTCCTTGAAATTCAATCGGTAACTTACCTTACATACATAACTCAGAAAATCGCTGTCTCAATCACCCACACGACTGAGCTTCCACAAGTATTCATCGACCGAATCACAATTTCACTCAGCAAGGATTCACCACTCAAGCGGTTTACCGACCGCCCACAATTTCAGTCGGCAAAACGTAAAGGTCAGGCCCTACCTGATTATAACTTCATCATAGAGTTTAATACATTTGGGGATTCAATTTCTAAAATGCACAAATTCCCTTATTTTAATTCAGCCAATCCATCACAAGCAGCGGCACTTCCCAATTTCTTGGTCGCTCGGTCCTATACTTACGACACCGCTCGGTGTATTTACACCATCAGGCTCCCCGACTCAAATGAGTCACTCGGTACAACCATAACTCATACAGAGTACAGACTCAAAATTGTATCACATGAGACACATTACAAAGGCTAATCAACCAGTTGGGAATAATCTAATCGGCAAACAACATCACCGACTCCCAAAAATACTCACTCCCGACCGATTTCTCTCGGACCAAACCCTCGGGTTTTCAAAACCTGACCACAAAATCTCTCTCTTACACCAAAGGGAACACTCAAGGAATTTTCCATGTGTTTCAATTGGCACAATTTACCCGGATTTACTTCGCATATGCACTGCACTAAATTCTGAAATCTTAGATTCCTACCCATGCTTCCGGCTAATTCCATGCTTTCATCCTGAGAATTTCACTCGGTCCTCTTACACAAAACATCATTCGGGGTTCAAGGGTAATTCTCTCCCGGAAATCCTTCCACTTACCAGAAATTCACTCGCAATTTGAGCCTACCTCGAAACTAATCCTGAGTTCAAGCTCAGCAGTCCCAATCACTGACCTGAGTACGACTTCATTTAAATCCTTCACTCGGATGCCTATTCCCCTCGGAGACCATTCACTTGGAACTTACTCACTCGGAATCTCATTTTCCCCGATCAAAGAACTTTTCTCCTGGAAGATCACTCGGTTGGACATCACATGGGTATTAGGAATTCTACACTCGGTATCTTTCTACTCAGAATATACTAACCCTTCCCGAGCAATTCTTCACCTTACAATTTAGTTTGGCTCAAATTCCTGGTTTCCCTATTTAACTTACAGTATCACTCGGTTAACCTTATAAAACCCCACTTCAGTGACAGATTTGATCACCCCTCTTGTTTTAATAACTAATTATCGTCTTAGAAGCCAATCTATACCCAACAGCCTCTAATCCACTCGGAGGCAAACCCATCAAGGCTGAACAAACCCTCTATCCTCAATCGGTACATAACCACATAATATTCATTTAATATAACTCTCATCACTCTCAGAACCATCTGAAGGACTCACCATCACCATAAACAGTTACAACTTCACCTGCCCGACTCATGAATTACTGCATCCATCTTATAGGATGACGTCTCATTCCTATAGGGTTGCAACAATTACACAGTCACTGCAACGTGTACGCTGCCACAATACCTATGGCAGGAAGAGTCATCTCAGAACAGCATGCCTCACTCCGACCAGACTCACTCAGCTAATACTATTTCACACGGTAATTAATAGCAGTTCACACATACATTGTAAGCAATACATCTACATTAACCTCATCATTATGCAACACATAGGGCACATCACACAACAACAATCATGAAAATTATTTATCACTTCTGTAAATCAGTATGATGACAATACAACAATCGGCTTCTAGTCAACACCGAGTAAATATTTCCTCTAAATCTTATTCATCACAAAACCATGGCTCGGATAAACTCTTAATCCTCAGCTATACAGTAACGTCAATCACTCGGGTTCATGCAATTCAATCAGGATTAAGTAATTCACAATCACACATGCTGTCATAACACACCATGGACTAGGAAACGACACTAATGTACATATAGACACTCAGTCGGATTCATACCAATTATTCATGGTTATGTCATTGTTCACTACAGCATGCACCATAACCATAACCATATATTGCACTCAACAATAGCATTAATTACATATGTACTCATCCAATCGGGTTTACCCAAACCAATTCCCAACTATGTTAAGGATTTCATTCACAATATTATATCCACATATTCATGTAATTCACGTTGGGTTCTTTTATCATCATAAGTGTACACACAATCATTCAATCGGAAATTGTACCATAACATACATTCTCAATTATAACATTGCATCACACTTGGCAACAGCATCAATACATGTGCATTCACTCAGTTAGACCTCATTCTTACAACATCATCAAGTCGGAAACTACTCAAATCATTCAAATCCATGCAAATCATGTCATCCTCAATAATAATGCTCTTATACACATGTATTCATGCAGTCGGCGAATCAGATGCATACGATTTATTCACCAGGAGTCCAACTCCAATGCACTCGGCATTTGCCTCGAGTCTAACCCAAGGACTTTCATTAAGCATCCAATGCTCATGCTCCAAGCATGGCCTCGAGTCCAACTCGGAGGTCTTTTAGGATTAATCTCAGAATCCTCAATACCCCACGCATTCATCTGATTGCCCACTCTGAAAAACGTTCAACGCTGATGCATTTTATTATAAATCACACACAGCTCTTATTTGCTGACTCACAGTATGAGCCACTCGACATTCTCATTAGCATACATATATATATACACATCCTTTAGACGGGGTATCACCACAACGATTCACAATTAATATCTATCACAATATCCGGGTGTTGCATGCATCAATAATCAACAATGCACAGATCACGCATTTCAATCATCAAACAACTATCATGTTTCAAATATAGAGCAATACATAAAAGTAGTTCACCCTCAATCACCTATATCATATATACATATATCACACAGGGTTCATGTGCTAGGTTATAAAACATCCGTCACAATAGCACTCGACAGTAATGGTAACACTCCTATTTACAAGTATTCAGTCAGTATTCGCAGAATTATTAACATGCATTCGCGGACAGGGTCACACCATCACAAAACAGTTCACAAATACCACAAATCCTGGAGTTGCATGCGCATTTACTTAATTATAGCACAACTACTAACACATTTCACATATCACACGATAATCATTCAAGCCTCACTGAGTTACTACGCAATTGCTTTACTCGGGTTCAACAACACATAAGGTTAATAAATTATTAGACTTAGGATTCCTAAGGAGTCGCTATCTATCCAATATCCCACGATGGGTACCTCACAATATTCAAATATTATTATAAGGTCTAATACCATTCACTCGGTCTCCACACACTAAAACTGAGACAGTATCCAAGTCAAACAGATATTCTATTTCACATTCATTCATTCATGATCATGCCTAATCAACTGGGTCACTACACCTATTGGTCCAGCATCTAGTCCATCACTTACTTGGTTTCTTCAATCGCCATCGAGACATAACCCCAATTTTTAACACATACCCGATCTCACCTTTACTCACCCATTACTCCCCCAAATTTTGTCTTAGGAAACTGCAGCACACCTCTTATAAATCATATACCATTCATTCATCACACATTCAAATTTCCCAACAAGGCACAGGCATACAACCACACCATTCATAGTCAGACATATATCAAATTCAATAGAAAATCACAAACATATACAATACCAATTTAATCAGGGCATGCAATCAATCGGACCAGGAGGGAATGACCTCCTATCAATATCACAATAATGATGACCACTCAGTCACAATGCATACAACCACTTACACTCGGTAAGCATACCTTGGCCTTGGACCTTTCGGTCTGCTCTGATACCACTGTAACGCCCCGGCCACTTTTCAGGAATGAACGACTCGCCCCACAGACCAACACGAGACCTTTCCAATGTGCTTTTGTCCTCACTCACACATTTCCTAAGAACTTCCTAGGAGGTCACCCATCCCAGAATTACTCCAAGTTAAGCACGCTTAACTTTGGAGTTCTTAAGTGATAGGCCACCGAAAAGACTAATGCATTTGTTGGTATAGGTAGTACGAATTCATTCCTTTAAGCTATCCTCGACTGTATAGTCCCATACCTATACAGTCTTTGGATCCCTCTCATTATGGTATGTATTCGGTTCGTTCATGTGTCCCTCCCACTGGAAGCCTGCCAGGAGCCGCTCCTTGTCCGTGCCTATGCACCGGCGATCACTCCTCGCCCTCAATAGTGCCCGGGATATCACATCCCTGCTGGAAGCCTGCCAGGAGCCGCTCCTTGTCCGTGCCTATGCACCGGCGATCACTCCCCGCCCTCAACAGCGCCAGGATGTTACATGCCCACCAGCTTCCGCCTGGTTCATTGCCTAACCATACCGTACTAGGAGAGGCTAGGCTCTGATACCAAAAGATGAATGTATATAACTGATTGAATTATTCTGTATGCATATGCTATTGATGCTGACTGAATCTGTTCTATGAACATATATCAAGGTGATTGAAATGTTATGTGTGTATAGCGGAGTAAGAACTGTTAGATTCTGATCGGAAAATATTGAACATGTGCGTTCTGATTTGTTGGTATTATCATATTGCTGATTGTTGTTATATTAATGTTATTGGCTGTATATGTGCACCTGGCCGAGTGACAACTGATGGATTCCGATCAGTAAGAGTTTAATGTGTGTCCTGGTTGATTGTTATTGCTTTGACTTTAATCGTTGCTATGTATAATTGCGTGTATATATATATTGCTGTATAATTGTGGTACAACCTGGGTCAGTATCTATCATTTAATATCTAAGATGCTCACCCCTACACCATTTTTCAGTGTGTGTAGGTCATGCTCGGAAATGATGATAGGGCCTCAACTCTGAGTGTAGTGCACTCCGACTGTTGAGTACTTGTATTGCATTATTATGTTCCGTCAGTGTAGCCTTGGCCGGCTCTCATGTAAAATGACGATTAAATATATTCATTTATAAAGATTGAATAGTCATGGTGTCACTTGTATGGTATCGCAAGTATTGGTAAATGCATAATATCAAGATACTGGGTATTCCGAGTATATGGTTACATGTTTATGGGTCGGTAGATTGGATTTGTGGGCAGATTTATATTTTTGAGTACATATATTTATACATAAGTGCTTTATGTTAATTTGATGCGTCTTCTGACTGGGATGTGTTGATTCAAAGGTTGTTGATGAATGAATTATGCTGAGTTGATGATTCCGAATGAGACTATAGTAATTGGGTATTTCCGAATGAATACACTGAGTGATTCTGAGTGAAGGATATAAGTAAACCCCGAGTGAAAACCTTGAGTGATCCACTCCTAAGAGGGGAGTTAGTGTAGTGGTTTAGAATGGAATGGATTCTAAGTGTAAGACATTTATAATCCGAGTGAATGATGTAAAATTCGAGTGAGAGAGGATCTGTAGACCGAGTGGTTAAGCTTGAATAAGTCCGAGTGGGGCTTAACTACCAGATTTCCCGAGTGGTTTATACTTGTGACCTATATGAGTGAAACGAAGAGCTGTGTGGATTCTGAGTGAGGTATGAACATGATGATTTACCGAGCGAACATATGTCCCAAATCCGAGTGAGAAATTACTTTGTACCTGTGTTCACCCCAGCGAATTAGATTTAGCTCCAGCGAGTGTGTGTGTTTGGGAAGGCTTTGTGTTGGCAACGCTTAAGCGAATCGTGCCTCGCCCGAGCGACTAGAGCGGTTCGCCCAAGCGTGTGGGATCGCGCTGAAGCGAGTGGATGCTGGTGTTGGGCTTTGCTTGAGCATCACCTTCTTTCGTTGTTGCATTGTCATGTCTTGCTCAGACGGCGTTGGACCTTGCTTGAGCGAAGGTATACTGTTTGGTCGGGTTTGAATTGTTATGCTTTCGTTGATTGCCGAATGGGTGCCTTGTTCTCCTTTGCTTTCCATTCTATATGTTACCCGGTTGTTTTATGGTCCATTCTGGTTTATTTAATTTTTGAAAAAAATTTTCCTTGTGATTTGGGCTTATTATTTATTTAAATTAGGGTGTTACAGATACCGTCACATGCAACACTCTCACAAACCATAATACCACATAACCTAGGGCTAGAGCTCATGAAAAATGGTGAAGGGAACTTACCTCAAGCAAAAGAAAATGAGCCCCCAAAGAGGGAGATAAAGGGAGACGAAAATGAAGAGGGAGAGAGAGAGCTTCCAATGCCACAAATTCCTTTCTTTCTTGTTAGAGAGAAACAAAAATAGGGAGGGAGAAGGCACACACACTTAAGCTTGATGGGTTTTTGGAAGAGAAGAGGAAAGGTTTTGCATTTTAAATTTGACCCATCATTAAAGCTTCTCTGATTACAACAAACAGGATCACCAGACAGGCTCAATACTTATCTAAAAATTATTCCGAAGATACATTCAAATCCCAAATAATATTCTTAACACCCTGACCAATAGCTCCTCAATCGGAGATATTTGGTCCGACACCCATATTCTAATCGGTATAATTTTCAGCTTTTTAAGCCATAATAAATTATAGATACTTATAAAAATTATTAATTTAATTATTCCTAGCCTTCTGGGGTATTAATTAACTCATGTACGATTGTTTATCATTTACCTCTTTTAATTAAATATTTCCATCAAATTTTGGGATGTCACACTCAATATTTATTTCAGTTATTATTTTTGTGTCTTTACTTATTTACAATTGTTATTTATATGTCAAACTTTAGTATTTGCATATATTTTATAATGAGAATTTATATTTGTTATACTATGTAAAGTTTGATGCTTGAATCAAAAATATATATTTAATATGGTTATATTATACTGTTTGGGAATTTTTCTAAGTGTAGCAGGTCAAAAACAAAATTTAAAAATATTCAATTTATAGAGGAAACTCTACCAAAATTTTGATAAATCTTATGAGCAAGAATGCAAAGCATATGCTAAAAGCTTAAACTAATTCAGTATGTGACATGCATCATGCAACAAGTGAAAGACAAGAATGTTTTGGGAGATACGGTTATAATCCGAGAAATGCATTAGGGATGGTTCAATAGCGAACCTTGGGATGAGAGGGTGTGAAGAAAGGCCTAGGAGACCCGAGATCGTTCCTTGGTGTCGAGTAAATTGACAGCAAGCTCTTACCCATCTGACTAGGACCTAAGTGTATATTATGGTCAGTGGAGTTGTTCATTTGCAATATTAGCAGATTTTATCACAAACAGTGTTAACTCCTGACTACTCCCAATAGAAGAAGACCTAAAGGCCTATATGCATTGCATCTTTATCATTAATAATAGAATTAATAAAGTATTTATTAATTAAAAATTAGGAAATCGTCAATCATGCCTACATTCTCATTCCATGTTGTAAGTAATATGTAAGCAGGAATTTGTTGTTGTTTGTGAAAATCTATTATTTATATGTGTCTTGTATAATATTGGTATTTTTGTTTCTCACCCTTTTTCTTGGTGTAAAGTTTGAACTTGTACAGATTTTCGCTATGAATAATTTTCCACAGATGATAGATGTAAAGATCAGGCCTCGCTAAGGTGGATTAGGAAGATAGAGATTCCTAGATATAGGAAATATGTATATATACTATGTATAGTCATTGTGAGACTATCTCATGTCATTGTTGGATTACCTTCCTTTAGGGGCCCTTTCTTTTTCTTTCCGAGCTAGACTCATTCTAGATCTTCGTGATAATGACCTCTTTCATGGGCAACGTCCCTCATCCCAGCCAATTGATGAAGAAGATATGGAGGAAGCTTCCTCTGGGAGCGACTCCACTATAGATGACGCTTAGTTAGCCGCAGTTAACCTAGTAGGATGTTATGGGTAGTTTTTTGGTAATGACTTCAACCATTCTTGATGGTTGAGTAGTTTTCTTTGTTATACTATTTAGCTACTCATATGTTCTGGGGTCTATTTTGGCATAAGTTAGTGTCTGACCTTTAGAGTTACTACTAACCTACACTGGTCTTTTGTACTAATGTACAAAAAAGATCAAACTTACTTACAATTCTGTATATATTTATATAAATGTTTATATACAAAAGTATTTTGTATATGTAGTTATATCCGTCACATTGTTTAATTATTTATGTGAAATTTTTGTATTATTTGAATTTTGGTAGTTATTAGGGATGTTATATTTATTGAAGGAGAAGTTTATATAAAACAACCTCCTGGTTTTGAGGATGTATCTTTTCCAAATCATGTTTTCAAACTTAGTAAAACACTATATGGTCTGAAACAAGCTCCAAGTGCTTGGTACGATAAACTCAATACCTTTCTAATTTTAAAAGGCTTTACTAAAGGAAAAGTTGATACAACTCTATTTAGAAAAAGCTCTAGAAAGAACTATTGGAAATATGCACTAAGAGCCTATATAGAACACATCATTTTGAATAAGGCAATTTTGTTAAATAGTTTAACAGCCTTTATTTATCCTTGGAGTAATAGGTCATATGAGAGTTATTCCTAAAATGTCCCTAGTCAAGTATTTACGTGGGGACATGTAAATACATTAAGACTAGTGTGTGAGTGTACTAATGATCTGATCTCACAGATCATGGATATAAATGATATCAAGTCTTCACACGGGTACACATTAAGAGTAATTATATACTGGACAGACCCACCATGAGAACGTTGCATGGATCTTTACATGAATGTCATAAACGATTTTCAATGTGATAATGGTATATGTAGTCCTTTGACCTGAAGCCACTATGATTTCTACATAAGGAGTTTGTTGTTTTAATACAATCAAACGTCTTCTGTAACAAGAGGACTATAAAGGTTGTGGTTAGGCAATGAACAAATTATACAGAGGGATATGAGTGATATAGATGGGATTTGTCTCTCCTATGTGACAGGAGTGATATCTATAGACCACTTGATAGAGTGAGACTAAGGAAATGCAAAGCCATGCTAGAAAGAATAAATATTGGATATTTATTCATATAAAGTTTACTCTGGTATCAAGTAAAATAAATTAGACTGTACAAGGATGACGCGACCATGCCTTGACACATAATTAGGATATCGTGACAAAAGAAACAAACACATAAAATAATTATCACTTATAGGTTATGTTGATAATAAATAATATTCGGACATAATGATGCATTGCTAGATGCCGCTCTTATTTCATATTAATAATAAAATAGTTTATTATTAATATGACCGAGTATTTTACCTATAGGGTCACACACATGGAGTAAGCCCATCAAAAAATAGCTTTTTATTTTAGTTGGACTAAAATAAAACTATTGGGCCAAACTCATTTAGAATGAGTAAGGAGCCCACTCTTTAGAGAGCAAATTAGGTCAAACTAAGCTTATAAATAAAGCATAAGATGCTCATAGGCGGCTAACCAAAAAGAGACATAAAATGCAAAAGTCACAAAAGCTACACACAGTCAAACTAGCATTTGGAAGGTGTAGCGTTTCTGGTGGGAGTACTCGTGTGGACTCCTAAAGGACGAGGCTACGAGTGCTTCGATAATCTTCAAGAGGTAATCCTAAAACGCAATATTTTTTGTGTTTGTCTTATGTTTTGAAACACGGCGCTTTGCAAATCTATAGGAATCCTTGTATTTCCGCTGCTCATGCACTAGGAATTCCCTAACAGTGGTATCAGAGCCAGGTTGCAAAATCGTGTTTTGGGTAAATGTTTGTTTAAAGAACATGTGAAAAAAAAATTCTTTTACAGAAAGAATTGTAAAGGTTGAATCCTTTTGCAAAGGTTCCATCTTTTATTAGATATGTTGCAAAGGTTGTATTTTTAATGAGATATTATGTAAAGGTTGCATTTTTTTATGAGATATGTTGCAAAGGATGCACCATTTGAAAGCTAGTATCAACTTATTTGTTTTGTATATATTGATTGCTTTTCTCAAAATTTTAATTAAAGAACATGTTTTTAGGATGTGTTGTATTATATGAACGTTGTATGTTGCAATGGTGATTATTTTATATGTGTTCTAATTATAAGACATGTTAATTTTATGTTCGTTTAATTAAATTGAAATCAAGGGTTGTATGCAATGTATGTTTATATGCTTTCTTTTTCTAATATGAATTGTTCATGCGAGATTATGTTTAGAAAGTTTAAGAGTTAAACCCTAGCCATAATGAAAACTAGGATTCAAAAGTTAAAACCTAGTCATCATGGTATTTTATTTATTTGTAAATGTTACAAATATAATATTTGATTTTAATATTATATTTTAAATTCGATTTGTAAAAGTTACAAATCAAATTTTAAATGTTTGTTAAATTTAAAGTTTGTAAGAGTTACAAATTTAAATAATTTATTCTTATTAATTTTAATAGGATTTGCATTGTATGTGATCTTTTTAAAATTAATGTGATTTTTAGGAGTTACAAATTGATTTATATTTATTAAATTTAATATGATTTGTAATTGTTACAAATAAAAGATAAGATCTTTATTAAATTTAATAATTTTAAAATCAAATATTTAATCCTTAATAAAATTGATAGGATTTACAAAAGTTGCAAATTAAAGATAAGATTCTTATCAAATTTAATAAGATTCAAAATAAAATATCTTAAACTCTAAAGATAAGGTTTAAAATTTAAACCTTGATCGTTCCTAAAAATAAGATGATTGTTGATACTCTAGAGATAAGGTTTAAAAGTTAAACCTTGACTATTCTTATTTTAGGATAGTTGTTGGGGTCAAAAGATAAGGTTTAAAAGTTAAACTTTAGCCGTTCCAAAATTTATGATTCAAGAGTTGAAACTTAAAATTAAGATTTCAAATTGTTTGAAATCATGTCCAAATATTTTGAGTTGTTAATGGTTACTGGCACGTTCTGGCTAGGAAAGACTTGGTACATAAGCAGTCACACCAGACCCACCTCTCTTTCCTGGGAACTAACCTGATTACAGTACTAAATTTTGGGTTGGAACGCCACTCGACACCCTATAAAGGGTAGCCTCCCCTTGACCCTGTCCATTGAACGGTCAATGGAACCACCAAACTTCTTTGCGTAGTTTTCTTTTTATGACCCCGTGTGTTTAATTATGTGTTTTAAAATTTATTTTATTTTAAATACAATTAATCACTTTATTAATTGATTAATTAACATGTCCAGCGGTGAATGGTTATGGTCTTAGATTTTTTTATTTAATTCTCTATTCTTGAATTTCTTCTCTCAACCCTTCACTCAGATGTAAAACGAGTTTCTTTATTACATTGTAATCTTGAAGAAGCCAAAAAGGTGGAGACCTAGAAGAAACCTAGAGTGATGACTCTTGATGGATATGACCTTGAAAGGAACAAAAGAGTGGTGACTCCATGAGGATGATGGTTTCAAGAAGTAGGACTTCACGAAGTCAAGGCACCATAGTTCCTTTAGGTTTAATTTTATTTTATTTTATTTTATTTTATTTTCTAGGAAGACCATAACCATCTCACATTTTTTATTGCATGTTTTGGGGTTTTATTTTGTGTTAAAGCGTTTAATGAAAGTTGGTAATAAACAATAAGAAAATTGAAATCCCTCAAGCCCAACAATCATTCCTTCCAATAAGTAATAATGTCTAACTTGATATAGATAAAGAGTAGGTCACGCCATAGTTGGGTGCCTTTATTTATATTTAGTAAGACATGATTGGATAATTGGATTATCCAAGTATAACTTGTTGAGTTTTATTCAAATACACATTTTTCAATTGGATTGGAATAGCCTAAAGGTATGAATAGTCTAAAACGTGTTCCAATAAGCAACATTCATCAATGCTAGTTTCAATAAAGTATAGGTTCTACCAAAGTAGGGTTCTTTTATTGATATTAGTAAAGGATGATGGATAATTGGATTATCCAACCATTTGTTATTGGACTTATCTAGGTAACTTTAATCAGATTGAGGAACCTAGAAGCGTTAATATTAAGTTTCAATGTCTTCTAATATGTAACACTCGTGGAGGCTAATGTCAATAAATAGTGGGCCTTCCAAAGCAGGGTGCTATCATTTATATTAGTAAGGCACGATGGGATAATTATAATATCCAAATTGTTTTTATTGGGCCTTAACTAAGTTTTTCAATTGGATTGAAAATAACTTAGAGGCGTAAGGATTGAGCTTAAATTCATATGATGAATAAGGGTAAAGAGTTACCCACTCAATCATCCAAGAGTTTCATGAGATGCAATTAGAAATGTGTTTTCTACCTAAATAACCAAGGGTTAGGTGATCGCCCAAAGCTGACTCAACACTAGGTCAAATATGGATCTTGGCCCACTAGAAAAATCTTCCAACGGGATTTTTTCTGATTCTGTGAGGGTATTTGTTTTGAATCAAAATAGTGGGAGACAACATATTTATTTAATGACCAAAAGTTAAATATGTTTTAAATAGAAATGATA
Source organism: Clitoria ternatea (assembly GCA_037962975.1). Lineage (NCBI taxonomy): Eukaryota > Viridiplantae > Streptophyta > Magnoliopsida > Fabales > Fabaceae > Clitoria > Clitoria ternatea. Next base: position 149,303,527 of record CM075671.1, read on the forward strand.
GATTTACATGTAATTTGTTTTAGAATAACCATGATAAACTAAATATTGTTTTGTTGCAATCTGTCCTTTGGAAGTACACTTTATCTAGAAAAATGCCTAGATAGGTATCGAGATTTGAGAATTATCTTCAATAAAGAGGAAGCGTAGTGTGTGATGTTGGGCTTACATATCATCTATGGTTAGGTCTTGAATACCCTATGGAGTCTGCATAAACTCTAAGCTGTAAAAGGCAATATGAATATATGGGAGATATACAGTATGATCGTATATAAACTCTATTAAGGCCGAGTTGGTCTGGAAGTCTAAAAGGTGATCAAGAAAGGAAACTGTTTCCAGTTTTACACAAATAAGACATTGAAATAATTTGTCTAAAGAACTTGAAGGAGTTCAAAAGAAAAGGAAGTAAGACTTCCACTACAAGTCATGTTATAGAAGTCAAGTTACTTTTTCATTAACATTAGTATCAGATACTAGTAGTAGATCTTACATTTTCAAAGATCAAGGAAGTAGATCACTTGCTAAGGGTGGAGAAATTTATGTAAAATTGAGCAAAAGTTGCTACAATAAAGATAAGATCTTTACCCAATGGGCTAGTTAGTGAACTAGACATTGTGCATATTGTTTCTTATTGGACAAGAAATGTTTTATAATATAAAATAACTTTATTTCTTCAAAAGGATATTGATGCTCAATTGAGTAATGGATTCCACATCCTAAATCTCAAAACACGCATCTATAACATAATTGACAAAGTAGGTTAAAATAAGTGATTTTGAACCTTACTTACATGGTATTGTGTCCTAAGGCAAATGAATAAGAAACACATTTCTAAATACCATTAATGTGGTTATATGGACTCTTTTGATTTTGGAGTTAATTGAGACATGTAAATCTTATTTATTGGAGAGATAGTTGAGACCTCATTCATTGAAAAGTGAAAGATGAGTAATCTATTATCTAATACATGACGATGTATATGGGCCTATTAGAACAATAACTATATATGTTTTTCAATACTTCAACATACTAATTAAAAAGTCAATGAGTATGGATTTATGTAACATAAGTTAGAAAGTGTTTGAAAAGTTCAAAGAATTCTTAATGAAGTGAAAAACCAAATTGGCAAGACAATTAAAGCTCTTGATTAGATCAAGATAGCAAATAAATTGAGCTACAAGTTTGATAACTATCTAATAGAGTGATAGATTACCTCTTAACTCATTCCTCATGGAATGCCATAATAGCATCTCTACGGGGAAAAGTCAAACCTTGTTAGACACAGCTTGATTATTGATTATTATCAAACATCTCTAACTGTTTCAAATGTTACTTTATTGACAAAATTTCCACACTTAACCATGTTCCATCTTAGACTTTCTTAAAGAAACAATATATGATATGGACTAGGAAGAAACCTAGTATGTCTTTATTAATAATTTGGAACTATGATGCTTCTATAGAGCATCCAACTTTGACAAGGTCAGATCCAAATTGGATAAATGTCTTTTGTGAGATACCCAAAGAAAGCTAAGGGTTATCATTTCCACCATCCATCTCAGAAGAAAAGGTTTGTTGCTTAGAATGTTGTATTTTTGAATAAGAGTACATCTCTTCAGTGGGAGGATAGTAGAACTTGAAGAAATTCAAGTATCACAAAGCATTTAAAAAGTCAAGGATAGACTTGGAGCAGAAATCACAAAGTGTTGTTGTTAATCAAGTGGCCTCAATACTCAAGAGGGGGGGTGAATTGAGTTTTAAAACTTTTCTTGGAATGCCTTTGAAATTTGTTCCTTTTTCATAAGTTAAGAGTTGATGCAAGAAATAGTGAGTATAATGCAAGAAACAGTGCAAGACAAAGGGTAAATGTTACTAAGGCAATTTATCAAACACTTGGTATGCAGTACTTCAAAACTAGTTATTTAAGCAAGTTTAAGAGTGAAAACACAATCAATGTTAACAATCCAGCCAAATGCAATATGTAAATGCAAGAGGGTAAGGGAGAAGAGCTTGCAAACCAATTTAACGAGTTCCACCAACCCGGTGTATGTCTCGCCTTCAAGCAACCCACTTGAAGGATTCCGCTATTGAAGATTTAAGATACAAGCTTTGAGCAATTGTCTCCTAGTGTCCCACACTCAAGAACCCAATTCTCACAAGCACAAGGGCAACCCACCCAATCTCACAATCTCTCAATATCCCAAAGGATGAACCCCAACCTTTATAACCACTCAACCTAGAGTGAACTTTGATGTTTGGTGTTTGTGTTTACAAGCAATATACTCTCTCAATAGAGTTGATGTATAAATGAAATCTCTCACAAATTCTAAACTCTCACAAGATAGGATTTACAAATATTAGCACTAAGTTTCAGAAAATGAAACTATACAATGAAAAATGGAACTCACAAGGCACAAGATTTTATTTCTCTTTTATGGTATTGATTGCCTTGAGTAGCTTCAATGAATGCTCCACTTATAGGCCTTGGAGAGGTGCCCAATGGTCTTCATAACCGTTGCATAACATGGGCATCTATGAGTTATGGAGAAAAGAGCTGGTTTCCCACTTAAAAAGCACTTCCCCAAATTCTAGCACGATAATAATCGATTAGGCCACGATCTGTAATTGATTACTCTTTGAATTTTACAGTGGGAATCGATTAGGCTACTCCATGTAATCAATTAGATGAGAGATAGAACGCTGCTAATCGATTATGCAGTGCCTTGTAATCGATTGTGAGTAGCACCTGATGCATTTAATTATGTTTCGTAGCATGGTAATCAATTATGCCTTCATGCAATCGATTAGGGTGCAAACAAAACTTTCATAATCGATTAGTCCTAGCTTGGTAATCGATTAGTCCTGGCTTGGTAATTGATTAGTGCCCTTACAGAACATTGGTAATCGATTATGGCAGCCTTGTAATCGATTAGGAGATGTACCTGATGCTCTCGATTCAAATTTTCATCTTGGTAATCGATTATCTCATTGATGCAATTGATTAGGTGATAAACAGAACATAGGTAATTGATTAGTTATGAATGTCTAATCGATTATGTTATGGTCAAAACTCCTGTAATCGATTATGTTGGATGCTGTAATCGATTAGGCTACTTGTTTTTGCAGGTCTGATGTTGTTTTCTCTGTTTTTCATTGTAACTTAAGCCTTTTTCTTTGAGTCTTCAAAATCTTTTGTCATTATCAAAATAATTCAACCTGAAAGCATATTCAAACACATTCTCCCCCTTTTTGATGATGACAAACAATGTTCATCTCATGAGGGTGTTAGTTCAAATAAGATTATCTCTAAGGTTACCTGTAAAAACTTATCTTTAAAATATCTCCCCTTATCTAAAGGAGTTTATGTCATCTTTTAAAAAAATAAAGATAAGCAATTGGTTTTAGCAAATTCAGATTTTAATCAATTGTAATTTAATGAAACATATTCAGTTCAATTAAAAACAGATTCAGTTCTCATATTCAATTAAGATTTAGTTTTCAAGATTTAAAATTTTTTTTTAGATGAACTTCAATTATTCTCCCCCTTTGTAATCATCAAAAATAAACAATGCAAAGTGAGACAGAGATATAAGTAAAAAGAAATTGTATTTATTCATTAAAAAGAAAGGTACATGAAGGAAATTTACGAATACTTAATCAAGGTGCAGAATGGAAAAACATAATTAAGGAAATCCTAACAAAGCATATCACACTAGGATCTCATTATCCGGATTAAAAAAGTGAAATTCAGAAATTTTGTGAGACAGCTCTTCATAACGTTGTTCCATAAGTTCAAAGTGCTGCTGCTCAGTCATTTGGAACTGTTGAAGAGTGTTGTCAATGCGTTCAAAGCGCTGGTCAAGATAAGCATAAAGGGAGGTGAAGGGGTCAGCCGGAGCGGATGATTCGCCTTGGGGTGCAGGTGTAGGATCACTAGTGGGAGTAGGATGGTCTTCTCCAAAGAGACTGCTTCCATGAATTCTATCGCTTTTGAAGATCCATCTACCGGCAACAAATACCATGCCTATTTTGTTGAGATGGTGAGTGCCAATGTAAGCTTGGGAGGGTACCTTCTTAGAGAGTTCACCAGCCATGTCCACCCCATATGCCTTGAAAATTTTTGTAAGTAGAATGGCATAGGGCAGTTTGTGTTGCTCTTTGGATTTGAGCATGTGGAGCTTGAGGAGTGGAATCCAGTTGATCTCCTTTTGATTGATGATGGCCCACATCAGAAGAACATCATCTTCCTCAACTAAAGCATAATTACCACCGTGGGGAACAAGAAGTTTAACCATGAAAAAATGGAGAAGACGGTTGTTGAGAGTTAAGTGTCCTACCAGTTTATGATTGTTGAGTGGACGGTTGGCCTTCCAAAGGGATTGGCGTGTGGAAATAGGATTGAAATCCTACTCATCTTCCATATTTCCACCGGCAAATTCAGCATTATTGAGGGGAATTTGGGTGATTTTAGCAAGCTATTGGTTTGTGATTTTTAGAGTCACATTCTTGACTCTAGCCTCTAATGTGCCATCAACAAGTTTGAGGTTGCAGAAAAAGACCCTCATCAATTCTGGATAGTAAAATTCCTCCTTGAGAATGAGGAATGGAAGAAGGTTGTGGTGGTGAAGAAGTTGGGTGAAGGTGAAACAAGGATTCTCAAAGACTTGGGAATCAATGTAGTGTGGAGTTATAATATCTTTCTCTGAAAATTTATTGATGAAATTTTGGAGGTCTCTTGGAGTGGAAAAGAATCTAGAGAAGTCAAGTGGGTTGTTGGGTTGGTTTATGGAGGACCTAGCCCTTTTCACTATTCTAGAAGAAGACATTGTGGATGGAGAAGAGAAGATGAAGAGAATGAGAGATATTGAGAGTTTGGAGGGAGGAGAGGTATTTGAAGGTGTGAGATGGAAGAGTGGAAGGAGGGGTATTTATAAGGTAAAAAAAAGGGTTTAGAGATGAGAAATAGGAGTTAATGAGGTGAATGTGGATTGGGCCAACAAGTTTCACTTGGATTCTGCATTAAATCTGCTCCTGATACGAGGATAATCGATTAGTCCTATAGGCTAATGGATTAGTGTTTGTTTTCTTAGGAATTTGAAACGTCTTGCGCAGGAGTAATCGATTAGTGTCAGTGGTGTAATCAATTACGTTAAAAACAGAAACTTGGTAATCGATTATGAGTAACTTCTAATCGATTATTAGGAAGACAGAGCGACAATAATCGATTTGATAGAGGAGCTAATCGATTGGACATAAAATAGAGAGTTCATAATCGATTAGATATCAGATGGTAATCAATTAGACACGAAACAGAAAGTTTCTAATCAATTATATGAGGCTGGGTAATCAATTAGAGGCTGCCTAGAAATGCTTAACGCTCATAGTTTTTCAAACAAATCATCAACCAATCCATATATCAATCATTAATCAATCATTTGCTCAACAAGCGTATTGTAAATCATGAAATTATCAAAATCATTCAATGTTTAAACATAATTTAAAATATCTAGGATTCCTAATCGATTACAACATTCAAACACAATAATGAATTGTTCCTTTGTAAGTGGTTTGGTAAAGATATCAGCTAGTTGCTTAGACGTTTCAACATGTTCAAGCATGCAATCAGCTTTTAATACATGATCTCTAATAAAATTATGTCTTATCTCTATATGCTTGGTCCTTGAATGCAATACAGGATTCTTTGAGATATTAATGGCACTAGTATTGTCACATTTAAGAGGCATATGGTCTAATATAACACCAAAGTCAAGAAGTTATTGCCTCATCCAAAGGATTTGAGCATAACAACTTCTAGCGGCAACATATTCTGCCTCAGCTGTTTGTAAAGCAACACTTACTTGTTTCTTGCTATGCCAAGAAACAAGAAAGTTACCAAGCAAATGACATGTACCACTAGTGCTTTTCCTATCAAGTTTACACCCAGCAAAATCAGCATCAGAATATCCTATAAGACTACATTCAACACCTTTAGGATACCAAAGACCTACATTTAGAGTTCCAACAAGATATTTCATTATTCATTTTACAGCAGTGAGGTGTGATTCTTTTGGACATGCTTGATATCTAGCACACATGCAAACGACAAACATTATGTCTGGTCTACTTGCAGTAAGATAGAGTAAAGATCTAATCATACCTCGATATTTGGTAATTTCTATATCTTTACCTTTCTCATCTTTGTCCAAGTAGCAAGATATGCTCATAGGGGTGGCAATTTCATTTGCCTTGTCCATGTTGAATTTCCTAAGCAACTCCTTGCAGTATTTGGATTGACTAATGAATGTACCTTCTTCTGTTTGCTTAATTTGTAGCCCAAGGAAGAATATAAGTTCTCCTATCATGGACATCTCAAATTCATCCTGCATTAACTTAGCAAATTCTTTGCAAAGTAATTCATTAGTAGCACCAAAAATGATATCATCCACATATACTTGAACCAATAGTATGTTATTCTTTTTGTTATTGATGAATAATGTTGTGTCAACCTTTCCTCTTTTAAAATTATTGTTTAAGAGAAATTTGCTTAATCTTTCATACCAAGTTCTTGGAGCTTGTTTCAAACCATATAAAGTTTTTCTTAGTTTGAAAACATGATTTGGAAATTGATAGTTTTCAAAACCTGGAGGTTGATCAACATATACTTCTTCTTGAATGTATCTATTCAAGAAAGCACTCTTGACATCCATTTGGTACAATTTGAAATCTCTACAACATGCAAAGGCTAACAATAGTCTAATAGCTTCTAACCTAGCTACGGGAGCATACGTTTCTTCATAGTCTATGCCCTCTTCTTGATTGTAACCCTTAGCAACTAACCTAGCTTTTTTTCTAGTGATTATTCCATTTTCATCTAGCTTGTTCCTAAATACCCATTTAGTACCTATTATTTGGTGATCATTGGGTCTTGGCACAAGTTCCTAAACTTCATTTCTTTCAAATTGGTTTAATTCTTCTTGCATGGCCAACATCCAATGTTCATCAATAATAGCCTTATTTATATCTTTGGGTTCTATTTGTGTTACAAAAGCTAAGTGATTGCAAGCATTTCTAATAGCGTTTTAAGTACTTACACCTTTTTTTATTTCACCTATGATATTTTCCAAGGGGTGATTCTTCACAGTGATCCACTCCTTTTGTTGAGGTGTATCTCCTTCATTATCAGATGTATCTCCTTCATTTTTGTTTCTTTCTTCATTTTCCAAGTTCATTTCTTGGAAAGTACCTACAAGATCATCAATTTCCTTTCTCGGAGGATTTTGGTTAAGTTCATCAAACTTGAAATGTATAGATTCTTCTATAGTACAAGTTCGTTTGTTAAAGAGTCGAAATGCTTTACTAGTAGATGAATAACCTAAGAATATTGCTTCATCAGATTTCGCATTAAATTTGCCAAGATTTTCCTTTCCATTGTTTAATACAAAGTATTTACATCCGAATATATGAAAATAAAAAATATTTGGTTTTCGTCCTTTTTAAAGCTCATAGGGGTTTTCTTTAAAATAGGCCTTATCAAACATCGGTTCATAACATGGCAAGCGGTATTTACTGCATCGGCCCAAAAGTGTTTCGCAATATTACTTTCATTTAGCATAGTTATTGCGAGCTCCGCTAAAGATCGAATTTTCCTTTCAAGGAGTTCTAGAAGCCAAAAAATTATGTTCAATGCCAAATTTTTCGCAAAACTTTTCAAAAGATTGGTTTTCAAATTCTCCCCCATGATCAGTTTGAATGGATGCTATTTTCAAGTTCTGTTCATTTTGGATGATCTTGGCAAGTTTCTTAAATGCATGATATGCTTCATGTTTATAAGTAAGAAACAATGTCCATGTATACCTAGAATAATCATCCACAATCACAAGACCATAATAGTTTCCACCAAAACTTTTGATTTTTGAAGGTCCAAATAAATTCATGTGTAAAAGTTGTAATGGTCTAGTTGTAGAAGCAATATTTTTGGCTTGAAAGGAAACCTTTACTTGTTTTCCTTTTTGGCAAGCATCATAAAATTTGTTTTCAAATTTCAGCTTTGGTAAACCGATTACTAAATCTTTTGAAACAAGTTTGTTCATGAATATGAGCAATTCTTCTATGCTATAGCCATGATTCATCTTCTTTAGTTATGAAGCATTGCACATTACTTGAAGCAAGACAATCAAGATTAATCATATAAATATTATCAACTCTTTGACCAATGAACTTTACTTCCTTGTTTAACTTATTTTTAATTATGCAACAATTTGATTCAAAGACAATTTTATAGCCCTTATCACATAATTGACTAATGCTAAGCAAGTTATGTTTAAGTCCCTCAACATATAAAACATCATTTATAGAAGTGGAAGAAATTTTACCAACATTTCTGATTCCTAGTATTCTTCCCTTTGTGTTATCTCCATAAGTGACGAATCCTTTACTTCAAGGAGTAAATGATATGAACTTACTTTTGTCTCCCGTCATGTGTTTTGAACACCCACTATCCAAGTACCAATGGGTGTTACTTGCTTTAAAGTATACCTACAAAACAAATTAAGTTAGAGAACTTGGTACCCATTTTATGTTGGGTCCTTATAGGTTAGTTTGAGGTAATGTTCCTTTAGGAACCCATACTTTTCTCACAACCTTTGGTCCTAGTTTTCTAACATTACAATTGGATGCACTATGTCCTTTAAGACCACAATGATGACATTTCATAAAAGGGGATGCAGTTTTACTAGGTGGTATAAAGAAGTTCTTATAATTCTTTTGTTTCTTATAGGCATTGAAACCTAATCCCATTTTATCAAACATACATCGTTGTTCACCAAGTAGAACATTCAGATTGTCTCTACCATTAGTAAATTTTTCTAGAGTCTTATTCGAGTCTAGAACCTTAGTCTTTAGCATGTCATATTTCTTTACAAATTCACAAGGTTTAGACTTAGAGCATGCTTGAACATTTGCAACTTCCTTTTTCAAAAATTCATTTTCTTTATTAAGTTCTACTAGATGCATTTCAAGAGTATCAATAGTCTTTCTAGATAATTTATGATTATTAGAAACCTTTATAAATTTATCATACAATTCTTCAAGAGCATCAAGTAGTTCTTCTTTATCTAAGTCATGAAAATTTACCTCATTGTCTTCATCTTGGTGATTGGTCACGAGGCAAAGGTTTGCTTCTTCATTTTCTGACTCGTCTGAGCTACTTATCTCATTTTCATCACATGCGATATATGCTCTTCTCTTTCCCTTTCTATATTTGTTTTTCTTCTTTAGGTTTGGACAATCTATCTTGAAGTGCCCTTCCTTTCCACATTCAAAGCAAGAAGGTGAAGAAGAATTTTCTTTAAGAATGGGTTTCTTACCTTGAGATTTGAAACTTCTTTGGAATCGTTTGCTCTTCATAAGTTTCCCAAAGCGTTTCACGAATAGGCCTAACTCATCGTCCTCATCAAGATCACTCTCGGATTTATCTTCATCAATTGAGATGGCTTTGAGAGCTAGTCCTTTCTTCTTTGAGGGTTTTTCTTCTTCCTCCACATGTTTCAAATCTTTCAGCTCTTGTTCTTGTTCTTGTAATTTCCCAAACAATGTAGCAAGGGACATATCATTTATGTTAGGAGATTTCTTGATGGCTGTAATAAGAGGCTGCCATTCTCTAGTAAGACTTTTTAAGAACTTTGTGGATAAGCTCCTTGTTAGTGTAAGATTTACCAAGAGTAATAAGATGATTAATGATCAAGGTAAATCTCTTTTGATGTTCTAGAATAGATTCATTGGAGTTCATTCTAAAACTTTCATATTGGCTAGTTAAGGTGCTAATCTTAGAATCCTTAACGTCGCTAGTACCTTCATGGGTTATTTGTAAGGTATCTGACATATCTTTTATAGATTTACATGTAACTACTCTAAAGAATTCATCAAGACCTAAGGCTAAGGTGATTAGGTTTTGGGCTTTATAGTTATATTGGACTTTCTTTTCTTCTTCGCTAGTCCAATCATCCATCAATTTCTCTACTTGCTTACCATCTACAATATGCATAGGTATGAAAGGGCCATTTTCAATTGCATTCCAAACTTTCAAGTTAATAGATTGCACAAAGATTTTCATTCTTTCTTTCCAAAAAGCGTAACCCTCACCATTGAAAGCGGGAGGTCTATTTGTGGCACCACCCTCAGGAAAAAGGTTTAGAGAATTTGAGGCCATTTGTTCTCTTGATGCCTACCAAAAGTCAAGCTCTGATACCACTTGTTAATCAAGTGGCCTCAATACTCAAGGGGGTGAATTGAGTTTTAAAACTTTTCTTGGAATGCCTTTGAAATTTGTTCCTTTTTCACAAGTTAAGAGTTGATGCAAGAGATAGTGAGTATAATGCAAAAAATAGTGCAAGACAAAGGGTAAATGTTACTAAGGCAATTTATCAAACACTTGGTATGTAATACTTTAAAACTAGTTATTCAAGCAAGTTTAAGAGTGAAAACATAATCAATGTTAACAATCTAGCCAGATGCAATATGTAAATGCAAGAGGGTAAGGGAGAAGAGCTTGCAAACCAATTTAATGAGTTCCACCAACCCGGTGTACATCTTGCCTTCAAGCAACCCACTTGAAGGATTCCACTATTAAAGATTTGAGATACAAGCTTTGAGCAATTGTCTCCTAGTGTCCCACACTCAAGAACCCAATTCTCACAAGCACAAGGGCAACCTACCCAATCTCACAATCTCTCAATATCCCAAAGGTTGAACTCCAACCTTTGTAACCACTCAAACTAGAGTGAACTTTGATGTTTGGTGTTTGTGTTTACAAGCAATATACTCTCTCAATAGAATTGATGTACAAATGAAAGCTCTCACAAATTCTAAACTCTCACAAGAGAGGATTTACAAATATTAGCACTAAGTTTCAGAAAATGAAACTATACAATGAAAAATGGAACTCACAAGGCACAAGATTTTATTTCTCTTTTATGGTATTGGTTGCCTTGAGTAGCTTCAATGAATGCTCCATTTATAGGCCTTGAGGAGGTGTCCAATGGTCTTCATAACCATTGCATAACATGGGCATCTGTGAGTTATGGAGAAATGAGCTGGTTTCCCACTTAAAAAGCACTTCCCCAAATTCTAGCACGATAGTAATCGATTAGGCCACGATCTGTAATCGATTACTCTTTGAATTTTACAGTGGTAATCGATTAGGCTGCTCCATGTAATCGATTAGATGAGAGACAGAATGTTGTTAATCGATTATGCAGTACCTTGTAATCGATTGTGAGTAGCACCTGATGCATTTAATTGTGTTTCGTAGCTTGGTAATCGATTATGACTTCATACAATCGATTAGGGTGCAAACAGAACTTTCATAATCGATTAGTCTTGGCTTGGTAATCGATTAGTTCCCTTACAGAACATTGGTAATCGATTGTGGCAACCTTGTAATCAATTAGGAGATGTACCTGATGCTCTCGATTCAAATTTTTATCTTGGTAATCGATTATCTCATTGATGCAATCGATTAGGTGATAAACAGAACATAGGTAATCGATTAGTTATGAATGTCTAATCGATTATGTTATGGTCAGAACTCCTGTAATCGATTATGTTGGATGCTGTAATCGATTAGGCTACGTGTTTTTACAGGTCTGATGTTTTCTCTGTTTTTCATTGTAACTTAAGCCTTTTTCTTTGAGTCTTCAAAATCCTTTGTCATTATCAAAATAATTCAACCTGAAAACAGATGTGACATCTCTGGTAACACAATACTTGCGAAAGATCAAATAGGATATGTCACCAAATCTGAAAGATATGGATATCTTATAAATTAGGAAAGAGGCATATTGCTAAATGACCAAGCTTCTTATGCAGAGGCCAATGCAAGTTTAGATTCTAAGACATGGCATAAGACCATAGGATTTGAAATGGGTTCCATGTATATTAATAAGGTATGAACTTTGGTTAATGCACCTAAAGGGTAAAACCTATAGGATGCAAGTGGGTTTTTAAAAGGAAAACTAAACATGGATGGTAATAAGAGTACCTTTAAAAGCAAGATTGACAAAATTCAATTAGCTTAAAAACCATTTAAATCCTACTTGTTGTAGCAATATACCACTATTATGAGATATGGTAGATAGATGTCAAGATGGAAATCATCTTGAGGATGTGTATATGACACAACCTAAAGGCCTTTTATGCCTAAAACATCTACGAAGGTATGTGAATTGCAAATATTCCATTTATGGACTAAAGCAAGCTTTTAGAAGCTAGAATCTTTATTAAAGAATGAAGATAAATCTTGTGACTATAAAAAGGTTGGTAACTACACAATTATAATATTCTCATTTTATAGTCAAGAATATCCTTAAACACTTGAGAAGGACCAAGGATTTGATCTTGATAAATGGAAGATAAGCTCGTTGTAAAGGTTACATCGATCCCAACCTTCTGAGTAATATGAATGACTTAAGATTGCAATCAAAATATATATATGTTGTCAGAATGGTTGCGATGTATGCTTGAAAGGTTCAAAGTAAGAAACAGTCATTGATTTTGCTATGTTAAATTACAAAAGTCAATTTACATTTAATCATTCCAAATGTTTTGTACGCTAAGAGTTTCCACTTTGATGACAATGGAACCATAGAATAATATAAGGAAATGGATTAATCCAGGCATATACTTAAATAGTTCCATCTTTGGAAGATGTGAAAATATACGATGTGTATACCGACAAAATTGTTGGGAACCTACTAGTAAAATCGCTTGCGTAGCAAAAGCATGAGGGCGTTGCAGACATCATTGGGCATTAACCTTATCGGCTCTAAGTACAAGTGGGAGACTATTGGAAATATGCACTAAGAGCCTATATAGAACGCATCATTTTGAATAAGGCAATTTTGTTAAATAGTTTAACAGCCTTTATTTATCCTTGGAGTAATAAGTCATATGAGAGTTATTCCTAAAATGTCCCTAGTCAAGTATTTACGTGGGGACATATAAATAGATTAAGACTAGTGTGTGAGTGTACTGATGATCTGATCTCACAGATCATAGATATAAATGATATCAAGTCTTCACACGAGTACATATTAAGAGTAATTATATACTGGACAGGCCCACCATGAGAATGTTGCATGGATCGTTACATGAATGTCATAAACGATTCTCAATGTGATAATGGTATATGTAATCCTTTGACCTGAAGTCACTATGATTCCTACATAAGGAGTTTGTTGTTTTAATACAATCAAACGTCTTCTGTAACAAGAGGACTATAAAGGTTGTGGTTAGGCAATGAACAAATTATATAGAATTATGTAAAGGGATGTGAGTGATATAGATAGAATTTGTCTCTCCTATGTGACAGGAGTGATATCTATAGGCCACTTGATGGAGTGAGACTAAGGAAATGCATGGCCATGCTAGAAAGAATAAATATTGGATATTTGTTCGGATAAAGTCTACTCCGGTATCAAGTAAAATAAATTGGACCATACAAGGATGACGTGACCATGCCTTGACGCCCAATTAGGATATCATGACAAAAGGAACAAACATATAAAATGATTATCATTTATAGGTTATGTTGATAATAAATAATATTCGGACATAATGATGCATTACTAGATGTCGCTCCTATTTTATATTAACAATAAAATAGTTTATTATTAATATGTATGAGTATTTTACGTATAGGGTCACACACATAGAGTAAGCCCATCAGAAAATATCTTTTTATTTTGGTTGGACTAAAATAAAACTATTGGGCCTAACTCATTTAGAATGAGTAAGGAGCCCACTCTTTAGGGAGTAAATTAGGTCAAACTAAGCCTATAAATAAAGCATAAGATGCTCATAGGCGGCTAACCAAAAAGAGACATAAAATGCAAAAGTTGTAAAAGCTACATGCGGTCAAACTAACATTTGGAAGGTGTAGCGTTTCTGGTGGGAGTACTCGTGTGGACTCCTAAAGGACGAGGCTATGACGGCTTTGATAATCTTCAAGAGGTAATCCTAAAATGCAATATTTTTTTGTGTTTTTCTTATGCTTTAAAACACGGCGCTTTACAAATCTATAGGAATCCTTGTATTTTCACTGGTCATGCACTAGGGATTCCCTAACAAGAACTTTATTATTGTGTAGATCTATGTGGATGACATTGTGTTTGGTGGTACTGATGATGGTATGTGTAAAGAATTTTCTGAAATGATGCAAACAAAATTTGAAATGAGTATGATGGGAGAACTTAAAATTCTTCCTAGGCTTGCAGATTAAATAGACTGGTGATGGTATTTATATTCATCAGCAGAAGTACACAAAGGAGTTGATTAAAAAATTTAACATGGTAGATGTCAAGCCTATAAGCACTCCTATGTATCCTAACTACATAATCAATAAAGATGATTCTGGTACATCAATAGACTAGACCTATATAGAGGAATGATAAGTTCACTTCTGTATCTAACATCCAATAGAACAGATATAATGTTCAGTGTTTGCATGTGTGTAAGGTATCAATCAGAACTCAAGGAATCATATTTTTCTATTATGAAGAGAATTCTAAGATATCTTGTTGGAACCACTAATCTTGGGTTGCTCTACAAAAGAACAGACTCTTTCTCTCTATCTGGATTCTGTGATGTAGATTTTGCAAGTGATGGAGTAGACAGAAAAAGTACAATTAGGAAGAACTCTGATATCATGGGGAAGAAAAAAAGTAAAATTCTATTGCACTCTTAGTAGAATAAGTTGAGTACATGTCTGCAACAGGATGTTGTTCTCAACTTCTTTGGATAAAATATCAACTTGAACATTACTCAATCAAAGAAGGAGAGATTCCTATATACTATGATACCTTACCATCAGACCTAGACTACACAAAATCCTTATATTGCTATTGTTCCCATTCCTGAACCCTCTACTGTTGGCCTTCCCTCTCAACAACCCCCTCTAGTCATTACCCTCCCTGGTTTAGCCATATTTACCTTCTACAAACTCATCCTTGACCAATCAGACCCTAGTTACAAAAATCCTTATAACCTTGCCATTGTCAGCAATCCCAACTTTGATAGCCACAGACTCTGTATCTTACCCACTGCACCTAGATTTGTCCGTCATATACCCATAGAGAGACTGTTACCCTACCCTAAACTCCTTTCACCAAAAGACATTGCCATACATTATGTTTTGATAATTGAATAGGCCTCTATTGCTAGAGATTTAAGGTTTGGAGTTGTTGTTCTTGACTCTGCTCCCCTAAAGAACAGACCCATTACACTTCCATGGAAAAAGATCTTGATTTGTCTAGATAAACAATAGATTAAGGAGACATGGATAAACTTGGGAAGACTGAAGAAGCCTATGTCTCCTTAGTATAAACCTCACTACAAGGGTCCTCTCAGACCTCAATAGTTCCCTGCAGCAAATCTTCACAGCATCCTCTCTGTTCCCAATCCTAACGAGGCTCGTGTGGATGCTCTATGGTGCCATTACCTATGGACCATTCAAGAAGAAGGATCTTCCTCTTTTAATCCTTTCCTGAAAACCCTCTTTTTCTTTATCGTCTTTCAGTCATCTGTTTTAACTCCCCTTTTATTTTTGTTCTTCAGACCCATTTTTTCATTCTTGTCTCTTCAACTGCATTTCCTCTCTTTAGTTCTTCCCTCACCTGTGATTTACTGTTAGGTTCTATATGATGCCTTTCTTTTATTGATATCAAAAGGGGGAGATATGTTAGAAGTCTTTTGTGTTGGGGAGATATGTTAGAAATCTTTTGTGTTGGATGATGACAAGTTTAATGTATGTTGTTTTTGTTTTTAATTTATCAATGAAGAACACTTTATTATCTGCTCTAATAAATCTGATTGCTTTGATATATAGCTGATTACTTTAATATATCTTAATTCAAGGTAACCAGTAAATGTTTTTTCAGCTCTGATCTTTGCCATGAAAATTGCATGTTTTGATTATCATATTGAAAAATTCTAATTGTCTAAAAATTTGAAGAACATTGTGAACACCTCTTTCGGTCCGGCCCAAATTGTTATGACACCGGACCCAGCCTTGAAGTTGGTAACACCAGACAAGGCCTAAGTTAACACCTCACCTCAACTCTGCCAATAGTCCTCACCTCAACTCCGCCCATGAGTCCTCAACACTCCGCCAACCGCCTTCATTTGCACTCCGTCCTCTTATACTTCACAAACGGTGTGGCACTCCGCCCTCCTCACACAACGTTCCACAGACGGTGTTAGCTAACATCAACTCAGCCCAACGTCCTCACCTCAGGAGTCCCTTAATGGCCGATGTCACGGATATGACGACAAAAGACGAGCGAGTCCGACCCAAGTAAGACGATCTCGTGGGCACACCGGCTAGTAATAGATCCGGACCAGGAAGGAGAACACGGCCCCTATGATTACTGAAAGATTCAGCCGGTATGACACAGGTAATGGTTCTTAAGGCCCCACATCGGATCAGTGGAAACTCCGTCCAACCAATTGCTTTGCTAACCGGAGTCACAAATTTGACAACGGAGGGGGCGAGGTCGGAAGATTATGCGCGGTGACCTGGAATCGCACTCCCTGGAAAATGGTAGACAGGGAGGCGGAAGTGGGCAATTAAAAAAAAACCCCACTGAAAACCCTGCTCCCCACCAATGATAGTGGCCAGAGTTGCACACCACTACACGCATGGGTGAGTGGGAGTTCTGGTTGTCCCAAAACCCTCAGCCCATGACTTGAAGGCCATATAAATGCCCCAACCAAGGAAGCTCAGGGGGTTGGTCTTCAGATTCTCCCTCTACGCGAGAAAACTCTGGAAATTCTCTCCGATTCCTCAAGGTTCTTAACTGATCTCCCCATTTGAAACCAGTGACTGGCTTTAGTCACCACAAAAGATCCCTTAGTTCGAAAGGGGTTTTGAGTTTTTCTCACTAACACAAAGCCACTGCTCTCATACCGTCCGTACCTCGAACGCACCTCGTCATCTCAAAACCACCCCTGCCCCATTTCCTGCATCATTACCTCGCCCATCTCCGTTACTGCTCAACAGCGTTTTGCCTCGGATTAACTTCCCATACACCGGTCGTGACCTTCAGATTCCCAGGTCGGGTCTAACTCCGTTCTATTGTCCCTGCCAGCGTACGAGTCCAAATCAGTCTGACACTGTTACTGTGCTCAACCTCCCACATCGGTTTTTAACTCGTCACACTGTTTCCACTCTGACACCGTCACTGTGCTCAACCACCCACATCGGTTCTTAGCTCGTCACACCGGTTCCACTCCTCTCCTTATTTCTTTTGCTTTCAGTTCCTTTTTTATTTTTCTATGAGTTTGCTGTTTTGTTGACTGTAGTTGCCTGCGTACCATTAGTTTACTTTGTTAATATTTTTATCCTTTTCCATAACAAACAGACACAATAAAAAGGGTGATTTTGTAAAAAAAAATAGTGTCGTACGGGAGTACTCCTGTCTACACAACCCTCCTAGGATTCGTGCACGTGCGAAGAACTTCGCTTTGCATGAATTCTCCTCTTTAATGATATCCATCACCATCTTTCAGGTCCCTCTCTAAAATAGCAATATCCAGAACTATGTAACCCTGATTTCTTGATAATTCAAGAATACGTAGGAGCAGGACTTTAACTCCTGTCGGGCCCATCTTTCTTATTTCTTTTTTTGTTGTTGATTTACTGCTTTACTTTTTATATTTCTTTCATAAACGTCCCTTTTTTGGTCACTTCCGTGAAAATCAATTTAGACGTGACGTCTTGTTGGTTTCCCCATAGTTTTTGCCCAAGCCTCGCCATAATTTCATAGGGAAGGGGTACTTAGGACAAGACGTCCCGCTTATCCCTTTCCTATCCCTATCCTTTTATCCGAGGATGTCTAATTCAGACGTGACGTCTTGTTGGCGTTCTCTCACCCCCTCTGTCTCATATCGAAGTCGAGCTTAATTCGGATAAGAACGTCCCATTAACCTCGCTTTGACCTTCTATGTCTGTACAGTCCTTTACTCCATTCTATCATTTTCAAAATAAAAGGGAAGAAACCATGTTTTACTTAAGGTTATTTATGTCGTGCTTTCAATCTTGGTACTGTCTTTGACAGGCGATGTAGGGTGCTAATACCTTCCCTACTCGTAACCGACTCCCGAACTTGGATTTCAATTTTTTTAAACCAGTGCTTTACTGAACATAGTTTTTTCCCAATGTTTTTCCTATGGATAAAAACGTTGGTGGCGACTCCCTGTTTCATTTCCTTCCTTCTCTCTCGTTCGCCGCGCCGTCGCGATCCAGGTTGCGACAGATGGCGACTCCACTGGGGACCTGAAGAGAGTCAGGCCAGTTTGATTGAAAGCGCATGTTCTTTTTTTTTAACTTGGATTTCTTCCCATTGTCTTATTTTCTATTGATTGTTGTGAATGTTTGTTCTTGTTTTAATCGTCTTGTTATTTGTTTCGTTGTCTATATTTTGCATGTTTATTGAACCCTAGGGTAGGAGACCATGTTACTTTCCCGCAAACATTGAACCCTAGGGTAGACGACTTTGTATATTTGCTCTGTGTTTGTTCTTTGTGCAGAATGGGTAAGGTATAAGGTAGGGACTGCCCTTCCACACACTACACTCACAATTATTTGCACACACCTATGAGTGGCGCCCTATACCCGGGCCCCAAATGAAGCTTAAGTTAGGAGAGGTTGGTAACGGAATCGTATGGGATGTACTTCCTATCCGGTATTTGTGAGAACCTCAACCAGAGTTCGACCTCTCATGATATACGCACTTAGTGAATTCCTCACTGTTTGCGTCCCTGTCATGATTAGGATCTTGGCTCTGGTGACCTTCTAGATGTCTAGCGGAGGCCACCCAATGTGAGAAATCCACTGTTAGATAAGCTATAGGTCCCAGAAAAGACTTTCAGAAAAACCTGGCTTAAGGCACAAAAGGGCAGGCTTTACTATACCTTATCTCATTCTCGCTTTCCCTTTAAATCCAAAATTGATGAACTGCTTACATGTTCAGAGGGTTACTTTATTCCAAACAAAGGGTGAATCATTTTTCTTTCTAAAAAATAGTAATCCTTTAACAAATAAGCAGTTCCCTCACTTTTTGTGTACTTATGAGTCCAGGGTTATAGATCTTCCCAATCGTCAAAATGAAAACAAATTCTATTCAAGCAGATATTGATGACGTTGGGAAGATCCATAACCCATGCAACTTTAGTTTCGGATGAGTTTTGCCGACCGCTACTTCTCAAACTGAAAGTGTTTTCCAATAAATTAATGAAGAAGTAGTGGTTCACAAAACATAGCAGTAACTGATTTCTTTTTCTCTCTCTTTGCTCTTGCAGGAAGCTATTTGGAACTTAGCGGGTACCTTTGAGCAATATGGAAATTAACATGAGATCTGATAGTTGTGACACAAATGTGACCGAGATGAGGAAAGTATTGCACCTTAAGGCCAAGAAGATTGACACGGGTAGTCTGCAAACAATGGGGAGAAAATTAAACCTGACACAGAAAATGGCTTTTACAAGAAAGTATGGAAAGATTCTGAAATTGTTAGAAGTGGAAGTGCAAACTGAGGCGATCACTGCCTTAGCACAATTCTATGACCCGCCTCTCAGATATTTCACATTTAGAGACTTTCAGCTGGCCCCATCTATTGAAGAATTTGAACAAATTTTGGGGATGCCTTTGGAAGAACAGATACCTTATCGTCATCTCGACCATCATGCAACTATTGCTTCCGTCGCCCGTGTTCTGAAGATCCGTCCCGACACCTTAAGGGACGCACAACTAAACAGAAATCAGGTCCCCGGATTCACTCGGGAATTTCTCGAGAAACATATGCAGGTCCTAGCAGAAAAGGAAGATTGGGAAGCCTTTATGGATGCTCTAGCTATTACCATCTATGGCGTTGTTTTGTTCCCCAACATTGATAATTATGTGGATTATGATGCTATTGTCGTATTCCTAGCTCGTAAACACAGGCTTGAGAATCCTGTTACGGCTGTATTGGCAAACGTGTACTGCACCATGGATTTCTGCCACACACAAGGTGGAAAAAGGGTTGTCTGTTGTTTACCTGTTTTGTATGTATGGCTCACATCGCATGTTTTCCACCAAGTCTGTAAGGCCGAATGCCCGGTTTCTGATCTGAAGCTATGTCAATTAGCAGTGAAAAGTGGGCGTGAGTGGGCCAATCACCTTATAGGGCTCACGGCTGAGAAGGTTAGGTGGTATCCCCAATGGTTGGAAGTTGAATCAATTGTTCATCACTGTGGAAATTACCCAAATGTTCCCCTTATTGGTACGCAAGGGTGTATCAACTATAATCCCGTCATAGCCAAGCGTCAGCTAGCTTATCCTTTGCTTGGACCACCTGATGAAGAGTCTCTCATTCCTTTCATCTCATATTACTCGAAAGGAAGCTGTGTCCTTGTCATTCGGGATATAGCGAATGCATGGAAGAAAGTCCACCGAAAGGGAAGGGAGCTGGGGGCCCGGAGCCATGCTATCAGAGGAGAATATTATGAGTGGATCTTGAATAGGGTCTCTATTGTTAAATTACCCTTCAGGAGTCCCCCTCATCTCCAGGAAAATCCTCCTGCTCCATCACTTATTGCGGAAGATGAAGCAACCAAGGCGCTAAAGACCAAAATAGAAGAATTAGCTGCCAAGAACAAGAAGCTAGAGGAGGACTTATTGAGGTGTCAGCAAGAATACACCCTTCAGAAAAGGGAGAACCTGGAGAACAAGCAAGCTGTTGAAGAGATTAGGAAGAAACGAAAGATTGATGAGAGCTACATGATGAAACAAGACCAATGTCTTCAAGCAGCCAACTCTCAACTAAAAATGAAGAACAAGCAAAGTGATACCATCCTGGCGGAGAAATATCTTCTGAAGGATATGCTGGCGCAATCGAAAGAAAATGAGCAGAATATCATGGTGCAAAAAGAGCTCCTACAGACACAAGTCCACAAATTGGAGCAACAGCTCAATGAAATGAAAAAGGCTTGCGAACAAGAGATAAGTAGGGAACGACAACGCGCCATAAACATTGAACAAGATTGTCAAGAGACCATACGCCTCTTAGAAGCTGAACAAAATGAAACTATTCACTTATGGATGGATCGCTTTGCTAAGCTGGCGTACCTGGCCAACGGAGCTCTAGAAGATCTCCCGTTTTTACTCAAACAAGCGGAAGGAATTGCTAACCCTGTCAACACTCCTAGGGAAATTGCAACGTTCTTAGATTACTGCAGAGGACGAATTTGTAAAATGAGAGAAATGATTGCCCGAGCTAGGGATGGCTGATTTATTTTTCCGCTTTGTAACTCGGCACTTTATGGCAATAATGTACTCTTTTCGAGATAATGGATTCCTTTGTCTTCACAACTATCTCATGTTAATTTCCATTCAATGCTTTACTTAGTACTTTTGAACGCGACGTTCTGAGGAACAGTCGAAGGATCCGTCAAGTTCCAACATTGCTTCCCACGTAATCTCGTTTCACTTAATTTTTTTCTTTAATTCGCTTATCTTTTCTAAATCTTCTTTTGTGTTCCTTTCTAAAGACATTACGGGTAAACATCCTTACGGGACCAGGCTCAGGAAGAAACTCATGGCTGATATAGAGCAAGAAAATGAGAATTTGAAGACCGTGCTCCACCCCAGTTCGATCCCATCCCAATGTCCTATACCGAACTCTTACCTCACCTCATTGAAAAAACTCTAGTAGTACCCTGTCCCTTGAGGCCACTACAGCCACCTTATCCTAGGGGGTATGACCCTAATGCCCGGTGCGATTATCATGCGGGTGCACCAGGCCATTCTACTAAAAATTGTCTGGCTTTGAAATATAAAGTAAGGGACCTGATTCAGGCAGATTGGATAAGCTTCTGAGAAGGAAGTCCAAATGTAACAACAAACCCTCTGCCTAATCATGAAGGGCCCGGGGTCAATGCTATCGGGGAAGATGTGGAGTATACATCCAATGTTGAGGACATTCAGATGCCTCTAAAAGAAATTCGCTCCCTTATGTTTGAGGTAGGGTTAGTAAAGGACAAATGGGATGAAGACTTCGATGATGCCCAATCGACGAAGCAGCAAGAGTTTCGAAAAACTCTCCAAAGGTTTATGGACAGTCACACTATACGAGTCTGCAAGCGCCATGGCAATGAGGTAAATATGATACAGGGACAGACTGGACCTCGGGCCCCAAAACCCCTGGTCATATTTTATAGCAAAAATGCGTCGCTAACGCAGACCCCTGCCAGAACTACTATTACGGCCCGGCCACCTACTCCATTCCCGTATGACAACTCCCACGCCGTGCCTTGGAAGTATAACACGGACATAGTTGTTTCCAATCCCGTAATAGTAGATCCGGCGCCTGCTTTGTTGGTTACCAACATCGCCGGTGTAGGCAGAATGACCCAAAGTGGGAGAGTGTATGCGCCTTCAGAGCCAAAGCAAGACAAGACTGCCGCGGAAGGCAAAACCGGGAAGGTTGGGATCGCTGGCGAAGCAAAGAAGGTTGTGCCAGAAGAAGAGACTAAGGAGTTCTTAAAATTTATCCGCCACAGCGATTACCAGGTATTGGATCAGTTGAACTATACCCCCGCCAAGATCTCCTTATTATCTCTGCTGACAAGTTCTGAATCACATCGAAACGCGCTGATGAAGGTGCTAAGTGAGGCACACGTGAAACATGACTTGCCTGTTGATAAGTTCCAAGGTATTGTTGGACATATAGTGGCCAGTAACTATCTGACTTTCACGGATGACGAAGTGCCGGTGGAAGGAAAAGGACACAACAAAGCTCTCCATATCTCTGTGAAGTGTCAAGACCATATTATGGCAAAAGTGCTCGTCGATAATGGATCGTCCTTGAATTGATGCCCAAGTCTACATTAGCTAAACTGCCCATAGATGGGGCATGCATGAGACCGAGCTCCATGATAGTAAGAGCTTTTGATGGGACCCGACGGGAGGTCATAGGCGAAATTGAGCTACCCATACAAGTTGGACCCCATATCTTTCAAGTTCTCTTCCAAGTAATGGATATCATGCCCGCCTATAGTTGCTTGTTAGGGAGGCCGTGGATCCATTCAGCAGGGGTAGTTCCTTCCACTTTACACCAGAAACTAAAGTTCATCGTTGATAGCAGACTGGTAATCGTTTCTGGAGAGGAGGATCTTCTGGTCAGTAATCCAGTTACTACCCCCTATGTAGAGGCAGCCGAGGAAGCCCTCGAGACATCATTCCAGGCTTTAGAGATAGCCAACGCCACAAGTATGTCTTTCCCAAATATATCGTTAGCAGTAGCAAAAACTATGTTACGGGAAGGATATAAGCCAGGAAAAGGGCTCGGAAGAGAACTGGAAGGAAGGACTCAACCTGTATGCCTCCCTGAGAACAAAAACAGATACGGCCTGGGATACCAACCTACCACGGAAGATTAAAAAAGGGTAGAAGAAGGAAAGAGAGGGAAGAGGATTACTCATCATACCGGGCGTGCACTCAATACTGCGAAAATCCCCATCTGTGACCTCTACCAGAGCTTCAGGAGAGCTGGAGTAATGTTTCTAGATCAAGTGGCTGTGATCCAAAGTGATCTTGATGAAGATCCTGGATTTGTGTATGCTGGCTCACCTGGTCAGGAACTGAACAACTGGGAGATCATAGAGTTCCCCACGATTTGTACCATTTCATCAAAGTAATCATGTTTTCTGTTCGATCCTTTAGCTATGCTTCGGGATCTCATTTTGTAACAATAAAAACTTGTTCGTTTGTTTGAATAATAAATGCCGTCAGTTTCCAAATAGCTTGATAATTTAAACCTTTCCCTTGCTTGTTTTCCTTTTCATTTGCTATAATACACTGAAAATGCAGATCCGAAAGCGATTCACCTAAGAATGATGAGAATCCGGTTTTATTTCACGATTCTGACTGTCTAACTGATTGCGCCAATGAGGAATATGATGAAGACTATAATCCCTCGCCTGAGTTAACCCGGTTATTGGAACAAGAGGATAGGGAAATTCTGCCCTACTTAGAGATAGCCGAGGTTATTGATTTGGGAATTGGAGGGGATAAAAAGGAAGTCAAAATTGGTACCTCGTTAAGTAAAGAACAGAGGCAGGAACTGATTGGGTTGTTGAGAGAGTTCAGCGATGTTTTCGCCTGGTCTTACCAAGATATGCCGGGACTGGACAATAGCATTGTCGAACATAGGTTACCATTAAAACCCGAATGTCCGCCAGTAAAGCAGAAGCTGCGACGTATGAAACCTGAGATGCTTTTGAAAATCAAGGAAGAAGTCAAGAAGCAATTTGATGCCGGGTTCTTAGCCATGGCAAAATACCCACAGTGGGTGGCAAATATCGTCCCGGTCCCGAAAAAGGATGGCAAAGTACGAATGTGCGTGGACTATCGCGATTTGAACAGGGCTAGCCCCAAGGATGATTTTCCCCTGCCTCAGATTGATGTTCTGGTCGACAATACCGCGCAACATACGATCTTTTCATTCATGGACGGTTTCTCCGGATACAATCAAATTAAGATGGCGCCCGAGGATATGGAAAAAACCATATTTGTCACCTTGTGGGGAACTTTCTGTTATAAGGTGATGTCTTTTGGTCTAAAGAATGCCGGAGCAACTTACCAAAGGGCCATGGTAACCCTTTTCCATGACATGATGCACAAAGAGGTAGAGATCTACGTCGATGATATTATTGCCAAGTCTAAAACGGATGAAGGGCATATGGAAGACCTAAGGAAACTCTTCGAAAGGTTGAGGAAATTCAAGCTTAGGCTGAACCCAGCCAAGTGCACTTTCGGCGCAAGATCCAGGAAATTACTGGGATTCATAGTAAGCAAGAGAGGCATAGAAGTCGACCCTGACAAAGTAAAGCCATTCTTGAAATGCCTCCTCCCCGTACAGAAAAGGAAGTTAGAGGTTTCCTAGGGAGATTAAATTACATCGCTCGCTTCATCTCACAGTTGACAGCAACATGCAAGCCAATTTTTAAATTGCTCCGTAAGAACCAACCAGTTCAATGGAACGAGGATTGTCAAAAGGCTTTTGAAAAGATAAAGCAGTACTTGCAGAACCCGCCAGTTTTGATCCCACCTACCCCGGGAAGACCACTTATTTTATACCTTACAGTGTTAGATGAATCCATGGGTTGTGTGTTGGGGCAGCATGATGAGACTGGGAAGAAAGAACATGCCATTTATTATCTAAGCAAGAAGTTCACTGACTGCGAGATGAGGTATTCTGCTCTGGAAAGGACCTGTTGTGCGTTAGCGTGGGCAGCCCGACGTTTGAGACAATACATGATAAGCCACACTACTTGGCTAGTTTCCAAAATGGACCCCGTCAAATATATCTTCGAAAAACCTGCCTTAACCTGGAGGATTGCTCGATGGCAGGTCCTGCTAACTGAGTACGATATAGTTTATGTCACTCAGAAGGCTGTAAAAGGAAGTGTTCTGGCTGACTACCTGGCTCATCAACCCATAAGAGATTATCAGCCCATGCAGTTTGACTTCCCGGACGAAGATATCATGGCTCTGATTGATGAAGAAGGAACCCAAAAGGATAAATGGACCCTAAGGTTTGATGGTGCTTCTAACGCATTAGGACACAGAATCGGAGCAATCCTCATTTCACCTGACAGAGAACTCATCCCCGTTTGTGCTCGATTATGTTTTGATTGTACCAATAACATCGCTGAGTACGAGGCGTGTTCTCTGGGAATCCAAGCAGCATTGGATGCCAAAGTGAAAAAATTGGAAGTATACGGGGATTCTGCCCTAGTCATTCACCAACTGAAAGGGGAATGGGAGACTAGAGACAGCAAATTAATTCCCTATCAAGCTCGCATCAAAGAGTTGATTAAGGAATTCGATGATGTTTCTTTTCACCATGTTCCCCGGGAGGACAACCAGATGGCTGATGCTCTGGCTACCCTAGCATCAATGTTCAAGGTGAGCAATGATTACGACATGCCTCTCATTGAAATAGGGCGGCACCACGAACCCGCATATTGCCAGATGATTGAAAGGGAGTCAGATGGGAAGCCTTGGTATTACGATGTTAAGAGGTATGTCCGAAATCAAGAATATCCCGAAGGTGCTACAGAGAATGATAAGAGAACCCTGCGCCGGCTCGCCATGGGTTTCTTCTTAAACGGTGATGTGCTTTATAAGAGAAACTACGACTCCGTCCTTCTTCGTTGTATCGACACCGACGAGGCAAGTAAAATCATGAGGGATGTCCACGAGGGATGTTTTGGAACTCACACTAACGGACACGCCATGTCGAGAAAGATCTTGAGGGCTGGTTACTACTGGATGACCATGGAGTCAGACTGTTTTGCCTATGTTCGTAAGTGTCGCAAATGTCAGATATACGCGGACCATATTCATGCTTCCCCGTCTTCCCTGAACGTCTTGTCAGCTCCCTGGCCCTTTTCAATGTGGGGTATGGACGTCATTGGACCCATCGAGCCGAAAGCCTCCAACGGTCATCGTTTCATTTTGGTCGCTATCGACTATTTCACAAAATGGGTAGAAGCTGCTTCATACGCCAATGTGACAAGGAACGTTGTGGTTAAATTTGTCAAGCGTGAACTGATATGTCGGTATGGTCTGCCGAGTCAGATCATCACTGATAATGGCACGAATTTGAATAACAAAATGATGAAGGAACTTTGTGAAAGCTTCAAAATCCACCATCATAATTCCTCCCCGTATCGCCCTAAAATGAATGGGGCAGTCGAGGCAGCCAATAAAAACATCAAGAAGATTATACAGAAAATGGTCGTGACCTACAGAGATTGGAGCGAAATGCTCCCCTTTGCTTTACATGGGTATCGTACCTCAGTCCGAACCTCAACTGGGGCCACTCCATTCTCCCTGGTTTATGGAATGGAGGCAGTCCTACCTTTCAAAGTAGAGATCCCTTCTCTTCGAGTGATAATGGAAGCGGAATTAAAGGAAGCTGAGTGGGTCCAAGCTCGACATGACCAGTTAAATCTGATTGATGGAAAGAGATTAACCGCCCTTTGTCATGGTCAGCTGTATCAGAAGCGTATGAAACAAGCGTTTGAAAAGAAGGTACGACCTCGACAATTCCAAGAAGGAGACCTAGTCCTCAAGAAAATCTTGCCAATCCAAAAGGACATCCGAGGGAAATGGACACCTAATTACGAAGGACCATACGTCGTGAAGAAGGCTTTCTCTGGAGGAGCTCTGATCCTCACCAACGTGGATGGAGAGGATCTACCAATGCCTGTGAACGCCGACGCGGTGAAGAAATATTTTGCCTAAAAAAAAAAAAAAAAGAAAGAGGAAGGTACTCGCTAGGCTGAAAACCCATGGGGCAGCCTAGGCAAAAATTAGAGCCGCTTGATGAGTCGAAAACCCGGAAGGGCGGCTCAGGTAGAATAAAAAGCCACAAGTTTAGGCGTAAGGACGAGAACCCTTCAGAGAAGGAAAACTGATCAGGCATGCGCATCTTTGTCAAAATCATTTCCCAGAAGTAAAATCAGAGGATGGTCTCGAAGTCGTGAAGAAAGATCCGGATTCTTATCACTCGCGGGGAGTCGCTGGAGGGTTCAAAAGGCCTTCTTTCCCTCCCACCTTTTAATTGTTTATACATATGTTTTGTTACCTTTACCTTCGTTACCAATGTACATACTTATATTCAATAATAAAATGAGCTTTCCCTCTCCTTCCCCTGAGTCTACGGCTGAATCATATAAACGAACAAGTTTTTTTTCTTAAGAGGAAATTTTTGAAATAAAAAGTGATGAAATGAAAAGCCGTGGTGAAACGAAATGTATCCTGGCGCCAGACCCGGCCCGTGAGAAAGCATAACCAATTCTGTTGATTATATTCCTGAAAGACAGAATTTGTCTCTATCTCATCCATGAGTTATCTTGAAAGCCTATCTCTTAGGAAAGGTCGCTCGAAACGTCAATTCTTTTGTTTACTCGTGCTTCTAACCATCTGTTTTGAAGGGTGATGGAACTACGTCACACAGAAAAGAGGAACCGGACACCAAAGCTCTGGACCAGAAATTTTCCCCAAGAGAAATCAGTAGATTGACGTCCCCCAGTGAAATCACAAGCGCCAAAGCCGGCACTTCCCAAGTTCTCATTCCCCAGCAGAACCATAATAACCAAAAACTACACTTCCCAAATCCTTCCCCCAGTGGGACTACACTTCCCGGTCAACCCAAACTGGGGCATATCCCTGGGTTTGTTCTTTCATTCAAGGGGCAGTTCCCCAAGATTTCATCCAATCATGTCAAACTGGGGCATCCCCCTCGGGTTTTTCCTATCAGTCAAGGGGCAATTCCCCACCTTTATCTCTTTGCAAACCAAGGGCCACACCCCACATTTATTTACCTGTCAGTCAAGGGGCAATCCCCCACCTTTACCTTTTTGCAAACCAAGGGCCACACCCCACATTTATTTACCTGTCAGTCAAGGGGCAATCCCCCACCTTTACCTTTTTGCAAACCAAGGGCCACACCCCACATTTATTTACCTGTCAGTCAAGGGGCAATCCCCCACCTTTATCTTTTTGCAAACCAAGGGCCACACCCCACATTTATTTACCTGTCAGTCAAGGGGCAATCCCCCACCTTTATCTCTTTGCAAACCAAGGGCCACACCCCACATTTATTTTCCTGTCAGTCAAGGGGCAATCCCCCACCTTTATCTTTTTGCAAACCAAGGGCCACACCCCACATTTATTTACCTGTCAGTCAAGGGGCAATCCCCCACCTTTACCTTTTTGCAAACCAAGGGCCACACCCCACATTTATTTACCTGTCAGTCAAGGGGCAATCCCCCACCTTTACCTTTTTGCAAACCAAGGGCCACACCCCACATTTATTTACCTGTCAGTCAAGGGGCAATCCCCCACCTTTATCTTTTTGCAAACCAAGGGCCACACCCCACATTTATTTACCTGTCAGTCAAGGGGCAATCCCCCACCTTTACCTTTTTGCAAACCAAGGGCCACACCCCACATTTATTTACCTGTCAGTCAAAGGGCAATCCCCCACCTTTATCTTTTCGCAAACCAAGGGCCACACCCCACATTTATTTTCCTGTCAGTCAAGGGGCAATCCCCACCTTTACCTTTCCACAAACCAAGGGCCACACCCCACAGTTATTGTTCCTGTCAGCCAAGGGGTAATCCCCCACCTTTACCTTTCAACAAACCAAGGGCCACACCCCACAGTTATTGTTCCTGTCAGCCAAGGGGTAATCCCCCACTTTTACCTTTCAACAAACCAAGGGCCACACCCCACATTTATTTACCTGTCAGCCAAGGGGTAATCCCCCACTTTTACCTTTCTGCAAACCAAGGGCCACACCCCACATTTATTTCCCTGTCAGTCAATGGGCAATTCCCCACCTTTACCATTCTACAAACCAAGGGCCACATCCCACATTTATTTTCCTGTCAGCCAAAAGACAACCCCAGTTTTTTACTCTTCCATAAATCAAGGGCCACACCCCATATTTTATCTTCAGTCAAGGGGCAATTCCCCACTCTTACCTTCCTATCACCCACCGTATGCTAAAAAAAAAAAAAAAAAAACGGTGTTGATCCGATGTGAACACTAGGTAGAGGAGGTCCACTCTATTCTAAGACGTGGTGATCCAAAGGACGGTGTCATGACCCTCAAGGTCAAATGAAATACTCTGTCAAGTTGCGAGAGACGGTGTCCCAATGGTTACACCTCTTACTACTTCGAGGCGTAACAAACGGTGTCATGAAACCCACCTCAGATAGAATTGGGTTGTTGCCAAGACCGATGTCAGGCCAATTACACCGGAGGTTCAAAGGTTAATCGAAGTTGTGGACGGGGTGGCCATGATACGCTGATCCGAGGTTCTATGCTTCGCAAAAGACTTCGAATTAAAATCATGAAGTCCTAATTCTGAATTGATGATTAGACGGTGTTACTTCAAGTCGTTACCTCATACCGGTCACAAGAGAGAGATACTTGGAAACATTTTGAAAAGAGAGAAGACAAGCAGATGGATGAAAATTGCATTGTATTAATAGAGGGCACTGAGGCCATTACAAAAATTAAAACTCCGGAGCCCATCCCGGAACAAGGCTAAGAAAAAACAAAAAAAAATCCTAAGAGTTGGGTGCTGGAGAGTCCGGTCTAGCGGAGGCTGTCCTCTCGGATTCCTCCGACACCGTCCTCAGTTCCATGCTTTGACCTTCGGGGAGGGGCATCAGTTCATAAGGAATATCCTCAGGTTCCGAAGCCTGACCCCGGTCCATAGCATATAGGTGGCCACCATGAAATTCATAGTAGACACCTATACCGTTCAGGTTAAGTTGAACAGCGGAGTTCCGGTGTACAACCTGGCGAACGGTAGAACTGAAGGCGACATCGGCAAGTACCGAAAATTCAGCCATCTGCTCCTCGGCTTCCTTCCGCTCCTTCACTTGCTCTTCCTGCACATCGGCAAGCTTCCCAGATAGTTCTTTGTTTTTTTCGTCCACCTCGGCCTTTGCAGCCTTGGCTTCATCTAGTTTGGTCCGGAGAGCTTTGAGAGCGTCCTCTGAAGCCTTAGCCTTAGCCTCAGCAGCATCTGCCCTCTTGGCAGCCGATGTGTAAGCAGCAGTGAGTTCAGACAGGTCCTCCTTGCTCTTGGTCAGCTCCTGCTCCTTCTGGGTCAAGGCAGTCTGAGCCTCGACTCTCAAGGCCTCAGCTTTCTTCATCCGGTCTAGGCATTCCTTAGCCTCGACTCCGGAGTAGTAAGAGCGGCCTAAAGAACTAAGAACTCCGGCCGCCTCAACCAAATTGAAAATGGCTGCTTCGGCAGCAGATTGGGCCTCAGGAGCAGGAAGATCGGCTTTGAGCTTAAAGGGGATGTGGACCCAAGCCGGAGTCCCTCCAACGTATTCCAGAAAGTCTGAGAGGCGGGAATTGACAACGATGTCTTCAGGTTGAGACCGAACTGGGGAAATAGTTACAGGACCAGCCTCCTCCTCCGTTGGCACCTCTACTTCGGCCACAACCTTTCGAGCCTTCTGCTTTTTCGGCTTGGAGGTTGAGCCGATGTTGGACTTCCTTTTAGCTGGGACCCTTTCAGCCGGTCCCAGAGTCATTGCCTCAATATTTTCTGCTGGTATGCTCACCACCTTGGCCGGCGTGCGTCGAGGAGTCACCCTGTTCTCCTGTGCGGCAGCGGCGGCGTTCCGAGCTTCAGCAGCCTCTCTCAGTTTCCTGAGGATGTCTATCCGAGCCATCTCGCCTACAAAGAAAAAAAACGATGTTAGTACCGGTGTGAATGTATCAGAAGTAAATAGATAATAAAAGGAGGAAAGTGAACAATGACTACCAAGGTAAGTATCCCGACCTGACTCCGTCCCCAAAAGCCTCTTGCAGGAGAACTTGGCAATGGCCGAATAACCCTTCAGAGCGTCCAGGACTTTCTTGGACTCAGTCGACAAGTTACTCTCACTGACGATGTAGGCATTGTTTGTCAGGAGAAAGTGTTCATGAGTCCAACCGGTGTAAAACTTTCTGGAAAAATCAGAATTCTCCCAGAACACCAGCCTACCAGCATTGACCTCGACTTTGACATAGGAGTGTTTGAAACTGACCCCGTCCGTCTTGGCCGATTCGGTGTAACTTTCGAAGTTAACCACCTTTGAGTCGCAGCGGAGGTTGATGAAGCCTAGACCCCCTCCAAAGTTACCCCGGTGCATCACCCTGCAATAAGTGAAAAAGAGGGCCACTGTGGGGACGAAGTGGAAGTACTCCCCAAGCACCTCCAAGGACCTTACCAAGCCCCAGCCATTGGGATGAAGTTGGCTAGGAGCGCAGTCAAGAAACCAGAGTACCCCCATCTTAAACTCCGTCAATGGGAGGCGGACGCCGATCTTGGAGAAGACCATCTCATACATAAAGAGGTTCTTTGACCCCGGTTGGTGGCAGATCCTGTCCGAGGTTTGGGGGCAGAATACGGTAAAGTCGTTTTCATGCTCAACATCGGCATGAACAACGACATCTTCGATGGTGACATCGGCAGCATCTTCAGCATACCGGGAAACAATTGTATGGGTCTTCATGAACCCAGAAGTAAGGATCTCTGGCCTTCTCAGCTAGCCAGTTGATCCGGTGTGCCAAGACATTTGTCTCAATAGGGTCAGTAATCACAGCAACACCGGTGGAGGAATTTTCAGAAGCCATTCGGACGGTATGGCGAAGAAAGGGAATACAACTGTAAAAGGCCACATCGTCAGTAAGATATAAATCGGCACTGCTTCCCCCTTCACTAGCAGTGCCAAAGTTAAATGAGGAGCCTGACGATGTGTCAAACCCCTCTGTTTCCCACAAAGGCAATGCGGAGAAACGGTGCCCTGATGAGACGAACCGATGTAAAGCTCCCGAAGTTGCCCCACTTTGGTGACTCGGACCTCGGCTCGAAACTCCACCCGGCTGACGCCGGGATGTAATTGAAGGAGGACCAGACAGGACCTCAATGGAGTCATTACTCGAACCGGTGTCCCCCATGATCTATCTACAAAATTAAAGTGAAGGGTGGGATGGCTACCTGCTGAGGCGATGCGTGCAGTTCTTTTAGTACGAGCCAGGACGTAACACCGGAGGAAAAGCTTTAACGCCGGAGGAGAACTTTGAACACCGGAGAGGTTAAACGTCGGAGAGGCAGCACTTCAATATCAAGAAAGGAGTGAAAATGATGGATCCCCGAAGTTGCTTTTATAGAGGGAGGAGCTGACATCCAGAACCTTCCACATTCCGGCCCATGGCCATTTAAAAAGGCCGACTTTTGGCATTCCGGCCCAATGGCGCGAATTTTAAATTTTGAAAGAGCCAGTTAGCTGATGACACGTGGGATGCTCAGCCACCCAGTGACGTGGACCACATTTGAGACACGTCGGCTGTTTAAAATGCCACATCATTAAGCCCCACACCGGATTTTGGTCCTACTTAGCCCCTACATCGGTGTTCATATCTTTACTTCCCTTTCACCTCGGAAATTTACATTTTCTCGTGAAAGAGAGTAAAGAGGGGCATCTGTGAACACCTCTTTCGGTCCGGCCCAAATTGTTATGACACCGGACCCAGCCTTGAAGTTGGTAACACCGGACAAGGCCTAAGTTAACACCTCACCTCAACTCTGCCAATAGTCCTCACCTCAACTCCGCCCATGAGTCCTCAACACTCCGCCAACCGCCCTCATTTGTACTCCGTCCTCTTATACTTCACAAACGGTGTGGCACTCCGCCCTCCTCACACAACGTTCCACAGACGGTGTTAGCTAACATCAACTCAGCCCAACGTCCTCACCTCAGGAGTCCCTTAATGGCCGATGTCGCGGATATGACGACAAAAGACGAGCGAGTCTGACCCAAGTAAGACGATCTCGTGGGCACACCGGCTAGTAATAGATCCGGACCAGGAAAGAGAACACGGCCCCTATGATTACTGAAAGATTCAGCCGGTATGACACAGGTAATGGTTCTTAAGGCCCCACATCGGATCAGTGGAAACTCCGTCCAACCAATTGCTTTGCTAACCGGAGTCACAAATTTGACAACGGAGGGGGCGAGGTCGGAAGATTATGCGCGGTGACCTGGAATCGCACTCCCTGGAAAATGGCAGACAGGGAGGCGGAAGTGGGCAATTAAAAAAAAACCCCACTGAAAACCCTGCTCCCCACCAATGATAGTGGCCAGAGTTGCACACCACTACACGCATGGGTGAGTGGGAGTTCTGGTTATCCCAAAACCCTCAGCCCATGACTTGAAGGCCCTATAAATGCCCCAACCAAGGAAGCTCAGGGGGTTGGTCTTCAGATTCTCCCTCTACGCGAGAAAACTCTGGAAATTCTCTCCGATTCCTCAAGGTTCTTAACTGATCTCCCCATTTGAAACCAGTGACTGGCTTTAGTCACCACAAAAGATCCCTTAGTTCGAAAGGGGTTTTGAGTTTTTCTCACTAACACAAAGCCACTGCTCTCATACCGTCCGTACCTCGAACGCACCTCGTCATCTCAAAACCACCCCTGCCCCATTTCCTGCATCATTACCTCGCCCATCTCCGTTACTGCTCAACAGCGTTTTGCCTCGGATTAACTTCCCATACACCGGTCGTGACCTTCAGATTCGCAGGTCGGGTCTAACTCCGTTCTATTGTCCCTGCCAGCGTACGAGTCCAAATCAGTCTGACACTGTCACTGTGCTCAACCTCCCACATCGGTTTTTAACTCGTCACACCGTTTCCACTCTGACACCGTCACTGTGCTCAACCTCCCACATCGGTTCTTAGCTCGTCACACCGGTTCCACTCCTCTCCTTATTTCTTTTGCTTTCAGTTCCTTTTTTATTTTTCTATGAGTTTGCTGTTTTGTTGACTGTAGTTGCCTGCGTACCATTAGTTTACTTTGTTAATATTTTTATCCTTTTCCATAACAAACAGACACAATAAAAAGGGCGATTTTGTAAAAAAAAAATAGTGTCGTACGGGAGTACTCCTGTCTGCACAACCCTCTTAGGATTCGTGCACGTGCGAAGAACTTTGCTTTGCATGAATTCTCCTCTTTAATGATATCCATCACCATCTTTCAGGTCCCTCTCTAAAATAGCAATATCCAGAACTACGTAACCCTGATTTCTTGATAATTCAAGAATACGTAGGAGCAGGACTTTAACTCCTGTCGGGCCCATCTTTCTTATTTCTTTTTTTGTTGTTGATTTACTGCTTTACTTTTTATATTTCTTTCATAAACGTCCCTTTTTTGGTCACTTCCGTGAAAATCAATTTAGACGTGACGTCTTGTTGGTTTCCCCATAGTTTTTGCCCAAGCCTCGCCATAATTTCATAGGGAAGGGGTACTTAGGACAAGACGTCCCGCTTATCCCTTTCCTATCCCTATCCTTTTATCCGAGGATGTCTAATTCAGACGTGACGTCTTGTTGGCGTTCTCTCACCCCCTCTGTCTCATATCGAAGTCGAGCTTAATTCGGACAAGAACGTCCCATTAACCTCGCTTTGACCTTCTATGTCTGTACAGTCCTTTACTCCATTCTATCATTTTCAAAATAAAAGGGAAGAAACCATGTTTTACTTAAGGTTATTTATGTCGTGCTTTCAATCTTGGTACTGTCTTTGACAGGCGATGTAGGGTGCTAATACCTTCCCTACTCGTAACCGACTCCCGAACTTGGATTTCAATTTTTTTAAACCAGTGCTTTACTGAACATAGTTTTTTCCCAATGTTTTTCCTATGGATAAAAAAGTTGGTGGCGACTCCCTGTTTCATTTCCTTCCTTCTCTCTCGTTCGCCGCGCCGTCGCGATCCAGGTTGCGACAAACATCCAAAATATACTTGCTCAGATGTTTTGCATAACAATATATTGATTTGTTATTAGACTTCATTTATGAAAAAGACTTGATGTTTGCTATCAACAAATAAGGGGAGATTGTTGAAGAAAAATGTGATTTGAAAAGAAACAATAAGTCATTACTTGACCAGACCTTAGAATTATGCACTATTTTCAGACCCTTGTTTTAACAAACATTAATAATTAGTCAAATAAAGTCTGCTCTCATGTAAACTAACTTGTTTTTCCAAGTATTTCAGGAACCACACAGGTTGCAAAACATAGGGGGAGTTATTATCAACAAAAGTCTAATCTAACAAACAACACTATGTTAGACCTTAAAAAGTCTGATACAAATGCACTCAGTCCCGTGTTCTGATAAATATCAAGAATCAGACTTTTGGGCATCCTTAATAAATCTCAAAGAAGAACGTTATTCCAAAGGTCAAACCTCAACGTTCTTAAATCTATTTTGGTGATTCCTTGGAACTCATGCACTTATCAAGATAAATGTGCTTATCACTAAAAAGAACAAGAAATAAATCAGTAGAGCAGCCAACTCTATGCTCAAAGATCCCGACATAATCTTCTACATAAAAACAAAAAGGCTGGTATAAGTCAATATAAGGTGTCAGCTAAATTACAAAGGATTACAACTTTATCTTTTTTTCTCTGTTCCAATCAAATAAAGCAAGAAAATAACTTTATTTGTCAATGTTGTATAAGGAACTATTTTCATGTAAGAACAGAAGAACCCTGGTATTAGACTCTTCAAACACCTTGCTAGAACAGCAAAAGTTTGATACCTCTCAAAGCTCAAAGCACAACTCCTTCATATGATTTCCAACAGATATATCTCCTTTCAAAAGGCAGCAACGGTTGCCATTTTCTTCCTAGAAATACTCTTCAGAAGATTGATGCAAAGTGCAAGAAACAAAGTTACAGGAGTCATTTATAAAAAGATCATTGCCTTCTCTTTCTTTGTAATCAATCTTTAAGTCTCTCAAAAGAAAAAGTTCTTCTTTGAATGTTCTACCTCTAGAAGACCTTAATCTTGTGTTTTTTCAACTTAGTGTATACACTCTTCATTATATATCCTGAAACACTAAGTTCTGTGAGATACTCTCTTTCACTCTTTCAAACTCACTTTGTATAGTCTGGTGTGTTACCAGGCTTAGTTTTTAGTGTGGGAAACACTATTGTTCTGAAGAGGCTTTTGAAAGAATACTTGGGTTATTGATCCAGGAGATGTATTGTTGAAAGAATACTTGGGTTAAGCCAGAAGTGACTGAGTCAAGAATACTTGGTGCACTGGTCTGGTGCTGTTATTGTAAAGCAGATTTTACAATAGTGGAAATTCTTCAAGTTTGAAAGAACTAGACGTAGCTTGTGTTGGAAGTGAACCAGCGTAAACTCTTTGTGTTGCTTTCTCCTTCCTGCTTTTACAAGTCTGATTATTTGTGTTTAATTGGTTCATTCTGAGAAAAGAGTCTGTGACTTATTCAACCCCCTTCTAAGTCAAACTCTGAACCATCACCATTCATCTATCTTAACCTTATCACCATCACTTCATCTCCATTACTTTCCTCATTCATCATCATCATATCAAGTAAGAGACCATATCCTTCTTCTCAAAATTCTAAAATTGTTAATGTTGTTAAGGTTCTTTCAAATTTTAAAAATTCTTTAGATTCTTTCAAATTAATTCATTAGGTACCTTGCACATGTTATTTGATACTTGTTGATGCTTTGAATTCAAGTAGGTGTGTTTTAAAATTCTTAATTTGTTCATGCTTGATTATGCTTGTTCATCATTCTTCTTCACCCATACTTGTTTTCTTCTTCATTTTTTTGCCATGTTTTGATATTTACACATCGTTTGGCACTAAATGAAAGTGTTTTAGCATGAGTTGAGAAAAGGGAAACTCTTGAAAATTATGTGCATTGTATTCAAGCGCACTAAATGTTTATGAAAATGCCTAAGACTATTTTTCTTTATCTTCACATGATTCATTGTGTATATATGCATTAGTCTCACATTTAACTGTATTTACTTGTTAATATCTAACTCATAATTTTGATAGATACATTTTTGTTTATGACATTAAGGCATTTTTAGCATTTGCTCCATTGTATAAGTTAAGATCCTTGAGCTATATGATTCCTTTGCTTTCAAGTGTGATACATATTAATTTGCATAGTGTACTGACATACTTGAAAGTTATAAAATTTTTGTTCCTAACTTGCTTTTCAATCTCTTATTTCAATCAAACATCATGTAATCTAAAGCAATAAAATCTCTTCTAAAGAAAAGGAAGACTAAAGGTAAGTCTTTTGACTATTCCAATCTCAATGACATTGAGTGTGCATCCGAAGGGCAAAGAATGAGGTTACAATCTTTGGTAAAGAGGGAAATTGTTCCTTCAAGATTTTTTGTAGGGATACATTAATGGAGCAAGGAATTTTTTAGGATACCTTAAATTAGTTAAAAATATGGGTTGGAAGTCATTTACTCAATTATATGAACCCATTTATGAGAGGTTTTCTTTAGAGTTTCTAAGTTCCATTGAAATTAAGAAATGTTCTACTGGTTATTTTCTAAAAAGTGAAATTCAGGCTTAATAACTCTAACTTTAGGCTCGATCTGGCTAAGGTAGCTGACATCTATGGTTTTCCTCATTAGGGTGCTGCAAGTATTCTTGAGAATTTAACTAGGGGTACTTTTAGAGCCACCTTTCAAATAAAGGTTCTTATGATGCTTCGGCCTCTAAGGCCTTTCTATGCATTACCCTATACTTAAGTACTTGCAAAGATTTATGGCTCACTTCATTTTTGGGTGATATGATAGCCTCGGTACCGTTCAGGCACCCTGAGCTTTATTTCTTGCATGTTATGCTCAACAATGTGCAAATTGATTCAACAAAATGGCTTACTCTGAAAAAATTGTTATTGTTGGCTATATTGACACTATACCAAAATATATAGGAATTGATCTAGAATAAGATACCCTTCTTTATCAACCCAAACGGGTTGATATGGATGAACTTATCCATATAGGTATGATTGTTAGAGAAGATGATATGCATTGTTTTGTTATTCCTGGAATATCTTCACCTTACCCCTTGCCTAATCCCACTTTTACATGTATGGAAGGCAGGACTTCTTCTTGTTTTCAGATGCAGATATTGCTGATGAGGACCCTTTGGATACTGAAATACCATTCCCTATAGAGCCTTCTTATGGCCCATCTCAGCCAGCTAAAGATTATAGTTTTTCTATGGAGCACATGTATTCCTTGATATAAGGAATAAGCACCAGGTTGGACTTTATTACCTTTGAGCAACGACGACAAGAAGGAAGAATTAATGAGATATCTCGGTGAGTTAATGCCATGTATGATTGGCATTTCCAGTAGGGACACTTCCCTCTATCCTCTCTATGAAAGGTAATCCTCCTCTATTAAGTTTCTTTTACTTCTCTTACTTCACCTTGCACATTAGGGACAATGTCCAAAATTAGTTTGGGGTGGTAGGTAAAAGGAAACTTAATATTTTGATGTCTTTTTGTTTTTGTTTTCATTGTTTCTTTTGTTTTGTTTTATTGGTTTGAATTTTCCTTTTACTTAGGATAACATTGCTAGTTTATTTGTGATGCTAGATTTGTAGGATGTATTTAATTTTGAATAATTGGATCATATGCATCTTAGGAACCTGAAATAAATAAATAAATAATATTGATGATAGCTAGAATGTTTAGATGAAATACTCATGATGAATTTATGCTTTCTATGATTTGGACTAATTACCATTATGAGATTTTTGAGCCAAAAATGGTATTACATGTAAATTTTTATCCCTTGTTTTTCTTCATTGAGTGATTCACACATGTTAGACATTTTAAAACTTGGTTTTGGACCGATTCAAAATTGTTTGTGAATACATGTCATGGGATAAAAAAGGCACTCTAGGCCTTATTGTTTAGCCACAAAACTTAGAAATTTCATTAAACCACTAGTTTCCCCTTTTAAGTTTAATTCACATTTTATATTTCTTTTTTAAGAAGCCTCTTTGCTTATTATTTTTCAAAATTCCAGTAGAGGAAGCAAAGGAACAACAACTGTATGGAAAGGCTAAATATAATAATAATAATAATATATGCAAATATATAAAATAAAAATTGGAGTTTGGGTTCTAAAGAAAGAAGAAAAGAAAGGAAAGAAGAAGGATGATAGTGAGAACACAACAAATGAGTTGAGTTTAAAATTAAAATTAATTATACTCTAAGAGTTTTTGAATATGCAAGAGATATTTGTCCTGGTTGTTTTGGAATTTTCCTTTCTTCTTTTCTTGATTTCCATACCTACATGTTGAACCCTTGTCCATGTTACAACCATTAAAAGACCTTTAGACCATGACATGTCTTCTTGATAACTGTGGAGTTTATGGTCAATTGCCAAGCCTATGGTAGTGTTTAGAATGTGGGGATTTGAGTAATTTTAATATACAATCCTAAACACTAAGAGGGAAAGTAAGGAGAGTGTACCCTTAGTCCAATCTTAGTAAAGTATGTTTTGATCAATTGCTTGGATTTTGACTTGGCATTTTGGTAATAATCTAAAAGTAATATATAATAATAATAATAATAATAATAATAATAATAATAATAGTAATAATAATAATAATAATAATAATAATAATAATAATAATAATAATAATCTTATTCCATTTGGGTTCCTTAAGATTGCTTGGATTCTTTATTCTTTATTTTTCTATCCAATGAATATAGTGATTACTTAGGGACAAACAATGTTCTAGTTTGGGGTATTTTCATAAGTCAGGTTTGCATTGTTTTAGGACTTTTCATGTTTAGTTTCTGGTTAGTTTTGACTTAGTCCTTTCCTAATTCCCTAGGTTTTCAATTCCATTCCGCATATGCTACTTGGGAACTTTTATTTTGCAGGATTCATAATGATTTAGGTTGATTTGTAAATAAAATAGAGGCATTCGAGGGGCATTTAGAATGAACAGAAAGGAATTCAGCTAAGAATGTAACATCATGACTTAACTTTACCTTGGGAGATCTTGCAAGCAAAGGTAGAGCCTTCCTAGACCTTGGCACACTTGAAAAGTTAAGTTTGGGACAATTTTAGGGTTCCATAGGCCGTGGACCTCTCTGTTTGCCACTCCACAGGTCGAGGTTTCATCCCACAAGCTGTAGATCCTTGTAGTCTCAAAGAAAGCCTCAAAATTCTTAATCCGTAGCATCAGGTCTCAATCCACAGGTCATGGATCCATCCCATAGGCCGTGGATCGAGTGCACAAACCCACTTTTCCTATTTTTTAGGGACTTTCTGAAGAAAAAAAGGCATATATTTTCTCTCTAAAAAAAACTTCTATAGAGACACAACTTTAGACGAAGAATAAAGGATTTCCAAGGAGTTTTTGAAGAGGATTTGAAGGAAAACATCAAGGAATAACAAGATTTCAGACTTTGGGCACAAGGATTGGAGGATTTAGTGAGAACATCTCTTCTATTCTTGAACCCTTATTTTGTATTCTTTGGGATTTCTGAATGTTGGGTTTTCAATTAATTATTTAAGAGTTTGTAACCTCTTCCACGAGGAATTAATTTTTATTCTTGGGATTGGGGGTAATATGCTTTTATATCAAATTTGAATGTTCTGAATTTCTTATTTATTAATGTTCTGTTTTCTATTCAATTCCATGAGACCCCAATGCTTCTAATGACTTAAAAATAGGCTTAGATGAGTTTAAATAATATGGATGATCGAAAGATTGGCATATCGTTTGAAATGCATGAAATTGAACCTAAGGTTTTGAATTACGAAAGTAGGCAAAATTATTTGAGGATTGATTGGGTTTTCCAAATGCTTAATGGATTCATTTAACAAATTGAGCATGGTTCTTTGGTAATAGAATACGTTAGTGAGAATCTGAGAGGAAATTACTAATTAACTTAGGAAAACCCATCTTAGAAATAGAATTTTGTAATTGTGAAGGGATTTGCATTAAATTTGGTACATGGCATATGAACCTACTAATTCCCAAGAGCTTTTCTTCAAATTTGATTTTCAAAAAAGTATTTGATTTTTGTTCAAAGGCTTGGAGTTTTCTGTGAACGGTTTTTGTTTTTAATTAATTTACAACATTCTTTAATCGAATTGATTTTTGTCTGGATAATTAAATCACTGTGAACCAGTACTTGGGCCTAATCTCTATGGTATGAGAATATCTTATATTACGCGATACCCCATGCGCTTGTAGAATGGCTATCAAGTGTAGTGTAGTGGAGAAGTGAAATGGTTAAATATTTTAATTATAAACAATAAGCTGTATAGAAAACATAAAAGGAACTATATGTTCCATGTTTTGAAAGAAACTAAGATGGATAATGTCATTAGTGTTAATGGTTGATTATTTTAACCGTAAATGATGATTTTTATTTTTGAAAAATAATTTTTCCTTCTTTTAAAAGGAGATGTGTCAATATATAGTAGTGTTGAGGTTGCAAAGCGTTAGCTACCTTAACACTTAATAATAACAACTTGATGAGATAGGCTTATAGTATGAATGGAAAATTCTATGGGGGCCTAAAACTATATATATATATATATATATATATATATATATATATATATATATATATCTTAAGGGAGTTATGAGACGCCCCGTAAATACGGGGAAATTTTTTGTGATTTAAAATCACTTTTCAATGAAGAGAAAATAAGTGATGAAGCTTTTAATACAACACCTGGATCTATGATAAACCACTCCCATATATGAAGATATGAGAGGGCAAATTAAAGGATGATTTTATAATAATTTTCCAATTAAAATCAGTGGAAGAATTAATTAATTCAATTATTGCGTGATTGAATTTTAAGAGAAGAGATTTCGTGAGGTTCCATGATCCATACTATGTTCAAGAACACCCTTAAGATAATGCATGATAAGGATTTGATGCATAAGAAATGAAAATTTATTTAAAATAAACAAGGGGGGACATCAGGTGGCTACTCACTCAAGCGAGAGCCACACTCGCTTGAGCGAGCACACACAGTGACGCTTGAGCGAGCATAAGGAAGGCTGAGCGAGAAAAGTTTTAAGCATCAGGGACTCTTCTCGCTTGAGCGATCCCCATCTCGCTTGAGCGAGATACGAGGATTA
The DNA here is from genome assembly GCA_037962975.1 of Clitoria ternatea. Classification (NCBI taxonomy): domain Eukaryota; kingdom Viridiplantae; phylum Streptophyta; class Magnoliopsida; order Fabales; family Fabaceae; genus Clitoria; species Clitoria ternatea. The sequence goes on from CM075671.1 coordinate 149,346,124, forward strand.
CCCCTAAGCGAGCAGCGAGACGCTTGAGCGAGAGAAGAGACTTGCCACTGGAGCCAATCTCGCTTGAGCGAATTCCATCTCGCTTGAGTGAGATTGCTCCAGAAACCACAGAAGCTCACTGTCCCATTTTTGCTTGGGCGAGACAAGTCCGGCCTGAGGAAAAATCAGCCAGTGTCTATTCCCTTCTTCCTCGCTTGAGTGACCACCAGATTAGGACCAATTCGCCTAAGCGAAAATGGCCCAGGGACCAAACACTGATTCAAGTTCAACCTCGCTTGAGCGAGAAGGCCATTCGCCCGAGCAAATTTTAGCCAGTGGCCACACCCCTGTTTCATAAGCAACTCGCTCGAGCGAGATTCTCACTCACTTGAGCGAGTTCTGCAGAACTTGTGCAGAAACATAGAATGCTCACAACCTAGCATATGAATTATCATTTCCTACCACTTTAACCTTTCCTATTACATTATTTTACTTTATTATGCATCTACAAATTCTACCAACTTCATAAAGTACTATAATTTAAGAATTACTTCATTCATTCATTGGATTAAACATCAACAATATCATCATCCAACTATCCATACCTTTCAAATTCAATTATCATTCATTCCATGCATATCATTTGAAATATTCATCTCATAATTCTCCATAAAGTGTTACAAGTCACAATGCACACCATTCATTCATAAAAATTATCATCATCAAGCATCCTAATTTTATCCTTTACATCATTTGGGTCATAAATGAAAATTGACCACACACATCAAGCCTCAATTTTCCTCCATGACCCTCAAAATCATTATCACTAATCTAGATATAAAAATAAGTATTCATATACATCACTTGCTATACAAAAATCTAAATTTCACCGGCCAAGGCGCTTCCTATACCACTATTTACCTCCTCAACCAAAATGTACTTCAAAATGTCTACTCTTCCCATGAGTGCCCTGCATCACAAATCTAAAAATGGACAACATAGGAGAGTGAGTCACACATTCCAAAGGAATGAATATGAATACCATGTGATTATGTACATATGCATCAAAACATGTATACTTTGTACATACATATCTTTCACCATACTCTTCATCATTTCAACATCATCATACATTCATCGCAAGCAACACTATAATTTTGACAAAGCATGCAGCAAATACATAATCAAATTTCACCACAATTCGAATATCACACACAAACTATCATTAGGTATTCGTATCTTTTATGTTATCTTAGTATATCATTACGTCCTCATCACATCCGTCATCATATCTCATCACTTATGGCATACTTCCTCGCTATATGCAAATGCTCTTAAGCTAATGCATATGCATAATGGAATATTTCAACAATTGCAGATCTGACTATGGGAATACAAACACCGAATGTGGGATTCAAGTACGGTCATATAACCATACCCCTACTGCAGTAGTAAAATGTGTACACTTATCCTTAAAATTGCATGCATACATCAATTATTTTACTGGTACCAAACCGCATCGCCAATCATACAACACCTGGTCATTTTCACCATGACCGCGGTGTACAACATATCAACATATGGTGTTGCGGGCCGGCCAAATATCAAATCATGGCAGTTGTGATCCCAAGGACCACCGGGGTCACCTGCTCATCAAGAGCCACCCTCCCACAAAGGTCGGCCACATGTAGCTCCCCGAAGCAATACATGGGCGGCTTCGTGACTTCACACCGAGTCATAGGGGAATTAAAACTTGCTCGTGCACCGAGCCACCCTCCCACTGGGTCGGCCGAGGGAACTCCCCTATTGTTCCAACAACGGCGACTATGCAGTATGCCATGGATGCAAATACAGACCATATGCATCTCTCACTCTATGCATCCTATACATGCCACTCATCATACATCATCATCAATTACCAACATCACCACAAGGCTTCTAGTGGATTCACTATTTTTGGTTATTCTTAATAGTTTAAGTCTTTGTGTAGCATTCTCAATTGTTCTCATTCATATTTCTCAACTTTATCATCAATACAAAGACTTCAATCATTCACTATCGGCATCTTCAACATTCATATTACATTCATGGTAGATACAAGCATAACATCATATCATTGATCATTCTACACCACTATATAGCACATCATGAATATTCTAAATGCACCAAAGCATGTTACCAAACATATTACCCACACCATATACCATATTATAATTCCTCATATCATCACAAGCAAGGCTAACATGCATACCAATACATATGGTAATCAAATAACATTCAAATTCATGCATTTAGAACATAAGACTCCTCTCCTACCTCAAGAGAAGAATTCTGATTGATAAGACGCACCCGCCTCATTGTTTAGAATGGATCATACATTAACATGCATATAGAATCCCAATCAATCAACTTCTCAAGACATTATTTCAATTCTATTTAATCATATTTATATTTATAATTTCACAACATGTGCTAGGCATGTTATAGACATCATTTTTATCATTTGTTAGGCTTCGAGAATTCCTTCCTATTAAGCCATATTCATTATGTTCAATGGACTACCAACAACAACAGTCCAACACCTACAAAATACCACACCATCCAACACTCATACATCCAATGGCTTGTATTTGCTCTTAATTGCATTATCCAACAAACATTCATAACTTTCCCCAATTCTTAAAAGTTAGGGTTTCTCCAAAACCCAACAACTCTCATCAATGCCTCATCCTTCTTCATCTCTTACCATCATAAATACATCCACTACACTTATCCCTCATTAAAACCTCATATTTATGGTAACCCACTCTAGGGCATAAGCATTAAATGCTCCTAATAAATACCCATGTACATGTATTACTCCCCCAACTCACATCAACCCTTATATATAGGAAAAACCCAAACAAAATGATGAGTATACATACCTCACACCCAAAAATGAAATGGGTTTAAGAAAGAGGGAGAGGTAGCATGAAAATGAAGGGGAAGAAGAAGAAAACTTCAACTTTAATGGCCTCCTTCCAAGCTCCTTGAGAACGAAAATGGAGGAAGAAATTATCACCTCTTGGCTAGGGTTTTAGAAAAAGAGGAAATGAAGAGGAAGTAGGGAAGAAGAAGAAGAAGAAAAGCCAACGGGTTTTTACCAAGGAGAAAGAAGCCAACGAGAGTTTAAGAGGAGAAATTGGGTTTTTGCTTTATTTTTAATTCCATTTATTAAAATTTTATCGTTTTATGGCCAACAGGCTCTCTATTTGGGCTCAATACTTTATCTAAAAATTATTCTGAATATATTTTTAGACTCCCAATATTATACTCAACAGCCTTGACCAATATCATTTCAATTAGAGATACGTGGTCTGACACCCATATTTCAACCGGGCTTATTTTCGGCTTAACCGGTCTCCATAAATCACCAACTGTCCCCAAAAATCTTAATTTAATTATTCCCAATATTTTGGGACACTAAGTAATTCACATTCGATTATTCAATATTAATTTCCTTGATTAATCCTCTATTTTAAAATTTGGGATGTTACAAGTTATCTCTGACCCTAAAATTTTAAGAGGAGGAATAATGTATTTCAACCTAAAAAATGATAAATTACAAGGATCACCTTCATCGGGTTTCCAAATATATATTATAACCCACCCCAAACTTATTAAAAAGGTTACATCCTATCAAGTTCCAGCTAACAATAACAATATACCTTTTGCTATATTTTCTAATTAAGCATGCATTCGTTATTCTCAGTCTTGTCATGGCAATCCCTCACCAAATTAATCAACATGTTCACATGTTTCTTCTCTCTAATGCCTTCCCATTTACAAGCATACACTATAAGAATCAGCTAGTTTTGCGGGGGTTGTCCCACACAACAACCAACTTTGTGTATTCTACATCCATTTTGCATGGGAATCATACCCCATGTGTAACATCCCAAAATTTATAAAAATGATTAATTGAGAGGAATAAATAGTAAATAATTATATATAAGATTATTCATGTCCCAAAAAATTAGAAATAATCAAATTGAGATTTATTATGAATAATCATAAATTATTGAGGCTTAATGTGCTAAAATTATACCCGGTTAAAATATGGGTGTCGGACCAAGTATCTCCAATTGAGGTACTGTTGGTCAGGGCTATGAAGAATATTATTATGAATCCGAATATGACTTTAGAATAACTTTTGAATAAAGTATTGAGCCCAAACGGAGATCCTGTTGTTATAAAATGGCAAAGTTTTAATTAATAGATTAAAACAAAAACTCTCATTCTCCTCCCTCATTTTATGTTGGTTTCTAATTCCCAAAAGCAAAACACTCTCTTTTCTTTTCTCTTTCTTATTCTCTTCACCTTCTTCCTCTCTAAAACCCTAAGTGGTGGTGTGTTCATCTTCCTTCCCCATTTTCATTTTTTATTGGGCTTGCAGAGAAGCTTGTGATTGGAAACTTCCTTTCCCTCTCTTGTGATTTTCATGCTTTTCCTCCCCCTAGCTTAAAGCTCACTCTTTTTTTGCCTTGACGTAAGTTCCTCAACATTTTTAGTGAGTTTATGCCCTAGATTATGGGTTATGGTTGTTGGGTGAGTGAATAAATGCATGTGGGTATTGAATAAGAGCATTAAATATGGAAACCCTAAGGTGAGGTGTGTTAAATGCAAACTTTTATATGCATTAATGGTGGTACACAAAATTAATGGTTGAGAGGATGGGAAATATTGTGTATAAATGATGGTTGTTGGGTTTTTGGTCAAACCCTAACTCTGGAAATTAGGAAAAACATGAAATATTGGTTTGAGAATTTATTTTGGAATGAAATGTATAATATTGAGACTGTGGGTGTCATTAAATGTGTTGGGAAAATGTTTATTAATAATAAGAGATGATATTAATGATGGAGGGTGACCATTAATGGTGATTAATGGCCATTGATGTGTGAACCCATCAATGGGTGTACCTCTAAATACTTAATAATGAACTTAAATACCAAACCCATAGTGGTTGTGGTGAAAGTTAATGAAATGGGAATATAGTTGATAGTAATGATGTTGTATGCACCAAGTATTAAATTTAGAATATATAAATCTTGGTGACCTTGAATAGAAAATAATGTTGTGCTATACCTTGTGGTGTAAGATCTATTCTGAACGACGAGGCGGGAATGTCAAATCGCCCGGATTACTTCTCTTAAGGTAGGAAAGGAGTTTTATATTCTAAATGCATGAATTGAGTGTTGGTTGATTGTCATATGTGATAATACACATGTTTGCCTTGCTTATGTTGTGTTGAAAAATTAAGGTGTTAAACATGGTGATGTAATTTGCGCTTGGCAATATGTGGTATGCATTTAGAATATTAGTGGTATGCTTGGTGGTGATGTTTTGGTTTGGCAAATATTGTGCCCTGAAATATTATGAATGGAATTGTGTTCACCACAAATATTGAATGATGATTGTTGATGTTGAATAAGTATGAATATGGGTGTTAAGCATACCTTGAATATTGATGAGATTGATGAATGTTATTGATGATTGTGATACCATTATGATTGATGCAAGTATTGACTTGTACGTATGAAATGAGATTGTGTTGATGGAAAATATTATGGATGCCACATTAAAAGCTTGAAGCAATGGTAATAACCAATTATAAAAAAAGCCCACTAAGAAGTTATGTAGTGATGGTGGTAATGGTGATGATTGATGAGCGGCATGATAGGATGTATAGTGTGAGAATGCATATGATTTGCATTTGCATTGCATCCATGGCATATTGCATAACTACCGGTAAGAGAATGTTAGGGGTTCCTCTGGTTGGTCTAGTTGGAAGGCGACTCTGCACGAGCATTGTTGATATTACCCTAGTGACTCGGTGTGTAAGTCATAAAGCTGCCCATGCTTACCTACGGGAGTTACATGTGGTTGACCCTATAGAGGGTGGCTCTTTGAGGGCAAGTATTCCTGGTGGTCCTTGGATCACAGTTGCCATGGTATGATTCATGGTTGGCCCGCAACACCTTTATGTTGTTTATGTTGTTTACCACGGTCATGGTGAAAATGACCAGTGTTGCAAGATGAATGATACGGTTTGGTACCAGTAAAATATGGTGATACGCATGCAAATATTAATATAAGTACACACATTTTACTACTGCAGTAGGGGCATGGCTATGAATTCATGCTTGAACCCACAAATTAGTGTTTTATTTTCCGATAGTTGGATTTAGGATTGATATCAATTTCGTTGTGCATGTGCATTAGCCTATGAGTATTTGCATATAGCATAGAGATATACCAAAAGGTGATGAATTGTTATGATGGTTAAAATGGGTGAAAGAATACCTAAAGACAGCATATAAAATATAAACATAAAGAAATGACCTCGTGTATGTGATGTTATGTGTGATAGCCCAATATGATGAAGGGCACAAATATGTGTATGTATTTATGTTATGCTATGAGATTGGTTGATGACTATGATATGCGTAGGTATTGAGAAATTGATGGATTCCATATGGTAATTGATGTTTGATGCAAAGCCTACATGTTGATATATGCATATGCACATAATCACAAATGTATGCATATTCATCACTTGGAATATATAACTCACTTTCTCATGTTGTTTATTTTTAGCATTGTGATACGTGTGACATTCTCGATTAACTAGGACAAATTCCCACACTAGAACGTCCTATTTAATTAAGGAGTCACTAAAAATAGGAGTATTTTTTTATTGGTTGGTGATCATCAGCACACGACTTTAAAATAAATACATTATATAAAATAATTTTTTAAACATAAATGTACTTAAAAGAGTACGGGGCTCACAGGCTCCCAACAACTACTACAAAATAATAACATAATAGAAACGTCGAGTATATAATGACCTTGACACAAACAGAAAATATACACAGTTGACGTTTTCAGTTTGACGTCCTCACTGCAGATATTCCCCGTCCTGCCCACGTTCACCTTGTCCTTCAACTGATGATCACAGGAAAGGAAAAACAACACACAATAATAGAAAGGGTGAGTACAAAGCTCTCAACCCATAAAGTATACATACAAGGGTGGCTTAGTATTTTAAACTATAGAAAATTTACATACAACATACCTTAGCATAGACATATAAAGCTTCGTATACACAAATATCAATAACAATCAGAGGGTTAGTCATATAATGATGGCATGTTATGCATGTGTTAGATTCAATTACTGTAAGTCATAATTCATTACCAATATACAATAGGGCCCAACTTCCTTTCCTCAATCTCATATACCAATAATCATGTGCACAATCCGCCACCCTTATCTCCGCATATGTTAGATTGTACTCCCTCCACATCTCGTGAATCTACACAATGTATTCCATGTTTCATAGTTGAGGAAATATGTTCATGATCCTCTACACGTAATCCCCGTTGATGATGTAGATGTGCGAAATGACTTGTGTATTCCTCTTGTTTCTATTCGCATTGTTGAGCATTCCGTGAAGAGATTGCGGAACAAGTTGGTACCTTTGGTGAAGGTCGCTTGGAAGCATGGAAATGTGGAGACATTCACCTGAGAACGTAAAGATGATATAAGGGAATGATACCCTGATGCTTCGAATCTGGTATGTTAAATTTCGAGGACGAAATTTTCTTTTTGGTGGGGTGGATTGTAGCACACTGAATTTTAAAATAAGGGATTAATTAAGGAAATAAATATTAAGTAGTTGTATGTGGGTTAATTAATGTCCCAAAATATTGGAAATAATTAAATTAAAAGTTTTAGGGACTACTCATGATTTATTACAACCGAATGAGCTGAAATTAAGCCCAATTAAAATATGGGTGTCAGACCAAGTATCTCCGATTGGGATGATATTGGTCAGGGCTGTTAAGAATATTATTGGGAGTCTGAGTATGTATTCGGAATAATTTCTAGACAAAGTATTGAACCCAAACAGAGATCCTGTTTGTAGTAAAACGATGAAATATTAATGAAAGGATGAAAAATAAAAGCAAAAGCCTTCATTTTCCCCTCTCATTTTCGTTCATGTGCTGAACCGCTTTGTAAAACACTCTTTTCTTCTTCTTCTCTTATTCTCTTCATCTCTTTTCCTCTCTATCCCTAAGCCAAGGTGCTACCCTCCATTCTTCCTCTCATTTTTGTTTCATAAAAGCTTGGAGAAGGCTTGGAGCTTGAAGTTCCTTCTCCCTTCTTTTTCTTAATTTCGTGTGACTCTCTTCTCTTTTGGTAACTCTTCCATTACTTCATTTGAGGTAAGATTCTAGCCATTTTTCAAGAATATGAACCTTTAGTTATGTGTCCTTAATGTTAAGAGAGCATTTAATGTATGTGGGTTGTTAGGAGAAGCTTTAAATATGGAAACCCTAGAGTGGGTAGTCATAAATACTAACTTTAATGATATTAAATAAAGAAGATGAGTTTATGGTTGGAAGGAGATAAGGATTAATGATGCATTTATGAGTGTGGTTGAGTTTGGTGAAAACCCTAACTTTAAGATTTGGGGAAAATGATAAGGGTAGTTTGGGTAATGTATTGGAGGGTAAATACAAACCATTGAGAGTATAGATAGTGGTATATGATGTATTGTGAATGTTAGGCTATAGTTGTTTTGTAGTCTTTAAACATAATGAATAAGGCTTGATGGGAAGGAATTCCTGAAGCCTAATAAATGAAAGAAAATGATGCCTATAACATGTCCTATACATGTTATGAAATTGTAAATATGATTATGGTTAATTAAAGTTGAATTTATGTCTTAAATAGTTAAATGATTGGGATTTTATATATATATTAATGTAGGACCCATTCTGAACGACGAGGCGGGTACGTTGTATCAATCAAAATTCTTCTCTTGAGGTAGGAGAGGAGTCTTGATGTTCTAAATACATGAGTTGAATAGTATTTGATTGTTATATGTGACAATATGCATGTGCCTTACTTGTAATGTTATGAAGAATTGTAATGTTATGTATGATGTTGGTGATGTGTCTTGCAACATGCATTGATGCAGCTAGAATAATTGTGGTGTGCTATATGGTGGTGTGGATTGTTTGACAATGAGGTGTCTTGAATATGATGTTATAATTATGTCCACCATAAATATGAAATGAATATAGTTGATGGTTGATTGAGAATAAGTGTGAATAAATAGCATACATCGATTGATGGTGATAGATTGATGTTGTTGTGTTTGATGATGGAATTGAATTATGTTTATGAGACTTATTGAGTATGCCACACGAAAGTTTAAACTAATGATAATGACCAACAATAATAAATCCACTAAAAACCTTATGATGTTGGTGATGATGATGATGATGATTAATGAGTGATATGAATAGGATACATAGAGTGAGAAATACATATGATTGGCATTTGCATCTATCGCATACTGCATAGCCGCTAATGTTGGAACATTAGGGGAGTTCTCTCGGCCGACCTAATGGGAGGGTGGCTCAATGCACAAGCAAATTTTATTTTCCCTTGTGACTCGATGTGTAAGTCACGAAGCCGTCCATGTATTGCTACGGGGAGCTACATGTGGCCGACCCTTGTGGGGGCGGCTCTTGATGAGCAGGTGACCTTGGTGGTCTTTCGGATAACAGCCGCCATGAAAGGAGTCATCACCGGCCCACAACACCATATGGTTGATTATGTTTTTATCGCGGTCATGGTGAAAATGACAAGTGTTGCAAAATGGGCGATGTGGTTTGGTACTAGTAAAAAATTGGTGAAATGCATGTAATTTGATGATAAGTGTACATATTTTACTACTGTAGTAGGGGTATGGTTAGATGATCGTACTTGAATCCCACAATTGGTGTTTATATTCCCACAGTCAGATCTGCAATTATTGAAATAATTTGTTGTACATATGCATTAGCTTAAGAGCATTTACATATAGCGAGGAAGTATGCCAAAGGTGATGAGATATGATGATGGTGGTGTTGAAGATGAGAAAATGAATTAAGACAACATAAAAGATGTGAATACTAAATAATAATTTGAGTAAAGTGATGAGTTATGTAATAGTCCAATTTGTTGAAGGACTAGATCATGTGTATGATTTTATACTAGCTTGATTTACAAAGGTGTTGTATTATATGATGATAGTTGATAATGAAATATGTGTGAATGCAAAGTATACATGTTTTGATGCATATGCACATGATCACATGGTATTCATATTCATTCTTTTGGAATATATGACTCACTCTCCCATGTTGTCCACTTTTTAGACTTGTGATGCAGGGCACTCATGGGTGGAGCGAATATTTTGAAGTATATTTTGATAAATAAGGTAAAAAGATGTATAGGAAGCGTCTTGGCTAGCAAATCTAGATTTTTGTATAGCATATAGTGTATAAGTATGCTTATTTTGCCATCTAGATTGTAGTTTGATGATTTTGAGGGTCATGTAGGAAAATTGGACCTTGGTGTATATGGCCAATTTTCACTAATGACCTAGATGATGTAAGATAATGAATTACGATGCTTGTTAATGATAAAATTCATGAATGAATGATGTATTTCCCAACTTGTAGTATTTCATGGAGTTATGTAAAAATGATTTAGATTCTATGCATTGAATGAATGGGAATTGATTTTGAAGTGTATAAATAATTGGATGAACTTTTAAATGCATGGTTGAATGTATCTAGTGCATTAGCATAGGTCAAAAAGGCATGAATTGAGATTTGGTATGCTAAGTTGTGTGAATTGTTGCATGATTTCGCTGTTTCTGCATAACTCGCTCAAGCGAGATCCATTTGAAATAGGGGTGTGGCCACTGGCCAAAATTCGCTCAGGCGGGAAGGACCTCGCCCGAGCAAGATTGAGTGGGAGAGCTATTCGACCATTTTTGCTCAAGCGAAATGGCCAGTGTATGGCAATTCGCTCAAGCGAGCAAGGAGAAAATTGATTCTGGGAGGTTTTCGCTCAGGCGGGCCTAGACTCGCTCGAGCGAAATATGGACAGTGAGGTTCTGTCCCATTTTCGCTCAAGCGGTCGTTCCTCGCCCAAGCGTAATCTATACCTGGAGCTTCTGGAGTAATTTCTCTCAAGCGAGATTAACACCTGATGCTCTTCCCTTCTTCGCTCAAGCATATTTCGTATCTCGCCCAAGCGTGACCACGTGAACTCGCTTAAGCAAGTGTGGTACTCGCTTGAGCGAGTGGCACCTGATCCCCTTAAAATTTTGTTGTGACAATTACTTTGATTTTCCTTTGCATTAATATTCCGTCTTCCATCACCTTAATAGTACTTTGAATATATTATGAACCATTAAATTTCATGAAACTTATTCTCTTTAAATCCAATCATACGACATCAATTTAAATGATTCTTTCTGCTATTTTCAATTGAAATTTTCTCATGAATTATTTTTATTCACCCTCTCATATCTCCATATATGAGAGAGGTTTTTCATAGATCGAGGGTGTTGATTATGACTTCACCACGTTATTATTGTATCAAATAATGACTTGTAAAATGTGAAAAATTTACCCCCATTTTCAGGGTATCTCAACTTGGTATCAGTGTAATCATTGTTGTTGATACAATTATAATTGATTTTGTACAAGTAAATGTTACTTATGATTAGATCATATGAGCTATAATTGATTGAGTAGGGATTTCTTTGATTGAATTATGGTTGTTTGTCATTGAATTAAGATTGATGTCTATGTTGTTTGAGTCCGGCCAAGATTCCTTACACTATTTACCTTCTATAATGAATATGTTGTGTTTATGTATTAAGGTTGACATGATTATATGATGTGATGCCTGATGGACCAATGAATGTTGAAATCTTTGGATTTATAGGTTAAAAATCTAATATTCGGTCTAGTACACTCATGTGTGAGCCATGTTTTAATGTATAGGCTTAAGATATGGCGGGTAGACCTAATCGTGAGGCTGCTGCTATGGCAAACGCCTTGAATCGCTTTCCTGACCTCTTGGAAAGACAAGGCCAACTGAATATGGAAGAAGGTGCCCAAGGTCTTGATCTGTTTCTCAAGAGAAAACCTTTTAAATTTTATGGAGGTTATAAACCTGAGGATGCATATGCATGGATCAACGATTTGGAAAGAATTTATGCAAGCTTCGAGTGTGCTGAAGCACAAAAGGTATGTGGTCATTATGGTCCGTGATGATCCCGAAGCATTGTGGCGTCTTACTAGAGGGCGCATAATATCTGTTGATATTCCCTTGGTTTGGGAAAACTTCAAGGTTGAATTCTTGAAGAAATATTTTTCAGATAGCTACAGAAGCAAGAAAAAGCTAGAGTTCATAGAGCTTAAGCAGGGTAATATGACTGTGGAGGAGTATGCCTCCAAGTTTAACAAGCTTTATGTGTTCTATCCTCCTTATCAACAAGAGGGTACCGAGGCTTCAAAGTGTGTAAAATTTGAAAATGGTTTGAGGCCTGAAATCAAGCGGGCTATTTGGCATCAAGAGATAAGAAGCTTTCCGACGCTTGTGAACAAGTGTCATATTTATGAAGAAGATGATATGACTTCTTCAAGTCATCGTAAGCATGAGTTTAAGTTGAAGGGGCAATTCTCTGATTTCAAGAGACATGGTCAATTCAAAAAGAAGTTCTTTACTGGTGGATCCTCGAATGCAAGAGGGCGTGGTGCTTTTAGAGGTGGTCATGGAGTTGGTAATCAAGGTCGTGGCAATGTCCAAGGCCTTACTTGCTTTAAATGTGGTGCTAACCACTTGGCCTGTGATTGCCCAAGAGATAATGTAGTGTGCTATCAATGCAACCAACCTGGGTATATTTATCCTGATTGCCCATTAAATGCAAGCAATGCTAATGTTGATACCTTTGCTCGTGTGAACCATAATGGTAACCATGGAGGCCATGGTGGCTTGGGAGGCCGTGGTCATGGAAACGGTAATGGTCATAATGGTGGCCGCAATAGTGGCTGTGTTGGAAACCATGATGGTGGAAGGAATGGCAATGGTCAAGGCAATGGCCATGGTGGAAGAAATGGTAATCGTAATAGTGGTGATCAACCACAAGCAGCTAGAAGAGTATTTACAGTTACTGGTGAAGAAGCTACACAAGCTGAAGACCTTGTTCGTGGTAAGTGTGAAATCCTTGGCACTTCGGTAGAAGTTATATTTGATTCTGGTGCTACGCACTCATTTATTTCCTAGGATTGTGGATGAGAGGTTCTATAATGGTGACTACATCGACCGGTACTTGTTTGAGATCGGTGACTCAATGTGAGAATGTCGAGATGACTCTTGAGGGAAGGAAATTTGTCATATCCCTTGTGTGTTTACCCATGAAAGACCTGGACATTATTCTAGGCATGGATTGGTTGTCTGCCAATAAAGTCTTGGTGGATTGCCATAACAAGACGGTGATCTTCCCGACTTCTAATGCTGAAGGCTTTGACCTACAAGGTATCTCTCAGCTTCTTGTAATGTTCTGCATGGTTAATGGGAGTGATACTCCTCAATCTGGTGAATTCGCTGTTGTTTCTAAATTTCCCGATGTGTTTCTGGATGAGATTCCTGGTTTGCCTCCTCTACGTGAAGTGGAATTCTCTATTGACCTTATTCCTGATGTTGAACCTGTCTCTAGAGCTCCTTATAGGATGTCTCTTATGGAGTTGGCCGAATTGAAGAAACAAGTCGAGGAATTACTTAAATGGGAGTTTATCCACCCAAGTGTGTCTCCTTGGGGTGCTCCTGTATTATTGGTGAAAAGAAGGACGGAAGCATGAGATTGTGCATTGACTATCGCCAACTTAATAAACTAACTATCAAGAACAAATATCCTCTTCCTTGCATTGATGATCTTTTGGATCAATTGAAGGGTGTCGTTGTATTTTCCAAGATAGACTTGCGTTCCGGATATCACCAAATTTAGGTGAAGACCGAGGATATTCCTAAAACTGCCTTCCGAACGTGATATGGACACTATGAGTATGTAGTGATGCCATTCAGAGGGACAAATGCTTCTGCGATTTTCATAGATTACATGAATCGCATCTTCCATGAATATCTTGATCAATTTGTCATTGTCTTTATTGATGATATTTTGGTGTACTCTAAGAGCCATGAAGAGCATGAAAGACATCTTCGCCTTGTGTTGTCTATTCTTCGGGAGAAAGAATTGTATGCTAAGCTCTCTAAATGTGAATTTTGGATGAATGATATTTCATTTCTTGGTCACGTGATTTCCGGTGATGGAGTTATCATTGATAGATCAAAAGTGGAAGCTGTTATGGCTTGGAAAAGATCGACGTCTGTGATGAAAATAAGAAGTTTTCTTGGTCTTGCTGGTTATTATCGCAGGTTTATTAAGGGATTTTCCCGTTTAGCTTTATCATTGACGAAGTTGACTCGTAAGAATCAACCGTTTGTGTGGACTCATGAATGTGAAGAAAGTTTCCAAGAGTTAAAGTTAAGGCTTACTACCGCATCGGTGTTGGCATTGCCTAATTTGTTGGATGACTTTGTTGTATACTGTGATGCTTCTATGCACGGTCTGGGTTGTGTGTTGATGTAGTGTAAACATATGATAGCCTATGCGTCGAGACAGTTACGACCGCATGAGGTTAATTATCCTACACATGATCTAGAATTGGCGACGGTGGTGTTTGCTTTGAAGTTATGGCAACATTACTTATATGGTTCTAAGTTTGTGGTCTTTAGTGACCATAAGAGCCTTAAGTACTTGTTTGACCAAAAGGAACTTAATATGCGCCAACGGCGATGGATGGAGTTTCTCAAGGATTATGAGTTCGAATTGAGGTATCATCCCAGAAAGGCAAATGTGGTTGCTGATGCTTTAAGCCGGAAGTCATTGCATGCTTCCGCAATGATGGTGAAAGAGATAGAATTAATTGAGCAATTTAGAAACTTGAATGTGGGCATGGAAACATATACTCCAAAGAAAATGTCCCTTAAAATGTTGATTGTTGCTAATGTGTTTCTTGAAACCGTAAAATTGCAACAACCGAAGGATGAATACTTGGTTGAAATGAGAAAAACTCAAGAAAAAGGGAAGAACTTGTTTCTAGTGGAAGGTCAAGATGGCATTTGGCGTGTGAAGGGCCGAATTTATGTTCCCTCGAGTGGTGATTTGAGGAAATGTGTACTTGAGGAAGCTCATAAGAGTATATTGAGCATTCATCCTGGTTCCACCAAGATGCACCAAGACTTGAAGAAGAATTTTTGGTGGCCCGGTATGAAACATGATGTGGCAAACTTTGTTGCATCTTGCCTTGTTTGTTAGAAGGCTAAGGTCGAGCATCAAAGACCATCTGGTTATTTGAGACCTTTAGAGATCCCTGTTTGGAAGTGGGATAGCATTGCTATGTATTTTGTTTCTGGACTACCTAGAACTCGTGCTGGAATTGACACTATATGGGTGATTGTGGATCGGTTGATGAAGTGTGCTCACTTCTTGCCCATGAATATGAAGAGTTCTTTGGAGAAATTAGCCTAGTTGTATATAAAGGAGATTGTTAGATTGCACGGTGTACCATCTAGTATTATATCTGATCGTGACCCTCGGTTTACTTCTCGATTTTGGGGAAGTTTACATCATGAGTTGGGTTCTAAGTTGAAGCTTAGTTTCGCTTATCATCCTCAAACCGACGGACAATCAGAGAGGACTATCCAAAGCCTTGAAGATTTGTTGAGAGCATGTGTTTTAGAGCATGGTGGATGTTGGGAGAGATTTCTTCCATTGATTGAATTCATTTATAACAACAGTTACCACAGTAGTATTGGTATGGCTCCTTATGAGGCACTTTATGGCAGAAAATGTAGAATGCCTCTATGTTGGTTGGAGACTAGTGGGAATTTGGCTTTAGGGCCAAAAGATCGTTCAGGAGACTACCGAGCAAATTAAGAAAATATAAGAGAATATGAAGATTGCTCACGACCGACAGAAAAGTTATTATGATAAGAGGCATAAACCTCTTGAATTTCAAGTTGGTGATCACGTATTCTTGAGAGTCTCGCGTGATAAAGGAATTGGGAGGGCGTTGAAAAGTGGAAAGTTAAGTCCAAGGTTCATTGGACCTTATGAGATTTTGGAGTGGATAGGCGATGTTGCTTACCAGATTGTACTCCCTCCGCATCTCATGAATCTACACAATGTATTCCATGTGTCATAGTTGAGGAAATATGTTAATGATCCTCTGCACGTAATCCCCGTTGATGAAGTGGATGTGCGAAATGACTTGTGTATTCCTCCTGTTTCTGTTCGCATTGTTGAGCATTCCGTGAAGAGATTACGGAACAAGTTGGTACCTTTGGTGAAGGTCGCTTGGAAGCATGGAAATGTGAAGACATTCACTTGAGAACGTGAAGATGATATAAGGGAATGATACCCTGATGCTTCGAATCTGGTATGTTAAATTTCGAAGACGAAATTTTCTTTTTGGTGGGGTGGATTGTAACACACTAAATTTTAAAATAAGGGATTAATTAAGGAAATAAATATTAAGTAGTTGTATGTGGGTTAATTAATGTCCCAAAATATTAGAAATAATTAAATTAAAATTTTTAGGGACTACTCATGATTTATTGGAGCCGAATGAGCTGAAATTAAGCCTAATTAAAATATAGGTGTCAGACCAAGTATCTTCGATTGGGATGATATTGGTCAAGGCTGTTAAGAATATTATTGGGGGTCCGAGTATGTATTCAGAATAATTTTTAGACAAAGTATTGAATCCAAACAGAGATCCTGTTTGTAGTAAAATGATGAAATATTAATGAAAAGATGAAAATTAAAAGCAAAGCCTTCATTTTCCCCTCTCATTTTCGTTCATGTGCTGAACCACTTTGTAAAACACTCTTTTCTTCTTCTTCTCTTATTCTCTTCATCTCTTTTCCTCTCTAACCCTAAGCCAAGGTGCTACCCTCCATTCTCCCTCTCAATTTCGTTTCATAAAAGCTTGGAGAAGGCTTGGAGCTTGAAGTTCTTCCTCCCTTCTTCTTCTTAATTTAGTGTGACTCTCTTCTCTTTTGGGAACTCTTCCATTAATTCACTTGAGGTAAGATTCTCGCCATTTTTCAAGAATATGAACCTTTAGTTATGTGTCCTTAATGTTAAGAGAGCATTTAATGTGTGTGGGTTGTTAGGAAAAGCTTTAAATATGGAAACCCTAGAGTGGGTAGTCATAAATGCTAACTTTGATGATATTAAATAAGGAAGATGAGTTTATGGTTGGAAGGAGATAAGGATTAATGATGCATTTATGAGTGTGGTTGAGTTTGGTAAAAACCCTAACTTTAAGATGTAGGGAAAATGATAAAGGTAGTTTGGGTAATGTATTGGAGGGCAAATACAAACCATTGAGAGTATAGATAGTGGTATATGATATATTATGAATGTTAGGTTGTGGTTGTTTTGTAGCCTTCAAACATAATGAATAAGGCTAGATGGGAAGGAATTCCCGAAGCCTGATAAATGAAAGAAAATGATGCCTATAACATGTCCTATACATGTTATGAAATTGTAAATATGATTATGGTTAATTAAAGTTGAATTTATTTCTCAAATAGTTGAATGATTGGGATTTTATATGTATATTAATGTAGGACTCATTCCGAACGACGAGGCGGGTACATTGTATCAATCAAAATTCTTCCCTTGAGGTAGGAGAAGAGTCTTGATGTTCTAAATGCATGAGTTAAATAGTATTTGATTGTCATGTATGACAATATGCACCACTAAAAAAACCCTACATAGCTACTATAAGTTAGCGACCACACGAACCCCGTCGCTAGTTAGCGACCGACTTAGCGACCACCAGAAGAATCGTAAGAAAAAACGTCTTAGCGACTCCATTAGCGACCATATAAAGGTGGTCGCTAAAAATTACAACAGTCCTCCGTCACTACTGCCGTCGCTCACACACACGCGTCGCTGTGGCGGTCGCTAGTTTTCCCTCCAATGTTTTTCGTTGGCGCCAAACCTTAGCGACAGACAGCGTGGGTCGCTGTGTTTTCATTAGTGACGGTGGCGTATCGCCGTCGCAAATACTCAGGAATGTAGCGACGGAGGGGATACACCGTCGCTAATATCTCCATAAGTGGACTTTTAAAAAGGGAAGGTAGTGACGGAGGGAATGCACCGTCGCTAATATTCAGTGTCTTCCCTCTAATGTAGCGACGGTGGGTGTACCCCGTCGCTAATAGTAGCAGATTAGTGACGACATTGTTGTGCCGTCGCTAACATTCAATGGATTAGGGACGGAATTGCTTTGTCGTCGCTGTGATTTTGGGTCTTCCCTCCATTCTTTTACTTAAAATAGTGACGGTGGGTGTTCGCCGTCGCTAATACTAGAAGACTAGTGACGGCGTAGTTGTGCCGTCGCTAATATTCAATGGATTAGGGACGGAATTGCTTTGTCGTCGCTATGTGTTTTAATGGTAGTGACGTGTGTAGCGACGGCTGGAGTCCGTCGCTAAGGGTTAATAACACCCGACCAGAGCCTCTGCTCTAATCATTTACCCTAAATCTCCCCCTCTCCCCCTCTCCCCCTCCGTCTCTGAGCTGCCCTCTCCCCTTCCATCTCCGACTTGGTCTCTCCCCCTCCTGTCTCCGCCCTCCCGCGCCCTCCCTCCCTGGCCCTGTCTCCGCCCTCCAGCACCCTGTGTCCGCCCTCCCCTCCATCGCCCTGTCTCCGCCCTCCCTCGCCCTATCTCCGAGGAGCTGTCTCTCCTGTCTCCTTCTCAAAGTCCTTAACCATTCGAAGCTCTGATTTTGGAACCTCTCAAAGCTCTAATTGTGGAACCGCTTGTAAGCTCGAAGAGGTTCTTCACCCTTTTCCCTCTTTTTATTTATTTACTTATTATTATTGTTTTCCATTTTTTTAAAACTTCATTTCTGGGTTTTTTTCATTTCCAACTTGTGTCTGCATTTCACACCCACTGATCCGATTAGTTTGGAATTGATTGTTGTTTAGGTTATTTCATAGAAATTAACGTTTTTTTAACATTTTTTTAGTTTCAGTTATACAGGGCTTGCTGTTAGTGAGATCTTATTGTTTTTGTTTTTGGGTGTGGAGGTTTTGTTGGAAATTGTGGTTACTGCTTGGTTTGGGGGGGGGATAATATGATGAGAATGGATAATGCTAGTTTTTTAACACTGAATTTCATGTGTGTTTTGTGTATGTGATTGTTTGGATGGGGAAATGGGGCTACTGTTGTTCTGATTTTCGAAGGAAGATAAGGAAAATAATTTGGCACTTCGTTTTCTTCTATTATTGGCCTTATTCATGTTAATTGAATAAAATACTGAATTTACGATTCAGTTCATCAGCTAGTTTGTTGGTAAGTTGCTGCTTGATGTTCGTTTTTGCAGATCCTATGCTACATTTGTTTGGCTTTGGTATCTTCTTCTTGAGATGTGTTCTCTTGCTGTTTACCTTGATGTTACCATTTGTCTGCTTGTTTCAATTGTGGGTTGATATTTAATTGGTGATCCTTTTGTAGTTTTTTTAGGGTTTCTGTACTGCCTAAGAAGATTTATATTTTGCAAACGAAAGTTGGTAGTCCCTTATTTCTTTTATGATTTTTATTGGCGCCACATTGGTTGTTTGCAAACGAAATGCTGTTTTGCCTGTTGTCATTGTATGCATGGATCATATTATATTTATGTTTCTGGTTTTGAAAAGTGGCATTTACTATCTTATTGGCCATTAGAAGAATATAATGTAGAATTTCATGAATAAGAATTTGATTTCCATTCTGACACGATTGTTTACTAACTTTAAGAATTGCTGGATTAAATATTGCTGTAGTATTCAGGTTCTATTCCTTGTTAAGTTTGCTGTAGAACATGAGAGCTAGCTGTCTTCTCATCATACTGTTTGATCTCAATGGCTACATCATCGTATAATTAAGCCAAATAAAATTTTTAGGATTTCTTAACTTCCTGACTTATTTTTCTTTTCCCTCTCTTCATTTGTCCAAACCATATGTAGAATTGTAGATAATGAAGTAAAGCATTGCTTAAGTTGTAACAATATTGATCAATATTTATGCATAACCGATCTTGTTTCATCCATTCCCTGCTTGGAAAGATACACTGCCGCCTATTTAGTACTCTTATGCCCTAAGGGGAACGAGACTTATGCATTCCATTTGCATGGAGTTTAAGATTTTTTTAGAAGCTTATCATTTTTAAAAGTTATTTGAATTGTTTAGTGAAAAAAGGAAGAAGTTTATGTTTGTTTGATTCAGTTTTATCTTTTAAGTTTCAAAGAAAGTTTTAAGATACAATTTTAAAGAATTATTTTTTAGAATAGGATGAAAAGAAAACTTGTTTAATAAAATTATTTTCAAAATTTTAAAAATTTCAGTTTTATCTTTTAAGTTTTAAAGAAAGTTTTAAGATACAATTTTAAAGAATTATTTTTTAGAATAGGATGAAAAGAAAACTTGTTTAATAAAATGCTGTGCCATTTTCAGTACTAACTATGTAAACAACTGCGATACCCAAGCTTAAAGCTAATATGTTCTTCATTTTTGGCACTCTTCTGAATATATGGCTTTTTAACTCCTAAGGTAATTTGCATAGCAATAAGGCTTACACTAATTTATATGTTCAATTTATAATCTTAAGTTTCTTGAATTATGCTGACATTACTCCTGTTATAATGTATGTTAAATGTTCAGTTTTTGTTTCAAACTTTAACAGTTTAACGCATTCATAAGCTATTTTAGTGTCATTAATTTCATTTAGTAGTATGCATGTTTTAGAAACAGCTCCTGGTGGTAATGGTGTAAATATAAAATCAAGGAAAGGAAACAGTCATAGTCATGCATTGATTATGACATTAGACGATAATATCTGAGGACTTCGAAAATTGAAACATCTAGTTTTAACCTTGACAGGAACTAATATAGTAAGTTTTGTAGAAATTAAAAGATGGTTGCTACTGGTTCACTCCAAAAACGAATCCAGCAGTTTTTTGGTAAATAGAGGAAATTACAAAAAGGCTAAGGCCTTATAAAAGCAGCACCAGAAGCATCAAAGAAAATTTTCCATACTGCTGGTGGAATAGGCTGGGTTGGGATAGGTTTTAGTGTAATTTACTTTCTAAATTGAAGGTCAAAATTTGACTTGTGTATATGATATTGGCACCCGATTTAGCATTTTTAAAGACTTTAAAGAAAGTTACAAAATATGTTTGAATAGGTTAGTTGACTTGTATCTTTAGCATTTTTAAACAACATAGCAAATATATAACATTTACAATTACTACAAATCTAATTAACTTAAGTATTACAAATTACCTATCATTTCATGGAAGTCAAGTTTCAATCTCATAACTTGTATGAAAAGATATAGTCGTTGCTGTGTAATCTATAATTTGCTTTGTGTGTCTCTCTTTGTTTAGTTTCCTTGCTACTTGTAACTGTCTAACAACTTCTTCGTTTGTCATGCAGAGTAACACACATCACGCGTGGTCTCTGATCGTCTCTTTTGAGCTCTGTATTCATCGCTGACTTTTTTCCCTAGGTAATCCTGTAACGTTTACTTTCTCGATATATGTATGCATGTCAATTGTTGTTTGTTAGTAGAGAGTAAAGCTCATTAGGAACTAGTTTTGATATGTTTATAATGTGTTGTATGCATGTGTAATGTTGTTCGTTAGTGGAGAGCAGAGCTCATTAGGCATTGGTTTTGTGTGCTGATAACATGATTCTTTATGCATGTGTAATGTTGTTTGTTAGTGGAGAGCAGAGCTCATTAGGCATTGGTTTTGTGTGCTGATAACATGATTCTTTATGCATGTGTAATGTTGTTTGTTAGTGGAGAGCAGAGCTTATTAGGCATTGGTTTTATGTACTGATAACATGATTTGGTGTTCATAACTCTGAATATCATATACAATGCGTATGGTATGTATATTTACAAATCCTGGAAAGTTTTCAGTATGTAACAGGTCATTCGTAAATTTGGGAAATGTCTAGTTTACAGGGGAGACTCTGCCAAAATTTAGACAGGCTTCCTTTCTTAGGGAACTTAAAAAATGAAACTCATGATTTAATAATGTAGAGTTTAGTCGTGTGTGTACCCATTAGATTCTCGTTCAAGTTTCAAAACAACCGGCTGATGTACCGTGTTGTGTTGGATCTTGAATTGTCCCAGTTGGACAGTTTGGTATGAATTTGTAACCAGTAGGGCGTAACCCATCAATGTTGTATATAGTCTATCTTAAGACGTTGAATGTTCATATAAAATTTCGGTTATGGTGTTTCGTATTGTCCCCAGGGTGCATGTCTGCGTGCGGTGTTTCATACCGTACGTATCTCTGTGTACTCGGGGACCAATGCGAAATGCTGCCGAAATTTCAAATGAACATTCATTCAACTCAAGATAGACCACATACAATTATGGGATGGGTTACGGATGGTTGCATATTCATCCCGAATGGGATAGGGCCCCACCAATTTGCAACATCAAAGAGATAGAGAGTGATTTACAACTGACAGTCAAATAAAATTACAATAATTTAAAGTAACAGAAATCGTGCTTGTTAGATATTGTAAATGGAGGAACCGGCAAATCGGCGATGGATGTACAACCGACTAGATCGCAATCGGCGAGTGACTGAAGAGTTTATGATGGGGATATTGGAGTTCATTCCGTTCGCTACGACAAACACGCCTGGATTTGAAGTGACTCAGAAGATTCGATGTCCGTGTTCAAGGTGCAAATGCATGAGTTTTGAATACGCGGATGATGTCATGTGCCACCTAACTGAGAAAGGGTTCATGGAAACATACCACTGCTGGTACAACCATGGTGAGCAGTTACCGCGTAGACCGTCAGACGTAACCGTGCAACAGTCTTACTACGAGGTTGGAGGAAACAGGGATACGTACAACAACATAGAACAAATGGTGATGGATCATGTTGGACCCTCCACCGGGCGTATGCTGGAACATAATGACCAAGCAGGTCATGGGGACTCTGACAATGTAGAGGAGGATCCTAATCCGGAGGTGAAGAGATTTTATGATTTGTTGGCGGCGGCTCAGACTCCATTGTGGGACGGGTGCAACAGTCACACTGAGTTATCCGCCTCCCTAGCTGCTTTAAGCATAAAGGCAGATTATAATCTTTCTGGAGGTTGTTTTGATAGGATGGTCAGTCTGATGGGTTCCACCATGCCTAGTAATCACAGAATGCCAGCAAACCTATACCGTGCTAAGAAACAAGTGGCAAACTTGGGGCTGGGTTGTGTGAAGATAGAGTGTTGTGTTGGTGGATGTATGCTGTTCAGAAATGAGTTTGCAGACGAGGGTGTCACAAAATGTCTGCATTGTAATGAGGAACGCTACAAGACCGTTAAAAGGAGAGGGAAGGTAACCCGGACGGCCAGGAAGAAAATGTGGTACTTCCCTATAACACCGCGTCTTCAACGCCTGTATGCCTCAATGTCCACGGCAAAACACATGCGTTGGCATGCTCTGAACCGAACACAAGAGGGGTTTCTTTGCCATCCTTCTGACGGGAAAGCATGGAAGTGTTTGGATGAGCTATATCCGGACTTTTCTGGCGAGTCGCGAAATGTAAGACTTGGATTATGTACTGATGGGTTTAACCCTTTCGGTCAATACGGAAAGGCTTACTCTTGTTGGCCAGTCATCCTGACCCCATACAATCTGCCGCCTGATATGTGTATGAAGACGGAGGTCATGTTTCTATCTATACTGGTTCCAGGACCCAAAAATCCAAAGGCGAACATAGACGTGTTTTTGCAACCGTTGGTTGAAGAGTTATCACAGTTATGGGATGTCGGGGTGATGACATACGATGTGTCTTTGAAGAACAACTTTATGATGCGTGCTGTTTTGATGTGGACTATTAACGACTTCCCGGCCTATGGTATGCTTTCTGGATGGTCCACGTCTGGGAAGCTTGCTTGCCCTGTATGCATGGAACATACCGGGGGGGAATCACTCCCTGTTAGTGGCAAGACAAGTTTCTTTGACTGTCATAGAAAGTTTCTACCGTTGGATCACCCGTTTAGGAGGAACAAAACCGCTTTTAAGAAGAACAAGGTTGTTAATGAACCTCCACCCCGTAGGTTATCTGGTGCACGGGTTTGGCAGAGGGTCGAAGAGTATCCTTACATCTGGGACAAGAGTGTTAAGGAGTTTGCGGGTTACGGTAAGGAACACCACTGGGTGAAGCAGAGTGTCTTGTGGGATTTGCCATATTGGAAAGACTTGTTGTTAAGACACAACATTGATGTCATGCACACTGAACGTAATGTTTTCATGAATATTTTTGACACTGTTATGGACATCAAAGGGAGAACAAAGGACAACAAGAAGAGTCGTCTAGACCTTCCGATTTGGTGTTCTAGGAAGGAGTTGGAGTTGAGGGATGCGGGACGTGGAAGAATGTTTAAACCCCATGCAAAATATGCTTTAACTAGACCACAACAGATTGCTGTGTGCATTTGGATGAATGGGTTGACCCTGCCTGACGGATTCGCTTCTAACTTGAGTAGATGTGTCGACGTGAAGGAGGGCAGGGTGTTTGGCATGAAAAGTCATGATTGCCATGTGTTTATGCAACAACTACTCCCGTACGCGTTTCATGCCTTACCGAAGCCTATTTGGAAACCGTTAGTGGAGTTGAGTCACTTCTTTAAGGAGTTGACGGCTACTTCGTTGACTGTGGAGAAACTTGTGAAGATGGAAGAAACTATCCCGGTATTGATTTGTAAGTTGGAGCAGATTTTCCCACCAAGTTTTTTTGACTCCATGGAGCATTTGCCTATCCATCTACCGTACGAGGCCTTGGTTGGTGGCCAAGTGCAGTATCGTTGGATGTATCCATTCGAAAGGTGAATGCTTGGTGAACTCTTTAATTTACTTGCAAATCGTGCTTATAATAGTATTTTCTAACTTAACACCATCTTGTTAATGATGTTGAAGATTCTTACGCTCTTTAAAAGATAAAGTGTCGAACAAAGCCTGCGTTGAAGCTTCAATTTGTGAGGCATACTTAGTCGAAGAAATGACAACCTTTGCTTCTTTCTATTTTCCAACGGAGATAGAAACTAGAATGAGTAGAATTCCCCGCAATCTTGGGGTAGCCAGCCGCACAGGGTTTGATGAACAAACGTCGATTTTCAACTATCCTGGTCACCCGGGGGGCAGGCTCACAAAATGTTACATTGATGAGAAAGATCGAAAGGCGGCTCACTTGTACATTCTTCTCAATTGCCCAGAAGTGGAACCCTTTATTGAGTAAGTCATAGAAGTTATATTATACATTCTTAACGTAGCTTTTATATTAAACTTATTTGTTTCTTTCAATAGCTTATACACAGATATGCTAAAACTTGAGCAAAATGATTTAACTGATGACCAAATTCATAGTGAGGTGTCATCCAAGTTCGTTGGTTGGTTCGCGCAACATGTAAGACCCGTATTCCAAGTGTTTTTAAGCCTATTTGCTTCTAACTCCCGTCAATATGGTAACAATGACCTACTTCTTATGTTGTACATAGATACAAGATCCTAACAACCATATTGAAGATTCTTTACTCCAAGCCCTTTCTTGGGGGCCGGTGAAGACTGTTAAAAAATGGCCTATTTACTACGTAAATGGCTACAAGTTTAATATTCTTCAATGGAGTGAAGGGATGCGCACCCATAACTACGGGGTTTGTGTTAAAGGCACCGCCGGTCAGTTGGAAGAAGACTTTTATGGAGTGCTGACGGAGATTGTTGAAGTTTCATTCTCTGGACGACTAAGAAGAGATATTGTTCTATTCAAATGTGATTGGTTCGACAACACAATCGGTGTTGGAACAAAGGTTGACAACAACTACGGCTTAGTTGAGGTCAAGAAGAATGGTAGATATAAAGGGTTTGATCCCTTCATTTTTGCCCAACAAGCTGAGCAGGTTTATTACACCGACTTCCCGGGAGGACATCGGGACTGGTATGCAGTAATCAAGGCCAAGGCCCGAAGTCAGATCACTGACAATGTCTCCGAGGAGGTTGATGACGCTTATCAGCTTGCACCACACGAGCTCAACGATGCCTCTTTGTTGTTCAACATTGATCCAGTCATAATGGATGAGACACTCGCCACTACGGGGGGTGAACACATTGACAAAGACCTTGTCTCTCGATCAAAACGGTCTAGGGCTGATTTGGATACTGATGAACTTGTTCAAACAGATTACCACAGTGACACTGAAACTGAGGGGGAATTTGAAACTGAAACAGACACAGAGTATGTAGTTGTTAAACATATATACATAGGTTTATATATATCCTGAGACTAACCTTTTTTGTTCATTATTTTATCCACAGATGACGGGACGTCGACTGCCCTTCAGTAGGGGGGGTGGGTCCAGGACCCCGGCTTCCCGTCTGGGGACTCCTACCCCAGGGCAGGAGACCACTCCATCACCACCACAGCGGACCACTCCATCACCACTACAGCAGACCACTCCATCACCACTACAGCAGACCACTCCATCACCACCACCACAGCAGACCACCCCATCACCCCCACAGCTGACCACCCCAGAGCAGACTCCTGGAGTTGGTGGCTTGGAGGACCATGGCCATCAAGCGACCCCACCTCCGGCATCCCCTCTGCCCATGTTGGTACCCGTGCCGGCCGGAGACGAGTAAGTGACTAAACCTCAAATACTTTTATGTTATTTGTATGACACTTTATATTAAACTTTAGTAGAAAGACTTGTTGGTTTATTGGATGTTACTTTAATTAGTACTTGTATAGATTGAATTGTACTGGGCACTCTTCTGTTTGTAACAGGGTAACTATGTAAACTTGGAAATGTTACATTTACAGGGGAGACTCTGCCGAAATTTTGGGTGTCTCCCTAGATTGTGTGTTGTTTTACTCCTAACATAATTGTTGTCATTACAGCTTTGTTGATAGTAGTCGCACTACCAAAGCGATTACTAAGGTTTTGAAGGCCCAGTGGGATGGTCCATATATATCTTGGACAGATGCTGGGAAGGTTGTGCAAGATAGGTGGTTTGACACCTTCTCGGTAAGTTCCTAGCTCATTTATTGTGACTTGATTTGTAAAATAGACCTGTTATTAATTTTGATTTCTCAATTCATTTTACAGCGTGATTACCAGTGGGCGGAGGGTATGATTGATGAGATTAGGAAGGTCTTTGCCACAAAGACCTCCAAAATCATCAAGAGTACCCTTTGGAAGGTGAGGGACAAGGGTGAGCGCCCTCGTTGGATCCCGGAGGACCATTGGGACGGGATGGTCCAGAAGTGGGGCGGGGTCCCATTCCAGCAGGCGAGTGCTCGGAATAGGGCCAACAGAGCCGCCGATGCTGCAGCCTCGGTTTACACTGGGGGTAGCATTTCAACCCTCGAGCACAAGAAAAGATTTGTAAGTATATTTATGTTAAACATTTCTATTATCATTCGTCTTACATGTTTACAAATAATAATCTCAATGTTTTTTGTCCACCACAGGAGCAGAGGGAGCACCGGGAGCCTTCTTTGTTTGAGGTCATGCAAATAACCAAGAAGAACAAAGCCGGTGCATGGGTAAACCAGAAGACTACGGAGCTAGCGGTATTTACTTTTAACTGACATATGCTTATAATTTACAAATCAACTTACTAATCCTATCGTTGTTTTTGAATTTACAGGAGGCGTATCAGGCCAGGAGGGCCGAGAAGGAGGCGGACCTGGTGGCTTCCACTCCTGAAGGGGAGGTTCCTCCCACCCTATCTTGTTCTGACGACAACGCCATCTATATGGAGGCTGTTGGCGGTGTGAACAAGAAAGGGAGGGTGTTTGGATTGGGTGGCGTCGGCACGCAGCTGGCGAAAAAGGGGAAGACCCCTTCCTCTTCGTCTTCCTCTGGTCTTCCGACTGAGGTCGTTCAGGTAATTCAAAACCTGAACGATGAGCTACAGGAGGAGCGACGTCAGAGGCAGTTGCTGTTGGAGCGGCACGAGGCGGACCGACAGAAGGCCGAGGCGGACCGACAGCGGGCCGAGGAGCAGCACGCCGAGACTCGTCGGCAACTTGCTCAGCAGCAGGAGCTACTGATACAGTTGATGGCGAGGCTACCTCCCCCCACTTCCCAGGCGCCCCCACCACCACCCCAGGATCCCCCACCACCTTGATTGTAGTTCTTTTATTTATACACATTGTATATTTGATTTTTAGTTATGTTATATTTTCATTCAGTATTTAGTTTGTCATTCTTTATTTATTATGTCAATATTTAATGGTAATTACATTCAAATCACAAAGCCTTTCTACCTATCATTAATAATTCAACCTATTTCATAAATTAATTTAATCTATTATTTTGTTTTTAATAATAATTTATTACTTCAAAAAAATTATTTTAATTTAATTATAAAATTTTATCAGCCAATACAAAATACAAAATATTAAGATATTTTTAAAGCTAAATTAACAAAACCAGACAATATTGGATCAATTTTAAAAAAATTTAAAAATTCTCGTTAGCGACGGTACCCGTCCGTCGCTGACTTATTAACACTAGCGACGGACGTTGTGGTCGCTACCTGACAACCACTAGCGACGGGAAGCCTTGGTCGCTACATCGCAACCACTAGCGACGGACGTTGTGGTCGCGACCTGACAACCACTAGCGACGGTACGCCTTGGTCGCTACATCGCAGCCACTAGCGACGGAAAGGTGTGGTCGCGACCTGACAACCACTAGCGACGGAATGTATTGGTCGCTGTATCACTGCCTCTAGCGACGGCACGGGGTGGTCGCTGGTGTCTATTAGTAGCGACGGGGTCCCGCGGTCGCTGTATGGCAACACTTAGCGACGGCAGCAGTTATTGGGGCAGGGACGATTTTAGCGACGGCCTTACGCCGTCAATAAGTTAGCGACGGCATGTATGTGGTCGCTGATGTGTTTTCGACGAGGGTTTTAGCGACGCCCACTTTCCCATCTGTGACGCCGTCGCTAATTGTTTTAGCGACGGGAATTCCATTGATTAGCGACCAATTCTGTCCGTCGCTAACAGTTGTTTTTTTAGTGGTGATGTATGTGCCTTGCTTGTAATGTTATGAAGAATTGTAATGTTATGTATGATGTTGGTGATGTGTCTTGGCAACATCCATTGATGCAGTTAGAATAATTATGGTGTGCTATATGGTGGTGTGGATTGTTTGACAATGAGGTGTCTTGAATATGATGTTATACTTATGTCTACCATAAATGTGAAATGAATATAGTTGATGTTTGATTGAGAATAGGTGTGAATAAATAGCATACCTCGATTGATGGTGATAGATTGAATTATGTTTATGAGACTTATTGAGTATGCCACACGAAAGTTTAAACTAATGATAATAACCAACAATAATAAATCCACTAAAAACCTTATGGTGATGTTGGTGATGATGATGATGATGATTAATGAGTGGCATGAATAGGATGCATAGAGTAAGAAATGCATATGATTGGCATTTGCATCCATGGCATATTGCATAGCCGCCGATATTGGAACATTAGGGGAGTTCCCTCGGTCGACCTAGTGGGAGGGTGGCTCAGTGCTCAAGCAAATTTTATTTTCCCTTGTGACTCGATGTGTAAGTCATGAAGCCGCCCATGTATTGCTACGGGGGGCTACATGTGGCCGACCCTTGTAGGGGTGACTCTTGATGAGCAGGTGACCCTGGTGGTCCTTCGGATCATAGCTGCCATGAAATGAGTTGTCACCGACCCACAACACCATATGATTGGTTATGTTGTTACCGCGGTCATGGTGAAAATGACCAGGTATTGCAAAATGGGCGATGCGGTTTGGTACCAGTGAAAGATTAGTGAAATGCATGCAATTTGATGATAAGTGTACACATTTTACTACTGCAGTAGGGGTATGGTTAGATGATCATACTTGAATCCCCCAATTGGTGTTTATATTCCCACAGTCAGATCTGCAATTGTTAAAATAATCTATTGTACATATGAATTAGCTTAAGAGCATTTGCATATAGCGAGGAAGTATGCCAAAGGTGATGAGATATGATGATGGTGGTGTTGAAGATAAGAAAATGAATTAAGACAACATAAAATATATGAATACCAAATAATAATTTGAGTAAAGGGATGAGTTATGTAATAGTCCAATTTGTTGAAGGACTAGATCATGTGTATGATTTTATACTAGCTTGATTTACAAAGATGTTGTATTATATGATGATAGTTGATAATGAAATATGTGTGAATGCAAAGCATACATGTTTTGATGCATATGCACATGATCACATGGTATTCATATTCATTCTTTTGGAATATATAACTCACTCTCCCATGTTGTCCACTTTTTAGACTTGTGATGCAGGGCACTCACAGGTGGAGTGAATATTTTGAAGTATATTTTGATGAAGAAGGTAAATAGATGTATAAGAAGCGCCTTGGCGGGAAAATCTAGATTTTTGTATAGCATATAGTGTAGTATGCTTATTTTTCCATCTAGATTGTAGTTTGATGATTTTGAGGGTCATGTAGGAAAATTGGACCTTGGTGTGTATGGCCAATTTTCATTAATGACCTAGATGATGTAAGATAATGAATTACGATGCTTATTGATAATGAAATTCATGAATGAATGATGTATTTCACAACTTGTAGCATTTCATGGAGTTATGTAAAAATGATTTAGATTCTATGCATTGAATGAATGGGAATTGATTTTGAAGTGTATAAACAATTAGATGAACTTTTAAATGCATGGTTGAATGTATTTAGTGCATTAGCATGGGTCAAAAAGGCATGAATTGAGATTTGGTATGCTAAGTTGTGTGAATTGTTGCATGATTTTGCTGTTTTTGCATAACTCGCTCAAGCGAGTGATAGTCTCGCTCAAGCGAGATCCTTATGAAACAGGGGTGTGGCCACTGGCCAAAATTCGCTCAGGCGGGAAGGACCTCACCTGAGCGAGATTGAGTAGGAGAGCTACTGGACCATTTTCGCTCAAGCAAAATGGCCAGTGTATGGCAATTCGCTCAAGCGAGTAAGGAGAAAATTGATTCTGAGAGGTTTTCGCTCAGGCGGGCCTAGACTTGCTCGAGCGAAATATGGACAGTGAGGTTCTGTCCCATTTTCGCTCAAGCGGTCGTGCCTCGCCCAAGCGATATAGATGTATACCTTGGCCCCTTAATTGATGGCTTTAGAGAAAGAGGTATGGTCTTGAACACCCATGGCTTTAGTTTATGGTTTTAAGCTTATTTAAGTGTTGTGATGGGTGATTGGGTGTTGTTTTGATGGAAAATGGCTTGAGGAACCAAACCCTAGCTTAGAAAACTCTTGGGAATTATTATTATTGTTGATGATGGTTAGAATCCTATGTTAATAGCCTATAGGTGCTTGAGATGATGCATACAAATGGGTGAAATTGATGATTATTGATTATTGGTGAAAACCCTAGGAATTGAGATTTTGGGGCTTTGAGGAAATTCTTAAGAAAATCATGAGTTATTGATGTTAGAGTGGTTATATATATATATATAAATGAGTTTTGAATGAGTAATATTGATTGTTGATGTTGAGGAATTGTGAAATCAAGAAAATAGAATAATGACTCTAAGTGGTTTAGTGTATTAAGAGTGGAAAATGTTGTAAGGAAGGGCTTGAGCAATGAATAAAATGGTGGTTGACTTTTATAGAATCCTAATCTTAAGATTTAGGAATGTGTATATTGAGATTAAGAGAATTGGTTTTGATTGTTGTCGCTTATGATGAAGATGATAATGGTAAATGACCAATAGTGATAGATTAAGGAAGTGAAATGAGATTGTGACTTAATAAGGTCTTAGACCATGGATGAATGAATTGAAGTTATTGATTGATGATGGCTTTCAAGAAGCTATGTTGGGTCATGTTGAACCTTGAGTGGTAAAGATGACACACTAGATAAGTTGAGGGATATTGGATGCCTTATGGATATGAGCCATGATGTGGTTGTTGTTGGACTTGTTTAGCCCTTTTGAACCCTAGAGAATCTTGGTTTTAGGAAAGGAATTCCTGAAGCCTAACACAATGGTATGGATTGGTGTTTTGTTAAGTCTAGGACTTGATATTAAACCTTGAGATATGTTTACAATTGCTTAGAATTAAAATGATGCCTTGTGTTGGCTCATTGATTGGATATATGTATATATGTGTATTGATGTAGATGATATTTCGGGCAATGTGGCGGAACATTTAAAGTGGGCGAATCGTTGTGGCTCGTCCCTCGAGGTAGGAAAAGAGTTTACATTCAAATTGCATGAGTTATATAATTGATGATTATTGTATGTCATGATACTCATGCTTGCCTTGCCATGTTTATAGTGAAATGATGTGAATGGTAAATTGTTGGCTATTGATGATAATATATGTGTATATATGTTGATGAATAACCCATGAGGGGTTGAAATATGTACATGTTAATGAACCATCCTTGAAAGGATAAAGTATATGTTTTGTGAATTGAGAATTTATGTGGATGTTTGGCATTGAATGTGATAGCCATTGTGATGGTATTGGTGATAAGTTTGAAGGATAATGCATAATCGAGGAACTCATAGAGTCAAATAGAGTTTTATGTGGTGTTGATGGCATGCGATAGTTCCAATAGCTCATATTGGTAGTTTATGACTTGTAGAAATTGGAACAGGCCAATTCCAATAAGAATAGCCCTTGAGTTGCACAAAAGTGCCTCAAAACGGGTAAAACACATTTATGCGCATAAGTCCCTCATTTTTGGGAATTTTTGAGTGAGGCCGGTGGCCACACGTCATAAATAATATAGTTTAGCTTGTGTCAAATTTTGGTGGTCATTGGGTTTGATTTGAATGAGTTAAGGTGAGTAGAAGTTGGATTTTAAGGGATTTTCTTCATAAAATGCAACAGGGGACTGATATGCTTAGCTTGAATCGATTCATTTATGTCCCTGAATCGATTCAAGGAGTTCTAGAATCACTGTTCATTTTGGCAAAAATGTGTGAATCGATTCACGTTGTACCCATGAATCGATTCATTCCCTTCTGTCTTTACTATTCCTGGCACTCACAAATCGTGTGAATCGATTCCTCATATGAGGGGAATCGATTCATTCCCCTGAATCATATGACCCTGTGCCTTGAGAACGCGTGAATCGATTCATGTGTAAGGGGGAATCGATTCATTCACTTGAAATGGGATTTTGGCACATCAATAACGCATGAATCGATTCATACATGGAGTTGAATTGATTTATGATGCTGTTTTGGCTTATTTTCATCAGATTTCATACGAGCTTAGTATTTTTAGATTATGCCATGTGTATACAAGTTCTTACACACTAAATTATGCATATTCTTAAGATTTTAGATTATGCCTCACCACTATTGATATATTATGAATCATGAAAAAAAATAAATGATGTGGTTATATGACAACCTTATGTGATAATGAAACTAATGAGGGGACAAGTGAATGGTAGTGACTATATAAATCGATGGATTTGAAATGGTGGCAACGATAATTAAAAGTGAATGATACCACATATGTTGAATGAGGAGTGATAATGTTGATTGAGAAGGGATATTGTTGTGGAACATACCCTTGGACAAGCAGTGATGATTATTGTTGATGAGTGTGATGCCATTATGATTGATGCAAGTATTTGACTTGCATATGTGAGATACAATGATGATTGCTAATTGTATATTCTGAAACACCTTGTTGTTTTACATGTGTGGGAAAATGCTATGATGTTTAATATGATTTTAATTACCATGCGTGGTTTGATGTGGCTACTAATGTTGTGCCTTGAGGGGCCTTGTGATTTCTTGTATGCCAATGATAATAAAACTAAATATACAATATACCCCTAATTGAAAGGGTGAGAAATCCTTGCGAGGTTAAGATTTGGCATATGCACATTGCATTTTGCATTCATGGCATGGCATAGCATTGATTAAGTGGTTACGATCATTTTGTACTTGAGATGAAAAAGGGCTTGCGAGTTCCTATGATACTCTGTGGTTGCGATCACGAGGAGGAATTACCCCTTGCGAGGTGGGAAACCATTATAAAATGATTGATATGTGGTTGCGATCATAATGAGACATCCTACGGGATTATATGATGATAAGCCAGTGGTTGCGATCACTTGGTACTTGATATGAAAAAGGCTTTTGAGTTCCTATGATGCCCGTGGTTGCGATAACGAGGCGGGAGTACCCCTTGCAAGGCGGGAAACCAATATGAATTATTGAACGTGGTTGCGATCACGAGAAAGCACCTTGCAAGGCTGCTAGAGGGAGTACCCCTTGCGAGGTGGGAAACCCATGTGAATGAATGATATGGTGGTTGCGATCACCTGATGAAATGAAATCGGATCCGTGCATATGCATTATTAAACAGTTGACATATGCATTAGCCATAGGTGCATGGCATTTGAGATGGGATGACCATGAGAGATGAAAGACCCCTTGCGAGGAGGAATGGAATAAAGATTTAATAAAATGATGATGGTGATTGTGAATGCCCTTGATGATAAGTGGCAATGTGATTGTGTATGTGCTTATGCTTGCTTATGATATGATTTTTGATTTATGAAGCATGTATGCCTATTTTTGAGGATGTGATTACAAATTAATGATGATTTAATAATTTTATAGCAAAGCACACATGATGAATGAATGCATGTACACTTAATCACAATATATTATATTCGTCATTTTAAATATATAACTCACTCTACCTTGTGGTCTCCTTTTAGCATTGTGATGCAGGTTGCCCCGGGATAAGTTTGGATTTTTAAAGTGGAGTTCTTAGTGAAGGTAAATAGTGGTAGTGGAAGTGTCTTGGCCGGCATCAATTGTGAACTTTAATGTATTGAATAAATTGTATATGATGATATTGAGGATTTAGTGAATTTGGATATGTATAAGATAATCCTTTGAATTTATGAATGGTGAATATATGTTTAGTATGTAAGTGATGATTTGATGAGTACTAGAGGAATTGAAAGTTTGAATATTGTATATTGATGATGGTGGTGTTTGTATTAATGCCAATAGGTGAATGAATAGGCCAATTATGAGTTATAGGCAGAGGTAATAGTTTGGGCATGACCCGGATGCATATGTATATTTATAGTTATATCTTAGGCAATGCATGTGTATGTTGTAAGTGCATAAATGGGTTATGATCTAATAGGTTTATGTAGGGGGTTGCATGCTATGCCGAGCCTTTTCTCATATCGTCATATATGGGACTAGGCGTATGCCCGGTATACACATTCTTCTTCCACTATAAACTCTATTATTTTGTATACCGTTATGGGTAAATTATTTATCAATCCAGTTATATGTTGATGAATCTCACTCTTCGGTTTTTTATGGTTCGGGTCTTGATGTAATCGAGTTGGTGTTTAGAAACTATTTCGAACGTGAAAAATTTACTCGCATTTTTATTAACTATTATCTTGATCACATCGGCATCCGAGTCTGGTAAACCGGGGTGTTACAAAGGTGGTATCAGAGCGTGGTTTTGCTCTGAATTAGATTTCTTAATTATCATCAGAGTATGGTTACTCTGCATTGAAATTGATACCATGGATGATTGGAGCACGATTGCTCAATTGAGAGGCATATTGGTGATTGTTAGGATATGGTTATTCTGTATAGACTTCAGAGTGACAATTACCTTGAGGATGATAATACGTTAAGCATTGATTACCCTGTATAGATTTGTGAAGGGCTAATTGTCTAGGAATTATGAATTGACTATAGGGCAATGCTTCCTTAATGGCTATTCTTTGTGAATTATTAGTATAGAATTGTAATGATAGCTCATTGAAGGCTCCGTGAAATTATGGTTCATAAGTTATGATTGATGTTTATGGGAGTATGCCCAATAGCATTAAAGTTGTGTGATACACCTATAGAGCATAGTTGCTCATTGATGATTATGGTTGAATCATGGAACTGAATACATGTGGATAAATTATATGATGTGAATGATATGTTTGTTTGTGTAAGTCTGGCCAAATTCCTTACCCCATTTCCTTCCACTGACGGATATATTATGATTATGCATTGATGTTTATACATTGAATATAAAATTGATTTGATGATGGATCCATGTTGGATGTTAATCATG
Source organism: Clitoria ternatea (assembly GCA_037962975.1). Taxonomy (NCBI): domain Eukaryota; kingdom Viridiplantae; phylum Streptophyta; class Magnoliopsida; order Fabales; family Fabaceae; genus Clitoria; species Clitoria ternatea. Next base: position 149,382,286 of record CM075671.1, read on the forward strand.
GAAATGAAATATTAAAATTGATGAATGTGGGATACGAAATATGAATTGATGTGGTAGTAGACCATGGATTTTTAGACCATGAAATATGTATTAGAATGGAATTGTTGGTTAGGTCTCTTGCATGATACATACGTGTGGCTCTTAGCCAAGGTATGCTTGTTGAATGAAATGAAACTTATATGCTTGAGTTGATTGAATAAATAATAGCGAAAGAGTTCCCTAATATGGGTAACTATGAATAAGAAATGGATTTCATGTCCTTAGGCATAAGGACCTTACATATACATTATGAGGCAATTGATATGCCATGTCTCCCTGGATTGGGAACGTGAATAAATAGTAAATGATATGCATAATTACATATATGATTGAATTACATAAGGACTAGGATTATCAAAGATGGATGTCCTAAAGAATTAAATTGGATTCGATTTTTTGTGTGTGAAAGCCAAATGAATGATTAATTAAATTGTGACTTGTGAGATGTGATATCTCTAACTTGACTTAGTATAATTTTACATGAATGAGCTGTGTGAGATTAGATCCTTTGGTGGTTTAGGCTCTATGATCTTTTGAGGAAAGATGATTTGATGTTGCGATTGAATCCCACAACGGATACTAAATGACCACTTGATTTTACTAAATATGATGATTGGCTAAGCTTTGTGGTTAGTTAACCTATAGTGAAGTTGATTGGGAAATAAAGTGTTGAGGCTAGAACTATCATGAGATGGAATGCGAATAATGAATGCGACCCCTGAATAGGGGATAAATAATTATGTTGAAATTGGAGTATGATTTGGCATTGGATGAGATGTGAGATTTCGTGGTATGACTTGGGCTAAAATTGTGTGCCCTTGACTTTGTGATTAATGAATTGACTAGGGGCTATGATAAGACATTGCCCTAACGTAGGTGATTTTGCAGTGATAAGGGAAATTTGATCATGTCATTACCCTTCCTTTGTTCCAAATGAGATGTATTGATGATAGGAATCACTTAGTAATATGATATGATACGAGTCATAAATTATACATGGAAGCTATTGGGACTACCCCGCGCCATTAAAATCACGCGACACTCAATTTGACTATATGAGTTCCTCAATTATGCGTTATCTTTCAATCTTATCATTAATGCCATCACAATAGCCATCACATTCAATGCCAAGCATCTATATAAAATCCTCAATTCACAAGGCATGCACTTCATCCCCTCAAGGATGGTTCATTAGCATATATTTAATTCAACCCCTCATGGGTTATCCATCAATAACACATTACTCCCATCAAAGGGACACTAAATATTCATCATCAACATATACATACACAAATCATTCTCAATAGCCAATAATTTGCCACTCACATCATTTCACTATAAACATGGCAAGGCAAGCATGAGTATCATAACATACAATAATCATCAATTATATAACTCATGCAGTTTGAATGTAAACTCCTCTCCTACCTCGAGGGAAGAACCATAATCCAATGCACGCTCCGAATACTCCGCCACATTGCCCGGAATATCATCTACACAACATACATATGCATTCATACAATCAATAAGCCATCTCAAGGCATTCCTCACAATTCTAAACAAATGCTAGCTTATCATAAATCTCAATATCAAGTCCTAGACTTGCTAAAACACCAATTCATACCATTATGTTAGGCTTCGGGAATTCCTTTCCCAAAACCAAGATTCTCTAGATCTTAAAGGGCCAACTATACCCAACAACAACAACATCTCCTTCACCATCACTTAAAGTACCCATTTGCTATTCAAATTCATCATGAGCCTCTTAGCTCCACTTAAGGCCATCAACAATTCACAAATTTCAAGTGACACACATCATGGCCTAAGGCCTTATCAAATCCTCATCTTAACTCATATATTCATCATTATTGGTTATCCACCATCATCATTATCATTATCATCATCATAAACAATTCTCTTTATTTCACATATCCTTATCATCAATGATCAATGTCACACACTTAAAAACTTGTTCCTACATACCAAATCACTCAACACCAAAAATCATCACCATGTTTTCAAGATTTGTCATAGGGCCCCAAATCCCAATCTTTAGGGTTTTCATCAAAACTCAACAACATTTATAATAACCATCAATCTCCATCATTAACAACATCCATATGTAAAATATCATGGATTTACACTTAAAATCATTTCTCACATCACTATTCATTTCCCCCAATTCCTAGAGTTAGGGTTCCATTAAAATCTAACATTCACCATTAATAATCATCATCTTTTACTTCTAACATTGAAATTTTTGTATACCCTTCACACCCAATCCGAAAACACACATAAATCACACCCCACCTTTGGGTTTTACATGAAAATGGCTCGCGTTCCATAACCCATACATATAACACTCTCCCAATCATATAAAAATCAAAACCTAAGGCTCAAACTCATTAAAATGGAGGGAGACATAACTTAAGCCAAGAAATCACAATGGGCTTCTAAGAGAGGGAGAGGGTGACAAAAATTGAAGGAGAAAAGGGAAAGCTTCCAACCAATATCATCTCCTTCAAGCTCCATGGGAGAATGAAAATGGAGGGAGGAGAAAGAGGCACCACTATTTTTGCTAGGTTTAAAGAGGAGAAGAAGATGAATAGGAGATAGGGTATGAAGAGAGAAGAGAGTGTATGAAGGAGAGGAAAAAGCAACGTGAAAAGAGAAGAGAAAGTGAGAGTTTAGGTTTTAATTTTAATTCCTTCATTAAAAATTTACCGTTTTATGACAAACAGCATCTCTGTTCGGGCTCAATACTAAATCCAAAAATTATTCCGATTATACATTCGGATTCCCAATAATATTCTTAACAGCCCTGACCAACGGTATCTCAATCGAAGATACTTGGTCTGACACCTATATTTTAATCGGGTATAATCTTAATTCCTTAAATCTCAATGAATTATAAATATCATAATAAATCCCAATTTAATTACTTCCAAATTTTTAGGACATAAATCAACTTATATATAATTATTTAATATTTATTCCTCACATTTCGTCATTTTTATAAAATTTGGGATGTTACATTAAGTACATGAGACCAGAGTGATATACGTTCACCCGGGAAACGAATCTCACAAACCAAAAATACGTTAAGAGCGAAGAACCCAAGTGATATGCGCTCACCCGGAAAATAACTCTCATAATCACAACTCAAAAAAATCCCAAAGTCTGGAATGGAAAAGGAATACAACACCATCCACAAACCATACAGGTAATTCATAAAATAAACATTCACACACAATAGTTTTTCATGAAAATAAGACAACAATTAAACTAGGGATTAGCATCGACAACTTCACCATGAGGAATCTCCTCACCCAAAGCATCGCCCTGAGGTACATCTTTCCCTACAGTCTGGCTCATACCCTCAACAGTTTATGGTTTAGCAGGAGGTGGCTCAACAACAGATCCCGACCCAGGAACAGATTGGCTCGTATCCTTATTAGTAACTTCCCCCTTATCCTCAGAGTTGGAAAGATCAACAATCTCACCATTCACCACAATTTTGAAAGGACCAAGCCCTTTCAAGTTAAGATGGATAGTCGAATTCAACACATGAATCTGTTCTTGGCATAAGTCGAAGGCAACCACATATTTCTCAGAAATCTGTGTCTCCAAGGCCACTATGTGAGCCGCCTCCTCTTCTTTACGCCTCTTGAGCTCACCCTCTACCTTCTTGAACTTCTCCTCCAGCTCCTTTTTCACAGCACACACCAAGCCATACGACTCCTCTGCTGAGCCCAAATGCCTCCCCAAATAGGCGTACCTGTCTTCAGCTACGGCTAGCTTAGATTCTACCAGCGCCCGCCTAGATTGTGTATCCTCCATATCAGCCTTTGCGCGAGTCAGATCATCCTTCAAACCCTCAACAGCCTTCATGGCATCGCGCAACTGTAAAGATGATAGTTTACTGGCAGCCTTAAAAGAATCATTCTCCTTCTGTAGAGCTGCCTTCTCCCTCCTTAGCACCTCTAATTCCTTTCCCTGGGCAGCAAATTGTTTTTCCAAAAACTAAGTCATTGAAGTTGCTCAGAGGTTAAACATCTCCACAACACGACACATGGCCACTGTATTCAAGGCCCCAAACTTCTCCTCGTCTCCCTTGAACACCATAGTCCAGTCGACGAATCCAAGAACCAGAAAGTGGACATCCCACAATGAATGGGCAGGTTATTGTTAGAACATAAGGATTCATTGGCAAAAGCCTCCCACCTCCAGTTCTAGAGTTCTGTCTCGCTGAGTATAGAGCCAACGATTTTCTCAGCAAAAATGGTGTTAGGAGATTCCTCGTGAACCCCACCCCGAGTCACCAGAGGCTCGACTTCCCGGTCAGGACTATCAGACACCAAGATGGGCCCTGAACCAACTTCTGCCTGGGTCTCGACATGGACAACTGGCGTTGTAACTTCTGCGACCCCGCAGCTCGAGTTTTCCACAAAAGGCTCACCCTGACGATGCCTATTAGTCATATGGCCCACTCCTTCTCTAACTGTGATACCGCAGGCACCACAGTAATAGGTTCCGCCACTATTACAGCCCCTACAACAGCTTCAGCGCCACTCGCCTGGATAGTTAATCTCTCACCCTTTTTTGTACCGCTTTTCTTTCTCGCGGCCTTGGGGTCTTTTCCCGAGTAGCATTTCTTTAAATCCTTTATTGACAACTTGTGGGGAGCCATGTCACCTACATAAACAAAAGGAATCAATGGAAAACGGAGTTAGAAAATCTGAGTAAAAGAAATAAAACCAAAATTGTGCTCACTTATCCAGGCGTCCAAGGCACTCGGGTGAGGCGACAAGACAATCAGCGCCTGAGAACTAAAGTATATTTTTATGTCCTCAAGAAAGAATTTTGCATCCGACCTCTCAGACATAGTTAGATCCTGCCAAGAAACTCAGAGTTGGACTGGCGCCCGTGTCCAATAAAGGAAAAACTAGGGACGCGCATTAGGATAATGGAAAAAGTCCTCCCCGGGTGGATCAAGCTCAACTTGCATTCTGAAAAACCGCATCTTAAAGTTTTTGTAGGATTGGTCAAAAGCCCGAATCAGGTTGCGATGCCCCACTCCATTCAAGGAGACTCAATCCACAAGCATCCCAGCTTTTGAAATTTTGGCATTAAAGAAATAGAAAAAGAGGGGTATGGAGGGAGGTTGGACAAAATGCTCACACAACACTTCAAAAGGTTTCACAAATGCCCATCTATTCAAATGAAGCTGGGAAGGGGCAATGCTCAAGGAATTTAAGACCCCAATCTCAAACTCAAAAAACGGAAAAGATAAATGAGGCCAAGAGAAAAAAGTTTCATACACGAACGTCAAATCTAGCTCGCTCGGATCCGTACACTCATGGTACACCCGTTTAGATGAGGTACAACAAACACACTCCACATTACATGCAAAAGAAGAATGGTTGAGGGTATCCCCTCCCATAACTTAGCTACGGACTCCTTACTTTGGAGGGATGAGGAAATAACCAAAACCTCATCCTTCACCCAGTCATAGACACCCCCCCCCCACAGATGACGTCATGATACCCTAAAAGCAAAGGTAATGAGAAGGAAGGAAGCATGGACCTGGTGAGCAAAGTAGGAAATGCTATGAAGAGGTAAAGAAGAAGAACTTTGGGACAGGAAATGATACGACAAAAACTTTGAAATGGGAAGCAGAGGTTCAAGAAAAGCAATAAAGAAGCGTAAAACTGTAAAATGAAGAAAAGGGCCAAATTTATAGGAAAATAGGTGACCCTTCAATGCCTCAAATCCAACAGTTGGGGAGCACGAGGCTCGAAGCTAAGGCGCACGATTGTTCAGACAACTTCTTTAGATGAAGCGACGCCCCGTATCCCGAAAAAGATCACCTTTAATGACCTAGGGATACAGAAACGGCGTCAATCATTATAGGCATGTGTAGATAAAAGTGACGGTTACCAACCCGTCGCCACGTAACCAAGGAACCATCCACGTGGCCACAAGGGACCCCGGCTTAGATTTTTCTTTACCCAGGTCATGACAGGCACATCACTTAGACTTTTCCCTTCGCTCAGGTTAAGAGCGCATTCCCACTCGACTCAGCAACCCCAAATCACTCGGAATTAATTGCTCGGTACCAAAAGGCGTCATTTAGTATTTAGGAGACGTTTCAGGCCTATACTTAGTCACGCGGCTTGGCTTTACGCCTGGAGCTCGTGACTAGGGGGTTCTTGTTCCCTCCTGAGTCGGGGGGCCCATAGGACCCCCTAATCCATTTATTTTAACGGATATTGATTCTCCATTAGTTATAATTTAGTGGGCTTGGGCCGGATTTCCCTTATTTAGCTCTTGTATAAATATGACTCACAAGCGTGCATGTAACCTAAGTGACACATATTACAAAGAAATAATAACCCTAATCTTCTAGAGTATTTCTCTAGGGTTTTTGTGTATTACGCTCTATTTGTGAACAAAGACCAAGCAAGATCGATGGTTCCCTTGAGATAGTAAAGAATTTGCTCTGTAGCTTGCATATGAAGATCAATGAGAACATGCATATGTTGTAAAGTCGATTCATTGTATATGAAATGTTTGGCCTATATGCAGTAACATCATAGATGAGTGTCAAAAGGGCACCGAAGAGAACAGGTCATAGATAAGGGAGTAGAAATTAGCTACATGTGAGTAGACATAAGTAAATCCCCAAAATGGTGATGTCGGGATAAAAATAAACGTTTATCATTATGTAGGAATTCAATTATGAGAAAGTGGCTTGGGAACCAAGGTCCTTAAGTGAAACTTAGCCAAGAGAGCTTGTTTGAAAGAAGGAAGAAAATCAACATTATTTCTTACGGGGAGCAAGTCATCAACATGTACCAAAGAAAAGTAACAATGTAATTATTTTTGTGAATAAATAAGGACACATCAAATTAAGCATATGTAGCGCTTGATTCCAAGCACGAGGTGCTTTCTTAACGCCATAAACCATATGGTCATGCCATATAGATTTCCTCATATATACTGCCATTCAGAAAGGCATTATCACACCCATGTGTGATAAGGGCTATATCCATGTGACAAAGCAATGCAAACACTAATGGAATCACCAGACTAAATGCTTCTGCGTAGTCAACATTGAGTTTCCAATGGAAGAATTTGAAAACAAGGGGCACTTTGTAATGATCTACAACTCTATCAAGGTGTCTTTTAAGTCTCAATACCCACTTGCACTCAACAATACTATAGTGAGATTGAAGAGGAACGAGAGGCCAAGTTTGGTTGGCAAGGAGAGCATTGAACTCATCACTCATAGCAATCTTTCATTCCACATGACGGCTCCACCGAGGGAGGCAAAGGGAACCTTCTCACAACATGAACTTGTTTCAGTTTAAAAAGATTCCATTCTTTAAGTGTGTGAGCATAGAATGAGTAGACAATCATTCACTTTTTTTTTCCCTTCCCAACTGAAATTTTAAAAGATGATCTACATATACATTCCATGTACAGATGCATGACAAGTTATCAACAAATGATAATAAAGACTATTTTAAAAATATTTAAAATCAACCAAATTAATCTTTTATTAGAAACTAGATTCGAAAGTAATTATATTTATATTTTTCAGTTTAGTTATCTTAAGTATCATGTGAGGCTAATTTTGGAGTAAGAATTGTTTCTATTCACAAAATTCAAATCTAAAACATTAAACTCTTCACACCAAAGGTATATTTTAATTTAATTTTATTAAAAACTATTTAAAACTAATTGAACTTCAGAAAATATAAATCTATTAAAAGTGAAAAGTAAATTCCAAAATTTCCCCTACTAAACAGGCTTTTTGATAAAGACGAAAGAGTCTTAGACTAAATCTTAATGAGGGTTACCTCATTTTCGTATTTTTTTGGTAATCTCTTTGCTTTGGATTTGGTAAGCTTGGCACCAAATGTGCACCGAAGATGATGGACCAGCCTTAGTAGGTACATCCAGGAAGCTCTCACTCTGACTAGGGGCCCATTGAAACCTCATTTTCCACTGAGGGATTATTTTTGAACAACCTTTTTTTCTAATTTTAAAACTTAAAATATTTTATTTTTTAAAAGGCTTGGAAATTAATTTTCCGCTCAAATGATTTTATTTTATTTATAAAACAATCCAAATCAAAACTACAAACACTCTCGTATCTCATCTTTGGCTGCTACTGTGGATAACTCTATCAATTAGGAGTATTTACAACCTCATTCACATACCCAACTAATTTGAAAATGATTCTAATGTTTGACTTTTATAATTTTAAGGATATATGTGTTTTCCTTATGAAGCTGAATATTTATTTTTTTTCAACTTTTTACTTTTTAATAATAATACATATTAACATTCATATTTTTACTGAATAACTAATATTTCGCATAACTAAATATTATATTTTATTTGTATTATTTATTTTAAAATATATACTATAAAATATGCCTTAAAGTTAATTTTATGCTTCTTTAATTTTATGATCTAGTAAAAAGTAATGATAAAATTGATAAATACTGTCAACAACTTTGGAGGACATGGTTACCAATGCCATGCAGGCATTATATAGCGGTCAAGCAGAGTTTACCCAGGACAAATTTGAATTGAGATAAATAGCTCATAAAATATTAAATAATCTAAAATAGATAATCAATGTATACCTCAAATACAAGTGTCAAGGAACCAAAAATAACTTTTTTTTTATTAAAAATCATCATAAATATCAGCCCCCTAATTTTCTTGACAATTTCAAATATCAAATTTTGAACCTTTCAAAATCAATACCACAAAAGTATTATCAATATACAAGAAATATTATAAAATATAAATTTTACTAGAATTTAAACATTATTTTTTTGATTTAATATACCTTATTTGACTTCGAGACGGTAGAACAATATAGTTTCTAGCCATTCTGAATTTACATAAGTTGCTCTTGGAACCAATTAAATAAAAATTGAAAAATGTATCATGTTGGAATAACTGAATAAGAGTTCTAATGGTTGTGGAGTTTTGAAGAGGACAAAGGATCTAGGAATTTACAAGGCTCATCAATGATGGCTTCCCAAACAACACATTTATGATTGAAAAAAATTCATGGGCACACATGAACAAATGTGTGAGGGCTGAGATCATCACACTTCAGATTGAGAGGGGTATACCCATGAATTTCTCAAAGAACTTCTAAACTTTCACATAATGACTGAATTTTCCATCCCAAATTGGACTTTCCTCCGACAGTATTACAAATATGGAAACTGAAGCCTGTGCAAAATAATAGCTGGCCTTGCAACAAGCATAGAAGATGGAAATAAGAACTAGAACAAATTAATTCCTTCCATATGCACAAGGAAAATAATCTTAAAGCTCATTTCAGAAAACCAAATTTGCTAGAGGAAATGGAGGTAACATTGAAGTTAGTTTGTTTAGGAAAAGTATAACCTATTGAGGGGAATCCACATGTACATAAAAACTAGCTGCTACTATCAGATAGCATAGGATAAGCATCAGTCCTTTGAAGTAATTTGCAGTTCCTTCCTGCAAATGCATCATATATACAAGTCACAATGTAAGACTTGTAGCATGAATCATCCACATTTTTAGGCTCCCAATACCATAATTTAAATTGCAATTTTCATTTTGTTATCGTTAAATACGAACCTGTAACATGAAGGCTACTACTATAACAGTTAGAAACAGTGCTGCAGTCTCAAAAAGTTGAAAGTTTAAGTCCATAGGGTGCCCCATTATCCAGCCAATAACCACACAAAATGGTATCTGCATTATGAAAAAGAAGTTTTGAAGGAAGCAGATAACATATTAAAAATAATGATGAAAGCAGAAGGTCGATAATATACATTATTAGAGAAGTTGAATTCTATTTAAACCCTCTAAAATGCAATTCCTACTTGACCGATACAAAGGATCAACAAATAGTCAGTTTTTTCTTAGACTCATGTACTGGCAATCCTATTCCTAAACTTGGGGTGTGTATGTGTGGATGAACCCATATAATTATTACTTACGACAAACATGGATATCTGCGTGGATGAACCAATTGCTACTCCCAAGGATATATCCTGCGAGCAACACAAACTATTAATATAAATATATGCAGGTGTATAATGCACACATGCATGAGCGCAATAACAGAAAGCTTACCAGTTTATCTTTCATGGCAAACATTATAGCACTGGCATGTTCAGCTGCATTCCCCACTATTGGAAGCAATATGACACTAATAAATGCTATTGGAATGTCCCATGCAGTGGATGCTCCCTGCAAAAGAGTTGATCAAACAGAAAAAAATATTTCCTCAAAAGATGTCTTAATAAGGCCAATACTAGTTTTTGTTTTTTTTAAAAAAAGCACATTAATGAGACCTTAGACAGGACATCTTTCTTACCCTAAACCCTAAAATATCCAAAAGACATTGATGGCATTTCATTTGAAAAACAAAATTACAACTAAAATGGCCTCACATAGATAAGCACAAAGTCAGAGAACAAGGAAGAAAAAGATAAACTGCATTAATGGATTAAGGACAAAATCTTGGTCTATACACAGATAGAAGTTGGAAGGTCTATTCTTGTACTCCCTTTGTTTTTTTTTTTCTTGGTCGTTTAAGGTTGTGCACAAGAATTTAGGAAATGATTGGATATTCTAATTTCAATAAATATTTATTATTTGATTTCCTAATATACCCTCACCTAAAATCTTCAACTAATTTGATATGTTATAACTAAGAATTATACAAATTGATTGGGTACATTAATATGAGTATGTGGAAGTACAAAATTTATTATAGGGGTAGTATCAGCATAAACAAAATATATGTAACTTGAGTTTAGTGAACAACTAAAAAAAACGAATAGACTTAAAATCCTAAAACATCTATGAAAAAAACGGAGGGAGTAATAGAAGGGGCCAAGTAGCCAGACTTGGTACAAAGGAGTCAGCTAGGTTGACAGTTATTCTGATGTGGTAGGTTGTAAATAAAGGCTGTAACAGATAGAGGCATCATTGTGATAGAGTTCTTCTCAGTTGTTAGGGTATGTCCCCTCGGAAGAGTTCTCTCCTTGTTCCCGATTCAGTTACATGTCAATATTTTCTGTTTCAGTAGGAAACGAGCACTTGTTAGAGACCTTACAACAACTCACACTCTTTGTTCAACTAACTGAGCTGGGCCCCTTGACATACATCAATATTTATTCTCTCCACCTCATTCCTACTGTAATCTCTCTCCCCTTGGGAACCTACCACAAAATCAAGATTAACTAGTGGACAGAAATAAACACAAAAATCACATCTATAAACAATAACTAAGCATTAATGCTAAGACACATGGATCCTCCACATTCACTAGGTGAGGTTAATGATGACACACAATTTAGTGCTTGCCGACCCCTCATTTTAAGACTAGCTTGAATATATAAACCTGATATACTGCACAGTGAATATATTATCAGACAGAAAGCTAAACTCTCAACAGATTCTATCTTGATTCCACTACCTTCTAACAAAGTGACTAGAAATATTGCTGGGTAGATAGAAAACAAAAGTGGAAAACTCTCAAATAGCGGATTGCTACTTTGCATAGTACTTTCAAGTTCGCAAGCTTTCAAACAATGTATTAACAAGGAAAAGGCAAATGTTATCCACCTCTATAGCGCCAACCAAATATTCTGACAGGATTGATATCCAAACAGTCATAACAGAAAGCCAGATTATTGATTCCCATTTAGAAATATCTGGAGATTCATCATCATTTGTGTTGTGTCCATTCTGACCCTCTTCCTGAATTCGTATCACGTTACCACAAATTTGTTAGCAAAAATGTCATGTCAAGCATTTGCAGGAGACACCATATAATAACAGTAATGTTTAACATCAAGCAGTAACAACCAAGGCACCAAGCCTTGCCTCATTCCAATAATGAACAACATCAAGCATACAAGAAAAATTACTAGTGAGTTGCAAAAGTATGTATGAAGTTATTTAATGAATAAACAACTCTGCTAGTTTCTAAGTGTTGAATTTGGAAATTGGGCCTAACATAATCCTAAAATCTAGCTCATAAAATAAGGATTACTATCACCTCATATACTTTTAATTGGCCATAACACTAGTCAATGTAAAACTTTCAACACACTTCCCCAGGCCCAATGAACATCTAGAGCATGGACAAATATAGGTGGCCCAATAACGTGGGACTTATTACACACCCCCTCATGGGTGGCCCAACAACAGATCTAGGATATGTTTTGATACCATATTAGAAAATAGGCAGGCCTAACTCAACCCGAGTAAACTCATGACTTAAAAGAGTTGCATCATGCTTTATAAGGTGTATACTGACCATATTCCTAGCTGACGTGAGACTTTCAACTCACCCCCTCACACCCAGGACTAAACATCTAGAGTGTAGACAAATACGGGTGACCCAATAACGTGGAACTTACAACATACCCCTCATGAATATGATAACAACAGATCTAAGATTGTTTTGATACCATATTAAATTTTGGTGTCTAGAGCCTAACGAGAGTTCCTCTTTTCCTGTGATCCTCTAGTGAGCCACTGCTCACTACGTAAAGTTTTTTTTCGAAACCCTGATTCTCTCCAGGGTTTCAAAACTTCCGATTGGTCCTCCTTTTTTCACCATCCGTATCATGCAAAAGGAATATTGGACTAGCTTAACTTAATCCAAAAGCAAGCTCGAGGAGGGAAGAGATAGATTAGCCAATGTAGGGTATCTTAATCGAAACAATAAATGAGAATCAGAAATGGAATCAAAGGTTGTTTGAATATACCAAATTCTACTCATTTGCAATCTTGATATACATCAAACTTGCATTATCTTAGATTCTTAGTCAACAAGTTTATCCTAAAGGCGTAACAGTCAAGCCTAGCAAAAAAATCTAAAATTCTAAATGTGACTTCTGCTATCTGGTCCTTGTTCAGAGTAAGATGTCATTCTGCCCAACATCTATTAGCCTAAACACTTCATATGTTAGCTAGTTCCTGCTTGGAACAAAATTATGATTATGATTACATATACTAAAGAGCAAGTAAATCAACAATACCACATGGCTACCACATATCCACACACAAAAAAATGACCAAGGAAGCAAAAAGGAAATTTGATACAAGACTGCCAACCTCATTCACAGAGATATACAGATTTCTTTGGCTTTTTAACTGAAAAAAAAGGTATGCAGCATAGGCCCCAAGCATGACGCAGCTGCTGAATCTTGAAAGTGACAACTCTGATTTCCCAACATGGACCTCCGTGTGCGTGTAGTGTAGAACAGCAGGAAAAAGAATGCCCATGACTGCCATTAGCAATAATCCTGAGTTCACAGAAGCAGTTGCCTGCATGCTAAATTGAATCAGCTACAGGTAATACAAAAGGACATCAGGAACATAATCAAAGAGGCAAAAATTAACGTGTCTACCTTGTTAAACACTTGTTCCTTCTTAGGAAAAACAATCCCACCACATAAGAATGCACATCCAAGCACCAATAACATATTTGATAAAATTGAACCCAGCAAGGAGAGCTGGACAACCCGTGTCATTCCACTTTTAAGTGCGTATAATGAGATGATCAATTCTGTTGCATTTCCAAATGTAGCATTTAAAAGGCCTCCAACTGCAAGATAAAATAATGAAAGTTATAAATAAACCATCACTAGTACATATGATACAAATGCACAACTACAACAAAATAAAAGAATGAACCACTTAGATACTGCATGCAGATACTAAATCCATGCCATCATAAGCATGGATATTACAACAGTGTAAAGTTGAAATGAGCTGACTCAATATTTTCCAATTAAATATAACATGTAAAATGATAGTTGAAAATTGAGAGACTTCCAATATTAAACTGGTCAGAAAAACAAACACATATTACATTACATTCAATTCTGTGCTATATTAACTTATTTTAGTTTCTATTCTGATTTAAATGAAGATGGATTTAGCACAATGCTATTACTTTACCAGTATCTCCCGTGTAAAATGCCAGCTGCCTACATAAGACCAAGAAAAGGGTACATCAGAAACAACAAAATGTGAAAATCTAAGGCAAATTCTTAAAGAGTACATGTAAAATTACTCGGTAGCATATCCTAAGCGCTCTGCCAGAGGCATTATACCCAATAAACTTAGAGCAAAGACCCAGCCCTGCAGTCCACCTTAACAAATCATTATAAGATATTCAACTGAAAGTGCAGAGAAGTTAAGACTTGTATGAACTACAACTCACATGATGGGCCGTCAATTTCTGTACGAGAATTGCAAGAGGACCGAAAGGCATAAGCAAGTTGAGTCTGTTAGAGAAAACCACAACTTTTATGCTCCTGTAAATAATACCCCACAACGTTTGAGAAGTCTCGGATTCTCCAGAATGTGATCCATGTTCATCCACAAGAATAGATTCTGACTGGTGAAAGTTTATTTCGGAGCCAAAAGGAACTTCATCGTCGGACTTTTGCATTGGTCTTCCGTTTGGAGAACCCATCTGTGACACAAACAGGGAACATCTTATAGATTTCAGTTGAATTGTAGACAGAAAACCACATGTAGCCACTAAGTTTACATGAGAAGCATTTCCAACAACACATTTGTTGGTAAAATAAAAAGGAAACATTCACTACGACAAAATGAAAAAGGTGAAAAAGTATAATACAACATTATTGCATTTGAATTTCACTTTGAATCCTTTTTCAATAACTCACAAACCACAACCCTTTATTTCTAAAATGAAAACCAAACAACACAACTGTTAATAGCCACTGCCATACCAGTTGCACAACTCCCATATTCGAAAATGCACAAATCAACAAGTTCTTACTTGGAAAATTAAAACATTCACAAACACCAACACATTGAGGAACGCCTACATGTCCTAAAAATAATGGTAACATAAATTCAAAAATAAAAGACAAAACAAAAATACTAAACCTTTTCAAAATTCAAAAGAATTTTATAAAGGGTTCCCCAGGATGGAAGAAAGAACACACCTTGCAAGTCTGAGACAAGTCATCTAAGAGTCCGGGTGACCTGCAATGGAGATATTGAATATTAGGGTAAACAAAAAACTAAAAAAAATACAAAAGTTGTTATATTATTTAGCAAAAACATAAATAAATATTCATATGGGAAGATAAGAAAACATAGAAAAACAGTTTTTTTAAAAAGAAAAAGGAAAATTTTGAAGAATCCAAGTACTGACATAGGAGTAGGTTAAACTTCAACTCGAGTCTCCATTTGTTTTTTTCTTTATTATGATTCAAATGGGAACACAACTAAGCAACGAAACCAAACTGCCCCAGAATTATGTGAGTGATTATTTCGGTTACGGGTTTAAGAGTGAACACAAAACAAGTGTTAATTTGGTGGCTTCGGTTTCAGTTTCAGTTTTGTTTTGGGTTCGTTAAGAAAGAGGGAAGCTTCATAAGTCTTCTGCTACAGTTTCTTTTTTGCCACGCGTTTGTCGTGTGTTTTTTGGTCATTGCCGTTACTAGTTTTGTTGCCAAACAAAAACCAATCTACCCACTAGACCTACCGGTTATTATTATTATTATTTTGTTGATAACGTAATTGGTTTTTCTAATTCATTCATGAAATGGAGTTTAAAGGTTCTCAAAATAATGTGTCCTTTTAACATTAACTACTAAAAAATTTATATAGTTAAATTCAGTTTCCATAATTAAATATCAATATTATGTTTTATATATACTTTAACTGAAGTAATTCTTTCCATTGAGAATATTCATTTTCAGATTCAAACTTGAAACATTTTATAAAAAGTTAAAATAAAACTTGTAACACATTTACGGATGACTTGTTAGGAAGGAACCCACCCCTTGTTTGATGTTGATTTTCAATTTTCAATTTTCATACCGTTCGAGACAATTAAAATTCTGTTTGACCGTAGGATTTATTTTTGGAGTTGGTCAAACCGACCCGACCCAGTTGGGGAACCAACGGCTCTTATTCCATGGCAGAACTAGATACCAGGAAAAAACCACACAGAGAAATATTAAGCTTTAAAAATGGAATATGCTTTTTTGTTTCGAATAAGAATGGAATATGTAATGTAATTATATTTTTTCTGCGAACTTACATGCTTGTTTTTTTTTATTTCTATGATGATGTAATTGTTTGAAGTTTATTTATTGTAATTAATTAAGTTAGTATTATTTATTGATATCTATTTTAAAAATTAGATTACTAATTTAGAAATAAAATTATTTAAGTTAAATATTTTTTTACACTTATGAGTTTGGAAACCTCTTTTGGAAGGATATTGGATGGGTTTGGATGCAGATGTTCTATGGTTACATCCTAGAATTTGGACTTGGACGGGGCAAAAGAAGAAAGTGATAGAACTTTGTAAATCATATTAAAAAAACTATTTGCAAAAGAGCATATTAAAAAAAAAATACAGTAACAAACACAAAGTATAAAAGGGATTCGGGAAATTCTTCATTTTTATTACTCTTTGCCTCTTGGTTTTCTCCAACCTTAAATACACATTAAGTTTTTGTTTGGATCAAAATGATGAAATAAAGACAAAAAAAAAATAGTGAGAAGAAAAAGGAAAAAAATTGAATAAAAATATTAATGAAATTATTTATGTTTGAACTGATATAAATTGAAAAGAATTGAAAAAAATATTTTATATTACCAATTTTAACTTTATTTAACTTAACCACCTTTTAATTATTCTGGTTAGCTAATTCGAAGTTAGTCAATTACTAAGTTAGTTAGGCTTAGTTAGTTTTTCCTTTCTTTCTTTTGTTTCGTATATATTATTTTCTTCTTTTTGTAATTGGAAGTAATGAGAGAATATTTTTCTCTTTTTGACCTTGTGCATTTCTGAGTCTCTCTCAAAATCTTTTTTAGAGGTAAATCATTTGTTTCCTCTCCATCAACATGTTTCGGGTGCTTTTCTATATAATATCAAAGTCTATCTTTGATTCGTTGTTGGGTCACTTATGAGGAGATGTGTTGTAAGTCTCATGTTGTTGAGCCACCCATATTTATCCACGCTCCATACACCCGTATTTATCCACGCTTTATATGTTTATTCCTGGGCATGGGTATGAGGGATTGTGTTGAAAGTCTCATATTAATTATTGCTACGGTCAATTAAAAGTATATAAAAGATGATAAATTCTCATCCTATAAGTTAGTTTTCAAGACTGAACTAGACTTAATACTTAAATCTAAGAATTACATCATTTGGATGAAGATAAAAGCATTTTGGAAATTCTCAATGGAAATTATAATATTGTTGTTATTCCTTTGTAAGTTTGCCATGCTTGTCTTAGGCAATCCAGTCTGTTCGTTCTTCTTTTCAAACAATAACACTTGCTTCTCCTTCCCATAACTCAACTTAACATGGGGAACACTTACTAGTGGTGAAAAGGATTACATATTTAATAGTGGTTGTGGTTGGATTTATTGATGAGTTCTATTTTATTTTAACATGAAAAGGGGTCTGCAAGTAGAAGCATCATAGATTGGGGTGAACAAAAATTCCTTCTGTCAATTAAGATGCAAGATTGGTTGTTAGCTGCTTGTAGATCACCTAGGTTACTGGAGCCACGACACACCAAGTATGAAACAAGTGTCATAGACAAAAAACCACATGTAAAATTGTTGGCAATTAAAAATAAATTGCCTAGTTGATATTGAGATGCTAAGAGAAGAAAATATGAACACTCAAAAAGTAAAATTTAATTTCACTATAATATTTGTATAACAGGTATACTCAAGTTTCTTTAGCTTTGTTAAAAGCTAATACATAAACACACAACACTCAAATAAAGCTTGTTGAAGCTTTCTCTCAGTCTTTTCTTCTCACTTTCTTCTTTACTCAAGGCATACTAATAACTAAGGCAAGGTATCCTATTTATACTAAATTTTGATGTCACTTTTCTAAGGAAAATTCAAGTGAAACTTACTTCCTAAGTTAGCAAAATTCAAGTTGGATTTTGCTTCCTAAGGTAGAAGAGTTCAAGTTGAAGTTTACTTTCTAGGGTAGAAGAGTTCTAGTTGAATTTTACTTCCTAGGGTAGAAGAGTTCTAATTGAATTTTGCTTCCTGAGGTAGAAGAGTTCAAGTTGAAATTTGCTTCCTAATCTTAATCACTAAGCTTTTAGCAAATCAAATGACCAAGTTTAATTTATAACATCCTCCCTTAAACTTGGCTTCATCATCCCAAGCGTATTCTTCAGCTTCAAGAATAAATTTGTTTTGAGTGGCTTCGTGAAAATATCTGCTACTTGATTTTCTGAAGCACAATACTCCATCATAATCTCTTTGTCTATGATCAAGTCACGAATGTAGTGGTGCTTGATATCAATATGTTTGCTACGACCATGAAAGATTGGATTTTTTGTCAAAGCAATTGTTGATTTGTTGTCACAAAATATTTTTGTTGGCTCATCTTGTTGATGTTGCAACTCACTTAATATTCTCCGTAACCAAACTGCTTGAGTAGCACAATTTGTTGTTGTGATGTATTCTGCTTCTGTTGTTGATAGAGCAACTACTTGTTGTTTCTTGGAGGACCAAGAAAATACATCTGTTCCAAGATAAAAGGCATAACCCGAAGTGCTTTTTCGAGTTTCAGTTTCACCAGCCCAATTACTATCTGTGTATCCAATTAACTCTGACTTGTTATAACTTGAATACAAAATACCTTCATCAATTATACCTTTAACATACCTCAAAATTCTCTTTGCAGCTTACCAATGAGATTGTCTTGGTGATTCCATGAATCTACTTATAAGCCCAACTCCATAAACTATGTCAGGTCTTGTTGAATTAACAAGATCACCTCCACTTTCTTTTCCAAGCTTTAATCTTTCTTCAACTGGTGTCAACATTGGTTTACATGCCTCCATCTTGAATTTCTTCAAAACATCTGTTGCATATTTTCTTTGAGAGATAAAAATCCCTTCATTTGTTTACTTCACCTCAATGCCCAGAAAATAAGACATTAGGCCCATATCTGTCATCTCAAATTGAGAAGACATATTCTCCCTGAATTCAGCTAGCAATTTTGAATTATTGCCAGTGAAGATTAAATCATCCACGTATAAACACATAATAATAATATCTCCATCTTTGTTTGTTTTGACATATAATGCGTGCTCATATGAACTTCTATGAAATCCATTGCTCACAAAGTATGTGTCAATACATGTGTACCAAGCTCTAGGCGCTTGCTTTAATCCATATAGAGCTTTCTTTAATTTGTAGACCTTGTCTTCAGCTCCTTGTTGTTGATAACCTGGTGGTTGCTCAACATAAACTTCTTCTTCAAGTACACTATTCAAGAAAGCAGACTTGACATCTATTTGAGAAATTTTCCAGTTATTTTGAGTAGCAAGGGAAAGAATCATGCGCACAGTGTCCAATCTAGCAACTGGAGCAAATACTTCAAAATAATCAATACCTGGTTTTTATTTGTACCCTTTTGCCACTAATCGTACTTTGAAACGATCAACCTCTCCACTTGGATTGTATTTTGTTTTGTACACCCACTTTACACCTATTAGCTTCTTTCCTTCTGGAAGTGTTGTTAACTCCCATGTGTCATTCTTTTCAATTGCATGAATTTCTTCATCCATTGCTTTAATCCAGTAATCATTATTGGTTGCTTCCTCATATGTTACTGGATCACAGTCTGTAAATAAGGCATAGTAAGTAACTTCTTCTTCTGTGTCTTCTGGATCATCATCTCTACCAACTTCATAATCTTGTAAGTGTGGAGGCGGACACCGCTCCCTTTGTGGATATCTTTGAGGTGGTGAATCTGGTGTTGATTCAGCTGATGGTTCTTTAGTTGTGTCTTCTACTTCTCTATGTATAGTAACTGGTACAGGAAATAGTGCTTTTTCTTTTTCTGACCAGTCCCATGTTTCATCTTCATCAAAAGTAACATCTCGACTGATGATTACCTTTTGGGTTTCTGGATTATACAACTTGTAGGCTTTTGTATCTTCACTGTATCCTACAAAAATACATTTTTCTGCTTTGTCATCGAGTTTTTTCCTTAGTTGATCAGGAACATATGCATAAGCAATACAACCAAAAACCTTCAAGTGACTAAGATTTGGCTTTTTCCCATTCCAAGCTTCTTATGGAGTTTTATCACGAACACTCTTGACAGGACACCTATTTAATAGGTATACTGTACAGGCCACAGCTTCGGCCCAAAAACTCTTTGGTAATTTCTTGCAATACAGCATGCTTCTCACCATATCCATAATTGTTCTATTCTTCCTTTCTGCTACTCCATTTTGTTGAGGAGTGTATCTAGTAGTCATTTGATGTTTAACACCATGTTTCCTCAAGAAATCATCACAAACAATATACTCTGTTCCCCTATCAGTTCTTAAGGTTTTCAGAATATAACCACTCCGTCTTTCAACATATGCTATAAAACTTTTGAGCATATCACAAGCATTAGATTTATTTTTTAGAAAATAAACCCACGTCTTCCTGCTAAAGTCATCAATAAAAGTAATAGAATATTTATTACCTCCATTAGATGGAACTTCAACATAACATAAATCAGAGTGCACCAGCTCAAGTGGTTTTGTGGCTCTCCAGGCACGTCCTTTAGGAAAAGGATCTCGATGTTTCTTGCTAACTACACAAGCTTCACACAGTTGATTGGGAGCTTGGATGAAAAGCAAGCCAGTGACCCATTTTTTATTTGCAAGAAAATTGATGCTTTCAAAGTTGAAATGTTCAAGCCGCATATGACACAACCAATTATCATCAATAGTTGTTACTTTGCAGCATAAACCAATATCATACTTGATGTTCATAGGAAATAGACGATTCCTTGACATGTTTGTCATTTCTATTAAGCTCATCTCAGCATCATTTATGGTGTAACCTTTCTTGTTGAATTTTAAGTCATAACCTTTTTCAGCAAGTTGACCAACACTTAAAAAGTTCTGACATATACCAGGTGTGTAGAACACATCAGAAATATAATTCAAAGATCCATCTTTCAATCTGATGGCAATCTTTCCTTTTCCCAAGACTTCGAGTTTTGAGTTATCATCAAGCTTGACTATGGTGTGATAACTTTTATCTAAGTCAGAAAATAGCTCTTTCGTCCCACTTAGATGATTGCTGCATCCTGTATCTAACAACAATTGGTTGTCATTTCTATCAGCTACTGCATGAGTTGTTGTAAGCACCACCTTCATACCTTCCTCACTTTCTGCAACTCTGGCAAGACTTTCTCTAATATTCAATGCTTTAGCATGACATTCTCGACTATAGTGACCAAACTTATTATAGTTATGGCACTGGATATGAGATTTGTATTCAGATTGAAAATGTCTATACTTTTGGCATTTGTGACATTGAATATTAGATTTATTTGGAAATGACCCATTACCTCGTGTGGCTTGATTTGAGTCAAGTTAAGGATTCCTCCCTCTTCCTTTGAAATTCTGACCCCTTTGATGGTAGTTGGCCCTTCTTTGCACAGGTCCCTCGTTTCTGACATTTGTTTGAGCTTTTAATGCTTGCTCAACTATCCCACTTGACCTTTCATTCATCCACATCTCACGTGACTCTAAGGATGCTTGCAAGTCATTTAGAGTCATTGTGTTGAGATTTTTTTCTTCTTCAATAGCTGCTACTATATAATCAAAATGAGTTGACAGCGTGCGTAAAACTTTCTCCATGATTTCTTTCTCCTTTATATCATCACCGTTGTTTTTCATTTCGTTGACAAGTTTGTCCATTCGTGAAAAATAATCACGAATGCTTTCTTCTCTTCCTTGTTCCATCAACTCGAATTGGCATTTCAAGCCTTGCAACCTTGTTTTTTGACTGGATCAGCACCTTCATATATTTTGAGTAAAATTTCCCAAGCCTCCTTTGCTATTTTAGCATGGAAAATTTTCTCAAGAACAGACAGCTCCACAGATTGACAGATCAGAAATAAGGCTTTTTCATTAAGTAGACAATTTTTCTCTACTTGTTACATGTCAGCTTTTCCCTTGTCTTCTTTAGTTGGTTCAACAAAACCATCATTAATGATTTCACCATAACCATTGGTTTTTAAGCAAAGCTCCATGAGGCGTTTCCACATGGCAAAATTTGATCTGCCATCAAAGTTGAAAATAATTGTTTGTACTTGTTGAACTTGACTTGCTCCCGTGTTGGAACTTGCTGCCATTTTGATACAACAAGCTCTGATACCAGATATTGGAAATTAAAAATAAATTGCCTAGTTGATATTGAGATGCTAAGAGAAGAAAATATGAAAACTCAAAAAGCAAAATTTAATTTCACTATAATATTTGTATAATAGGTACACTCAAGTTTCTTTAGCTTTGTTAAAAGCTAATATATAAACACACAACACTCAAATAAAGCTTGTTGAAGCTTTCTCTCAGTCTTTTCTTCTCACTTTTTTCTTTACTCAAGGCATATTAATAACTAAGGCCAGGTATCTTATTTATACTAAATTT
The DNA here is from genome assembly GCA_037962975.1 of Clitoria ternatea. NCBI lineage: Eukaryota > Viridiplantae > Streptophyta > Magnoliopsida > Fabales > Fabaceae > Clitoria > Clitoria ternatea. The sequence continues at coordinate 149,404,857 of CM075671.1, forward strand.
TGATGTCACTTTTCTAAGGAAAATTCAAGTTGAAACTTACTTCCTAAGTTAGCAAACTTCAAGTTGGATTTTGCTTCCTAAGGTAGAAGAGTTCAAGTTGAATTTTACTTTATAGGGTAGAAGAGTTCTAGTTGAATTTTACTTCTTAGGGTAGAAGAGTTCTAATTGAATTTTGCTTCCTGAGGTAGAAGAGTTCAAGTTTAAATTTTGCTTCCTAATCTTAATCACTAAGCTTTTAGCAAATCAAATGACCAAGTTTAATTTCTAACAAAAATACTACGTATCAATTAGTAATGCTGCATATTTAACTTGGATGCCCACCAGTTTCCGTAGTTAGATTTACCAAATTAGATTATCTAGCATGTGAAGACGTTGCACAAATGACATTAAGTCAAATTTGTGCAGCAACAGGTAGGAAATTTTATGATTTTGGTAATGAGAAAGATATTGATTGACTAATATTAACGAGTTGGAACAAGACAAATTTGAGTTGATGATGTTAAACACCACCTTACAAGAAGAACTGGACATCTACAACAAAACAACAAACAAAAAGGATTCAAGTCCTAACACAAAAGAAACAAGTAAGTTTTTCATAAAAAAAACTTATTCTAAAAGATTAATAAGCTTGTTTCACATACACCTTACGACCTTTATTTTATTGATTATTATTTGTTTGATTTGGACTAACCAGATCTTCTTACTGGAGACTATAATATGCCGCCTAGAGTCACACACATATATCACTCTTTGAAAATAACTTAAAAAACTTGACATTTATTATTAATAGAACAAACCACATTAACTTAAGAAAGCTTGCCATTTATTCTTAATAGAACAAAACCTTTGTTAGTTGGCAATTTTTATATGAAACTTGACATTTATTGTTAACAGAAATTTGATGGTTGATTCGATCGATTAGAAGAGACTACAAACTAGACATGTAAAGCTATAAGGCAGTTACAACTAACAACTACATGGGAAACAATAGAAAAAAACAATTGATTTGGATGAAGACAATTCATGCGGTGATGATGAAACAACATTCCTTGATTTTAATCGGTCTCCTTAACTAGAAACTAAAGAAAAGATAAAGACTAATGATGCTCAAACAACAAAAACATCAAGGAGACATTCATTTCATCAAGAGAATCAAGGAAGACAACGTTATCACAGATACCAAAAACTCTTAAAGTAAGCATAACTGATAAGGAAACACATAGACAAGGATACATGCATATATCTCTTAACACACATATCCCATCTAACATGTCAAACCAACAAACCACAATTAAAGGATGGACATGTGTAAAGAGATGAATATTCAATGACACCGCTAGCCCGTCATAAGTTATGAGAACAAATGAAGGAAACTCAAAAGGAATACAACATAAGAAGGGGAAGAAACTGGGCAGACTAACTTACTTAGAAAAAGGGAAAAATCCAGCCATTGATACAAATGCATTTCAGATTCCCTAACCACGTTTGCTACAGATTCCCACTACAAGTATCATGTAATGTCTATAAAACATGAGGATCTTGTTTCAAACTGATAAAGTATTAGATGCATGTTCTAACCACCACCATGTATGTGACTAAGCCTGCCTGATTTACAAATATGCGCCTATGTTTTTAATTAAGATAGCATTGGCAGCCAAGTGGTTAATGAGTATCACATAACATTAGTAATGGAGATTTTGATTTTAAACAAGTCCTCATTTCATGTCATTCTAAGTCACTAAGTTTACTTAATTTAGTGATTTCCTCATTGAAATGGGTAAAATAGTGCTGACAAGAAAAGAAATCAAAAGTTTAATCCTCTACTTAAAAGTTTAATCAAAAGTATGAGATCCTCTTCTAAGTCATGGACATCATGCCTGCATATAGTTATCTACTCGGACAGCCATGGATCTATATCGTCGTGGTGGTCCCATCCACCCTGCATCAAAAGTTGAAGTTCTTCATAGATAACAAGCTGATTATTATCTAAGGCAAAGAAGATCTTTTAGTCAGTAAGCCTGTGTTCACTCCCTACATTGAGGCAGTTGAAGAAGCACTAGAAACTTCTTTCTAAGGGCTAGAAATTGCCAACACCATCTATGTGGATGAAGGTTCTATGATTGTAAGAGATCGTTCATCAAATGCATCTTTGATGATAGCAAAGACGATGCTGCAAGAAGGGTACCAGCCTAAAAGAAATAAGGGGCAAGGTGAGACCAGTGCATCTACCTAAGAACAAGGATGGTTATGGACTTGGATACAAACCTTCTATGGTAGATAGGAGAAGGGTTGCTAAAGAAAGAAAAAGGAAAGAAGGGTTGCTTGGTTGGAAAATCATGACCCCTATATTGAGAGAGCCCTTATCTATGACCTCTATCAGAGTTTCAACAGCGTTAGTTTAGCGTTTGTGGACCAAGTTATGGTTGTCAATGACAATCACCATGATCATGTAGACCTTGCTCATCCTTTCCTCTTTAACACAAAACTATGTAACTTGGAGGCCTTTGAGCTCTATATATACAACTTTAAAATTTGAATAAAGAGGCATATTTTGGGAAAAGGGGAGACAAAGGGGGCAGAGCCTAACCACTCCCTTTGAGACCATAGTAAGAGTTTGAGAGGAACTGGAAGGTTGTCCCCTCCCTTTATAAAAGGCAGAGATGAAAGACAAGGGGCACATTTTTGGAAGGATTTTTGTTTTTTTTTTGAATTCTAGGTTTTTTCTAAGTTCTAGTTTAGGGAGTGATTTTCTTGTTCCTCTTTGAGTGAAATTTGATTTAGGGACTAACTTTAGCCTCTAAGTTGGTTTTGCTTCCTTTCTCTTGTTGAGCTTGAGTGAGTGAAACATCATTGGTGAGGAAGGAGCATTATATCCGAACACAAAAACAAAGAATGGGTGAAAAGAGGGTTCTTATTTGTTCTCTCCTGATGGTACAAAGTTAGACTTAGAAGGGGGGTTAAATAAGTCTTTAACTCTTTTTCAGAAATCGTACAGACTCCTGAACAGCTTAAATAATTTAACAGACCAGAGAAGAGATAGAGAAACACACAACAGAGTTAACCTGGTTCACTTCCAATGCAAAATCCATGTCCAGTCCCTTCAGACCGAAGGCTTTTTACTATTGTAAAAAGCACCTTTACAATATCTGTACCAACCCAATGCCTCAAGTATTCTTGACTCCAAGCACTTCTAGCTTATCCCAAGTATATTGTTTCAAAGAGTGACTCCTGGCTACGGGCACCCAAGTATTCTTTCAAAAGCCTCTCCAAGCCACAAGTGTTTCCCACACTAACAGACTTTGGCAACACACCAGATCTTACAGAGAGTAGTAATAAGAGTTTTGATGTTATAATAAATAACTTAGCATATAATAATATGGAAGTTAAGACAGGTACACTGAGCTACAGACTACTATAAGTCAAGGTCTACTAGAAGTAGAACTACAAAGGAAACTTATGTAGTAAAATACAAGAACTCAAAAACTTTAAGAGAAAGTCTTTCAGACTTTTGGTTTCTGAGAGAGATCAGAGAGAGTTAAAAATGATGAGGGCAAAAGTCTATATTGAATTTGAAAGCTTCTTGTATTTATAGTTTTTCTTGAGATAGTCGTTGATTCATCTTAAAAGATGATAATCTTCTTGAGGATTGTACAGTCAGCAAGTGCAGAGATAAGCTTTAGAAACATTTTCTTAAATGGATTGCCTCAATAGTCTTATTAAAAAGATCCTTTCTGCTTATTCTTTTTGAGTAAATAGGTACATCTTTATAGTAGTTGACCTTAGGCTGTCTGTTCTACATAGGTTTAGCTTTTGCTGACACATTGGAATATGCAAGGCAGTTTTCTTGATTCTTGTGAACAAGCTTTCAACTTTTCTGTTAATTTCCTTTTCTATGATAAGCATAGATTTTACATGTAAAAGTCCATGCAGCTCCTGTTAGGGAATCCCATTAGGATCAGGCAGCGGAAACACAAAGGATTCCCAAAAGAATTACAAACACGTATGTCTCAAAGCATTATGCTAAATTAAAATTTTTAATTAGGGTTTACCTCTTGTAGATGCAGAACAAGTTCCTCGATCGAAGCAATTATAACTTCACCCTTAGGAGTCCACACGAGCACTCCCACCAGAAAAACAGAGCTCCGAATGCTAGTACGGAAATTTTGTTTTGGTCTAATTTCTGAGCCGCAGCCTATGAGCATCTCATGCTCTATATATAGGCTTAGGTCTTGACCTGAGCTCTCATTAAACATTAGGCTCCTGACTCATTCTAAATGAGTTAGGCCCAAATAGTTTTATTTTCAGTCCAACTAAAATAAAACTAGCCTCTGGTGGGCTTACTCTATGTGTGTGACCCTATAGGTAAAATATTTGGTTATATTAATAATAAACTATTTTATTATTAATATAAAATAAGAGCGGTATCTAGCAATACATCATTATGTCCGAATATTATTTATCATCGACATGACCTATAAGTGATAATTATTTTATATATCTATTCCTTTTGTCACGATATCTAATTGGGTCCAAGGCATGGTCGTCGTCATCCTTGTATGGCCCAATTCATTTTACTTGACTTTATAGAATAAATATCTAATATTTATTTGTCCTAGCATGGCCATGCATTTCTTTAGTCTCACTCCATCAAGTGGCCCATAGATATCACTCCTGTCACATAGGAGAGACAAATTCCATCTACATCACTCACATCCCTCTGTATAATTTATCTATTGCCTAATCACAATCTTTATGGTCATCTTATTACAGATAACGTTTGATTGTATTAAAACAATAAACTCCTTATGTAGGAATCGTAGTGACTTTAGGTTGAAGGACTACATACCATTATCACATTGAGAACCGTTTATGACACTCATGTAACGATCCATGCAACGTTCTCATGGTGGGTCTGGCCAGTACAACATTACCCTTAATGTGTACCCGTGTAAAGGCTTGATATCATATATTCATGATTTGTGAGATCAAATCATCAGTACATTTACACACTAATCTTAATGTATTTACATGTCCCCATGTAAATACTTGATTAGGGACGTTTTAGGAATAATTCTCATATGACCTATTATTCCAGGATAAATAGTATTTGTCTAAAACTGAAAATACTATTTTTATTAATAAGTTAAAATTGATACATTAATAGCTTGTAGTGCATACACCAACAGCTCCTTATTTAGAAGGGAAAGATCCTTTTTGCATGATGTATCATGAGAGAGAATACATGATCTTAAAGTCTAGAGCTTTAGAAAGGCTTGATTTTGCTTGAAGTCTTTAGGAAGTGCAAACTCTTCTTATCATGAGCAAATTCGAGTTTTACAGACTCCCCTTATTCTTTCTAATTGGAGTTCTACGGACTCCCTGTCACACTTGAACAGAATAATTAGATAAACCAAATGTACAGACTTCATTTTAGCTAAGAGTCTTGATGTATATTATTAATAACTCATATAAGGTTCAAACTGCTTAGTCTTGAGTTCAAACTTGATTATAATAATCTTCCCCTATTTGTTGATAACAAACATTAAGTCTCTAAGATAAATTGAGATTTGTATTAAAGGAAGAATAGAATCAGTAAAAAGTTGCTTGATTCTAAATATCATGAAATTTTATATATCAAGATTTCAAGATGATCAAGTTATTCACATATAACATACTTTAATTATAACAGTAAGTACTTGAAGAATAAAGTATGTAAATGGAACAGATTATTATTTATGTAACTTTAAATGGTATGACATATAACTTTAAAAAAAATTACAGACTATACATATACAGACTGCACACTTCCAGACTCAGACTTATTTACTCTTAGACACTTCTCCCTCTTTTGTAATCAATAATAGGAGGGACATCATAGAGACCTAGCAGTCTTAAAAGGGGTAGGTAGACACTAGGAAGCAGAAGCTGAAATCATTTGGGACATGGATGCAGACACCAAAAGTAAACAACCAACTTGTTTACAAAAGAAATAGGGGTGGTCTATAAGAACAATGGAAGGGAAACACATGGAAGACTGATACTGGCTGTGGTCAGATCCCAAAAGGATGGATGAGTCTGAGGGATTCTACCAGCACAACTTCAAAAATTGCGAACATCAACCAAAAGTCAAGAAGGATGGGAGGAAGATATGCTCCAAACCTGATCTCGTTCCTGTTAGTCCTCAAATTTACTGTTATTTTCATAATAAAAAGTATGTTTATTTTAAATAAAATTAGTTTAAATTATAATAAATTTATGTTTTTAATTCAATAAATGGATGTTATTGGAAATAATCTGCCTTGATCAATTTTCTCTAGTTTTGCAATGAAAAATTAAAGAAAATCAAAAGAAAATTGAAGAACTAGAAAGCTGATGCGTAGCGTGGGAAATTTTGATGCTGACACAACACGTCACAGCCATGCGTAGCGTCAGAGCTACGTGGACTCCATTTCCAGGTGGACAAGCACTCAGTCAAAAGGCCAAATAATGGCCAATCCAATCAAGCAAAATGCCAAGCCGAATTGGGAGACACGTGGAACCATTGTCCGGGCTTTATTGGATTTAATTAATCTTAATAATGGCTACTTAATCACGTGTTTAATAGTGGCTAAGTTAGGAACCTGATGCTACGCATTAGGACCCTTCCTCAGCCCTATAAATAGGGCCATTCTCCACACTTCCAAGGCATCCTATCTTCAATTCAAAACTTTTTTTCTCTCCTTTCACTCGAGTTTGAGTGTTCTTTTGTGAGTTTGTAAGGTTAGAGTAATTTTTAGATACTTGAGAGTGTTGTGTAGTATTGTGAGCTCTTGTATCGTGAAGTGTTTTCAAATCCTCGTAATGTCAAACTCTGTAAGTGTTGTTTTTACTTTTACTATGTGTAACTAAATTGTTTATGTTAGAATTTGGTGAATCAATCTATTATATGATGTTATAATTATGACCTCTGCATATTTATGATTCAAGTACATGTCAGTATTTCAATCTTTTATTAGTGTGAACGTCAAACGGGAGAATGATTTTCATGCATATTGAAACTTATTTTATTAGTGTGAATGTCAAATGGGAGAATGATTATTCATGCCGTATTAAAATATGTTTTAATGAAAGTAAAAGTTGAAATAACCTTAATATGCCAATTACTAGGAATAGAGTTGGTGATTATTGTTGCCATAAGGCCAGTACTTAATGCAAGTTTTTACTGAGAAAGCTTACGAGGGATCAGACTTTACGGTGACTACTTAGAATTTATATCACGAAGGATCGGTTATAATGACTTTAAGCTGCAATGACATAAACTTGATAATTAAATATGTATGTTTGTAATCACTTCATTATATTTTATTGCGAGAATCCTAATTCCAACATAATTTGTCAATCTGTGTTTTTACTTCAAATATTTGAGTTATTCTGAATTACATCTCAACTTTTTAGATAAATTTTATATTTACCATCTTTTTACCAGATGAACAAATCAATCATCAAATTCTGTGAATATTGTATAAATTGTTTATAAATCATACTTTTGTTAATAACTTTTGATAAGTTTACCATAGTAAATAAGAATTAGTGTGAGTTACTTGAACTTTCAATCTCAGCGGAATGATATCTAAATCTGAAAACTACAAATGATTAGTGCGCTTGCCAATTAAAGACCCAAGAGTATTTCGGGTTTAACAAGTTTTCTGGCGCCACTGCTGGGGATTGAACTGATTCAGTAAAACAGTAAATTTTTAATTACCATGGTAAAATATTTTTTTTACCTTAGTTAAATTTTCAATTTTATATTCATTCATTTATTCATTTTTCTTAACATTGTTACACTAACTTTCTATATTTAGTTTGTTTATGCAAACTCGATCTTCTGCAGGGAAAATGTTCTTTGATCCTGAGATCGAGAAGTTTGTAAAGAAACTCAAAGCTTTAAAATCTAAAAAAACAAAAAATTCTTCTTTATCTTCTTTTGAAAAATTTTAAAATTCAAATATGGCTACTGAACAAAGAAGAACATTGGGACAGTTTGCTGCTATCAATGGACCACCCCATGTTTCAGGGATGTACCAAGGACCTATTGTTGTTGTAGAAATTAAACTAGCTACTCTAAACACTATTCAAAATAATCAATTTTCTGGTTTAAATAATGAGGAACCATATGAACATTTAACTATTTTTATGAGTTATGCAGCACAATTGGTTTCGAACCCAATCAAGAAGAATCTGTTTACATGAGATTGTTTCCTTTTTCTTTAATTGGGAAAGCTAAAGAATGGTTTAAAATCTTGTCCACCCGGTAGTTTTGTAAATTTGTCCAATGTTGAAACAAAATTTTTGGAAAGATTTTATTCACCTTCAAAATATTTTGAAGCAATACATTCTTTTTCACAAAATCACGATGAATCACTTGGTGAAGCATGGGAAAGATTCAAAGTGCTTCTTAGGAAATATCCAAACCATAATTTGGATGATGCTGGGAAGGTAAGAATCGTTTATCATGGTTTATTACCTCAGTTCAAGATGATGTTAGATGCATGTGCAGGTGGTTCTTTAATGAACAAAACTGTTGAAGAGGCAATATCAATCATGGAGTCTATGTTAACCAGTGACCGTCAAGCCAAGCATGAAAGAGGTAGTACATTAAGGAAACCAAGTATGCTTGAGTTGGGAGTAAATGATACAATTTTAGCTCAGCAAAAATTGCTAACACAACAAATGGAGGAAATGAGCAAACAATTGGAAAAACTTCAAATTGCTCAAGTATCATCACCACCCGCTCAATTGAAACAATGTGTGCATTGCATGGGCGAACAACCATGTGGTTAGTATGCCCCTAATGGAAATGATCAAGAACAAGCCAATTTCTTGATTCACCAAAGAATACCTTTAGGTACTTTTCCTATCAATCTTAGTAATTCTATTCCTAACAATTACCCGCAGGGTTGGCAGAATGAGAATCTTGGCTGGAAACAAGATGCTGGACCTTTCAACAAACCTCCTAACAATCAATTCAAACAACAACAACCACAATCTGATCAAACAGCAAGGCTAACTAGGATAGAGGAATCTATCCAACAATTGCTACAATATATGCAAACAAATGAAGTTGCACGTAAAGCGTCAGATATGCAATTGGGACAATTAGCAAAAGAAGTAGCCGACATGAAAAGCTCTGGTTTTTCTATAAATACTCAAAATCCAAGAGAACAATGTAAGGCTATTTTTTCAAGAAGTGGAAAAGTTGTAGGAAATGATTATAAAGAGAAAGAAAAAGAAGAAGAAGAGAAAAAAGAAAAAGAAGAAGAAAAGAAAAAAGAAGAAAAAAATGAAAAAAATGAAAAAGAGAATGAAGAAAAAAATGATGAAAAAGAAAAAAAATCAAAAAATAAAAAATAAAAAATCAGTATTTAGGTCAGACACCTCCAGTTAAGGATTTACCTTATCCACATGCACCATCAAAGAAGGATAAGGAAAAGGAATACAAAAGATTCCTTGAAATCTTCAAGTAATTACACATAAACATCATATTTTTTGAGGCATTGGAACAGATGCCAACATATGCAAAGTTTATGAAAGAATTACTTACCAAAAAGAGGAGGTATAATGGGGAAATTGTTGAACTTGAAGTAGGTTGCAGTGCTATTTTGCAATATAACATGCCAGAAAAGTCAAAAGACCCTGGAAGTTTCACCATTCCCGTCTCTATTGGAGGTGTAAATATTGGGAAAGCCTTGTTAGACTTAGGGGCTAGCATTAATCTAATGCCTCTAAGTATGATGAAGCGAATTGGTGATCTTGATCCTCAGAGAACAAAATTGACTCTGCAATTGACCGATAAATCAATCAAGAGACCCTACGGTTTTGTGGAAGATGTACTTATCAAAGTTGACAAGTTCTACTTCCCTGTTGACTTTCTGGTTTTAGACATGGAAGAGGATGCTGAAGTCCCCCTGATCCTGGGAAGACCATTTATGAAGACTGCTAGGGTACTCATTGATGTGGATAATGGGAAACTAGTAGTAAGAGTACATGATGAAGAGGTGAACTTTGATGTTTTCAAAGCCATGAAACATCCCAACTCAAAACAAGACTGTTTTAAGGTGGATATTCTCGACGAATTTTGCCTTATCATATCTAAAGGTATGTCAATTTCTGACCCTCTAAATAAGTTATTAACTAACTCTGTGGAATGTTTGAGTGAAGAAGAAGAAAAACAGGTAGACAAATATCTTGAAGACCTTGATCAAGGGAAAAAAATTTCCCTTGAATCAAGAAAAATTGAAGAAATTCAAGAAGTACCTGTTGAAGAAATCTAGAGGCCTGAATTGAAAGTGCTACCTTCCAACCTAAAGTATATCTTTTTGAAAGAAGGTAATCTAAAACCTGTAATTATTAGTAATTTGTTAAGTGAAACAGAAGATGAAAAGCTGGTAGAAGTGTTGAAAAGAAATCAAGAAGCAATCGGATGGACACTTGAAGATCTGAAAGGTATAAGTCTATCATACTGCATGCATAAGATTTTGTTGGAGGATGATTTTAAACCTGTTGCTCAACCTCAAAGGCGCCTCAATCTAACCATGAAAGAGGTGACCAAGAAGGAGGTTTTGAAATTGCTGAAAGCAAGTATTATCTATCCCATTTCTGATAGTGCATGGGTAAATCCTGTATAAGTTGTTCCAAAAAAGGGTGGTATGATAGTAATTGTTAATGATAAAAATGAATTAATCCCAACAAGAACTATCACCAGTTGGAGAATGTGTATTCATTATAGAAAATTAAATCAAGCAACAAGAAAAGATCATTTTCTACTCCCTTTTATGGATCAAATACTTGAAAGATTGTCTGGACAGGCTTACTATTGTTTTCTTGATGGATGATCTGGATATAATCAAATTGCTGTTGACCCTCTTGATTAGGAAAAGACTGCTTTTACATGTCCTTTTAGCATATTTGCTTATAGGAAGATGCCATTCGAATTATGTAATGCACCTGCTACTTTTCAGAGATACATGTTTGCTATTTTTGTAGATCTAATTAAAAAGAGCATTGAGATTTTCATGGATGATTTCTTAGTCTTTGGGACTTCATTTGAATCATGTCTTTTTAATTAGATCTAACTTGGACACCGTACTGTGGCAATGTATTGAAACAAATTTGGTGCTAAATTGGGAGAAATGTCACTTCATGGAGAAAGAAGGAATTGTACTCGGTCATAAAATTTCTTCTAAAGGTATTGAAGTAGACCAAGCCAAGATTGAGGTAATCTCTAAACTCCCACCCCCTGTAAATGTAAAAGGTATTAGAAGTCTTTTAGGACATGCTGAATTCTATAGAAGGTTTATTCAAGATTTTTCAAGAATTGCTAAACCTTTAACAAATCTTTTAAATAAAGATGTTGAATTTAAGTTTGATGAAGCATGTCTTAAAACTTTTAATTCCTTGAAAGAAAAATTGGTTTCTGCCCCTGTAATTGTTGCTCCTAATTGGAATTTACCCTTTGAACTTATGTGCGATGTAAGTGATTATGCTATGGGAGTAGTTTTAGGTCAAAGATATTAAAAAGTTTTTAGGGTTATATACTATGCTAGTAAGGTTTTAAATGAAAATCAAATAAATTATGCAACTACTGAAAAAGAATTACTAGCCATAGTGTATGCCTTAGAAAAATTTAGATCATACTTGATTGGATCAAAAATAATTATTTTTACTGATCATGTTGCAATCAAGTACCTTTTAACCAAAACTGATTCTAAACCTCGGTTACTCCGATGGATTCTGCTCCTTCAAGAATATCAAAGATAAAAAGGGTAGTGAAAATATGGTCGCTGACCATCTTTCTAGATTGATGAATGATGAGGTTACTGCCAAAGAAAAAGACATCTTGGAAGAATTTTCTGATGAAAAACTTTTTGAAATAACAAAACGGCCATGGTTTGCTAATATGGCCAATTTTAAAGCAGTGGGAATTCTTCCAAATGATTTAACATGGCAGCAAAGAAATTTTTTTTAAAGATGCAAAATACTTTGTTTGGGATGACCCTCATCTATTCAAAATTAGTATGGATAATTTGCTACGTCGTTGTGTACCCAATTGGGAAAAGAAAGATGTGTTATGGCATTGTCATAAATCACCTTATGGAGGACATTTTAATGGAGAAAGAACTGCTGCAAAAATTCTTTAATCTAGTTTGTATTAGCCCTCCATTTCTAAGGATTCTCACTCATTTGTTTAAACTTATGATAACTGTCAAAGAATAGGTAATGTTAATAGGAGGCAAGAGATGCCTCTCATAAACATTCAGGAGGTTAAGGTATTTGATTGTTGGGGTATTGATTTTATGGGACCTTTTCCTTACTCTTAATTCAATCAATATATCCTTTTGGCAGTTGATTATGTTTCAAAATGGGTAGAAGCAATCGCTTCACCTAATGCTGACACCAAAATTGTAGTGAATTTCTTGAAGAAATTTTTTTTTGTAGGTTTAGAACACCAAGAACTTTAATCAGTGATGGAGGATCACACTTTTGTAACAAAGTTCTTCAGAAGGTGTTACAATATTCTGGAGTGAGACATAAAGTGGCTACAACATATCATCCACAAACCAATGGACAGGTTAAAATTTCAAATCATGAAGTGAAAAGAATTTTGGAAAAGACTATGTCTTCCTCCAGAAAAGATTGGTCACAAAAGCTTAATGATGCACTTTGGGCATATAGAACTGCATTCAAGACTCCTATTGGCCTTTCTCCTTTCCATATGGTCTATGGAAAAGCTTGTCACCTTCCAGTAGAGATAAAACATAAAGCATATTGGGCCTTAAAATTCCTCAACTTTGATCTAAATGTGGCAACTGACAAAAGAAAGTTGCAGTTACTTGAGTTGGAGGAAATGAGAAACAATGCTTATGAGTCATCTAGAAGTTACAAAAATAAGGTAAAAGCTTACCATGACAAGAAAATTAAAAATAGACACTTTACACCAGGTCAGCAAGTTTTATTGTTTAATTCAAGATTAAGACTATTTCCTGGTAAATTGAAATCTAAGTGGTCAGGTCCATTTGTAATTAAGGAAGTTAAATCTTATGGAGCAGTTGAAATTGAAGATCCAACTTCCAAAAGAAGTTGGATAGTTAATGGGCAAAGATTGAAACCATATCTGGATAGTGAGATCGACAGACTCACTACCATTTGTTATTTAACTAATTTGTGATGTGCAAGATGTTAAGCTAGAGACAGTAAATCAAGCGCTCAATCGGAGGCAACCCATTATTTCTTTTCATTGTTAATTTATATAAAAAAATTAAAAATGTTTGTATTATAGAATTTAATTTTAACTAGATTTTTAATAAAAAGGGTTTTTAAAACTGAAAGAAAAAGGGTTTTTGAGAATTAAAATTTTAAATTTTGAAAACAGAACCCCACGCGTAGCGTCTCACTGATGCGTAGAATAGAGGTAAAAATTTCAACCTGACGCATAGCGTCCCAGCCACGCATAGCGTCAGGGCCCACGTTCAGTTTTTAAAACTGAACTAGAGAGGCCCAATTTAGGTTTTAAAAACCTAAATTTCCCTCTCTGCCACAGAAACCCTACTTCTCAAAATTCCAAACCTCTCAAGCAATCTCAATCTTCAACAGTTTCTTCATCTGTCAAGGATTTCAAGTAAGTGATTTTCTCCCTTTCCATGGTTCATTTGATTTTCAATTTTCAATTTTAGAATTGCATGCGGTTAGGGATAGGATTAGATAACCACTGGGATTGATTGCTGTTACAAATAGGTCAATAAATGGATTGAATGTGGTTTGGAGGGGTTGCTGCTGTGCAACCCCTATTTTGCAGTTTCTGAACCTACAAGCCCACGCGTAGCGTCCCAATGACACGTAGAGGCATGAACTGTGACCCCACGCGTAGCGTCCCAGTGACGCGTAGCACCCAACCCACACATAGTGTCAGCCCCTGTTTTGGATTTTTGTTAATTTTTATGTTTTATTTTTTGTTTAATGTATATATTATTTTCTGTGTTATTTTGAAAAAAATAAAAATTCTGTCCCGTTTTTTTGTATGTTTGTTTGTTTTTCTTTTAAATTAATAAAATTTCTTAAATTGTATGTTTGTTATACTTTCTTGCCTAAAAATAAATAAATTTGTTAAATTTTGTAAATATATATGAATTGTAATTTTCTAAGTTTGTATATAAAAATTGTATGTTGTGTGAATTTATTTCTTTCATAAAATTATATGATGTGTGTATTATACTTTAAACAAAAAAATCCAAAAATATGCATGTTAATTTTTTTTTGTTTTGCATGATTTATTTTGTTAAAATATAAAAATAAAAAACATGTATGATTTATTTTAAAATATTATGATGTGTGTTTGATTTTTGTAAATTTTCTTCTGTAGATGGCACCGAAGAAGTCTATTCCCATCACTGGTCCCAAAAGACAGAGGAGGACCACAGATACTGATACCACCTCTGAAGATCCTGATCTTCAAGGTGAGGAGCAGTTGGGGACCCCGAGATCCCACCAGATTCAGGACCGACGCCAAATGGGCGAGATTCCATCAAATCAAGGGCCAGAGACTCATCTGGGAGAGGGTCCTTGATCTCAGTGCTGGAGATTATCTTGAGCTGTAGGATGAGATACAGAGGAGGAGATGGGGACCCCTATTTTCTCTACCTACTGAGGGGGATCCCATCCTGGTTATGGAGTTCTATGCTAATGCTTATAGGACACGCCAGGACTCACCAAACATCAGCCAGCAGAGGACGAGCTTGGTGAGTGGTTTATACATAACTTATGACAGGGACACTATTAATACCCTACTGGGTAATCCTTGGGAGCCTACTCCTGAAAGCCACACTTGTTTCTGGAAGGAAAATAGAAACAAGGTTGCCACTGAGGATGGTGATCTAGGATACTTCCTGGATCAGGTTGCTTATTTTTTGAGTAAAGATGGAATCTTTTTTAACCTTAGTAAGGTTGGAAGAACTCCATCGAACCTCCTTAAGACCCAACTGACCCCTATAGCTCAAGCATGGATGTACCTTATGCTTCATAACATCATTCCTATTACCCACCTTTCTTCTCTTCTAGTTAATTGTTGCTGCCTTCTCTACTCATTCTTCAGGGCCACACCATTGATATTACTGAGCTTATATATGAGCAGATTCACCTTTATGCTTTCGGGTATAAGGTGAATCGCCCTGTTCCTTTCCCTCTCATCATTTCTGCCTTACTGAGGAGGCAAGGTGTTGTTGTGCCGTAACCAGAGTTTACTACTTCTTTAGGGAGAGTCCCCAAGGTCTCAGTAAACAGAGATTACTTTGTTCAGCAGTGTGAGCTTCCACCTTTGGAGCAGGAGGCTCAGCCTAGACCGAGACGTAGGAGACCAGCCCATCCACCATCTACTGATGCTAT
Organism: Clitoria ternatea; assembly: GCA_037962975.1. Taxonomy (NCBI): domain Eukaryota; kingdom Viridiplantae; phylum Streptophyta; class Magnoliopsida; order Fabales; family Fabaceae; genus Clitoria; species Clitoria ternatea. The sequence goes on from CM075671.1 coordinate 149,420,271, forward strand.
CACTAAGGGATTCACTAGGATGAGCATAGAACATCAGTATATGATGCAGATGATGGCTGTTTCTCACTGAGCTTATACACATCTTCATGATTCTTACTATCAGTACAGGATTCAGGGAGAGGAAGCACCATTTATGACACCAGCTGACTTTGCAGCCCATGTGGCTTGGCCTGGTGATTTACCCATATACCCTAAGGCTGGTGGACCGTCTGGAGCACATACTGATACTAAGGGTGATGCTGATGAGGAGGGAGATGATGATGATGACCACATGGAGAAATGATGGTGTTATCTTATATTTTCTGCACTTTTATCATTTTTCGTACATTTTATTAAGTTATTGGTTTGATATTTGGTATATTTTGATTTTAGGATTATATTATGGTTTATTTTTATTTGTGTGGTTTGATTTTTATTTTGTATGGTTAATTTTATTTTCTGTATTTTTTGTAAAAAATACATTCTGAAAAATTTATGCGCTTAAAGTTTTAAACAATAAGCCAATTCTAAAATGAGAAAAATCTTTTTATAACTAAGGCATTTAGGTAAAACTGATTACAATGAGCTTATCGATTATTAAGCTAATTTCGAAAACCTGGTGAGCTAAGAGATCTTTAAACACTTGAGGGTTTCGATATAACTTCTTTCAAATTAATTTTGCTTAATTCTTTAACTTGTGTTGTTGTACAGAGGATCAAAAGCATGATCAAGGCAAATTCTTTGGTAAACACAAGAAACTAGGGCCAAAAAGCCACCATGGTAAAAATATATTTATCCTTTGATAGCTAATTTTGAGCCTTAAAATAGTTTCCTCGGTACCCTTAACTCTTAATTAATCTTTACCATTCTCTTTACTTGATTGAATAAAAGAGCATAAAATAATTTAAAAGAAAATATTTTGAGTGTTCTTACAAAAATAGGGAGTGAAAAATTAACAACTTGATTTTTTTTAAAAAAATCAAATTATGGTATAAATGAAAAAAGAAAAGAAATATATGCAAAATCAAAAATAGTGAAAAGAATCAAGTTGGGGGTATTTATCATCATCAAAAAGGGAAGTAAGAATTTTGGGTCAAGAAAAGCAATGAAAAAAGAAAAGAAATATATGCAAAATCAAAAATAGTGAAAAGAATCAAGTTGAGGGTATTTATCATCATCAAAAAGGGAAGTAAGAATTTTAGGTAAAGAAAAGCACCCTAAAAGAAATTGTGAAATGCTCTTTTATTATTGAAATCCAAGAAAAACCATAATTTCTTGTAACTCAAGCCTCTTTACAACCCTTAAAAAGACCTTGTGACTTTTGTGTGACTCTGTATAAATGACCATTGACAAGATGAGAATCAAAATTGAATTTGTTTGATTTTATGATCGATTGAGATTGACAGGTTCCTTTTCACAAAGCTAAACACTTATGAGGTAAACCTTGAAATAAGCTTGATTTATTGGTATGTCATTGTAAAAATTTTATCTTTAAGCCTTAGTTACATAAGATTCCTCATTTTTAATGGTAAAATTGTAAATCATCTTTTGCAGTAAATTTTCAGACTTAACTTTATTTTGATTTTTCTTTCTTTTGCTCGCGGGCGAGCAAGGTCTCAAGTTGGGGGTATTTGTTAGTGTTAGGGAATCCCTAGTGCATGAGCAGCAGAAATACAATGATTCCCATAGGATTTGCAAAGCGTCGTGTTTCAAAGCATAAGACAAATATAAAAAAAATTGTGTTTTAGGATTACCTCTTGAAGAAAATCGAATCGAAGCAGTCATAGCCTCGTCCTTTAGGAGTCCACATGAGTACTCCCACCATAAATGCTACACCTTCCAAATGCTAGTTTGACGGCGTGTAGCTTTTGCAACTTTTGCGTATTTTATGTCTCTTTTTGGTTAACCGCCTATGAGCCTCTTATGCTCTATTTATAGGCTTAGGTTTGACCTAATTTGCTCTCTAAAGAGTGGGCTCCTTACTCATTCTAAATGAGTTAGGCCCAATAGTTTTATTTTAGTCCAACTAAAATAAAAAGCTATTTTCTGATGGGCTTACTTTATGTGTGTGACCTTATAGGTAAAATACTTGGTTATATTAATAATAAACTATTTTATTGTTAATATAAAATAAGAGTGGCATCTAGCAATGCATTATTATGTCCGAATATTATTTATTATCAAAATAACCTATAAGTGATAATTATTTTATATGTTTGTTCCTTTTGTCACGATATCCTAATTGGGCCCAAGGCATGGTCGCGTCATCCTTGTACGGTCTAATTTATTTTACTTGATACCGGAGTAGACTTTATCCGAATAAATATCCAATATTTATTCTTTCTAGCATGGCCATGCATTTCCTTAGTCTCACTCCATCAAGTGGCCTATAGATATCACTCTTGTCACATAGGAGAGACAAATCCCATCTATATCACTCACATCCCTCTGCATAATTTGTTCATTGCCTAACCACAACCTTTATAGTCCTCTTGTTATAGAAGATGTTTGATTATATTAAAACAACAAACTCCTTATGTAGGAATCGTAATGACTTCAGGTCAAAGGACTACATATACCATTATCACATTGAGAATTGTTTATGACATTCATGTAACGATCCATGCAACGTTCTCATGGTGGGTGTGTCCAGTACATCATTACTCTTAATGTGTACCCGTGTAAAGACTTGATATCATTTATATCCATGATCTGTGAGATCAGATCATCAGTACACTCACACACTAGTCTTAATGTATTTACATGTCCCCACGTAAATACTTGACTAGGGACATTTTAAGAATAACTCTTATATGACCTATTACTCCAAGGATAAATAAAGGTTGTTAAACTATTTAATAAAAAATGACTTATTCAAAATGATGCGTCCTATATAGGCTTTTAGTGCATATTTCCAATAGTTAGTCCTCAAATTTACTGTTATTTTCATAATAAAAAGTGTGTTTATTTTAAATAAAATTATTTTAAATTGTAATAAATTTATGTTTTTAATTCAATAAATGGATGTTATTAGAAATAGTCTGGCTTGATCAATTTTCTCTAGTTTTGTAGTGAAAAATTAAAGAAAATCAAGAGAAAGTTGAAGAACTGGAAAGCTGACGCGTAGCATCAACACCACGTGTAGCGTGGGAAATTTTGATACTGACGCTATACGTTATAGCCACGCGTAACATCAAAGCTACGTGGACTCTATTTTCAGGTAGACAAGCACTCAGTCAAAAGGCCAAATAATGGCCAATCCAATCAAGCAAAATGCCAAGCCGAATTGGGAGACATGTGGAACCATTGTCTGGCATTATTGGATTTAATTAATCTTAATAATGGCCACTTAATCACGTGTTTAATGGTGGCTGAGTTAGGAACCTAACGCTACGCGTCAGTACCCTTCCTTAGCCTTATAAATAGGGCTATTCTCCATACTTCCAAGGCATCCCATCTTCAATTCAGAACTTTTTTTCTCTCCTTTCACTCGAGTTTAAGTGTTCTTTTGTGAGTTTGTAAGGTTAGAGTAATTTCTAGATACTTGAGAGTATTGTGTAGTATTGTGAGCTCTTGTATCGTGAAGTGTTTCCAAATCCTCGTAATGTCAAACTTTGTAAGTGTTGTTTTTACTTTTACTATATGTAACTAAATTGTTTATGTTGGAATTTGGTGAATCAATCTACTATATGATGTTGTAATTATGACCTCTGCATATTTATGATTCAAGTACATGTCAGTATTTCAATCTTTTATTAGTGTGAACATCAAATGGGAGAATGATTTCATGCGTATTGAAACTTGTTTTATTAGTGTGAATGTCAAACGGGAGAATGATTATTCATGCCGTATTAAAATCTGTTTTAATGAAAGTAAAAGTTGAAATAACCTTAATATGCCAATTACTAGGAATAGAGTTGGTGATTATTGTTGCCATAAGGCCAGTACTTAATGCAAGTTTTTACTGAGAAAGCTCACGAGGGATTGGACTTTACGGTGACTACTTAGAATTTATATCACGAGGGATTAGTTATAATGACTTTAAGCTGCAATGACATGAACTTGATAATTAAATATGTATGTTTGTAATCACTTCATTATATTTTACTGCAAGAATCCTAATTCCAACATAATTTATCAATCTGTGTTTTTACTTTAAATATCTAAGTTATTGTGAATTACATCTCAACTTTTTAGATAAATTTTATATTTACCATCTTTTTACCAGATGAACAAATCAATCATCAAATTCTGTGAATATTGTATAAATTGTTTATAAATCATACTTTTGTTAATAACTTTTGATAAATTTACCATAATAAATAAGAATTACTGTGAGTTACTAGAACTTTCAATCTCAGCGGAATAATATCTAAATTTGAAAACTACAAATGATTGGTGCGCTTGCCAATTGAAGACCCAAGAGTATTTCGGGTTTAACAAGTTTTCTGGCGCCGCTGCCGGGGATTGAACTGATTCAGTAAAACAGTAAATTTTTAATTACCATGGTAAAATATTTTTTTACCTTAGTTAAATTTTCAATTTTATATTCATTTATTTATTCATTTTTCTTAACATTGTTACACTAACTTTCAATTTTATATTCATCTATTTACTCATTTTTTTACCATGCAAACTCGATCTTCTGCAGGGAAAATATTCTTTGATCCTGAGATCGAGAAGTTTGTAAAGAAACTCAAAGCTTTAAAATCTAAAAAAACAAAACCTTCTTCTTTATCTTCTTCATCTTCGTTTGAAAAATTTCAAAATTCAAATATGGCTGCTGAACAAAGAAGAACATTGGGACAGTTTGCTGCTATCAATGGACCACCCCGTGTTTCAGAGATGTACCAAGGACCTATTGCTGTTGTAGAAATTAAACCAGCTACTCTAAACATTATTCAAAATAATCGATTTGCTGCTTTAAATAATGAGGAACCATATGGATATTTAACTATTTTTTATGAGTTATGCAGCATAATTGGTTCAAACCCAATCAAGAAGAATCTGTTTACATGAGATTATTTCCTTTTTCTTTGATTGGGAAAGCTAAAGAATGATTTATATCTTGTCCACCCAGTAGTTTTGCAAATTGGTCCGATGTTGAAACAAAATTTTTGAAAAGATTTTATTCACCTTCAAAATATTTTGAAGCAATGACAGCCATACATTATTTTTCATAAAATCACGATGAATCACTTGGTGAAGCATGGGAAAGATTTAAAGCACTTCTTAGGAAATGTCCAAACCATAATTTGGATGATGCTGGGAAGGTAAGAATCGTTTATCATGGTTTGTTACCTCAGTTCAAGATGATGTTAGATACATATACAGGTGGTTCTTTAATGAACAAAATTGTTGAAGAGGCAATATCAATCATGGAGTCTATGTCAACCAGTGACTGTCAAGTCAAGCATGAAAGAGGTAGTACATTAAGGAAACCAGGTATGCTTGAGTTAGGAGTAAATAATGCAGTTTTAGCTCAGTAACAATTGTTAACACAACAAATGGAGACAATAAGCAAATAATTGGAAAAACTTCAAATTTCTTAACTATCATCACCACCACCCACTCAATTGAAGCAATGTGTGCATTGCATGGGTGAACAACCATGTGGTTACTGTGCCCCTGATGGAAATGATGAAGAACAAGCCAATTCTTGATTCACCAAAGAATACCTTTAGGTACTTTTCCTATCAATCTTGGGCATGAGGGGATTTGGATACACTAACAATCAAGCTTATGGTTTGGTAAACGCTTGAATCCAGGGCTTGGTAGGGAACTTCAAATCTTGGAGAAGTTGACGGGCCTCCTGCTGCATACAGATGGCTTGGGTTGAGGCAAGGAATTCAGGCTTGTAGAGGTGAGGGTTGGAAAAGAGGTCTTTTAGAGAGATGAGTGGGTGGAACTTGTTCAAAGGAAAGATATAAACACTACTTCTAGGGAAGAAGTTTTGCTTATTTACGATTAGTTCACTTGGGGCATGGTATGGGAAGGGACGGCCACGGAGTTGAGGAATTAAGGTGCATGTTTTGTTGGTGGCTAAGGGGACAACTGGTGGTTGGTAGAATTCTGTGTGTGGAGAAAAGGTAAGTTCAAGGAAAAACGGCCTTGGTACAGATGGTATGGGTATAGTAGGCTTAGAAGCAGGGCGAGATGAGGTTGCAGACTTTTTAGGTTTTGGTGTAATGGTTTAGGTTTAGATGGAAGAAGGATAGAAGATTTGGTTATAGATGGAGTAGGTACAAACTAAGGTGAAGGAGTGGAAGGTTTAGATGTGGGTACCTTAGGTGGAGGAGCAGATGGTTAAGGTTGAGATACCTATGGGGAGGTACAGAGAGTTAGTCTATGGCAGGAATAGAGGCAGGAGTCTGGACTGATGCTTGCATAGGAGACTTTATAGAAGACACATACGTCTTCTTCTTTTTCTTGGAATGAACCTTCTGACCCTTAGTCTATTCAACAAACTTTCTTTTTGTAGAAGTAGCTTTTCTGCTTTAGCTTTCTTCTTTTCTTTAGCCTTGAAGGCTTCCCATTGAGCCTTGACAGATTTGTACATATTATAGTTGAGATTGTACAGATCAACCCAATCATACTTTGTTCACTTGGAGACATCTACATCAAGGAACTTCCTACAATAGTAGCAAATGAAGTTAACATATCGCTTCTTTGAAGGAATCTTGACATAGTCTTTAAGAGAAGTGGAGTATGGATCGTAGGAGCTTTTAGAAGAAGGAGTTGAGGAGGCAAGCTGAGCTTCTTTATCTACAGCAGCAGTCTAAGTCACTTGAATAGACTTCTTTTTCTTCAAAACTTGCCCAACGGGCACTTTATCATCTATGGCAGATGATACATGAATAGTTCTGCAGGCTTCTGAGTAGTCGCGGTTTTAGACTTCTTGGTGGGAGTGGATCTAGACTTCTTATCAGTCAAAACAAAGATTTTTGAAACCTTAGGCTTTTTGGCCTTAGGTTGTTCCTCAACAGGTTCAAACTTTACTTTCCTTTTCAGAGGAGTCTTCTAAACTTTAGCAATATAGGTAATAGTAGTTGGCTTGTCTATCAGAGGAGAAAAGGTAAGCAACTTAGTGATCAATGGACCACTTGTCATCCAGTCTATAATAGAGTCCAGACTAACATTCTCCAGCCCAAAGATCTTCATGAGCAGAGTTGGGTAAGGGACCTTTTTCTGCTTCTTCACCAAAGCAGTAGTCATATAGGTGAGCAGGATGTTGGTAAGTTTAACCCTCTCCTTAGTCAACATGTGGTACATACAGAATCTATCCAACTTAGAAACTGTATCCTTTATAGACTGCCTGGGGTAAAATACTTAACGCATCAAAAGATGTAACATTTTGGCTTTGGGCAACAAACTCCTAGAAGTTGCCTTGTCTAGATGGGCATTTCCATAGAGAGCTTTATTGATGGTGAAGCTTGAGACTTTAGTGAACTCGAAGTCCTCAGTGAAGACTATTCCTCCAGGATTGCATTGCAAAACAGTTACCAAAAGATCTTAAGATATTTCAATCTGTTTTCAATGCAGAGTTCCAACAAGAATGCACTTTGTCTTATTTGTTGATACAATTTTCCAGAACTCAAGATCCATTGATGGTGAGAAGTGTTCCTGGTCTAGGAAAAATCTAGGCTAGCCAATGCCTTCAATCTTAGTAGAGACATCCCTTCCTTCAACTCGATGTTGAGCAGCATCAAAGTATAGAGATTTGATCACATCCTTCACAGATAGGGAAATGCCAGTCATTATAAAAAAAAGAAAATCATAGGAAGAAGAAGGGGTTTAGGGCAAAAGAGAGGTTTCGAAGAAATAAAGAGGGAGAAAAAATTGTAGAGAAATTGTAGAAGACGTGAAAGGTTAGAGAGTGAAAAAACAACTAAGTGGGGGTTATTTAAAGGTAACATGGCATAATGGAGGGAAAACAGTTTCCAGAAATGGTTGCATTCCAAGCAATAACTGAATGACACACGTTATGAAAAAGAAATAAATGAATAAATAAAAGAAATTGAAAGAGGGAACAGACTGCGTCTCTCAACATATAAGTGAATAAGTAAAAATTATCCTAATTTAAGAAGTATGCAGACCACAGTCATACAGACACCTCAATAATATGATGTTATGCATGTTTAGATTATATTTGATAAAAGCAAACCTGACTTCTGCTAAGGGTTTGGTAAGAATATCAGCCCAATGATGGTCTATATCCATATACTTCAAATCCAAAATGCCTTTCTAGACATAGTCACGAATGAAGTGATACTTGACTTCAATGTGTTTTGCCTTTGAGTGTTGAATAGGGTTCTTTGATAAATTGATAACACTTATGTTGTCATAAAATACTAGAATCTCTTCTTCTTAAATTAAGTAGTCCTCCACTTGATACTTCATCCATAGAAGTTGTGAACAATAACTGGCTGTACACAAATACTCTGCTTCAGCTATAGAGAGAGCTATTGAATTCTATTTCTTGCTACTCTAGGAAATCAAGCTGGTTCCTAGAAAGTGACATCCTTCACTTGTACTTTTTCTATCTGATCTATCACCTGTAAGGTCTGCATCACATAATCCACAAATAGAAAAGGAGTCTGTTCTCTTATAGAACAACCCAAGGTTAATGGTACCAATAAGATACCTCAGAATCCTCTTTACTGCAGACAGGTATGATCCCTTGAGGTCTGCTTAATATCTTGCACAGACACACACTAAACATTATATCTGGTTTGCTAGATGTTAAGTACAATAATGATCCAATCATTCCTCTATACAGAATCTGATCTACTGATGTACCAGATTCATCTTTACTTATGATGCAATTTGGGTGCATTAGTGTACTCATAGGCTTGGCATTAACCATTTTAAATTTTATGAGTAACTCTTTGGTGTATTTTTGTTGATGAATAAAAATTTCATCAGTGGTCTATTTGATCTACAGACCAAGGAAGAATTTGAATTCACCCATCATGCTCATCTTAAATTCAGCCTGCATGGTTTTCACAAATTCTTTGCACAGACTCTCTTTAGTAGCACCAAAGACAATGTCATCCACATAAATTTGCACTATAAGAAAATTTTTGTCTGAGCCCTTTCTAAACAGAGTTGTATCAACCTTTCCACTAGCAAAGCCTTTTGATTTAAAAAATGAACTGAGTCGATCATACCAAGCTCTTGGTGCTTGTTTTAGACCATATAATGCTTTACTTAGTTTAACGACATGATTTTCAAAGGATTTGTCTTCAAACCTAGGAGGCTGTTTTACAAAAAATTCTTCTTCAATAAAACCATTTAGAAAAGAACTCTTGACATTCATTTTATATAAATTAATTCCTTTATAAGCAGTAAATGCATATAGAATCCTTATAGCCTCAAGTCTGGCTACAGGAGCAAAGGTTTTAGTGAAGTCTATACCTTCCTATTGATTGTAACCTTGTGCTATGAGCCTTACTTTGTTCCTTACAACTTTTCCTTCTTCATCCAGTTTGTTTTTAGAGACCCATCTTGTTCCAATGATGCTTTTGTTCTTCGGTCTTGGAACTAGGGTCCACCTTGTTTCTCTCAAACTGATTGAGTTCTTCTTGCATGGCTATAATCTAGTCAGGATCTTCTAAGGCTTCTTCAATGGTCTTGTGTTCAAATTTTGAGACAAGTGCCATTGATGATTGAGTGTGAAACTTGATCTGGTCTGGACTCCTTCAGCTTGACCTCCAATAATGAGATCAGAAGGATGATGGGTGTTGAACTTTCATTCTCTAGGTTTTTTTGGTTCAGATACTATCTGTTGATCTATTCCTTGTTGATGACCAGTAGAGTCTGATAGTTTAGATTCTCCTTCAAGTTGCATAATTCCTGCATCATCATATTCTACATCTGCCAATTTCTTGTCAGTCTCTTATGTCATCAAATCTTACATACATTGATTCCTTAATGGTTTGAGTTCTTGTGTTAAAGACTCAGTAAGATTTTGATGTATTTGAATAGCCCATGAAAATACCTTTATCACACTTTGAATCAAACTTTCTAAGTTGATCTCTTGTGTTTAGGATATATCATATGCATCCAAATGGATGAAAATATGATATGTTGGGTTTTCTTCCTTTCAATAATTCATAGGGAGTCTGATTCAGTATTAGTCTGTTAAAGACTCTATTTTGAATATAACAAGAAGTGCTTACAGTTTCAGCCCAAAAATATTTTGGCAAGTCATTTTCGCAAAGCATGGTTCTAGCCATCACTTACAGACTTTTGTTTTTCCTTTCCATAACACCATTTTGTTGAGGTATTCTTGGAGAAGAAAATGTGTGAGATCATTTTCAAATTCTCTCCCATGGTCACTTTTTATCGTACCAATAGACTCCTTTTTTAGACGGGATTTTCTTACAGAAAATCTTGAATACTTGTGTAGACTCATCTTTGTGGGCTAGGAAATACACCCATGTCATTCTTGTGAAATCATCAACGATGACAAAGCCATATCTTTTTCCAACAAGACTTTAAATTTGAGATGGTCTCAATAAATCTAAATGTAATAACTCAAGAAGTCTGGTAGTGGAAACAACGTCTTTATTTTTAAAAGAAGTTTTATGTTGTTTTTCCTTTTGATATGCTTCGTAGGGTTGGGCTTCATTGAATGAAATTCTAGGAAGCCCCTTAACTAACCCTTTCTATTGATCTTTGAAATATGTTTGATGCTAATATGTCCAAGTTTCTTGTGCCAGATCCACTTCTCTTCAGATGAAGAGAAAATACAAGTTACATTTTGACTATCCAGTTCACCCAAATCAACCTTGTATAGGTTGTTATGTCTGTTGGCTGAGAAAATAGTAGTTCCATTATGATTGATGATTGTACACCTTTATCAAAAGAAACTTTGTAACCACTGTCACAAAATTGACTTATGCTCAGTAGGTTATGCTTCATACCCTCAACAAAATAAACATTTTCAATTACTGGTGAAGGAATGTTACTATATTTACCAATCCTAGTTATTCGACCAGACTTGTTTCCTCCAAAAGTAACTTTTCCTCCTTCAAATTATTCCATGTTTAGGAATATAGACCTTTTGCCTGTCATGTGATGTGAGCATCCACTGTCCAGATACCAGTGATGTTGCTTTGCTTTTGTCCTTAAGCACATCTGAAATAGGAATGATCATTGCCTTTGGTATCCAAATTATTTTGGGTCCTATACCACTGGTGCAGAAAAGAGATTTAATCACGGTTAAAATGGGCTTTTAATTATGATTCATGAACCGTGGTTGTTATAGCCATGGTAATAGATGAGGACTTTTAATCACGGTTAACAACCGTGGTTATAGATCACATTTAATCATGGTTGTTTGAAATCGTGATTAAATAAGGTATGATTTAACCACAGTTGTAAACAACCGTGGTTAAATAAGACCCTATTTAATCACGATTGCCAACCACAACCGTGACTAAAAGTGGTCATAAAACATGCATTTACATTACTAGTTATAATCACGGTTATGGTAACAACCGTGATTAAATAGGCTTTATAACCACGATTATTACAATAACTATGATTAAATATGAGTTTTTTTAATGTGACATCAATTTTATTGATTTCCCAAACCTGCAATATCATACAGCCAGCACGGTATATCCTCAGCATATATAGCACCAATAAATGAAAACAAATGGTATGTACATAACATTAATTTGCTATCAAATTATAACAATGTAGAAAATGAAACTATATAAAATTGACATGAATATAAACTAATAAAATGTAAACCCTAAACCGTACAGTAGGTACATGTTAACCCGGCGATAGCGTCTGAACCGTTCGTTTCTACCACAGGGTTGTTAATTGGCAAGCCTATAACACCCTAATTTTAATAAATAATATACCCGAAAACAGGAAAATTTTTCCACAAAAACAGCCACTGGACGATCGGCGTAAAAAAGAAGAGGAAGGCGAGGGAAAATAAAAGAACATTCATATGCATAGCAATCGGCGGAAGAGACAAGGCTTGAACTGACCCATTCGGTTCAACGAAACACATCAGCGCCTGGGTGAAATCCATGACAACGCTGACTCGCTCAAGTGAGGCCCAACGCCGCCAAAGCGAAATATGACAATGCAACAGCGGAACAAGGAGAGGCTCAAGCGAAGCCCAACACCAGCATCCACTCGCTCGGCGAAGTACCATTCGCTTAAGTGAACATCCCAAAAGCCTTCCATGCGCGCACACTCGCTGGAGCTAAGTCTAATTCGCTGGGGCGGACACAGGTACAAGGTAGTTTCTCACTCGGGTTTGGGACATATGTTCACCCGGTAAATCATCATGCTCATACTGCACTCGGGAATCCGCACAGCTCCTCATTCATCCATACAGGTCACAAGTATAAACCACTCAGGAAACGACTTCCCCAATTCTGCCACTCGGAATCCAGAACTCTTTCTCACTCGGAATATACATCCTAATCAAACATCACTCGATGCATCCCAACCTTAACACAATCGGGTCACATTACCTATTCACTATTCGGAATACATTCACACATTCACTCGGGAAATCAGGTAGTTAAGTCCCACTCGGTCTTATTCAAAACTCAACCAGTCGGCATACCGACCCTCACTCACTCGGATTTTACATCATTCACTCGGATTACTAAGACCTTACACTTAGGATCCATCCCACTCTAAACCACTACTCTAACTCCTCTCTCAGAAGGGGATCACTCAAGGTTTTCACTCGGGAATACAAACTCTTCCTCACTCGGGTTACCTATAATTTTCACTCGGAATCACTCAGCGTGTTCACTCGGAAAAGCCACCCAGTAGTCCTCACTCGGAACCATCAGCTTAACATTATTTCACTCATCAACAGCCCTCGAATCATTTAACAATACATTCCAGTCGAAAGGCGCATCAAATCGGCTTACAGCACATACGTAGGAATATATGTTCCCAGAAATATAAATCTGCCCACAAGTCTAATCTACCGACCTATGTACAGGTAACCACATACTCGGAATACTTATTAACTTAACATTATACCTTTACCGCTATTCACAGTTCTACACAAGTGACACACCATATCTATACTTATCAAATCAGTCTTTATAAATAAATATATTTAATCGTCATTTTACAAGAGAGCCGGCCAAGGCTACACTGACTGGACATAATAAACGCATTACAAGAACTCAACAGTCAGAGTGCACCACACTCGGACTTGAGGCCCTATCATCCTTTCCGAGTCCGACCTGCACACACTGAAAGGTGGTGTAGGGGGTGAGCATCTTAAATATTAAATGATGGATACAGACTCAGGTTGTCCCACAATTATACAACAATATGTATATATGCAATTATACGTGGCAACGATTAAAGTCAGAGCAATACCAATCAACCAGGACACACATCAGACTCTTACCAATCGGAATCCACCAGTTATCACTCGGCCTTATGCATGTATCAATTTAATAACATTAACATATAACAATCAGTGACATAATAATGCCTATGAGTCGGAATGCACGTATTGGACATTTCTCAATTAGAATTCAACAATTCTCACTCGGCTATATATACACAACTTTCAATAGTATTAACATGCATTCATAGAACATATTTCAATCAGCATCCACAACATGTGCACACGGAATAATTCACTCGGTTATGTATATTCATCATCTCATTAACATCATTACATGCATAACCAATTCCAACAACATCAACAGTCAATATACACAGAGTATTTCACTCGGTTCCGCATTCGTGTGTAATCGGTTTTTGACGTTGCAACGTAGGCTCCCAGCCTTTTTATACATAGCTCCCAGCTATCAATTCAGCTCCAAGCTGCTTGGCCGTTTTACAGGTACCCAACCATTTGCCCACAAGGTGACACCAACGCTCTCAGCGCCAACGGAGGTGTTAACAGGCAGCCCGAGTCCCACTCGAGGGCTACCTTGAGTCCAACTCAAGGATTTACAGCGTCCCACGCTTTAATAACCGATGGTAGTGTCCTACACTACGTGCTCCAAGCACAAACGCATCCGATGCGCCACACGCGGATTCATCATAACCACAGAGTTCATATACACAGCCATTCACTCAGCATTACATACATCACAAGCAGTCGGCATTATACATCATCAGAACTCAAATAGCACATGCATCCTATGCAATCGGCATTAGGCATTATCAACACTTAACAACACATGCATCTCATGCGATTAGTATAACACATCCTCAGGACCCAAACAACACACATGCAATCGGCATTAAGCAATGTCAGGACTCAGATAACACATGCAATCGGTAAAATACATTGTCCAGACTCGATCAGTACATGCAATTGACGAGGTACATTATCAGATTCACTAAGTCATATTTTATCACATGCAGCCAGCCTTTTGAACTCATAACAACTTACATATCACGTAAAGCACATGGTATTCATCAACAGCACTTTAACACATTCCTTCCACACAATCGTTCAACATTAACAGGCCATCAACATGTAACACTCAACTTTCACTCGTCCTGCAACCAGGCAGTACACACTCACATGCAACACAACACACAATCAGAACACAGAAACAACAAGCATCAACACTCGGAACCCGTTCATAACCTATGCATTTAAGATAGAAGATACCCCCTACCTGGAATAAAGCTTCCAGTCGGTCAACACAACACCCGGTTCCAGAGGAACACTAAGTCACTCCCAGTGCATCTGCATGCAAAAGCAGGGGAGGCCATTCGAGTCTCTGAGGCACTCAGCTCTCGGTTCACTCCCTGGAGTAGCTCCATTCCAACGCTGTGAACGCTCCAACCATCTTGAAGCTCCCCGCAGCGCTGATCTCCACTGAGACTTGGCAGCTTCGAGCAAGGAGAGGAAGAAGGAGGGAAATCGACGAAGGGAATGAAGGAACAAGGAAGGAACAGCGTGGAAGGAGATGGGTTGCATGCAGAGGGAATGCACACCCTCACCCTCTCTGGCTCGTCGAGTAAGGAAGGAGGACTCCGATCCTCAGCGACCACTGTTGCGAGCTCACGGGAATAGAGAGCAGAGAAGAAAGAAGAAGAAGAAAAGAAGAAGAGAAGAAAGTGAAGAGCGAAGAAGAAAAGAAGAGGAAACAGAAGGAAGAGAAGTCTCAAGGGAAGAATGAATAATAGTGTGCCCATATATGCATGCACGGAGAGAAGGGAAAAGTGGGGTGGGAAGTCGTGCACAGCAGCAGCCCTCACACGCGTCATACGCACATAGACACAACTAGTCAGCTGTTGACAACTAATCACCTTCAATCAGCCTTTGCTTCCTTAACTTAAATTAATTAAACCAATTATAATTAATAAATAATTTTCCCCACTTAGCAATTATTATTTTAATGATTTATTTTCATTCGGCAATTAATTATTAAATCGGGATGTTACAAAGCGCATGAATCATTTGTAGTTTTCAAAATTTAGATATCGTTCCACTGGGATTGAAAGTCCAATAACAACAGTAATTTTCTATTCACTATGGTAAATGTGAAGAAAGTTATGGACAAAAGAATGATTTATATACAATTTATACAATATTCACAAGATAGCACGGTTGAGTTGTTCATGAGATAAAAAATAAAAATCTATCTAAAAAGTTGAGTTGCAATCTAGAATAGGTAAGATACTTGAGATAAACACAGATAAACAAATTATGTTGGAAATTGGATCCCTAATCTAGAATAACAATGAGGAACTCAAGACATGCATATTTAATCATCAAGTTTCATGTCATTACAGCTTAAAATCATTATAACCGATCCCTCGTGTTATAAATTCTAAGAATTCACCGTAAAGTCCGATCCCTCGTGAGCTTTCTCAGTAAAAACTTGCATTAAGACCTGGCCTTATGGCAACAATGGTTAACAACCCCTATAGAATTGAGATACCAAGGGTATTCTAACTTTTACTTTCGTCAAAACAAGTTTCAATACGGCATGAATAATCATTCTTCTGTTTGACATTCATACTAATAAAACAAGTTTCAATACACATGAAAATCATTCTCCCGTTTGACGTTCACATTAATAAAAGGTTGAAATACTAACATGGACTTGAATCATAAATATGCAGAGGTCGAATTCACAACATTATACTCAATAGATTAGTTCACCAATTCCGACATAAACAAATTAGTTACACATGGTGAAAGTAAAAACAACACTTACAGAGTTTGACATTACAAAGACGATGGAAACTTCACGATACAACGATCATAATACACCACAACACTCTCAAGTATCTAGAAAACTATTCTAGAACTACAACTCACAAAAGAAGTACTCAAAGTCGAGCACAAAAAAAGAAAAGAAGAGAAGTGAATGAGAATGGGATATGTTGAATGGTGTTGGATGGCCCTATTTATAGGGCTGAGCAAGGGTGCTGCCGCTACGCGTCAGGTCCCTGACTCAGCTTCCATTAAACAACTGATAATGGCCACTTCAAGTTATTAAATTTGATTATGCTTGGCCACTTGGACGTGTTTCCACTGTATTTTGGCCATTTGTGCTTAGTGGGGTGGCCCTTGGTGTTAAGTGGAGTACCCATTATTGGGTCCAAGTGGAGTGGTTGGCCAAGTTGGAGGTGGAGACCATGCAGCACGAACGCTACACGTGGCTGTGACGCGTAGCGTCAGCATCAAAATTCAGAGTCCACGCTACGCGTGGGATTGATGCTACGCGTCAGATCCTCCAGTATAATTTTCTCTTGAATTCTTTACTTTTTCACTGAAAAACTAGAGAAAATTGATCAAGGGCAGATTATTTCCAATAACATCCATTTATTGAATTAAAACCTAATTTTCTATCAAATTAACAAATTTTTATTATTTTTATGAAATTTTTATTAAAAGATTTATTGTAAATTTCAGGACTAACAAATACCCCCAACTTGAGACATTGCTCGTCCTCGAGCAAGAGAAAAAAATAAAAAATAAAAAATAAAAATTTGAAATCAAATTTTTGAGTTAGTCCGAGAATTTACCACAAAAAGTATTTACACAATTTACCATTTTGAAATAATCAATTATAGACATCTAATATAACAAAGGTTTAATGATAAAATTCTTTACAATATTTTATTAACATACCAAGCATAATTTCAGGCTTACCTCTCCAAGTGTTTATCTCAATGCAATTGGTAACCTGTTTCACTCAATCAATCATAAAATCAAATGAATTTAATTTTGATTTTCATCTAATCAATGGTTGGTTATACAGAGTTAATTCAGAAATCACAAGGTCTTTTCACGGGTTGTAATGAGGCTTGGCTTACAAGAATCAATGGTTTTTCTTGGAGTTCAAAAACCTGAAATCATAAAAGAGCATTTTATAATTCTTAGGCTTTCTCTTGGCCCAAACTTCTCATTTTCTTTTATTGATGAAAAATAAATACCCCCAACTTGATTCTTTTCACTATTTTTGACTTTTCTTTTTCATACTTTATTTTCTTTTGAAAAGAATCAAGTTGCTTATTTTCACTCCCCATTTTTGTGAGAACATTTATTTCAACTGCTCTTTTAATCAATCAAGTATAGGGAATGGTTAAAACAAATTTAGGTTTTAAGGGTACCAAAGAATTTATTTTAGGCTCAAATTGGCTTTCAAAGGATAAAATAATTTTTACCAAGGTAAGCTGTTTGGCCCAAGGTTTCTTTTCACCAATAAATGTGCCTTGATCATTTTCCTGAATTCTCTGTACAACAACACAAATCAAAGATTAAAGCAAAATCAATTTGAATGAAGTTATGTCGATTAAACCTTCAAGTGTTTAACAAGATCTCTCAACTCACCGGGTTTTTGAAATTTGCTTGATAGTTAATAAACTTATTGTAATTAAATTTATCAAAATCTCTAAGTTATAAAAGAATCAATAATTGATTTTACAAAATTGGTTTTATTGTTTAAAAATGTTAAGTGAATAAATTAACTTTCTAACAAAAATTTGATTATTTATTGAAAGATAAAATTTATTTTTGGATTTTTCATGCAAAAACATAATTACGCAAAATTAAACACACCACATAATAAAAGACAAAATATAATATAATCCAAAATAATATCAATGTAAACATGAAACTAACAATAAACTAAAAATGTATGTAAAAAGGTGCAAAAGATAACACCATCAGTCCTCCATCTGGTCATCCTCCTCCTCCTCCTCATCAGCATCACCATCAGTATCAACCTGTGCTCCAGAAGGTCCACCAGTCTCAGGGTAGGTAGGTAAATCACCAAGCTAAGCTACATGAGCTGCAAACTCAACCGGTGTGATATATGGTGCTCCCTCACCCTGCAATCTGTACTGATAAAATTCATCGTGAAGATGAATATATGCTCTATGTGTAGCAGCCATCATCCACATCATATGCTGATGCTCAAGTGTCATCCTGGCAAATCTCTCTGTGACAACATCAGCAGGTGGTGGCTGTACTGGTGGTCTCCTCCTCCTGGGTCTGGGCTGTGCCTCCTGCTCCAAAGGTGGAAGCTCACACTGCTGAACAAAGTAATCTCTATTCACCGAGACCTTGGGGACTCTCCCCGAAGAACTCGTGAACTCTGGTGATGGCACAGCAACTCCCTGCCTCCTCAGTAAGGCAAATATGATAAGAGGGAATGGAATATGGCGATTCACTTTATACCCAAGGGCATATAAGTGAATCTGCTCAGAAATAAGCTCGGCGATGTCGATGGTATGGCCCTAAAGAATAGAAAAGAGAAGGCAACAGCGTTCAACTGGGATAGATGAGAGGTGAGTGACAGGAGTGATGTTATGTAGCATAAGGTGGGACCACGCCTGGGCTAGAGGGGTCAGCTGGGTCTTCAGAAGCTTAAATGGACTCCGTCCAACCTTACTCAGGTTGAAAAAGATTATATCTTTGCTCAAGAAATGAGCAACCTGTTCGAGTGAATATCTTAGATCACCCTCAACAATGATCTTGTTTCTGTTTTCCTTCCAGAAACAAGTATCGTCCTCGGGAGTAGGCTCCCAAGGATTACCCAATAGGGTACTAATGGTATCCCGGTCATAAGTGATATACCGGCCCCTCACCCAACTCGTCCACTGCTGTCCTATGCTCGGTGCGTCCTGGCGAGTCCTGAAGGCGTTCACATAAAACTCCATCACTAAGATGGGATCCCCCTCAGTCGTAGAGAGAACAGGGGTCCCCATCTCCTCCTCTGAACTTTATCCTGCAGCTCAGGATAGTCTCCAACACTAAGATCCAATACTCTCTCCCACATCAGCTTTTGGCCCTTAATTTGATGAAAGCGGGCCTATTTCACGTCAGTGCGAAATCTCGTAGGATCCCTTAGTCCTAACACCTCCTGTCCCTAAAGATCAGGATCCTCAGAAGTAGTATCGGTGTCAGTGGCCCTTCTTTGTCTTTTAGAAGGACCAGTGCCATCTACAAAAAGTAAAAATTTTAAAATTAAACACACATTAAATTAAAAAGTAAATCACACATTAACAATCATATACAATCAACCAAATATTTACACAAAATTTAAAACACAAATATTTTTGGTTTTTCTAAGGATAAAAATTTACACAAAATAGACATGTAATTCACAAAATTCAAAACAACATATTTTTGTATTTTTGTGATTTATAAAGAAAGTTAATATGTATATTTTTGGATTTTTAACAATAAAACAAAAATTCACACAAAATAATATGCATCAACAAATTTTATATTTTTAATTTTTATCAATGCAAGAAAGTATAACAAATACTAAATAAGAAAATTTATTAATTTAAAAGAAAACAACAAACAAACTTCAAAATAGGCATACTGGACTGATTTATTAAAAATAAAAAATAAATATATACATGAAACAGTAAACATC
Source organism: Clitoria ternatea (assembly GCA_037962975.1). NCBI lineage: Eukaryota > Viridiplantae > Streptophyta > Magnoliopsida > Fabales > Fabaceae > Clitoria > Clitoria ternatea. The sequence goes on from CM075671.1 coordinate 149,440,124, forward strand.
ACTAAAAATTTAATAAAATTAAAAATAGAGGCTGACGCTACGCGTGGGTGGGACGCTACGCGTCAGCCTGTTCTGCCCACGCTACGCGTCAATGGGATGCTACGCGTGGGCTTGCAGTCCATCCTCACGCTATGCGTCAGTGGGATGCTACGCGTGAGCTGCGCACAATAGAAACAAAAACAGGGGTTGCACAGCAGCAACCCCTTTCCAAACCACATTCAATTCAATCAGCAAGCAATTTCCAATGGTCATCTAATTCTAACCCTAACCACATGCAATTCTAAGATTTGAAAATTAAAATCAAACTAAAGAGAAAGGATTAGAAAACTTACTTGTGATCCCTTGAGCAAATATGAGAAGGTTTGGAAGTGTTGAGAGAAAAAGAGCGTTTCGAAATTTTAGGGTTTTGAAAACTAAAGTGAGGCAGAGAGGAGGTTTTAGGTTTTAAAACCTAAGATGGGCCTCTCTGGTTCAGTTTTAGAAACTGAACGTGGGCTCTGACGCTACGCTTAGTTGGGACGCTACGCGTTAGGTTGAAAATTCAGAGTCCACGCTACGCGTCACAGTGGCGCTACGCGTGGGCTTCTGTTTTTGATTTTTCAAAATTTTGATTTTCAAAAACCTTTTCTTTTGAGTTTTAAACCCCTTTTCTTTTCAAAATTAATTTTCTATCTAAAAATTTGAAAAATTTTTTTTTTATTTTTTTATTTTTTTAAAATAACTTAAAAACAAAACAAAAATAATGGGTTGCCTCCGATTGAGCGCTAGGTTTAATATCTCTAGCCAGACATTACCTCTGATTAATCAGGTGGTTTCTCAATTTTTGTTGAGGAATCACCTGTCTTTTTGTTCCTCCTTCTTCTTCTCTGATGCTTGATTACCTGTCTTTCATCATTCAATGCATTAGTTAATTTAAAACAATTTAATTGATTAGGAAGAGATATACCTGGTTCGGTTGAAGGGTAAACTTTTTCCTCATCATTCGTCCTAAGATGTTCATGAGCACTGAAGTTTACCTCTTCTTCATAAACTTTAACTGCAACCATTCCTTGATCAACATCTACTCTTATCTTTGCAGTCTTCATGAAAGGTCTTCCAAGGATCAGGGGGATCTCAGTATCCTCCTTCATATCCAGTACCACAAAGTCAACCTTGAAGTGGTACTTATCAACCTTTACCAACACATCTTCTACAATCCCAAAAGGCTTCTTGACAGAGCGATCCGCAAACTGTAAGTTTGTCTTAGCTTCTTTTAGCTCAAATTCACCAATGCACTTTATTAAATCTAGAGGCATTAGATTGATGTTCGCCCCTAAATCTAACAAAGCATTCCTGATGTTGATATTTCCAATAGTTACAGGAATGGTGAAACTCCCCGAATCTTTACATTTTTTGGGGGTTATGATGGCAGTACAGTTTGTTTCTTGCTCTATTTTTATAGATTCTTGTATTTTTTTTCATTTTCAATTTTTTTATTTTTTTCTATTTTTTTACTTTCTTTTTCTTCTTCTTCTTTCTTTTTCTCACTCTTTTCTTTACAATCAATTTTTACAACATTAGAAGAAACAGCATTACATTGTTCCCTTGGGTTTTGCGTGTTTGCAGTAAACCTAGAACTTTTTAATTCGGCTATTTCTTTTGCAAGCTGACCCATTTGTATATCCGATGCTTTCTGGGCAGCTTCATTTGTCTCCACAAACTGTAATAGCTGTTGAATAGATTCCTCTATCCTTGCCAATCTTGCATTGTCAGTTTGTTGTTGCTTAAACTGATTTCTAGGAGGCCGGTTGGAAGGTCCAGCATCCTGTCTCCAGCCAATATTCTGATTTTTCCAACCCTACAGGTAATTGTTAGGAAAAGAATTTCCATGATTGAAAGGAAAATTACCTAAGGGTGCTCTTTGATGGTTCATAAAATTGGCTTGCTCTTGCTCATTTCCACAGTGACCACATGGTTGTTCTCCCATGCAGTGCATACATTGTTTAAGTTGAGCAGGGGGTGGTGATGTTACTTGAGCAATTTGGAGTTTCTCCAATTGCTTGCTTATAACTTCAATATTTTAGGTCAGCAATTTTTGCTGAGCCAATACTGCATCATTCACTCCCAATTCGAGTATTCCTGGCTTCCTCTGTACATTACCTCTTTCATGTTTTGCTTGGCGGTCATTGATAGCCATTGATTCCAATATTTCAATAGCTTCCTCCACAGTTTTGTTCATTAAAGAACCACCTGCACAAGCATCTAACATCATCTTGAACTGAGGTAATAAACCATGGTAAACGATTCTTACCTTTTCAGCATCATCCAAGTTGTAGTTTGGACACTTTCTCAAGAGTGCCTTGAATCGTTCCCATGTTTCTCCTAATGATTCATCATTGTTTTGAGAAAACGAATGTATGGCTGTCATGGCTTCAAAATATTTTGAAGGAGAATAAAATCTTTCCAAAAATTTTCTTTCAACATTGGACCAGTTTGCAAAACTACCCGGTGGGCAAGATTTAAACCACTCTTTAGCTTTACCAATCAATGAAAAAGGAAATAACCTCATATAAACATATTCTTCTTGATTGGGTTCAAAACCAATTGTACTGCATAACTCATAAAAAATAGTTAAATGTTTATATGGTTCTTCATGATTTAAACCAGCAAATTGATTATTTTGAATAATATTTGAAGTAGCAGGTTTAATCTCCACTGGCACAACAGGTCCTTGAAACATTCCCGAAACTCGGGGTGGACCATTAATAGCAGCAAACTGTCCCAATGTTCTCTTTTCAGCAGCCATATTTGAATTTTCAAAAATTTTAGAAATAGAAGAAGATTTAGTTTGTGTTTTAGATTTCAAAGACTTGATTTTCTTTACAAACCTTTCTATCTCAGGATCAAAATAAATTTTACCTGCAGTAGATCGGGTTTGCATACACAAACTAGACAAAGAAAGTTAGTTTAACAATAAGTAAAAGTAAACAAAATAAAAAAAGATTAACTAAGGTAAAAAAAATATTTACCACGGTAATTAAAAGTTTACTGTTTTACTGAAATAATTCAATCCCTGGCGACGGCGCCAGAAAACTTGTTAACCCGGCGATAGCGTCTGAACCGTTCATTTCTACCACCGGGTTGTTAATTGGCAAGCGCACCAATCGTTTGTAGTTTTCAAAATTTAGATATCGTTCCACTGGGATTGAAAGTCCAATAACAACAGTAATTTTCTATTCACTATGATAAATATGAAGAAAGTTATGGACAAAAGAATGATTTGTATACAATTTATACAATATTCACAATGAAACATCCTAAATTTAGAATGAAAACAACCCGGAACAAAAACAATTTTTCGAAATTGAATAAACCAAATAGACCATAAAGCAACCGGGTAACAAAAGAAATAAGAGAAGGGAAGGCAAGAGAAAATAAAACCGATTCGAGAGGGCATACAGCGGAAGAAGGAAACACTCAGCAAAGCCCAAAACCAGCAATTCACTCGGTTAAGCGAGAACCCATACACTTGAGCGAAGCAGCTCCAATCGCTCGGGCGAGGCACGAATCGCTTAAGCGGTGACAACACAAGGTCTGCCCAAGTCGACACTCGCTGGAGCGAGTACCTTGATCGCTGGGGCGAGAAGCCACACTCGGCTATCCAGACGATCAGAATTCAGAGTTATCCTTCAACTCATTCACTCGAAAAATGATAGCTAACTCACTCGGCACGCCACAACCTATTCGCTCGGATTATTTATATCGTCCGCTCAGAATTCATCAAAGAGATTTCTCTCAGAATCCTTATGAGTAGCCCCTACTCGGAAAGAGCCCAACAAGAGTCACCAGCATACAACATAGGTCTATACACAATCATACACTCGGAATATCCATTATCTTAACATTATATATATATATATATATATATATATATATATATTCACCAATACTTACAATTCCATACAAGTAACCCATATCTATAATTCTCCTAATCAATCTTTATAAACAAATATGCTTAATCGTCATTTTACATAAGAGCCGGCCAAGGCTACACTGACTAAACATAATGAATACAATATAAGCACTCCACAATCGGGGTACACCACACTCGGACTTGAGGCCCTGTCAGCACTTCCGAGCCCGATCTGCACATACTGAAAAATGGTGTAGGGGTGAGCTTTCACATATACAATGACAGCTATTGGCTCGACTTAGCATACATATTCCCTTTCAACATACTCTATCTATCTGCAACAATACTAGCATTCACTAACATTTAATAAAGCATCTACACAAATCACTAGTCGGATTACTCAAGTCATTCATGGTCATCTAACTCCTACTATTCACAACAACATACCCCTTAACAATAACATCAATAATACTTAGCCTCAGTGTTAAACACACACACAAATCCAGTCGGAATTCCTTAATAGCATTCACAGATTTTAAGGAGTGTGTTGCTCTCGTCAATGATGCACCTACCTATATGCATACGGATCCGACTTAACAATAACTCTCAGTTACAGATCCCTTTTCTGGCCCCTCGTCTGATAACCCTTACCGTGTGGTACCGGTCTCCCATGGATGTCTCGAGACTTAACTCTAGCTCCCACAGCTACCACGGGTCCTCTCAGAATCTAGCCAAGGGTCTGTAGTTGGAAATCATCTCATTGGGTTCCTGACCTTCCACAGGTCACCCTCTATTCATAAATGCAACCTCATGCATGTCACGGTAGTCATCCATACTCAGCAAGTTCATCTTAAGCAATTCATATCGTATCCACCCGGAAGTCAACAATAGACCACACAATGTGCTTGACATTCTCATTACAATTAACATGCAATTCATACATTAACTCCACAACATCACCAATGTCATCATACATCTCTAGGACAACCATAGTCATACACCACCCAGCTAATAATTATCATTCATTCGGACTCCACTCAGCAGCACGCACAATATATATATATCAAACAGCACATCCTGAACGCATGCATATGGCTACGAAATAATCAACAGGACTCTACTAACACACATATACGATATCCAATGATCAACAGTCAAACACCTCACAGGGTCATCATAATCATAATCATACAAACACATAAGGTAATACGTTCACTCGGACCATCCAGAAACTATGCATTTGACATGCAGAGCGCCCCCTACCTGGGATGAAGATTCCAAAGGCTCCAAGGGCTTGCAGCTCCAGTCGGTTGCTCCGCTCAGCCCATTCACTCGTTCTCAATGGAGCGACCCTGCATCAGTCATCCACCATTACACCTGGCTTTGGAGGAACTCCGAGCCACTCCCACTCTTAAACGGTTCTGCATGCAAGATTAGCGGGGAGACCCAAGCCCCCAAGGCACCACATTGACCTTCTACTCGGTCCAGTGGGGATTTCCAAGCTTCCGAGACGCCTAGTTCTCTGCTCGCTCTCTTGAGCAGCTCCAATCACATGTTGGTGAGCGCTCCAACCTTCTTGAAGCTCTTCATGGTGTAGATCTTCACTGAGACTCGGCAGCCTCGAGCAAGGAGAGGGAGAAAGAGGGAAGTCGACGGAGGAGCCATGGGGAAGAAGACTGGTTGCATGCAGAGGGAATGCACACCCTCACCCTCTCTGGCTCGTCGAGTCAAGAAGGAGGACTCTGATCCTCAGCCTCTATGGTTGCGAGCTCACGGTGCAGAGAGCAGAGAAGAAAGAAGAAGAAAAGGAGAATGAAGAGCGAAGAAGAAGGGAAGAAGAGAGGACAGAAAGAAGAGAAGTCTGAAAGGGAAAAATGAATGATAAGGTGGCCCAGTAGCCCATATAAGCATGCACGGAGAGAAGGGGAAGTGGGGTGGGAAAGCGTGAAGCAGTACACCAATCACAATCAGCCAGCAATTATTAATTAATCACTCTTAACCAGTCATTATTTCTTAAGTTGAGTTAATTAAGTTAATTATAATTATTAAATAATTTTCCCACCTTGCAATTATTATTTCAATGATTTATTTTCATTCGGCAATTAATTATTAAATCGGGATGTTACAGTTCTCCCCCTCTCAAAAGAATTTCGTCCTCGAAATTCAAACACATGCTTAGCCTCACTGAACCACTCGGAAAATCACTGCCATACCACAATAAGCAATTACACATCTATGTACCTCAAGTATTCATCCATTGCTTAAATTCCAGTCGGTAAAATTGGCTTCCAAAGCAATTTACCGACCGCTCCACCCATAAAACCGAGACATCATTCTTAACACATTTCCACTCGGAAGTGTCACCATTGACTCGGAATAACATTCCTTTCTTTCACTCAGACTACCTCAACAAACAGATCGGAATACCACAGTCATGCTCCGACTGCAACTCTTGCTTCTCAACGTTCCCGACTGCTTCATAATTTCTAATCAACATAAATAAAACAGCTCTTCATAGTCTTCATTACATTCGGGATTCCATTTCCCACGTAGTTACCCCCATTCAACTCTGTCAGTTCATCCTAGCCATTGACACTTTCCAGTTCGTTGGCCGCTCGGCCTTACACTCCCAACACCGATCGGTATATTTACACCATCGGGTTTCCCGACTCAATGAGTCACTCGACATGACAAAGAGCTCACACAAAGCATAGGCTCGACGTTGGGTCGCATGGGACACATTCTAGATGTTATTCAACCAATTGGGAAGAATCTAGTCGGTAAACAACATTACTGACTCCCTATAATACCCACTACCGACCGATTCATCTCAGATTAAGCTCTCGGATTTCCAAAATTTCGACCACAAAATTTCTTTCTTAACCAAAATGAACACTCAAACAAGTTCCCATATGCTTCAATTGGCACACTTGCCTAGATTTGCCTCGTATAGGCACCACACTCGGTTCTAACATCTCAGATTCTTAACCATTCCTTTGGCTAACTTCATGCCTATAACCCACGAATGTCACTCGGCCCTCTCACTCGAAAGTATCAATCGGGGTTTTAAGGGCAGTTCTCATCCGGAAATCCTTCCACTTGCAAAATTTACTCGTAAATCAAGCCTACCTCGAAACCAACCCGAGTCCAAGCCCAGCAGTCCCAAACGCTGATCTGAGTACGATTTCAAATAAATCCTTTTCTTGGATATCTACTCCTCTTGGAGATCCTTCACTCGGAGACTTTCTATTTACCAGATTTCCACTCGGAATTCAGGCTTATTCCAAACATAAATCTGAGTTCAGACTCAACAGCTCAACATCACCCGAACACAGCTTTGAATAAGTTTACCGCTCGGTATTTACTCCCCCTTGGGTAATTCACTCGAAAACTTGCACACTCGAAGTTCCATTTGCCGACCAGAAGTACTTTTCTCCTGGATAGAGATCACTTGGTGGAACATCACACGGGTATTAGGAATTCCACACTCGATGCCTTTCCACTCAGAACCGCTCCACACGGTACCATCCACTCGGAAGTGGTACACTTCGAGACACTTCACCCGAAATTCACACAACTCGGATATTTCACTTTGATTTTGCCTAACACAGAAGTGCCATTCGGACACAGCTCCTTATTGATGACCCAAACGATGCTTCACTCGGAATATCATAATTTTCGCTTAGCAGTTCTTTCTCCCAGAAGGATTTCACTCGGAACCATCTCCACCCTCACACACTCGGAACATACTAATCTTTACCGAGCAATCCTCACCTTACCGAACACCTTGGCTCAAGGTCCAGGTTTCCTTATTAAACTTACAGTACCACTCGGCTAACTTATAAAACTCTAATTTTAGTGGTAAATTTGATCACCCTTCTTATTTCAATAACCAATTGTCCCTTTAGTAGCCGTTTCGCACTCAACAACCTCTAATCCTCTCGGAGGCAACATGACAAGGTTAAGCAGTCCTCATTTTGATACATAGCCACTTATGATCCACTTAATACAACTCCTCTCTTTACTCGGGGCAGCCTAAAAGACTCACCATCACCATAAGCAGCTACAACTTCACCTGCCCGACTCATGAATTGCTGCATCCATCTTATAGGATGACGTCTCATTCCTATAGGGTTACAACAATTACACAGTCACTACAACATGTACGCTGCCACAATGCTTACGGCATGAAGAGTCATCTCAGGACAGCATGACTCACACTGACCTGATTCACTCAACTAATACTAATTCATACGGTAATTAATGGCAGTTCACATACACATTAGAAGCAGTACATCTACATCAACATTATGCATCACACAGGGTACATCATACAACAACAAGCATGAAAATCATTTATCACTTCTGTAAAACTGGATGACGGCAATACAACAATCGGCTTCTAGCCAACACCGAGTAAGTATTTCCTCTAAATCATATTCATCACAAAATCATGGCTCGGATTAAATTCTCAATTCTCAGCTATATAATGACATCACTCATTCAGCTTCATGCAATTCAGTCCGGATTAGTAATTCACAATCACATGTTGTCATAACACACTGCGGACTCGGCAACGGCACTAGTGTACATACAGGCACTCAATCGGATTTCATACCAATTATTCATGGCTATAACATTGTTCACTACAGCATGCACCATAACCATAACCACACATTGCACTCAACAATAGCATCATTATATATATATATATATATGTGTTCATCCGATCAGACTTACTCAAATCAATTCCAAACTACATTAAGGATTTCATTCACAACATCATATCCAATCGGGAGTTGCTCAATAACGTACATTCTCAATTATGACACCACATTACACTCGGTAACAGTATCGGTACATACATATTCATTCAGTCGAAATCCACTTGTACGTCATCATCTAGTCAGGGTTCATTCAAATCATTCAAATCCATGCAAACCATGTTAGTCTCCTTAACAACGTTCTCACACGCACCGACCAACTCACTCAGCTAATACTTACTCACAAGAATTAATGGCAATTCACATGCATATATAAGCACATATTCACATCAACATTATCATGATGCACCACGTAGGGCACGTCACACAGCAACAATCATGTAATATAATTTACCCCTACGGTAAAACAGTATAATGGCTACAGGCTTCCGACTTACACAAAAGTCGTACACCTCTTCATTACTCATAAGTTAGCGCAACTCTCCTGATGACATTCGTCAAGTAGCAGTTACTATCACCCTAAAATGGTATAATAACAGTCGGTTTCTGACCATTACCGCGTAATTACTTCTTCCTTAGATCTTATCCACCTTAAACCATACAGTATCATATATATGTATATACGTATACGTGTGTACCAACATTCAATGCATACACGCTATCATTCAACCAGAACACATTCAAGCATCATTCAATCAGAATCTATCCAGCCAGCTCTCGACTATATCACTTACATTATTTATAATCCATATAATCACAGCCATAGGCTCACTTTGCACTTTGCGACAGCATCAACACATATATATATATTCAATCATCCAATCGGAATATCAAATTCACACTCGGCCATACAATTCATATCATTCACCACAGCATGCATTACAGCCACAACATCATATCGCACCCGGCCATAACATTAATATACATACATTCATTCAATCGGATTCCATTCAATCATGTTATTCTAAATAACATTCCACATATTCATGTAATTCATATTGAGCTCAACAACCATTATAGTGTGCACACATTCCTTTCACCCGGATTTAAAAGGGACTCCTCACTCGGAAATACTCAGTCACCCTTCACTCAGGAAATATTTAATAGTTATCACTCTAAGGGTATCAGGATCGATTCCCACTCGGTATCACCCGTCCTCTTCACTCATTCTCACTCGGCAACTATAATCTCTCCTACTCTGGTTTTCCCACTAAGTCAAGACTCACTCAGATTTTCTAGCTACTTAATGATTTATTATAATGGATCCACTCAGAGTCGTAGGTGTCATCTTCTGGTCGGTAAACTCTCGCTCGACATCACACTGTCTCATTCACTCGGGATTACCTAGGTTTCCTTTCACTCGGAGGGAGTCACTAACTCTCTTCCCATGTCAACACTCGTCTCCATTTTCTACTTATAGTTAAACTAATCTCTCACACACAACAAATACGCATACATATATTACTCAAATCTTCATGTACAGTATATGAGTTCACGCAACATAGAGGGTGTAATTAATTACAGGCACCAAATTATGTCTTCTACTCCAAAGGGTTCAGGTTTAAGTAAAAGGAACTAAGGCTAACACATTTCTTGTATCTCAAATCATATACTATTCATTCATCACACGTTCAAATTCCTCAACAAGGCACAGGCATACAACCACACCATTCATATACCAAATCATCAAACACATACAATACCGATTAAGTTAGGGCATACAATCAATCGGACCAGGAGGGAAATGACCTCCTATTCACAAATCAATGTCATAATAATGATGACCACTCGGTCATACTGCATACAACCGCTTACACTTGGTAAGTATACCTTGGCCTTAGACCTTTCGGTCTGCTCTGATACCAAAATGAAACATCCTAAATTTAGAATGAAAATAACCCGGAACAAAAACAATTTTTCGAAATTGAATAAACCAAATAAACCATAAAGCAACCGGGTAACAAAAGAAATAAGAGAAGGGAAGGCAAGAGAAAATAAAACCGATTCGAGAGGGCATACAGCAGAAGAAGGAAACACTCAACAAAGCCCAAAACCAGCAATTCACTCGGTTAAGCGAGAACCCATACACTTGAGCGAAGCAGCTCCAATCACTCGGGCGAGGCACGAATCGCTTAAGCGGTGACAACACAAGGTCTTCCCAAGTCCACATTAGCTAGAGCGAGTACCTTGATCGCTGGGGCGAGAAGCCACACTCGGCTATCCAGACGATCGGAATTCAGAGTTATCCTTCAACTCATTCACTCGGAAAATGATAGCTAACTCACTCGGCACGCCACAACCTATTCGCTCGGATTATTTATATCGTCCGCTCAGAATTCATCAAAGGGATTTCTCTCAGAATCCTTATGAGTAGCCCCTACTCGGAAAGAGCCCAACACGAGTCACCAGCATACAACACAGGTCTATACATAATCATACACTCGGAATATCCATTATCTTAACATTATATATATATATATATATTCACCAATACTTACAATTCCATACAAGTAACCCATATCTATAATTCTCCTAATCAATCTTTATAAACAAATATGCTTAATCGTCATTTTACATAAGAGCCGGCCAAGGCTACACTGACTAAACATAATGAATACAATATAAGCACTCCACAATCGGGGCACACCACACTCGGACATGAGGCCCTGTCAGCACTTCCGAGCCCGATCTGCACATACTGAAAAATGGTGTAGGGGTGAGCTTTCACATATACAATGACAGCTATTGGCTCGGCTTAGCATACATATTCCCTTTCAACATACTCTATCTATCTGCAACAATACTAGCATTCACTAACATTTAATAAAGCCTCTACACAAATCACTAGTCGGATTACTCAAGTCATTCATGGTCATCTAACTCCTACTATTCACAACAACATACCCCTTAACAATAACATCAATAATACTTAGCCTCAGCGTCAAACACACACACAAATCCAGTCGGAATTCCTTAATAGCATTCACAGATTTTAAGGAGTGTGTTGCTCTCGTCAATGATGCACCTACCTATATGCATGCGGATCCGACTTAACAATAACTCTCAGTTACAGATCCCTTTTCTGGCCCCTCGTCTGATAACCCTTACCGTGTGGTACCGGTCTCCCATGGACGTCTCGAGACTTAACTCTAGCTCCCACAGCTACCACGGGTCCTCTCAGAATCTAGCCAAGGGTCTATAGCTGGAAATCATCTCATTGGGTTCCTGACCTTCCACAGGTCACCCTCTATTCATAAATGCAACCTCATGCATGTCACGGTAGTCATCCACACTCAGCAAGTTCATCTTAAGTAATTCATATCGTATCCACCCGGAAGTCAACAATAGACCACACAATGTGCTTGACATTCTCATTACAATTAACATGCAATTCATACATTAACTCCACAACATCACCAATGTCATCATACATCTCTAGGACAGCCATAGTCATACACCACCCAGCTAATAACTATCATTCATTTGGACTCCACTCAACAGCACGCACAATATATATATATATCAAACAGCACATCCTGAACGCATGCATGTGGGTACGAAATAATCAACAGGACTCTACTAACACACATATACGATATCCAATGATCAACAGTCAAACACCTCACAGGGTCATCATAATCATAATCATACAAACACATAAGGTAATACGTTCACTCGGACCGTTCAGAAACTATGCATTTGACATGTAGAGCGCCCCCTACCTGGGATAAAGATTCCAAAGGCTCCAAGGGCTTGCAGCTCTAGTCGGTTGCTCCGCTCAGCCCATTCACTCGTTCTCAATGGAGCGACCCTACATCAGTCATCCACCATTACACCTGGCTTTGGAGGAAGTCCGAGCCACTCCCACTCTTAAACGGTTCTGCATGCAAGATTAGCGGGGAGACCCAAGCCCCCAAGGCACCACATTGACCTTCTACTCGGTCCAGTGGGGATTTCCAAGCTTCCGAGACGCCTAGTTCTCTGCTCGCTCTCTTGAGTAGCTCCAATCACACGTTGGTGAGCGCTCCAAGCTTCTTGAAGCTCTTCGTGGTGTAGATCTTCACTGAGACTCGGCAGCCTCGAGCAAGGAGAGGGAGAAAGAGGGAAGTCGACAGAGGAGCCATGGGGAAGAAGACTGGTTGCATGCAGAGGGAATGCACACCTTCACCCTCTCTGGCTCGTCGAGTCAAGAAGGAGGACTCTGATCCTCAGCCTCCATGGTTGCGAGCTCACGGTGCAGAGAGCAGAGAAGAAAGAAGAAGAAAAGGAGAATGAAGAGCGAAGAAGAAGGGAAGAAGAGAGGACAGAAAGAAGAGAAGTCTGAAAGGGAAAAATGAATGATAGGGTGGCCCAGTAGCCCATATAAGCATGCACGGAGAGAAGGGGAAGTGGGGTGGGAAAGCGTGAAGCAGTACACCAATCACAATCAGCCAGCAATTATTAATTAATCACTCTTAACCAGTTATTATTTCTTAAGTTGAGTTAATTAAGTTAATTATAATTATTAAATAATTTCCCACCTTGCAATTATTATTTCAACGATTTATTTTCATTCGGCAATTAATTATTAAATGAGAAAAAAATAACATGGTTGAGTTGTTCATGAGAAAAAAATAAAAATCTATCTAAAAAGTTGAGTTGTAATCTAGAATAGGTAAGATACTTGAGATAAACACAGATAAATAAATTATGTTGGAAATTGGATCCCTAATCTAGAATAACAATGAGGAACTCAAGACATGCATATTTAATCATCAAGTTTCATGTCATTGCAGCTTAAAATCATTATAACCGATCCCTCGTGATATAAATTCTAAGAATTCACCGTAAAGTCCGATCCCTCGTGAGCTTTCTCAGTAAAAACTTGCATTAAGACCTGGCCTTATGGTAACAATGGTTAACAACCCCTATAGAATTGAGATACCAAGGGTATTCCAACTTTTACTTTCGTCAAAACAAGTTTCAATACGACATGAATATCATTCTCCCGTTTGACATTCATACTAATAAAACAAGTTTCAATACACATTAAAATCATTCTCTCGTTTGACGTTCATATTAATAAAAGGTTGAAATACTAACATGGAGTTGAATCATAAACATGCAGAGGTCGAATTCACAACATTATACTCAATAGATTAGTTCACCAATTCTAACATAAAAAAATTAGTTACACATGGTGAAAGTAAAAACAACACTTACAGAGTTTGACATTACGAAGACGATGGAAACTTCACGATACAACGATCACAATACACCACAACACTCTCAAGTATCTAGAAACCTATTCTAGAACTACAACTCACAAAAGAAGTACTCAAAGTCGAGCACAAAGAGAGAAAAGAAGAGAAGTGAATGAGAATGGGATATGTTGAATGGTGTTGGATGGCCCTATTTATAGGGCTGAGCAAGGGTGTTGCCGCTACGCGTCAGGCTCTGACTCAGCTTCCATTAAACAACTGATAATGGCCACTTCAAATTATTAAATTTGATCATCCTTGGCCACTTGGACGTGTTTCCACTGTATTTTGGCCATTTGTGCTTAGTGGGGTGGCCCTTGGTGCTAAGTGGAGTACCCATTATTGGGTCCAAGTGGAGTGGTTGGCCAAGTTGGAGGTGGAGACCACACAGCACGGACGCTACGCGTGGCTGTGATGCATAGCGTCAGCATCAAAATTCAGAGTCCATGCTACGCGTGGGATTGATGCTACGCGTCAGATCCTCCAGTATAATTTTCTCTTGAATTCTTTACTTTTTCACTACAAAACTAGAGAAAATTGATCAAGGGCAGATTATTTCCAACAACATCCATTTATTGAATTAAAACCTAATTTTCTAACAAATTAACCAAATTTTTATTATTTTTATGAAATTTTTATTAAAAGATTTATTGTAAATTTCAGGACTAACAAATACCCCCAACTTGAGACATTGCTGGTCCTCGAGCAAGAGAAAAAAATAAAAAATAAAAATTTGAAATCAAATTTTTGAGTTAGTCCGAGAATTTACCACAAAAAGTATTTACACAATTTACCATTTTGAAATAATCAATTATAGACATCTAATATAACAAAGGTTTAATGATAAAATTCTTTACAATATTTTATTAACATACCAAGCATAATTTCAGGCTTACCTCTCCAAGTGTTTATCTCAATGCAATTGGTAACCTGTTTCACTCAATCAATCATAAAATCAAATGAATTTAATTTTGATTTTCGTCTAATCAATGGTTGGTTATACAGAGTTAATTCAGAAATCACAAGGTCTTTTCACGGGTTGTAATGAGGCTTGGCTTACAAGAATCAATGGTTTTTCTTGGAATTCAAAAACCTGAAACCATAAAAGAGCATTTTATAATTCTTAGGCTTTCTCTTGGCCCAAACTTCTAATTTTCTTTTATTAATGAAAGATAAATACCCCCAACTTGATTCTTTTCACTATTTTTGACTTTTCTTTTTCATACTTTATTTTCTTTTGAAAAGAATCAAGTTGTTTATTTTCACTCCCCATTTTTGTGTGAACATTTATTTCAACTGCTCTTTTAATCAATCAAGTACAGGGAATAGTTAAAACAAATTTAGGTTTTAAGGGTACCAAAGAATTTATTTTAGGCTCAAATTGGCTTTCAAAGGATAAAATAATTTTTACCAAGGTAAGCTGTTTGGCCCAAGGTTTCTTTTCACCAATAAATGTGCCTTGATCATTTTCCTGAATTCTCTATACAACAACACAAATCAAAGATTAAAGCAAAATCAATTCGAATGAAGTTATGTCGATTAAACCCTCAAGTGTTTAACAAGATCTCTCAACTCATCGGGTTTTTGAAATTTGCTTGATAGTTAATAAACTTATTGTAATTAAATTTATCAAAATCTCTAAGTTATAAAAGAATCAATAATTGATTTTACAAAATTGGTTTTATTGTGTAAAAATGTTAAGTGAATAAATTAACTTTCTAACAAAAATTTGATTATTTATTGAAAGATAAAATTTATTTTTGGATTTTTCATGCAAAAACATAATTACGCAAAATTAAACTCACCACATAATAAAAGACAAAATATAATATAATCCAAAATAATATCAATGTAAACATGAAACTAACAATAAACTAAAAATGTATGTAAAAAGGTGCAAAAGATAACACCATCAGTCCTCCATCTGGTCATCATCCTCCTCCTCCTCATCAGCATCACCATCAGTATCAGCCTGTGCTCCAGAAGGTCCACCAGTCTCAGGGTAGGTAGGTAAATCACCAGGCCAAGCTACATGAGCTGCAAACTCAACCGGTGTGACATATGGTTCTCCCTTACCCTGTAATCTGTACTGATAAAATTCATCGTGAAGATGAATATATGCTCTATGTGTAGCAGCCATCATCCGCATCATATGTTGATGCTCAAGTGTCATCCTGGCAAATCCCTCTATGACAACATCAGCAGGTGGTGGCTGTACTGGTGGTCTCCTCCTCCTGGGTCTGGGCTGAGCCTCCTACTCCAGAGGTGGAAGCTCGTACTGCTGAACAAAGTAATCTCTGTTCACCGAGACCTTGGGGACTCTCCCCGAAGAACTCGTGAACTCTGGTGATGGCACAATAACTCCCTGCCTCCTCAATAAGGCAGATATGATGAGAGGGAATGGAATAAGGCAATTCACTTTACACCCAAGGGCATATAAGTGAATCTGCTCAAAAATAAGCTCGGCGATGTCGATGGTATGGCCCTGAAGAATAGAAAAGAGAAGGCAACAGCGTTCAACTGGGATAGATGAGAGGTGAGTGACAGGAGTGATGTTATGCAGCATAAGGTGGGACCACGCCTAGGCTAGAGGGGTCAGCTGGGTCTTCATAAGGTTAGATGGACTCCGTCCAACCTTACTCAAGTTGAAAAAGATTCTATCTTTGCTCAAGAAATGAGCAACCTATTCGAGGGAATATCCTAGATCACCCTCAGCAATGATCTTGTTTCTGTTTTCCTTCCAGAAACAAGTATCGTCCTCGGGAGTAGGCTCCCAAGGATTACCCAATAGGGTACTAATGGTATCCCTATCATAAGTGATATGCCGGCCCCTCACCCAACTCGTCCGCTGCTGTCCTATGCTCGGTGTGTCCTGGCGAGTCCTGAAGGCATTCGCATAAAACTCCATCACTAAGATGGGATCCCCCTCAGTCGTAGAGAGAACAGGGGTCCCCATCTCCTCCTCTGAACTTCATCCTGCAGCTCAGGATAGTCTCCAGCACTAAGATCTAATACTCTCTCCCACATCAGCTTTTGGCCCTTAATCTGATGAAAGCGGGCCCATTTCACGTCAGTGCGAAATCTCGTAGGATCCCTTGGTCCTAACACCTCCTGTCCCTAAAGATCAGGATCCTCAGAAGTAGTATCGGTGTCAGTGGCCCTTCTTTGTCTTTTAGAAGGACCAGTGGCAGGGATGGATTTCTTCGGAGCCATCTACAAAAAGTAAAAATTTTAAAATTAAACACACATTAAATTAAAAAGTAAATCACACATTAAAAATCATATACAATCAACCAAATATTTACACAAAATTTAAAACACAAATATTTTTGGTTTTTCTAAGGATAAAAATTTACACAAAATAGACATGTAATTCACAAAATTCAAAACAACATATTTTTGTATTTTTGTGATTTATAAAGAAAGTTAATATGCATATTTTTGGATTTTTAACAATAAAACAAAAATTCACACAAAATAATATGCATCAACAAATTTTATATTTTTAATTTTTATCAATACAAGAAAGTATAACAAATACTAAATAAGAAAATTTATTAATTTAAAAGAAAACAACAAACAAACTTCAAAATAGGCATACTGGACTGATTTATTAAAAACAAAAAATAAATATATACATGAAACAGTAAACATCACTAAAAATTTAACAAAATTAAAAACAGAGGCTGACGCTACGTGTGGGTGGGACGCTACGCGTCAGCCTGTTCTGCCCATGCTACGCGTCAATGGGACGCCACGTGTGGGGTTGCAGTCCATCCTCACGCTATGCGTCAGTGGGACACTACGCGTGAGCTACGTAGAACAGAAACAAAAACAGGGGTTGCACAGCAGCAACCCCTTTCCAAACCACATTCAATTCAATCAGCAAGCAATTTCCAATGGTCATCTAATTCTAACCGTAACCATATGCAATTCTAAGATTTGAAATTTAAAATCAAACTAAAGAGAAAGGATTAGAAAACTTACTTGTGATCCCTTGAGCAAATATGAGAAGGTTTGGAAGTGTTGAGAGAAAAAGAGGGTTTCAAAATTTTAGGGTGTTGAAAACTAAAGTGAGGCAGAGAGGAGGTTTTAGGTTTTAAAACCTAAGATGGGACTCTCTGGTTCAGTTTTAGAAACTGAACGTAGGCTCTGACACTACGCTTGGTTGGGACGCTACGCGTCAGGTTGAAAATTCAGAGTCCACGCTACGCGTCACAGTGGCGCTACGCGTGGGCTTCTGTTTTTGATTTTTCAAAATTTTGATTTTCAAAAACCTTTTCTTTTGAGTTTTAAACCCCTTTTCTTTTCAAAATTAATTTTCTATCTAAAAATTTGAAAAACAATTTTTTTTTATTTTTTTTATTTTTTTATTTTTTTATTTTTTTAAAATAACTTAAAAACAAAACAAAAATAATGGGTTGCCTCCCATTGAGCACTAGGTTTAATGTCTCCAGCCAGATATTACCTCTGATTAATCAGGTGGTTTCTCAATTTTTGTTGAGGAATCACCTGTCTTTTTGTTCCTCCTTCTTCTTCTCCGATGCTTGATTACCTGTCTTTCATCATTCAAGGCATCGGTTAATTTAAAACAATTTAATTAATTGGGAAGAGATATACCTGGTTTGGTTGAAGGGTAAACTTTTTCCTCATCATTCGTCCTAAGATGTTTATGAGCACTAAAGTTTACCTCTTCTTCATAAACTTTGACTGCAACCATTCCTTGATCAACATCTACTCTTATCTTTGCAGTCTTCATGAAAGGTCTTCCAAGGATCAGGGGGATCTCAGTATCCTCTTTCATATCCAGTACCACAAAGTCAACCCTGAAGTGGTACTTATCAACCTTTACCAACACATCTTCTACAATCCCAAAAGGCTTCTTGACAGAGCGATCCGTAAACTGTAAGTTTGTCTTAGCTTCTTTTAGCTCAAATTCACCAATGCGCTTTATTAAATCTAGAGGCATTAGATTGATGTTCGCCCTTAAATCTAACAAAGCATTCTTGATGTTGATATTTCCAATAGTTACAGGAATGGTGAAACTCCCCGGATCTTTACATTTTTTGGGGTTATGATGGCAGTACAGTTTGTTTCTTGCTTTATTTTCACAGATTCTTGTATATTTTTTTCATTTTTCATTTTTTTAATTTTTTCTATTTTTTACTTTCTTTTTCTTCTTCTTCTTTATTTTTCTCACTCTTTTCTTTACAATCAATTTTTACAACATTAGAAGAAACAACATTACATTGTTCCCTTGGGTTTTGCGTGTTTGCAGTAAACCCAGAACTTTTTAATTCGGCTATTTCTTTTGCAAGCTGACCCATTTGTATATCCGATGCTTTCCGGGCAGCTTCATTTGTCTCCACAAACTGTAATAGCTGTTGAATAGATTCCTCTATCCTTGCCAATCTTGCATTGTCAGTTTGTTGTTGCTTAAACTGATTGTTAGGAGGCCGGTTGGAAGGTCCAGCATCCTGTCTCCAGCCAATATTCTGATTTTGCCAACCCTGCAGGTAATTGTTAGGAAAAGAATTTCCATGATTGAAAGGAAAATTACCTAAGGGTGCTCTTTGATGGTTCATAAAATTGGCTTGCTCTTGCTCATTTCCACAGCGACCACATGGTTGTTCTCCCATGCAGTGCATACATTGTTTAAGTTGAGCAGGGGGTGGTGATGTTACTTGAGCAATTTGGAGTTTCTCCAATTGCTTGCTCATAACTTTAATTTGTTGGGTCAGCAATTTTTGCTGAGCCAATACTGCATCATTCACTCCCAATTCGAGTATTCCTAGCTTCCTCTGTATATTACCTCTTTCATGTTTTGCTTGGCGGTCACTGATAGCCATTGATTCCAATATTTCAATAGCTTCCTCCATAGTTTTGTTCATTAAAGAACTACCTGCACAAGCATCTAACATCATCTTGAACTGAGGTAATAAACCATGGTAAACGATTCTTACCTTTTCAGCATCATCCACGTTGTGGTTTGGACACTTTCTCAAGAGTACCTTGAATCGTTCCCATGTTTCTCCTAATGATTCATCATTGTTTTGAGAAAAAGAATGTATGGCTGTCATGGCTTCAAAATATTTTGAAGGAGAATAAAATCTTTCCAAAAATTTTCTTTCAACATCGGACCAGTTTGTAAACCTACATGGTGGGCAAGATTTAAACCATTCTTTAGCTTTACCAATCAATGAAAAAGGAAATAACCTCATATAAACAGATTCTTCTTGATTGGGTTCAAAACCAATTGTATTGCATAACTCATAAAAAATAGTTAAATGTTCATATGGTTCTTTATGATTTAAACTAGCAAATTGATTATTTTGAATAATATTTAAAGTAGCAGGTTTAATCTCCACTGGCACAACAGGTCCTTGAAACATTCCCGAAACTCGGGGTGGACCATTAATAGCAGCAAACTGTCCCAATGTTCTCCTTTCAGCAGCCATATTTGAATTTTCAAAAATTTTAGAAGTAGAAGAAGATTTAGTTTGTGT
This sequence comes from Clitoria ternatea, assembly GCA_037962975.1. Lineage (NCBI taxonomy): Eukaryota > Viridiplantae > Streptophyta > Magnoliopsida > Fabales > Fabaceae > Clitoria > Clitoria ternatea. Next base: position 149,460,486 of record CM075671.1, read on the forward strand.
TTTAGATTTCAAAGACTTGATTTTCTTTACAAACCTTTCTATCTCAGGATCAAAATAAATTTTACCTGCAGTAGATCGGGTTTGCATACACAAACTAGACAAAGAATGTTAGTGTAACAATAAGTAAAAGTAAACAAAATAAAAAAAATTTAACTAAGGTAAAATATTTACCACGGTAATTAAAAATTTACTGTTTTACTGAAACAATTCAATCCCCGGTGACGGCGCTAGAAAACTTGTTAACTCGGCGATAGTGTCTGAACCGTTCATTTCTACCACCGGGTTGTTAATTGGCAAGCGCACCAATCGTTTGTAGTTTTCAAAATTTAGATATCGTTCCACTGGGATTGAAAGTCCAATAACAACAGTAATTTTCTATTCACTATGGTAAATGTGAAGAAAGTTATGGACAAAAGAATGATTTATATACAATTTATACAATATTCACAAGATAGCATGGTTGAGTTGTTCATGAGATAAAAAATAAAAATCTATCTAAAAAGTTGAGTTGCAATCTAGAATAGGTAAGATACTTGAGATAAACACAGATAAACAAATTATGTTGGAAATTGGATCCCTAATCTAGAATAACAATGAGGAACTCAAGACATGCATATTTAATCATCAAGTTTCATGTCATTGCAGCTTAAAATCATTATAACCGATCCCTCATGATATAAATTCTAAGAATTCACCGTAAAGTCTGATCCCTCGTGAGCTTTCTCAGTAAAAACTTGCATTAGGACCTAGGCTTATGGCAACAATGGTTAATAACCCCTATAGAATTGAGATACCAAGGGTATTCCAACTTTTACTTTCGTCAAAACAAGTTTCAATACGGCATGAATAATCATTCTCCTGTTTGACATTTATACTAATAAAACAAGTTTCAATACACATGAAAATCATTCTCCAGTTTGACGTTCATATTAATAAAAGGTTGAAATACTAACATGGACTTGAATCATAAACATGCAGAGGTCGAATTCACAACATTATACTCAATAGATTAGTTCACCAATTCCAACATAAAAAAATTAGTTACACATGGTGAAAGTAAAAACAATACTTACAGAGTTTGACATTACGAAGACGATGGAAACTTCACGATACAACGATCACAATACACCACAACACTCTCAAGTATCTAGAAAACTATTCTAGAACTACAACTCACAAAAAAAGTACTCAAAGTCGAGCACAAAGAGAGAAAAGAAGAGAAGTGAATGAGAATGGGATATGTTGAATGGTGTTGGATGGCCCTATTTATAGGGCTGAGCAAGGGTGCTGCCGCTACGCGTCAGTGTGACGCTACGCGTCAGGCCCCTGACTCAGCTTTTATTAAACAACTGATAATGGCCACTTCAAATTATTAAATTTGATCATGCTTGGCCACTTGGACGTGTTTCCACTATATTTTGGCCATTTGTGCTTAGTGGGGTAGCCCTTGGTGCTGAGTGGAGTACCCATTATTGGGTCCAAGTGGAGTGGTTGGCCAAGTTGGAGGTGGAGACCACGCAGCACGGACGCTACGCGTGGCTGTGACGCGTAGCGTCAGCATCAAAATTCAGAGTCCACGCTACGCGTGGGATTGATGCTACGCGTCAGATCCTCCAGTATAATTTTCTCTTGAATTCCTTACTTTTTCAGTGCAAAACTAGAGAAAATTGATCAACGGCAGATTATTTCCAACAACATCCCTTTATTGAATTAAAACCTAATTTTCTAACAAATTAACCAAATTTTTATTATTTTTATGAAATTTTTATTAAAAGATTTATTGTAAATTTGAGGACTAACAGTACAACAATAAGAGAATAAAAATTGAAACATCCTTACTAAATTAGAAATAAGACCGAACAAGGAATTTTTTTTTCCAAAATAAAACCAACGGAAATAGGCATAATGGAAAAAGGCAAGGGAAGGTAAGGGAATAAAACCCAATTCTAATGCAAACAGCGGAAGAAGGAGCGCCTAAGTGAGCCCTAACACAACGCTCACTCGCTCAGGCGAGGACCAACACGCTTGAGCGAGACAGCCCAACTCGCTCGGGCGAAGTACCATTCGTGTAAGTGAAACCAACTAACGACTTTCCTTTCCTCTCCTACTCGCTGGAGCGGACACTTAGTCGTTGAGGCTAGTAACTCCACTCGGGTTTTCCTTCACTCGGAATCAGAATCTAAGTTCACTCGGAAATGTCTTATTCTTACGACTCCCTTGTGTATTCTCTCACTCACACCTATTTTATTATTGGGGATTCACAACTAAGACTCACTCGGAAGTTGACTCCTACAATCCCTTCACTCGGGAATGTTTTCCGTACCCATCTCTCGGGAATATAGTCTACATCACACTAAAGCTTTCTCACCAAGTCAGATTCTACCTAAGAATCGTATAACTTCACTCACTCAGAAATACTCTAATTTCCCGCCACTCGGAGTATAGATAAATTCCTCTACATACAAAGGACCTTACAAGACTGAAATCTACTCCCTATTATCTAGATCATACTCTCTCTCTAGTAAGTTTACTACAGCAGGCTTACCCAAATTCGCATTGCTAATTCAATCATCAGGGAACATTCACTCGGTTGATTTCCACTCGGAATCACCAAAACACTCTTAGTCGGAAAATTGTATCAAGGGAAACCTTTCGCTCCATAACCCGTTAACCAATGTACACTAACCGAACATTCATACATAGCATAGGATGAACATACAGTATAATGTATATATATATATATATAAACGTTTACATGCACATTGTCATATTCTTCACCCAAAAGTGTTTAGTTCAAATATAATTAAACAAGGACCAAAATATGAGCCGGCCAAGGCTATGATTGAACCTTATATACAGTATATATATACACATATAATTCCACAGTACACAAACGCTTCACACGGTATGTAGCTTTCCCATCATTCGCCATCTCGTGCTATGTTCACTGAAAAAAATAGCCACACTAGGGGTAAGCTTTTACATATAAAATGACAGTTAGTGACTTGGCATCAACATCAGTACACACACACGTGTCCACTCGGGTTACACTCAATTTAAATTAAAGCCATGCAGACTATGATATTTTCAATAACATACACTCAGATACATATTACGTGAAGTTCATTTTCATTCATACAAAAGCATGCATCAACTTATTCGGAATTCATTCGTATCACTCTGAGTCATACAAATCATACTATTCTAATTAACGTTGCATCTACATGCATGCCTGCGGATCCAACTTAGACAATGATTTTCAGTTACAGGTTCCCTTACTGGCCTCTCGTCCATTAGCCCTTCCCGCGTGGTACCGGCCTCCCATTGATGTCTCGAGACTTAACTCTAGCTCTCTCGGCTACCACGAGCTCTCACAGGATCTAGCCAAGGGTCTGTAGCTGGAGATCATTTCTTTGGGGTTCCTGACCTTCCACAGGTCACCCCGTTCCTATACATGCAGCTTATGTGTTTTATCAGCGAGCATCCTCGATTATCCGACACATTCCTCGTAACCATTAGAGTCATAACCGATCCAACATAGTTTCTACATTCACTCGTCAATCGTACCAGCATACACAGCAATCAAACAGTTCATGTTTATGACATCCCAGATGAAATCAACCAACAACCACACATATGTAACACCCTAATTTAAACAAATCATAGACAAGAAAAACAGGGAAAATTTTTCACAATTAAAACCAGAATACCACGGTATAAGAAATGAAAGGAGAAGAAGAATAAGAGAACAAAAGAAATTCAAGAAACTAACAGCGGAAGAAGGGAGAAATCACGTAGGCAGGTAACATAGCAACGCGCACACGCTCAAGCGAAAACTTCACTTGGTATTCGTTCATTTCACTCGGTATTTCCGTACTTGGGTTCCAGCGCCTGATTCACTCGGAAGGATCCAACCTCAGTCTACTCGGACTTAGCTCTTGCACCTACTAGTCCCATTCGGACAATGCAACTTATTCTACGGTTTCATCAATCAGAACATATACACGAATAATACGGAAGTGGTCCCCACTATCACTCACTCGGGATTTAGGAGGACTCCTCACTCAGAGTAATCTTCACGTCCTTTTTGTCACTCGGGGTATTTCACTTAGTTTTCACTTGGTAACCATAATCTTCCGACTCTCAATATTCTACTAGGCTAAGACTCACTTGGATTCTTTTGTCTCTAACAGCTTACTACAGTGGGGTCCCCTAGAGTCTAAGTGTCACTCTCCAGTCAAAAAACCTTTACTCGGTGGATTCTCACTCGGGGTTCGTTGATTATCCTAAGCTCGGGAGAAATTTTAGTAATAACCACTCGAAACGTGTAGTTAGGCTCTCAACTTCGATCCTAACAACTCATCGTTGGGGGCAGTCTTCTATGTCAATTCCTACTCGGAGCTATCTGATTTCACTCACTCACAGCGTCTGAACCTTCCCACTCGGTGACAGAGTCACAAACTCACCCTCTAGACCATAGGTTGGCTTCTTCATGTTAAGTTATGTCATCTCCTACACATTCGAAAATATGTACGCACATATATATAAAGATTACCTAGGCATTTCACAACATAAGATAGACATGCAACATGGCATAAACATAGGCATATATATATATATATATATATATATATATATATGTATATAGGAGTGCATATCACGGATTTACAACCACATTGTCATATTCCCATTTTAAGGGGATCAACTCTGTATAAAAGACTAACAGCAAAATACGAGCCGGCCAAGGCTTAACCCAAACATTATATACAGCACATACACAGTCATAAAATTTCCCTAGTGCATCAGCACTTCACCCGACATTTCAGCTCCTCCTCCAATCCTCATTACGAGAGATGTTCACTGAAAAAGTGCCACAACAGGGGTGAGTATCTTAAATTTTAAATGATAGATACTGACTCAGGTTGTCTCACATTTATACAACTATATATATATATATGCACACACAATCATACGTGGCAATGATTAAGGTCAGAGTATTACTAATCAACCAGGACACACACACACAAGATCCTTACCAATCGGAATCCACCATGTTGTCACTCGCCCCTTACACACATCAACTCAATAACATTAACATACAACAATCAGTGACATGATATTAAGGTCCATGAATCAGAATGCATCGTTTGAACATTTATCAGTCAGAACCCACAATTCTCACTCGGCTATATATATATACGCAACTCTTCAACAACATAACATACATTCATAGAACAGGTTTCAATCAGCATCAACAGCATATGCACACGGATATATATATATATACATTCATCATCTCATGCATAATCAATTCCAGCAATATCAGCAGTTAATACACATAGATTATTCACTCGGTTCCGCATTTGTGTGTAATCGGTTCTGACGTTGCAACGTAGGCTCTCAGCCTTTTGTACATAGCTCTCAGCTATTATTTCAGCTCCCAGCTGCTTGGCCGTTTTACAGGTACCCAACCGTTTGCCCACAGGTGACACCAACGCTCTCAGCGCCAACGGAGGTGTTCACAGGCAGCCCGAGTCCCACTCGAAGGCTACCTTGAGTCCCACTCAAGGATTTTATAGCGTCCCACGCTTTATAACCGATGGTAGTGTCCCACACTACGTGCTCCCAGCACAACGCATCCCATGCGCCACACGCGGATTCATCACACAACATAGAGTTCATGCACACAATCTTTAACTCAGCCATACATACTTCACATGCAGTACGTAATACCATTCTCAGAACTCCACATATTAATCTAACACACACATACTTCCATGCAATCATTATCATAACTCCATTAGATGGATACAGCAACATAAAGGTCCAATGCAATCGGTGTCAATCAATATCAAGATTCTATAAGTATTCTCGTCAACTCAAGCATCACATGCACTCGGTATACAACAATATCAGGACTTAATCAACGCATGCATCCATATAGAGATCAACAGATTCAAATAAGTATTCCAATCAACATGACATAACATGCAATCGGTATATAATAGTGTCAGGACTTAATCAACACATACATCTTCAAGGGCAATGATAACATGCAACACTCACTCTCACTTATCCTACATTCGGGTATTCCACATGCAGGCACATCATACAAACAGAATGCAGAGCCACAATTATCAACACCCGAAACCCATTCATAACCTATGCATTTAACATGTAAGGTACTCCCTCTACCAACTACGAGACTCTGAGAGACTCTTCTGCTTAGGCGCTGGTCCTTTTTCCTCGCTGCTTCACTCAACACTTTCACTCGTTTAACCTTCACTGGAACACTGCTGCCTTCCACGAGTGGTGCAGGGCTGCTTCTGCTTCGACGCTCGTCCTTTACTCGTATAAGGGAGCTCTGACTCCTCTGCTGCACCGTCAACGTGGCTTCCAAAACAGGGAGTGGAAACAGAGAGCAGAGAAGGAGAAGAGAAGAAGGAAAACAAGAGAGAAAGAGAAGGAGGAAGAAGAAGAAGAACTCGTAGGGAAATTTAAAGAATGAATGGCAAGGAAAACCATCAACCAATTATAAACGCATACATGAAAGAAGGGAATGGTGGGGTGGGAAAACGTGAGGAGCAGTCTGCTCACGTCACCCAGTCCCATCAGCATCCACTAAAGCTAATCACCTTTTGATTAATTAAGTTAAGGGTAATTAGTGAACAATTTCCACTTCTGAATTATTATTTTAATGGCTTATTTCACCCGGTACATTATTATAAAATTGGGATGTTACACATATATATCCTCTCGGTATTAACAATAATAGGAACATGCATCACACGCGTTTATGTGTAAATGACTATCAGGACCCAGCACAATAACCCTGAACACATGCATATAAATGTATAACTATTAATAGGACTCTACTATCACACATATGGTATCCAAGAATTAATAATCATGCATTGCATACAGTCATTATAAACACATTCGCACACACGTAAGGCAACACGTTCATCCGGTACCGTCCATAAACCATGCATTTGACATGCAAGCGCCCCCTACCTACTGAAGGGACTCGAGAAGCTCTTCTGTTTCCCGACGTTTGGTCCGATGCTCTATTTGCTTCGTTCGGTATTCTTACTCGTTCAGTCCCCCTCGAACACAGTTATACTCTGCAATCAACTCGGGGACAGGAAGCTGTTCTCCTCCTATCTTGACGATCGTCCTTCACCGACCGAAGGAAACTCCAAATCCTCTGCAACACCATCGTCGCGAGCTTGCAGAACAGAGAACAGAGGAGAAGAAGAACGAAGAAGAAGAAGAAAAGAGAACTAAGAGATTAGAAATAGAGGAAGAGGAATTAGAATGAACAATAGTAGTGGGCTCCCAAATATATATGCACCGAAGAACGAAGGAAGTGGGGTGGGAAAACGTGAAGTAGCAGCTTCCACACGTGGGATATACACACATAAATCACAATCAATTAGTCATTATTCTAATTCTTAAGTTTAAAATTAATTAATAAGAAATTCATACTTGTGCAATTATTTTTAGTTTAGTGGCTTAATCTCATTCGGTAATTAATTTTTAAATCGGGATGTTACAATTCTCCCCCTCTCAAAGAATTTCGTCCTCGAAATTCAAACGGTATCTTACCTTAGACAAACAACTTGGGGTATTGCTGCCTCTTGGCTTCCTCGCGCTCCCAGGTATAAGAAGTACACCCGTTTTGCTACCACGCTACTTCAACCAGTTGTACATCCTTGCTCCTTAAGCGTTTTACCGACCGGTCCACAATTCTAGTCAGTATAGCCACGGTGGCCAAATCCTCTTTGATCTCCACTTCATCATCCGGCATTTTGTGAGTGGAATCGGGTAGACACTTCCTTAGTTGAGATACATGAAACACGTTATGCAATTGGGATAGGTGAGCTGGTAATGCAATTCGGTATGCCATAGAACCGACTCATTCTAAAACTTCGTAGGGTCCAATATATCGGGGGTTCAACTTCCCACTTTTTAAGGCTCGCCCGACTCCTTTACTCGGTGAAATCTTTAGAAACACCCTATCCCCGACTGAAAACTCCAATGGTTTGGTTCATTTATCATGGTAGCTTTTCTGCCTGTCCTGAGATGCCTTCATCCTTTTCCTAATTACTTGGATCTGTTCTGAGGTTTGTTTCACAATTTCCGGCCCCAATAGTAAACTTTCACCTGTTTCCGACCAACAGAGTGGGGTTCGACATTTTCGACTATAAGCGCTTCATAGGGTGCCATACCAATACTGCTGTGGTGGCTATTATTATATGTAAATTCGATTAGGGGAAGGTACTGTTCCCAACTACCACCATGCTCCAACACACACGCCCTCAGTAAGTCCTTCAGACTTTGTATCGTTCACTCGATTGTCCATCCGACTGGGGATGGTAGGTAGAACTCAACCAAAGCTTCGTGCCTAATACATTGTGCAGGCTTGTCCAAAACTGAGACATGAATCTAGGATCCCTATCCGACACGATAGAAGTCGGCACACCATGCAGTCGGACAATTTTGCGGATATAAATTTGGGCTAACTTTTGTAACGGATATCTCATGTTCACAGGCAGGAAGTGTGTAGTTTTCGTCAATTGGTCAACAATGACCCAAATGGCATCAGTTTTAGGCAATCCCATTACAAAGTCCATAGCAATTGAGTCCCATTTCCATATGGGGATCTCAAGGGGTTGTAACGCACCATACAGTTTCTGGTGTTCGACCTTCGACTTCTGACAGGTAACACACCGAGCCACATATTTCGCTACATTTCTCTTTAATCCAGGCCACCAGAATTGTAGTTTTAGATCATGGTACATCTTCGTAGTACCCGGGTGGATACTTAACAGGCTCTTGTGGGCTTCATCAAGCACCATCTTCCTTAATTCACCTTCACTCGGCACATATATCCTATTCTTCACTCGGAAAATTCCATCCGATCCCTCGGTCAGAGACAAGTCCTTACCCTTGGCCTGAGTCTCCTTCATTTTAGCCAAGTAAGGATCTGACTTTTGCTGTTCAAATACCAGTCTCAGGAACTCATTGGCAATCTTCAATGTACCGAGCGTTATCCTCCAAGACGAAGGGACGTCAACATACAAATTCATGTCTCGGAATTGCTCCAATAACTCCACCTCCTTCACCATCATCACTACCACATGGAGGGATTTCCGACTCAACGCGTCGGCTACAACGTTCGCCTTACCCGGATGATACTTCAGCTCGAAGTTGTAATCCTTTAAAAACTCCGTCCATCTCCTCTGCCTCATGTTCAGTTCTTTCCGGTCGAATAAGTATTTGAGACTCTTGTGGTCACTGTACACCTCAAATTTGGAGCCGTACAAGTAATGCCTCCATATCTTTAATACGAATACCACAGCTGCCAACTCCAAGTCATGGGTCGGATAATGCTCCTCGTACGGCCTCAATTGCCGAGAGGCATAAGCTATCACTGGGTCCTTCTGCATTAACACGCACCCCAGGCCGAGTCCCGACGCGTCACAGTAGACCACGAAATTCTCTTGCAAATTTGGCAATGCCAACACTGGAGCGGTTGTCAACTTAGTCTTTAACTCTCGGAAACTGCTCTCACACTCGGAACTCCATGTGAAAGGGGCATTTTTCTGAGTCAACTTGGTCAGTGGCAACGCAAGCTTAGAAAAACCTTCAATAAATCTTTTATAATAGCTAGCTAAACCCATGAAGCTTTTTATCTCCGAGACCGACTTGGGTCTCTCCCATGCCATTACAGCTGCCACCTTCGAAGGATCTACCGAGACGCCTTCTTTAGAAATTACATGCCCGAGAAAGTGGATCTTATCCATCCAAAAATCACACTTCGAAAGTTTTGCAAACAACTGCTTCTCCTTCAATATTTGAAGTACTGAACGGAGGTTTTCTTCATGCTCCTCAGGGGTCTTGGAATAGACTAAGATATCATCAATAAAAACTACTACGAATCAGTCTAAATATGGATGGAAGATGCTGTTCATGTAATTCATGAATACAGCAGGGGCGTTTGTCACACCAAACGACATTGCTACATACTCGTAGTGGTTGTACCAAGTCCTGAAGGCAGTTTTAGGAATATCCGAGTCTTTCACCCGGATTTGGTGGTATCCCGATCGTAAATCGATTTTTGAGAAGACTGTAGCACCGCGTAGTTGGTCAATTAAGTCGTCAATCCTAGGCAGCGGGTATCGGTTCTTAATTGTGAGCTTATTTAGCTGTCGGTAGTCTATACATAGCCTCATGCTGCCATCCCTCTTTTTAACAAGTAACATAGGTGCGCCCCATGGTGAGACACTCGGTCGAATGAACTGTTTTCCGAGTAACTCATCCACTTGCTTTTTCAACTTAGCCAATTCTGTTGGGGACATTCTATAAGGTGCACTGGAGACCAGCTCGGCTCCAGGAATCAAGTCTATAGAGAATTCAACTTCTTTGTTTAGAGGGACTCCCGGTACATCCTCTGGAAATACCTCGGGAAATTCACAAACAGTCAGAATATCGTTCACTCGGGCTCTACTCTCTCCCTCAGTTAAGCAAAGCATCATAAATATCTGAGCTATACCTTGTACCGCGTAGTCATCATTGATCTGCCTCGAAAAAATTATTCTTCAGTTCCGACAGTCCACCAATACCTTATTGGCTGAAAGCCAATCCATGCCCAACACAATGTCAAGGTCTTTCAAAGGCACACATACCAAATCGAAGGTGAAACTCCGATCGCCCAACGTAAAGGTTACATCTTTACACATTATTGATGTCAACACTTTAATGCCGGTCGGATTAGCTACCTCCAAAGTTCGATTCATATATACAGTCGGTACTTTCAAACGTCTCACACAATCATCAGCAATAAAGGAGTGGGTAGCTCCAGAATCAAAAACTACATTAAGTGTATATCTACCGAGCGAGCACTTACTTTGCACCAAGTCATTCGCTTGTGCAGCTTTCTCAGTGTTGATGGTGTAAACTCTCCCAGTAGCCGGTTGGTCGGCATTTCTTTTCCTGTCGCTTGGGGCAAACATCATGTTTCCTCGAGTTCCATTGCCTCTGCCCCCAGCTCCGCAGCCACCATTTCCATGGTCTCTCCCTCGGAAGCCTCCATGATGCACGTTGGCGTTTGATTGGTGTAATTGAGGATAGTCGGGGCGAATGTGCCCCTTCTCATTGCAATGAAAACATATAACATCTCCTCCACTATCACAATTCTGAGCAAAGTGGTCGCCACCATATTTGAAACACTTGCCATATTTTGGACGTCCACCAGTCTGACCCCCTTAGTTACCTTGACCTTTATATCTAGCGGAGGGTCCACTTCTTCCAACGTTACCTGATCTCTTGAAGCGTGACTGTTGAGGCCTCAAGAAGGGGTCTGCCTTACTGCTCTAGCCCGAGTGGGCCTTGTCATCTTCTTTGAAAATCCTGCATTTATTCACCAGCACCGGGAAGCTTTTAATTTCCTAGTGTCTGAAAGCTCTTTTAATGTCTGATCTTAGTCCGTTCTCAAATTTGAGGCATTTGGAACTCTCAGTCCCGGGTGTTTGGAAGGGCGGATAAAATAGACATAACTCTTCAAATCTGGCTACATATTCTTCTACAGACATGGAACCCTATTTCAGTTCCATAAATTCCAGTTCCTTCTGACTCCTCACCGTATCGGGGAAATATTTTTCCAGAAAGCACGTTCTAAAATTCTCCCAGACTAGTTGGATGCCCGTGTCAGTCAGTCGATTTTTGGTGATTTTCCACCAATTTTCTGCTTCATCTCGCAGCATGTACACTGCGCATTCAACTTTCTGGGCCTCAGTACAATGAAGGCCCCCAAAAATTCTCTCCAAATCTTGAGTCCACTTGTAAGCTGCTTCGGGATTAAATCCCCCTTGAAACTTACTCGGCTTCCTCTTCAGGAAGCGATCTAGTACTTGGCCATCTTTGGTTCGAGGCTGGTTCTGCCTCTCGAACACGTCAGCAAAACGCTGGAAGGTCGTGGCTATGGCTTCCATGCTATGACGATTCACCATGACTTATCCTGAAATCAACACCTCTTTCAAGGATAAGTTTACAAAATTTGTTTACTACCGATCGGATTTCAGCCCAACATTTAACAACTATAACACATTATCATACAATCCCTTTAACATCACGTAATTAATCAGACAGGATAGGAACAATCCTCTACCCTCAGAACAACATCTCATAAACACATGGCCATACAATGATACTTAATTAGGCATCAAAGCCCTCAGATATTACAAACAATTTATGACAACTTGTCATAGGGTACATTACCGCTTACTAGGAGTAAGCATACCTTGGCCTTGGACCTTTTAAGTCTGCTCTGATACCAAAATGAAACATCCTTACTTAATTAGAAATAAGACCGAACAAGGAAATTTTTTTTTCCAAAATAAAACCAACGGAACCAGGCATAATAGAAGAAGGTAAGGGAAGGTAAAGGAATAAAATCCAATTCTAATGCAAACAGCGGAAGAAGGAGCGCCTAAGCGATCCCTAACACAATGCTCACTTGCTCAGGCGAGGGCCAACACGCTTGAGCGAGATAGCCCAACTCGCTCGGGCGAAGTACCATTCGCGTAAGCGAAACCAATTAAAGATTTTCCTTTCCTCTCCTACTCATTGGAGCGGACACTTAGTCGCTGAGACGAGTAACTCCACTCGGGTTTTCCTTCACTCGGAATCAGAATCTAAGATCACTTGGAAATGTCTTATTCTCACGACTCCTTTGTTCATTCTCTCACTCACACCCATTTTATTATTGGGGATTCACAACTAAGACTCACTCGGAAGTTGACTCCTACAATCCCTTTACTCGGGAATGTTTTCTGTACCCATCTCTCGGGAATATAGTCTACATCACACTAAAGCTTTCTCACCAAGTCAGATTCTACCTAAGAATCGTATAACTTCACTCACTCGAAAATACTCTAATTTCCCACCACTCGGAGTATAGATAAATTCCTCTACATGTAAAGGACCTTGCAAGACTGAAATCTACTCCCTATTATCTAGATCATACTCTCTCTCTAGTAAGTTTACTACAGCAGGCTTACCCGAATTCGCATTGCCAATTCAATCATCAGGGAACATTCACTCGGTTGATTTCCACTCGGAATCACCAAAACACTCTTAGTCGGAAAATTGTATCAAGGGAAACCTTTCGCTCCATAACCCGTTAACCAATGTACACTACCCGAACATTCAAACATAGCATAGGATGAACATACAGTATAATGTATATATATATATAAACGTTTACATGCACATTGTCATATTCTTCACCCGGAAAGTGTTTAGTTCAAATATAATTAAACAAGGACCAAAATGAGAGCCGTCCAAGGCTATGACTGAACCTTATATATAGTATATACATATACACATATAATTCCACAGTACACAAACGCTTCACACGGTATGTAGCTTTCCCATCATTCGCCATCTCGTGCGATGTTCACTAAAAAAATAGCCACAGTAGGGGTGAGCTTTTACATATAAAATGATAGTTAGTGACTCGGCATCAGCATCAGTACACACACACGTGTTCACTCGGGTTGCACTCAATTTAAATTAAAGCCATGCAGACTATGATATTTTCAATAACATACACTCACATACATATTACGTGAAGTTCATTTTCATTCATACAAAAGCATGCATCAACTCATTCGGAATTCATTCGTATCACTCTGAGTCATACAAATCGTACTATTCTAATTAACGTTGCATCTACATGCATGCCTGCGGATCCGACTTAGACAATGATTTTCAGTTACAGGTTCCCTTACTGGCCTCTCATCCATTAGCCCTTCCCGCGTGGTACCGGCCTCCCATTGACGTCTCGAGACTTAACTCTAGCTCCCTCGGCTACCACGAGCTCTCACAGGATCTAGCCAAGGGTCTGTAGCTGGAGATCATTTCTTTGGGGTTCCTAACCTTCCACGGGTCACCCCGTTCCTATACATGCAGCTTATGTGTTTTATCAGCGAGCATCCTCGATTATCCGACACATTCCTTGTAACCATTAGAGTCATAACCGATCCAACATAGTTTCTACATTCACTCGTCAATCGTACCAGCATGCACAACAATCAAACAGTTCATGTTTATGACATCCCAGATGAAATCAACCAACAACCACACATACATATCCTCTCGGTATTAACAATAATAGGAACATGCATCACACGCGTTTATGTGTAAATGACTATCAGGACCCAGCATAATAACCCTGAACACATGCATATAAATGTATAACTATTAACAGGACTCTACTATCACATATATGGTATCCGAGAATTAACAATCATGCATTGCATACAGTCATTATAAACACATTCGCACACAAGTAAGAAAACACGTTCATCCGGTACCGTCCATAAACCATGCATTTGACATGCAAGCACCCCCTACCTACTGAAGGGACTCGAGACGCTCTTCTGTTTCCTGAGGTTTTGTCCGATGCTATGTTTGCTTCGTTCGGTATTCTCACTTGTTCAGTCCCCCCTCGAACACAGTTGTACTCTGCAATCGACTCGGGGACAGGAAGCTGTTCTCCTCCTGTCTCGACGATCGTCCTTCACCGACCAAAGGAAACTCTAAATCCTCTACAGCACCGTCATCGCAAGCTTGCAGAACAGAGAACAGAGGAGAAGAAGAACGAAGAAGAAGAAGAAAAGAGAATGAAGATAGGAGAAGTAGAGGAAGAGGAATTAGAATAAACAACAGTAGTGGGCTCCCAAATATATATGCACCGAAGAACAAAGGAAGTGGGGTGGGAAAACGTGAAGCAGCAGCTTCCACACGTGGGACATACACACACAAATCACAATCAATTAGTCATTAATCTAATTTTTAAGTTTAAAATTAATTAATAAGAAATTTATACTTGTGCAATTATTTTTAGTTTAGTGGCTTAATCTAATTTGGTAATTAATTTTTAAATCAGGATGTTACAATAATCCTATATCTTTCTAAGTCCTTGCCTCACTTTAATATAGTATGCGGCCTATTGCTCTATAACATTATCTACATATGTCTTAGGGAAGTATGACCGGTCCTGAAAGTATTGCAAACAATACACAAAACAATTAGAACAAAAACTGTATTTATTATATGAATTTGATCAAATTGGTAGAAAACTAGGCAAGTGAGACTTACATCTGTCCATCCATCTACTAAATGTTCTTGGACGATGGTTGTAACACCCTGAATTTTTAAAGTAGGAAGTTAAATTAAGAAAATAAATATTGAATAATTAAATGTGGATTAACTAATGTTCCAAAATACTAGAAATAATTTAATTAAGATTCTCTGAGACTGTGGTGAGATATTATGACCGGATAAGTTGAAAACTGACCTGGATAAAATATGGGTGTCAGACCAAGTATCTCTGATTGAGATGCCGTTGGTCAGGGCTATAGATAATGTTATTGGGAATCTGAATATGTATTCAGAATAATTTTTAGAATATGTATCGAGCCCGAACTGAGAGCCTGTTTAATGAAAAACGGAAGAGTTAAAATAATGGGAATGAAAAATAAAACATAAACCTCACTCTTCCCTCTCATTTTTCCCGTAACTCTCTTCTTCTCCACACCAACATACTTCTTCTTCTTCTTCTTCTTCTTCTTCTTCTTCTTCTTCTTCTTCTTCTTCTTCTTCTTTCCTTCCCAAAAACTAAGCAAGTGGTTTGCTTATTCATCTCTCCTATTTTCGTTTTCTCCAAGTTAAAGGAGGACATTGTGGCTTGAAGCTTCTCCCTTTCTCCTCTTTATTTTCGTTATCCTCATCCTCCCTCTTGACTTCCATTTTCGTTTTGGAGCAAGGTGAGCTCTTTACCACTACTTTTACGTTTGGAACCTAGAGAATAGAGGATGGTAACTTGGAAGAGTATTAGATGTTGTGGGTAGAGAAAAGAAGCATTAAATGCATGAACCCTAAGGTGTGGGTGAAATAAATAAGGGTATTTATGAGTAATAAATGAAGTATGTGAAGTTGGGGTTGAAGAATGATGAGCATTTATGATGGATGGTGAGTTTAGTGGAAACCCTAACTTATGGAATTTGGGGGAAATGTATAATATTGAAAGGGTTAACATTTATTGATGAGGGAAGTGTAATAAATGATGAGGCATTGTCATTAAATGGTGATTAGAGATGGAGGTTAAGAACATAAGTGAAAACCTACTTGGAAAGGAATTAAATGTAAGTGTGGTAAATGGGATAACCTAACAATTTAGGTTGCTACTTTAATAATAATGAATAGTGGGTTAAGGGAAGGAATTCCCGAAGCCTAAGTAAGCAAATGAATAAACTTGTGATAGCTTTCACATGATGAGAATCATGTGTACATAGAAATATATATGTATATTGAAATGGCTTTTGAATGAATAATTGATAAAGTCCTATAATGATTGGTGTAGGACTTGATAACTCTTATGAAGCGGGAACGTCAAACCCGGAAGCATACTTCTCTTAAGGTAGGAGAGGGGTGTATTTTTCTAAATGTATGAGAATTGTGATGATAATGTATGTATTAATGTAATATGGCATGTTGTCTCAATTTGATGTGTTATCATGTGTTTGAAATGAGAATTGTGTATGGTGTTTGAAGTGAGTGTTTATATGATGAAGCCTAAATGAGGCTATGAATGGCATGTTATGTAATAATGTGTTATTGACTTTATTAATGATATGATGAGTACCCTAAACTTTTGGTTGGAGTGTTCTCTTGATATAAGGATTGATGTTCATGATTGAATTTGTAGATAATTATGAGGTTGAAAATGAAAGTACCCTAAATGAGAGGGTGAGATAGCCATATGAGGTTGAGGCATGCATAAATATTGCATACATGGCATGGCATGCATATCATGATGATGTTGATAAGTGGTTGTGATCACTTGATATTGGAAATATAAAAAGGGCTTGTGAGTTCCTGTGATTATTAGACCGGTGGTTGCGATCACCTGGTATTGAATTGAAAGGCCCTACGGGACCATTGAGATTGAATGCCCATGGTTGCGATCATGAGGCGGGAGTACCCCTTGCGAGGCAGGAAACCTTATGAAATGTTGAACGTGGTTGCGATCACGAGAAGCACCTTGCGAGGCTGCTAGAGGGAGTACCCCTTGCGAGACGGGAAACCATTGAGAATGATTGTATAATTATGGTGGTTGCGATCACCTGAGGAAATAAAACCGGATCCGTGCATATGCATTTTAAACACTAGCATGTGCATTAGCCTTTGAAGCATGGCATAGAGTGATACTTTGTTGATGAGGTTGAGTAAGGTATGGGTGGAAATCCCCTTTAAAATTACTAACTATGATTGTGTACTTGGTTGATATGATTCTGAGAAATTTAATGGATAATTGTACTTGAATGAGAATTGATGGTTGAATGATTTAATATTGGATGAACTCCTCTTGAGGAGGAGACGTTTGTATTGCATTCATGCATATATTGTCTTAATTGTTGGATTTTCATCATTGAGAAAGTATACTCACTCTCCCTGTGATATATCTTTTTAGCACCTATGTTGTAGGACTTGCCTTCGAGCTATTTTATGGAGAAGTGTGAAGGAAGCCCCTTTTTGGTAAAGAATGCCTTGGCCGGCAACACATGATTTTGTAGTTGTGTTAATAGTTATAAGGTGTTGATATTTTGTCTATGCTGATTAGACTTGAATTGTCAAGACAATTGTATGGATGATGAACATTTGCATATAGGTAATGGAAATTTTAAGGGTCATGAAGGAAAATGAGAGCTTTTGTGTATGGCTCATTTTCGCTTATGACCCTATGAACGTATGTGATATGAATTTAAAATGAAACCTTCCTTACACTCTAATGAATGAATGAGAACTCGTATTTGAGTATTAATTTTGTGGAGTGGAGTAAATGATGGGATAATTTTATAGGTTCATAATGAATTATAATGTAAATATATGAGTCGGCTCATAGGGAGCAAGTTTCAATTGGCTAGTAGGATGATATTGATGTGATGAATTAAGTAGAATTGGCTGAAATGGAGTTTTGACAGGATATGTTGTTCAGATTCCATGTCCTGTATGTTTTTTGATTATCTCGCCCGAGCGAGGTGGGTCCTCGCCCAAGCGAGAGTCCCTCCTGGATGAAAATCAGCTTCTGGGCAATTCTCGCTTAGGCGAGAGTGAACCTCGTTCAAGCGAGATTGTCCCAGTATCAGTGTTTGCTTACTGGAGGAAATTCGCCCAGGCGAATGGGGACCTCACCCGAGCGAGGGTGAAAGGATTTGTCACTAGACAAAATTCACCAGAGCGAAGGACCATGAGGAAGGTATTCACCCAAGCGAGGCAACTCAATGGGAATGGATGAGATCTTGGACGAAATTTTGTCCGAGTGGGAGTCTTGAATGTAATTCAGGAAGAGATGAACTTTCGAGTGAAATCCGAGTGAGCTTGTCCGAGCCAGGATCTTCTGAGTGGGGAAGTGAATGTCATTCCGAGTAAAGGTCTCCAAGTGTGATATCCTAGGCAGTGGAGTTCAGAATAGAGTATTTCCGAGTCCAGTATAACCTGCCCCGAATAGTGTGCCTCTGAATATGAAATTTCAAGTGGAATGTGAAATTCTGAGTGGGATGGAACCGATTATGGGCATTCGGTGTGAGTTTGTCCAGAAGTACTTTGGAATAACTCCACTTGCGTGAAAAAGAAAGGAGGTCGGTGTTGGAAGAAATTACCGAGTGATGGCCGATCAGGTGATGAGTCAGTCTCTGGAATGAGATTTCGAGTGAGTGACCAATTAGGTGGAAAGTCGGTTTCTGGGAAGTTTTCCGAGTAGAACCCCGAGTGGGTGAAGACTCAGATTTGGAATGAATTTACCGAGTGGAAAACCGAGTATGAGATGACTCAGATCTGAATTAATTTTGTCGAGTGGAAACCGAATGAGTGATGGGTCAGTTTTGGAATGATTCTGCCAAAGGAAAACCCAAGTGTTGGGAAACTTTGCTGAACGAGCGAGTGTATGCTCGGCTCTGGAAGTTATTTGTTTAGGCAAGGAGGTCTCGCCTAAGTTAGTTATGGGTTGTATTGATGCTGGCATAATTCCGCTCGAGCGAAATGCCTCAGTTGTGATGCTCCCCCAAGTGAGTTGGTGTGGAATTCGGTTCTAGACGATTTTCACCCAGGCTCGCTGGCTGTGCCCAAGCGAGGCTTGTCTGTCTCGCTCAAGCGAGTCGGATTTTGCTTGAGCGCAGCTCCCCCTGATGCTTCTTTCCTCTTTTCGCCCAGCTCTCTTCTGTCTCGCCCATGTGTATTGTATGGCACTCGCTCAAGCAAGTAGGGATTTCGCTTGAGCGAAGGGGACCCCCCTGTCTTCCTAAATGTTATGACCGAATTGTTTTCTTTTATATTTTCATTAAACCCTGATTTTACATTACTTCACGAATACTTTGGTTAAAAAATCTGATTTATTAATTTTTGTAATGATCGACCTCTTTAATTTTAATCACATAGTAGTAACTTGTTCTGAAATTCTTCCGTTGTTTTTAATTGGAGCATTTATTCCTGATTGCTCCTCTTTAACTTACCTCCTCATATCTTCACATATGAGACAGGTCTCTGATAGGTGTGGGGAAATGAATAAATAAATAAATAATTAAGCAGCCTTATCACTTGCAACTGTCATGAATTAATTACACTAAAATCGTGAAAAATTTACCCCTATTTTTGGGGTGTCACAACCTGGTATCAGAGCATTATTCGCTCTGTATTATTGTGAGTAGCTGTTGTTATTACTAGAACATAATATGTGATTGATGGATGATTATCCTTGTTGTTCGATTATGTATGAATTGACTATGGATTGAAAGTGATTGTTATAAGTCCGGCCAAGCTTTCTTCACACTATTCTCCCTCAACAATGAATCCTATGTATTGTGAATGCATGCCATACTATGATCTGATAATGTGCTTGTATGAGCTTTAATATGGATCGATTGATATTGGACTCCATGATGGAGAGCCATAACTGAACTTTTATGATAAAATGCTATAGTGTGAGATTATAGATGAATTTTATGAATGCGTTTACTAATGTTAGATGAATATTATGTTATGATTTTAGATATCGAGATGGCCCGTCGTCGTCAAGATAATGATGACGCTATAGCTAGAGCCTTGAATCGTTTTGCGGATCTTCTTGAGTCGCAAAACCGTGATAGACAAGAGGCGAAAGACAACCTGCTCCTATTGTTCAAGGTACTCAAGGCCTTGACATGTTTCTGAAGTGGAAACCCACTGAGTTTCATGGTGGATTTGGGCCTGAGCAAGCCTATGCTTGGATCCGGGATGTTGAGCGAATCTTTGATAGTTTCGAGTGCAATGAGCTCCAGAAAGTGGAGTATGCTATTTTCATGCTAAGAGATGAAGCGGAGACATGGTGGAGACTCACCAAGAGTAGAATGAATGCTGCTGCTATTCCCTTAACTTGGGAAAATTTTAAAATTGAACTCATGAGGAAATATGTGCCTGAAAGTTATAAGAGTAAGAAGGAGCTCGAGTTCATGGAACTCAGGCAAGGCGCGATGACGGTGGAAGAATATGCTTCTAAATTTGAAGAACTCTGTGAATTCTACCTTCCTTATCAACAAGAGGGAACTGAAGCCTCAAAATGTGTGAAATTCAAAAACGGTCTACGCCCTGATATTCAAAGGGCCATTTGCCATCAGGAAATCTGAAGCTTCACGGTACTTGTGAATAAGTGCCGCATCTATGAAGAACATGTTCCCCCTCAACATTCTAAATTTGACTCTAAGTTGAAGGGTCAATCTTCTAGTTTCAAGAGACAAGGAAATCTCAAAAGAGGACGCTTTCTGAGGGGTGCCCATTCTAATGTCCAAGCTAGAGGCGGTGGACGTGGTAATACTTTTGGCTGGGGTAATGTGAATACCAATGGGCCGAGATGCTATAGATGTGGTGGACCACACTATGTTCGGGAATGTGTACATCGTGAAGATGTGGTGTGCTTTAATTGTGATCAAGTGGGACATATCCGTCCTGCATGTCCCATGCTTGCAAGACTGGCTCCGGTACAAGATAATATTCCCAACCGCGCTAATGGACCCGCTCATGTGAACTGCAAAGGCCATAATGGTGGTCGGGGCTGTGGTAATGGAAATAATGGTGGTCGACATGGTGGCCGAGGTGGCTATAATGGTGGAAGGCTTGGCAACGGTCAAGGAAATGGCAATGGTGCTCATGGTGGAAATAGGGATGGTGGAAACCTTCAACCCAATGCCGGAAGAGTATTTGCTGTGACCGGTGAGGAAGCAGCACAAGCAGATAACCTGGTTGAAAGTAAGTGTAAAATTCTTGCATACTCAATTCATGTCATTTATGATTCGGGTGCAACCCACTCTTTTATATCCGAGGATTATGTTCGGCGATTGAGATTGCCGGTATGTTTGATGAAAAATTCCCTTGTGGTTAACACCTCAACCGGTACTTGTCTCAGATCGGTTAATCGGTGTGATAATGTTGATATGCTCCTAGATGGGAGAAGATTTATGGTGTCTTTTATTTGCTTACCTATGAAGGGATTGGAGATCATACTAGGTATGGATTGTCTCCCCACCAACAAAGTTATGGTTGATTGTCAACAACGGACCGTTATTTTCCCTTCTTCTGATATGGGACAGTTTGATGTGTAAGGTATAGCTCAACTTTGCATATTACTATCTCTTGCCGATGGGACGAGTGGTCCCGATCCCATTAATATCCCTATGGTGTCTGACTTTTTGGATGTGTTTCTCGAAGAGATACTTGGCTTACCACCTCCAAGGGAGGTTGAGTTTGCTATTGACCTTGTACCTGGTGCTGAACCAGTGTCTATTGCTCTTTATAGGATGTCTCCTATGGAGTTAGTTGAATTAAAGAAGCAAGTTGAGGAGCTACTTGAGAAGGAGTTTGTTCGACCCAGTGTGTCACCCTGGGGAGCTCCTGTTTTATTGGTTAAGAAGAAGGATGGAACCATGCGGTTGTGTGTAGACTACCGCCAATTGAACAAGCTAACGATAAAGAATAGATATCCTTTACCTCGCATTGATGACTTGCTGGATCAATTACGAGGCGCAATGGTATTTTCGAAGATTGATTTGCGTTCCGGTTATCATCAAATTTGGGTGAGAACCAAAGATATTTCGAAGACTGCGTTTAGGACGCGATATGTCCATTACGAGTATGTTGTGATGTCACTTGGAGTGACTAATGCTCCAGCGGTGTTTATGAGCTACATGAACCACATCTTTCATGAATACCTGGATCGTTTTGTTGTGGTGTTCATTGATGATATCTTAGTATATTCCAAGAGCCGTGAGGAACACGAAGAACACTTGAAAGTGGTGTTGAACATTCTTAGAGAGAACCAGTTGTATGCCAAGCTCTCTAAATGCGAATTCTGGTTGACGAGTGTCCAGTTTCTTAGACATGTGATATCCGAGGATGGTATTTCGGTGTATCCTTCTAAGGTTGAAGCCGTTATGGCATGGCCTAGACCTACGTTGGTTACAGAAATCTGAAGTTTCCTTGGACTTGCCGGTTATTATCAGAGGTTCATCGAAGGCTTTTCTCGTCTTGCTAGACCTTTGACGAACTTGACAAGGAAACACCAACCTTTTGTATAGACAGTTGAATATGAGAGATGCTTCAAAGAGTTAAAGATGAGGCTGACTTCTGTGCCTATCTTGGCATTGCCTAATTTACAAGAAGAGTTTATGGTGTATTGTGATGCTTCTAAGCATGGACTTGGATATGTGCTAATGTAGAAGGAATGTGTAATAGCTTATGCTTCACGCCAGTTGTGACCTCATGAAGTTAATTACCCAACTCATGATTTAGAGTTGGCTGCGGTTGTGTTTGCCTTGAAGATTTGGCGTCATTACTTGTATGGTTCGAGATTTGTGGTTTTTAGTGACCACAAAAGTTTGAAATACCTTTTTGACCAAAAGGAATTGAATATGCATCAGAGGAGATGGATGGAGTTCTTGAAGGATTACGATTTTAAATTGATGTACCATCCGGGAAAAGCCAATGTAGTTGCCGATGCTCTTAGTCGGAAATCCTTGCATGTGTCGGCCATGATGGTTAAAGAATTTGAATTGATTGAGGAATTTTGGAATTTGAATGTTGGAACCGAAGTTCAATCCTCCAAGAAGCCATGATTTGCTACCTTGAAGATATGTAATGAGTTTTTGGAGCTTGTAAAAGAGAAACAAAGAGATGATGATTATTTACAAGAGATGAGAAGATCTCAGGATAATGGAAAGAATTTATTTCTTGTGGAAGGCGTTGATGGTTTATGGCGAGTAAAAGGTCGTGTGTATGTACCTTTATTCAGAGATTGGAGACACACGGTGCTAGAGGAAGCACATAAAAGCATTTTTAGCATTCATCCTGGTGCAACCAAGATGTATCAAGATATAAAGAAAAATTTTTGGTGGCCCGGAATGAAACGTGATGTTGCCAACTATGTAGCTGCATGCCTTACTTGTCAAAAGGTGAAAGTAGAACACCAGAGACCTTCGGGTACCTTAAGGCCACTTGATATTCCCATTTGGAAGTGGGATGCGATTGCCATGGACTTTGTGTCCGGATTACCGAGAACGAGGTCCAGATGTGATAGAATCTGGGTGATTGTGGATCGCTTAACGAAGTACGTGCATTTTTTACCGATCAGTATGAAGAGTTCCTTGCAGGATTTGGCACAGTTATACATTCAGGAGATAGTGAGATTACATGGTGTGCCATCAAGCATTGTTTCTGATCGTGACCCTCGATTCACTTCCCGATTCTAGGGAAGCTTACATGAGGCGATGGGTTCAAAACTGAAGCTAAGTTCGGCGTACCATCCTCAGACTGATGGGCAGTCTGAGAGGACTATTCAAAGTCTTGAGGACTTACTGCGTGCTTGTGTTTTGGAGCACGGCGGTTCGTGGGAGAAATATTTTCCCCTGATCGAATTCACCTACAACAACAGTTTTCATTCTAGTATTGGTATGGCACCATACGAGGCATTATATGGAAGGAGGTGTCAAACCCCTTTATGCTGGTTTGAGGTTGGTGAGAACTTAGCCTTAGGGCCTGAGATTGTTGAGGAAACTACCGAGGAAATCAAGATGATCTGAGAGAAGATGAAAATTGCTCAAGACCGGCAGAAGAGCTATTATGACAAAAGGAGAAAGCCACTTGAATTTCAAGTCGGCGACCATGTGTTCTTGCGAGTCTCGTGTGATAAAGGTATTGGAAGAGCTTTGAAGAGCAGAAAACTAAGCCCTAAATTCATTGGACCCTATGAGATCTTGGATCGGATTGGAGATGTCGCTTATTGGATTACGCTCCCTCCGCAGCTTGCGAACCTACATAACGTGTTTCACATGTCGCAGTTAAAGAAGTACATTCAGGATCCCTTGCACGTGATCTCTCTTGATGATGTTGATATGCGGGATAACTTATCTGTCTCTTCTGTTTCGGTTCGTATTGTGGAGTATTCCGTGAAGAGACTACAGAATAAGATGGTACCATTAGTGAAAGTAGCGTGGAAGCATGGAAACGTTGAGACACTCACCTGGGAACGTGAGGACGATATTCGTGAGCGGTATCCTCACGTATTCGAATCCGGTATGTTAAATTCGAGGACGAAATTTCTTTTAGGAGGGGTGGATTGTAACACCCCGAATTTTTAAAGTAGGAAGTTAAATTAAGAAAATAAATATTGAATAATTAAATATGGACTAACTAATGTTCCAAAATACTAGAAATAATTTAATTAAGATTCTCTGAGACTGTGGTGAGATATTATGACCGGATAAGTTGAAAACTGACCCGGATAAAATATGGGTGTCGGACCAAGTATCTCCGATTGAGATGCCGTTGGTCAGGGCTGTAGATAATGTTATTGGGAATCCGAATATGTATTTGGAATAATTTTTAGAATATGTATCGAGCCCGAATTGAGAGCCTGTTTAATGAAAAACGAAAAAGTTAAAATAATGGGAATGAAAAAAATAAAACATAAACCTCACTCTTCCCTCCTATTTTTCCCGTAACTCTCTTCTTCTCCACGCCAACATACTTCCTCTTCTTCTCTTCTTCTTCTTCTTCTTCTTCTTCTTCTTCTTCTTCTTTTTCTTCTCCTTCTTCTTCTTTTCTTCCCAAAAACTAAGCAAGTAGTTTGCTTATTCATCTCTCCCATTTTTGTTTTCTCCAAGTTGAAGGAGGACATTATGGCTTGAAGCTTCTCCCTTTCTCCTCTTTATTTTTGTTATCCTCATCCTCCCTCTTGACTTCCATTTTCGTTTTGGAGCAAGGTGAGCTCTTTACCACTACTTTTACGTTTGGAACCTAGAGAATAGAGGATGGTAACTTGGAAGAGTATTAGATGTTGTGGGTAGAGAAAAAAAGCATTAAATGCATGAACCCTAAGGTATGGGTGAAATAAATAAGGGTATTTATGAGTAATAAATGAAGTATATGAAGTTGAGGTTGAAGAATGATGAGCATTTATGATGGATGGTGAGTTTAGTGGAAACCCTAACTTATGGAATTTGGGGAAAATGTATAATATTGAAAGGGTTAACATTTATTGATGAGGGAAGTGTAATAAATGATGAGGCATTGTCATTAAATGATGATTAGAGATGGAGGTTAAGAACATAAGTGAAAACCTACTTGGAAAGGAATTAAATGTAAGTGTGGTAAATGGGATAACCTAACAATTTAGGTTGCTACTTTAATAATAATGAATAGTGGGTTAAGGGAAGGAATTCCCGAAGCCTAAGTAAGCAAATGAATAAACTTGTGATAGCTTTCACATGATGAGAATCATGTGTACATAGAAATGTATATGTATATTGAAATGGCTTTTGAATGAATAATTGATAAAGTCCTATAATGATTGGTGTAGGACTTGATAACTCTTGTGAAGCGGGAACGTCAAACCTGGAAGCGTACTTCTCTTAAGGTAGGAGAGGGGTGTATTTTCTAAATGTATGAGAATTGTGATGATAATGTATGTATTAATGTAATATGGCATGTTGTCTCGATTTGAT
Source organism: Clitoria ternatea (assembly GCA_037962975.1). Classification (NCBI taxonomy): domain Eukaryota; kingdom Viridiplantae; phylum Streptophyta; class Magnoliopsida; order Fabales; family Fabaceae; genus Clitoria; species Clitoria ternatea. Next base: position 149,486,582 of record CM075671.1, read on the forward strand.
GTGTTATCATGTGTTTGAAATGAGAATTGTGTATGGTGTTTGAAGTGAGTGTTTATATGATGAAGCCTAAATAAGGCTATCAATGGCATGTTATGTAATGATGTGTTATTGACTTTATAAATAATATGATGAGTACCCTAAACTTTTGGTTGGAGTGTTCTCTTGATATAAGGATTGATGTTCATGATTGAATTTATAGATAATTATGAGGTTGAAAACGAAAGTACCCCAAATGAGAGGGTAAGATAACCATATGAGGTTGAGGCATGCATAAACATTACATACATGGCATGGCATGCATATCATGATGATGTTGATAAGTGGTTGTGATCACTTGATGTTGGAAATATAAAAAGGGCTTGCGAGTTCCTATGATTATTAGACCGGTGGTTGCGATCACCTGGTATTGAATTGAAAGGCCCTGCGGGACCATTGAGATTGAATGCCCATGGTTGCGATCATGAGGCGGGAGTACCCCTTGCGAGGCAGGAAACCTTATGAAATGTTGAACGTGGTTGCGATCACGAGAAGCACATTGCGAGGCTGCTAGAGGGGGTACCCCTTGCGAGGCGGGAAACCATTGAGAATGATTGTATAATTATGGTGGTTGTGATCACCTGAGGAAATGAAATCGGATCCGTGCATTTTAAACACTAGCATGTGCATTAGCATTTGAAGCATGGCATAGAGTGATACTCTGTTGATGAGGTTGAGTGAGGTGTGGGTGGAAATCCCCATTAAAATTACTAACTATGATTGTGTACACGGTTGATATGATTCTGAGAAATTTAATGGATAATTGTACTTGAATGAGAATTGATGGTTGAATGATTTAATATTGGATGAACTCCTCTTGAGGAGGAGACGTTTGTATTGCATTCATGCATATATTGTCTTAATTGTTGGATTTTCATCATTGAGAAAGTATACTCACTCTCCCTGTGGTATATCTTTTTAGCTCCTGTGTTGTAGGACTTGCCTTGGAGCTGTTTTGTGGAGAAGTGTGAACGAAGCCCCTTTTTGGCAAAGAATGCCTTGGCCGGCAACACATGATTTTGTAGTTGTGTTAATAGTTATAAGGTGTTGATATTTTGTCTATGCTGATTAGACTTGAATTGTCAAGACAATTGTATGGATGATGAACATTTGCATATAGGTAATGGAAATTTTAAGGGTCATGAAGGAAAATGAGAGCTTTTGTGTATGGCTCATTTTTGCTTATGACCCTATGAACGTATGTGATATGAATTTAAAATGAAACCTTCCTTACACTCTGATGAATGAATGAGAACTCGTATTTGAGTATTAATTTTGTGGAGTGGAGTAAATGATGGGATAATTTTAAAGGTTCATAATGAATTATAATGTAAATATATGAGTCGGCTCATAAAGAGCAAGTTTCAATTGGCTAGTAGGATGATATTGATGTGATGAATTAAGTAGAATTGGCTGAAATAGAGTTCTGATAGGATATGTTGTTCAGATTCCACGTCCTGTATGTTTTCTGATTATCTCGCCTGAGCGAGATGGGTCCTTGCCCAAGCGAGAGTCCCTCCTGGATGAAAATCAGCTTCTGGGCAATTCTCGCTTAGGCGAGAGTGAACCTCGTTCAAGCGAGATTGTCCCAGTATCAGTGTTTGCTTACTGGAGGAAATTCGCCCAGGCGAATGGGGGCCTCGCCCGAGCGAGGGCGAAAGGATTTGTCACTGGACAAAATTCGCCAGAGCGAAGGACCTTGAGGAAGGTATTCACCCAAGCGAGGCAACTCAATGGGAATGGATGAGATCTTGGACGAAATTCCATCCGAGTGGGAGTCTTGAATGTAATTCAGGAAGAGATGAACTTCCGAGTGAAATCCGAGTGAGCTTGTCCGAGCAAGGATCCTTCGAGTGGGGAAGTCAATGTCATTCCGAGTAAAGGTCTCCAAGTGTGATATCCTAGGCAGTGGAGTTTAGAATAGAGTATTTCCGAGTCCAGTATAACCTATCCCGAATGGTATGCCTCCGAATGTGAAATTCCGAGTGGGATGGAACCAATTGTGGGCATTCGGTGTGAGTTTGTCCAGAAGTACTTTGGAATAACTCCGCTTGCGTGAAAAAGAAAGGAGGTCGGTGTTGGAAGAAATTGCCGAGTGATGGCCGATCAGGTGATGAGTCAGTCTCTGGAATGAGATTTTGAGTGAGTGACCAATTAGGTGGAAAGTCGGTTTCTGGGAAGTTTTCCGAGTAGAACCCCGAGTGGGTGAAGACTTGGATTTGGAATGAATTTACCGAGTGGAAAACCGAGTGTGAGATGACTCGGATCTGAATTAATTTTGCCGAGTGGAAACCGAATGAGTGATGGGTCGGTTTTGGAAGGATTCTGCCAAAGGAAAACCCGAGTGTTGGGAAACTTTGCTGAATGAGCGAGTGTATGCTCGGCTCTGGAAGTTATTTGTTTAGGCAAGGAGGTCTCGCCCAAGTTAGTTATGGGTTGTACTGATGCTGGCCCAATTTCGCTCGAGCGAAATGCCTCAGTTGTGATGCTCGCCCAAGTGAGTTGGTGTGGAATTTGGTTCTGGTCGATTTTTGCCCAGGCTAGCTGGCTCCGCCCAAGCGAGGTTTGTCTGTCTCGCTCAAGCGAGTCAGATTTCGCTTGAGCGCAGCTCCCCCTGATGCTTCTTTCCTCTTTTCGCTCAGCTCTTTTCTGTCTCGCCCATGTGTATTGTATGGCACTCGCTCAAGCGAGTAGGGATTTCGCTTGAGCGAGGGGGACCCCCCTGTCTTCCTAAATGTTGTGACCGAATTGTTTTCTTTTATATTTTCATTAAACCCCGATTTTACATTACTTCACGAATACTTTGGTTAAAAAATCTGATTTATTAATTTTTGTAATGATCGACCTCTTTAATTTTAATCACACAGTAGTAACTTGTTCTGAAATTCTTTCGCTGTTTTTAATTGGAGCATTTATTCCTGGTTGCTCCTCTTGACTTACCTCCTCATATCTTCACATATGAGACAGGTCTCTGATAGGTCTGGGGAAATGAATAAATAAATAAATAATTAAGTAGCCTTATCACTTGCAACTGTCATGAATTAATTACACTAAAATCGCGAAAAATTTACCCCTATTTTTGGGGTGTCACAATGGTCAGCCTGGTTTGCATGACGTAATAGTCACACTCATAGCCGCCCTCTTGCCTATAAGACTATAATGGACATAAAATATAGAATAAATGAATTCAAGTTTTCAAAATATAATAAAGATTTGAATGAATTTGATTAACTTACTTTTGGGTGCACCTACATGAGTTTTTTTCCATTTGACTTACTTCGATGCAGTCAACTATATCCAACCACAACCCTGTGTCAGAATAAAACACAAGATAAGTTAGAATCGTAAAAGAACACAAATGAAATAATCGATTTTATGGAAAGTTATTTTATTTTTTAGGGTTTAACTTACGCGTCTACTATTGTTTGGATGTCTTGTGGAATAGTCTCGTGCACAAAATCAAAGTATAAAACTACTAAAGCCCGAGGACAGATCAGCACGAGCGTCTAATGGGCACTGCAGTTACCAGTGATAAGTTAGACTTCAAAATGCAAAAATTAATTGATAATAATTATGGAATAGAATCTTACCCTCTATAATATAGGGTCAGGTATACCATCTTCCTAGACTCATACATCCAAGTCTGGATGTATGCCTTGGGTCTTCCTTACTGTTCCCTCTCCTCTGTATGAAAGAGGGCTCTAAGAAACCATAAGTTCCATTGAAACCTAAGTCCACACAAATTTTATGTAGAAACCTAAACAAGTTTAGACATGGTTAGCGATAAATAACTTGTATAATGAAATAATTGAACCTAAAATGATATACTTATAACTCCTAAATCTGAATGATAGATATTTCAGCATCGTCGTCCCTATCATAATCTCGCACAAGTCACTCCGCGTAATGTAAAACAGAAGTGAACTTGGATGGCCGAACACCAGTGGCTGCCATGGTACCCCAACAGCGTCCCCGCCCAGCTCAGCCCCGACCTTCCATAGCATCTGGATCGGATCATCGATGGGGTCTGGCTTCTTCAATGCCGGGTCTGCTTCATGTTGAACATTTAAAACATTAAGGGTTTATACCATAATTGAAAATATAACTCATGTTAGTGTTTCAGGTTTATACCTGCGGAGCAGCAACCCGTCGGAGTCTGTTGGCCACATAAGGAAGTGTCCCACCGCCTGACCAATGGTCTGCACCTCTGGAGTTGCCACTGGCACAACAACATCCTCCTCAATGATCTCGACAATAGAGACCTTGGACATACCATCAGGTAATGACTGATGGTGAACCACAGGGCTTAAGTTGTACACCATGCCAGTGGCAACTAGCTCTTTCGACCGATCAATGAACAAGTTACATTGATAGGTATCCGTAGCCTCGACCCCATCATCGTCAGGCTCAGCTCCAGCGCACGACCCCTTAGTTCTAACCCTCCGTACCTACATATTTACACATTAAGCAAAAGTTATTCAACAATTAAAGAAACAAATTACAAACAATGAACAGTTAAATAGAATACGAAATCCAACCTGTGGGTTGACAACTGGTGCAGTAAGCTCCTGGTGATGGATGAGTGAGGCCTTCATCTCCTCCTTGAATCAGGCCATCTCTGTGTGTAGCTTCATCATCTCCTCCTGGAACTCAGCCGACACAACAGCCACCCTCAACTCAACCTTCTTCTCCAATAACTCCTTGACAGATGGTGCCGGGTCGGGAGCACTGTAATAGCTCCGGAGGCCTGTGAAATGTGAATGATTAAAAATAATTGTTTAATAGAAAACAAAATGAAAGGATACAGTCATTTACAACTTACTGTGACCTCGACCAACAGCACGCACCCTTCCTGGGTGCTTTGGCCTACCAATGGCGGTAGTCAAAATATCCTACCTACCATGGGCTACGAAAGAGCCTTGGGTTAATTGCTCAACCAAGGAATCCTGAAACCAAACAAGTTAGTGTTTAGGGTTTCGTGTAAAACAAAAATCTGAAAACTTTATAAGGTGGATACTTACTATTCATGAGGTGACCTCCTGAGCTTGTAAGAAAGTGTATTCCCACTCTTCTTAACCCTGGCCCGCTTCTATTTCTCATGGCTCACAGGTGGGGAAGGGGGATCCATAACACCGGTGTCAGGTTGGCTAGCCTGACACCAACTGCCTTCTCCTGGGCCATGTGCTGCTTCAATAGTCAGTAACCCCCACATGACAATCTATGGGTACAGTCATTCATCTTCCTGATGCTTTGTGCTTTTGTTCGTATGGCCTGCAACAAGAAAGAAAATGGGTTAGTGTTACGTTTAAATTATAAATGATTTAATCATGTTAATACCAATGTACCATCTACTTTCGGTCTGCCTAGATGCAACGAAAGTATCCCAAGTCTCCTGATCTATAAAGGTATATTTCTCTCCGGGGAACTATCTTCGCTCCTCCTCGAATATATACCTACAATTCACAGTTAAAATAAGGATTGGTAAAAATTGGTAATACAATTGTTAAACTGTTGATTAAGAATTTAAAGTCCTTACATAGCTCCTAGTGAGTGAGGACTTGAATGACCTCCATCAATTAGCAATAATACCGAGGATCTTCCTCCTCAGTGTGTTATGTGTTGGTAACTCCCAGGAGGCCTACAAGTGGGAATTAGTCCATATAAGATAGTTTATTATGAATTACATGAAATAATACACTAAAATAAAACTTAAATGATATCTAACTTACCAGAATATCTGACCAAATGTAGTTCTTCACGACTTCCTTGACATTATCCCAGTCAAGGATAATAATGGACACCTTTGTACAAGCCACAACTCCCAAGTAACTGCTAAACTTCACGGCATGTGGTCCATGAATTCTACCAGTGTTGACATCGATGTCAACACGCAACCTCTCTCCCTGATGACGCCTAATGCAATATCTGGCATCCGGGTAATATCTCTACTCTTCTGAGTAGAGGAATCTATAGCCTATGAGTTGGACCTAGTATGTGGATCCTGGTCAACCATGAGTATTTGTCCAAACAAGGAAAAACTGGATGTCAATATATAGTACTTGTAACATGATTAATACAATGAATAATTAACATAACATTTAATATAATGATTCATTAACATGACATTCAATACAATCAATCATACCCTATGAAGATGAAATATTTTTCCACAAGCCTTCATGGTGGTCATGACGACTGGCAACTACATCATCTATGTCATGTTCCATGACAGATGTCAGAATATGTGTTGTGGCAGAAGGAATTTCCACAACATCAAGATTGGGGTCTCCAATGTTGTGTCTACCTTGGATAACAATTGACCATCGTTTGTCAGCTGGATCAGTAACATAAAAAACTTACTTCACTTGCGTTGCCATAATGAATGGTTCCTCCTTATGACCTATCTTGTTGAGGTCCACCAATGTAAATCCGAAATCATCAATTTTGACACCGTTCTTATTGTCAACCCATTTACATTTAAACATAGGAATGGTGAAGGGACCGTAATCAACTTCCCATACATCTTCAATCACACCAAAGTAGCATGACTCGACCATGACAGGGTTATTATCCTTTGATGTTGAGAAATGCATTGATTGAGCCATAACCATAACTCCACTATTTTGATTTGTACTCTTGTCATCTTGTGTCCTTGTATAGAATGAATAGTTATTTATGTTATACCCACAAAAGGTGAAGACATCAAACTTAGAGCCCTATGCTAGTCGATGTAATGTCACAGAAGTAGATGTATCTTTCAGAACGGTCATTTGGAACCACTGCATGAATATCATGTTGTGTTCATTCAACACCCACTTTTCAATCATTCTAGGGTTATTTCTCTTGACTAGCTCTTTGTGAGTGGTTAGATACGGTTGTACCTCATCCGTGTTATTCAAAATATACAAGTGTGCTTGAAGGACATCATCACATAGCATGCTCTTCATTTTTTTACCAATCGTACCTTTCCCATCCAATCGCCTATCATAATGAGTCTTTGGAATACCAATGCTTTCAGCATGTGACATATAATCAGTGCAAAACTCAATTGCTTTCTCTGCAATATACCTTCCACAATCGAAGCTTCAGGACGACGTTGATTCTTCATATACCCTTTCAATATCTTCACATACCGCTCAATGGGATACATCCGCCGTAAGAACACTGGACCACACAAATGAACCTCTCTCACTAAATGGATGATTAAGTGTATCATTATGTCAAAAAAAGAAGGCAGGAAATACATTTCAAGCTGACATAGTATAAATGATGCTTCCTGTTCCAACACATCCAATTCGTCAGGGATGATACTTTACAACATATGGTATTAAAAAACAAACATAGTCTTGTTATGACATTTCTCAAATTTTTAGGAAGAATGTCATAAATAGCGATAGGTAGAAACTATTGCATCAACATATGACAATCGTGAGACTTCAACCCAACTAACTTTAAATCTTTCATGGAAACACAAGCGTTGATGTTTGAACCATAACTAGACAGAATTTTCACACGATGCAACGATTCACACAAACTTTGCTTTTCTTTTCTAGACAACATATGACATGCTGGGGGAAAATATATTCGTTTTCCCTTTGATTGTGGATGCAAATCCTGACGTATACCCATCAACTCCAAGTCTATTCGTGAATTTACGCCATCCTTAGTCTTCTCGGGTATGTTTAAGAGTGTTCTAACCAAACTATCACACACATTCTTCTCCACATGCATTACATCAATGCAGTGTCTTACATCAAGCTCCCTCCAGTATGGTAGGACAAAAAATGTTGACTTTTTCTTCCAGTTGTTTTGTACGGTGGATTATTTCTCACATTTACCAAACACCACATTAACATCTTTCACCTTTTTATATATCTGGCGACCAGATAGTGGTGGAGGAGGCATTTCAAAATCTTGCGCACTGTTGAACGACTTCTTTAACCTACGAAATAGATGATTAGCTTTAAGAAACCTTTGATGTCGGAGATAAACATTTTTCCTACCATGGTGTAGCCGCACAGAACTAGTTCCCTCCTTACATACAGGACAAGCTTTATGACCCTTCATGCTGTACCTAGATAAGTTACCATACACTGGAAAGTCATTGATCGTGCAGAATAGCATGGCACATAATTTGAATGATTACCCTGCAAACGCGTCAAACACATCAACCCTATCTTCCCATAACATTTTCAGGTCTTCAATTAATGGAGTTAAATATACATCAATGTCGTTCCCTGGTTTTTGTGGACTAGAAATCATCATTGATAACATAACATATTTGTGCTTCATGCACAGCCATGGCGGCAAGTTATAAACAAACAACAAAACAGGCCATGAACTATGGTTTGTGCTCAGGTTCCCATACGGGTTCATGCCATCTATAGCTAGTGCAAGCCTAACATTTCTTGGTTTATGGGAAAAATCTAGAAATATCGCATCCACTTTCTTCCACTGTGATCCATCCGCCAGATGCTTAAGTAGTCCGTCAACAACCCTTTCATCAACATGCCATCTCATAAGTTTTGCATCATTTGCATTAGCAAACATATGCTTTAGTCTTGGAACTATGGGCAAATACCACAACACCTTTGTAGGAGACCCTTTAGTACAAACTTCATCAGAATCGGCCTCTTTCTTCTTATACCGTGTCACCCCATACCTAGGACATCGATGCAACATTTCATACTCACCCTGGAATAACACACAATCATTTGGGCATGCATGTATCTTCGTATACTCTAAACCCATACCTTTTTGGCCTCATAGTTATGATTCAGCAAGGTGTTTCCAGTTGGGAGCGTTTCTTTCAACAACTTAAGTAAGTGAGTGAAACTTTTATTCGTCCACCTGTTTATGGCCTTTAAATTAAACAATCGCAAAACTACTAATAACCTCATGAAATTGACGCAGTTTGGATACAATGGTTTCTCAAAATCCTCACACAGAGTCGTATATACTTGAGCTCTTTTAAAACCTTCTACCCCCACATCACAGATCATATCCTCAAGTCGGTCATCCATGTCAACATCGGTGTCATCCATAGAGCTTCGGTTTTTAGTTTGAGAGCTGGTACTTGGAACCACCACATCTTCACCGTGGTATATCCAATAGGTATAACTACGAAGAAAACCATCACACAGTAGATGTTCTCGCACCTCTTCTAAGTCTAGCCGACACAGGTTCAAGCATTTAACACAAGGGCAAAAATACCTCCCATTCACCTCTTCAACATTCCTCGCTACGAATTCTATAAATGATTCAATTCCACTCTCGTACTCTAGACTTATGCATGATGCAGTTATCCAACTCCGATCCATACCAACTGTTTACAAGGTGCTATGATCAATCTCACTTTTTTTACAAAGATGGTGGTCCTACCCATTCAGGATACAATTGTTTTTATACACTATTGATATATACAGGTTAGCAGTTATTTTAAAATTTGATCAAATTTCGGTAGTATTTCACATTGGTATCTAAGTACACAAAATGAGAGTGGTCAAATCAAATTCAACCACAACCAAATATGCACCAAGAGAACAACAAAAAAATGCAAGTTACCAAAACTTTATCAAATTTTAAAATAACTCCTAACTTGTATATACCAACGGCGTATAAAAACAATTGTTCATCCTAAACTGTCTAAATGGACAATTTAAGATTCAACACAAATGATGAAATTAATTAATTTAATGACCATTTGTGTCGAACCTCAAATGGGGAACTACGGTTCACTTATGCAAAGCAACTTTCATACTAGTTAACTAGTATGAGCCTACGAGTTCGCAAGATTGACAACCACACACATACAACAGCAACAAAAATAACATTATATAAGAGCAACAAACAACAACAGAAATAACATTATATATTGTATAGTGAAATGTAAATTTTGATTAAAAATAATGCTTAAAATGTGTAATAATTTACTTAACTTTTCTCCTAAATTAGTATGATGTTTTTAATTTGTTATTTTGAAGTAGAAGTATGGTGTTGGATTATGGATTATGGATTATGGTGTTAGATTATAAAACTTTTAAAGTTTGGACTTTTATTTAGTAATTAGTATGATGTTTTTCATTTGTGTTATTTTGAAGTAGAACTATGGTGTTGGATGATGGATTATGGATTATGAGACATTTGAAGTTTGAACTTTTATTTTATGGATTATAGATATGGTGTTGGATTATGACATTTTCAAGTTTTGTTTGTTATTGGAATGTGAACAAAAGATAAAAAAATTGGTGTTAGAACTTGGAATGTGAGGAAAATAATTTTTTTGACATTTTCCTATTTTTATTTGATTTTTATTTTTTAAAAATGGTGGGCCAACTCGCGAGCCACCCAGTGGGTTGGTGGGTTGGGTTGAGAAAACTGGCTCACTCAAGAAAGTGAGCCAGGTTAGGTTGCGTTGCAAAATTTTCCAGCCTGTGGTGAGCCAACCCATGTGGGCTGGGTTAGCCCGTTTTTACAGCTCTATATTAAGATCACATGGTATTTCATTAACTAAGTTAGCATTAACAACTTCAATTTAATGATAATGACCAAAAACAATATTTAATATAAGTTGAGTATAAATGGATTTTTTTAATAAAATTACCCTTATTTTATACATATTAAAAACTATTTAAGATAAAATTTTATGTCAAAAGTGATTTGATATGTTATTAATGTATGCTAAAATTGATTTAAAGTTATAAGAATCATATTCAAAGTTAAAACTACTTCTTACAACTTTTACTTCAACAAAATCAATTTCACATCTAGATGCTAGATGCTCTACTCACTACAACTCTTGTAAACCAAAAAAAACACCTCTTGTATTGTATAAGAGTGAAGCCAAAAATTGACCAAAGCAATAAAAGTTCTTCGAAGTACTATTGTGCAATTTTCTCCATCACCAAACTAGACTACAGCGATACACTATTATATACATGAATCTTCTCCAAGTTTTAAGAATATAAAGCCAAACAAGTAGTGAGTCGAGGTAATGAAAAGACACTAAATAAGGGAGGGTCATATACAATCTAACAAAACGAGATAAACACCAAACTTGAACAACATATACAGCCTGTGAGCACTAAAGTATATGCATTGTTTATTTTAAGGATGAATAATGATATACATTTACAAATACTGATAACACACACACAAACAAGCTTCAACAAATAATGATATACATTTACAAATCATAATATACATTTCATTCATTCATACTATATAGATTAAGGCAAGCTTCGACAGGGGAGGACTTACCAGACAATGTTTCTAAGATGAGGACAACAATGCATAAGAAGAAGGAAGGAGAAAGTGAAAGAAGAAGATGAGGACAAGCAAAGAGCAAAAATGGGAGGCAAAGATGAGGACGAGAAGAAGAAGAAGATGAGAACCAGCACGAAAGAAGAAGGCAAAAGTGAAAAAAGGCAATCAGGCGTGGCTTTTAAAGTTTCTAAAAAGATATATAATCATGGATCCCCTTGAAACCGTGATTATGTTACACATATAATCACGGTTACACTAATACCCGTGGATAAATATTAACTCTATAACCACGGTTAAAACCACAACCGTGATCGTATTCATCAATATATAATCACATTTGTAGAGTCAACTATAGGTATATAGTCCCCAACAGATATACCCTAAACCCTAAACTATATATCCACGATTGGCAATACAATCGTGATTATATATTTATGGACATGATCATGGTTCTGATGTTATCCGTGATTATATAGTTACCCCTGAACCTACAACCACGGATGTTTACCACCCGTGATTATATTGTTTACCTTATAATTTCAAAAGTGCCACTGTGCATTCTTTTATCACTAATCCACTTTAACCCATGATTATATCCAGTTGTTATATTTATTTTTTACACTAGTGTAGGGTTAGTATTCTTTGTATTTTTCCTTTTTCTTTTTAAGCAGTCTTGAATCACATGACCATGCTTCTTGCAATAGTTTCATTTAGCATGCTTATGCTTAGATTGAGAGGATGAAGAGGGAGAACTATTTTCTTTGAAATCAGTTTCTTCAACATACCCCAGACCAGGCTTTTTGGAACTTCCTTTGGAATTACCCATAAGTTGTACAGATTATCAGTTTCATTTACAAATCTGGCCAAGTCTGTAGTAAGTATGCTTACTTCTTGTTGAAGAGACTTGATTTCTTTATCTTAAGAGATACAACGAGCATTTGAACTGTTTAGTTCAGTTTTCAAAAAAATATTTTCCTTTTTAAGCTTATGTATCTCTTCAAGATACATATTTTCTTTCTCATCAAGCTCCTTAAGAAGTTCTTGATCTGAGTCTTTTTTCTTCACTTCAGATATTATATCTTCATATGAAAAAAGAGTTTCAGGCTATTTTTTTTCAACAATTTATAATTTTTCAAGAGAATTGAAAAGTCCACAAAAAGAGCTTCATAATTTTCTTTTAGTTTAGACTGATTTACCTCCTCTGCTTTGGATTTATCTGAACTTGCTTCAGACTCTAAATCTATTTTGGCCATAAGGCAAATTTGAGTAAACTCTGTAAAGACCGGAGTCTTTACATAATATAATATGAATAGAGATATCATTAATTAGATAATGAAAATAAGGGAAAATTTTTCACGAATTAAAACTAATTAAAGAGTGAAGAGAAACCATGAAATGAAACTTTAACAAGTAACCCCGAACCATTTTGAAAACCTATATGAAGATATGGGAAGGTGTGTAAGTTCAATCAAGAGTGCACCTTGGACAATCAATCACATGATAATCAACAAGGTATTGTGGAAGTATAAATTATTTTGAGAGTTGTGAGAAGGGTGTGAATAAGGTTTAAGGATACCCTAATTAAGTGCTAAATGTGGAGAATATGCATACATGTTGTTATATGGTCATGCCATGGCTCAATGGTACCCAAACATACCCTAAAACTCATGAATTTTTGTTAAGACAGGGCCATGAATAGATTCATGGAGGCTTTGAATCGATTCATACGTGTTTGGGACCCAAAATAGTGAAAACAGAGGCCCTTGAAGTGATTCAAGCTCGTGTGAATTGATTCAAGCAAGTTGGAATTCATGAACAATAAAAACAGGAGCTCATGAATAGATTCAAGGCTTGTGTAAATCGATTTAAGCCATTCCAGGGGCTCTTGAATCGATTAAGGGGGTGTATGAATTGATTTAAGCTGATCTAGGGGCCCATGAATCGATTCAAGGGACTTATGAAATGATTCATGACAACATCCCTGCTGCATAATGTAGAATTTTCATATTTTTCCTACTTCTAAACACCCTAAGTTTCTCACATCAGATCCAATGGCCACCAAACTTTAACACCAACTAAAATACATCATTTATGATGTGTAACCACTAATCGCACTTAAAAATTCCCAAAAATGAGAGACTTATGTACATAAATACGTTTAGCCCGTTTTAAGGCATTTTTGTGCAACTCAAGGGTCAATTCTCAATGGAATTAGCCCATTCTAGTTTCTACAAATCATAAACCATATATATAAGCTATTGGAACCAATATATACTATCGAAATCTCATAAAACTCTATTTGATCCTATAGGTTCCTCAATTATGCATAAGATATGAATATGACCATATACTTAAAACAAATCATCCATCAACATGAACATCAATGCCATCAATTGGCTATAAAACTTCATAATCAACATTCATTCATCAATATAGCATGGAAAATCATTGTATCATAGTTAACACCAACTATTGTCAAGGTCACTACCAAAAATTAGCCTTCCAAAACATATAAGGCCTAATTTTCCCAAGTGACCCTCAAAATACATGTCTAAACATCATTCATTATCCATATACAAATAAACATACACATATAGTCAAACACTTTACAAAAGAATGCCAACTAAGGCTCATAGACCTTCCTTCCATATTTACCTCCTCCATTGCTCATCCTCTAAAAAGAGTAGGATATCTCACATACCTACATCAACCTTTAAAAATGGCAACTAGGAGGTGAGTAACATATACCAAATAAATCAAAGTCATACATTATGATGATATATATATACATGTGGATAACACACATTTCTCAAAGAGCGTCATAAGCTCCATTCGCATATCATATCATTCTATTTCAACATAACACATATCCAAATCAATATATTCACAATATATGTATCAAAATCAATGGTAATTTCATCAATACCAACACATATTCAAGGTTAGTGCCATAATTTTCCTCCTTTTTACTTATCAATCATCCATCGCCACCATGGGCTACCAACTCGGCATATCTCTGGCTATATACAAATGCTCTTATGGCTAATGCATATGCACAATGGAATCAATAACAATTATGGATCTGACTGTGGGAAATAACATCATATCAATTGTGGGTCAATCATAGGTGTACTACTATGCCCCTACTGTAGTAGTAAATGTGTACACTTATATCTCAAATCATGCATGTATAACATTACTCTTTTACTGGTACCAAACTGCTATCGCCCATATGTAGCACTAGTCACCCCATGACTTGCGGATTCACAACATGGCCTCACTTGCCAAGAGTGCTACGGGCCCCTCCTGAATATACATCGAGAGAGCCGCGCTCCATAGGGAAACCGAGGTGACTTGCTTATCACAGAGCCGCCCACCCACTGGGCCTGCCACATAGGGTGCCTCGCCACCAAACTATAGGCAGCTTCGTGATTCCCAGAATCACTAGAGAACAAACATATAATTTTACCCGTGCACTGGGCCGCCCTCTCACTGGGTAAACCTATTGGAACCCCTAATATTCCACATAAACAGCGAATGATGTGCCATGGATGCAAATGCCAATCAATGCATTTCTCATACTATGCATCCTAAATGCCACTCCACAATCGATAATTCACCACTAATACCTAGTGGATTTTCAATATCCTCATCATTCTCAACCATTACTAATCGTTATTAGATTTCATACATATCAATAGTTAGTGGCAATCATTATTCATCAAATCACATATCATGGGATGTTTAACATCATTGAAATCAATTCATTCATGGTCTCAAGCTATTCACAACAAATCTCATTATCATGAGTCAAATTCAATATCATAATCATCATCCCAAAACACATGCCACATAACACCATTCATTCTAAATGCATTCAAATTCACATGAACACCAAGAATATTCATCCAAGCCAAGTTATGATCACATAATCATACATACACATCAATAATGGATGAAATCATGCATTTAGAGATATTACCCCCTCTTACATCAAGAGAAGTAGAAATCAACGTGGTCCAAAGGTCTTGCCTCGTCGATGGGGTTGTTCCCTACATTACACAATGTACCATACAATCAATTTTTTATTCAAACTACCAAGATTCAAGTGCTCATATTTAGTTACTTGGTGTTTATGCCATTTTAGATTTCTAACCTCTTTCGTTTCATTTAATTAACCAAAACCACCATGGGTTTGGTGCTCATAATTATTCATTATGTATTTAAAGACCACACCCACCTAGGGGTTTCCATATTAATGGTTTCCAACCACCATTATCAATCATCCAACCTTATTAATGGCCATCCACCATCAATATTACCATCTCACATCATTAAATACATTTTCCCAACATCATTTAATACTCATTCACTCATATTTCACATTCCCCCCAAATTATAGGGTTAGAGTTTCATCAAAAACCCAACAACCCTTAGTGAGAGGAAGACCACCGTGAGAGTTAAGAGAGGAATGAAGTTTTTTACATTTAAAATTTTACCTCTCATTAAAAGCTTTCCGTTTTATAATAAACAGGATCTTTGTTCGGGCTCAATACTTAATCCAAAAATTATTCTAAATATAAATTTGAATTCCCAATAATATTCTTGTAACATCCCAATTTTGAAGTTAAATACCGAATGAAAATAAACCATTAAGAGTTGATTTCAAAATAGGAAATTAACTATAAATTATAATCAACTACCAAACGAATTTAAACCGTTGAAATGATTATTGCAAGTAGAGATTCCTCGTAACTTCAGTTGATTACTTTTATAAAAATGATGATGGCTGGATGATTGGGTTCAGTGCGCGTGGCTGAGTGGAACTGTCGGGCTCACACTCCCCCACCCCACTATTCTCTTCTCGTGCAAATATATATGTGCGTAAGCCCATGATCACGAAGGTCACTCACCTTTCTTCGGATTCTCTCTTCCTCCATTGCTTCATCCCCTCTTCTCTTCTTATATCCTCTCTCCTCTTCCCAGTTCTTCGTCCTCTCATTCTCCGTTCACTGTTCCATTCCTGGAAACGCACGACGATACTGCAGAAGACTTGGAGTTCCCTCTGCTGGTAAGGGACGATCGTCAGGGTGGAAGACGAACAGCCCTATTTCACAGTGCGACTACGACCAAGGAGGCCTGAACGAGTGCGAGCCTGAGCGAGGCGAACAGAAACAAAGGACCGACGTCGGGAAATAGAAGAACCCCCTCGATTTCCTTCAGTAGGTAGGGGGCGCTTTGTATTTCAAATGCATGGCTTGTGAATGGGTTCCAAGTGATCTTTTATGCATGCATGTGTGTTTATGGGTGTTTGTGATGAAATGTATATTTGCTGGATAGTTTTTGTATACCGAGGCATGAGATGATTGAATCTGATGGTAGATTGCATATATTTGATATACGTACACTGCTGGGATGTGGATGCATGTGTGTGTCATGAGACCGTGTGTGAGTGTGGTGTATGCTCCTTAAAATTTGCCATACTGAGTCTAGTTAATTATTCACTTGTGCATGCATGATGTGAAAACGTATGGTGTGATTTCCGGGTGTTCTGTTTGGGGAGACGATGGGTAGATCTTGATTGCTATCCTATATTGCCTTGCATGCGAGTGTTGTAAATGAATCGGTGTTGCTATAAGATGATGAATGATTTGCATGCAGAATGTGGTTATGATAAACGGCAGGAGGAATAATATTGCATGACAAACACACACGAAAGAATGTAATTAAAAGACCTTGAGTTGGACTCAAGGCAGTGCCGAGTGCACTAGCGTTGGACGCTTAAAGTCTTGGGTTGGACTCAAGCAAGCTACCGGGTTACACTCGGAGCTGCCCATAGCACTGCCGTGGTCGCTTGGAGCGATTATGTTACATGTGAGGGCAACGGTTTGGTACCTGTGAAATGGCCGAACCAGCTTGGAGCTGGAGGAAAAAGGCGTGGAGCCTATGTTACAACGTAAAAATTAGTCAAATGGGGGTCGGATCCGACTGTAGTGGACCTGTGTGCACTAGATATATATATATATATATATATATATGTATGTTCTTATGCTATGATGAATCTCTTGTGTTGCATGCATATGTAAGTTGGAAATGATATAATTGAGAAATGAATGAATGAATTCCGACTGCATGGTGCTGTTACGGTAGGTAATCGGGAAGATAGTTAATGTTATGGTTGCTTGAAATGTGATGTCGTGTGATGGAAAGCATGCGGGTTCCTAAGTCATTAACTGTCATTTTAAATGTAAAAGCTCACCCCTACTGTGGCAATATTTTCAGTGAACATTCCTCGGAACTACGAGTGAAGTGGAGCTATTTACTGAGTGGACTAGCTGTGCACCAAGGAACTATATATATTTATGTAGATACTGTGTGTAATGTTTGACTATGCCTTGGCCGGCTCGTGTCTGATGTTAGCGTTTTGAGACAGAACAAGATCATTTTGGGTCGGGAAAGTATGATAATGTGTTGTAACTATCGATATATACTCTTATATATATATATATGGTTATATGTATGCCATGCTGCATGTTTATCCCACTCTCTGCGTGATGTTTGATTAGTATGCATGTGTTCGTATGTCCAAGTGTGTGAGAATGGTAAGACTTAGTGTGAAAGAAGCCAAGATATGACCTAGAGAGTGAATTCGTGATCCTGTTGCCAAGTGAGGGGAAGATTTAGATTGTTCCGAGTGAATAAGGCTATATAACCCGTGTGGGGATCGTCGTGGATGTCTCACCCCAATGATAAACTGCTAGGATATCTGAATAGAGAAATTTAACATATTTCCAAGCAAAAACTGGTTAAGTGAGTGTCTTCCGACTGGAGAGTAAACTGCCAGATTCCGAGTGAGATCCGTGTAGTAATCCGAGCGAAGGTCAGGAAGTTCTCAGGGGAGGTTTCAGTTCGCAAGAGATCTTGGGTAGGAAGGACTATGCTTGCCGAGTGAAAACGAGTGAAATACCCGAGTGGTGAAAGGATGTGAAAGTTATTCCGAGTGAGAAGTCCTCATAGATTCCGAGTGTGTGGCTAAGGGAATTATTCCTTGAGTAGTCAATGTTGTGAACCGAGCGAAGGGAGTTATGGAGCGTGATATGTTTTCTGAGTGAAGCTGGTACGTGTATAGGCCAATCCTGGTGAATTGAGAAGGGACCATTCCGTATGAACCAAGCACTGAGATCTGAGTGAGGAAATACCGAGTGAAGTGAACGAATACCGAGTGAACCTCTCGCTCTAGTGAACAAAGTACTCGCTCCAGCGAGTGTATTTTAGGAAGACTCTTGTGTGGGTATCGCTTAGGTGAATCGTTCCTCGCCCGAGCGACTAGAGCTGTTTCGTCCAAGCGTGAGGGATCGCGCTGAAGCGAGTGGATGCTGGTGTTGGCTTCGCTCGAGCACCCCCCTCCTTCTGTTGTTGCCTTGTCATACCTCACTCAAGCGACGTTGGGCCTCTCTTGAGCGAGTCAGCGTTGTCATGGATTTCGCCCAGGCGCTGATGTATTTCGTTGAGTCGAATGGGTCGGTTCAAGCCTTGTCCCTTCTGCCGAATGCTACGTGTATGAATGTTCTTTCAATTTCCCTTGCCTTCCTCCCCTTTTCTATACCGATTGACCAGTAGTGGATTTTGTGAAAATTTTTTCTGTTTTTGGGTTTAATTGTTTACTAAAATTAGGGTGTTACAATTCTCAACAGCCCTGACCAATAGTCTCGACACTTATATTTAATTGGGTATTATTTTCAGCTCTTTAAGCTAAAATAAATTATAAATAATCATAAAACTTCCTAATTTAATTATTTCTACATTTTGGGATATTTATTAATTCACGTGTAATTATCTAATATTTATTTCTCTTATTTAATCATTCATATAAAATTTGGGATGTTACAAACTCTATCTCTTCTCCAGACTCACTTATGCTGGTTAAATCTTCATCATCCCAAGTGATGAGTCCCTTTTGCTTTTTAAAATATTTCTTTTTCTTTTTTCTATCTTTACGATCCATGTTCAGAAGAGGACATTCTACCTTTATGTATCTTGGTTTTCTACAGTTAAAACATTCTAAATAGATTTATCAGTCTTAAACTCAAATTGACTCTTACCTTTAGGTTCTTTTCTATTGAACCTTTTAGCTCCACCTTTCTTCTCTTTCAAAAGTCTGTGGAATCTTTTAGTGACAAGGGCCAGCTCTTCATCAGTGTCCTCATCTCCTTCATCAGATGCAATGTCTGAGCTAGTTGACTCCTCAACTCTGGGCTCCTTGCATCTCCTAGAAGTCTCTTCAGACTCTAGGACAATGTTCTTGGAAGACAAAGGCTTAGACACTTCTTTCTGGTTGAGCTTCAACTCATTAACTCTTAGAACTCTAAGAAGTTCATCTAGAGTTAGAGTGTTGAGGTCTTTGGCTTCCTTTAGTGCAACAGACTTGGCATTAAACTTTTTTGGCAAACATCCCAAAAGCTTTACATTGATGTCTTTAGTGGAAGGCGTAGATCCCAGGGCTTTGAGCTCATTGAGCAGAGTGTAAAATCTTCCAAACATCTGGTCAACAGACTCATGATCCTTCATCTTAAAGTTTTCATACTTCTTGGTCACAAGGATTTTCTTAGAATGCTTAACATTTGAGGCTCCTTCATAGTTACGTTGAAGGGCATCCCAGATCTCCTTTGTCATTTTATAGTTGTAAACCTTATTGTATTTAGATTTACATAAAGCATAGGTTAGAAAAAATCTAGCTCTAGCATTTAACTCCATTTTCTTGAAGTCAACGATGGACCACTTATCTTTAGGAATTAACTTTGCTATCTTTAGGAGCTGGTTCGTCATCTCTTGTGATTATTCCCCATAATGCATACTAAGTAGACTTGACAAACATTTCCATCCTGTCTTTCTAGTAAGCATAATCTTCACTAGGAAAGGCAGCTGGTTTGATCACAGAGGAACCTTTTGTAGTAAGCTAGTCATGAGAAGAGACCATGGATCTCGATCCTTCTTACTCGAGGGAGTAATCAACCCAAAAGGACAAGCTCTGATACTAATTGATGGCACAGAGTTAGACTTAGAAGGTTGGGTTGAATAAGTCTTTAACTCTTTTCAGAAATCATACAGACTCCTGAATAACTTAAATAATTTAATAGACCAGAGAAGAGATAGAGAAACACACAACGGAATTATCCTAGTTCACTTCCGATGTAGAAGCTATGTCCAGTCCCTTCAAACCGAAGGATTTTCACTATTGTAAAAAGCACCTTTACAATATCTGCACCAACCTAGTGCCTCAAGTATTCTTAACTCCAGCCACTTCTAGCTTATATCCTAAGTATTGTTTCAAAGAGCCACTCCTAGCTACAGACACCTAAGTCTTCTTTCAAAAGCCTCTTTAGGCCACAAGTGTTTCCCACACTAACAGACTCTAGCAACACACCAGATCTTACAGAGAGTAATAATAAGGGTTTTGATGTTATAATAAATAACTCAGTGTATAATAATGTGGAATGTTAAGACAGGTACATTGAGCTATAGACTACTATAAGTCAAGGTTTGCTAGAAGCAAAACTACAAAGAAGACTTATGTAGTAAAATACAAGAACTTAGAAACTTTAAGAAAAAGTCTTTCAGACTTTTGGTTTCTGAGAGAGATTAAAGAGAGTTGAAAATGATGAGGGTAAAAGTCTATATTGAATTTGAAAGCTTCTTGTATTTATAGTCCTTCTTGAGATGGTCGTTGATTCATCTTGAAGGATGATGATCTTCTCGAGGATTGTATAGTCAACAAATGTAAAGTGATAGCCAACCACAAGTGCACAGGGTATCAAAGTAATAAAGAGATATCATTCCCACAGAGATTGTGCCCAAGAACTAGTTATGATGGTGAGTCAATTATCTAGTGAATCGATTAAATGAATTAGTAAAACTATGATGAACAGTAAATTAGAAAACAGAAAATCCAATATATTTTATAGAAGAAAATAAGAGCAAGTTTGGGAAATTTAATCAAAGGTAAATCTTGGGGTATTAAGGGTTCAAATGCTAGTATCAAAATTAAAGGTTACTCGCCTATCCAATTATATGATTTCGTTTCTAAGGCAGATTCCCCTAAGTTAATTAATACCTTTCTCTCGAAAGCCTATTAACATGCCTAATTCCCAAAGAACCACGTTCAATTTGTTAATTAGACCATTTATGTTCTATGGAAATCTGATTAACCCTCAAATAATTTCACTTACCGTCATAAATCAAAATCATAGGTTCAATTTAGGTATTTTTGAATTACATGCCAATCTCTCGATTACCCATATAATTTGTGATCATCTATGCTTATCTCTAAGTCTTGCAGAAGCATTAGGTATTCATAAATTGAATAGAAATTGAAATCACATAGATTGGAATATGAAGAATAACTAATTGTAACAAATAGGCATACTACATCCTTAGCCCCAAGAAAAGAGTTTAGTGTGCCAAAAGGATGGTTGTCATCATGTTATATGTAACATCCCGAATTTTAAAATAGAGAATTAATTACCGGAATAAATATTAGAAATTGGTATATGGAGTATTTAATGTCCCAAACTATTGAGAATAATTAAATTGATAATTTTGGGAATTTTTGGTAAATTTTAGAGATCGGTTAAGCTGAAATTAAGCCCGGTTGAAATATGGGTGTCGGACCAAGTATCTCGGAATGAGATGATATTAGTCAGGGCTGTAGAGAATAATATTGGGAATCCGAATATGTATTCGGAATAATTTTCAGACGATGTATTGAGCCCGAACTGAGAACCTGTTAGTTATAAAACGATGAAGTTTTAATGAATGGGAATTTAAATAAATCAAAAACCCCATTTTCTTTTCTCTATTCACGTGGGATTGCTGAAGGTGTTGAGCACTTGCACTTTACTTCTTCTTCTATTCACCATCTCCTCCAATCTCTCTATTCCTTCTTTCAAAAACCCTAGCAAAATTGGTGTCATCTTCATCCTTCACCATTTTCGTTTGGAGGAGCTTAAAGGAAGCTTGGGGCTTAGATTTCCTCTCCTCCTTCCACCTTATTTTCGTAGCTCTCTCTCTAAGGGAACCCATTTTCGTTTTTGGGCTTTGAGGTAAGTATACCTATTTTTGCTAAGGTTTTGGTTATGGGTATATGGTATTTATGAGTTTGGAAGCCATGCATGTGTATGAATGTTTTGAGGAGAGTATTTAATGCAAGAGTTTAATGTGGGTTTGTATGAGAATGAGGTTTCTTTGAGAAGTAATAAAGTGGAATGCATTTATGGTTGAAAAGAGAAGAGTATTTATGATGGTTGTTGGAATTTTATGAAACCCTAACTTTATGAATTTGGGGGAAATGCATAATGGAGGTTGATGAGTATTAATTGTTGGTAATAAATGTGAGTTATGATGCATAAGGGTCAATAGTGATGGTATTTGGTTGATGGAAGTCATTAATAGGGAAACCCATGAAAGGGTTGGTTGTTGAGTACATAATAATAAATGGTAGCACCTAACCCATGGTGGTTATGGTGGATAAAATGAAATAAAAGAGTTTTGAGAGTTATAATAATAAAAACAGCAAGTATTTATTGATATATAAGTATTTGAATCTTAATGAGTAAGTAGAAAATTGATTGTATAATGTATTATGATGTAGGAAGTGACCCCATTGACGAAGCGGGACCATCAAACCGCGTTGATCACTACTTCACTTGAGGTAGGAGGGGGTAACTTTTCTAAATGCATGATTTCATCCATTGGTGATGTGAAAATATGTATATGTGATTATGTTAATGGTTGTTTGAATGGGTGATATGATACATTTGATTTGAATGCATTTAGAATGATGATTGTTATGTGGCATTGTGTTTGGGATAAAATTAATGATGTGATAATATTATATTAACGAAGTATGATGATGGTTTGCAACCATATGTGGATTGAGACTGTGATGTGAATATCCCAAATATGTGTGTATGATTTATTGAATGTGTATGCCACTAACTATTGATGAAAATAAGTCAAGGAAAATTGGGATTGGATAAGAATGATGAGAATATTGAAATCCACCAAGTGGTGGTGATGAATGATAAAATGTGGAGTGGCATCTAGGATGCATAGTGTGAGGATGCACTTGATTTGCATTTGCATTGCATCCATGGCATATCATAGCTGTTTATGTGGAATATTAGGGGGTTCCACTAGACAGGCCCAGTGGGAGGGCGGCTCAGTGCACGAGCGTATTATGACTTTCCCCTGTGACTCGGTGTATGAGTCATGAAGCTGTCCATAGTTTGGTGACGAGGCACCCTATGTGGCAGGCCCAGTGGGCGGGCGGCTCTATGGTGAGCGAGTTTACCTCGGTGTCCGATGGAGGCACGGCTCTCTCGATGTGTGTTCGGGAGGGGCCCGTAGCACTTGTGGTAGTTGAGGCCACGATGTTGATCCGCAAGTCACAGGGTGACTAGTGCTACAGATGGGCGATAGCGGTTTGGTACCAGTAAAATTATGAAAATGTGAGCATGCTTAAAATGAGATATATGTGTACACAATTTTTCTACTGCAGTAGAGGCATAGTAGCACACCTATGCTTGTCCCACAATTGATTTAATGATATATTTTCCCATAGCCGGATCCGTATTGTTTGATAAGAAATTCTTGTGCATATGCATTAGCTTTAAGAGCATTTGCATATAGCTGGAGATATGCCTAGGTGAAAGCCCTTGGTGGCAACGGATGAATGAGAATTGAAAGGGGAAAGAGTTGAATACTAACCCGATGTGTGTGTTTGGCAATCCAAATGATTGATATTGTGAATGTATACTTGAAATTATAAGATGTATTGTGTATAATGTATGATGTGGTGTAATGATTGCTAATTGTGCAAGTATACATGTATTTCATCATAATGTATGACTTTAATTCATTTGGATTATGTTACTCACCTCCCCGTTGCCATTTTTAAAGTTGATGTAGGTATGACTTAAATCCTATAACTTTTGGAGGCCGAGTATGAAGAAGGTAAAATATGGATAGGAATGCGTAAGCCTTGACCGGCATGAAATCTGTTTTATAGAGTATAAGAGGTTTATATACTCAATTTTGTAATGTTGATAATTTTGGAGGTCATGGGAGAAAATTGGACATGTTTGTGTAATGACAATTTTCATTCATGACCCAAAAGATGTAAAGAATGAATCTGAATACTTGACTTTGTTAAATGAATGGATGTCGTGTTTTCATGCTATATTATGGAGCTTGTGGAATGATGTGGAATATAGATGTATGTAGGGAGTGCATGTGGTTTGATGATGAATTTAAATTATATGCATGAGCTAATGTTAGCATGATGATGGTTAATGGTGAATGAGGCAGGTTCCAAGGGTGTTATATAATGTATAAATCTTGTAGGAACTGAATGAATTGCCATAGATTGAGTTTTAGTATGGTAGGTTGAGTGTTAGCAATGCAAGTTCACGTTTTCTGCTGAGTTTCTGCAGAACTCGCTCAAGCGAGTAGTAATCTTGCCCGAGCGAGATGGTTGTGGAACAGGGGATTCGTTTCTGCCCCAAATTCGCTCAAGCGGACGCGCATTTCGCCCAAGCGAGATTGCCACAGAATCAGTGTTTTGATTCTGGACAATTTTCGCCCAGGCGTGAAGGGCAGAGCTCAAGCGAGGGAGAAGGAGAATGGATTCTGGACGATTTTTGCCCAGGCGAGTGGTGCCTCGCCCAAGTGAAAATTGGCCAGAGAGTTCTCAACGTTTCTGGACCAATCTCGCTCAAGCGAGCCTTGGGCCGCTCAAGCGAGATCGACCCCTGATGCTTCTTTCCTTCTTCGCTCAAGCGTCTCGCTTTCTTCGCTCAAGCATTCCTTCATGTCTCGCTCAAGCGAGATAGGGCTCGCTCAAGCGAGCTGGGCCCTGATGCCCATTCCTTCATTTCGCTCAGCATCGCCCAGCGCCCGCTCAAGCGTGGGTACGCTGGCTCGCTCAAGCGACTTGAGTCACGCTTGAGCGAGTATGCCCCTGATTCTCATTTTGTTATTTTAAATTAAATTTTTAAAATGTTATGCATTATTTCTTCTTTAGATATTATTTTAAAGGTATTGAGGAGTATATTTAGGCCTTCTAGATTATATAAATTGCATCCCATATTTTTATGAATGGACTCCTCTTGAAAATCAATTAGCCACTAATTAAACCAAACTAAATAATTCTTCCACTGATTCTGATTGAAATTTTGCATTTAGTTTCACTCTCTCATATCTTCATATATGGGAGTGGTTCATTTTAGATCCAGGGGTTTGGTGAAAAATATTTCACTACTTTAATTATTGAATTTATTAATATTTTCAAAGACGCGAAAAATTTTCCCCTATTTTATTTGGGGGGTTTGGGGCGTCTCAACCTGGTATCAGAGCAATGGTTGCTCTTGATACAATTAAAATGGATGATGTTTATTGTGAACAAGCTTTCGACTTTTCTGTTAATTACCTTTTTAATGATAGGCACAGATTTTACATGTGAAAGTCCATGCAGCTCCTTATTTAGAAGGGAAAGATCTTTTTTGCATGCTGTATCATAAAAGAGAAGACGTCATCTTGAAGTCTGTAGCTTTAGAAAGACTTGATTTTGCTTGAAGTCTTTAGGGAGTGTATACTCTTCTTATCATGAGTGAATTTGAGTTTTACAGACTCCCCCTATTCTTTGTAATTAGAGTTCTACGGACTCCCTGTCTTACTTAAACAGAATAGTTAGATAAACCAAATGTACAGACTTCATTTTAGCTAAGAGTCTTGATGTATATTATTAACAAATCACATGGGGTTCAGACTTCTTAGTCTTGAGTTTAGACTTGATTCTAACATCTCCTTTGTGAACTTGGGAAAAGGTATACATCCTTCTTTAAGGGGGGACACCTGTATCTCTATTTTTTTTCACTTTTTAAATTCATGGATTTTTGATCAAATATATAAGCTTTATCATGACTTTGTTCATATTACGTAGGGAGTATGTTCTCTTTTATGTTTGATCCATTTCACATGAATTAGTATTAGGACATTTGTTGTTGTTGTTTATAGTTCCTTATAGCCATTGTGCATGATGTTAACTTGAGTTACATCATTTTCCTCATTACTCACCATGCTTAAGCTCATAAACTGCTTCAATTCGATTGTTAAAAATGTGATTCTAGGAGCAATAACAAGTTTGATCTGTCTATATTCATGCTACGCTTAGGTTTTTCCATGCTCATGTTGTTAAAATCTTATTTAAGGGGTTGTTTTCTTATTATCAAATATAGAAAATATGAGTTTTGTTAATAAATTCACCTATGTAAACCATTTTCACCTAAGCGAATAATCCTCTGCTTGCCTCTATTGTCATGTCGCCCAGGTGAGCCTCTCTGTTTCTCATTTGCGTGTTATTTTCATTTTTATGTTTTTAATGTGTATGTTTATTGGTTACTTTGTTTGCTCCTTTCTTTTTTAAGAATGTTGAGGATCTAAATCTATGAGTTTAATTTGGATGAAACATCTTGTTAACTTTATTCTATCTTTCTAAAGAAAATATTGTTTTGAAAAGCAAAAGAAAATATAGATTAATTTGGACAAGACATCTTGTAAATCCTGTTCCCTTTTAAAATAAATCTTTTTTTCTGTATTTTTAAAAAACAGGAATTAATTTGGATGAAACATCTTGTTGAAGAAAAGACTGGTCGGAGTAAAAGTCCTTTTTTAAACTAGATTCCATGAGATTTATTAATAACTAACATTATGTATTCTAACTTAAATAAAGCCATGTGCTATTATTTAATTAGGTATTTAAGTGTTTTAGGGAACATAAGGATTAAGCTACAAGAGAAAGGGGGAGCCTATGCATCAAAAGTCTAAAAGGCTGAATCGCAACATGAATTCTACATTCTAAGACAAAAGAGTCTAGGAGTTCGCCTTAAAAGGAACGACTTTGCATCAAAATAACTCACCGAACCCAAACCTGAAAACATCATTTAAGCTTCAGAATATATGAAAGCATCAAACCCTGTCTCCTCATTCTGAATCATTTTAGAAGCGGTCTGATACATGAAGCATTAATGGTCACAAATCATCTCCAGCGAAGCATAAAGAAAAGATTCTCGAAAGAAAGATTGACTAAACAAGGTGGATTCTAATCTAGTCTGAAAAGCATCTAAGTTTCACCTCTATCTCATATATTCAGAGAT
This sequence comes from Clitoria ternatea, assembly GCA_037962975.1. NCBI lineage: Eukaryota > Viridiplantae > Streptophyta > Magnoliopsida > Fabales > Fabaceae > Clitoria > Clitoria ternatea. The sequence goes on from CM075671.1 coordinate 149,514,094, forward strand.
TCCTTGAATCAAAGTTTTCCCTCTTCATGAAACTTATGCTACCTCTACTCCACCTACGACTACACACATCTCAAAGCTCTCAAATTTATATTGGGTGTATAGAACATATCTCTCTGACAACAAAATCTCTTACTCTTTGTGCAAAATGGCTTTTGTCCCCTGTACAATAACTCTCAACGGTAATATAATGAACAGTCCCTTCCTGAGCTCAACAAGATGATTCTATATAAAAAGAATCAATCTCTTCTCCATGGTAGCCTCTTAAAAATCATAGAAGAAAGCATGAAGAGAGCAAAGTCTATTACCAAGAGCTGAAGTTAAAAATAAATACCAGAGAGTATAAAAAGAAAAATGAAAGGAGAAAGAGCTTGTAAAAAGAAGAATATAAGCTAGAAAACACTGATCGAAGTGTGATGAAGGAAAAAGGAAAGATCATGAACGAACACCAGACGTTCGTGTACTAAAGCTCATGAGAAATGAAGAAATGGCAGTATACTCAACAACGAGTAACTATACCTGGAAGATCTTCCATGAAGACAAAGAAAGCTCACTATGTGTAATCATCTTCCTACTTAAATGTCATAGTAACTTGGGATATGCCTTTGTGTGCTTAATACCATACTATCCCAAGTCATGCTTTCTGGCTCAGTATATTTTCCAATCATCTTTCACTTTCTGAATGTACTGAGCCCTATGAGAAAATAAGCCCTATCCTTCTTCACCAACCCATTTTCATGGTTTATCATTTAGCTCTGCTAAGTCAAGGGGCTTATTCTATTTGAAATAATTTTTACAATCCTTTGGTAGTATAGGTCTGGTGTGTTGCCAGACTCTATTAGTGTGGGAAACACTATTGGCCTGGAGAGGCTTTTGAAAGAATACTCGGGGTTTGAGCCAAAAGTGGCTTGTGAAAGAATACTTGGGTCTGCCCCAGGAGTGGGTGCTGCAAAATAACACTCATAGGAATCCAGAGGGGTTTAGTGTATTGAAGCACAGGGTGTGCTTAAGCCAGGAGTGGCTGGAGTCAAGAATAATCAAAGCATGAGTTATGCTCAAGCAAGGAGTGGCTGGATTCAAGACTATTCAAAAGCATGGGTTGTGCTTAAGCCAGGAGTAGCTAGAGTCAAGAATACTCAGATCATGAGTTATGCTCAAGCCAGGAGTGGCTGGATTCAAGAATACTCAAAAGCATGGATTGTGCTTAAGCCAGGAGTGGCTGGATTCAGCAATAATTAACATTCAATGTAAACAATTTTTACATAGTGGAAATCATTCAGATTTGAAGGTATTGGATGTAGTCTCTGGGTTAGAGGTGAACCAGTATAAAATTGCTCGTGTATTGTTTTTTTCCCTTTTACTCTTTACTATTAAAATTCTAGTGCTTTATTGTTAATATTCATGTAGTAAAAGTTTGGTAAACTTACACTCGCTCAATCAAAGTATCATGCTCTTCGTATAATCAAAAATCTGGTCCGCTGTGCAAAACACTGTTGAACTTGAATATCACTTTTGGGTTTGAAAAATTGAATAAACTTATTCAACCCCCTTCTAAGTCTGTTCTCTGAACCATCAATTGATATTAGAGTATGGCCTCTGGGGTTAAACACTCTAACGAGTGTAGAGGAAGAAGATCCATGAAGAAATCCACTCTGATGAAGGCTAAAAGGAAGAATCAAGAAGAAGCTGCTCAAAAAATTGAAGAATTCAAAAGTCTAAAGGTGATCAAGAGCTCAAAGACATCAGAAAAAGAAAGCCTAGAGTCAAGCCCTTAGGACCTGATTAAAGCACGAATGCAGAAGGAGTCGTCAAACAGAAACTTCAACAAGCTTCTCCACATTGGATGATAACAAAGTCTGGTGAATGAAGATCAAGACGCAGAAGACATCTGACAGACTGACAAAGGAAAGTAAAAACAAAATAGGTTTGATTATCTCTCTCCTTATCTTAAAATTATTATATTCATTGTCTCTTTAAATTCTCACATGAACTATTTAAATTTATTTATGATTGAACAAAATATTGTTAAAAACTAGTTTGGGCTCTTTCAAAAAATTATCATTTGAATATTTTATAAAACCAACCGTTTCTTTGCATATTTTTTTAGCATTTACTTCAAATTTTTAGAAAACTGTTCCTATTTATTAGGAATGAAGTGTGTTTTTAAAAAATTCAAAACCGTGTGTTCCTCTCCATTTATTATAATTTTGAAAGACTCTCTAGCTTCTATCTTTTCTCTCTCTATTTAAACCTTATCACCATTTCCATATTTTTTTTCACTTTTTAAATCTTTCTTTGAATCCCTAAACCTTTTTTCTTAGAAACTTTTCTCTCAATTCTTCGATGGCTGTTTTCACTGAAAATGACATTGTGGAATCAGTATATTTTTCTCCTATTGAATACAAAAATAATGGTAGGGATGTTATGGCTGAGTTAAAAGGTATTGGCTAGCTACCATTTTATTCCACAATTTATTCATACTCTCCATCCATGGTGATAAGCTTCTGGTCTACTACTGTCGCCAACAAAGAAGACTTTATCGTCTCTAGAACTCTTCAAGGTCAAAGAATTAGAATCACCACTAAGAGTATTACTTATGCATGTGAACGAAGGTCGGTTTTTCTTCAATGAATACATCGGCTCTATTATCTCTGAAGAAGAAGAAAATAGATGTCTATATGGGATAGAATCTCCACTAACCCTTCTGGTCAAAGACCTACTTCCAAAGACCAAATTTCTCCATACTTTGATGAGATAAATTTTCTCACCAAGAAAAAGTGCAAGGGATGTGGTAACTAAATTGGACAAGTTTTGTATGGTTCTGATGATGAAAAGAGAAAAGGCAAGTTTGCCTGATGTAATCATGAACTACCTAATCACGTCCGTCTCCAAGAAACAAAAGATTATTCCCTATCCAGATGTTTTAAGCAGAGATCATATAAACAAAAATGAAAAAGAGAAAGAGCTTGTGAAAAAAGAATATGAGCTAGAACACACTGATCAAAGTGTGATGAAGGAAAAAGGAAAGATCATGAACAAACACCAGACGTTCATGTACTAAAGCTCATGAGAAATGAAGAAATGGAAGTATACTCAACAACGAGTAACTATATCTGGAAGATCTTCCATAAAGGCAAAGAAAGCTCGCTATGTGCAATCATCTTCCTATTTAGATGCCACAGTAACTTGGGATATGCCTTTGTGTGCTTAATAGAAAACTATCCCAAGTTATGCTTTTTGGCTCAGTACATTTTCCAATCATCTTTCACTTTCTAAATGTACTGAGTGATATGGGAAAATATGCCCTCTCCTTCTTCATGAACCCATTTTCGTGGTTTATCACCTAGCTCTGCTAATTCAAGGGGCTTATTCTATTTAAAATAATTCTTCTAATCCTCTAGTAGTACAGGTCTGGTGTGTTGCCAGACTTTGTTAGTATGGGAAACACTGTTGACCTGGAGAGGCTTTTGAAAGAATACTTGGGGTTTGAGCCAGGAGTGGCTTGTGAAAAAATACTTGGGTCTGCCCCAGGAGTGGATGCTGCAAAATAATACCCATACGAATCCAGAGAGGTCTGGTGTGTTAAAGCACGCGGTGTGCTTAAGGCAGGAGTGGCTAGAGTCAAGAATACTTAAAGCACACGGTGTGCTTAAGCCAGGAGTGCCTGGAGTCAAGAATACTTAGAGCACAGGCTGTGCTTAAGCCAAGAGTGGCTAGAGTCAAGAATACTCAGAGCATGAGTTATGCTCAAGCCAGGAGTGGTTGGATTCATGAATACTCAAAAGCATGGATTGTGCTTAAGCCAGGAGTGGCTGGATTCAGCAATACTCAACATTTAATGTAAATGATTTTTACATAGTGGAAATCATTCAGATTTAAAGGTATTAGATGTAGTCTCCGGGTTGGAGGTGAACCAGTATAAAATTGCTCGTGTATTGTCTTTTTCCCTCTTACTCTTTACTATTAAAAGTCTGGTGCTTTATTGTTAATATTCATGATAGTAAAAGTCTAGTAAACTTACACTCGCTCAATCAAAGTATCACGCTCTTCACATAATTAAAAGTCTGGTCCACTGTGCAAAATGTTGTTGCGCTTGAATATCACTTTTTGGTTTGAAAGAGTAAACAGACTTATTCAACCACTCTTTCTAAGTCTGTTCTCTGAACCATCACATCCTATTAATTTTACTTCCTTTTTCAAAAGAATTTTGTTCCTTTTTAAAAATTGGATTAATTTGGATGAGACATCTTGTTAACCCTGCTTCCTTTCAAAAAGCTCTTGTGGATTAATTTAGATGACCCGTCCTATTAATTTTTCCTTCCTTTTCAAAAGAATTCTATTCTTTTTTTTAAAAAAAATGAGTTTAATTTGGATGAGACGTGTTGTTAACCTCATTTGGAAATTTCTCACGTCTTTCCTTATTCGTGTCATTTGATGGTTTCCCTTTTTTAAGAGGTTAAATTATTTTTAAACTATTAAAAATGCACGTAATCAATTTGAAGTAACCGTCTTACGACAGGATAATATGAGGTGCTAATACCTCCCTCACCTGTAATTCGACTCCCAAACTCAATTTTTTTTTATTTTTTATAAGCAATGTCTTAACAAAAGGTTTTCCATAGTCAGCAATAACAGTCCTACACCTATTACCCCTTACAAGAGTCGGATCCCTTACTCCCCAGTCTTCATCCATTGTAACAACTGCACCAGTTCCACTACTGCCAACTACAGATTTAAGCGTCTCGATTTTGTTTACAACCTTGTAACTTAGGTCTATGAAACTTTCAATACTTCTACATTTAAGCCAACACATTGTCTTTCACATAATAAATAATGAAGTATCCTCAACAAAAATAACATCTTCATTAATATTATTAAGTATCCTAACCTCAATTCTTGTTGCCATTTTTGTCCACCTATTCAACACAAAACAGGATGTGATTTCATTACAATTTAAATGAAACAATACAACCATAATGTGTTCATAAGGCAAACCCCATGTCTCCATCTTTTGGCATGAACATTTTAACATAGTCATTTCACTTTCAATAGTAATATGCCACTGCTTATTGGTGCCACACCATGTTCTAACTTTATATATACCATCAAGAGTTATGTCTACCACAAACATACTTTCTACATGCATTTCATATAATAAAACATGTCATGTAAAACACATTATGTGTCTACATATTCATAGCAAATTTCTCAAAATGAACCCAAGGAGTCTTCGTGATAGGCATACCCATAATTGACGTAAAATCCACATCAATTTTAGTATACCAAATGCAATATAGAAATTGGTTAAATTGCTATAAGAAAACAGTTAGATTATTCCTAATACTTACATACTTTCCTAAATGAGCATGCATGTTTTTACATCGCGATGTTGTCCTAAGTTTGGTAAAGAATTTACCCTTCAAATATACACTAGACCATGTATGTTTTCTATCATACAAGTCTTTTACCCAAGAATCCCTAAGACCTGACACCGGATCATGTCCAAAACCATGAAAACATACCCACACGAAGCACATAACGATACCAGAGGACCTTAATAGATAACCTTTCCCATGACCGTAGTTCCTATAGATCGGTGTCATGGCGAGTCTGGAAGATCTATTGGGGGCATATGGGTAGCTAACTTGTAAATGGTGTTAAGAATGTCTATGTAGGTGTCATATTTTCCTATAATTCTTGGATTCTTGGATCCCACCAAAGTATGTTACATTCCCTAACTTATGAGCTTTAATATTAAGTATTTAGACTAACTTGAGTGTCAAAGTGTCATTGCAAGTGACACCATCTTCCGCCTCTTAACGAATTAGATCAATGTGATAACTAAAGATTAGACATGGAGACTCCTAACTCCCCACTGGACCAGGATAGGTAATACCAGATCCCCACTAGACCAATGTAACATATAACAGAGAGTTGAGTCTAGTACTGACACCAGAAGTACTACCCCCATACCAGATAGCTTATTGGCATGCTCAGTGGAACCTGTTAGAGATATTCCCATATTTCACAATCAATTTTCCATCATGGATGCGAGTGGCCAAGTTCCTAGAAGTCTCGATGAAGATGTTTTACACCTGGATCCTTGACGCCTTACCTACGATGTCGGATTTGTTGGCACTCTAACATTTGTCCAACAAAGAGCTAGATAGGTTGTTATAGTACTATCCCTAAACCCCCACAATGAGGTCATTCATCAACTTAAGGAAAATTTGGGTGATTTGAGCAAAAAGTGTATTCAAACTAAAGTTGTAGGTCATGACTCAACACCAACTCTGTCATGAGGCATCTCACCATGAGGCACCCATGACTTCATCTTACTCTGAAATTCCCACGTATGAAGATCAACTTCAATTCCATTACAGAGAAAATCGTCATTCCTTTTGTAGGAGAAATCCTCAAGCCGATGGTGCCTTGACAGGGTACAAGTTTATACCCTTCTCTAGGAGACTAATGAGAATTCCTATTCCCAAGCACCTGTAGGCAACCCAATCATTGTCTATTGGTAAGAACACTAGAGAGACTAATCTTGGCAAGCACCTTGACATGTATACATACGAGGCTATGTTTTTGGGCACTGAATCCGATGTCACATGTTGAATGTTCTTCAAAACCTTTATTAGTGAGACTCTTAGATGGTTTAAAAGCTTCCCTCTTGTTCCATTAGTTCTTAGACTGACATGGCCGAAGGTTTTGGTAATCACTTTGTCATTTCCAAAGATATCTGTAAAACTTCCCATATTTTTGCTCAAATCACGTAGGGCGAGAAGGAGTCCCTAAAGGATTTCTAGAAAAGGTTCTACAAAGAAGCTGTAAGGGTTCCCAATTTGAATGAAATAATTTAGCTCTATATCGTCATTGAAGCACTCTAGCTAAAGTATACTTTCATCATTTCATTAGCAAAAGGACCCTTTCAAACCCTTAAGGAATTTTATAAGAAGGCAATCATGTATATAGACATTGAGATATACTTGGAAGCCACTATGGCTAGGTACTCACCCGCCCCAGCCCCAACACAGCTAGAGAAAGAGAGGAGAAGTTAAAGTCAAAGTCTGAAATAAAACCTCAGAAAGAGAAAGGTAGGGAACAACAACCCCGACAATAGTAGAAAAAGGTGTTCAATTTTGATTATTATGTTCCCCTAAACACCAGACTGACTTAGATCCTATAAGAAGTTGGGTGACCCGACGAAGTATTGTGACTTTCATGAGCAAACCCATAACAACATAGAGGAGTATAGGTAGTTGAAGAATGCCATCAAGGTCCTTATCGAGGAAGGTAAATTGAAATAGTACCCCTAAAGAGTAAGTCCTAAGATGAGTCAAACCAATTCAGAAAGTGTAGAAGGGACTGATCCTGGATGGTGATGATGAATGAGGTCCAAAGAGGTTCATCATAGATAAAAAAAAAGAAGTCCAGCTAGTTGAGGCAATCTAAGAGGTAGACGATGTCCCTTCCCCTTCTCTAAAGCCAAGTGTGAGATTAACATACGTCGCGACCAAGATCACGGTAGGAGGCCGACTGTAAAAAGAAAATATGTTTCCTGAGTTCCCTTCGGAAACCGTGGAGTCACCACCAATGTTTTTAAGGTAAAACATTAGAAAAACCTTAACGTGAAGGTACTAGTCCTAAATCAAGATTTTATGTTCGGGAGTCTGATTACAGGTAGGGAAGATATTAACACCCCACACTGTCCATTCTAAACGGTTACCCTAAATTGTTTAAGTTTGAATAATCCTACTAATTTATAATTTAAACCTCTTAGAGATTCCTTATGGATTTGTTATTGATGCGATATATTTATTTTTTTAATTTGGGCCCGACAAGAATAATTGTTCCTGGTCCTACGAATTCTCCAAGCATTAGGGGAAATCAGATTACGTAGTTCTTTGTGTTATTTTTTAAAAAAATGTGAAGAAGATTGAAAAACGTCAAGATTTAAAACATTAACCAACAAGACGTCTCTTCCAAATTGATTTCAAATGTTGTATAAAAAAAGAACCTTAGGTTTTATTGATTTTATTATATTTTTAGAGAGAAATTTAATAGTCTAAATTGATTTAAGAATGAAAGGTTTATTTGAAAACCTAGATTAACATGACATCTCGTCCAAAGAATCTATAAAGATATTTTGATTTTTGTTATGTTATCAATATTGTTAAAGTGTTTTATGGTCTAAATTATTTTAGAAAATTTACCATAGATTGACAGGACGTCTGGTGCAAAAAATCTATAAAGACCCTAAATTTGTTATCAAAATATTTTTTAAGGTCTACATTAATTTTGAGATTATTAAAATTTATTTTATTCAAAAACTTAGACTAACAGGACGTCTCATCCAAATTGATCCCTAATGTGAATATATTAATTTTCATTACCTGTTGGTACTACCAAAATTATTTTGTGATCTAAAAATTAAACATGGGTTAACAGAACGTCTTGTTTAAATAAACCCTAACATAAGGACTTTAATTTTAGGCACATACCAATATTAATTTTATTATCTATTTTTACGAATATAATACTCTAAACTTGGTTAGTAGCAAACACTAACAAACATTATATGGTACTAATTATTAGAATATTTCTAAAGGGGAAAGAATTTCATAATTTAACTCCCTAGGAAACTAGGATTACATACAATCACAACAAGAAAAGAGAAAAGAAGAAAATACCTGAAGTTGTTAATTTTCTATGTTAATCTTTATTCTTATCTCCTGCGTGAATATGCTTAGCCTTTTCTTTTCAATTCGCGTGCCAATTGCTACCAACATGAATGTGACCTTTGTGCTTTTAGCGTGAAAACTAATATCAATTTGGCTTCCTAATTTGCGTCAATATGCTCTCTGTTTCCCTTTTTCTTTTTTCAGCGTGAATGTATTCCAATATATAGATTTCTAATGTTGGCCTGCTCCTCAATTGCGTTGTAGTTTTTTTTTGTGAAATCCTCCTCTATTTTTTATATATAATAATATACAAATATAATAACCCCTGATGCCTTTTTTTCGTGTTTAGTGTATCGGGATACCTATATCCTTTCCCTTTTCAATAGCGTTACATATATATATAATAATTTAATCTAATCCCATTCCCTTTTGTGATTAGTATACTATATTATAATATAATATGAAACTTGATTGCCCTTTTAATTGGTCCAGGCCTAATATATATCATGTATATAAATCTTTCCTTAATCCACGTGATCTTGTTTTCTGTTACTAAAAATCTTTTCTCTTTTATGTTATCTTTTGTGTGTAAACTTTTATAATATATATATTAAAAAAACTAATTTCAAAAAAACTTTATCTCAAAGCTTTATCTCATTTTATAATATACATATTTAAAAGCTCTTATCTCATAAACACTTTATCTTTTTCTTTCTCTAATCTTCTAAAATCTTATCCTTTATAAAATCTAAATTTTAAACCTCCTTCTTGAATTTTAAAATTTTGAGTCTAGAAGTTCAAAAATTTATGTTTCTAATAAGGATTTAAAATTTTAAACATCAAAGTCTGGATCAATAATTTAAGATTCAAACAAGCCTACAGGTTCTCTTTTTTTTCTTAAAAATAATTCCTAAAAATAAAAAAATAATTATTTTTTATTTTTTATTTTTTTATTTTTTGGAAATTTTAAATGGGTCCGGACAAAATTTGGTAGTAACAACTTGCCCCTCTTTACTTTTCCTTTACTGTGTTACAGTAAAGGATAAGTAAAGACTGAGCGAACTAATTTTATCCAGTGCGCTAGCTTTAAAGAATTCCATGTTTGGCGAAAAGAAAATCAAAATAGTGCCCTGCTCGGCGACTGTAAATTTAATGATGTCATGCTCAACGGCCGAAAATTTAAAGGATGCCATGCTCGGCGATTGGAAAATAAAATGGTGCCCCGCTCGACGACTGGAAAGTAAAGGATGTCATGTTCAGCGATAAGAAATTAAAATGGTGCCACACTCGACGACCAAAAATACAAAGGATGCCATATTCGGCGATAGGAAATTAAAATGGTGCCCCACTCGGTGACTAAAAATTTAAATGATGCCATGCTCGGCGACTGGAAAGTAAAATAGTGCCTCGTTTAGTGATTAAAAGTCAATGGTGCCCGCTCGGCTGCTGGAAAGTAAAATAGGGCTCCGCTTGACTACTGAAAAGTAAAATGGTGCCTCGTTCGGTGACTGAAAAGTAAAAGGTGCCCCGCTCGGCTGCTAGAAAGTAAAATGGTGCCCCACTTGGCGACTAGAAATTTAAAGGATGCCATGTTTGGCGACTAAAAAGTAAAAGGTGCCCCGCTCAGCTGCTGGAAAGTTGTATGGTGCCCCGCTTGGCTGCTAGAAAGTAAAATGGTGCCCCGCTCGGTGACTGGAAATTTAAAGGATGCCATGTTTGGCGACAGGAAAGTAAAAGGGTGCCTCGCTTAGCAATTAGAAATTTAAAAGATGCCATGTTCGAGTCTAGGAAAGTAAAGTGTTGCGCTGCTCGGTAATTGAAAAGTAAAATGGTGCCCCGCTTAGCTACTGGAAACTAAAATGGTGCCCCGTTCGGTTATTAGAAATTTAAATGATGCCATATTCGGCGATTGAAAAGTAAATGGTGCCCCGCTCGGCTGCTGTAAAGTAAAATGGTGCCTCGCTTGGCTACTAGAAAGTAAAATGGCGCCTCGCTCAGCGACTGAAAATTTAAATGATGCCATGCTCGGTGACTAGAAATTTAAAGGATGCCATGCTCAGCGACTAGAAATTTAAATCAAGTTTGTAATCCAGGGAGAAACCTTTAGAACTGTAATCTTTATAGATTTTAGGTTTATACTCATGAGTGAAACGGATGAACGAGGTGATTTTCTCTTATGAGCATGTATGTAGCACGGTCCCTGTGATGCTTGTTTGAGGTGCTAACAAATAATAGAAGCATCTTGCTCCCATGACTTTCCTTTTCTTTTGGTGAAAATAATTATCATTGCCTTGTATTATTTTGTTCAAAACACATGTTCTGCCATATTAATGAAACTCATAACAAATACGTATTGAAAAGGTAGTAATTTTATTTATGTGGGTTGATCAAGTATGGGAATAGACAAAGGGAAATTAGATGCAAAAAAGAAACAAATGTGGTTAAAAGTTTGGTAATGGATGATGTAATGAGGTTTGCAGATCCTCCAGTGAATCCCTGAGAATAGTAAGAATCCTGATCCCATATCTGACAACGAGTTTATCCTTCGATCTTGCTTCCGAGAAAGTAATTCAACTATAGTCCTTGTACCCCAGTCGGATCCTATTATGCTTGTACAGGGAATTTTAGTTGCTTTGCTAAAATCTTGACCTTAATTTTTTGCTTGAGCCACCTTTTCAAGTTTTTGACTCACCGAGTCGCTCTAATTTTTGCCTAGACCGTATTTTCAGGTTTTTAGCCTAGTGAGCTTTTCTTTCTTTCTGACATTTAAAAAAAATCAAGGTTGTATCCTTCATAACAAAAGGTTTAAGCTGATTATGTTGAAACCGAGCCCTCTTGGCCTCTTTTGATTTGGTTTCATCCTTTGGGGGAATCGATGTCACTTTGAATAGGCAACTTTGCCCCAACGCCATGTACCGAAGGAAATGGGATGAGCCCTTTTTTCTTGCCTCAATGAGAAAGGACCATTCCGAGTCTTTTTTTGCTTTTGTTTTTGTTCTTTTTTTGTCTTTTTCTTGATTTGTTTTTTTTCTCTTTTTTTGATCTTCGAATGATCCCCTTGGTACTTTTGTTGCTCAGCATGGTAAACCATTTTCATGGTTACATTAGCATGAGGAGTAGTTACACCCCCTTAAGGTTGGGGTGTTGATTGAAACCGGGATGAAATATTGTTTTTTGTTGTATTCTTGGATTGATGACATTCGTGCCCCCCATTAGAAAGGTGACGACTTACTCGGTGATCTAGATGTGCCCCGATATGACAATGCGAGGGCATTAGCTTGCCCCAGTTGGTATGTGCATAGGACGCTAACCTTAATTCTTTTTGTTGTTTTTTTTGTTTGTTTGATTTTTTCTTTTTCTTTTTTTTGGCAAAGCATCTCTTGATTACACCTGTATTTATGTGTGTATCGGCAAGTCACCTCTATCCATGTTGGTCAATATTGAAGATTCCTTAAATGATAGATATGCCCCTGTTCATTTTGGAACCTAAAAGTGTTATCGTCTACATCATGTCATGAAACAAGGTTACCATCGCCCTCTGATAAATTGCCCTAATGTTTTCAAACCAATGGACATCAATAACTTAATCAACCTTCCCCGATGTTCTTGACTCAGGGAAATGTCAATCTTGACCCCTTTATCCTTTTCATTTAATAATCTCGATTACCTCTTGATATACTGACTTTCTTTAGCCTCTTGTTCCCATAGTCTTCCTTACCCTCTTTGTCAGCACAATCAAATGAATACTCAAAGTCGTGAAATGGGATCACGACCCTACTATTTTCAAGTAGATCACTTTTGGGTCTGTATTTGGATGAATGGTCGAATGAGGGATAAAGGGAAGGGAATGGATAAAAAGGTACAAAGAAAGAGATATTCAAATACGCATTTATTAATGGAAAAAAATGACAAAACATGTTTCGCCCTTATTGTAAAAAGAAAAGACCCCAAAACCTTGGGTATAGCAATGGGAATATTGAATTATTAAGGCAATTACAAATTATTTTAAATCAGAAATTAAAGTCGTAAGGAGCTCCACAGCCTCCCAGTTACAAAATTAAAAGCCCGGTGAACAGGGGCGCACAAAGCTTGTATCATCACAGGAACCGTCTTCAATAGCAGCCACTTGATCTTCTTCCACAATATTAACCTCAGAGCCCTCATGGTTAGGCAAGGGATTTATAGCCACGTTCAGATTTCTTTCCTGTAAGTTAAGCCACTTGGCTTTAACAAAGTCTTACACTTTGTGTTTCAGAGCTAAACAATTTTTTGTTGAGTGCCCCGATGCGCCAGCATGATAGTTACACCAAGTACTTGGATCATGTCCCTTAGGATAAAGTGGTCCAAAAGTTGTGGGAGGATAGGGCACCACAAGGGAGTTTTGGATAAGGTGCGGCAATAGTTTAGTGTAACTCATAGGGATTGGGTCAAACTAAACAGGGTTGTGATCATTGTTTGTCCTTCTCTAATTTTGATTAGGGTTTGGTGGCTGAGTCCATTGTTGTGGTGGTTGTACTGACATATGATGATTGTGCGGTGGCATGGATGACTGATAACGAGGTGGTTGAGGGAAAAACTGAAAGTAATTATTGGTAGTAGCAGCTACTTGAGGATATGGCGTGAACTTATAAGGGTTAGCCTGAGGAAAAAATACAGGTTTGTACGGCTTTTGATGAGAGCTTCTTAAATCATAAGTGACAACATTAGTCCCACCTTTCTTTCTTTCTCCAATTTGCACATGTTTTTTCATGGAAGGTTCCCCGGATACAGTTTGGACAATTTTCCCTGTCCTTACCCCGCTTTCCACTATTTCCCCAATGGTAATGATATTGGAAAAAATTGATGATACACTTATAATAATTCTGTCATAGAAAGGAGCTTGAAGGGTATCAATAAACATTGTTACAATCTCCTTCTCTAGCAGCGAGAGGTCTACTTATGCAGCCATTTCTCGCCAATGCTGGGCATATTCCTTGAAAGACTCATCATCTTTGTTAGTCATATTTTGTAATTGCATCCTATCAGGCGCCATGTCCAGGTTGTATTTGTATTGTTTTGAGAAAGCATCAGCTAAGTCTATCTAACAGTGTATACGAGCACGTTCTAGATGCATGTACCAAGTCAGGGTAGCTACTTCCAGGCTATCTTGGAAGCAGTGAATAAGCAGCTTATCATCAAAGGCATGGGAAGCCATCTTCCAATAATACATGGTTTGATGATTCTGAGGATAGGACATGCCCCGGTATTTGCCAAATTCAGGCATTTTAAATTTAAGAGGTATCACCACGTCTGGAACTAGACAAAGTTCAGATGCGTCTATTGGGCCAAAACCTCCCACACCTTCCATGACACGAAGACGCTTCTCGAGAATCTCCATCTTTCCCTTTGGCTCAGAAGTTGCAATTGCAGGATTGGTGGTCTACATGATAACAGGTTAAGGCATCACATACCCATAAGGATAATTATACTGTGACTGGAGGTGAGGAAAGGGTGGTGTTTGACATTCCAGATTTGACTGCGTCTCCCCTTGTGGGTTTGGAATAAGTATAGTTGCTTGAACTACAGGCGATTGGGTGTTTCGAGGCTTAGAGGCCTATGGGCTCAGGATTTGATTCTAAACCTGTGGATTTATTGCGGGTATTGTATTCCCATCTTATGGACCCAAGATTACAGGAGGAAAATAACCAAGAGGTAAACCATACAACGGAAAGGGTATGAGGTTACCATCCTGATCAAAGAAGGTTTGAGGAGGCATGCATCCATATGGCATGCCATAAGATGGAGGTTGCATGGTGTGACGATCAGCAATTTTGCCTGAGTTTTCGATATTGTTAGTAGGTGAAGCATCCTGGGCCTGGTTAGGAGTAAAACTAGGAGGGTACAACAGAGAAGTTGGCTGTTGCTCATTGTTTATAGATGGGCCCCCCTCTGTGACTCACTTTTCTAGAAGCCTAGTCAGCCTAGTTATCTGTTCCTTTAAATGGTTGACCTTGCTCTTTAAGTTCTCAGTCTCGTTATCCATCTCAGCCATGAGTCTTTCTTGAAGCTAAGTTCTGTAAGGGTGTCTACCCATGATTTCTTTCTGTATTAGTGAAAAGGATAAGGAAAAAGAAAAGAAGGAGATGAAAAAAAGAAAAAAAAATCAACTTGTGGGTTTGTTCAATCATTATTTCAAAGTTTAAGAATAAGAATAAGTTACAGACTTCTCGGATCGTCTAATTTTTTGGAAAAGCTTTGCATAAAAGATTTACGATCCAAAGAGCCTATAACTTAGAGAATGAAATTGAATGGGCTTGAAAACCACTTTCCCCATGTTGACTTATTGGGTCTTTTA
Source organism: Clitoria ternatea (assembly GCA_037962975.1). Classification (NCBI taxonomy): domain Eukaryota; kingdom Viridiplantae; phylum Streptophyta; class Magnoliopsida; order Fabales; family Fabaceae; genus Clitoria; species Clitoria ternatea. The sequence continues at coordinate 149,529,109 of CM075671.1, forward strand.
AAAAAAACTTTTGTTGGGGAAGGAAAAAAATCTTTTAATTTAGAAAATGAAAGATAAAACAAATGTTGCCCCTTGTGTACCCTAAACAAGATTTGTCTGAAGGCCTCTTATTGGTTCAAAGGCTCCTCTAATAGTATCCTCTCACATTGGGTGGCTATTTTAAATTACTAAAGGCCACTAGAGCTCAGACTCTACCCATGATATTGACCACAACGATAGGAAGTCTACTAGGTGCAGGCACCATGAGAAAGTCACACTCTAGCTGAGGCTCTCACAATGTCAGACGGAGACGAATGTCCCAAATGACACCACTACACAACATCCCCTAAACTTAATTGTTCATGCAGACCCCTGGGTGTAGGGTATCACTCAAAATGTATGTGAAAAAATTTAAGTGTAGTATGTGAGAGGCATACATATATGTAACTTACCCTTCCTTCACAAGAAACAAACACAGAGTAATACAAATAAATTGTTTATCCAAGGGTTCAATAACATAATAATATGATATCCTCTACCCTAAGGTTCAATAATAACATATATCGACAAAATACATGGCATAAAACATAGGCAAGAAGTTATATAGGATTATTCTAATATACTCAAACAAAATACACGGGCTTGACTCTCTAAAGTCCCCAGTGGAGTCGCCATCTATCGTGACACAGATCGCGGCGGGAGGCCGACTGTAAAAATAAAATATGTTTCTCGCATTCCCTCTGGAAACCGTGGAGTCACCACTAATGTTTTTAAGGTAAAACATCAGAAAAACCTTAACGTGAAGGTACCAGTCCTAAATCAAGATTTTAAGTTTGGGAGTCTGATTACAGGTGGGGAAGGTATTAGCACCCCACACTCTCCGTTCTAAACGGTTACCCTAAATTGTTTAAGTTTGAATAATCCTACTAATTTATAATTTAAACCTCATAGAGATGCCTTATGGATTTATTGTTGATTTAATAATTTTAAAATTATAAATTTTGTGATTAACAGGACGTCTCGTCCAAACTAATCAAGTTGTCATTAAAATGTGTTATAATTTTATTTTTTAAGTTAATGAGATATATTTATTTTTTTAATTTAGGCCCGACAGGACTAATTGTTACCGGTCCTACGTATTTCCTAAGCGTTAGGGGAAATCAGGGTTACGTAGTTCTTTGTGTTATGTTTAAAAAAAAATGCGATGTAGATTGAAAAACGTCGAGATTTAAAACGTTAACCAACAAGATGTCTCGCCCAAATTGATTTCAAATGTTGTATAAAAAGGGAACCTAGAGAGAAATTATTGATTTTATTATATTTTTAGAGAGAAAATTTAATAGTCTAAATTGATTTAAGAATGAAAAGTTTATTTGAAAACCTAGATTAACAGGATGTCTCGTCCAAAGAATCTATAAAGATATTTTGATTTTTGTTATATTATCGATATTGTTAAAGTGTTTTATGGTCTAAATTATTTTAGTAAATTTAACATAGATTGACAGGACGTCTCGTCTAAAAAATCTATAAAGACCCAAAATTTGTTATCAAAATATTTTTTAAGGTCTACATTAATTTTGAGATTATTAAAATTTATTTTATTCGAAAACTTAGACTAACAGGATGTCTAATCCAAATTGATCCTTAATGTGAATATATTAATTTTCATTACCTATTAGTACAACCAAAATTATTTTGTGATCTAAAAATTAAACATGGGTTAATAGAACGTCTTGTTCAAATGAACCCTAACTTAAGGACTTTAATTTCAGGCACATACCAATATTAATTTTGTTATCTATTTTTACGAATATAATACTCTAAACTTGGTTAGTAGCAAACACTAACAAGCATTATGTGGTACTAATTATCAGAATATTTCTAAAGGGGAAAGAATTTCATAATTTAACTCCTTAAGAAACTAGGATTACATACAATCACAACAAGAAAAGAGAAAAGAAGAAAATACTTGAAGTTGTTAATTTTCTGCGTCAATCTTTATTCCTATCTCCTACGTGAATATGCTTAGCCTTTTCTTTTCAATTCGTGTGCCAATTGCTACCAGCATGAATGTGACCTTTGTGCTTCTAGCGTGAAAACTAATATCAATTTGGCTTCCTAATTTACATCAATGTGCTCTCCGTTTCCCTTTTTCTTTTTTCAGTGTGAATGTATTCCAATATATAGATTTCTAATGTTGGCCTGCTCCTCAATTATGTTGTTTTTTTTGTGAAATCCTCCTCCATTTTTTATATATATAATAATATACAAATATAATAACCCCTGATGCCTTTTTTCCGTGTTTAGCATATTAGGATATCTATATCCTTTCCCTTTTCAATAGCATTACATATATATATAATAACTTAATCTAATCCCATTCCCTTTTGTGATTAGTATATTATATTATAATATAATATGAAACCTGATTGCCCTTTTATTTGATGCGTGCCTAATATATATCATATATATAAATCTTTCCTTAATCCACGTGATCCTTTTTCTATTACTAAAAATCTTTTCTCTTTTATGTTATCTTTTGTGTGTAAACTTTTATAATATATATATATTAAAAAAACAAATTTCAAAAAATCTTTATCTCAAAACTTTATCTCATTTTATAATATACATATTTAAAAGCTCTTATCTCATAAAAACTTTATCTCTTTCTTTCTCTAATCTTCTAAAATCTTATCCTTTATGAAATCTAAATTTTCAACCTCCTTCTTGAATTTTAAAATTTTGAGTCTAGAAGTTCAAAAATTTATGTTTCTAATAAGGATTTAAAATTTTAAAAATCAAAGTCTGGATCAATAATTTAAGATTCAAACAAACCCACAGGTTCACTTTTTTTTAAAAAAATAATTCCTAAAAAATAAAAAAAATTATTTTTTATTTTTTATTTTTATTTTTTAGAAATTTTAAATGGGTCCTGACAAAATTGGGTAGCAACGACATGATTGCAGGAAGCTTTGCTAGAGGCGATGAATCCAATACCGCTGGAAAGAATCATCTTTGCATGATTATCTAAGTTCAAAACAAAAGGTAGGATAACCAACCATTCAGAGATGGTTTTAAAACGCCTATCATTTCTTTTTCTAATGAAGACTTTGACCCCACCATTATAGGTGAAGATGATGTCGTAATCATTATTACAGTGATCACCAACATAGATGTCAAGGGAATTTTAGTTGACCAAGGCAGCTTATGCAATGTAATATTTTATGATTATTTCAAGAAAATAAGAATAATCGATGCAGATTTGTAACTTTATACTCAGGACCTCATAGCCTTCAGTAGAGTCAAGCAACCCACCAAGATGTACCTAAACACTTGCATCACTTTTGATGATGAGGCCGATGCTAAAACGGTGAAGACACGGATCCTTATGATCAATGTTAAATCCCCTTACAACAGTATCATTGGCTGACCTACCCTAAATACTATAAAGCTATAGTGTCTACCCCTCACCTCTCATCAAGTTTATCAACAAGGATAATCAGGTTTCCTCTGTCCATTATGACCAAGAGATGGCCCTTGATACTACTATAATTTGAGCTTGAACATGGTAAAGGAATAGGTGACATATAAGAAAAGAAAGTTAAATAATGGAGGCATATCGGCAAGATCAGTCAGCCTCATTGACCTCCACCCCAGAGAAAAATTAAAGATTGACCTCTTTAATCTTTTGTAGCCTACATTAGAGAGAGGTCTCAAGGTTATTGTGGTTAGAGATATTGTCAACTAGATCATGCACATCAATGATAAGTTAGACACTGATATAGAGAAGAAGTTGATAGAAACTTTACAGGAATTTAAAGGACTATTTTCTTGGACTACAACTAACATGCCTGGTATTTATCCCAACTTTTATTGCCAAAAGTTGGTAGTGTATCTTGAAATGAAGTCGTTCATGTAAAAGAAATGACGCTTAGGACTAGACAACAAAAGGCTGCTTGTGAGTAGACTGAAGAGCTTCTCAAAGTCAGTTTCATCAGAGAAATCTGGTACTCTTTCTAGCTCTTTAATGTTGTCATGGTTTATAACTCCCATGGTAAGTGGTGAATGTACACAAATTACATCAATCTAAACCAATGTTTCCCTAAGGATCCTTACACCCTCCCCAACATTGATCGGATAGTGGATGATTTATCCATGTACCAATTTTTGTCTTTTTTGGATGCCTACTCCGGCTATAATCAGATCCCAATTTAGGAAGAGGAATAAGAAATGACCATATTCATCAATGACAAGTATATTCTGTTACATTGTCATGCTTTGTGATCTAAAGAACGTCAGGCCTACCTACCAACGTATGATTAAGCAAGCCTTCAAAGGCATGCACACCAAGTTGGTAAGGGTCTATATACATGACATCATCGCTAAGATCCCAGCAGGTGGTAATCATATAGCCGACTTTAGGAAAATTTTTAAATAACTGAGCAACATGATATACACCTCAATCCCCTTAAGTATACCTTTGTCATACCATGAGGAAGATTCCTTGGTTTCATGTTGACCTAGCAAGGAACAAAGGCAAATCCAGATAAATGTAAAGAATTCATGAGCTATAGAGTCCCAAGAACCTTAACGAGGTCTAATCCTTGAATGGCAAGATAGTTGCGATAGCTCAGTTCATCCCAAAGATGGCACACTAGTTCCTTCCCTTATACAAAATGCCTAAGAAGTGCAAGAAATATAAGTGGGGAAAGGATTTAGAAACAACATTCCAAAGCCTAAAGGACGTTTTGGTTAGACCGTCTATTCTAGTAAAACCCAACCCTTGTGAACAACTAATTGTTTATTTATCTATTTTAGATAAGGCTCTAGGAGTAGTCCTAGTAAAAGAAACCTTGGAAGGATAACGTCCTATATATTTTACCAGAAAGACACTCTAGGGTGCGAAACTCTAGTATTAGAAGATCAAGAAAGTTACACAAACAATTGTTTGGGTATTCTGATGATTAAGATTATACTTCCATGCCCATTTCATAGTGGTACAGACTAATCTACAACTGCAGACGGTGTTATTCAAGCCTGATCTAGCTGGAAAGATGATTAAATAGGCCATTAAATTATTTGAGTTTAATATTATTTATGAGCCCCGGAGCGCTATCAAGGTTCAAGTCTTAGTCAATTTCATGTAGAGTTTACTGGATAAAACCCTAAGGATACACGTTCTCATTGGATGGTATTCATGGATGGGTCACCAAATACTAAGGGTTGTGGCATCAGTGTAATGGTGGAAGGTGATGATAGAGTTCACCTTGAGATTTCTTTAAGGTTTGATTTCAAGACCTCTAATAACCAAGCTAAGTACAAACTTGTCTAGCCAGACTACACGTAGTTATGAACGTTAGAGCAAAGGAAGTCACGCTCTGAAGTGATTCACAACTCATGATTTCCTAAGTTTTTGGTGAATACCAAGCTAAGAAACCATTGCTTCAATAGTATTTGGCAAAGGTGAAAAATTAAAGGAGAAATTTGACTAAGTCAGCTTTAAGCATATTCCACATGAGGAAAACATTCACGCTGATATGTTTTCTAGACTGCTAGCACTAAGAAGGTTAGTTCTACCATAATTGTTATTTAGAGCACTCTCACTATGCCAAGTATCTCTACGTTACCTCAGAATTATGCCATATATACTTGAGCATTCAATGAAGACTCTTAGGGTGCTCTAATAAACTAGTATATGGTTGATGGCTAGCTCCCAACGGACTCCATGAAGAAAAAGAAGCTAAAAAAGAGTTACCCTACTATAATGTGGTTGACAAAGTCCTATTCCGATGAAGCTTCTCAGTTTCACACCTTAAGTGCCTCAATGAAAATGAAACCATGGATGTGATGAGAAGGTCTACAAAGGTTAGTATGGCCATCATTTTAGAGAAAGAATCCTAATAAGAGAAATCCTTCAGATTGGTTACTGGTGGCCCAGCATGGAACAAGATACAGTGGAATATGTTTTATGGTATGACCCTTGCTAGAAGTTCACCAATCTGTATCACACATTGATAGAAGAGTTGTTCATGTTTGTTTTCCCATGTCCTTTTCACGAATGGGGGCTTGATATCTTAGGACCTTTCCCAACAACTCTAGGTAACATCAAATACCTCACAGTGGGTGTTGACTACTTTACACAATGGATTGAAGTCGAGGACGTTGTTCGCATTACACCAGTGTGAACCAGACATTTTATCTACAAGAACATTATCGTAAGGCTTTGTATAGATAGTCACAGACAATGGTACTCAAATTACAGACTAAAAATTCATAGTTGCTAGAAGGTCTTGAAATCATCCTAAGTCTTTTCTTTTGTGGAGCACCCTCAAACCAATAGTTAGGCCAAGGTCACCAATAAAGAAATCCTCAAGGGGTTAAAAAAGGTTTAGGGGAAGCTAGTAGAGATTGGATGAACCAGCTATGTCATGTCCTATGGGCATACCAGACCACCTTGATTCTCTACTAATGAGTCACCTTTCAGGCTCAGATATAGGATAGAGGTAGTGATATCGATGAAGATCGATGATATTTCATGTCGAGTTCAAAACTTCTCTGAATTTGGAAATGAGAGTAACCTTTTCCATGAGTTGGATAACATATCGAAGATTAAGGAAACCGCCTTCATTTGAGATTAGGCTATCAAGGCCAAGGTCACATTGTGTGATAACAAAAAAGTCCAACTTTGCTATTTAGTGTTAGAGATTTGGTGTTACGATGTGCTAGCATGGGCAACAAATTTTCCCGCCAAGGAAAGCTTGTCCCAAGCTGGGAAGAACCACATTGGGTCGACAAGATCACACACAAAGGTACGTATTGGCTAGAGACCTTGGACGGTGTTGCCATTAAAAATAAGTGAAATATTCAAAACCTTCAAGTGTATTCAACTAACCAGTATTCAGTGTGTACTTTTTCTCTTAACTTAGGATTTTTCCCATTGGGTTTTCCCTAAGAAGGTTTTAACATGACATGCTTAGGTATGCATTATTGTAATTACCCAATTAATGAAAAGTTCTTATTTCTTCTAAGTATTATTATGTTATTGCTACTAACATTCTCTCAAGATTACATCGTCTCTTATTATCCGTGTCTACATGAGGAAAATTGCCCTAACGAGTGGTAAGGATCAGTTATCTCTTTTGAGATTTTGTACCGGACCCCGACGAGTGGCACCCCGGTCACTAGAAATAGTGATCGATTACTTGGTCCCAATGAGTAGCGAGGACAGCCCCCAACAAGTAGCAGCTCGATCAATGGAAATAGTGATTGACTACTTGGCTCCAATGAATGGTGAGGATTGGATCTCTTATAAAACCATATTGGACCCTGGTGAGTGGTGCAAGTAGATCCTAACACCCTAGGAGCGATCTAGTTAACTATCCACCATACGCATAGTTAATGAAACCCCAAGAGTGTAACAACCTTGATTTTTCTTAGATAAAAACCCAAGGTCTCGGGACTTTCGAGAATACCCTACTACGTATTTTAGGAGAATAAGGCTTAGGCTTGACTCCTAGATCATCGTGAAGAAGTGAGAAAGTAAGATTTAAGAGAAGGTGAGTAGTAAATAACCCAGCTAAATAAAAATGAGCATGGAAGGATGTGTGCATTAGTGACCCCTAGAGGAACTTGTTGGTTTAATAACAATTGATAAGAAGAGATAAATGTGTTTGATTCTATAATTGAACTATTACTGAGGCATCTATATTCACAATATATTCTTGTTATTAATGTTAGAAATGATAATTTCTAAATAATGTTTAGTTATTGGCAATTTATAGATGATGTTAGACAATTACCTGCTAATAGTGGCCGTAGGTGATTTAGAATATTTGATTTTAATTAAGTACTTAATACAATTTTAAAGTTAAGTAATCATTAGAGCCCAAGACCTCATAAAACATTAATTAATCCCTTTAGTAAAAATGATTAGTAGAAAATACCTTATTTTAATCTTAATTTGTTAATGAGTTTTATTATTAATAATTTTGAGATAAAATTTAGTGAATAGATAATATTTATTTTGAATACCTAATAGTATTAACAATAAGTTTAAAATATGAAAGTATATTTATAATGAGGTTTAGTTAAGAATTAATTAATTATTTTAATATTTTAATATTTTAATATTTTAATATTTTAATAACGAATGTTGCCCAGTTCCACGCATTTGAACTATAGGACCCAATTTGAGGTCAGACCCTGACCGTTCAATTCGAGACTAGTGATCCAGTAAGGAAACTAACCCTGTTAGGATTGTTTTGTAAATAATCAAGGGTGCCTAACTTAGCCTAACCGGTCAAATCAGAACCCTTATCGTCTCCTTCGTTTGACCGTTCATATACCTCGGGATGTCCGATGGTGACACGGTCAGTTCCTGGTGACTCGTTTTGAAGTTTTAGAAACTTTTCCTAAAGAGGCCGAAGCCCGGTTCGGACTTTATCACCCCCGCTTTTCCATAATTTGGTTTCGTTAAAAATCGTTTTAAAACTCGACCCTAAGATCTTCAATGTTTTGGACCCAACTTTTGCATTCGACTTTGGAATTAAACAATTTTGATCTTAATCTCTTTATTTTGAAAAGATCTTCAACTTTTGTATCTAGCCCCAATCTCCGACTCTCACTCTGTCAACCCTAAAATTAAGGATTAAGTGTGTTCGGCTTAAAATTCCATTGTTGGGACTTTTTCCCTGCACATGGTTCATAAAAAAATTCATAACTCCCTCATAAGACCTTTGATTCATGCAAAATTGGTGTCAAAATCTCTGTAAAAAAATTATCTACATTTTTTATGAAGACATTAAAGGCTAATTCTATTCATATCAGTACAGTTTAGTGAATCTTGGTGAACGCTTGGCTGTTTCATTTTAATGCTGGCTATCTGTAGAAATATTTGTATATCTCCCTCCTCCGGTGCTAGAATCACTTTTTTATTTTTTCTATGAATCTGTATCAAAGAACTATACAATTGTTATGAAGAGCACAAAACCTAATTCTCAAAGGATAATTAATGGTGAATTTATTTCTAAGCCCCTAACTGATTCAGGAGCTTCTGGAGCATCCTATCATAAATCGGGTATATCTCGGGCTACCGATCTCTGATTGTCACGTACGATGTATCAATTTAAATAGAAAAAGAAGATATACAACTTTTGTGTTAGGAGTTTTCTCTAATTCTAACTCCACAAATTAATTCATATTTATATTTAACATACTTATTTTTTCGGTTCATAAAAATCCTATATGTTTTAGTTTCTTGCCCGACAAGTTAATTTCCTGGCCACCGATTTTCCGACCCCCTCACCACCCTTGGACACCTCTCTGGATAGATGTCACCGTCTGGCTCTTCCTCTCCACTCATCTGGCCATCTTCCACTCTAGCCAGTTAAATTTCATGGAAGGGCTAACTATCATCATGACTCCTAAACCACCATCACTTCAACCAAATCAATTCATCATCTCTCCATTTCCATTCATCCTTTTCACGGCAGCTGTAACATCCTGGTTTTGGTTTAATTACCGATGGAGGCTAATTACATAATTAAAGTTATTGATTTAATAATAATGATGATGATAATAATGCAAAGAATTGACCCATGTGCCCTTGGTGTAATGAGAGCTTCGGTTCTCTCTCTTTGGCACGCTGATGGGAGTGGCCTTAATGGTGATATGATGGCTGATGGGAATTTCATTAAATATGGATGAAATGTTAATTGAATGGGAGAGTGATGCTGGGCAGTACATGGATCATGGCTTCAGCTTCACATTTTCCCTTGCACTTTATTCATTATCTCTGGGTGCATATTCTGAAGAGAGGAAATGCTCTTCATTCTCTCTAGAGAGCTTCCTGATGCCTCTTCTTCTTCTTCCTCCTGGTTCTTCTTCTCCTTCTTCTTCTTTCATTTAATGGGCTATTGGAGCCTCGGGTTGGAAACCTGCAGCGTGTGGGGTGCCTCGGTTTGTGGAAAATGGTCCACTGTTGTGAGGCAGAGCTGCTCGTGAGGAAGAAGGCATGGTTGGGTGCTTGGAAGCAGGGATGTCCTCCATCGTTGGGAGGACTGGGCTGTTCAAGTGTGGAACAGCGTTGGGAATCCTCTACTGGCTGTGATGCTTGGTTGACGACGTGTTGTGCCTTGGGAGGCTTCTCCACTGACTTGGTGGTAGAGCTGCTTCAGAGGAAGCTGTGTTTGGCTCTTCCCAGGGTTGAAAGCCGAGTAGAGTGCTGCTGAAGGCTGGGGCCGAGTCGTTCTGTAAGAACAAGTGGCCATGGAGCTGCCGGAATCTTTATTCCAGGTAAGGGGGCTATTGCATCTCAAATGTATGGTTTATGGACGGGTTTTCGGGTGAAACTAATACACTGTGATGTGTTGTGTTTGTTTTGTGATTATATGTTGTCTGAGTTGAGCCCGGATGTGTGATGATTATTATCGTGTGGTGTATGATTTCTGTCCATATGTTGTATGATGCATGTTGTGGTTATGTTAAATGTATGAGATGCATATTATGAATGCCGAGTGCATTTGTGTGGTTTTTTATTGGTCCCCGTGTGTGATGGTGTGTTTAAATGCATGTGATGCTTGACATTGAATATGTGAATGCTGAGTGCATAGGATGGGGACTACTTTGTTAATGCCGAGTGAAATGTTATATGAGAAAGCATGAGATGCTTGTTGTAAGGATAATCTGAGTGGATGGCATTGTGATTGCCGAGTGCATGAGATGTGGATCATCTGATTCTCCATTGGAAGTGCCGAGTGCATATAGCGTGGGACGCTTGATACTGAGTCGGCAATCGGATGAATACGTGTCAAATATAATGAAAGACCTCGGGTTGGACTCGAGGTAGTGCCGAGGGCACTAAGCGTTGGACACTTAAAGACCTTGGGTTGGACTCAAGGCAAATGCCGAGTGCATTGGCGTTGGACGCCTGATGAATGAGACCGTATGCATCTGATTCGCCACTAGAAATGCTTGGAGCATGAAGCGTTGGACGCTTATTGTTGAATCGGCAATCAGATGAAAATGTGTGAGGATATGATTAAGACCTTTGAGCGGGGCTCAGGCACCTCCTTGAGCACGGCTCAGAGTTTAAATATTATTAATATTGCTTGGAATAGATTTGGGGTGGAATCCGATTAGATGATACATTGTTATTGAGGATGTTGTGCATTATAGCCGAGTGAAATGGGTAAATCCCGATCGGAAGATGATGTGTGAATACTCATATTTAAATGGTAGTATGTGCTATGATTGATTATGTAATTTGTATAATTGAGGATTCTGAGATTAATCCGAGTCAATAACTGTCATTTAATATGTAAAAGCTCACCCCTACAATATTTTTTAGTATGTGCAGGTTAGACTGGAATGAGGAGATGGCCTCAAGTCCGAGTGATGGGCACTCAGATTATTGATGTGCACATATAGTATATATTTTGTAAATAGATATGTTTAAGCCTTGGCCGACTCTTAAGAATGTTGTATAATGAATACAAATTTATATGTATAAGAAATATGAGTTTTTAGTATTCCCAATGTATGTTTATATATATATATATACATTTTATATTGCTATGGTGTTACTTGAGTCGTCTAGGAAGTGATGATGAAGGAATAATGCTAAGTTAATGAATTCCGAGTGGAATATTATTGTGAGAGCCATTTTCGAGTAAGGCTTAAGTATGTGGGCCTTTTTCCGAGTGTAGTAGGCTTAAAATGGTTGTATGTATTCTGAGTGAAAGAGGTTACATACTCCGAATGGATCAGACTTAAGTAAGTCCGAGTGAGACTTAACTTAGTAATTCTATGAGTGATGTGGGGTTAGAGTAAACCCGAATGGAATTTAATTGTGCAGACCCTTCTGAGAGAGGGAAGGTCTATGTGTTCTCCGAGTGAGACAGCTGAAAATATACCGAGTGAATCTGGCTGGAATACACCGAGTGGTGTTTGATTGGGAGTTATTCCGAGTGAGGAAAGTTTATAGATTCCGAGTGGAATAACCATTATTTTCTGAGTGGATTTTGTGTGTGACCTTCCTGGATAAGAATAAGGGACTACGTATGAGCTTCCGAGGGAGACATGTGTGTTGGGGTTAATCCTGAGTGAATGGAACCCCTGATTCCGAGTGAGGGAATACCGAGTGGAGTTACTCGCTTCAGAGAATAAGGGTTCGCTCCAGCGAGCGTGAATGGAAGGAAGGTTTTGGGTTGGTTCGCTTAAGCGAATGGTGTTTCGCCCGAGCGAGATGGGTTGTCTTGCTCAAGCGAATTTGGGTCTCGCTTGAGCAAGTGAACACCGAATGGGCTCGCTCAAGCTGTGTCTTCCGCTGTTTTACCGTGTGAGTGGCTTTCAATTTCCCTTGCCTTCCATTCATTTTATTTTTCCCCGATTACGTGTGAATTTTGTATAAAAAAAAGTAATAAAAAATTGGTTGTTTCATTTTGGTATCAGAGCATTCTTAAAAGAATTAAGGATGTTTCAGCAGCAAGCTCCATCTTCCTCCTCTCCATTTTCTTCTTCTCCTAGACGTCACTTTAACCACCATAACAGCTACCTCTCTTCTACCTATTCACGACCAAACACCACCACAATCCTTCTCCACTCATCCAAATTTTGATACCTCTTCTCCTTGCTCCATCAACTTATGCCCAACCTCCACCAAATAGCACCTCATCTTCAAGCTTCTTGCATGCAAAGGTCTTGAAGAATTGATCCCATCCTCTCCCCTTGGAGCCCTTTAAAACCGCTGTTAGTCCCAAAAAAATGTGTTAGGCGGATTATTGGATCCTTTTATTGGCAAGCGCACCAATTTATCATTGCAGTTTTCAAAATAGATATTGTTCCCTCAAGGATTAAATGCTTTCAGTAGTCACAATAATTCTTATTTATTATGGTAATTGTATCAAAACTTATTACCAAAAGAATGATTTATACATAATTTGTACAACATTCACAGATTTAGAGATTGATTTATACATTGGGTGAAAGATTGTAAATTCTAAATTTACTAGAAATAACTTTGAGTAATACTTCAGAATAAATCCAATACTTGAGATTGAAAACACAGATTAATAAACTATGTTGGAATTAGGATCCCCATTCTAAAACATAATGAAATAATCATAAACATGCACATTTAATCATCAAGTTCATGTCATTGCAGCTTAAAATCATTATACCCGATCCCTCGTGATATAAATTCTAAATAGTTACCATAAAGTCTAATCCCTTAGATGCTTTCTCAGTAAAAACTTGCTTTAACTCTATCCCTAGTAATTGGTATATTAAGGGTACTCCAACTTTTACTTTCGTCAAAAAAGGCTTTTAACACACATGAAAATCATTCTCCCGTTTGAAGTTCATACTAATAAAAGATTGAAATACTAATCATGGAACTTGAATCATAAACATACAGAGGTCATGATCACGATATCATATTCATAGATAGGTTTAGTAATTCCAACATAAACAGATTAGTTACACATGGTGAAAGTAAAAACACAACTTACAGTTGATGACATCATAACACTTGGTAATCCTTCACGATACGGAAAGAAACACGATACAACACAACACTCTCAAGTATATGGAAACTATTCTAGAATACTAACTTAGAAAAGAGGCTCTGAATCATAGAGAATGAAGAAGAAAATATGGAATGAGATACTTGAATTGATGGGAAATGGCCCTATTTATAGGGCTGAGCAGAGGTTCTAACGCTACGCGTCAGGCTGGCGCTACGCGTCAGGCTGGCGCTACGCGTCAGACCTCTGACTCAGCCTCCATTAATTCGCTTAATTTTTTACCCTGATTAGCAATTTTTTAATCCCATGATCAGCAGATATGTTGCCATTTGTCCCCAACTCGAATTCGACATTAGCTGAGAGTGGATTGGCCATTATTTGGCCACTTTTCTAAGTGCATTGCCACCTGTAAATGGAGTCCATGTAGCTTCTGACGCTACGCGTGGGCCTAACACGTAGCGTCAACACCAAAACCTTGACACTACGCATGGGGTTGATACTACGTGTCAGCCCTTCAAATTGAATGAATTTTCTACATAAATCTTCAATTTTTCACTGCAAAACTAGAGAAAATGGGTCATAATAATTTAACTTTAATAGTTCCTGTTTATTTCAATTAAAAGCTAAATTTATTAAAATTTACACTAATTTTTATTAGTTTTAGTAGACTTTTTATTGTAAAAATAACAGTAAATTTGAGGACTAACAAATACCCCCATCTTAGGAAATTGCTCGCCTCAAGCAAAACAAACTAAAACAAAACAATCTTTTTGAAATCAAATTTTTGAAAAGTCTGAAAATTTACCACAAGAAGTAATTCACAACGTACCATTTGGAATGATCAAAAATAGTTGTCTTGTGCAAAAGAGGCTTAAAGATAAAATTTACACAATGTCATATCAATAAATCAAGCTTATTTCAAGGCTTACTGACACGCTGTCGTTGTCGGGTCAAATAAAAAGTTAAATTAATATAGTATAAGGTGAACAACCTTAGTCGTCTCTCGAGGACCTTAGTTTAATTAGTTACACTCAATTTAATTATAATAAAAGGGGGGTTTGTGTTGAGATTGAAAGGAAAATTAAGTGATTATATAATAGTGCAAAAAGTAAATTTATGAGTAAGAATAATCAAATTTAGAAACAACCAACCCAAGGAATTAATAAATCTTTAGTTAACTAATCATTGATCACAAATATGATTAAATATAATTAATTTCTCAACCTTGAATCATTTGGAATCCCTAAATGATTATATTCTAGAAAATCTTCTAGAATTGAATTCATGAACTAATAAGAATAATCAATCGATATATTCTTATTAATTACTAAAATAACTTTAAAACTATAATTTGATTGAGTTAAGAAACTAAATAGAAATCTCTTATTTAGTGACTTAATCTTTGTTCTCAAATTGATTATTGATTAACCAACCAACATCAGTTTAGATTATAGATTGTTTAATTATATACCAATCGGTTATACACTTAAATAATCTACCATCATAAGTGTTTGAGAAACAAAGAAAAGTAATTATCTTCAATAAAAATATTAAGAGCAAGAACTCAAAGTTAACATAAAGAAAAATTAAATTCCTTGAGTTGATTTTAAAAGATTAAGCTTCCATGATAATTTTTAACAATGAAAACTAACATTAAATTAGCTATAACTTTGATTATAAAAGTAAATAACAAATAATAAAATTAACTTACTTGATATTGAGGAAGGGAAATGAAAACCATAACTTGAGGGATTGAATATAGAACAAGGAATTAAAGCAAGAGAAAGAACTAAAACTTAAGAAACTAAAGCAAAGATATAGAAATGTAATGAAAACTAAAGCATGTATTTCTTATGT
This sequence comes from Clitoria ternatea, assembly GCA_037962975.1. Lineage (NCBI taxonomy): Eukaryota > Viridiplantae > Streptophyta > Magnoliopsida > Fabales > Fabaceae > Clitoria > Clitoria ternatea. The sequence goes on from CM075671.1 coordinate 149,544,468, forward strand.
ATTTCTTGTGTATCTTCCTTACAACTTCAAGCATCTATTTATAGGCAAGATATGATGATACTATACATTCATTTTCTGATTATTAATGTATCTTTTCAACTTTGGTGGGCTTGAAATTACAATAATTCAAAAGAAGATAATGGTAGGTGTTGAAATTCATTCTCCTCTTTATCTTCTCCACCTTGCGTGTCCAATATGACCTTCTAGATGGCCGAATTTTGAAAATCTTCAACATGACAGTTGTATATCTCTGTCTTATTGAGAATTTGGCGCAAGAATGAGTTCATGTGGACACCTAGAGCTCCAGATATGTGTATTTTGGTGAACTATGTCAATGCTGGTGGGACACATGAGGGATGATTGATTCAAGCTCCATTTCTTTATTTTTTCAGATGAAAAATAACCAAATCTGATCATCATGATGTATCCCTCTGTCCTAGCTTTCCATGGCTCCAAGATTAGCCCATTGGGATCACAAAAGCCCAAGTTATGGCCAAAATAAGGCAAGATACTCAAGATACATACAAAAAACGAAAATTGAAACATTTATACATAATACTTCAATTTAACTAAACAACATAAAACTTAATTAAAATACTATTATTAAAAATAGTAATTATATAATAAACCCCAAGTGTAAAACTATAAGAAGTGTATTAAAATTGATTTATCAAATTCCCCCACACTTAAGCTTTTGCACTCCAGGGCAAAACCAAACCAAAAACTAAAATGAGAAACAACAGAAAAAGGTTTTTTTTTTCAAATTGATTTTTTTTGAAGTCTAAAATAATAAGTAATACACATCATCCCTTATATCAATAAGTCATGATAAGTGTGAATAAGAAGCATTACATACTAGTTACACAAATTGAGTGATCAAATCAAAGAGTGGATGAAAATGTGATAGATGTTCTCTTCATGCTCTCTATATCTCAATTGTTTGGGTTTGTGTATACTCTCAAAAATCACCCAATAAATTAGCACTACCATAGACTTGACAAATTTCTAATTTCTATATTTGAACACATATGCATGCAGAGATCAAAAGGACTTTATTAAGGTTATAATGGGGCCAAGGTGATATAGGGTGGATAAAATGAAATAGTATGGCTAAACTTAGGGTTGAAAAAGAGCAATGGAGTAAGTGATTTAGTGATTGTGGAAGTACATTTTGAAACTCAATACTTAGAAAAATGAAACATGATGGAGGATAAAACATGAGAATAAATCCTCCTGATTATTTTCATACATATATTCACCACTTCTTCTTTTTCTTCTTTTTCTCTTTTTTTTATTATTTTTTTACTTTCGTTTTTAACAATGAAACAACAACATATATATCTTGGGTACATTTCCACAATCATCAAGAATCTTTATTCATAGTAATTCCAAAACTCCTAATCAATTCCTAAGCAAAGGTGATCATGTTTTTTTTTTTGGGGCTATTGGCTAATTATGTGGCTGAATCAAGAAATGGATATAGGCTCAATGTGGGTAACAATAGAAAGTATGTAAGGTAAGGCATATGGCTAGTGGCTAGTTAAAACAAAAATGGCCTTAATCACATCAAAGCATGCATATGGAACATAATACATCAAAAAGAAACAAGTCAAGTTCTAGAGTACTAATAAATAAGGGTTAATCAAGAAAAAGGAAAGATGGCATAATATGATCCATCCAATTAAGCTCAAAATCTCACCGAGGGTGGTCAATCTATCACAATTCATATACAATTTGATCTTCACAAACAACTTATTAAATTAATATGCAAGGAAATTATTCACATGTCATGAAATATTGGACAAGGGTGATGTAATTACTCATTACTTAGACAAATTGTTTTTTAAAAAATTTAGTGAAAAGCATGTAGAATTTAAAATGAAAAACTGGAAATGATGATTTTTTTTTGTGAACAAGAAACAAAGAAGGAAAAATAAATCATAACCAAATATTGGTGTCAAGATCTTGTTCCTTATGCTTCTTGCTCTATACTTTTTTTTTTCAAGGGCGCTTAGTAACGAAGATACCTACAACAATGTGATCTAACAATGTGATCCTTGATCACTAATCATGGCCTTAGTAACTCCATATTTTTTAAGAAAGGACTCCATTTTACGGTTGCAAAAATATGATCCTTGATCACTAATGATGGCCTTAAGGACACCAAACCTACAAAATATATGTGATCTAACAAAATCTGCAACAACTTTAGAATCATCAGTTCAAGTAGCTTTAGCTTCAACCCATTTAGACACATAATCGACCGCAAGTAGTATATAAACAAAACCAAAAGATACAGGAAAAGGTCCCATGAAATCTATACCCCAAACATCAAAAATTTCACAAAATAACATGGGTTGTTGAGGCATCTCATTTCTACGAGATATGTTTCCCATTCTTTGACATCGTTCGCAAGATTTACAAAATGTATACGCGTCACGAAAAATTGTTGGCCAATACAAACCAGATTCTAATACTTTCCTTGCTGTATGTTGAGGTCCAAAATGTCCACCACATGCATATGTATGACAAAATGTAAGAATGGAATGAAATTCATTTTCAGGTACACACCTTCTAATGACTTGATCACTACAAAGTTTCCATAAGTAAGGATCATCCCAAACATAGTATTTAGAATCACTTTTTAGTTTTATTATTTGTTGTTTAGATGCATGTATGGGAGTAACAGAAGCAACTAAGTAGTCTACCAAATCAGCAAACCATGGAGTAGAATCATGTATTCCCATAAGTTGTTCATCAAGGAAATCATCTCTAATGGAAATTGGGTCAAGTTATTTTTCAATTTTGCTTAAGTGATCAGCCACCAAATTTTCTGCTCCAATTTTATCCCTAATTTCAATGTCAAATTCTTGGAGCAACAACATCCACCTGATCAATCTTGGTTTTGCATCTGGTTTCTTTAAAAGGAACTTTAATGTTATATGATCTGAAAATACAACTACTTTTGAACCGAGCAAATAAGATCTAAATTTATCAAGTACAAACACAATAGCAAGTAGTTCTTTTTCTGTGGTAGTATAGTTTATTTGTGCAACATCCAAAGTTCGTGAGGCATAGTAAATAACATGTTGTACTTTACCTACTCTTTGAGCAAGAACAACTCCTAATGCATAATTTGATGCATCATACATAAGTTCAAATGGAAGTGACCAATCTGGTGCCTGGATGATAGGAGTGGTAGTTAAAGCTTTCTTTAAGCAATCAAAAGCCTCTTTACATTTGTCATTAAAGTCAAATGCTATATTTTTTTGTAGTAAGTTAGACAACGGAAGGGCTATCTTACTAAAGTTTTTTATAAACCTTTTATAGAAACCTGGATGACCAAGAAAAGAACGAATATCTCACACACAAGAAGCATAAGGTAATTGAGAAATTACATCAATTTTTGCAGGATCTACTTCTATGCCTTTTTTAGATATTACATGGCCTAAAACTATTCCTTCTTCTACCATGAAATGGCATTTCTCATAATTAAGAACAAGGTTAGTTTCAATGCATCTATATAATACTTTATCTAGACTATTTAAGCAAACATCAAATGATGAACCATATACTGTGAAATCATCCATAAATACTTCCATGCAATTTTCAAGAAAATCAGCAAAGACACTAATCATGCATCGTTGAAAGGTACCAGGGGCATTACATAAGCCAAAAGGCATCCTCCTATAAGCAAAAGTGCCAAACAGACATGTAAATGTTGTTTTTTCTTGATCTTTTGGTGCAATATAAATTTGGAATTAACCTGAAAATCCATCTAGAAAGCAGTAATGTGACTTACCTGCCAGTCGTTCCAACATTTGATCAATGAAAGGTAAAGGAAAGTGATCATTTCGGGTTGCTTTGTTAAGTTTCCTGTAATCAATGCATACTCGCCAACTATTTTGGATTCTGGTAGGAATTAGTTCATCATTTTCATTTTTAACCACTGTGATTCCAGACTTTTTGGGAACCACTTGTACAGGGCTGACCCAAGTGCTATCTGATATAGGGTAAATGATGCCAGCTTGTAATAATTTTGTTACCTCTTTTTTAACTACATCAAGGATTTGAGGATTAAGTCTTCTTTATGGTTGCCTTACTAGTTTAGCTTCCTCCTCTAATAGAATTCTATGCATACACATGAAAGGGCTAATACCTGGGATATCTGCCAAAGTCAAACCAATTGCTTTCTTATGCTTCCTAATAATCTGCAACAACCTTGTTTCTTGATCAACATTTAATTTGTTAGAAATAATCACTGGAAGATTCTTATCTTCCTCTAAATATGCATACTTTAAATGTTCAGGAAGAGGTTTTAACTCTAACATAGGAGGCTGCATTATTGAAGGAATCAATTTGGTTAAATTTGTCTCAGCAACTTGTATTTCAACATAATCAAATGTATTTGTAACTACTTTAATCAAATTATCACACTTTGATTCTTTTGAAATAACATCTAGAACTATATTTTCTGTTTTAAGGGAGTTTGGATCATTATTATCATTAAGCAAATATTTCTCAATTTCAGCACACACATTGCATTGATGAGAATCCATGCATGACTCATAAACAAATGAATCATAAAAATCAGACAATACAGGAAAATCAACATCATCAGACAACTTAATAATATTATCCTCAACTAAATCAGTTATTAAGTCAATTTGAAAAACAGAATGATCCTCAGTAGGATGATTCATAGCATCTAAAATGTTGAATCTAACCACACTATCTCCAAATTCTATAGAAAGTGTTCCTGCATGCACATCTATCTTTGTTCTAGCTGTTTTTAAGAATGGTCTACCTAAAATTATTAGAGCTTTATTGGTGGAATTCTCACTTTCCATATCTAGAACATAAAAATCTGCAGGAAAAATTAAATCATTAACTTTAACATGGACATCTTCAATAATTCCTGCAGGATGTACAGAGCTTCGATTTACTAATTGTATAACCACACCTGTAGTTTGCAAAGGTCCAAGGGAAAGTAAAGTAAATACAGTCATAGGCATAACATTAATAGATGCACCTAAGTCTAGCATGGCATTTTCAAATTTGTTATTGCCTATTATGCATGGAATGGTAAACATCCCAGGGTCTTTACATTTTTCTGGTATATGTGACAAAGGTTTTTCAATTAATGTAGACATATTTCTACTTATATTAATCCTTTCATTGCCTTTTAGTCTTCTTTTATTAGTGTATAGTTCTTTAAGGAATTTGGCATATCTTGGGATTTGCTTGATGGCTTCTAATAAAGGTATATTTACCTCTACTTTTCTAAATGTTTCCAAGATCTCCTCATCCATTTTCTTATTTTGTATAGACTTTTGTCTTTGTGGAAATGGAAGAGGGATATGTTGCTTATCAGGACCAGTTGCAGAAGGAGGATTTGTGAGAGATATATCATTACTATTATTACTTGAACTATCTAAAACTTCTTCTGCATGTTTTTCTGTGACAATAGTATTTTCAGTTTGTTGTTGTTTTTCTGGTCCATGGATAGCTTTACCAGATCTTAAAGTAATTGCACTTACATTTTTAGGATTGACAATTGTCTGAGCGGACAACTTATCTGAACCTTGAGACTGCAAATGGTTTAAAGATTTAGCTAATTGACCAATCTGATTTTCAAGAGTCTGAATTGTAGCCTCAATTCTTTTTTGGAAGTTCAGATTATCTAATGACATTTGCTTTATCAATTCCTCTAAATTTGATTTCTCAGTGGAAGGTGCAGTTATTTGTGTAGCTTGTTGTTGTACATGAGGAGGTTGATATGGTGTGCTTGGTTCAGTATTTGCCTGAAAAGGTGCATGAGGTTTTTGTGAGGAATTACCCCATCTTAAATTAGGGTGATTTCTCCAACCAGGATTATATCTATTAGAAGAAAGATCATAATTATTATGTTGTTGTTGTGGCAGTCTATTATTGTATAAGTTGGCAGCATATACTTGAGGATTTTCATCAGGAATTTTAGCTTCCTGCAGTGAAAGACAACAATCGGTATAATGATCTAATGAAGTACAGATAGAGCATACCTTAGCAGGGGTTGCAGGTTGTTGTTTTTGAGACACAATAATATTTTTCATAAGTGCTGTTAGTTCAGCAAATTTACTTTTCCATTTTTTATCTCCATCATTAGTAGTTTCAATTTCATGGACTCCTCTAATTACTACAGAATTATTTCTGGTGGCATGTTGTTGAGCATTAGCAGCCATGTTCTTAATTAAAGTTTTTGCTGCATTTGTAGTTTTATTTTACAAAGCACCACCACTAGCTGCATCAACTAAAGTTCTATCCATTGGATTAAGACCTTCATAGAAATATTGTATGAGAAGTTGGTCCGTAATTTGGTGATGGGGACAACTAGCACACAATCTTTTAAATCTTTCCCAGTATTCATAAAGATTTTCCCGGTCATGTTGCCAGATGCCACATATTTCTTTTCTAATTGAGGAAGTTCTTGAAGCGGGGAAAAATTTTTCAAGAAACATTTTCTTTAAGTCATCCCAACTTGTAATAGAGCCAGGAGGAAGGTAAAATAACCAATCCTCAGTGATATCCGCTAGGGAGAAAGGAAAAGCTTTAAGTTTTACATGTTCTTCTGAAACCCCTTCAGGTTTCATGGTAGAGCAAAGGATATGAAATGCTTTTAAGTGTTTATGAGGATCTTCACCTGCACGACCATGAAACTTTGGTAACAAATGAACTAAACCAGTTTTAAGCACAAAAGGAACATCTTCCTCAGGATATAAGATGCATGATGTTTGATTAGTGACATCTGGTGTAGCTAGTTCTTTTAATGTCTTTTCAGCCATGTTATACAAATACTCAGAAGTTGAAAGTTTAGTTTCACTACTTATGCTATTAGCTAGATTATTATTATTATTATTATTATTATTATTATTATTATTATTATTATTATTATTATTATTATTATTATTTAATAGTTTCTTAGATGATCTAACTAATTGATGAAATGTTCTATCTATTTTAGGATCAACAGAATATAGTGGTTCGGGATTAGATCTAGTCATACATAATACATCTACATATATTGTAACAAAATACTACAACTATGTAATAAAAGGAAAAAAGTTATCATTTTAATTATGAAATTCTTAGAACATATGTTTAAAAATTTAAAGATTTTTTTATATTTATATATTTTTTCAATGGTTGAAAATGAGATTACTAAAGAATAAATAAGAATATAATAAAGTGGAAAAAAAAATTTCAATTTTTTTATATGCTCACATTCAACCAAACCTGAATATCTTCGACATACCTACAAAAAAAATGTAAAACATATTAGGTAATTGAATGCAAATAATTAGGACCAAAGGTCCCCGGCAACGGTGCCAAATTTGACACGTTGTCGTTGTCGGGTCAAATAAAAAGTTAAATTAATATAGTATAAGGTGAACAACCTTAAACGTCTCTCAAGGACCTTAGTTTAATTAGTTACACATAATTTAATTATAATAAAAGTGGGGTTTGTGTTGAGATTGAAAGGAAAATTAAGTGATTATATAATAGTGCAAAAAGTAAATTTATGAGTAAGAATAATCAAATTTAGAAACAACCAACCCAAGGAATTAATAAATCTTTAGTTAACTAATCATTGATCACAAATATGATTAAATATAATTAATTTCTCAACCTTGAATCATTTGGAATCCCTAAATGATTATATTCTAGAAAATCTTCTAGAATTGAATTCATGAACTAATAAGAATAATCAATCGATATATTCTTATTAATTACTAAAATAACTTTAAAACTATAATTTGATTGAGTTAAGAAACTAAATAGAAATCTCTTATTTAGTGACTTAATCTTTGTTCTCAAATTGATTATTGATTAACCAACCAACATCAGTTTAGATTATAGATTGTTTAATTATATACCAATCGGTTATACACTTAAATAATCTACCATCATAAGTGTTTGAGAAACAAAGAAAAGTAATTATCTTCAATAAAAATATTAAGAGCAAGAACTCAAAGTTAACATAAAGAAAAATTAAATTCCTTGAGTTGATTTTAAAAGATTAAGCTTCCATGATAATTTTTAACAATGAAAACTAATATTAAATTAACTATAACTTTGATTATAAAAGTAAATAACAAATAATAAAATTAACTTACTTGATATTGAGTAAGGGAAATGAAAACCATAACTTGAGGGATTGAATATAGAACAAGGAATTAAAGCAAGAGAAAGAACTAAAACTTAAGAAACTAAAGCAAAGATATAGAAATGTGATGAAAACTAAAGCATGTATTTCTTATGTATTTCTTGTGTATCTTCCTTACAACTTCAAACATCTATTTATAGGCAAGATATGATGATACTATACATTCATTTTTTGATTATTAATGCATCTTTTCAACATTGGTGGGCTTGAAATTACAATAATTCAAAAGAAGATAATGGTAGGTGTTGAAATTCATTCTCCTCTTTATCTTCTCCACCTTGCGAGTACAATATGACCTTCTTAGATGGCCGAACTTTGAAAAACCTTCAACATGAAAGTTGTAGATCTCTGTAGTATTGAGAATTTGGCACAAGAATGAGGTCATTTGGACACCTAGAGCTCCAGATATGTGTATTTTGGTGAACTATGTCAATGCTGGTGGGACACATGAGGGCTGATTGATTCAAGCTCCATTTATTTATTTTTTCAGATGCAAAATAACCAAATATGATCATCATGATGTAGCCCTCTGTCTTAGCTTTCCATGGGCTCCAAGATTAGCCCATTTGGATCACAAAAGCCCAAGTTATGTCCAAAATAAGGCAAGATACTCAAGATACATACAAAAAACGAAAATTGAAACATTTATACATAATACTTCAATTTAACTAAATAACATAAAACTTAATTAAAATACTATTATTAAACATAGTAATTATATAATAAACCCCAAGTGTAAAACTATAAGAAGTGTATTAAAATTGATTTATCACTTACCTCACAAGTGTTTATCTCTGTAGAAAGGTAATCTGTTAGCTCAATCGATCATAAAATCAATCAAATTTAATTTTGATTTTCATCTTAGCAATTATCATTCATACAGAGTCAAACAAGAATCACAAGGTCTTTTCAAGGGTTGTAATGAGGTTAGGTTACAAGAATTCATGGTTTTTCTTGGAAATCAAACACCTGAAATTGTAAAAGAGCATCTCAAAATTTAGGGTACTTTTCTTGACTCAAAATCTCACTTCCCCTTATTTTGGTAAATACCCCCAACTTAATCCTTTCCATTGTTTCTATTCTAATTTTGCATATATATTTTCTTTTTATTTTCATTTTTCATTTTTCATATACATGTATCATTGATGATTTACAAAGAACTAAGTTTACAATTTTCACTCCCCCTTTTTGAAGAACACTCAAAATATTTTTCATTTTATTTAAATGCTCTTTTACTAAAACAGAGAAAAAGGAATGGTTAAAAATATTTATGAGCTAGGGGTGTCAAAGAATTATTTTAAGGTTCAAAATGGCTATCAAAGGATAAATACATTTTACCATGGTAAGCTTTTTGGCCCTGGGTTCTTGTGTTTACAAAAAATGTACCTTGATCATGCTTAGAGCTATCAAAACGGGCCAACCCAGCCCACACCGATTGGCCCACCACGGGCTGAAATATTTTGCAACCCAACCCAACCCGACTCACCATCTTGAGTGAGCTAGTTTTCTCAACCCAACCTAACCCACCGGGTAGCTCGCGGGTTGGCCCACCATTTTTAAAAAATAAAAATTAAATAAAAATTAAAAAATGACAAGAAAATATTTTCCTCACATCCTCCAAAACACCAATTTTTTCTATATTTTTCACAGTCCAATACCAATGTTCTAGTAGCAACATTAACACTCATTAAAGAAATATCAATAACATTAAATTATTTAACCAATATTATTCAGCTTTCTTCAATCAAAACATTAACTTAAAAAAGAACTGCAGCAGCGTGTGTGAATAGTGAAGCTCGCGTGTTGTTCTTATAGTGAAGCTCGTGTGTTGGATCAAGAAGCTCATGTGTTGTTATGGTGAACAGGTCTGGGTGAAGCAGAAGTGAATAGCAGGAGAAGCTCGCGTACAGTGGTAGTGCAAGAGAAAAGCAGTGTGGTTGGGAGAATAAGAGAAGAGCACAACAAAAAAATTAGGGCCGGCTAGTGAAGTGAGTGAGAATGGCAATAAAAAAATATCCTTTTTCACGTGTGCAGTGAGTGAATCAGACCCCCTCTAGTGTGTGTTTTTTTATTATTTAATCATTAACCCATGGGCCAACCCGGCTCACCACGAGTTTAACCCACCGTGAGCCAGGTTCAACGGGCTAGGTCAGAAAATGCATTGCTTTGAAAATGAGTCTTTTTTTTCCAACCTGGCTCACCAAAAACCCACCTCAAGCCGGGTTGGGTCACGGGTTGCAACCTATTTTGATGCCTCTAACATGCTCTTGGATCCTCTGTATGACAACATAAATCAAAGAATCAAGCAAAATCAATTTCAACAAAATTATGTCGAAACCCTTAAGTGTTTAAAGATCTCTCAACTCACCGGGTTTTTAAAATTAGCTTGATTATTAATAAGAACATTGTAATTAGTTTTATCAAAATGCCTTAGTTGCAAAAGAATCGATCATTGATTATTAAAAACGACTTATTGTGTAGAAACTTCAAGCGTGTTGAATTTTCAATTTTCAAAAAATTGATTATTTTATTTTTATTTAGAAAACTACACTTGTTTTTTTATTTTATTTTTAAGAAAAGAGGATAATTATAAAATCATATCTCACAGAATAAAAATCAAACCATAGTAATATATATAATCTAAACCAAAATATCAAAATACCCAAGTAAATATCAAATTAAACTAAATGTCAAAGCAATAATGAAAATATTCATAAAATAAAAGTGGTCTTCAGTCCTTGTCCTCCATATGCTTATCATCACCACCCTTCTCATCTACAGTGCCAGCCTGAGCTTTAGAAGGTCCTCTTATATCAGGATATGTGGGCTGGTCACCTGGCCAAGCTACATGAGCTGCAAACTCAGCTGGTGTCATGAATGACGCTCCCTTTCCCTGGATCCTGTACTGGTAAAAGGAGTCATAAAGATGCATGTAAGCTCTCTGAGAAGAAGCCATCATCTGCATCATATGCTGATGCTCTATAGTCATCCTAGCAAATCCCTATGTCATAGCATCAGTAGATGGTGGTTGTGGTGGTCTCCTCCTTCTCTTCCTAGGCTGAGCCTCCTGCTCAAGGGGCGAAAGCTCGCACTGCTAAACAAAATAGTCTCTGTTCACTAGAACCTTGGGGACTCACCCCAAAGAACTAGTAAACTCTGATGATGGCACCTGCACTCCCTGCCTCCTCAGTAAGGCAGAAATAATCAACAGAAAGGGTATAGGGTAATTCACTTTATACCCAAGGGCATATAAGTGAATCTGCTCAGATATGAGTGTAGTGATGTCGATGATGTGACCCTACAAAATAGAATAAACAAGCAGCAACGATCCACAGGTCTAGTAAAGAGATGAGAGACTGATGTGATGTTATGGAGAATCAAATGAGACCACGCCTGAGCCAAAGGGGTCATCTGGGTCTTCAATAGATTAGATGGAGATCTAGTAACCTTACTTAGGTTAAAATAAATTCCATCTTTGCTCAAGAAGTGAGCAACCTGATCTAGAAAGTCTCTTAAATCACCATCCTCGGTAGCAACCTTATTTCTGTTCTCCAACCTGAAACAAGTGTCACTCTTGGGAGTAGGCTCCCAAGGATTACCCAGCAAGGCACTAATAGTACCTCTGTTGTAAGTGATGTGCCCACCCCTCACCTAGCTGCTCCGCATCTGCCCAATGTTGGGCGAGTCCTGGCGAGTTTGGTAGGCGTTCACATAAAACTTCATCACTAGAATGGGATCTCCCTTAGTAGGTAGGGCAAACAGTGTACCCCACCTTCTCCTCTGTATCTCTCCCATCAGCTCAGGATAGCCAATCACATCTATGTCAAGTACTCTCTCCCAGATTAGCCTATAACCCTTAATTTAATGGAACCTTTCCCATTTCGCATCTGTCTTGAACCTAGTGGGGTCACGAGGTCCAAACTGCTCCTCCTCATGAAAATCAGGGTCCTCAGAAGAAGTAGTGTCAGTGGTCTTTCTTCTTTTAGGACCAGAAGCTGGAATGGATTTCTTGGGGGCCATCTATAAGAAAAAATTAACAACACATTTATTTAAATAATCATACATTTTAATAGACAAAGAAGAAAATTTTTAACACAAAAACACATAGAATTCATAACAAAATTCATAACAAAAAATACTACACAAACATAAATTCATATTTTTGGTTTTTTTTATGAAATATAAACAAAATCATATTTTACAAATCATGCAAGAAAGTATAACAAACATTATAAAACATAAAAACTAAAAACAAGCACAAAATAAACATTTATATAAACAAATTTTCAATTTTCAATAATTAAAAACAAAACAGAAAATATATTTTACAAATAAAAACATTTAAAACAAAAAAATTATAAAAAATAGGGCCCTGACGCTACGCGTCAGCCCTGTTCTTCCCACGCTACACGTTAGTGGGACACTACGCGTGGGCTCGCAAGTCTAAAACTTTGCGCAACCCCTCAATCACACATTCAATCATAACATATTAAACAGCAAGCATTCCTAGTGGTTTTCTAATCCTAACCATAACCTCATACAGTTCAAAGAATTGTAAATTCAAAATTTGAAAAGGAAACGAGATAGGAAACTTACTTGGAATATTGATAAAGATGAGAGAATGTGGTTGGTCTTTTGGAGAAGTTGGGGTTTTGAGAAATTAGGGTTTGAGAACATGGGTTAAGGAGGCTCAGAGAGGTAAATTTAGGTTTTCAAAACGAAGAATAGGCCTCCACCCTGTTTCTGGGTTCAATTTTTAAAAACTAAACGCAGGCCTTGACGCTACGGGTTGTTGGGACGCTACGCGTCAGGTTGAAAATTTTGATCCCACGCTACGCGTTAGTGGGACGCTATGCGTGGGAACCAGAATTTAATTTTCTTCCATTTTTAATCAGAAAACCCTTTTTCATGCAAATTAAACCCCTTTTTATTTTCACAAATTTAATTTTAACCCACAACTGAATAAAATCATCATTCATCATTTTATTATATATATTTATTTTTTATTTATATTAAAAATAAAACAAATAAGGAAAAAATAATGGGTTGCCTCCCATTGAGCGCTTGGTTTAATGTCTCTAGCTTGATATCCTGCACATCACAAATCAGCCAAATAACAAATGGTGGTAAGTCTGTTGATTTCACCACCCAGATATGGTTTTAACCTTTGCCCATTAACCATCCAACTTCTTTTTGAAGTTGGATCTTTAATTTCTACTGCTCCATATGGCTTAACTTCTTTAATAACAAATGGGCCTGACCACTTTGATTTCAATTTACCAGGAAAAATTTCAATCTTGAATTAAATAGTAAAACTTGCTGACCTGGTGTGAAGTGTCTTTTCTTTAAATTCTTGTCATGGTAAGCTTTCACCTTATTTTTGTAGCACCTGGATGACTCATAAGCATTGTTCCTCATTTCCTCTAACTCATGTAACTGTAACTTTCTTTTATTAGCCGTTGCATTCTGATTATGTTTTATGTTCCATTTCTATTGGAACACTACTAAAAAAACACCTGTTAGCGACGGAAGGAATTGGTCGCTAATCCATGCCATGACCGTCGCTAAAACCATTAGCGACGGCATCTCAGACGGGACAGAGGACGTCGCTAAAACCCTCGTCAAAAACACATCAGCGACCACATACATGCCGTCGCTACCATATTGACGGCGTAAGGCCGTCGCTAAAATCGTCTCTGCCCCAATAACAAAAGCCGTCGCTAAGTGTTGCCATACAGCGACCTCAAGTCTCCGTCGCTAATGTTAAACGGATAGCGACCGACGCGTCCGTCGCCAGCTATGGCCTTCCAGCGACTAAGCTCCGCCGTCGCTATGAGTACTCATGTAGCGACCACATGATCCGTCACTATTTTTAACAATACAGCGACCACTTTAGTCCATCGCTATTTTTAACAATACAGCGACCACTTTAGTCCGTCGCTGTTATTAACAATACAGCGACCACTTTAGTCCGTCGCTGTTATTAACAATACAGCGACCACTTTAGTCCGTCGCTGGTTTTAACAATACAGCGACCACTTTAGTCTGTCGTTATGTTTTACAATATAGCGACCATCTGTTGCCGTCGCTAATTGGAAATATCTTTTTTAGGAAATTGGGTTAAATATTTATATAGGTTTTGTTAAATATTTTGTATTTTGTTTTGGCTGATAAAATTTAATAATTAAATTTAAATAATTTTTTTAAAATATTAAATTATTATTAAAAACAAAATAATAGATTAAATTTATTTATCAAATAGGTTGAATTATTAATGATAGGTACAATAAGGCTTTTTGATTTGAATGTAATTACCAATAAATATTGACATAATAAATAAAGAATGACAAAATAAATACTAAATGAAATATAACATAAAAACTAAAAATCAAATATACAATGTGTATAAATAATAAAAATACAATCATGGTGGTGGGGGATCCTGGGGTGGTGGTGGGGACGCCTGGGAAGTGGGGGGAGGTAGCCTCGCCATCAACTGCATCAGTAGCTCCTGCTGCTGAGCAAGTTGCCGACGAGTCTCGGCGTGCTGCTCCTCGGCCCGCTGTCGGTCCGCCTCGGCTTTCTGTCGGTCCGCCTCGGCCCGCTCCAACAACAACTGCCTCTGACGTCGCTCCTCCTGTAGCTCATCGTTCAGGTTTTGAATTATCTGAACGACCTCAGTCGGAAGACCAGAGGAGGACGAAGAGGAAGGGGTCTTCCCCTTTTTCGCCAGCTGCGTGCCGACGCCACCCAATCCAAATACCCTCCCTTTTTTGTTCACACCGCCAACAGCCTCCATATAGATGGCGTTGTCGTCAGAACAAGATAGGGTGGGAGGAACCTCCCTTTCAGGAGTGGAAGCCACCAGGTCCGCCTCCTTCTCGGCCCTCCTGGCCTGATACGCCTCCTATAAATTCAAAAACAATGATAGGATTAGTAAGTTGATTTGTAAATTATAAGCATGTGTAAGTTAAAAGTAAATACCGCTAGATCCGTAGTCTTCTGGTTTACCCATGCACCGGCTTTGTTCTTCTTGGTCATTTGCATGACCTCAAACAAAGAAGGCTCCCGGTGCTCCCTCAGCTCCTGTGGTGGACAAAAAACATTGAGATTATTATTTGTAAACATGTAAGACGAATCATAATAGAAATGTTTAACATAAATATACTTACAAATCTTTTCTTGTGCTCGAGGGTTGAAATGCTACCCCCAGTGTAAACCGAGGCTGCAACATCGGCGGCTCTGTTGGCCCTGTTCCGAGCACTCGCCTGCTGGAACAGGACCCCGCCCCACTTCTGGACCATCCCGTCCCAATGGTCCTCCGGGATCCAACGAGGGCGCTCACCCTTGTCCCTCACCTTCCAAAGGGTACTCTTGATGATTTTGGAGGTCTTTGTGGCAAAGACCTTCCTAATCTCATCAATCATACCCTCCGCCCACTAGTAATCACGCTGTAAAATGAAATGAGAAATCAAAATTAATAACAGGTCTATTTTACAAATCAAGTCACAACAAATGAGCTAGGAACTTACCGAGAAGGCGTCAAACCACCTATCTTGCACAACCTTCCCAACATCTGTCCAAGATATATATGGACCATCCCACTGGGCCTTCAAAACCTTAGTAATCGCTTTGGTAGTGTGACTACTATCAACAAAGCTGTAATGACAACAATTATGTTAGGAGTAAAACAACACACAATCTAGGGAGACTCCCAAAATTTTGGCAGAGTCTCCCCTGTAATAGTAACATTTCCAATCACAATAGTTACCCTGTTACAAACAGAAGAGTATCCAGTACAATTCAATCTATACAAGTACTAATTAAAGTAACATCCAATAAACCAACAAGTCTTTTCACTAAAGTTTAATATAAAGTATCATACAAATAACATAAAAGTATTTGAGGTTTAGTCACTTACTCGTCTCCGGCCTGCACGGGCACCAACATGGGCAGAGGGGATGCTGGAGGTGGGGTGGCCTGATGGCCATGGTCCTCCAAGCCACCAACTCCAGGACTCTGCTCTGGGGTGGTCAGTCGGGGTGATGGGGTGGTCTGCTATGGTGGAGTGGTCTGCTGTGGTGGTGGTGGTGGTGGTGATGGAGTGCTCTGCTGTAGTGGTGATGGAATGGTCTCCTGTCCTGGGGTGGGAGTCCCCTGCCGGGATGTCGGGGTCCTGGACCCACCACCCCTACTGAAGGGCAGTCGACGTCCCGTCATCTGTGGATAAAATCATGAAAAGAAAGGTTAGTCTCAGGATATATATAAACCTATGTAACATTTTGTTTAACGACTACATACTCTGTGTCTGTTTCAGTTTCAAATTCCTCCTCAGTTTCAGTGTCACTATCGTTATCTGTTTGAACAAGTTCATCAGTATCCAAATCAGCCCTAGACCGTTTTGATCGAGAGACAAGGTCTTTGTCAATGTGTTCACCCCCCGTAGTGGCGAGTGTCTCATCCATTATGACTGGATCAATGTTGAACAACAAATTGGCATCGTTGAGCTCGTGTGGTGCAAGCTGATAAGCGTCATCGACCTCCTCGGAGACATTATCAGTGATCTGACTTCAGGCCTTGGCCTTGATTACTGCATACCAGTCCCGATGTCCTCCCAGGAAGTCGGTGTAATAAACCTGCTCGGCTTGTTGGGCAAAAATGAAGGGATCAAACCCTTTATATCTACCATTCTTCTTGACCTCAACTAAGCCGTAGTTGTTGTCAACCTTTGTTCCAACACCGATTATGTTGTCAAACCAATCACATTTGAATAGAACAATATCTCTTCTTAGTCGTCCAGAGAATGAAACTTCAACAATCTCCATCAGCACTCCATAAAAGTCTTCTTCCAACTGACCGGCGGTGCCTTTAACACAAACCCCGTAGTTATGGGTGCGCATCCCTTCACTCCATTGAAGAATATTAAACTTGTAGCCATTTACGTAGTAAATAGGCCATTTTTTAACAGTTTTCACCGGCCCCCAAGAAAGGGCTTGAAGTAAAGAATCTTCAATATGGTTGTTAGGGTCTTGTATCTATGTACAACATAAAGAGTAGGTCATCATTAGATAACGGGAGTTAGAAGCAAATAGGCTTAAAAACACTTGGTATACAGGTCTTACGTGTTGCGCGAACCAACCAACGAACTTGGATGACACCTCACTATGAATTTGGTCATCAGTTAAATCATTTTGCTCAAGTTTTAGCATATCTGTGTATAAGCTATTCAAAGGAAACAAATTTAGATACTATAAAAGCTACGTTAAGAATGTATAATATAACTTCTATGACTTACTCAATAAAGGGTTCCACTTCTGGGCAATTGAGAAGAATGTACAAGTGAGCCGTCTTTCGATCTTTCTCATCAATGTAACATTTTGTGAGCCTGCCCCCCGGGTGACCAGGATAGTTGAAAATCGATGTTTGTTCATCAAACCCTGTGCGGCTGGCTACCCCAAGATTGCGGGGAATTCTACTCATTCTAGTTTCTATCTCCGTCGGAAAATAGAAAGAAGCAAAGGTTGTCATTTCTTCGACTAAGTATGCCTCACAAATTAATGCTTCAACACAGGCTTTGTTCGACACTTTATCTTTTAAGGAGCGTAAGAATCTTCAACATCATTAACAAGATAGTGTTAAGTTAGAAAATACTATTATAAGAAGTGTTTGCAAGGAAATTAAAGAGTTCTGGCGTTCATCTTTCGAATGGATACATCCAACGATACTGCACCGGGCCACCAACCAAGGCCTCGTACGGTAGATGGATAGGCAAATGCTCCATCGAGTCAAAAAAACTTGGTGGGAAAATCTGCTCCAACTTACAAATCAACACCGGGATAGTTTCTTCCATCTTCACAAGTTTCTCCACAGTCAACGAAGTAGCCGTTAACTCCTTAAAGAAGTGACTCAACTCCACCAACGGCTTCCAAATAGGCTTCGGTAAGGCGTGAAACGCATACGGGAGTAGTTGTTGCATAAACACATGGCAATCATGACTTTTCATGCCAAAAACCCTGCCCTCCTTCACGTCGACACATCTACTCAAGTTAGAAGCGAATCCGTTAGGCAGGGTCAACCCATTCATCCAAACACACACAACAATCTGTTGTGGTCTAGTTAAAGCATACTTTGCATGGGGTTTAAACATTCTTCCACGTCCCGCATCCCTCAACTCCAACTCCTTCCTAGAACACCAAATCGAAAGGTCTAGACGACTCTTCTCGTTGTCCTTTGTTCTCCCTTTGATGTCCATAACAGTGTCAAAAATATTCATGAAAACATTACGTTCAGTGTGCATGACATCAATGTTGTGTCTTAACAACAAGTCTTTCCAATATGGCAAATCCCACAGGACACTCTGCTTCACCCAGTGGTGTTCCTTACCATAACCCGCAAACTCCTTAACACTCTTGTCCCAGATGTAAGGATACTCTT
This sequence comes from Clitoria ternatea, assembly GCA_037962975.1. Taxonomy (NCBI): domain Eukaryota; kingdom Viridiplantae; phylum Streptophyta; class Magnoliopsida; order Fabales; family Fabaceae; genus Clitoria; species Clitoria ternatea. The sequence continues at coordinate 149,563,105 of CM075671.1, forward strand.
CGACCCTCTGCCAAACGCGTGCACCAGATAACCTACGGGGTGGAGGTTCATTAACAACCTTGTTTTTCTTAAAAGCGGTTTTGTTTTGCCTAAACGGGTGATCCAACGGTAGAAACTTTCTATGACAGTCAAAGAAACTTGTCTTGCCACTAACAGGGAGTGATTCCCCCCCGGTATGTTCCATGCATACAGGGCAAGCAAGCTTCCCAGACGTGGACCATCCAGAAAGCATACCATACGCCGGGAAGTCGTTAATAGTCCACATCAAAACAGCACGCATCATAAAGTTGTTCTTCAAAGACGCATCGTATGTCATTACCCCGACATCCCATAATTGTGATAACTCTTCAACCAACGGTTGCAAAAACATGTCTATGTTCACCTTTGGATTTTTGGGTCCTAGAACCAGTATAGATAGAAACATGACCTCCCTCTTCATACACATATCAGAAGGCAGATTGTATGGGGTCAGGATGACTGGCCAACAAGAGTAAGCTCTTCCGTGTTGACCGAATGGGTTAAACCCATCAGTACATAAGCCAAGTCTTACATTGCGCGGCTCGCCTGAAAAGTCCGGATATAGCTCATCCAAACACTTCCATGCTTTCCCGTCGGAAGGATGGCAAAGAAACCCCTCTTGTGTTCGGTTCAGAGCATGCCAACGCATGTGTTTTGCCGTGGACAATGAGGCATACAGGCGTTGAAGACGCGGTGTTATAGGGAAGTACCACATTTTCTTCCTGGCCGTCCGGGTTACCTTCCCTCTCCTTTTAACAGTCTTGTAGCATTCCTCATTACAATACAGACATTTTGTGACACTCTTGTCTGTAAACTCATTTCTGAACAGCATACATCCACCAACACAACACTCTATCTTCACACAACCCAACCCCAAGTTTGCCACTTGTTTCTTAGCACGGTACAGGTTTGCTGCCATTCTGTGATTATTAGGCATGGTGGAACCCATCAGACTGACCATCCTATCAAAACAACCTCCAGAAAGATTATAATCTGCCTTTAGGCTTAAAGCAGCTAGGGAGGCAGATAACTCAGTGTGACTGTTGCACCCGTCCCACAATGGAGTCTGAGCCGCTGCCAACAAATCATAAAATCTCTTTACCTCCGGATTAGGATCCTCCTCTACATTGTCAGAGTCCCCATGACCTGCTTCGTCATTATGTTCCAGCATACGCCCGGTGGAGGGTCCAACATGATCCATCACCATTTGTTCTATGTTGTTGTACGTATCCCTGTTTCCTCCAACCTCGTAGTAAGACTGTTACATGGTTTCGTCTGATGGTCTACGCGGTAACTGCTCACCATGGTTGTACCAGTAGTGGTATGTTTCTATGAACCCTTTCTCAGTTAGGTGGCACATGACATCATCCGTATATTCAAAACTCATGCATTTGCACCTTGAGCACGGACAACGAATCTTCTGAGTTGCTTCAAATCCAGGCGTGTTTTCCGTAGCGAACGGAATGAACTCCAATAGCCCCATCATAAACTCCTCAGTCACTCGCCGATTGTGATCTAGTCGGTTGTACATCCATCGCCGATTTGCCGGTACCTCCATTTATAATATCTAACAAGCACGATTTCTGTTACCTTACACGTTTAAATTTTTATTTAACTATCGATTGTGAATCACTCTATCTCTTTGATGTTGCAAATTGGTGGGGCCCTATCCCATTCGGGATGAATATACAACCATCCGTAACCCATCCCATAATTGTATGTGGTCTATCTTGAGAAGTTGAATGAATGTTCATTTGAAATTTCGGCAGCATTTCGCATTGGTCCCCGAGTACACAGAGATACGTACGGTATGAAACACCACACGCAGACATGCACCCTGGGGACAATACGAAACACCATAACTGAAATTTCAAATGAACATTCAATGTCTCAAATCATGACCAAATACAACATTGATGGGTTACGCCCTACTGGTTACAAATTCATACCAAACTGTCCAACCGGGACAATTCAAGCTCCAACACAACACGGTACACCAACCGATTGTTTTGAAACTTGAACGGGAATCTAATGGGTACACACACGACTAAACCCTACATTTTTAAATCATGAGTTTTATTTTTTAAGTTCCCTAAAACAGGGAGCCTGTCAAAATTTTGGCAGAGTCTCCCCTGTAAACTAGATATTTCCCACATTTACAAACCACCTGTTATATACAGAAAACTTCCCAGTATAGATAAATAAATATACCATACGCATTGTATATGATATTCAGAGTTATGAACACCAAATCATGTTATCAGTACATAAAACCAATGCCTAATGAGCTCTGCTCTCCACTAACAAACAACATTACACATGCATAAAGAATCATGTTATCAGCACACAAAACCAATGCCTAATGAGCTCTGCTCTCCACTAGCAAACAATATTACACATGCATCTTCAAATCATGTTATCAGCACACAAAACCAATGCCTAATGAGCTCTACTCTCCACTAACAAACAATAATCCACATGCATACACATAATGACAAAGTCAGTGTTACGGGATTACCTCGAGGAAAAAAGTGAGGGAAGAATATAAAGCTGTCGACAAACGATCACAGACCACACGTAACGTGTGCTAGTCTGCATGACAAACCAATAACTGGTTAGACGGTTACAAGTAGTAAGGAAACTAAACAAAGAGAGACACGTAAAGCAAATTATAGATTAAGTACATTGCAAGGAAACTAAACAAACAGAGACAGTCGAAGCAAATTGTAATAACTCAATATTATATAAGGTCTATCCCACTCAATTGGAAAATTAATTACTAATAACTCAATATTATATAAGGTCTATCCCAATCAATTCACCGGGCGTTATTTGTATATTAGAAGAAAAAAAAGGTCAAAAAGGTGAAGGTTTGAGCTATATTAAGAAGTGAGCAGAAGCAAACAGGGAAGTTTCCAAGGTTTTTAGACAGTACAAGGAAAGAAAACAATGGTTTTGGAGTAGGAAAAACCAAGGAAAACGAACATAAATTCTTCTTTTGGAGGGTACCTAAAATTCTGGTTCAATTATACAGAGCTTATTCTTCAATTTGATTCCTAGATTATTGTTGTTGGGGGTAGCCGCCAAAGCTAAAGTTAGTCAGAACTTTTGGAGGAGCATAATTTTTACGATTGTTAATCCTAAGTTCTTGTACAATCACTTGTATTTAAGGCATCGTTTGGTTCAGTGTTGTTAGAATCGCGTCTCGGACCGTAGACTCATACGAGTCTACGTCTCGATGGAGGCCTTCCGTGTTGCAGTGTTTATGAGACCTTGGGCTCTTTGACCATCTTGACTGGTCTTTGTTATGTGGTTCCCCTAAGGTTCGTATTAGAGGTGGGAAAAAATAAAAAGCTAAATGTTTTACTTCTAAAGGCATGCATAAAGTCTCTCCTACTGATTTTGCTTGGTTTTTGCCTACACATTGCTCTAAATCTTCAACAGCTCTACTGGATTCTTAAATTACTTCTCATATTAATCTTCTATTACCTTACTTTCAGGGGTTTCATTGTTGGAGGGGAAAAGCATACCTATTCCATAATGCTGAGTACATTTCAACTTTTATTGGATATTCCATTGGTGATCAACATTAAAAATTCCTGATGGTGTTGTATCAAGTATGACAAGATAACATGCTTTAGGTAGCAAAAAATTGCATTTAGCAGAATTTAATACCACCAACAATTTGGAAATTATAGTCTTATAATATAGTGGTAATGTTCTGCAAAACTCAAACTCTACAAAACTTGCATTCTCTATTACACCATGAACTCTAAATTGTTCTTTTGTTTTAAAAAAAAACACTTAAAAAATCCTTCACAGTCTTTTTACAAAAGTTCCAGGATTTATGTGGAATGCATTTGCATCTTTGAATAGACTTAAGATTGAAACTTTTCTATAGAAACAAAAAATCAGGAATTCTGGATAGTATTCAACTAAAAAGAATGGAGCTCAGTTCCTTACAACAGACAAATTCTCAGGAGACCAGAAACCAAAAGTAGTAACTATAAACTACACCAAACTATACTAAAAATAGTCAGTCACAAAGGAATGTAGAAAACCAACAGCATGACAAACACTAATAACTCTCTCCCTTTTTCTTTCTGACAGCACTGCCTTTTTATTTAAATTCCTTTTTGTTATGAAACATGGTTCAGAGAGAAAAAGAAAAAATAGTTGAGACAATTTACAGGATATGTAAAATGTATTGAACTGAAAAATGAGAACTTTTCTTTTATGCTACCAATGATTAGAATGTCTCAGAAAGTGAAGCCTATTTGTGGCAGAGTTTTGACTACCCAACTGACACTTTCTTGCCAGAAATGAAGTTTGGTTGGGACTTGAGAAGAGGTCTTAATAGATACCTAACAGTATGGAAGAGTCCTGATGATCCTTCTCCCAGTGACTTTACTTTTGGTATGGTGCTACATAACTATCCAGAAGCTTACATGACGAAGGGTAACCAAACGTTCTACAGAAGTGGACCATGGAATGGTTTGCATTCAAGCAGTTCACCACAACTAAGGGACGACCCTATTTATGACTTCAAGTTTGTTTTCAATAAGGATGAAGTTTACTACACATATAGCCTTAAGAACTCATCTTTAATCTCAAGGTTAGTACTTAATGGAACAAGCTATGTTAGAAGGTGTTATGTGTGGATTGAATCAGAACAAAGATGGGCGGTTTACACTTCAGTGCCATTGGACTTGTGTGATAGTTATGCCCTTTGTGGAGCTTATGCAAATTGTGTTATTTCAGATTCACCTGTGTGCCAGTGTTTGGAAGGGTTCAAGCCTAAGTCACCTCAGGCATGGAACTCAATGGATTGGTCTCATGGGTGTGGCCGCAATAAGGGATTAAGCTGTGAGGACAGACACAAGGATGGATTTATGAAATTGACTGGCCTGAAAGCACCTGACACTCCACATACTTGGCTGGATCAAAAAAATTGGTTTAGAGGAATGCAGAGCCAAGTGCTTAGAGAACTGTTCTTGTATGGCTTATGCAAATTCGGATGTTAGTGGACAAGGGAGTGGTTGTGCCATGTGGTTTGGTGATCTTATTGATATTAGACAGTTTGCAGCTGGAGGCCAGGATCTATATGTTCGAATGGAAGCTTCAGAATTGGGTAGGAATTACTCTTAGCTTTGCTACTTATTATTAGTCCTTCAAAAGATTTTCTTTGCTATAATGTATTTTCATTGTTGAATATTTAAGTAACCCTTAAAAATATTTGTGATTAAATTTAACTAGAACATGCTAATGAGGGCCATAAGAAGGGTGAAGTCGTAGTGGCCGTAACAGTTTCTTTGGCCGTGGCAGCAGTTTTTGGTATACTAATACTAGGTTGGTGTTATAGAATGAAATCACACATCAATGTGCAAGGTAAAATTCATTTTTTTTCTGTTCCTTTTATAACAACGCAAAAAATGTCTATGTTGCTTTATGAATGTTTATAGTATTGTATTAGATGTATGCATGTTGTTTGACAACCATAGAGTGATCCACAAAACAAAACCATTGGAGTAAGTAAACAGTTTATAGGTGCCAATGTGGTTCTCCTTCTTTGGTTAATAACTGCATGCTAAATGAGAAGTTTAAAGAAGTTTTATGGAGCTGGAAAAAAGTCATGTCTGGCACTTGTTCTGAGTCCTTCATTGAATGGAGGTTCCATAATGAAGAACCTAATAAATATTTGTGAACTTTTCATTGCTGTCTCCTATAGTCCTCTAATGAGAAGGCGCTGCTCCAGGGAGGTTTCTGATAATAATAAGTTCATACTACTTTTTTTGTGACATAAATGTGTTGGTCTAATCAAGACCATGAATAGCATACACAACTCCATTACCAAACAAAAAAAATGTAGAGAAGATGGCCTCACTTTTTTATACAGTAAAAAGTCAGAATCCTTTGGTTGGGTCAGTATTCATGATTCTCACCAATTAGCACTTCATATTTTTGGCAGAAAAGTTTTAGTTTCTCATTGTTGCCTGGTTAATGTGTTGGAAAAGGCAAATTAACTTGAACTTTTAAATGGTTGTCTCAACTCTCAAAATTAACTCAGTTAAGCTTGACATACCTCTCATTTGTTCTTTCTTTTGGTTTGAGGAAGGAGGGCTAAGGGCTTAAATGGAATAAATCTGAGTAGGACATGGGAATTTCTCATTTTATGAAAGATGAAGTTTTTGTCTCTTCAAAATTAAAAGAAATATAGCATGCTTGTCACAATCTGAAACCACACTCTTATGCCATCTCAGAGAAATCAGACTTCAGTATCAAACCAGATCAGAACAATGGAATGCAAGTTGATGATATGGATCTACCAGTCTATGAAGTGTCAACAATAGCTAAGGCAACTAGCAACTTTACAATCAAAAACAAAATTGGAGAAGGTGGTTTTGGACCTGTCTACTAGGTAATTTTCTTATATGATGACATTAAGGGTTGTGGAGAAAGAATAGTGAAATGAACTGTTCTACCAAATTATCAATATCAAAATTTGAATTTTCAGGGAATTCTAGCAGATGGGCTGGAAATTGCTGTGAAGAGGCTCTCAACAAGTTCAGGACAAGGACTGACAGAGTTCAAGAATGAAGTAAAATTGATTGCAAAACTTCAACACCGCAATCTTGTAAAGCTTCTTGGATGTTGCCTTGAAGGAGAGGAAATAATGTTGGTTTATGAATACATGCCTAATGGTAGTCTGGACTCATTCATTTTTGGTATGGAAATGGATCAAAGGAAGGAGTTGTACATTTAGAATTTTAGACTAAGATTAGTTTCATGATTTGATAACTCCCTAAACAGATTTTAAACTAAAATTTTTTACAACGTATAATCCAGTTGAATTTTTCCAATTATGGAAATTTGGCAGATCAGCAAAGAAGTAAACTACTAGACTGGTCAAAGCGCTTTCACATTATCAGTGGAATTGCAAAGGGCCTTCTCTATCTTCATCAAGATTCCAAACTAAGGATTATTCACAGAGATCTCAAAGCAAGTAATGTTTTACTTGATAATGGTTTGAATCCTAAAATTTCAGATTTCGGATTGGCAAGAATTTTTGGTGGATATCAGAATAAAGGAAACACAAAGAGAATAGTTGGCACTTAGTAAGTGAACAAGTTTTTTTTCCAATCAAGCTGAATTCTTAACATCTGTTTTCTCCTAGTTAAGAATCTCATTTCAAAATGTGTTCTACAGTGGTTACATGGCACCAGAATATGCAACTGATGGATTATTTTCAGCGAAATCTGATGTTTTTAGCTTTGGAGTTTTATTGCTAGAGATTATATCTGGCAAGAGAAGTAGAGGGTATTACAATCAGAACCATAGCCATAATCTAATAGGCTATGTAAGTATTGAGAGTCAAATTGTTAATTAGCATGTATACTTGTGTGCGCCCATGTGCCTGTGTGTATATCCTGTATGACAAGCCATTTTAATGTCTTTCAGGCATGGAAACTCTGGAAAGAAGGAAGGCCACTAGAACTGATTGATAAAAGCCTAGAAGACACTTGTTTCGTATCACAAATATTGCATTGCATTCATGTTAGTCTCTTGTGTGTTCAACAGCATCCAGAGGATAGGCCGGGAATGTCTAGGGTGCTTCTAATGTTAGTGAGTGAGAAATCAGACTCTTATGCCATCTCAGAGAAATCAGACTTCAGTATCAAACCAGATCAGAACAGTGGAATGCAGAAATGGTGCAGTGTTATACTATGCAGCTAGGAATTTCAGATGTTGATATGAAAAGAGTAGGCAATGTGGAACATACCTTGAAGGAGAGAGGGAGGAGCCACCACAGATGTGTTCCAAGAGGGAAGAGTTGTCGAAGACAACCTTTGAGTGGAGGGAGCTTCAAACCGAGAGACGAGAGAGTGGAGGGAGCTTCAAACCGAGAGACAAGAGAGTGGGTGAGCCGGGGTAGTGAGTAAGATGGTGCTTCGTGAGAGAGAGAAACTGAGTGAAGGGAAGAAGGTTTACGGCTTAGAGGAGGCAGAGAAATAGGAGGGAGGCTTCGAGGACCACCGGACGGAAAAGGAGGGAGGGCCGGAGGGAGTGTAAGGGAAGACGGAGGTAGACGGAGATTGAGGGAGAGGGAGACGGTGGGGCTGAGAGAGGAAGGGGAACTTTAGGGAAATGACAGGGAGAGGGAAAGCTGTCGACTTAGATTAACATTTAGCGACGGCTTCCTACCCGTCACTAATGACGTCACTAATATAATGACGAAAAACATTACCGTCGCTAAAGTTAAAAATTCTAGCGACAGAAAACGCCTCCGTCCCTAAATCCCTTTCTTAAAGTTAAAATAATGGAGGGAAGGCCAAAAACAATAGCGACGCCTAAGTCCTCCGTCACTATTACCCAGAATACTCGCGACGGCCAACCCCTCCGTCGCTAAGGGAAGGCCAAAACAATAGCGACGCCTAAGTCATCCGTCACTATTCCCCCACAATACTAGCGACGGCGAATCCCCCCGTCGCTAGATCCCTTTCTTAAAGTTAAAATAATGGAGGGAAGGCCAAAAACATTAGCGACGCTTAAGTCCTCCATCACTATTCCTGCAGAATACTAGCGACGGTTAAAATATCCGTCACTATTACAAAACATAGCGACACAGATCATTGGTCGCTAACGTTGAGGGAAAAGTAGCGACGGTGTTTGCCGTCGCTACTATTTGGCGCCAACAGAAAACTTTGGAGGGAAACAGCAAAGAAAGGCGCTAAAGGATAGCGACCGTATTAGCGACGGTATTTGTAATTGTTAGCGACCGCTTCCTTTTATGGTCGCTAAAGTGGTCGCTAACATTTCGCATTGGTCCCTTTTCGTGTAAGAGGTCGCTAATTCGGTCGCTACTTAGCGACGGGTATCTGTGGTCGCTAAGTCGGGGTAGCTGTTTAACCTTTTTTTAGTGGTGGAAGATGACAAGCTTTTCCATAAACCATTTAAAAAAGGGGAAGGCCAATAGGGGTTTTAAATACAGTTCTTTATGCCCAAAGTGCATCATCAAGTTTTTGTGACCAATTCTTTCTGGAAGAAGATACAGTTCTTTCCAAAAAAAAATTTACTTCACGATTTGAAATCTCAGCCTGTCCATTAGTTTGTGGATGATATGTTATGGCCACCTTATGTCTCACTCTATAATGTTGTAATACCTTCTAAAGGACTTTGTTACCGAAATGTGAACCTCTATCACTAATCAAAGTTCGTGGTGTTCCAAACCTACAAAAAATATTTTTCTTCAAGAAATTCACCACAGTTTTGGTATCAGCATTAGGTGAAGCGACTACTTCCACCTATTTTGAAACATAATCAACTACCAAAATGATATATTGATTGAATTGAGAATAAGGGAAGGGTCCCATGAAATCAATTCCCCAGCAATCAAATACCTCAACCTCTTGAATGTTTGTGAGAGGCATTTCTTGCCTCCTGTTGACGTTACCTGTTCTTTGGCAGTTATCACATGCTTGCACAAATGAGTGAGAATCTTTAAAAATGGAGGGCCAGTACAAACCTGATTGAAGGATTTTTACGGCGGTCCTCTAACCATTAAAATGTCCTTTATAAGGTGATTTGTGGCAATGCCATAACACATCTTTCATTTCCTAATTCGGCACACAACGACGTAACAAATTATCCACACCAATTTTAAAAATGAGGGTTATCCCAAACAAAATATTTTGCATCTCTGAAAAATTTCTTTGCTACCAAGTTAAATCATTTGGAAGAATTCTCGCTGCTTTGAAATTAGCCATATCAACAAACCATGGCCTCTTTGTTATTTCAAAAAGTTTTTCATCAGGAAATTCTTCCAAAATTTCTTTTTCTTTGGTAGTGACCTCATCATTTATTAATCTAGAAAAGTGGTCAGCGACCACATTTTCACTACCCTTTTTATCCTTGATCTCAAGATCATATTCCTGAAGGAGAAAAATCCATCAGATTAACTGAGGTTTCGAATCATTTTTGGTCAAAAGATATTTAATGGCTGCATGATCAGTAAAAACAATTATTTTAAGCAAATCAAATATGATCTAAATTTTTCTAGGGCATATACTATAGCTAGTAACTCTTTTTCAGTAGTTTCATAATTTATTTGATTTCCATTCAAAACTTTACTAGCATAGTGTATAACCCTAAAAACCTTTTCATACCTTTGACCTAAAGCATAATCACTTACATCACACATAAGTTCAAAGGATAAGTTCCAGTTAGGAACAACAATCACAAGGGTAGAAACCAATTTCTCTTTTAAGGAATTAAAAGTTTTAAGACATGTTTCATTAAATTTAAATTTAACATCTTTGTTCAGAAGGTTTGTCAAAGGTTTTGCAATTTTTGAAAATTCTTGAATAAAACTTCTATAGAATCCAACATGTCCTAAGAAACTTCTAACACCTTTCACATTTAAAGGGGTGGGAGTTTAGAGATCACCTCAACTTTTTCTATGTCAACCTCAATACCTTTTGCAGAAATTTTATGACCAAGTAATATACCTTCTTTAACCATGAAGTGACATTTCTCTCAATTCAGCACTAAATTTGTTTCAATACAGCGCTTCAGTACAGTGTCCAAGTTAGATAGACATGAGTCAAATAAATCCCCAAAAATTGAGAAGTCATCCATGAAAATCTCAATGCTCTTTTCAATTGAATCTGCAAAAATAGCAAACATGCATCTTTGAAAAGTAGCAAGTACATTACACAATCCAAATGGCATTTTCCTATAAGTAAAAATACTAAAAGGACATGTAAAAGCAGTCTTTTCTTGGTCAAGAAGGTCAACAACAATCTGATTATATCCAAAATATCCATCAAGAAAACAATAATAAGCTTGTCCATATAGTCTTTTAACATTTGGTCTATAAAGGGGAGTGGAAAATGGTCTTTTCTTGTTGCTTGATTTAATTTTCTGTAATCAATACATATTCTCCAACTTGTGACAGTTCTTCTTGGGATTAAGTCATTTTTATCATTCACAATTACTGTCATTCCTCCCTTTTTTGGAACAACTTGAATAGAACTTACCCATGCACTATCAGAAATAGAATAGATGATAACTACTTTTAGCAATTTTAAAACTTCTTTCTTTGTTACCTCTTTCATGGTTGGATTGAGGTGTCTTTGAGTTTGAGCTACAGGCTTGAAATCATCGTCCAATAAAATCTTATGCATGTAGTATGATGGACTTATACCTTTCAGATCTTCAAGTGTCCATTCAATTGCTTCTTGATTTCTCTTTAGTACTTCTACCAGTTTTCTTCTTCTATTTCAGTTAATAAATTACTAATAATAACTGGTTTAAGGTTACCTTTCTTCAAAAAAATGTACTTTAGGTTGGAAGGTAGCACTTTAAGTTCAGGCCTCTGGATTTCTTCAATGAGTGCTTCTTGTATTTCTTCAATTTTTCTTGATTCAGGGGAAGTTTTTTTCCCTTGTTCAAGTTCTTCTAAACACCTGTCTATCTATCTCTCCTCCTCCTCATTCAAACATTCAACAAAGTCAATCAATAACTTATTTAAAAGTTCAGAAATAGACATACCTTTAGTTATGGAGAGGTAAATTTCATCAAGGATATCCTCCTTAAAACAATCTTGTTTTGAGTTGGATTGTTTCATGGCTTTGACGACATCAAAATTTACCTCTTCTTTATGCACTCTGACTGTGAGCTTACCATTGTCTACATTAATCAATACTCTAGCAGTCTTCATAAATGGTCTTCCAAGAATTAGGGGGACTTCAGTATCCTCCTCAATGTCTAAAACCATAAAATCAACGGGTAAGTAGAACTTGTCAACCTTCACAAGTACATCTTCCACAATTCCATAAGGTCTCTTGATTGATCGATCAGCCAATTGCAAAGTGATCTTTGTCCTTTGTGGATTAAGGTCACGTATGCGCTTCATCATACTTAAGGGCATTAGATTGATGCTAGCCCCAAGGTCCAATAAAGTTTTCCCAATGTTTACACCTCCAATGGAGACAGGAATGGTCAAACTTCCAGGGTCTTTCAACTTTTCCAACATATGTTATATTACAAAATAGCACTGCAACCTACTTCAAGTTCAACTATCTCTTCATTGTACCTCCTCTCCTTTGTGAGCAGTTCTTTCATAAATTTGGCATATGTTGGCATTTGTTCCAATGCCTTAGAAAATGGAATGTTTATGTGCAATTGCTTAAAAATTTCAAGGAATCTTTTATATTCTCTTTCCTTATCCTTTCTTAATGGTGCATGAGGATAAGGTAGATCCTTAACAGGAGGTGTCTAACCTAAATACTAATTTTTTTATTTTTTTATTTTTTTATTTTTTTTATTTTTCATTATCTTTTTCTTGTATTTCATTATTCTCTTTTTCTTCACTTTCTTCTTTTTCACTCTCTTTCTCTTTCTTTTCTTCTTCTTCTTTATCATTTTTTTCTTTTTCCTCTTCTTTTTCACTTTCATTACAAACATTTCCTACAACTTTACCACTTCTTGTAAAAATAGCCTTACATTGTTCTCTCGAGTTCTGAGTGTTTGCAGAAAAACCAAAACTTTTTATGTCATCTACTTCCTTTGCTAGCTATCCCAATTGCACATTCGACGCTTTACGTACGGCTTCATTAGTTTGCATGTATTACAACAATTGTTGGATAGATTCCTCTATCCTTGTCAACCTTGATGCCTGATCAGATTGTGGTTGTTGTTTGAATTGATTGTTGGGAGGTCTGTTGGAAGGTCCAGCATCTTGTTTCCAACCAAAGTTTTGATTTTTCCACCCCTGTAGGTAATTGTTAGGGAAAAGATTACCAAGAGTAAAAGGTAAATTACCTATAGGTATCCTTTGGTGGAGTAGAAAATTGGCTTGCTCTTGTTTATTTCCATCAGGTGCACAGTAACCACATGGTTGTTCACCTATGCAATGCATACATTGTTTTAGTTGAGCAGGGGGTGGTGATGACACTTGAGCAATTTGTAATTTCTCCAATTGTTTGCTCATTGCTTCTATTTGTTGTGTCAACAATTTTTGCTGAGCTAGAACTGCATCATTTACTCACAATTCAAGCATACCAGGCTTTCTAGATACATTACCTCTTTCATGCTTCGCTTGTCGATCACTTGTGGACATGGACTGCGTTATCACAATTGCCTCTTCAATAGTCTTGTTCATTAATGAACCACCTGCACATGCATCTAACATCATCTTGAATTGAGGCAATAAACCATGATAAACGATTCTTACCTTTCCAGCATCATCCAAGTTATGGTTTGAACATTTTTTAAGAAGCGCTTTGAATCGTTCCCATGCTTCACCAAGTGACTCATCATGATTTTGTGAAAAAGAATGAATAGTTGTCATTGCTTCAAAATATTTAGAAGGTGAATAAAATCTTTCTAAAAATTTTCTTTCAATATCGGACCAGTTTGCAAAACTACCGGGTGGACAAGATTTAAACCATTTTTTGATTTCCCAATCAAAGAAAAAGGAAATAATCTCAATTGGGTTCAAAACCAATTGTGCTGCATAATTCATAAAAAATAGTTAAGTGTTCATATGGTTCTTCATGATTTAAACCAGCAAACTGATTATTTTGAATTATATTTAGTGTGGGAGGTTTAATTTCCATCGCTGCGACAGGTCCTTGAAACATTCCTGATACACGGGGTGGTCCATTAATAGTAGCAAATTGTCCCAATGTTCTTCTTTGTTCAGCAACCATATTAGAATTTTTAGAATTTTGAAAAGAAGATGAAGTTAAAGAAGAAGCAGTTTGTGTTTTAGATTTTAAAGATTTGAGTTTTTTTACAAACTTTTCAATCTTCGCGTAAAGAAGATTTTCCCTGTAGAAGATCGAGTTTTCATACACAAACTAAACAAAGAAAGTGTGTAACAAGAGTAGTTACAAAAAAAAAGTGAAGCAAATAAATGTATAAGTAAAAAGAAAAATTGAAAATTTTCCTAAGGTAAAAAGTAAGAATTTTTTTACCACAGTAATTAAAAATTTACTGTTTTACTAAAATCAATTCAGTCCCCGGCGACGGTGCCAGAATTTTTGTTAGTCCCAGAAAATGTGTTGGGCGGATTGTTGGATCCTTTTATTGGCATGCGCACCAATTTATCATTGCAGTTTTCGAAATAGATATCGTTCCCTCAAGGATTGAATGCTTTCAGTAGTCACAGTAATTCTTATTTATTATGGTAATTGTATCAAAACTTATTACCAAAAGAATGATTTATACATAATTTGTACACTATTCATAGATTTAGAGATTGATTTATACATTGGGTGAAAGATTGTAAGTTCTAAATTTAATAGAAATAACTTTGAGTAGCACTTCAGAACAAATCCAATACTTGAGATTGAAAACACAGATTAACAAACTATGTTGGAATTAGGATCCCCGTACTAAAACATAATGAAATAATCATAAACATGCATATTTAATCATCAAGTTCATGTCATCGCAGCTTAAAATCATTATACCTGATCCCTCGTGATATAAATTCTAAATAGTTACCATAAAGTCTGATCCCTCAGATGCTTTCTCAGTAAAAACTTGCTTTATGTCTTGGCCTTAACACAACAATAATTACCAACTCTATCCCTAGTAATTGGTTGATGCTACGCGTGAGGTTGATGCTAGGCATCAGCCCTTCAGCTTGAATGAATTTTCTCTATAAATCTTCAATTTTTCACTGTAAAACTAGAGAAAATGGGTCATAATAATTTAAATTTAATAGTTTCCATTTATTTCAATTAAAAGCTAAATTTATTATAATTTACACTAATTTTTATTAGTTTTAATAGACTTTTTATTGTGAAAATAACAGTAAATTTGAGGACTAACAACCGCCACTCACCCAAGCCACTAAGAATTTTTGATACTGCTCGTTTGGATCTTACCCTTGATTTTCTTAATTCAAAATCAGTTTCCATTTTGAATTTGTTATGATGTTTCTTTGCTGTTTTGAGGGCCAAATCACAGCTGTTTTCCTTGTCCTAACCTCACATGCATGAATTTGCTAAGGATCGGAAGCGTAGACGGCGATCGGAGGACGTTCGGAGCATTTGGTGAATTTTTTGGCAAAAACCTCCAATTTCTTTCTTTGGACAGCAGCTATAATATGAGCTAAAGGGGGTCTTCTCGTTTAATTGTATGTTTGGCTGTCCTATATCGTTGTATGCGTATTCAGGGACTTCTATGTCGAATTTCATCGCGATCCAACGACTAGATCTTAAACCGTAAAAATTTTCGTAACTGACGGCTAAAAAGTTTACGTTTTTAAACTTATAGATATTTTAAAAATTTATTTAACATAACTCAACGTTCTTGTGCTCGAAGAGGTTTTATTGCGACTAGATCAATGAAAGAAATCTAGGAAATTTAGTGTTTAGGCAGGCTTAGTTTCATTCAATATGGTTGTCTTAATTAATTTTTAATTTCGGATGTTATTATCTAATTTGTAGATTATTATCCGGTAAGCCCCGTTATTAGATAATTTAATTAATTGTTTAAATGTCACCGAGTTATTTTGGAAATATTATGCCCGTTGAAAAGAAATTTTCTTTATTGAACGGTTAGAAGTGATTTTTGGAAAAATCAAGTAAAGAAATTAAATTTTGGAAGGTTATTCAAAATAATGTTATTGAGAAGTTTTTTTAGGCCCAAATAAGGCCTTACAAGTTAGGTAGAAAAAAATTATATATAATAAATGATTGGGACTTAATTAGAAGAGAAGAATTTTATGACCATTTTGGTGGCTATTTTGGCGACCACTTGGAGGAAAAGAAAAAGTAGCCTTAGAAATTTGAGGAAAAAGAAATAGATTTAATAAGAGAACCCTTCTTAAGAAGAAAGGTATATGGAAGCAATTATTCTAATAGATTAAAGAAACTTAGAATGATAGAAATAATAAATTAGAATCTAAAATTTTGAGTAAGGCTTTGAAAAGGATCTGAATAATTAATAGGATTATTTACTTAAATGTATTAAGCCTAAAATTTGGATTTTTAAAAGGAAGTAATATTATGTTAGAAATTTAGGAGCCATTAGAAGTAGAAAAAGAGATTTAAGGAAATTTTATTTGTAGAACAAATTAGTAACTATGAGACAAATTTTGGGTATACTAACTTATAAATTTAAAATAGAAATAAAAAGAATTTACTAATTAAATAGTAACTTTGGTGACTAAATAACACCACACTAAGTTATGACGCCTGAACTGAAGTAGTATCTAAGTTTTAAATAACTGCTAAGCAACTATAAAGCAAATGAAATTTAATAGTTGAAAAGAATACAAGGAAACAAATTAATTAATATAATCACTAAAAGAAAGAGTTATAGAATTTGGCAAGCTCATATTCAAGAATAAAATCACTAAAACAATGTTGGAATATAAAGGATGAATGGCCTATTTAATGACCGAAACAACAAATTACTTAGTAGGCTAAGCATATCTAAGTTACAAAGAAAGTAACCAATAAGGTCACCCAATAATAAATTAGGAGCTCGCAACTGTACGCTAAGACATTTAATGACGGAATAAAACAAATCTACCCAATTAAATCACGAAGATTATAATTGACCCTAATGTACCTAAGAATTCCATTATATCGTGAAATACTAAATCATATGTATTATTCGAAACATTTAAGAATGACACGACGTACAATTAGTATATTAGTCCTTATGTCAGTAAGTATATCATTTATATGACCTTTATGAAAGCCGACTAGAGTAAAGCAAACATTGAAATGTTGTGGTATCATTGATTGATGGTTGACGTGATGTGTTGGTGGATGTATGATTTTGAGTGATATATCTCCTAAGTGTATTTTATTAATGAATGCTTTATATGATGCATAGATGATTGAACTATGAGAGGTTCTAAATAAGATGTATGAATATGGAATGGTGTATCAATGAGGGTTTCAATGTGGTTGAATATGGAAGTGCATGAATGTGAATCTAAGGATGTTGATGGGCACCGTAGTGCCGGAATACCCCAAGATATTTCAAATTGTGAAATCTCATTTCATTTCTAAGGAATCGAGAAACAAAATTATAACTTTTATCAAGAAAAATGAGCAATTAAATGACATTCAATATAAAGAAAAGAACTTGACATTAGAAATGAAATAAGAAGGAACCCTATCGAGAAACCATATTGTGATAAATATAATAGTTGAACCATGCATCATATCTAGTGAATAAGGGTGGATGTTGAGTAACTTCCTAGAGCATACAATAATGGGTACACTGAAGAAACTACCACACCTCGACCCCCGAGGGTAGTCTAGGGAGTATACCGGAGGCGGACCTCCAATGGCTCGGATTTACGCCCGATGCCGGACAGCCCGGTGCAAACTCAAGTATACTTTGACAAGAGACGGGAGTTTACTATGACCATGGAGTACCCGTTCTGCAGAGATTGTGATTGGCCATTATGATGATAGGGTTGCGTGTCCTTACCCATTTATGAAAACCAGAAAGAGGAGAGCTCTAGTCGCTCTAGTGGACAGAAGGATAAGGCGGGACTTGATCGATGATGTGTTGTGATTGATGGAATTCATGCATCATACCAGCTAATTATATTAGTAGAAACATGAAATGCATGCATTGCATTGCATTCTTATATCAAAATTATGATTACTTGTGAATTAACTGTGATAACGTGAACCTTAGTGGTTCAAGGGGACTAATGGGGCATGGAAAGGGTCCGGTAAGATGACTTAGACTACACATTAGGGACCCCAAAGAGAGATCTAAAGGACAATTAAAATTGATTGATTTGTATAGGGCGAGCGTCAGAGATGACACTCCTAAATTTGTTTGGAGGCAGAGACTCACCTTTAAAGCTAATCATTCTAGATCGCTAGCAAGACATGTGTATTGTATGAGGAGGGCACTACGTCAGGAAAATTAGGCAGGTCCCAGCCATCTTCCCGTGATCCCTGAGGACGTTCCAGTAGAGGTCATAGAGAGTTCAGTCAGATGCTACAGTGATCCTCCACGTCCCCTGAGTATGGAGGAGCTCGAGGAGTTAGCAAGTAAAGAGGCAGCCTTAGAGGCAGACCCCTTCAGTTTCCACCACTTACCCGTTCCACCGATGGTTCCACTCCCTGTCCAACAGGCAGAGATCCCAAATGTACTGGGTCCAGTCAAAGCAGCGCCGAGAGAGCCGACCAAGGAGTATATTCCTCTCCTTGTCGAGGAGGAGAAAGAGGAGGACCCCAAGGAGTTCCCACTTGAGTAGGTATCGGTGGACCTTGGAGATCATCCCTTACTACCCGCCTTACCCCATTATCTTCCACCAGTTTTCCCTCTTTAGGTTCTTATGAAGGGTGGATTGGAGGACATTCCCTTGCGATAAGGAGGATTGGTCCTGACTCTTATGGAGAGGTGCTTAGCTAGACGACAAAGGGACCGATCGCCAGGCTTTCTTCGTCACATTTACAAGAGTTATGTCTATGGCGAGACTGAGGACTACTTGGACATGTCGGTCGAGGCCCAGAGTCTATTGGCGGAGGCCTATGCGGCTTATGCCAGACCTAGGCATCAGCTGATCCATCAGGCCAGCGACTTACCATCTACGAGTTCTGCTCCTCCAGATCTATCTCAGCTGGCGACTACTTCTAACCCACCTGTATCTCTATGGTCAGACAAAAATTTTATGGGTTGAGACGAGTAGTGTAGGATTTATTTCATGTGTATAGTTATTTCCCTGTATTTTGTTTAGGGTACCTGTGTGCCCCTCTTTTGTTTCAGTTGTACAGTTCTACTAGACCACGAAATATATATATTTCATCTTATATATATATATATATATGTTATGTTCCTATTCCACCATATGTTACAAAGAGCGACACTCCAATTACCTATACCGGTAATTATCTACTTGGCCCTAACGCGTGCTGAGGATCAGATCTTACACCAAACCCTAACCAGCAGTGTAGTAGAAACCAAAACGAAAAATGTTTCTAGATAGGATATTACCTTGATATTTTTTAACCTAAGTTACAATTTTAATGTCTAAAATTATGAGTTAAAAATGTTACATTAACCTTTACTTGTCATTAACTTGAATGTCGAGTCCAATGCCCCATATTACAAAAAAAAGAACAAAAGAAGAATGGGCACACCGGCCTCAGTAATTCAAAATAATAACAAGCTAAAAAAACAGATAAAGCTAAGTATAATGTGAAACTGAAGCCCATCCCGTAACAAGGCCAATAAAAAATAGGGCTTCAAACATAGCATGGTTAACATGGTGACTCCAGAGAGATGGGCCTTTCTTCCATGCTTTAGGATACTGAGAATTGGAGTAGTTTGTATGGCTCATATGTCAATTCTTTATACTGGACTTCATTCGTGATGAATAGGTGTTTGCCATGGAACTCATGGAAGACCCCTATCCCATTGCAATTCAGTTGGATATAGGAGTTCAAGTATTGGATGTGCTGAAAAGCACTGCTGAAGGCTTCATTAGAAATTTCTTCACAGGTTTACACTAATTCCTTGATGTTTTCACGTGCCTATGCATTATGCTCTTCTAAGCCATTGGTATCACACTAACGCTTTGACATTGCGCTAGCAGCCTCCTCGGCTGAAGCATTATTGACCAGAGGTTTTTTCTTCTCCTCATGCCAAGCTTTATGTGACTTGGTTTACTTTAGCTTGAGGGCCTCTAACTCATCCTTCACCTTTCTTAGTGCCTCAGCCTCCTCCCTCAACTTCCCTAGGTTGGCTTCCACTTTCTCCTAAAGTTCTTTCTCTTTTTTAAGATTTTACCTAGCCACATTTCTCTCAACCAGCGCTTGGTTTAAAGGATCAGAGTATTCTTTCACTCGTGCTTTGGTCTCACAAGCCCAGCTGAGAGAATGGATGACACCAATTGCCTTCGCTAAGTGCCTTACATCTACTCTACAGTAAGCCCAAATAGTAGATGGAATAGGGTGTCAACTTTTATTGTGCCATTTCATAGTACTAAAGGTATTGTAACAGCTTGGAATAGGCCCAAACTTCTTTTTCCTCCTTATCTGCACCAAGAGTTAAAGGGTGAGGATTATCAATTAGACCCATACTAGCTTCTTCCAAGGTTTTTTATCTTTTCGGGCTGGAGCCTTGCCTTCCTGACACCGGTGTTACTTCTTGAATGGTTCCCCTTGAACCTCATCATTCAACGGTATCTCCCTGACCTAGTCTTCCAAAATGCTTACCACTGGTGCCTGGAACTTAAGGGTTTCTTATTTTGAAGAGATCAAATTCTTATTTGGTATGGGCTTAATCAACACCCTTGTAGCCTTTCAACCATTCTAGTGCTCTCATCTTTGATATCTCCTCTACAAAATAAAAGCTGACATTCATACATCAGTACCAGAAAGAAATAAAATAATAATAATAATAATAATAATAATAATAACAAAAGATAAGTCATTATGTAAGTAGACATCTTGGTGGGAAGCTTCTCCTAATAAGATCTTACAAGAAATTTTATTATGAGAGGATTACTCTTAGAGGGTGCTAACCACCTCTACTGATACCGATGACAACTCGCTCTTGTCAACAGTGTATATTGCACTAGTAAACAAAAATGTTCATGAGTCTACCTGATTTAAAATTCTCGAGTGGAATCTAAGTTCTCCCAAAAAATGGTTCTTCTTGGTTTCACCTTCACCTTGAAAAATGAGTGCTTAAAGTTGACCCTATCGGTCTTGGTTGACTTGGTAAAGGATTCAAAGTTTATTAAATTGGAGTTACACGGTAGGTTGATGTAGCTCAACTCCCTTCTTTTTGGCTGGTGAATGACACTACGAGATTAGAACAACATGGCCACGATAGGGACAAAATTAAAGTACTCCCTGGGCACTTCCAGCGACTTTATGAGGCCTTAGCTATTAAGGTTTAGTTGGTTGGGGCGACATTAAGGAAATGAAGAATGCCTATCTCAAATTTTGTAAGAAGGAATCTAATGCTAATCTAGCTAAAGAGAATCTGGTACATATGTAGAGATCGGGAGTCATTTGGCATATGGCAGATTCTATCCATCTTTCACTAGGCAACCACAGAAAAATCATCTTTATACTTCTCACCGGTATGGACCTTGGTGTCCAACTTCTTATCTACACCAGCGTCTATAGCATACCAAGAGGCGATGTTTGGGGTCTAAGAAGGCATCCATTAGTACGGGCTCTATAACTTAATAGCTAACTAGTTGATTTTGTATGCCACCATATTCATGTGTACGGAGCCAATAACTACGACAGTGTGAAGGCTAGTTCCAAAGTTCCCGTCTGAGGCTATCATCTTCACAATATGCTTAAAAAAGGGATGCAACTATAAAAAGTCAAATCATCACTATTATTAGACCCGAACAAAACAACTATCTCCAGATTTTAGCAGGTCCCATAGAATCATATATATATATATATATATATATATATATTGTTGAGAAAAAGTCTAGTCAAAAATATAAGTTTTAAGTCTTGTTGGACTAGACCCTAGATTTTATAAATTCTTGAATTTGTTTATATGCTTATCAAGTATTTTCGCTAAAAGAATAGAGTCTAAATTGTTCATAACATTTCTTTTAATGCATAAGTAATTTTAGGATACGAAGATTAGGTTGTAAATATAAAAAGGGAGCGTGTGTGTTCTAAAAGTCTGGTAGAACAATAAAAGTCTAAGAGAAACATCCTAATTAAAGAACTCTCCTTCAACGTTCATAAATTCTATTTTGGTGATGCTTCAGGAGAAATAGTCATATTATATTTGCATGCTTATCATCAAAGAATAGAAAGAACAAAATCAACATAAACAGCAGCTGTCAGCGTACCTACCCCTGTGAACTCTGATCACTAGTCAGAAATTTCGTGAGGACAACTTAGAAAGCAACCTCTCGCTCAATCAAGAATTAGTTCATGAATGGTTTTGAGATGGAAATGCATGAAAAACCATTCTCGTGAAAACACTAAAATATGATTTAGACCTTTATCAAGCTTGAATTCAACTTCAAGGTTTGATCTTAAGAAGCTTAAAGCAAAATACCTTCAAAGGATTTCCAACGTTTATATCTACTTTTAAGAAGTAATAACATATATATCTTTAAAGTCACTATATATATCAAAGAAGTTTGAACATCAAACACACACAAGAAAAATCTCAGAAGAAAGCTCAAAATATCTCATTCTAGTTCATTTTCATGTAAAAAATAAAGACCCTAATTACTTTCTAGCTCTGCTTCTACTAGACTCAGGTCTTGTGTCAAAAACACTTAGTGTTCGATGTCAAAATTGTCTATTATTTATACACTAAGTTCTGAAAACATTTCTTATTCTTGTTGTTTATTTAAGTGTGGTGGGTTACTAGAATAATTTTATGTTGGGAAACACTTTGGCCTGAAGAGGCTTTTCAAAAGAATACTTGGGTTAAGCCAAGAGTGGCTTGTTAAAAGAATACTTGGGATAAGCCAAAAGTGGCTAGTGTCAAGAATACTTGTAGCACGGGGTCTGTTACTGATTTTTACAATAGTGGAAATCCTTTAAGTTGGAAGGGACTAGACGTAGCTTCTGTGTTGGAAGTGAACCAGTATAAACTCTGTGTGTTTATTCTCTCTCATTTATCATCGTTTGCTTACTTGTGTATTTTATTTGATTTAAAATTTAGGCAAAAAAGAGTCTAAGACTTATTCAACCCCCTTTTATGTCTAACTCTGAACCAACAATTGATATCAGAGCTTGTCCTTTAGGTTGATCACTCCCCCGGGTGAAAAGGATCAAGATCCATGGTGTGAACACCTATTTCGGTCCGGCCAGTTTCTGTGAACCCGGTAGTGATTAAGCAAACTCAACATCGTCCCTAACACCGTCTGATGTCAAAATAAAGTGAAACATCATCAGACACTGGCTTGGGTCAAGAAGATGACACCCGATGTCCATAACAAGAGGAACACCAGCTCGGGTCAGAGAGATACTGATCTGGCCAATGGTAGGAAGTGTTTTCATAAACCCAACACCGGACCCGTGTAACACCGTTTGTAGAGTCCGGCTGCCCATGTTGTGACTTGGAATCATACTACAAGATTCGATTCTAAAATCCAGGAAATAGCAGACAGGGAATAAAAATTTAAAACAATAAAAAACTCACTACCAGCTACTATTCCCCATAACTGCTAGTGGCCAAGCTGTCTCCACTACGCGTATGGGTGAGTAGGAGCTTGAGTTGTCCAAGCATTCGGGCTCCAGAAGGCCGCTATAAATGCCTCAGCTGAAGAGGCACAAGGGTCCGCATTTTGAATCCCTGAATCCCAAGAAATTACTCCGGTGTTTGACCCTAAGACCTTGAGAAAATTACCCTAGAATTACCTTGAGAGAATTACCTTGAGAGAATTACCTTGAGAGAATTACTCGAGAAAAAGAACTGGCCACAAGGTTCTGAATCCAGTCACTAAGATACTGGACCTTACCCCGCTTGAAGTAAAGTTCTCCCCTGTTGCTCAGACCTTGTCCAGAACCTCGTAAAAGCCCTTCTTTTAATCGCACGTCGATTCCCCATTGCATTACTCCGGCTCTCCACTAAACCCCACACCGTCTCCCCCCTAAGCTCCACACCGGCACTCGCAGCTGTTCCATCCCCTCATCATTTCGGCTACTGCAGTTCTAGCCCATACCGGCTTATACTCAAGGATCGGCCCATTTCAACATCTCCATACCAGTTATAATCCTTTCCACTTTTATCCTTCTTTTTGTTCCTTTCATTAGTTATTTTACACTTTTGTCCTTTTGCTAAGCCTTTTATTTTGGTCGAATTTATTCTCTTGGTTAAATCTGTTCTGTTGCTAAAATCCATTTTTATCCTGTCTCATGATTATAACAATATAAACAAACATTTTTTCTTTGTGTTTATTTTGATCAACGTAAAAGTCGTTCTAGCCAGTGTCGTGCGAGAGTACTTCTGCCTACACCACCTAAAGATCATACACGTGCGGAGAACTTCGCCTTGTATGTACCACCTCCATGAATTTCACCTGTCACTAAATCCCTAGCTTCATCTAAGATACCCCTCGTTAAGAACTACGTAACCCTGATTTCTCAGAAACTCGAGAATACGGAGGAGCAGGACTTAACTCCTGTCAGGCCCACTTCTTTTCCCTTCTCATTCCTCCTTCTAAAAATTAATTTCATTCCAATCGTTGCATAAAATCAATTTATACGCGATGTCTTGTTGATTTTCTCCCATTTTGTCTTGACCTCGGTTGTTTTTTTCACAAAGATCAGGCTAATTTAGATGGGACGTCCTGTCTACCCCCTTTATCCCTTAACTCAGCACCTTGATGAGAGAATGATTAATTTGGACGGGACATCCTGTTAGTATTCTTTCCTACTTCCACACAAATATCCCCATTAAAAGGCCAGGGTTAATTTGGATGGGACGTCCTGCTAACCCCTTTCTTTTTCCCGACCTTGTATCATGTTGAAAGGATGATTAATTTAGACCAGACGTCTTGTTAGTGTCCTTCCCCTTCTTTATGTTTCCCTCATTAAAATCAAGGTTAATTTGGACGAGACGTCCTGTTAACCTTGCTCTGATCCTTTTCATTAGTCTGTTCTATTCCCTTCATTTCAAGAAAGAAAAAAAGGAAGAAATAAAATAGCTTTTAGAGGCTACTTATGCTGCACATTTTCAATCTTAGTACTGTTTTTAACAGGCGATGTAGGGTGCCAATACCTTCCCTACTCATAACCGACTCCTGATCTTGAATCTCACTTTTTCTTAATCAGTGCTTTGTTAAAGTTTTTTCCAATGTTTCTCCTATGGATAAAAATGTTGGTACGACTCGTTGTTCTGAGTTATTTCGTTTTCGAGGGTCGGCCGTGCCGCCGCGATCCCGGTCGTGACACATGGCGACTCTACTGGGGACATTTAAGAGTCAGGCCAGTTTGATTGAAAGCACGTGTTTTCTTTTCTATATAGCCTTTGTTTGCTTTGATTTCTTCCCTTGTTTTATTTTTTCTGTTAGTTGTGTAAGTGTTTGTTCTTATTTCAATCGTATATCGTCATTTATTTTATTGTTAATTTTTGCATGATTGTTGAACCCTAGGATAGATGACTATATGTTATTTTCTTTTTATGATTATTGAACCCTAGGGTAGACGACTTTATACTATTGTCCTGTGTTTGTTCTTTGTGTAGAATAGGGTGAGGTAAAAAAAAGTATTGAATGCCCTTTCACACACTACACTCACATTTTTGCACACACTTATGAGTGGCGCCCTATACCCGGGCCCCAAATGAAGCTTGAGTTAGGGGAGGTTGGTAGCGGTATCATTTGGGATGTACTTCCCATCTGGTGATTGTAAGAACCTCAACTAGAGTTCGACCTTTGATGATGTATGCACCTAGTAGATGCCCTACTATTGCGACCACATCATCAGTAGGATCTTGGCTCTAGTAACCTTCTAGAAGTATAGTATAAGCCACCCAATATGAGGAGTCACTCTTAGACAAGCCGTAGGGCCTAGAAAAGACTTTCAGAAAAACCTGACTTAGGCCACGAAAGGGCAAACTCTACTTTACCTTATGTCATTCTCACTTTCCTTTTTAATCCAAATGAATGAATTGCCTACCCATCGAAGGATTGCTTTATTTTAAAAATAATGGCTTATTTTTTTTTAAACGCTCAGTAATCTTCGGACGAGTGGGTAATTCCCTTTTTCATCGTGTACTTCTAAGTCCTGAGTCATAGATTTTCCTATTCATCAAAAAGAAAATAAGAAATAATTTTGTTTCCCTCCAACTGGAGCATCAATGACGATTAGAAAACCTATGACCCTTTAGACTTGGACTTGCACAAGTTTTGATAATCACTGCTTCCCCAAGTAAAAATTGTTTTACATTAAATCAATGGGGAAATACCGATTTCGAAACATGACAATGACTGATTCCTCTTCTTTGTCTTGGTGTTCACAGGAAACTATTCAGAATTTAGCAGTGTCTCTGAGCAAGTATGTAAATTAACATGGGACATGACAATTGTGGTACAGATGTGACAGAATTGAGGAAGATGTTACATCTTAAGGCCAAGAAGATTGATACGGGTAGTCTACAAGCAATGGGGAAAGATTAAACCTGACTCAAAAGATGGCTTTTACCCGAAAATATGGAAGGGTTCTAAAACTCTTGGAGGTGGAAGTGCAAACCGAAGCAATCATAACCTTGGCACAATTCTATGACCCACCCCTCCTTTGTTTCATATTTAGAGACTTTCAATTGGCACCTTCTATAGAAGAATATGAACAGATTATGGGGATGCCGTTGGAAGGACAGATCCCTTATCGCCATCTCGACCATCATGTAACCATCGCTTCTGTCTCTCGTATTTTAAAAATCAGTCCTGAGACATTAAAAAGTGCACGAATGAATAGAAATCAAGTTCCCGGGTTACTCAAGAATTTCTTAAGAAACACATGTAGGTCTTGGCAGATAAGGAAGAATGGGAAGCCTTCATGGACACCTTAGCACTTACTATCTATGGGGTTGTCTTGTTCCCTAACTTGGATAACTATGTAGATTATGATGCCATCAATGTCTTCGCCGCTCGCAAACACAGGCTTGAGAATCCAGTTACAGCAATGCTAGCCAATGTGTATTGCACCATGGATTCTGTCACACGCAAGGGGGGAAAAGGATCATTTGTTGCTTACCCGTTTTGTATGTGTGGCTTACATCTCACATCTTCCATCAAATTTACAAGGCCGAGTGTCCAATTTCTGATCTGAAATTGTGTCAGTTGGCAATAAAGAATGGGCGTGAATGGGCTTATCATCCTGTGGGTCTTACAGCTGAGAAGGTTAGATGGTATCCTCAATGGCTAGAGGTCAATTCAACCATTCATCATTGTGAAAGCTACCCTAATGTTCCTCTTATTGGCACGATAGGGTGCATCAACTATAATCCTACCATAGCCAAGCGGCAGTTGGCCTATCCTTTGCTTAGGCCACCAAATGAAAAGCTGCTCACTCCTTTTATTTTGTATTATATGAAAGGAAACTATACATCTGTCATTCAGGACATAGCCAATGCGTGGAAGAAAGTCCATAAGATAGGAAAGGAATTAGGAGCGCGAAGTCACGCTATGGGGGTAGAATACCATGAATGGGTCTTGAACAGGGTTTCCATTGTAAAATTACCCTTCAGAAGTCCCTCATACCAGTCTACAAGCATTCTCACTCCATCACTCATCATAGAGGACAAAGCCACCCAGGCTTTGAAGGCTCAGATAGAGGAGTTGACGGCTAAGAATCAAAAGCTAGAAGAAGACCTTTTAAGGTGTCAACAAGAATGTGCTCTTCAGAAGAAAGAAAATTTAGAAGGAAGACAGGCCATGGATGAAATGCAGAAAAAACAAAAGATTGAAGAAGACTACAGGACAAAACAAGACTAGTGCCTTCATGCAGCCAATTCTCAACTGAAAAAAGGGCCGGCAAAGTGACGCCATTCTAGCCGAAAAATAGTTTCTAAAAGACTTGCTGGTATAATCCAAAGAAAGGGAAAATGAGACTTTGGTACAAAAAGGGCTGCTACAATCCCAGGTCCACAAATTGGAGCAACAGCTTGATGAATTAATGAAAGCCTGTGAGCGGGAGATAAATGATGAACAACAAAATGCCGATGTTGAGCAACATTGCCAAGAGGCCACGTATCTTTTAGAAGTTGAACTGGCTCGGCAAGATGAAGTCATTCATTCATGGATGGATCGCTTCGCCAACCTGGCATACTTAGCCAACGGAGTCCTGAAAGATCTTTCATCAATGCTAAAGCAGGCGGAAGGGATGATTAATCCCCCCTCTACCGCAAAAGAGATTTCATCATTTTTGAATTATTGTTAAGAAAGAATTTGTAAAATGAGGGCTATGATCGCCCAAGCCAAGAACGGCTAAAATGTTGTAATTCAAACCTTTCTAGCGACATTGTATCTTCTTAGAAGTATGGGATAATGAACTATTTTGCCTCCACAATTGTCTCATGTTAATTTCCGCCTTACTACTTTACCTAGTACTTTTTAACGTGACGTTCTGAGGAACGGTTAGAGGATAGCGCTGAATTCAGAATTGCATCCTGTGCATATCTTTCTATCTTTGATTTATCGTTTCCCTTAACTTTTTTTTATTCTTCTAACAAATCTTTATTTTCCTTTAGGCATTACGGGTAAACACCCCTCTAGGACTAGGCTCAAAAAGAAACTCATGGCTGAAATAGAATAAGAGAACGAGAGTTTGAGAGCAAAACATAAGCTACCCAGCCAAACATTCCACCCATCGGGAATTTCAAACGGCTCAAGTCCAAACATAAGCTACCCAGACACAGTCTACCCAACCTCTCTACATGACCCAAGCTACTACCAGACCTCACGCTACCCTATTAAACGCCGACCCGACACACATCCACCGGCCATTCGGGTATACAAGTCATCACGTTACCACTGCTCCAAGTGCTACTATTGCTACCCAAGAAGGAAGGATAGAAATCTTGGAAAGAAGGTTGAGAGCAATGGAAGGGATGGAAGGATCCGAGATGGGAAGTGCTGTAGAACTCTGCTTAATTCCCAATGTCGTTATCCCTCCCAAATTCAAAATGCCAGAATTCGATAAATACATGGGGTTAACCTGCCAAAGAATTATCTTACCACGTATTGCCGGAAGATGGCATCACATGCTTCCAACGACCCTCTGTTGATTCATTGCTTCCAGGACAGCCTGGCTGGAGCGGCCCTCACTTGGTATAACCATCTTGAGCGGTCTCGTATACGCTGCTGGAAAGATCTGGCAGACGCTTTCATGCAACAATACAAATACAATCTTCACATGGCACCAGATAGAGTACAATTGCAAAATATAACAAAAAATGACGAGACGTTCAAAGAGTACGCCCAGTGTCGGCATGAGGTAGCGGCACAAGTTGACCCTCCCTTGTCTAAAAAGGAAGTGGTTTTTATGTTTATCGATACGCTCTAGTTGCCTTTCTATGATAGGATGATTGGGAGCATTTCGTCTCATTTCTTCGATATTGTCACTATTAGAGAAAGAATAGAGAATAGACTGCGAACCGGAAAGATCGCCCGAGGCCCACCTGGGGCAGGAACGACGAAGAAGCCAGCACTCGGAGAGGGCAGGAGAAGAGATGAAGAGACTAACTTGATCTCTTATAACTAGAAGAGAAACCAGTCGATGTTGCCTACCCCCATCACCTTTCCACTAGTCTATCCTAACGCACCACATCCGTATGTGGCTGCGATTCAGAATCCAAATCCACCCAACTTTCGACCACCTGTTATTCGACCACCAACCCTGCCACAAGCACCATACCAACCATCCCAAGCACTTAACCAACTGCCGCACATAAACCAACCGCCAAACCTAAACCCAAGAAGGCAGAACAACAATCACACCCAGATTCAATTTGATCCCATCCCCATGACCTATACCGAGCTTTTCCCTCATCTTATCAAAAATACGTTGGTGGTTCCCTGTCCTTTGAGGCCACTTCAGCCACCTTATCCAAGAGGATATGACCCGAATACAAGGTGTGATTACCATGCTGGCGCATTGGGGCATTCTACAGAAAATTGCTTGGCTTTGAAGTTCAAGGTAAGGGATCTAATCAGGGCCGATTGGATAAGTTTTCGGGAGGGGAGCCCAAGTGTGACAACAAACCCTTTGCCCAACCACGGAGGGTCAGGGGTTAATGTTGTTGGGGAGGAAGAAGAATGTATTTCAAGGGTTAAGGACATAAAAATGCCTTCGGAAGTTATTCGCTCCCTCCTACTTGAAAAAGGACTGATAGGAGGGTCGTGGGATGAGGAGTACAATGATAAACAATCTATGGGGCGATGAGGCTTCCAAAAAGCCCTTCAAGAGCTCATAGACAGCTGCACTGTGGAGACCTGTAGACGCCGTGGAGGCGAAATAAACATGGTACAAGAACAGACCAGGGTGCAGGCTCCAAAACCCCTGGTCATATTCTACAACAAAAACGCACCGGCAGCTCCAGCTCCTGCAAAAACTGTCATTTCAGTACGAGTACCTACTCCATTCCCTTTCAAGGATTCTCATGCCGTGCCATGGAAATATACGGATGTGGTCATCACCAACCCTGTGACAGTTGACTCTGCGCCATCCAGAATGACTTGGAGTGGAAGGGTATATGCACCTCCAGAATCAAAACACGATAAAGCTACCGGGGATATCAAAGCTGGGAAGGAAGTAACCACCGGCGAAACAAAAAAGGCTATGATTAAGGAAGAAGCCCAGGAGTTTTTAAAGTTCATTCACCACAGCGAGTACCAGGTGCTGGATCAATTAAACCATACCCCGGCCAAAATTTCCTTGTTATCCCTGTTGATGAATTTTGAGCCACATCGGAATACATTGATGAAAGTTTTAAGCGAGGCCCATGTCAAGTATGACTTACCTGTCGATAAGTTTGGAGGTATAATGGGACACATTGTTGCCAATAACTACTTGACCTTTATGGATGACAAAATACCCACCAAAGGAACAGGGCACAACAAAGCCCTTCATATTTCTGTAATGAGTCAAGATCATATCCTGGCAAAGGTACTTGTCGATAATAGATCGTCCCTAAACGTAATGCCAAAATCCACGTTTCAATGGGACATACATGAGGCCTAGTTCCATGGTCATAGGGGCTTTCGACGGGACTCGACGAGAGGTCATAGGAGAGATTGAGTTGCCGATACAGGTTGGACCATCTACCTTTCAAGTTCTCTTCCAAGTCATGGACATCACGCCCACCTACAGTTGTTTCCTAGGACTGCCGTGGATCCATTCGGCTGGGGTGGTCCCTTCCACACTACATCAGAAGTTAAAATTCATCATTCACAACAAACTAGTGATTGTTTCTGGGGAAGATGACCTTTTGGTTAGCAAGCCTGTCACTACCCTGTACATCAAAGTAGCCGAGGAAGCCTTCGAAACTTCATTCCAGGCTTTAGAAATAGCCAATGCAACAAGCATTGCAAGAACATCCTTTCTAAACGTACCTCTAGCAGTGGCAAAAATAATTTTCCAGGAAGGATACAAGCCAGGAAAAGGACTGTGGCATGAACTAGAAGGGAGAGTCCAACCTATGTGCCTTCCAGAGAATAAAGACAGATATGGCTTGGGATACAAACCCACAGCCACCGACAGGAAGAGGGTCGGAGAGGAAAAGAGGGAAAGAAGGATAGCTAGCCTCACTGGACAAGAATTCAACACATTCGTGACCTCTATCAGAGTTTCCAGAGCACAGGGATAATGCATCTAGATCAAGTGGCCATGATTAAAAATCATCCCAGCCATAGTACGGAGTTTCTGTATGCTTGCTCACCGGGTCAAGAGCTGAATAACTAGGAAATGATGGAGTTCCCTACGACTATAAATGTTTTGTCAAAGTAATCATATTATTTTATGACTTGTTGGTCCTTCTGCTATGCCTAAGGCTTTGGGACCCTTTTTGTAATAAAGGCGAAAAAAACTTGTTTATTTATTTGATTTAATGAACACTATCTGATTCCGATATCTCATCTTTGCTTGATTCTATTTTCTTAAGCCTTTCACTTGCTTGTTTCCTTTTTCATTCGCTATAATACAACCAAATACAGATCCAAAAACAATTCCTCTGAAAGCGGTGAGAACTTGATTTTGTTTCACGATTCTGATTATCCGAACGATTACGCTGACGAGGAAAGTAAGGAAGACTTTGAACCTTTGCCTGAATTAACAAGGTTATTAGAGCAGGAGAATAAGGAAATTCAACCTCATCAAGAAAAGGTTGAAACTGTTAACCTGGGGGACAAAGGAAAGGTTAAAGAGGTCAAGGTTGGTACCTTCTTAAGCAAGGAGCGGCAAGATGAACTGATTAAGCTACTCAAGGAGTTTCGAGATGTTTTCGCTTGGTCCTACCAAGATATACCGGGTTTGGATAACAGCATTGTGGAACACAGGTTGCCTTTGAAACTGGAATGTCCACCGATCAAACAAAAGCTACGACGAATGAAACCAGAGATGCTCCTTAAGATCAAAGACGAAGTTAAGAAGTAATTTGATGCTGGTTTTTTGGCTGTGGCTAAATACCCTCAATGGATAGCAAACATAGTCCCCGTTCTGAAGAAAGACAGAAAAGTAAGGATGTGTGTGGACTACAGAGACTTGAATCGGGCTAGCCCTAAGGATGACTTTCCCCTGCCACAGATTAACATACTAGTCGATTATACGACTTAACACTCCATCTTCTCATTCATGGATGGATTTTCAGGTTATAACCAGATCAAGATGGCACCTGAAGATATGGAGAAAACTATGTTTGTCACTCTTTAGGGCACATTTTCCTACAAAGTGATGTCTTTTGGATTGAAAAATGTGGGGGCAACCTATCAAAGGGCAATGGTAACTCTCTTCCATGACATGATGCACAAAGAGATAGAAGTTTACGTGGATGATATCATCGCTAAATCCAGGTCAGAAGAAAGACATATTACTGATCTGAGGAAGCTCTTCGAGCGGCTGAGGAAATTCAAGCTTAGATTAAATCCTGCCAAGTGCACCTTTGGTGCGAGATCTGGCAAACTGTTAGGGTTCATTGTAAGCGAAAGGGGGATAGAGGTCGATCCTGACAAGGTCAAGGCAATCCTGGAAATGCCGCCTCCTCACACAGAAAAAGAACTCTGAGGGTTTCTAGGGAGGTTAAACTATATTGCCCGATTTATTTCCCAAATGACAGCAACCTGCGAGCCGATTTTCAAGTTACTTCGCAAGAACTAATCCGGGCAATGGAATAAAGATTGCCAAACAGCATTCGAAAAGATAAAGCAGTACTTGTTAGAGTCGCCAATCCTGGTGCCACCCATTCCTGGGAGGCCACTGATCCTGTATTTGACCGTGTTAAATGAATCCATGGGATGCGTACTAGGTCAACATGATAAAACTGGGAAGAAAGAACGTGCCATTTATTACCTGAGCAAGAAATTCACCGAACGTGAGATGAAATACTCTTCCCTCGAAAGAACATGTTGTGCATTAGCTTGGGCTGCCCGGCGCTTACGGCAATATATGCTCAGTCACACTACATGGTTAGTGTCTAAGATGGATCCCATTAAGTACATCTTTGAAAAACCAGCTTTGACCGGAAGAATTACTCGTTGGCAAGTACTTCTAACAGAATATGACATAACATATGTCACCCAGAAGGCCATAAAAGGAAGTACGCTAGCAGATTACCTGGAACATCAGCCCGTTAGCAGTTACCAACCCATGCAGCATGACTTTCCGGACAAAGATATTTTAGCTCTTTTTAAAGAAGAAGATGGTCAGGAAAACAGGTAAACCATGAGATTTGATGGAGCTTCCAATGCACTAGGACATGGAATTAGGGTTGTCCTGATCTCACCTAACAAGGAATTCATCCCCATTTGCGCTCGGCTATGTTTTGATTGTACCAACAATGTTGTCGAGTATGAGGCTTGTTCTTTAGGGATACAAGCGGCTCTGGACGCAGGAATAAAGACCCTAGAAGTTTATGGAGACTCTACTTTGGTCATCCATCAATTGAGAAATGAGTGGGAAACTAGAGACAGTAAACTAGTTCCCTATCACGCTCACATTAAAAAGATGATTAAAGAGTTCGATTTGAAATTACCTTCCATCATATTCCACGGGATGACAACCAAATGGCAGACGCCTTGGCCACCTTAGCTGCGATGTTCAAGGTCAGCAGTGAATACGAGGTGCCTCTCATTGAGGTGAAAAAACGATAAGAACCTGCATATTACCAGGTCATAGAAGGAGAACCAGATGGCAAGCCTTGGTATCATGACATCAAAAGGTATCTCCAATGCCAAGAATACCCTGAAGGCATCACAGATAATGACAAATGAACCTTGAGAAGGCTCGCTATGGGTTATCTTTTAAGTGGCAACGTACTGTACAAGAGAAATTATGATTCCATCCTCCTCCATTGTGTTGACACCATCGAGGCAAATCGAATCATGAGAGATATCCATGAAGGATCTTTTGCAACTCACGCAAACAGACACGCCATGTCAAGGAAGATCTTGAGGGCCGGGTATTATTGGATGACCATGGAAATAGACTGCTTTGCTTATGTGCGGAGGTGTCATAAATGTCAGGTGTATGCTGATCACATTCATGCACCCCCTTCATCCCTAAACGCCTTATCAGCACCATGGCCCTTTTCAATGTAGGGTATGGATGTTATTGGACCCACTGAGCCAAAAGCCTCGAACGGTCATCGTTTCATTTTAGTCGCCATTGATTATTTCACCAAGTGGGTGGAAGCAGCTTCATACGCCAATGTAACAAAGAATATTATGGTCAAATTCATCAAGCGTGAACTGATATGCCGATACGGCCTACCAAGCTAGATCATTACTAACAATGGTACAAATTTGAACAACAAGATAATGAAGGAACTTTGCGAAAGCTTCAAAATCTCTCACCGTAATTCCTTACCTTATCGGCCTAAAATGAATGGAGCAGTCGAGGTGGCTAACAAAAATATCAAAAAGATAGTGCAAAAGGTGGTGGTGACTTACAAAGATTGGAATGAAATGCTTCCCTTCGCTTTTCACGGATACCGGACCTCGGTACAAACTTCGACTGGGGCAACCCCATTCTCCTTGGTCTACAGAATGGAAGCAGTACTGCCTTTTGAAGTAGAGATCCCATCCCTCAGGGTAATCATGGAGGCCAGGCTAGAGGAAGCTGAGTGGATCTAGGCCAAGTATAACCAATTAAACCTAATTGATGGGAAAAGGCTAACCACTCTCTACCATGGACAGTTGTATAAAAAATGCATGAAGCGGGCGTACGAAAAGAAAGTGCGACCTTGACATTTCCAAGAAGGAGAATTGGTCCTCAAAAAGATTTTACCGATCCAAAGAGACGAGCGCGGCAAATGGATGCCTAATTATGAGGGTCCCTATGTGGTGAAAAAGGCCTACTCCGGAGGAGCTTTAACCCTCACCAACATTGATGGAGAGGATCTGCCTATGCCTATAAATGCGAACCCGGTCAAGAAATACTTTGCATAAAAAAAATGGGCTCGCTAGGCTGAAAACCTGAAAAGGCGGCCTAGGCAAAAGTCAGAGCTACTTGGTGAGTCGAAAACCCAAAAGGGCGGCTCAGACAAAATCAAAACCCAAAGTCCTGGCATGGTAAAAATGGGAAAATCGTACTGGGGCATACGAGTCGTTATCAAATTACGTCCTCAGAAGCAAGAATCAAAAGATGAACATAAAGTCGTGAGAGAGGATCAAGATTCTCATCGCTCTCAGGAAATCGTTGAAGGATTCATGAGCCTTCCCTTTTCCACTTATCTTCAATTCTTTATGCCTTGTTGCATCTATTTGTTTTACATTGCTTTGATTACCACTATACATGCCTGATGTTCATAAATAAAATTTACCCTTCTTTCTGCACGTGTTCATGACTTAGTCTTATAAATGAACAAGTTTTTTCTAAGAATTTTTGTTTTTGAAATGAAAATGATGAAACATGAAGTTATGAGGAATGAAATGCATCCTAGCGTCAGACCTTACTTCAGAAAAGCATAACAAACTCCGCTAGGCATGCTCACCAAAAGCCAGAAGTTGGTTCCATTTCATCCATGAGTTGTTTCAAAGCCGGCCTCCAAGGAGTTTCACCTGAAAGTCTTAATTTGTTTTGTACTACTCACTTTCCTTTTAAGGGGTGGCCAGGGTCCATGGTCCAAAAGCAGGTATTCACCAAAGCTCTTTCCCCAGTAGACCCATTACTTATCCTGAGGGTAAGAACTCCTCCTGAGTAATCCTACAGACTGGACCCATCTCTCCCCAGTAAAGACCCTTTCCTAATCAGACTTAGGAAAACTTATTTGTCCCCAGTGGAAACACAGTCCAGTAGCCAAGCGCAACCCTTCCCCTGACAAAATTACTGAATCCTCTTTCCATGATGGCCACTAGACGAGGGCCTTCCATACCTTTCTTCTCTAGTGAAACTTCCCCGGTAAGATCATTATTGCCAAAACTAATGCCCATCACACTCTTCCCATTGAACTTGTCAAACTAGGGCATCACCCCAGGTTTTATTTCTCTTTTAGCCAAGGGACGGTACCCTGAATTCCTTCAGCCTTTCCAAACTGGGGCATCACCCCAGGTCTTTTCTCTTTAGCCAAGGGGTATACCCCAAGATTCTTTCAATCAAGTCAAACCGGGGCATCACCCCTGGTCTTTCTTTTTAGTCAAAGGGCAGTACCCCAAGATTCTTTCAATCTTGTCAAATTGGGGCATCACCTCGGGTTTCATTTCTCTTTCAGTCAAGGGGCGGTACCCCGACTTCTTTCAACCTTTCCAAGCTAGGGCATCACCCCAGGTCTTTTCTCTTTTAGCCAAGGGGCAGTACACCAAAATTCTTTCAATCATGTCGAACCAGGGCAGCACCCCAGGTCTTTTCTCTTTTAGCCAAGGGGCAGTACCCTAAAATTCTTTCAATCATGTCAAACCGGGGCAGAACCCCTGGTCTTTCTCTTTTAGCCAAGGGGTAGTACCCCAAAATTCTTTTAATTAAATCAAACTGGGGCATCACCCCTGGTCTTTCTTTTTAGTCAAGGGGCAGTACCCCATGATTCTTTCAATCTTGTCAAACCGGGGCATCACCCGTGGTCTTTCTTTTTAGTCAAGGGACAGTACCCCAGGGTCCTTTCAATATCGTCAAACTAGGGCATCATCCCAGGTTTTGCTCTGTTAAGAGGCAACACCCTCAACCTTTACTTTTCTGCCAACCGAGAGGCAACACCCTCAACCTTTTACTTTTCTGTCAACTGAGAGGTAACACCCTCAACCTTTTACTTTCCTGTCAACCGAGAGGCAACACCCTCAACCTTTACTTTCCTGTCAACCGAGAGGCAATACCCCCAACCTTTTCTTTCCTATCAACCGAGAGGCAACACCCTCAACCTTTTACTTTCCTGTCAACCGAGAGGCAACACCCTCAACCTTTACTTTCCTGCCAACTGAGAGGCAACACCCTCAACCTTTTACTTTCCTGTCAACTGAGAGGCAACACCCTCAGCCTTTACTTTCCCATCAACCGAGAGGTAACACCCTCAATCTTTACTTTTCTGTCAACCGAGAGGCAACACCCTCAACCTTTACTTTTCTATCAACCAAGAGGTAACACCCTCAATCTTTACTTTTCCATCAAACTGAGAGGTTTTACTTTTCCATCAAATTGAGAGGCAACACCCTCAACCATTACTTTCCTGTTAGCCAAAAGGGCAATCCTCGAATAACCGTTTCCTGCTGAAACTGGGACATCACCACAATTCTTTTCCAGATTTAGGGTAAAAAAAGAAAAGGTTTTCAAGGATCCGGTGTTGACGTCGGTTCAGAGGGTGTCATTCCAAATCGACGAGGCCATACCAATGTCATAGCAAAGCAGAAGTCCAAATCCCTTCCAAGACCAAACAGAACTTACACTGGTGAAAACCTTGGGCTAGGCTAGGATAAAGATTGGTGTTGTCAATCAATTCCACACTGGTTGAAGCTTAAAAGGGGTTTAATTGGTTTGACTTGGTAAATGGTTTCAGTGGATGATGTGAAAACGATGTTATTATTATTACTTCATCCAAGAGTTCGATTCCCTTGGTTGGGTAAATGGTTTCGATGGACGATGTGAAAACGCCAAAAACGATGTTATTGTTGTTACTTCATCCAAAAGTTCAATTGGTGATTAGACGATGTTGTGTAGACGGTGTTATTTCAAGATTTAATCAGTTATACATCGGTTAAAGGTCCAATAACTTGCAAAAAATTAAAGAGTTAAGGAGTTGAGAAGAAACAAAGAAGTATGAAAAGTCATTCCATTAAAAGAGGAGGCACTATGACCTTACAAGTTTTCAAAATTCCAGAGCCTATCCAGGAACAAGGCAAGCGACAAAAATTAATCTATACATCGGTGGTAGGGGAGTCCGGTCCGACAACAGTAGCTGTCTTCTCAAAATCCTCCGATACCATCCTCAACTTCATACTTTGGCCCTCAGGGAAATGCAGAGGTTCGTAAGGAACATTCTCAGGTTCCACTGCCTGACCCGGGTCCATAGCATATAGATGTCCACCATGAAACTCATGGTAAATACCTATACCGTTCAAGTTAAGTTGCACAGTGGAGTTCCGGTGTACAACTTAACAAACGGCGGAGCTGAAGGTGACATCGGCTAATTCTAAGAATTCAGCCATCTCCTCCTCTCTTTCTTGCCATTCTCGGACATGGGCCTCCTTCACAGTGGCGACCTCGGCTGTAAGCTCCTCATTTTTCTTTTCAACCTCGGCCCGTCCAGCAAGGGCTTCATCCAATTTAGCTTGAAAAGCTTTAAGATAGTCCTTCAAAGCCTTGTACTTGGCCTCAGACTCACTCATCCTCTTGGTGGCCGAATTGTACGCCGCTGTAAGTTCGGTCAAATCTTCCTCCTTCTTAGCCAAGGCTGTCTGGGCCTCCACTTTTAGGGCTTCAGCTTCTTTCATCCGGTGTAGGGATTGTTTAGCCTTGAGACCGGAGTAGTAGGATTTACCCAAAGATTGAAGGACCCCGGCCACCTCGATTTAGTTGAAGATGGCTCCCTTGACAGCGCACCTCGTCTCGGGAGCAGGAAGATCGTCCTTTAGCTTGAAAGGGATTTGGACACGTAGCGGTGTCTCCCCGATGTATTGAAAAACTCTGAAATGCTAGAGTTGCAGTGGGGGGGCATTCTCGTTGGTAGGTTGAGTCCGGTCCAAGACATTGTCATCACCGGTAGCGTGCTTCTCCTCATATTGGGCCTCCACCCCGGCCTCAGCCCTTTGGGCCTTGTGCTTTTTGGCCTTAAAACTTTGGCCGGTGTGGGTGTATTTTTAATTTTGGGCCCCATCAGCTGGACCCAGGGCCAAATTCCCAACCTTGTCAGTCGGGATGCTAACCACTTTGGCCGCTGGACGCCTCAGAGTCACCCTGTTCTCCTCATCAGTAGCAGCAGCGTTTCTGGCCTCGGCTTGCTCCCGAAGCTTCTTCAGAATGTCAATCCGAGCCATTTTGCCTGAAAAAAATGAGAGCCGTTGTTAACACCGGTAAAAGACAATGTAAAAAAAAAAAAGAAAAATCTACCTAAGTAAGCATCCCAGTGGGACTTCTCCTTGAAAAGGTTTTTGTAGGAAATTTTGGCAAAGACGGAGTAGGCCTTTAGAGCGTCCAACACCTTCTTGGACTCGGTTAACAAAACACTCTCACTAACGGAGTAAGCATTACTGGTCAAGAGGAAGTGCTTATGAGTCCAGCCGGTGTAAAACTTCCTAGAAAAATCTGAATTCTCCTAGAACACTGGTCTTCTTGCATTAACCTCGACCTTGACATAGGAGTGTTTGAAGCTTACTCCATCTGTCTTGGCCGACTCGGTGTAGCTCTCAAAGTTCACCACTTTGGAGTCACACCGAAGATTGATAAAGCCAAGGCCGCCGCCTGCATTAGCCTGGCGTATTACCCTACAGTAGGTGAAGAAGAGCACGACGGTGGGGACGAAGTAGAAGTACTCCCCTAGTACCTCCAAAGATTTCACCAAGCCTCATCCGTTGGGATGAAGCTGGCTAGGGGAGCAGTCTAAGAATCGGAGTACTCCCATTTCAAACTTCGTGAAGGGTAAACGGATGCCGATCTTGGAAAACAGCATCTCGTACATAAAAATATATCTTGACCCCGGCAGGTGGCAAATCCGTTCTGAAGTCAACTGAAGTCATCTTCATGCTCCTCGCCGGAGTGAACGATGACATCCTCAATTGTGACATCGGTAGCATCCTCAGCATAGCGAGAGAAGATGTTTCTGGGATCTTCATGAATCCAGAAGTAAGGGTCCTTGGCCTTCTCAGCAAGCCAATCTATCCGGTGTACAATAACATTGGTCTCAACAACATTGGTTGCGACGACTGGGACATCGATGGAAGAGTTTCCAGAAGAAGCCATGTGAACGGTGTGGCGGAAAAATGGTATGCAGCTGTAAAAAGCCATGTCGTCAGATAAATATAGATCGGCACTGCTGTCATGCTCACTAGAACCCAAGTTAAAAGAGGACGATGTGTGGGTTCCAGACGATGTGTCTAGCCCCCTCGTTTCCTACAAGGGCAATGTGGAGAAACGATTAGGTCCTGAAACTATTGGCCGGTGTGAAACCCCAGAGGTAACTTCACGTTGGCGACACTGACCCCGGCTTGTGACTCCTCCCGAATGACGTTGGGATGTGATTGAAGGAGGTCCAGACAGGACCTCGACAGAGTCATTGCTTAAACTGTTGTCCCACATACCCTATCTAAAAATGAAAAAGGAGAAGGAAGGTATGGAGGTACCTGCTGAGACGATGCGAGCTATTCTTTTGGTGTGAGCAAGAAAGCTTTGTGGACACCAGAGGTTTTGAACGACGGAGCAGTAGAGTTTCGGAATGAAAAACAAGTGAAAATGACCCCGTGCCTGCTTTTATAGGGAGTGGGGGTTCGATTCCAGAACGTTCCACATTCTGGCCCAGGCCCATCAAAATGGGCCCATTCACTATTACGTTCCACATTCTGGAGGGAAGGCGTGGAAATTCAAAATCGACATGACGAATCAGATGGTGACACGTGTAAAGGACCACTAAAACTGTTGAAGAACACCGTCCATCCAAAAGATCACTTCGGCCTAAAGTTCTTCGTACATCGTCACATCGTAGGTGTCCATTGGGCAATGTTTACTTGATTCCGACATCGGTGTTCACGTCTTTACTTCCTTTTCACTTTAAAAGCATGAAGAAGCTTCATGTTTTTCCTGCGAAAAAGAAGTAAAGAGGGGCATCTGTGAACACCTATTTTGGTCCGGCCAGTTTCTGTGAACACCGGTAGTGATTAAGTGAACTCAACATCGTCCCTAACACGGTCAGATGTCAAAATAAAGTGAAACATCATCAGACACTGGCTTGGGTCAAGGAGACGACACCCGATGTCCATAACAAGAGGAACACCAGTCCGGGTCAGAGAGATACCAATCTGGCCAATGGGAGGGACACTCTCTTGCTGAGTTCATTCAGTGAGACCGGTGTCTGTTATTATCCGAGGTAGGAAGTGTTTTCATAAACCCAACACCAAACCCGTGTAACAGCATTTGTAGAGTCCGGCTGCCCATGCTGTAACTTGGAATCGCACTACAAGATTCGATCCTGAAATCTAGGAAATGGAAGACAAGGAATAAAAAATTAAAATAATAAAAAACTCACCACCAGCACTATTCCCCACAACTGCTAGTGGCCATGCTGTCTCCACTACACGTATGGGTGAGTAGGAGCTTAAGCTGTCCAAGCATTTAGGCTCTAGAAGGCCCCTATAAATGCCTCAGCTTAAGAGGCACAAGGGTCCGCATTTTGAATCCCTGAATCCTAAGAAATTGCTCTGGTGTTTGACCCTAAGACCTTGAGAGAATTACCCTAACTCTTGGTTCTTTAGTCTCGAGAAAAAGAACTGGACCCAAGGTTCTGAATCCAGTCACTAGGACACCAGACTTTACCCAGCTTGAAGTAAAGTTCTCCCCTGCTGCTCAGACCCCGTCCAAAACCTCGTAAAAGCCCTTCTTTTAATCCCACGCCGGTTCCCCATTGCATTACTCCGGCTCTCCACTAAACCCCACACCGTCTCCCCCCTAAGCTCTAGACCGGCACTCGCAGCTGTTCCATGCCCTCATCATTTCGGCTACTACAGGTCTAGCCCATACCGGCTTATACTCAAGGATCAGCCCATTTCCGCATCTCCACACTGGTTATAATCCTCTCCACTTTTATCCTTCTTTTTGTTCCTTTCATTAGTTATTTTACACTATTTGTCCTTTTGCCAAGCTTATTATTTTGATCAAATTTATTCTCTTGGTTAAATCTGTTCTGTTGCTAAAATCCATTTTTATCCTGTCTCATGATTATAACAATAAAAACAAGCATTTTTTCTTTGTGTTTATTTTGATCAATGTAAAAGTTGTTCTAGCTAGTGTCGTGCAGGAATACTTCTGCCTACACTACACCTAAAGATTATACACGTGCGGAGAACTTTGCCTTGTATGTACCACCTCCATGAATTTCACCTGTCACTAAATCCCTAACTTCATCTAAGATACCCCTCGTTAAGAACTATGTAACCCTGATTTCTCAGAAACTCGAGAATATGTAGGACCAGGACTTAACTCTTGTCGGGCCCACTTCTTTTCCCTTCTCATTCCTCCTTCTAAAAATTAATTTCATTCCAATCGTTGCATAAAATCAATTTATACGCGATATCTTGTTGATTTTCTCCCATTTTGTCTTGACCTCGGTTGTTTTTTCATAAAGAACGGGCTAATT
Organism: Clitoria ternatea; assembly: GCA_037962975.1. Taxonomy (NCBI): domain Eukaryota; kingdom Viridiplantae; phylum Streptophyta; class Magnoliopsida; order Fabales; family Fabaceae; genus Clitoria; species Clitoria ternatea. Next base: position 149,605,543 of record CM075671.1, read on the forward strand.
TGGACGGGACGTCCTGTCTACCCTCTTTATCCCCTAACTCAGCACCTTGATGAGAGAATGATTAATTTGGAAGGGACGTTATGTTAGTATTCTTTCCTGCTTCTACACACACATCCTCATTAAAAGGCCAGGGTTAATTTGGACGGGGCGTCCTACTAACCCCTTTCTTTTTCCCAACCTTGTATCATGTTGAAAGGATGATTAATTTACATGAGACGTCTTGTTAGTGTCCTTCCCCTTCTTTATGTTTCCCCATTAAAATCAAGGTTAATTTGGACGAGACGTCCTGTTAACCTTGCTCCGATCCTTTTCATTAGTCTGTTTTGTTCCCTTTATTTCAAGAAAGAAAAAAGGAAGAAATAAAATAGTTTTTAGAGGCTACTTATGCTGCGCATTTTTAATCTTGGTACTGTTTTTAACAGGCGATGTAGGGTGCTAATACCTTCCCTACTCGTAACCGACTCCCGATCTTGAATCTCACTTTTTCTTAACCAGTACTTTGTTAAAGTTTTCTTCCAATGTTTTTCCTATGGATAAAAATATTGGTGGCGACTCCTTGTTCTGAGTTATTTTGTTTTTGAGGGTCGGTCGTGCCGCCACGATCTCAGTTGTGACACATGACAGCTTCTCAAAGTAATTAATTGATCATAGAAGGATCCTTCATCAACAGACCTCCAGCTTACTTTGGAAAAGACTATCGATACTAGAAGGACAAGATAAAAATGTTGAAGGATAACCTAAAGCAGAAGTGAATGAAGTTCTGATGAAATCAAAAAGATAGAGATCAATGCCAAAGCCAGATTTCTTCTCACATGCACTCTTAGTAAGTCTGAATACAACAAGGTATTTAGCTATAAAATAGCTAAAGAAGTCTGGGATGTTCTTCAACACAACTACGAAGAAACGTCGAATGTCAAGAGATCTAAAAAGATATTGTTAACTAAACAATATGACAACTTCAAAATGGAGGAACATGAGTCAGTAGATTAAATGTTTGGAAGATTCCAAACCCTACTGAATGGCTTAAAAACTCTTGAACTATTCCTCTATAGAAGACATAAATGCCAAGCTTCTTAGATGTTTGCCTGAAAGATTTGATTGAAAATGCTCCGCTTTAGAAGAGGCTAAGGATCTGAGTACCTTCTCTCTGGATGAGTTTCTTGGAGTTCTAAGGGTTCATGAGCTCAAGCTGAAGCATAAAGAAACCAACAAATCTGCTTCCACCAGGAGCATTACCTTGAAGTCTGATGAAATAAGAAAAGGAAAGGGTCTAAAAGCAGAAGAATCATATAATTCTAAACCAAACTCTGATGAATCAGATGATGACACTGGTAAAGAATTGACTCTTGTAACTAAAAGATTTCATAAGTTACTAAGAAAGAAGAAGTCAGATCGAAAATGTTTCAAAAGAAAGACTACAAAGGTAAAAGTCAATTTAAGTTTAAAACTGACAAATCTATTTTAGAATGTTTTAATTGTAGAAAGCCAGGACACATAAAAGCAGATTGTCCTCTTCTAAACAAAGATAAAAAAGATAGAAGGGAAAGAAGGAAGTTCCTTAAGAAACAAAAAGGTCTGATCACTTGGGATGATCAGCTTAAAAGAATCTGATGAAAAAAGTGAGCCAGCCCAAATCTGTCTCATGGCAAGAAAAGAAATAGACTCAGATGTCAGCCTCAGCGATTTAGACTCTGAGGAAGTAAGTTACTTAGAACTTAAGCAAAATTATGATGTGTTATTTAATGATTTTTCTAAACTATTAAAAAGTTTCAAGAAACTGAAACTAAAACATGTTGATATGATCACTAATTTTGAAAATCAAATTTCATTGTTAAAAGAAGAAAAGCACAACATAAATATCTTAAAAGAAAAGGAAATAAATCTTGAAGAGTTAAGTAAAATTAGAGAAGAAAACATCTCTTTGAAAATAGATTTTGAAAAATCTAAGAGTTACTGTAACTCTCAAGATAAAGAAATTGTTAGACTAAAAAATCTTGTGAACTCTCTTACCTTAGATCTAGGAAAATTTGTTACTAGCACTAAAAACTTAAATACCTTATTAGGAACATCCAAAGGAAATCAAAAAGGTCTTGGTCTAGGATATGTGAAAAAGAAAAATGTTTCAAAATCAAAAAATTCTAATTATCTTTCAGCTCCTATATTTGTTCCAAACAAACAAAGGATTATTAAATGTAATTATTGTAAAAATCATGGTCACTATATAAATGAATGCAGAAAAAGAAAACAAAGGAATGAAAGATTCACTAATAATCGAGGACCCAAAAGAATATAGGTACCAAAATCATTAATCATTCCTTTTGCAGATATGTATGAAATTAAAAACAAAAACTCTGCAATGGTATCTAGACAGTGGATACTCGCATCACATGACAGGAAAAAGGTCTATGTTCCTAGACCTGGAGAAATTTAAAGAAGGATCTTTCATATTTGGAGGGAACCAGACTGGAAGAATCATTGGGTCTGGTAAAGTGGGTAAATTTCCTTCACTTGTCATTGAAAATGTATTTCTTGTTGAAGGTCTAAAACATAACCTACTGAGCATTAGTCAATTTTATGACAGTGGGTACCAAGTTTCATTTGACAAGAATAAGTGTACGATCATTAATCATGATGGAACCACACTCTTTAATGCAAACAGACACAATAACCTCTACAAGGTAGACTTGAACGATCTAAATGATCAAAATGTAAAATGTCTATTTTCAAATTCTAAAGAAAGATGGATCTGGCACAAAAAGCTTGAACACATAAGTCTCAAACTTATTTCAAGACTTAACAAAAAGGATCTTGTCAAAGGATTACCAAAAATTTTCTTTAATAGTTCCCTACCATGTGAATCATGCCAAAGTGGAAAACAACACAAATCCTCTTTTAAAAATAACGATGTTGTTTCTACATCTAGACCTTTAGAATTATTACATTTAGATCTATTTGGTCCCTCTCAAGTAAAAAATCTAGCAGGAAAGAAATATGGATTTGTCATTATTGACGACTACACCAAATTAACATGGGTATATTTCCTAGCCCACAAGGATGAGTCTATAAAAGTATTTAAAATATTTTACAATAAAATTTAAAATGAGAAAGGATATTGTATTGGTACAATAAGAAGTGATCATGACAGAGAATTTAAAAATGAAATCTTTGAAAAATTCTACAATGAGTCTGAAATAACTCACAGTTTTTCCTCACCAAGAACTCTACAGCAAAATGAAGTTGTGGAAAGGAAAAACATATCTCTGCAAAAAAATATCCAGAACCATGCTTTGTGAAAATAATCTTCCAAAATATTTCTAGGCAGAAGCTGTGAGTACTTCTTGTTATATTCAAAACAGATTTTTTATTAGACTAAGTAAGACTCCCTATGAATTGTGGAAAGGTAGAAAACCCAACATTTCATACTTTCATTCTTTTGGGTGCACCTATTACATTCTGATACCAAGGCTATATTAGAAAATTTGATTCAAAGTGTGACAAAGGTATATTCATGGGATACTCTATCACATCAAAATCCTAAAGAGTATTTAACACTCGAACGTAAACCATAGAGGAATCTATGCATGTAAGATTTGATGACTTTCAAAAGACTAACAAGAGACTGGCAAATTTAGACTTTGATGATGCAGGGATTCAGCAAGAAGAAGAGCAATCAACAGAACAACCAACTAAAAATGGTCAATCAAAATCAACAAATCCTAAAAAGTTTGAACAAGATCAACTCCCTAAACTTGAAAAGCCAAAAGATTAGAAATTCAAAGTTCATCATCCTTTAGAGCTTATCATTAGAGATCAAGTTACTAGAGTAAGGACCAGATCTAGCCTTCACAATCAGTCAACAATCGCTCTTATCTCAGAAGTAGAATCAAAGAATATTCTGGAGCACTAAAGGATACATATTGGATTCTTGTTATGCAAGAAGAACTCAACTAATTTGGAAGAAGAAAAGTGTGGACACTTGTGCCCAAACCCAAAGATAAAAGTATAATTGGTACTAAGTGGGTATTTAGAAACAAGTTAGATGAAAATGGAAAAGTAATTTGAAACAAAGCAAGATTGGTAGCGCAGGGATATAACCAACAAGAAGGTATAGATTTTACTGAAACCTTTGTTCATGTAGCCAGACTTGAGGCTATCAGAATACTTCTTGCATTTGTAGCTTTTAAAGGTATTACATTATATCATATGGATGTAAAAAATGCTTTTTTGAATGGTTTTATTGAAGAAGAGGTTTATGTAAAACAGCTTCTTGGTTTTGAAGATATATCTCTTCCCAATCATGTTTTTAAATTAATTAAAGCACTGTATGGTCTAAAACAAGCTCCCAAAGTCTGCTACGACAGACTCAGTTCTTTTCTTATTTCAAAAGGCTTTACAAAAGGCCAAGTTGACATAACCCTATTCAGAAAAAGCTATAAGAAACACTTTATCATTATATAAATTTATGTGGATGACATTATTTTTTGTGCTATTGATGATAGTCTGTGTAAAGATTTTTCAAAAATGAAGCAAGTAGAATTTGAAATGAGTATGATGGGTGAACTTAAATTCTTCTTAGGCTTGCAAATTCAGTAGACTAATGATGAAATTTTTATTCATCAACAAAAGTACACAAAGGAATTACTCAAAATTTTAAAATGGCTGATATTAAGGCCATGAGTACTCCTATTCATCCTAACTGTACAATAAATAAAGATGAGTCTAGTACATCAGTAGACTAGACCTTATATCGAGGAATGATTAGTTCACTCTTGTATCCTACATCCAGCAGACCTGACATAATGTTTAGTGTTTACGTATGTGTAAGATATTAATCAGATCCCAAGGAACCACACTTGTCTGCAATGAAGAGGATTCTGAGATATCTTGTTGGAACTGCTAACCTTGGGCTATTCTTCAAATGAACAAACTCTCTCTCCCTTTCTGGATTCTATGATCTAGACTTTGTAGGAGATAGAGTTGATAAAAAAAGTACTAATGGTGGATGTCACTTCTTGGGGAGCAACTTAATTTTATAGAGCAGCAAAAAGCAAAACTCCATTGCACTTTCAACTGTTAAAGCAGAATATATGTCTACAGCTGGGTGTTGTTCTCAACTTCTTTGGATCAAATATCAACTTGAATATTACACAATCAAAGAAGGAGAAATCCCAGTATTCTGTGATAATACTAGTGCAATAAATCTCTCCAAGCACAAGTGGAAAAAAGACTTTTTACACCGGTCCTTTTTGGCTTTTTACACCGGTTATAGGATCGGTGTAGATGCAGCCGGTGAAAAAAATATAGATTACACCGGTTTTTAGACCGGTGAGAAAAATCTTTTTTACACTGGTCCTGCTCGTTACAACCGGTGTAAATATTACATTTTACACCGGTCCTGTTGGTAACAACCGGTGTAAATATTATATTTCACACCGGTCCTGTTCTAACAACCGGTACAAAAAAATTAACTTTTAACACCGGTTGGTTACTACAACCGGTGTAAAAACTTTTATTTTATTTTTCCTTTTTCCTTTGGTTTTTGTACTTTCCTTTTTGTTTCCTTTAGTAACAATTCAATCCTCCTATTCAGTCTCAATTAAATAGTAATCTTATATGTCAATCCAAATTCAATTAATCATACAATCCAATGACATAGTAACCATGCATGTTTGAATTTAATCACCAAATATGATAAAATCAATATCTATATCTAAATTAAAACCATATATACCATATCAATTTTCTCTAATTAAATTTTGATAAGTGAAAGTTATAATTTTTTGTGCTCAGGTAAGCTCAATCCATTATCAACAACTTTAATAATTTAAATGAAGCCAATCTTGAATAGGCAATAGTCACCATTATGTGAAAAAAATGGTCTTAATATTAATACATTGAGAATTTTTCCTTTGTTTCCTGGAAAATTTCTTCAGCAATAATGGCCTCATTACCCTCAGCTCTTTTAATATCCAACGTTGCCCTCTGATAGAATCTGGTGCCTCGCAATACATCTGCCATAAAATCATCAAACCTAATAGCAATTGCTGCCTCAGCCTTAGCTCTATAAATCAACTTATGTTTGAAAAGAATGGTGTAACAAATTATGCTCAAAACAAGATAAAGTTGGTATGCAATAGACACATAAAAAGCTGGCAATTCCAACCTTAATTCGAGAAAGATGGATTGCATCGAAGCACATGGCGCAAGGTTCACATGAAGCATGTATTTCAAAATTTGAAAATTCTATCTAGTTAAGCTTCTTATAAGCCTGTAAAATGTAAACACTGCATTGATCAGTTTTTACTACACCTAAAGTATATAAAACAGGATATACAAAGTAATACAATTAATTTTCAGTTATACTGATTACAGTGATACTAGGTGACAAATTAATGTGTAATCATAAATCATCAATCTGTTGTTATCATAAAAACATTTGAGATATTGAACTTATATTTTATCTTTTTCATGAGGGAATGGTACCATTGAGATTGTTATCATAAAAACTAAGGTATTGAAGTTCCCTTATCTGGCCTATCTCACTTTCAAAAGAATCTTAACAAAATGATATGTGATGTTATATTAACACTACTTCACAAAAAAATATAAGTATAAATGATAAAAAAGTGAAATATTAATTTAAAATAACAATTGAAATCATAAGACTAAGAGACAAAAAAAAATCAGAAACAATTTACTTCTTGATTTTATAATGTTAAAATCAAATCATGATCATTGATTTAAATAATATGTATAATGGTTTGTTAGTTATATTTATGCATAGGGAAATCATGTAAAGATTATTTTAAGAACAATTATTTCTTATCCCTTTAGCTTTTACTGTTATTTTAATACATAAAAAATTAATTTAAAGAAAAACCCAACCAATGAATAGTTATTAGTTCTATTTAGATCCTATATACAAATGACTTCTATAAAATTAAATATTATTGAATTG